>JAIOJX010000005.1:0-1419500 GCA_022376925.1 Tragulus kanchil
CCTGTGATAAATATCCATGGTCTCAAGGTGGAATAAGTAACAAAAGCACTTCAGTATTATCTAGAAGATTCTGCCCTGTCTAAACAGACTTATATATTCATTTTAAATGACAACATGCAAAGTGTTTATAGGTATAAATTAAAATTACAATTTATTGTAAACAATATGCAAATATTTCCTAGACTTATCTTTCCAAGCAAAGACTAATGGTTAGTTAAGCTCCTGACAACCTCGACGCAGCTGTTTTCTCTAAGGTCCGCCTGTTGAAGTCTGAGGCATCAGACCTCACCCCTGATTTTCATCAAGGTTGAATGCAAGATAGCAGAAGCTTGTTTGGGACAAGAGCATCTCATCAGGCCGTGGTTCGACCGCTTGGCTGACCACCAGGTGGCACTGCCCAGCTGTGGCGGCAGCAGCAGGAGGAGGCGGCACTTGAAGGGGTGGCAGGTGGGCATCGGCACAGAGGGGCGTGACCAGCATGGGCGTCCACTTACACCAAACCATCACGCTGTGTACGTCAATCATACCCTAGTAAAGCGGTTTTAAGAACAGAGCTGTTAGACAAGAATCTATTGTACAGCACATGGAGCTCTGTTAAATGTTATGTCCCAGCTTGGATGGGAGGGGTTATGTATGGCTGACCCCCTCCCTGTTCACCTGAAACTATCACAACATTGCTAAGTGGCTATACCCCAATAAAAATGTGTTTGCTGTTAAAAAAGAAAGCGAGCAGAGCTGTTAGAGAGGGAGTAGGCTGCTCAGAAGCCATGAGGTTTCTTTCCTCAAAGGTGGGGAAGCAGAGGTCTGTGTGCTGGACAGTCATGAGATGGCCACAGACACCGGCAAGGGGCTGGTGCCCAGGAGTCCTCCTGTTGCCCCTCTTTGCCCCTGCACACCTTTTGTGTTGGGCACCACGGAAACTTCCTTTAGGGAAAATTATGACGTGTACCCCTTAGGCACCGTGTTCACAGAAAGTGCACAAGGCAACGGCAATGTCAGTCAGAGCATGAGCCTGGACCGTGGGTTCGTCTCTCCTCCCAGCGTGGCCCTCACCTGCGCCTTCGCATTGGCGCAGGGACGCCTGCAGAACCTGCAGCAAAGGAGACACGCCCCTCCTCGCCAGTCACCAGGTTTTCTTCTCAAGGTCCGCTTCCTGCTGCCAGGAGAAGCTGCCTGAAGCCCGCCTCCTCTCCGCTGGCCCTGAGGGGTAAGCCAAGCGGGACCGGGCGGCAGGGCGCCCTATCCGGGGCGGGCGGGGCGGGGGTGCGCTCTGTTCTGCTCTTGCCCCTCCCCGGGCTGCGCGCGCAGAGTCTGGGCTGCCTGGGGTGCCCAGGGCCTCCTTACAGGCGATTGCAAAGCACAGGAGAGAAAGGGGTTTCCAGGGGCTGCAAGCCAAGACGAGCTAGGCGAGGGCAGATGGAGAGGTGAACCCGAGCAGCGGCCTGAGCTTCCTCCACGCCCAGCCGTGGCTCTCTGAGCAGCCGCTGCTGGCGGGGCGGGCAGGCCATCGAGAGAAGAGAGCTGGAGGGAAAGCACCTCCACGTCTCCCACACCCACCTGCCACCCCCTCGGAAACACCAGCCGCCTCTAGTGCTCTTCTCCTTTCAGGGCTCCACCTGCTGGTGCGACTTTAGCCTCACGCCAGTCATGCTGTTCCATTGCCACTTACAGGTAAGAAACGTGCCCAGCGCCTTTCGGCCCGGCAGGCTAGGGATTTAGAATATGGCCTCCCCTTTGAGAAAGTACCGCTCCCTTAAGAGTCTAGAGCCGGATGTCTTCTTTCTTCCTTCCAGGCCGGAGTCCACCCTGGCTGGTGGAAGACCAAGGGAGGCCCACACCAAGGCCTCGGGCTGAGGGATGCACCTGGCTTTTCAGAAAGACAGCTAAGGACAAAAGTGGAAATAATCCAGATGTCTGCCTTTAGGGCCCAGAAGCACACTGAGGGGCACAGGGTGGTGGAAAATCTATGCAGAAACACCAGAACTGTTGACAATACAAAGTTAAATGAATTGAGCAGAACATTAACATATGCCATGGTTACAGTTCTGAAAAAATGTACATGAACATAGATGCTACAAAGATAAAAGCAAAAAAAGAAAAATAGAATGTTAAGCTGAAGGGATTATGGGTGCTATTTCCTTGTCCTTAGTGTCTTTGTTGGAAGAGAGTCCTCTGGATCTCTTGCCCCCTTCAGCACCTTTCTGGGAATGCCAGGGTGCAGGGCATTTCTCAGGCTGCTCGTGAGCTGGTCACCTTGAAAGGTGACGTTGCTCCCCAGTCAAGGAGCAGGTTTTTTGACGCCCTGCAGTACAGGCAGTAGATTCCCCGCACTCTGTGTTGCCCAGCAACGATGCAAACCTCTGTGCACAGCACCCACCCACTGTGCACAGCACCCACCCACTGTGCACAGCATCCACTAGGTCCATTTTGTCTCCCCTGTGGGAACAGCAGAGGGCACTGACTCCAGTCTCTGAGCCCATCCTTTCCACCACTGGTTTCCTAGTGCTAAAGGTTATTCTGCCTCAGGGTAAACTTCAGCAAGGCCTCCAGGTGGCCCTAAAGGTAAAAAGCTTCAGTGCCAGTGAGGAAGACATAAGAGCCAAGGGGTCAATCCCAGGGTGGGGAAGATCCCCCAGAAGAGGGCATGGCAGTCCACGCCAGGATTCTTCCCTGGAGAATCCCATGGACAGAGGAGCGTGACGGGCTACCATCCATGGGGTCACAAAGACTCAGACAGGACTGAAGTGACTTAGCGTGAATGCATGCAAGCTTCCACAAACATCTGCTGAGTGATGGATGGAAGGAGCAGAGGTGTGTAAGAAGGAAGTTCTGAAACTGAATTCAAACCCAAATATAGACTTTGAAAGTTGAGCTGACAGTTAGCACTCACATGTTCCTATTGCTCAGCAACATTTAAACGTACTACAATTTACTGAGGACCTAGAGGCCGGCCCCTCTTCTAGGTAATTTCCCAAAGTTATCACGTTTAAGCGCTCATGGCCTGCATTTTCCAGGTCCCACTTTGTGTGTCATCAACTCTTAAGGAAAGCCGATTGGAGCCTAACATCATAACTAGCCCGAAACAGCCTCCTCAACCTGTTCCTTGACCGAGGCCCCTCACATTCCAGCCGCCGTAGGCTTCTGGCAGCTCCTGCCAGCCCTGCCTGCCTGGTGGCTGCTGACAAAGTTCCGTGGCCTCAGAGAGACTCGTCAGAGCCCTGGATGCATCCACCAGGTCGGTGTTACAGCATGAGCGAGGTTAGAGCTCCCACACTGGTGTTCCTGATCCGAGGGCAAGAGGGAGACTGGCCTCTGAGACCCCTGGGCTGTGTGACTGTGGGTCGGCGCATCCTCGTCAGCGCCAGGCCCGGGGCGGGTGGGCTCTGGGTGCCTCACCCTGCTTCGCACATGCCACCTGTTGCATCATTTCCTCAAAGCACACATGTGTGGCTCCCTTCTGAGGGCTGTGCTTGTTCAGTCCCCATGAGACCCACTGAGCAATACTTCCTCAACCTAAGTTCCTTTCCTGCTACCCTGACTGCCCCGGGCCCCTCCTCAGTAGGCTGCATGTCAAAATTTCCCTGCCCCGAGCAAGAAAGCTTTGATATCAGTTCTCATCTGTGACAAAGGATGGTTGTATTTTAGTATATAAGTTAGAATTTTGGCTCCCTGGTTAGAATTTCATTTCTTCCAGAAGACCTAAAGCCTTGACTCTCTTAAACTACCTCTATTGCAAACATATTCATTCTTCCAGATCAGAAACAAGTTCAAAGATGTATAGGTTGTCACCCCTGGAAAGTGCCAATCCTTTATCTGTGTGTGGTAGGCGGGAGACCGAATGAATGAGCTAGCGTGTTATCATTTATGAATTAAATAAACACTGATGTACTGAACACTTACTTCCTGTGTTCCAGGCACTGTCGCTTGGCATCAAGAAGACAAAACCAACAAGGAAGATATACTCAAGTAGTCTATGGTCCAGAGGGAAAACAGACATGCACAGTTTATTGTATATTTCATGCCACAATGCATCAACACACATGAGTAAGTGATAAGCCACTTGGGGAGACCTAGGAAGGCTTCACAGAGGAGGTGGCACCTGTGCTGAAAGCCTTGTCTGAATATCAGCCCACAAACAGTGGTCTTCGCTACAGTTCTGGGCAGGACTTGACCCAAAGCTAGACTAGCCAGGGTGCTGTGGCTCAGTCGCTAAGTCGATTCCAATCCTTTGCGACACCATGGACTGCAGTCCTAGGAGCTACTGTAGGTGAAGCCTGAATGTGTTTTTCAGCTACTTTTTTTCTTTGGCTATTCTGGGTTTTCACTGCTGCCACAGGCTCTTCTCTAGTTGCAGGGAGTGGGGGCTACTCTCTAGCTGAGGTGAGCAGGCTTCTTGTTGCAGTGACTTCTCTTGCTGTGAACTCGGGCTCTGGGGCACACAGGCTTCTGTAGTTTGGGAACATGGGCTCCATAGTTGCGGCTGCGAGGCTCTAGAGCCGGGGCTCCATAGTTGCGGCTCACGGGCTTAGCTGCTCCGTAGCATGCGGGATCTTCCTGGATCAGGGATCAAACCCGTGTCTCCTGCATTGGCAGGTGAATTCTTCACCACTGAGCCACCAGGGAGGCCCTTACCACTGTTTTTGAGTAGCAAAGATTCCTCTATGCTTAGTCACTCAGTTATGTCCATCTCTTTGGGACCCCACGGACTGCAGGCCTCCAGGCTTCTCTGCCCATAGGGATTCTCCAGGCGGGAATACTCGAGTGGGTTGCCATGCCCTTCTCCAAGTTTCCTCTAGAGGGAGCTAGATGATTGTGGGAAAGGAGGAGGCTTTGTGGCACCTTTTAAAATAAGATTTTTATATCACTTTTTCTTACTGAGATATAATTGACTTGTATTTTATTAGTTTCTGGTATGCGACATAGTGGGCTAATGTGTTTTGTGCATTATGAAGTTATCACCACGATAAGCCTAGCTGCTACCGTCATCACACAGTTACTGTGTCAGGGTTTGTATTCTCCACCCGGTGCACCACATCCTTGTGACTTGTTTGCACCATACTTGGAAGTCTGTACCTACGAGTCCTCTTTCCCCTCAGCGCCCAGCAGCCACTAGCTTATTCTCCTTTCTGTGAGCTTGTCTTTTTTTTTAGACCTAGGAAGGCTTCACAGAGGAGGTGGCACCTGTGCTGAAAGCCTTGTCTGAATATCAGCCCACAAACAGTGGTCTTCGCTACAGTTCTGGGCAGGACTTGACCCAAAGCTAGACTAGCCAGGGTGCTGTGGCTCAGTCGCTAAGTCGATTCCAATCCTTTGCGACACCATGGACTGCAGTCCTAGGAGCTACTGTAGGTGAAGCCTGAATGTGTTTTTCAGCTACTTTTTTTCTTTGGCTATTCTGGGTTTTCACTGCTGCCACAGGCTCTTCTCTAGTTGCAGGGAGTGGGGGCTACTCTCTAGCTGAGGTGAGCAGGCTTCTTGTTGCAGTGACTTCTCTTGCTGTGAACTCGGGCTCTGGGGCACACAGGCTTCTGTAGTTTGGGAACATGGGCTCCATAGTTGCGGCTGCGAGGCTCTAGAGCCGGGGCTCCATAGTTGCGGCTCACGGGCTTAGCTGCTCCGTAGCATGCGGGATCTTCCTGGATCAGGGATCAAACCCGTGTCTCCTGCATTGGCAGGTGAATTCTTCACCACTGAGCCACCAGGGAGGCCCTTACCACTGTTTTTGAGTAGCAAAGATTCCTCTATGCTTAGTCACTCAGTTATGTCCATCTCTTTGGGACCCCACGGACTGCAGGCCTCCAGGCTTCTCTGCCCATAGGGATTCTCCAGGCGGGAATACTCGAGTGGGTTGCCATGCCCTTCTCCAAGTTTCCTCTAGAGGGAGCTAGATGATTGTGGGAAAGGAGGAGGCTTTGTGGCACCTTTTAAAATAAGCTTTTTCTATCGCTTTTTCTTACTGAGATATAATTGACTTGTATTTTATTAGTTTCTGGTATGCGACATAGTGGGCTAATGTGTTTTGTGCATTATGAAGTTATCACCACGATAAGCCTAGCTGCTACCGTCATCACACAGTTACTGTGTCAGGGTTTGTATTCTCCACCCGGTGCACCACATCCTTCTGACTTGTTTGCACCATACTTGGAAGTCTGTACCTACGAGTCCTCTTTCCCCTCAGCGCCCAGCAGCCACTAGCTTATTCTCCTTTCTGTGAGCTTGTCTTTTTTTTTTTTAGATTCCACATATAAGCAAAATCATGCAATATTTGTCTTTCTCTAACTTAATTCAGTTAGTGCAATACTGTCTAGGCCTGTCCATTTGTGTTGTCCCGAAAGGCAAGAGTTGTTTATTTCTTATGGCTAAGTTACATTCCCATTTTATACTCAGTAGATTGGGAGGCACCCTTTTTGGTGTGTTTGTCCAGCTCCTCATTTGCAAAACATTTTTGTTTTAATCAGAATTGCCCCCAACTCCAAGTTGTTGTATGTGTGTTTTCAGTTGTCCTATTAATCTGTATGTTTCTTTCTGAGCAACTTTGTAGCTTCCCTTACTTGATGTAAGAAATGAAGCTGCAGTCTCTAATACTACCTGAGTATAGGTAACAATTCTATATCTTTCTATGAAATTTAGCACAGGGTCCTCACGTTCCTTCCTCATTTGAATGCTGAGTCTCACATCTGCTTAACAATATCTCTGAAGGTTTTTTTCTTTCCTTGTTTTTTTTTAAGCAAACAACAAGTGTTTGAGGTCTGTCTGTGAATTCTTTTTATTTCAGAATGTAGCTCTGTTTTTCTGTATTTATTTTTTAAAGAACAAAAGGCAGAAACTCGTTCTTTCACAGCTCTAGAAGCCAGAAGCCTGAGATCAAGGTGTTTGAGGGCTGGTTCCTTCTCAGGGCTCCTTGTGCGTTGCTGACAACCTTTGGTGTATCTGGTCCCTGCCTTCGTCTTCCCGTGGGTCCTCCCTCCGTGTCTGTCTGTCTCCACATCTCCCTTCTTGAGGGGAATGCGGTCACGGTGGACCAGGGTTCCCTCTAACGGCTTCACTGTATCTGTAGCGACTCTGCCTCCTCATAAGTTTATGCTAGGAGGTTCTGGGTGTTAAGACTTTCACCCAGGGATCTGAGGGTGATAGAGCTGAACCCGTAACAGTGCCCACGCTAGAAACCTCAGACGTGGCTTTCCGTGCTCCCTACCCTCCTTGCGAGCCCTAGTCTCTAGACAGGGTTTGTGGTTTCTCTCCATGTCCACCCCCAGGCTTCACCGTCATACTCGTTTGGTGACCTTCGAGTCATCTCCTCCAGCCAGTTCTCTCTTGCAGTTCACTGTCCACTGTCCTAAAAGCACCTGCTACCAGGTTTAAAAACATCTTTATGGTTTCACAAGGACATACAGAGAGTCTCCAGTATGAATTCATTTAATGCACGTACTAACAACCCTAAAATGTGGTAATAATAGTATCCACATCTAGGGTTGATAGAGTGTGGATTAAATGAATTACTACATGTAGCTTCCTTAGGATCCAGGGACATAATGAATACTCTACGAAAGTCACCTATTAATACTTGGATAAATCACAATTGCTGCAGGACAAGATTCCTAAGTCAAAGCATTGCCTGAGGTAGCTTTGGGGGGGGCGGGGTCACCCAATTTTGTCTGTACTTTCTGCCTTCTGAATCTTTAAGAAGTGGGACATTCCCAGCGAAGATGACGCCTACACACAGCGGGGCTCTGTTTCCCTAGAGCGTTGTGAGCAGTCTTCCAGATCGGCTACTGCTCAGAGCAGCACCATACACGTTTCAGAAAAGTAACTTCCTGAAGGCACATCTGCATGGTTTTCCTTCCTCTCTCTCCTCTGTGTTTCCTTTTTTCATATTTAAACTTTTGAGAACATTAGCAAGGGTGAAAATTTTCCCCAGTCCCTCTTTTAACTACAACATGATTCAGCACACTTCTGATCATTCTATTATTCTGGATACGTGGTTTTTCTTGACCTTTTGAGGGACCTGTTTCTGTGTGTTTATCCTATGTGACTTACTGCGTTGTTGGAAATAGACTGTGGTTAACTACAGCATAACTTTTCTTTTGTCAAAACCACAGTTACATTAAGGGGTATGTGTCATTTGACATCTTTGGGTGCATTTCTGTGGTCTATTAATATGAAGCCAGGATTCAAGGGAATTATAATTCTCATAAGGAGGTTAGCTGGATGCTGAAAAAACTGTTTAGGACCACAGAGGAATTCAGAAATAAATTTGGGTTTTGATTTCTAACAAACTAATGCACTGAATTTCATGCAAGAACAAAATGTCAGCAATAGAAGAAGGCCCCAATTTTTTGTTACGGTGCATCAAAATGCCTCTGTTATCAGAAATTGCATCCTCTTTTGCATGTCTGGAGTTGATGCCTAGCTGAGACTTTGCAATGCAGTGCCATGTGATGAGAGGTGTGAGGTGGGGTCTCAATGGAAGAAAGGACCAAGAGGGTTAAACTCTATGATCAATGCTAGAAAATACAAGGATGGAACCAGGAACTAGAGGAATTAATGTTGTCAAGGATTACAAGTAGCTTCCTTAGGATCCAGGGACATAATGAATACTCTACGAAAGTCACCTATTAATACTTGGATAAATCACAATTGCTGCAGGACAAGATTCCTAAGTCAAAGCATTGCCTGAGGTAGCTTTGGGGGGGGGTCACCCAATTTTGTCTGTACTTTCTGCCTTCTGAATCTTTAAGAAGTGGGACATTCCCAGCGAAGATGACGCCTACACACAGCGGGGCTCTGTTTCCCTAGAGCGTTGTGAGCAGTCTTCCAGATCGGCTACTGCTCAGAGCAGCACCATACACGTTTCAGAAAAGTAACTTCCTGAAGGCACATCTGCATGGTTTTCCTTCCTCTCTCTCCTCTGTGTTTCCTTTTTTCATATTTAAACTTTTGAGAACATTAGCAAGGGTGAAAATTTTCCCCAGTCCCTCTTTTAACTACAACATGATTCAGCACACTTCTGATCATTCTATTATTCTGGATACGTGGTTTTTCTTGACCTTTTGAGGGACCTGTTTCTGTGTGTTTATCCTATGTGACTTACTGCGTTGTTGGAAATAGACTGTGGTTAACTACAGCATAACTTTTCTTTTGTCAAAACCACAGTTACATTAAGGGGTATGTGTCATTTGACATCTTTGGGTGCATTTCTGTGGTCTATTAATATGAAGCCAGGATTCAAGGGAATTATAATTCTCATAAGGAGGTTAGCTGGATGCTGAAAAAATCTGTTTAGGACCACAGAGGAATTCAGAAATAAATTTGGGTTTTGATTTCTAACAAACTAATGCACTGAATTTCATGCAAGAACAAAATGTCAGCAATAGAAGAAGGCCCCAATTTTTTGTTACGGTGCATCAAAATGCCTCTGTTATCAGAAATTGCATCCTCTTTTGCATGTCTGGAGTTGATGCCTAGCTGAGACTTTGCAATGCAGTGCCATGTGATGAGAGGTGTGAGGTGGGGTCTCAATGGAAGAAAGGACCAAGAGGGTTAAACTCTATGATCAATGCTAGAAAATACAAGGATAGAACCAGGAACTAGAGGAATTAATGTTGTCAAGGATTACAAGTAGCTTGTGATGTCATTACACAACAAAATGTAAGAAAAAACATGCTGATTGTAAATGCCTCATATCTGAAATACTTTAGCAAAACTAAACTAAATAGAAGAATAATGATGGAAGTCTCTCTCTGATTTCAAGAATTACCATAGAGCTACAGCAATTAAGATGGTGTGGTATTGACCTAAAGATAGGTAAATAGATCAATGGATTAGAATAGAAAGTGCATCCAGAAACAGAACTATACAAATATAGTCAGCTGACAATAGACAAAGATGCCTAAACAGCTGACTAAGAAGAGTCTTTTCAGCACACATTGTTGGGATAGGTTACATTCATGTGCAAAAAGATGAGTTTCAGCCTGAAAGGGTGAACAGGCCGACTTGGCAAGGAGACCAGCAGCTTCCAAGGAAGAGAAGGACAAGGTAGAACAAACCTTCTCTAGCCTAAATGTTTGCCATGAGAATGATCTACTCTGAGAGTAACTTTCTCATTGTTTTATGGATGGAAACTATTTTGCATTGTCATGTCTCATCTGGTCTTGCTGTCCGGGACCATCCTCTGGCTAATCGCAGGCTACTGTTGTGGGAGTGGAAGCAGAATCTAGGTAGACCTCTACAGACTTAAAATAGCCTTTTGATCTATTTTTTAATTTTTTTGATCTATTGTCAATAACCAACTGAAAAAGTATAAAATGCTTCTCCTAAACTAGCTGCTCAGGGTACTCTGCTACTCCCTTTCAGTTCCTTTCACTGGAAGCTTTCTCTACCCTTTCCTTTTGCTACAGGAGTTGCCTAAAAATCTGTTTAGAAGGAATTCAGAAATAAATTTGGGTTTTGATTTCTAACAAACTAATGCACTGAATTTCATGCAAGAACAAAATGTCAGCAATAGAAGAAGGCCCCAATTTTTTGTTACGGTGCATCAAAATGCCTCTGTTATCAGAAATTGCATCCTCTTTTGCATGTCTGGAGTTGATGCCTAGCTGAGACTTTGCAATGCAGTGCCATGTGATGAGAGGTGTGAGGTGGGGTCTCAATGGAAGAAAGGACCAAGAGGGTTAAACTCTATGATCAATGCTAGAAAATACAAGGATAGAACCAGGAACTAGAGGAATTAATGTTGTCAAGGATTACAAGTAGCTTGTGATGTCATTACACAACAAAATGTAAGAAAAAACATGCTGATTGTAAATGCCTCATATCTGAAATACTTTAGCAAAACTAAACTAAATAGAAGAATAATGATGGAAGTCTCTCTCTGATTTCAAGAATTACCATAGAGCTACAGCAATTAAGATGGTGTGGTATTGACCTAAAGATAGGTAAATAGATCAATGGATTAGAATAGAAAGTGCATCCAGAAACAGAACTATACAAATATAGTCAGCTGACAATAGACAAAGATGCCTAAACAGCTGACTAAGAAGAGTCTTTTCAGCACACATTGTTGGGATAGGTTACATTCATGTGCAAAAAGATGAGTTTCAGCCTGAAAGGGTGAACAGGCCGACTTGGCAAGGAGACCAGCAGCTTCCAAGGAAGAGAAGGACAAGGTAGAACAAACCTTCTCTAGCCTAAATGTTTGCCATGAGAATGATCTACTCTGAGAGTAACTTTCTCATTGTTTTATGGATGGAAACTATTTTGCATTGTCATGTCTCATCTGGTCTTGCTGTCCGGGACCATCCTCTGGCTAATCGCAGGCTACTGTTGTGGGAGTGGAAGCAGAATCTAGGTAGACCTCTACAGACTTAAAATAGCCTTTTGATCTATTTTTTAATTTTTTTGATCTATTGTCAATAACCAACTGAAAAAGTATAAAATGCTTCTCCTAAACTAGCTGCTCAGGGTACTCTGCTACTCCCTTTCAGTTCCTTTCACTGGAAGCTTTCTCTATCCCTCTTTCCTTTAATAAAACTTTTGCTACATGAAGCTCTCAGTGATCAAAGCGTGTCTTTTGATACCAAAGTGAAACTTTCTCCTTCAGAAGTCACGAATCCTACCTCGTTCACCGTAAGCTATTTGTCATCATCCATCAAACCCATACCTCATACCCAGTGACAAAGGTAACCCAGACTGCATCACAGACCTAGACGCAAAACTATAAAATTTCAAGAAGCTTTATATATCAACTTTTAACATTTTTGTATTTGTCTTTGTAGTGTTCTATCTTCATAAACGTGTACCAGACTGTATAAACTATGTTTGTAGCCAGAGTTTTTGTTAGTTAATATAATTAACATTTCTCCATTTCACTAAAAGGCTCCTCTTGCCTCTTCACTGAAGGCCATCCTCCAGTTCTAGGGTGGAGGAGAGCGGTGAGGTAAGCGACTCGTGAAGAACCCGGGGCCCTGGGTGGAATTCGGAAGCATGCGTGGTGACCCAGCTCACCCATCCTGCAGGGTGGCCTCAGAGTGAAGAATACAGTCCTTTTCTAGTGTTCTAGGAGCAGAACTGTGCCAGAAAGTCATGTACCATGGAAAAAATCCTGAAATAAAACCACCTGAAAGGAGAGCCATCGTTCATGAGCCACCGGCTGCGACCGTGAGGGCAAGAGCCTCTTTGACACTGAGAGTGTTTGGCCTTTTATATTTTGCCTCCCTTTGATTATGTTCCGCAGACCCTAGCAGCCTGCAATGTCTGAGTCTGTGCCTGTTACTGTCTTAAGGAAGCCCCGAACCACATAAAGTGTAATGAACAAAGACATTTTGAATTCTACCCTTCAGGTTTATTATCACATGTAAAAATCATGTCCTGGGTGTAGGTTGGTTCACAGTGATGAATTCATTATAGGAAATGGTCATATGACTTCCTTCTGGAGGAGGGGCCTGTGGGAGAGGGAGTGCTTTGGCCCAAGTCCAGGGGACACAGATGTATTTAGTTTCTCATAGCCATAAGCTGCTGGGCTGAGTCATACCAGTTCTGCTCCTCCGTGAGGTCCTCAGGCATCACTTGATCCACTGAGTAGATTCAAGTGGAGACTTGAATGTAAGATCCACTCCATAGGAGCAGAGGTTGGACCACCATCTGTTTTGTTCAGCTCTGTACTCCAAGTATTAAGCAGAGTGCTTGCCATCTGATGGGTATGACATTAAAACTGTGTCACATGGACAGATGGATGGATGAGGGGATAAATGGGTGGGCGGATGGTTGGATGGGTGGATGAATGGGTAGATGGATGGATGGATGAGTGAATGCATGGATGAATGAATGGATGGATGGATGGGTGGATGGATGAGTAAATGGACGGATGAGTGGATGGATGGATGGGTGGATGGATGAGTAAATGGACGGATGAGTGGATGGATGGATGGGTGGATGAATGGGTAGATGGATGGATGAGTGGATGAATGGATGGGTAGATGGATAGGATGAAATGGTACTGATTTGTTGGTTCTGTAGTTCTGAAAGTGTTCTACCATGATTTGAGACTTAAACCCAGGGCTCAGACCTAATCAGACCCTGCTTGGAACTTGAACCCACGTTAATCCAGCCAAAACCCTAGTCTCGCACTTACCCAACATCCAGACCCACCGAGGCTCAGGTTCTTCATGTCTCTTTGCAGAGAAGAATTCAGCAAGAGACAAAGCGATAGGTAAGAAATGGATTTCTTCAGATCCAGAGAAAGCACACTCCACAGAATGTGGGCCATGGCAGAGCGAATCCAGTAGCCCGGAAAACATTGCGTTCTTAACTTTTGTGGGCTGGGTAATTCCATATGCTAATGAGTGGGAGGATTATTCCAGCTCTTTGGAGGGAGGAGGGGAACTGTCATGGTGCCTCTGGGTGTGTCATCCAGCTTGTTGACCGAGGATCAAGATCTAGTCTGCCATCTCAGACCCTTGATTCTGATGGGTTTATGCTGTGCCCTTAGACTATGCCACTCTTTCAAAAATTGTGCCCTGCCCCTTTCCCTAACCCTTACAGTTCAGTTTGAGGGCTTTACTGAAGTGATGTACCTGGCTGTCACATGCCCCAAACATCAGGCTTCAGTTTAGGCAGTATTGGCTCTTAATCAAAAAATAAGTGGGAGGGAGTGCTTTGGCCCAAGTCCAGGGGACACAGATGTATTTAGTTTCTCATAGCCATAAGCTGCTGGGCTGAGTCATACCAGTTCTGCTCCTCCGTGAGGTCCTCAGGCATCACTTGATCCACTGAGTAGATTCAAGTGGAGACTTGAATGTAAGATCCACTCCATAGGAGCAGAGGTTGGACCACCATCTGTTTTGTTCAGCTCTGTACTCCAAGTATTAAGCAGAGTGCTTGCCATCTGATGGGTATGACATTAAAACTGTGTCACATGGACAGATGGATGGATGAGGGGATAAATGGGTGGGCGGATGGTTGGATGGGTGGATGAATGGGTAGATGGATGGATGGATGAGTGAATGCATGGATGAATGAATGGATGGATGGATGGGTGGATGGATGAGTAAATGGACGGATGAGTGGATGGATGGATGGGTGGATGGATGAGTAAATGGACGGATGAGTGGATGGATGGATGGGTGGATGAATGGGTAGATGGATGGATGAGTGGATGAATGGATGGGTAGATGGATAGGATGAAATGGTACTGATTTGTTGGTTCTGTAGTTCTGAAAGTGTTCTACCATGATTTGAGACTTAAACCCAGGGCTCAGACCTAATCAGACCCTGCTTGGAACTTGAACCCACGTTAATCCAGCCAAAACCCTAGTCTCGCACTTACCCAACATCCAGACCCACCGAGGCTCAGGTTCTTCATGTCTCTTTGCAGAGAAGAATTCAGCAAGAGACAAAGCGATAGGTAAGAAATGGATTTCTTCAGATCCAGAGAAAGCACACTCCACAGAATGTGGGCCATGGCAGAGCGAATCCAGTAGCCCGGAAAACATTGCGTTCTTAACTTTTGTGGGCTGGGTAATTCCATATGCTAATGAGTGGGAGGATTATTCCAGCTCTTTGGAGGGAGGAGGGGAACTGTCATGGTGCCTCTGGGTGTGTCATCCAGCTTGTTGACCGAGGATCAAGATCTAGTCTGCCATCTCAGACCCTTGATTCTGATGGGTTTATGCTGTGCCCTTAGACTATGCCACTCTTTCAAAAATTGTGCCCTGCCCCTTTCCCTAACCCTTACAGTTCAGTTTGAGGGCTTTACTGAAGTGATGTACCTGGCTGTCACATGCCCCAAACATCAGGCTTCAGTTTAGGCAGTATTGGCTCTTAATCATAAGAGGAAGAAGGTAACGAGCCTTCCTTTGTTTTCTCTCAATTCCTTGTAAAACCCCTCACTGAGCACATCATCAACAACAAAAATGTGGCACGTTCCTTGCAGCCCCTCCCTCCCTGCCAAGGGCTTCCACACAGAGGATTTGACTTGCACGCCATTCGTCTGCAGTTGCTCATGAGAGTCACATGTGTGTCCTTCCTGTCAGGCGTCCTGCATCGGCCAACCACATTCAGCCCTTTGTGATTCAGGCTGACTGTGAGGCTGCTGGTGCCACTCGCCTCAGGGGCCCAAGCAGGTCAGCCCTCCCATGTAGACTGTGGGTCTCAGGCTTTCCATACTGCCAATATGCCTGCTTTCTCAGATAGAGAAAAGTTAACAGGGGGTCCTAGGAAAAAGGACAATTTGGGGTCATTTCTGACAGGCATAGCAATGGGATATGGTTCCTACTGGACTTGCTTACAGATTCCCATTACAATCTCGGCATAAGCCTTAGGACTGCCTTTGGGGGAACCCATGTAATCAGGCTCTACCAGCAACATTCCAAGATGCTTGCTTGTAGTTCACCTCCGTGAAATTACTCAGGGCCAAATGCAGCAGGTAACATGAATTCTGGCTTAAAAAGGAGTTTTCAACTTGGTTAAGGAGAAAAGATGATGTAATCAGATGCTTATCAACTATTTTTTCTGACCAGCCACGTCGACTGGCAAGGCAGAGCTCAGATGTCGCCTCCAGGTGAGATCTCTTTTCCGTTACTCTCTGACTCCCTGGATTCACTGTATTATACTTCATGCAGTGCCTCTAACCTGAGCTCTACCCTTTTGCAGTCCAGAACCTGGCGTCTGGATGCTCACGTGGGACAGCTGGGGCTTCCTCAATGGCTCACGTGGTAAAGAATCTGCCTGCCAATGTGGGAGTGGGACCCCGAAAGCCCGAGGAGGCATTCCGGGTCAATGGTGCCCTTAGACTATGCCATCTCAGACCCTTGATTCTGATGGGTTTATGCTGTGCCCTTAGACTATGCCACTCTTTCAAAAAGTGCCCTTGCCCTTTCCCTGAGCCTTTCAGTTCAGTTTGAGGGCTTTACTGGAGTGATGTGCCTGGCTGTCACGTGCCCCAAACATCAGGCTTCAGTTTAGGCAGTATTGGCTCTTAATCATAAGAGGAAGAAGGTAACGAGCCTTCCTTTGTTTTCTCTCAATTCCTTGTAAAACCCCTCACTGAGCACATCATCAACAACAAAAATGTGGCACGTTCCTTGCAGCCCCTCCCTCCCTGCCAAGGGCTTCCACACAGAGGATTTGACTTGCACGCCATTCGTCTGCAGTTGCTCATGAGAGTCACATGTGTGTCCTTCCTGTCAGGCGTCCTGCATCGGCCAACCACATTCAGCCCTTTGTGATTCAGGCTGACTGTGAGGCTGCTGGTGCCACTCGCCTCAGGGGCCCAAGCAGGTCAGCCCTCCCATGTAGACTGTGGGTCTCAGGCTTTCCATACTGCCAATATGCCTGCTTTCTCAGATAGAGAAAAGTTAACAGGGGGTCCTAGGAAAAAGGACAATTTGGGGTCATTTCTGACAGGCATAGCAATGGGATATGGTTCCTACTGGACTTGCTTACAGATTCCCATTACAATCTCGGCATAAGCCTTAGGACTGCCTTTGGGGGAACCCATGTAATCAGGCTCTACCAGCAACATTCCAAGATGCTTGCTTGTAGTTCACCTCCGTGAAATTACTCAGGGCCAAATGCAGCAGGTAACATGAATTCTGGCTTAAAAAGGAGTTTTCAACTTGGTTAAGGAGAAAAGATGATGTAATCAGATGCTTATCAACTATTTTTTCTGACCAGCCACGTCGACTGGCAAGGCAGAGCTCAGATGTCGCCTCCAGGTGAGATCTCTTTTCCGTTACTCTCTGACTCCCTGGATTCACTGTATTATACTTCATGCAGTGCCTCTAACCTGAGCTCTACCCTTTTGCAGTCCAGAACCTGGCGTCTGGATGCTCACGTGGGACAGCTGGGGCTTCCTCAATGGCTCACGTGGTAAAGAATCTGCCTGCCAATGTGGGAGTCAAAGGAGGCACAAAATCGATCCCTGAGTAGGGAAGATCCCCTGGAGGAGGACATGACAGCCCACTCTACTCCACGTGTGGTTCTTAGTTAGGCGAGTGTGCCCCAGAGCACGTGCAGTGATGTTGGGAGACAGGTCTGGTTGTCACAGCTAGGGAGAGGGAGCTGCTGGCATCTAGAGGGAGGAGAGCAGGGGTGCTGCGGGCAGTGCCAGGACAACCCCAGCTACAAATCTGCTGGCCCCCAAGTCAGTAGACTGAGAACGTGGAGGAGTCCTGGCTGCAGGGGTCTCTCCACCAACAGTCAGTCCTGAAGCTTCCTCAAGCCCCCGCTCCTCCTCGAGCCGCCGGCAGCCCCTCCAGTCCGCCAGGGTCTGCCCTTCCTTAGAGCCTGACCTGCGTAGCATCTCCTCAAGGCCACAATTCAGCGTTTGTCATTTACAGAAATGCTACCAAATCATGCATTTGTTTTATCCCACATCCTCAAGTAGGTTATAAGATCCTTGATGATAGTGCTGTGTGTTTCTCTATAGGTATGAGCACAAGGTGAATAAGTAAATACTCACTCACCCGAGTAGTTCCCTGAAGTCGTGAATGAAAAGTAAACTTAAATTCTAAGTTGACTTAAGCCAGTGCTTACATTTACTAGCTCCTCTGAAGAATATCAGGGTATGGAAGCAGAGGGATCTTGTTTAAATGTAAAAGGGAAGTTCTAGAATTTCCAGAGAACTTAAACTTCTTATTCTGAGGAAAATACCTGGAAATGGAACTCAAGTCCTTTGAAATTTAAACACAATCTGACTCAACCCTTCAACCATGGGGAAAATCAGCATTTTGCCTGTCCATGGGCCCTCTGGGCATTCTGTGTTCAGAAGTCACTGCTCTCCACCCGTCTGCTCCACGGACACCTTGCAGCTGCCCTCCCCGGCGCCCTCTCCTTCCTGCCTGGTGCTCCTCTCCTTTTCCACCTCCTAAGGACTCCCACGGGGTTTTCACGTGCTCAGAAGTCTTGAGGGAAGGTTGATAGACCAGGTAGAAAATGAAAGAGTAGAAAGTGCTCATTTTCTTCAGTCCTTAGTTTTAAAAGTGATTTTTAGTGAAGTCATGCCTACAGCCCTGCCTCTTGTTCCAGACTTCAGCCTCTTGACCTTCTCTGCCTTCTTTCCTTTTCCTAATAAGCTCCTCTGACTCCTCCAAAACACCTGCGCTGAGCTGCCCACACTTGCACCCCCGTGGGCTCGTGCCTAACCGAAGACATCTCTCTCCTGCAAAGTCCTCCAGCCTTCGACCCCTGCTGCTGCACAGACACGGCCCTGAGCCCGCTCAGTCACGTCAGCTCTGCAGGAAAGGGCAGGTGTGGCGGGTGACCTGAGGAGCCAGAGGTGCTGGCCCCCAAGTCAGTAGACTGAGAACGTGGAGGAGTCCTGGCTGCAGGGTCTCTCCACCAACAGTCAGTCCTGAAGCTTCCTCAAGCCCCGCTCCTCCCGAGCCGCGGCAGCCCTCCAGTCCGCCAGGGTCTGCCCTTCCTTAGAGCCTGACCTGCGTAGCATCTCCTCAAGGCCACAATTCAGCGTTTGTCATTTACAGAAATGCTACCAAATCATGCATTTGTTTTATCCCACATCCTCAAGTAGGTTATAAGATCCTTGATGATAGTGCTGTGTGTTTCTCTATAGGTATGAGCACAAGGTGAATAAGTAAATACTCACTCACCCGAGTAGTTCCTGAAGTCGTGAATGAAAAGTAAACTTAAATTCTAAGTTGACTTAAGCCAGTGCTTACATTTACTAGCTCCTCTGAAGAATATCAGGGTATGGAAGCAGAGGGATCTTGTTTAAATGTAAAAGGGAAGTTCTAGAATTTCCAGAGAACTTAAACTTCTTATTCTGAGGAAAATACCTGGAAATGGAACTCAAGTCCTTTGAAATTTAAACACAATCTGACTCAACCCTTCAACCATGGGGAAAATCAGCATTTTGCCCGTCCATGGGCCCTCTGGGCATTCTGTGTTCAGAAGTCACTGCTCTCCACCCGTCTGCTCCACGGACACCTTGCAGCCGCCCTCCCCGGCGCCCTCTCCTTCCTGCCTGGTGCTCCTCTCCTTTTCCACCTCCTAAGGACTCCCACGGGGTTTTCACGTGCTCAGAAGTCTTGAGGGAAGGTTGATAGACCAGGTAGAAAATGAAAGAGTAGAAAGTGCTCATTTTCTTCAGTCCTTAGTTTTAAAAGTGATTTTTAGTGAAGTCATGCCTACAGCCCTGCCTCTTGTTCCAGACTTCAGCCTCTTGACCTTCTCTGCCTTCTTTCCTTTTCCTAATAAGCTCCTCTGACTCCTCCAAAACACCTGCGCTGAGCTGCCCACACTTCTGCACCCCCCGTGGGCTCGTGCCCTAACCGAAGACATCTCTCTCCCTGCAAAGTCCTCCAGCCTTCGACCCCTGCTGCTGCACAGACACGGCCCTGAGCCCGGCGGTCAGTCATGTCAGCTCTGCAGGAAAGGGCAGGTGTGGCGGGGTGACCTGAGGAGCCAGAGGTGGCTGGTATGGCTCCCGCAGCTTCGCTGTGTATCACAGCGGTTTTCTTTCTATCCAGACCTTCGAGGGGCGGGGGCACCTTTAAAGTCCCAGGTGTCAGCCATCACCAGGCTGGCTGGGCCCCTGCAAGCCAGCTCGCACACCTCTGACTGCACCTGTGCCCTGGGGAGCAGCGCAGACAGAGGCTGTGCTCACGCTGAAGCAACACAAACAGCCATTTGGGCAGGATTTGCTTTTCCCGATACACAAGTGCTCAGGGACACTCAATAAGGTTCATGATTCTTCTGTTATAAATAATACAAGGTCTTTATACCCTCACTGGGAGAAATGATCCTGTGAACATTTTAGCGCATTTCTTGCTCTGAGAACCGTCCCTGGGAAATAAGAGAAATGCTTCTGGTCACTTTTACCCAAGAAAAAGGCCCTTCTTATTTTATAGGTTCTGAAACCCCATCTTCTCCTGCTCCTAGGAAGCGTCAGACGCCACCTCTCACGTTAGCGTGGATGTCCCCCGGAATCTCAGAGGCTTCCCGAGTCCTCTGGCCCCTGAAAATCATTTGACTTGTTCAGTGAATGATTACTGAGTGCCACCTGTTGCTGTCAGACACCTGTCGGGGTGATGGGGATCCGCGGGAGCAGGCAGGTCGTGAGGCTCTTCCCTGTGGGAGGAGAGAAGGTGGGAGCGCCTTCCATTTCTCTGCGCCTCAGTCTCCTCCCCAAGCAGATGCGCTGTCGAGTGGGACCAGAAATGAAACCTCTTCGCAACATGGAAAATCATTTGAAATGCTTGTGTGTTTTCAGTGAGCATATCCTTCAAGGTTCCTTTTTTTTTTTAATCTTTTAAAATTACAATGAGCTCTGCATTGTATTTCCCTGTATGTCCAAGTATTTGAAATATAAAGACAAAGGTTAACGTGATTTATCATGGAGTAAAAATTGTGCTCTGGGAAAATACACCTTGACTATCCCATGCTTATACCCCGACTCAGAATACACCCCACCTCGAGAAGCGGGACTCCTCCCACTCTGGCAGAGCGCGGAGCGATCTCTACTGAAGTTCTCCTGACGCCCACCACAGTCGGCAAGATGCCCAGACCCGTGGTGCCTGAGGTGGGCAGAGGAAACCACTGAGTAGGAACACATTTTCAGAAAAGGGAAGCTGAAGACAAACTTCCCAGTTATGCCTAGACAGGCCCTGAGGTCCGAGCCCGGTGCCTTCAGTCCTTGACAGACGGAACGACTTGACGCATGCCCTCCTGCTCCCAGCCTCTTTCCAGGACCTGATGCAGTCTTCACAGTCACTCCGAGGCTGTGCTCACGCTGAAGCAACACAAACAGCCATTTGGGCAGGATTTGCTTTTCCCGATACACAAGTGCTCAGGGACACTCAATAAGGTTCATGATTCTTCTGTTATAAATAATACAAGGTCTTTATACCCTCACTGGGAGAAATGATCCTGTGAACATTTTAGCGCATTTCTTGCTCTGAGAACCGTCCCTGGGAAATAAGAGAAATGCTTCTGGTCACTTTTACCCAAGAAAAAGGCCCTTCTTATTTTATAGGTTCTGAAACCCCATCTTCTCCTGCTCCTAGGAAGCGTCAGGCGCCACCTCTCACGTTAGCGTGGATGTCCCCCGGAATCTCAGAGGCTTCCCGAGTCCTCTGGCCCCTGAAAATCATTTGACTTGTTCAGTGAATGATTACTGAGTGCCACCTGTTGCTGTCAGACACCTGTCGGGGTGATGGGGATCCGCGGGAGCAGGCAGGTCGTGAGGCTCTTCCCTGTGGGAGGAGAGAAGGTGGGAGCGCCTTCCATTTCTCTGCGCCTCAGTCTCCTCCCCAAGCAGATGCGCTGTCGAGTGGGACCAGAAATGAAACCTCTTCGCAACATGGAAAATCATTTGAAATGCTTGTGTGTTTTCAGTGAGCATATCCTTCAAGGTTCCTTTTTTTTTTTAATCTTTTAAAATTACAATGAGCTCTGCATTGTATTTCCCTGTATGTCCAAGTATTTGAAATATAAAGACAAAGGTTAACGTGATTTATCATGGAGTAAAAATTGTGCTCTGGGAAAATACACCTTGACTATCCCATGCTTATACCCCGACTCAGAATACACCCCACCTCGAGAAGCGGGACTCCTCCCACTCTGGCAGAGCGCGGAGCGATCTCTACTGAAGTTCTCCTGACGCCCACCACAGTCGGCAAGATGCCCAGACCCGTGGTGCCTGAGGTGGGCAGAGGAAACCACTGAGTAGGAACACATTTTCAGAAAAGGGAAGCTGAAGACAAACTTCCCAGTTATGCCTAGACAGGCCCTGAGGTCCGAGCCCGGTGCCTTCAGTCCTTGACAGACGGAACGACTTGACGCATGCCCTCCTGCTCCCAGCCTCTTTCCAGGACCTGATGCAGTCTTCACAGTCACTCCGTGAGAGGGCTGGGCCCTGGTTTACAGATCTGAAAACACAAGCAAAGAGGAACGGCAACTTGCTTAAGGTGACGCAAGGAGGGGACTCAGACAGTGTCCTGCTTACCAGTGTCCCAGTACCAAACTGGATGCTTCTTCCCTGTGCTCTATGCACACCCTCCCGGGACCTAAAACCCCTGTCAGTTACTTCAGTGCAGGCGAGCTGCAATGGTCACAAAGCTCCGTGTTTTGGCATCCAGCGGGTGCCTGGGGGAGACCCAGAGGCCTGATGGGACCAGCTGACATGCTGCCCACATCTCCCTTTGGCTAGTTTGCCTGGAGACGAGGAGCAAAGGGGGTTCTTTGGTGGGCTGGTGGCCTCTGTGTCTGTGTCTGGTAGGCCCCCGCTGCCACCAGCAACCTGGCTAGTTTCAGTGGACCTGGCCCTTTCCTTGAGCCCTTTTCAGAATAGCCAGGATGTGTGAACCCTGCTGAGAGTCCTCTAGGAAGAAGAAGGGCTTCTTAGAAGAACTTCTCTAGAGGTGAGGCTCTGAAGAAACCTCAAGTGTGCTTCCCCAGGCGAAGGCTTTTCTCTGTCAGGGACCAAGCCACGGCAGAAGGGTCAGGGGTCAGAGGCACAAGGCAGGGTCTCCATCAGGACTTGCTGGGAGGCTCACAGCATTCCCTCCTTCCTGGCAGCCACTGGCCCTCTGCCCCTGCCCCTACGTGGAAGCAACTCTGGTTTCCTAATGTGAAATGTGGGTACAATAATAACTCACTTCAGTGGTGTTTCCCTTTGAGTTTTGAGAACTGAGCCTGACTATCTTTAGCTTTATCCTCCTCCACTCAGGTCCCTCATTTGAAATCTGAATCAACAGTTCTCAGAATAATTCAGGCTTGGGCGTGTGTGGTGGGGGAGGGGTGGGAGCCTCGTGAAGGTTTAGAACTTGGTGGCGAGCTTGGAGCTGTGGCGGCGACCGTCAGCAGGGTGTGTGAGATGCGCAACCACAGAGCTGCCCTGAGTGGTCCGGGCTGGGCAGGGTGAGGCCCTTCAGGGAGATGGTGATGAGGAGGGACTTCAGAAACAGGGGGAAGGAAGGACAGCGGGAGGGAATTTCTCGGCGGCCCGCGAGGGAGCTGGTCTCTGAGGATGGGGAAAGCACATAACTGATCACTGAGCCAACAGCTACATTGCACACCAGTTTTCACATACTGGTGAGATCAGTAAAAAGAGAAAGGGAAGGAGACCACATATATCGTGAAACTAAGCCATAAATAATGAAAGTACCAGTTACTCCGTTTCTAACTGACGTTCTGTTAGATGCAGCCAGGTAAAAGCGGAAACAGCCGCTACTCTTTGTGGATAGTATTAATAACGGAACGCGAAGGACATTTCCTACATCCCTGCACACAGTGAGTCAGGTGCCGGCGGGGTCTCCCTGCCCTGGAGAGGTCCTCGTGGCTCCATCCCTGCACCCAGCGTGCAGTGAGAGGGCGAATGGCTCCTGGGACACGGGAACTGCCTCGGGCTGCTGCGGGCCCCCTTCCTGGTGCTCTGAGCTTCCAGCCTGCCTCGGTATCAGTGCCACAGCTGTCCTTGTCCCTCTGCTCAACACAGACCCCACTTGGAACTTACTCCTCTAGGAATTCCACACCCCAGCCGTAGCCCAGGGTGTCAGGAGCATGGCAAAGCGTCGCAGTTTCCACGTGAGAGGGACTGTTGGCAGGTGTGAGAGGCCAGGCTGCTGCTGTCGTCATGTGCCCGGCGCCTTGTTCCCCAAGTTGTGCCCACAGGCCTCCCTCCTTGCAGACCCGCCTCTCCCCTCTTCTCCACTCTCTGACTTTTAACACTGGCTCCCCATTCAGCTCCTGCCTCAGCCTCAACTCAGGCCTTCTCTTTCTTCATCCGAGACCCAATAATACCCCCACTAAAATGAATGACTTTATCCTTCAGTAGCAGAAAGAGGTGTGCAGAGCCTGACAGTTTGAGGTTTTCCTTTCTCTCCAACCAGCTTTCCAGATGCAGAGAAAAGTATAGAGGCTTTCCCATGGGTGATGACCTTCGTGCTCCATCTTCCCAAAATGCAGAGCATAAGAAACAAGAATCAGTTTTGAATAGCCAGCATTTTTTCTGTCCCTTCACTAAGTGAAAATGGGCACCATGTAGTAGTCCGCCATCAGATTACTTGCTCCTGAAGGGACCCTTACTGTTCTGCACTCGCCTGCGTGTGTTCTTGCTCCGCCTCCTCAAGCCCAGACCCTGTTCCCCACACCTGCCCCGCCCACCCCTTCACCCCCAGCAGCCTCTCTTCCTCTTTCTCCTTCGGCCATTGGCATCCCATCCTGCCAACTCTAAGATTAACACATGATCTCCTGGGCTGGACCTGCCGTTTACTCTCTTTGTATTGTTGGTTTAATTATTCCACACAGCTTTCTGTTCTCTCCTAGATTTCAAATGGACTGTTCAAGGCGTCAGGAATTTGAAGCCTTGAGGACATCTCGTGATGCACATCAGCAGTGCTGTGCCATTGGAGATATAGCCCCATCCGTTCTCCTGCAAAATGGAAATGAAAATAGTACCTTCCTCAGAAGGGATGCTCCAGCCACCAGGAGGAGCACAGTGTGTCTGCTCTGCAAAGGCCACTCTTGGCCAATAAGAATAGGACGTGATGACAATGATCAGTTCACTGGCCAACTGGAATGGAAGGGGAATTCTTCCACAGATGATTGTAATTCCCCAAACTGAAAACTTGACCAAGTAGCCAGAAGGTTCAAAAGGGGCCTCTGCTTGTCAGTCCGTGGCAGCCTAGTGGCGTTTCAGACAGGGTATCAGTATGAGCTTTTTCTGTAGCACAGGGTGGCATTTTGCTTCTGTCCTGACTCAGGGAACTGCTCATGACCTTCTGACTCACCTTCCTGCAGCTTCTCAGTCAAAGACTCCCTCCCCCAAGGGCTAGCCAATGATAAAACTCATAACCAACAGTTCTTAAATGTGTACTAGGTGTCAAGAGCTGTGTTATTATATCAACTCAACAGCCATGGGTGCCTGCATCTGTTTCCCCTTTTTATAGGAGAGAAGAACAGGCTGTATTGTTTGGGTGAGTTGCCCCACTTCACATTTGTAGTGAAAGGCAGATCTGAGCTCCACGACTCCAAAGTCCACATTCTTAACTGTTGGACAAGGAGACTGGGCACATCTCAACTCAATAAATTTAGGGCTAGGGTCTGTATCATAGTTAACAGATTAAATGAGTATGTATCCAAGCATGATTTGAAAGGCAGTAAATGGTTATTTAAAACAAGCAACCAACAACGACTAAAACATCATCTATATGTCCTGAAACTCTTACATTGCTCATCTCTTTAAATCAGGGACTTGAGACTCTATGCAGGGACGTCCCTGGTGGTCCAGTGACTAAGACTCCACTCTCCCAGGACATAGACCCCAGGGCTTGGTCCCCAGTCAGGGAACTAGATTCCATATGCCACAACTAAGACCTCTCCTGGGCTGGACCTGCCGTTTACTCTCTTTGTATTGTTGGTTTAATTATTCCACACAGCTTTCTGTTCTCTCCTAGATTTCAAATGGACTGTTCAAGGCGTCAGGAATTTGAAGCCTTGAGGACATCTCGTGATGCACATCAGCAGTGCTGTGCCATTGGAGATATAGCCCCATCCGTTCTCCTGCAAAATGGAAATGAAAATAGTACCTTCCTCAGAAGGGATGCTCCAGCCACCAGGAGGAGCACAGTGTGTCTGCTCTGCAAAGGCCACTCTTGGCCAATAAGAATAGGACGTGATGACAATGATCAGTTCACTGGCCAACTGGAATGGAAGGGGAATTCTTCCACAGATGATTGTAATTCCCCAAACTGAAAACTTGACCAAGTAGCCAGAAGGTTCAAAAGGGGCCTCTGCTTGTCAGTCCGTGGCAGCCTAGTGGCGTTTCAGACAGGGTATCAGTATGAGCTTTTTCTGTAGCACAGGGTGGCATTTTGCTTCTGTCCTGACTCAGGGAACTGCTCATGACCTTCTGACTCACCTTCCTGCAGCTTCTCAGTCAAAGACTCCCTCCCCCAAGGGCTAGCCAATGATAAAACTCATAACCAACAGTTCTTAAATGTGTACTAGGTGTCAAGAGCTGTGTTATTATATCAACTCAACAGCCATGGGTGCCTGCATCTGTTTCCCCTTTTTATAGGAGAGAAGAACAGGCTGTATTGTTTGGGTGAGTTGCCCCACTTCACATTTGTAGTGAAAGGCAGATCTGAGCTCCACGACTCCAAAGTCCACATTCTTAACTGTTGGACAAGGAGACTGGGCACATCTCAACTCAATAAATTTAGGGCTAGGGTCTGTATCATAGTTAACAGATTAAATGAGTATGTATCCAAGCATGATTTGAAAGGCAGTAAATGGTTATTTAAAACAAGCAACCAACAACGACTAAAACATCATCTATATGTCCTGAAACTCTTACATTGCTCATCTCTTTAAATCAGGGACTTGAGACTCTATGCAGGGACGTCCCTGGTGGTCCAGTGACTAAGACTCCACTCTCCCAGGACATAGACCCCAGGGCTTGGTCCCCAGTCAGGGAACTAGATTCCATATGCCACAACTAAGACCTAGAGAGCCAAGTAAATAAATACTTTTAAAAAGATTCTATGCAGACATTACCTATGAGGGAAGGAACACTGTCTGTTAAATAGGCACTACGTGTCAGGGGGCGTAGTGGTAAAGAGTCCGCCTACAAATGCAGGTCACACAGGAGACACAGGTTTGATTCCTGCGTCGGGAAGATCCCCCGCTAGGAACCCCGGTAGGAAATGGCAACCTGCTCCAGTGGTAACGGTCAGGGCTCGTGGGTGATGCTGGTGCATTCAGGTGTGAAATCCTCCCTTCTAGAATGTCCGCCTCTCCCATCTACCCTGCCAATGGCTCAGAATTCTCTCGGTCTTGTGCTCCACACTTGCATCTGGTAACAAGACATTATTTGTACCCAACTCTTCCTCTGGCACTCAGTGGCCCCAAGGTCAGACATTTTTTAGTCCTCTCTGACTTCTCCATTCCAGTCAGTGTTGATAGCATCTCTTTACCACTCAGACTGGAAAACTCACACTTCTGGGTCTCCCTTTGACTCAAGAGAACCAGTTGAGTCCTACAGATTCCCCTTAGAAGCCCCACTCTCTGCTTCACACTCCTGTAGTTCTATCCTGGTTCAGGAGCTCTTCTGTCCCACCCCCACCTCGCACCCCACCCCACTCAGGACTGGACCGATGGCTCTTCCTGCCGGTTCTGACCACAGCATTGCTGCCAAGGCGTCAGCTGCATCACTGCAGGCCCTCCACAGGGCGGCTCTCCCCCTGTCCCTGACCCTACGACCGCCTTCTCCCACGCCTAGGGCTGGACCAACAGCCCGTCCTGCCAGCTCCAGTGGTCAAAATAAACTCCAATGCTGTAAAATACAATACTGCATAGGAACCTGGAATGTTAGGTCCATGGATCTAAGTAAATTTGAAGTGGTCAAACAGGAGATGGCAAGCGTGAACATTGACAGTTTAGGAATCAGTGAACTAAAATGGACAGGAATGGGATAACTTCATTCAGATGATCATTACATCTACTACTGTGGGCAAGAATTCCTTAGAAGAAATGGAGTAGTGCTCATAGTCAACAAAAGAGTCCGAAATGCAGTACTTGGGTGCAACCTCAGTTGTTTCTAAGGCAAACCATTCAATATCACAGTAATGCAAGTCTGTGCCCCAACCACTAATGCTGCAGAAGCTGAAGTTGAATGGTTCTATGAGGACTGCAACCCAAAATGTGGCATGGTCAGGGGCGTAGTGGTAAAGAGTCCGCCTACAAATGCAGGTCACACAGGAGACACAGGTTTGATTCCTGCGTCGGGAAGATCCCCCGCTAGGAACCCCGGTAGGAAATGGCAACCTGCTCCAGTGGTAACGGTCAGGGCTCGTGGGTGATGCTGGTGCATTCAGGTGTGAAATCCTCCCTTCTAGAATGTCCGCCTCTACCATCTACCCTGCCAATGGCTCAGAATTCTCTCGGTCTTGTGCTCCACACTTGCATCTGGTAACAAGACATTATTTGTACCCAACTCTTCCTCTGGCACTCAGTGGCCCCAAGGTCAGACATTTTTTAGTCCTCTCTGACTTCTCCATTCCAGTCAGTGTTGATAGCATCTCTTTACCACTCAGACTGGAAAACTCACACTTCTGGGTCTCCCTTTGACTCAAGAGAACCAGTTGAGTCCTACAGATTCCCCTTAGAAGCCCCACTCCCTGCTTCACACTCCTGTAGTTCTATCCTGGTTCAGGAGCTCTTCTGTCCCACCCCCACCTCGCACCCCACCCCACTCAGGACTGGACCGATGGCTCTTCCTGCCGGTTCTGACCACAGCATTGCTGCCAAGGCGTCAGCTGCATCACTGCAGGCCCTCCACAGGGCGGCTCTCCCCCTGTCCCTGACCCTACGACCGCCTTCTCCCACGCCTAGGGCTGGACCAACAGCCCGTCCTGCCAGCTCCAGTGGTCAAAATAAACTCCAATGCTGTAAAATACAATACTGCATAGGAACCTGGAATGTTAGGTCCATGGATCTAAGTAAATTTGAAGTGGTCAAACAGGAGATGGCAAGCGTGAACATTGACAGTTTAGGAATCAGTGAACTAAAATGGACAGGAATGGGATAACTTCATTCAGATGATCATTACATCTACTACTGTGGGCAAGAATTCCTTAGAAGAAATGGAGTAGTGCTCATAGTCAACAAAAGAGTCCGAAATGCAGTACTTGGGTGCAACCTCAGTTGTTTCTAAGGCAAACCATTCAATATCACAGTAATGCAAGTCTGTGCCCCAACCACTAATGCTGCAGAAGCTGAAGTTGAATGGTTCTATGAGGACCTACAAGATCTTATATATCTAACACCAGAAAAAAAATGTCCTTTCCATCATTGGAAACTGGAATGCAAAAGTAGGAAGTCAAGAGATACTTGGAATAACAGGCAAGTTCAGCCTTGGAGTGCAAAATGAAGCAGGGCAAAGACTAATGGAGTTTTTCCAAGAGAACACACTGGTCATAGAAATACCTTCTTCCAACAGCACAGAGACGGCTCTGCACATGGGCACCACCAGATGGTCAATACTGAAACCAGACTGATTTTAGTCTTTGCAGCCAAAGATGGAGAAGCTCTAAACAGTCAGCAAAAACAAGACCTGGAGCTGACTGTGGCTCAAATCATGAACTCCTTACTGCAAAATTCAGACTTAAATTGAAGAAAGTAGAGAGAACCACTGAGCAATTCAGGTATGACCTAAGTCAAATCCCTTATGATTATACAGTGGAAGTGACAAATAGATTCAAGGGATTAGATCTCATAGACAGATTGCCTGAAGAACGATGGATGGAGGTTTATAACGTTGTGCAGGAGGCAGTGATCAAAACCATCCCCAAGAAAAGAAATGCGAAAGTCCCAAAATGGTTGTCTTAGGAGGCCTTACAAATACCTGAGAAAAGAAGAGAAATGAAAGGCAAAGGAGAAAAGGAAACTTATACCCATCTGAATCAGGGTTCCAGAGAACAGCAAGAAGAGATGAGAGAGCCTTCCTAAATGAACAGTGTAAAGAAATCGAGGAAAGCAGTGGGAGGCTAGGAGGCTTGTACTGCAGTGCAGTGTGATGTGAGAGACGAAATGGGAGCTTCAGTCACCCAGGCTTGGGTTCAGATTGGGGTTCTTGCCCTAGCTGTCCCTGCCACTCAGTTCACTTTCCCTGTGGCTTTAATAAGGGAAAATGAACTCTATGCAAAGTGCCTTACGTAAATGTTTTCATCTCTGAATGTGATGGCTTTTGGGGAAAGAAAGTGATTATGCCGTGTCTTTGAGTACCCCCTCTTGGCCTCCCAGATCAGTGAACTAAAATGGACAGGAATGGGTAACCATCAAAAGTGGCAAGAATTCCTTAGAAGAAATGGAGTAGTCTAAGGCAAACCATTTTAAAAATATCACAGTAATGCAAGTCTGTGCCCCAACCACTAATGCTGCAGAAGCTGAAGTTGAATGGTTCTATGAGGACCTACAAGATCTTATATATCTAACACCAGAAAAAAAATGTCCTTTCCATCATTGGAAACTGGAATGCAAAAGTAGGAAGTCAAGAGATACTTGGAATAACAGGCAAGTTCAGCCTTGGAGTGCAAAATGAAGCAGGGCAAAGACTAATGGAGTTTTTCCAAGAGAACACACTGGTCATAGAAATACCTTCTTCCAACAGCACAGAGACGGCTCTGCACATGGGCACCACCAGATGGTCAATACTGAAACCAGACTGATTTTAGTCTTTGCAGCCAAAGATGGAGAAGCTCTAAACAGTCAGCAAAAACAAGACCTGGAGCTGACTGTGGCTCAAATCATGAACTCCTTACTGCAAAATTCAGACTTAAATTGAAGAAAGTAGAGAGAACCACTGAGCAATTCAGGTATGACCTAAGTCAAATCCCTTATGATTATACAGTGGAAGTGACAAATAGATTCAAGGGATTAGATCTCATAGACAGATTGCCTGAAGAACGATGGATGGAGGTTTATAACGTTGTGCAGGAGGCAGTGATCAAAACCATCCCCAAGAAAAAGAAATGCGAAAAACCCAAAATGGTTGTCTTAGGAGGCCTTACAAATACCTGAGAAAAGAAGAGAAATGAAAGGCAAAGGAGAAAAGGAAACTTATACCCATCTGAATCAGGGTTCCAGAGAACAGCAAGAAGAGATGAGAGAGCCTTCCTAAATGAACAGTGTAAAGAAATCGAGGAAAGCAGTGGGAGGCTAGGAGGCTTGTACTGCAGTGCAGTGTGATGTGAGAGACGAAATGGGAGCTTCAGTCACCCAGGCTTGGGTTCAGATTGGGGTTCTTGCCCTAGCTGTCCCTGCCACTCAGTTCACTTTCCCTGTGGCTGAATAAGATGACCACCTCCAGAGAGTTTTGGGAAAGTGAACTCTATGCAAAGTGCCTTACGTAAATGTTTTCATCTCTGAATGTGATGGCTGAGAGATGTGAGGGAAAATGACCCAAGGGCAGGATTAACTTAATTGATAATCCTGTAGAAACCCTGCCACATTATGCCGTGTCTTTGGTAGTAGGAAACCCCCCTCTTGGTCCCTGCCCTCCCATGGGCTAGTAACACAGATGCCAGCTGCTGGAAGTGACACTCTGCTTCATGTGTCATAACCACCTGCATCCAGGGTATGTGCACAGGGGCTGAAGTACAAGCGGTGAGAGGTGTGGGTGACATGGGCTGTGACTACTTAGAGCCTGAAAGGAGCTGAGAAGTCCAGCAGCGGTCAAGTTACTGACAGCACTGAAGGGAGCCTCGAGTTCAGGCTTGTCTAACCTCAAACCCCAGACTCTCTCCTCGAGGCTATGCTGTTGTGGAGATGAAGGAGACTTCACCCCAGTGCATGGGATGCTCATAGTCTAATCCCAGCGTTTGGAGAAGAAATTAACTAATTTATTGAAATGATCAGAAGGAAGATACGTCAAAAGCCCATAATGGCCAAAATTAACACCAAAAAGGACCCCAGACTCTCTACTGGTCAATGTCCATCTCCCCTCCTACTTCCCTTTTCTCTTTCCTTTCAAGCAGAGGAACCGGGTGAAGACCAGACAGAAGCTTCTCCTCTTGCCTGCTTTCCAGCCTCTTTGGGGAGAGGCTCTGCTTCCTGAATGAACACTCCAGAATTAGAGCAACTTGGGAAATATCTGAATTCCGTCATGGTTGGTATCAATTGTATGTGGTGCTCTTTGGTACAGAAATCCAATTTCCTAAAAAGGGGGGGGCTATACCCATCTGAATCAGGGTTCCAGAGAACAGCAAGAAGAGATGAGAGAGCCTTCCTAAATGAACAGTGTAAAGAAATCGAGGAAAGCAGTGGGAGGCTAGGAGGCTTGTACTGCAGTGCAGTGTGATGTGAGAGACGAAATGGGAGCTTCAGTCACCCAGGCTTGGGTTCAGATTGGGGTTCTTGCCCTAGCTGTCCCTGCCACTCAGTTCACTTTCCCTGTGGCTGAATAAGATGACCACCTCCAGAGAGTTTTGGGAAAGTGAACTCTATGCAAAGTGCCTTACGTAAATGTTTTCATCTCTGAATGTGATGGCTGAGAGATGTGAGGGAAAATGACCCAAGGGCAGGATTAACTTAATTGATAATCCTGTAGAAACCCTGCCACATTATGCCGTGTCTTTGGTAGTAGGAAACCCCCCTCTTGGTCCCTGCCCTCCCATGGGCTAGTAACACAGATGCCAGCTGCTGGAAGTGACACTCTGCTTCATGTGTCATAACCACCTGCATCCAGGGTATGTGCACAGGGGCTGAAGTACAAGCGGTGAGAGGTGTGGGTGACATGGGCTGTGACTACTTAGAGCCTGAAAGGAGCTGAGAAGTCCAGCAGCGGTCAAGTTACTGACAGCACTGAAGGGAGCCTCGAGTTCAGGCTTGTCTAACCTCAAACCCCAGACTCTCTCCTCGAGGCTATGCTGTTGTGGAGATGAAGGAGACTTCACCCCAGTGCATGGGATGCTCATAGTCTAATCCCAGCGTTTGGAGAAGAAATTAACTAATTTATTGAAATGATCAGAAGGAAGATACGTCAAAAGCCCATAATGGCCAAAATTAACACCAAAAAGGACCCCAGACTCTCTACTGGTCAATGTCCATCTCCCCTCCTACTTCCCTTTTCTCTTTCCTTTCAAGCAGAGGAACCGGGTGAAGACCAGACAGAAGCTTCTCCTCTTGCCTGCTTTCCAGCCTCTTTGGGGAGAGGCTCTGCTTCCTGAATGAACACTCCAGAATTAGAGCAACTTGGGAAATATCTGAATTCCGTCATGGTTGGTATCAATTGTATGTGGTGCTCTTTGGTACAGAAATCCAATTTCCTAAAAAGAGATGCCCTTTCCGCGCCAGCATACACATCAAAGGGAGGTGGTAGCACCTCGCCGCCCTGCTGGACGGAAAAGGGGAGGCGAGCTGGTCACGGATTCCTCTGGGGGAGGATGTTGACCTGAGAGACAGGGACGACTTTCAGTTTTGAAGATCCTTAGGATCCTCACGGGCTTACCTTCTGCGGGTTTACCTTGGAAGAAAGGACCAGGCAGGAAGAAAGAGGGAACTATGGTGCACACGTGAGGTGCACACACGCTTGCTCCCTGGAAGAAAAGCTAAAAGCTATGACAAACCTAGACAGTGCATTAAAAAGCAGAGACATCTCTTTGCTGACAGAGGTCTGCAGAGTCAAAGCTACGGTGTTCCCAGTAGTTACATAGATATGAGAGCCGGACCATAAAGAAGGCCGAGCACCTAAGAATTGATGCTTTCAGATTGTGGTGCTGGGGAAGACTCTGGAGAGTCCCGTGGACTGCAAGAAGATCAAACCAGTCAATCCTGAAGGCAGTCAACCCTGAGCATTCACTGGAAGGACTGATGCTAAAGCTGAAGCATCAATACTTTGGCCACCGGATGTGAAGAGGAGATTCATTGGGAAAGACCTGATGATGATAACGAGTGAGGGCAGGAGAAGGGTGGACAGAGGATGAGATGGTTGGATGGCATCACTGACTCGATGCACATGAGTTTGAGCAAACTCTGGGAGACAGTGAAAGGCAGGGAAACCGGGTGTGTTGTAGTCCATGATGTCGCAAAGAGACACAACTTAGCAACTGAACAATAACAACATCCCCAAAAAAAAAACGGAAAGCAGAAGGAAGATACGTAAAAGCCCATGCTTGCCCCCTCTCTACTGGTCAATGTCCATCTCCTCCTACTTCCCTTTTCTCTTTCCTTTCAAGCAGAGGAACGGGTGAAGACCAGACAGAAGCTTCTCCTCTTGCCTGCTTTCCAGCCTCTTTGGGGAGAGGCTCTGCTTCCTGAATGAACACTCCAGAATTAGAGCAACTTGGGAAATATCTGAATTCCGTCATGGTTGGTATCAATTGTATGTGGTGCTCTTTGGTACAGAAATCCAATTTCCTAAAAAGAGATGCCCTTTCCGCGCCAGCATACACATCAAAGGGAGGTGGTAGCACCTCGCCGCCCTGCTGGACGGAAAAGGGGAGGCGAGCTGGTCACGGATTCCTCTGGGGGAGGATGTTGACCTGAGAGACAGGGACGACTTTCAGTTTTGAAGATCCTTAGGATCCTCACGGGCTTACCTTCTGCGGGTTTACCTTGGAAGAAAGGACCAGGCAGGAAGAAAGAGGGAACTATGGTGCACACGTGAGGTGCACACACGCTTGCTCCCTGGAAGAAAAGCTAAAAGCTATGACAAACCTAGACAGTGCATTAAAAAGCAGAGACATCTCTTTGCTGACAGAGGTCTGCAGAGTCAAAGCTACGGTGTTCCCAGTAGTTACATAGATATGAGAGCCGGACCATAAAGAAGGCCGAGCACCTAAGAATTGATGCTTTCAGATTGTGGTGCTGGGGAAGACTCTGGAGAGTCCCGTGGACTGCAAGAAGATCAAACCAGTCAATCCTGAAGGCAGTCAACCCTGAGCATTCACTGGAAGGACTGATGCTAAAGCTGAAGCATCAATACTTTGGCCACCGGATGTGAAGAGGAGATTCATTGGGAAAGACCTGATGATGATAACGAGTGAGGGCAGGAGAAGGGTGGACAGAGGATGAGATGGTTGGATGGCATCACTGACTCGATGCACATGAGTTTGAGCAAACTCTGGGAGACAGTGAAAGGCAGGGAAACCGGGTGTGTTGTAGTCCATGATGTCGCAAAGAGACACAACTTAGCAACTGAACAATAACAACATCAACAAGAACAACAGACCCAGAAGCAACCTGGGATATTGTCAGTCCAGTCTCTCACCTTACAAACAGAGACCAAGGCCCAGAGAGGTTAAGCAGAACGCCTAAGGTCACACAGCTCACGAGTGGCCGGAACCACTTCTCTTAGCAGCAATTTCTCTCTTCCCAGGACACTGAGTTGCAGAACAATACATGCCAGCTCGGTGAGAAGTGAGGACGCCAAAGCAGCTGTGCGACCCCAGACCCTCCGCACGGAGCTGAAGCTGGTCCCCTCCCAACCTAGAGCCCCAAAGTAACGTGTCGGCGTCCCTGGGGATGCCATCCACCTTTGCTCACTTTTCGCGGCTTCCAAGCCCCACTTCCCCCTGTCAAGCACTGGTGATGAGGGTGTGGCCACCGTGCTGGGCCCAGTATGATGAGTTAACTGAGCAAATGGGAAAGAAAAGGATAAAAGAATGAATTGTCCACGTTTCCTTTTTACAACCTAAATCAATATCCTCCCTAATGAACAGAAATGAGTGAGTTTTAAAAGTACAGATATAAGAAATCATATTTAACTTTCACATATTCAGATTTATGTATAGCCTTAAAAATTATTTTATATATTTATTTATATAGGGTCTTTACTTTAGTTACATTTATTCCGAAGTGTTTTTTCCCAATTAAAAAAAATTTCAAACCCACAGGAAAGACAAAGAAATACCTAATTTCCCTTTCCCCCGAATTGATGACTTGTTAACATTTTGCTGTATTTCTGTGCTTTGTCTCTTTCTCTAACAAACTACTTAGAAGTAAGCTGCACAAATCAGATCCCATCACCTCAGAAACCTCCAGTGTTGTTTCTGAAAGCGAAGCCATTCTCCTGCATGACCAGAAGAGCACTGTCACACTTGAGCATTTTAACATATAAAGACGTACATGTGTTTTAACGTGATTTAATTTGGAGCAGAATGTATGGAAAGAAAACTGCACAGTTGCAGCTTCATTCCAGTTTCTGGAGGAATTTAAGCTCATGCTGCTGCTACCTGGTTGCCTCTGAGCCAGCCAAGTCCAGGTTTGCACTCATGCCAACCAGGTCCTGCCATGGACTCCACCACCCTCTCGCCCCTGCAGATGTGGTTGACCTCTGCCCACCTTAGGCATGGAGATGAAAGCAACAGGCCAGAGGAACCTGCATCCTTTCTCGTACGGATGCTGGCTTCTGGGCTCCTCAGCCACAGTCGTGAGATATTAGTGTTAGACCAGCTCTGGAGATGCCAGGGAGTCCTGCTGATTTGAAGAAACACATAGCTCATTTCCATTTTATGAACACCTCCTCTTTTCATTCAGAGCAGGACATCATAAAGGTGTTTTTCCCACGTGAACATGGTGGACTTACAGCTCTGACTTCCGAGGTGGCATTTCTACTCGAGGGTGCCAGCAGAGCGCCCAAGTTCCTGTGAAGGCGCCCGGGGCGCCAAGTAACTCCTGGGAGGAACTGTGGCTGAGTGGTCGGGGCGTGGGGATGCGGGAAAGGACAGGAAGAGAGACTGCTCCTAGAAGCACACCCGAGGGCTCACCTTGAAAAGAGCCACAAGAAACGCAAAACAAGGGCTGAACTTTCATAAAAAGAGAGACTAGAAACCTCTAAAAAAGGAGCTGAACGAAGCTGCCGAAGACAAAAAGAAGAAGCCTGCTGCCTGCCGCCGCCAGCAGGGCCTTAGACCACCTGCATCCGCAGGCATGCCTCACAGACGCTCGGGCGAGTTCAGAGCACGCGGGGCCTGCCTCGCGGGACCGAGACCTCCAAGGAGGGATTAAGAAGCGCCTGAGAGTGCAGTGCCGGGCCAGCTTGCAGCCTTTCTACTGGCTGCATCAGAGACCTCAATTTCAGTTATTTAAATGTGCAGAGTGGCATCTGGGGAGAAAATATGCTTTCTGATAAGAAAGGAAACCCATTTTTTCTGAAACTGGTAAAAAATTGTCAAGTTTGTAATTCCCAGAGCTGAAGGAGCTGTATTATGAAAGGAAGTGAAGACTCTGTGGTCCCGGGTGTGTGAGATGACTAACAATAACAAGAAAAAAATGAATGAATTCGCATGCATGTTAATAAACATGAAACTTCCACTCAGGCGTCTTTCCTAAAGATTGTTCTAATTTGTCCCAATGTTTTCCTCAAAAGTAAAACGTGTAAGTAGGTTGTAAAGATAGATAGCTGGTATCTGTTGGTGTAGAAACTTCAGGAACGAGTACTCTGTAATTGTCAGAATAGAAACCATCAGACTACTCATGCAAGCTAAAAAGCTTCCCTCAATGCTCACATGGCCGGCTGTTTTTAAACAGGCAACGTTTTTAAAACGTTTAAACATAACAGATCTGTTGAGGGTGGGAGTGTAGACAGCCGTGGTTTTCTAAATCATAGCGCGCACGAGCATCCGGACCTTGGAGGTGGCCGTGTGCTCCTGAGGCGCTCTGTGTGCGTCAAGGGTCGCCGGTCTTCCCTTCCAGCTGACGGTGGAAAATGTCATGACACGTCCAGTTATGCATCTGCTGCCTCTTTTTCCTTCTTGTATGGGTCTGAGATCACACATTTGACTTTCCATGTCCCGTGTGGTCCAGGGAGTGGAAATTCCGAGAGGTCCCACCTGGCGCAGGCCCCTTTCTTCCCGCCCCCTCACACCCAAATGCAGAGCAATACTGCCTGCAGTCTCCCAGGCTGGGTTTTAAAAAGAACCCTTCTATCCCGCTGTGCTTTCTTATATAAAAAAAATAATAATAAAAAAGACAGAGGGGACCGCTTATTTGGGGTGAAAACCTGCACGTCTCGTCTCTAACTCATCCTTCACGGAGCCTCCTGCTCATCTCTCCCCAGGGAAGCCCCTCCCCAGAGGAGCTCTCCCCAGGGAAACCCCTCCCAGGGAAGGCCCCCCCAGGGAAGCCCCCTCCCCAGAGAAACCCTCCCCAGGGAAGCCCCCCAGGGAAGCCCCTCTCAGGGAAGCCATCCCCAGAAAATCTCTCCCCTCCAGAGAAGCCCTCCCCCAAGGCAAGCTCTCCCCAGGGACGCCCTCGTCAGCTCCTTCCACCAGCGCTGACTGTCAGCTGCTGTAACCAAAGCTCTCTGATCAGATTTCTGTAATCATAATTAACATTATTACTTTCCTATCTAATTTAGTAGGTTTTCCTCAAAAGTAAAACGTGTAAGTAGGTTGTAAAGATAGATAGCTGGTATCTGTTGGTGTAGAAACTTCAGGAACGAGTACTCTGTAATTGTCAGAATAGAAACCATCAGACTACTCATGCAAGCTAAAAAGCTTCCCTCAATGCTCACATGGCCGGCTGTTTTTAAACAGGCAACGTTTTTAAAACGTTTAAACATAACAGATCTGTTGAGGGTGGGAGTGTAGACAGCCGTGGTTTTCTAAATCATAGCGCGCACGAGCATCCGGACCTTGGAGGTGGCCGTGTGCTCCTGAGGCGCTCTGTGTGCGTCAAGGGTCGCCGGTCTTCCCTTCCAGCTGACGGTGGAAAATGTCATGACACGTCCAGTTATGCATCTGCTGCCTCTTTTTCCTTCTTGTATGGGTCTGAGATCACACATTTGACTTTCCATGTCCCGTGTGGTCCAGGGAGTGGAAATTCCGAGAGGTCCCACCTGGCGCAGGCCCCTTTCTTCCCGCCCCCTCACACCCAAATGCAGAGCAATACTGCCTGCAGTCTCCCAGGCTGGGTTTTAAAAAGAACCCTTCTATCCCGCTGTGCTTTCTTATATAAAAAAAATAATAATAAAAAAGACAGAGGGGACCGCTTATTTGGGGTGAAAACCTGCACGTCTCGTCTCTAACTCATCCTTCACGGAGCCTCCTGCTCATCTCTCCCCAGGGAAGCCCCTCCCCAGAGGAGCTCTCCCCAGGGAAACCCCTCCCAGGGAAGGCCCCCTCAGGGAAGCCCCCTCCCCAGAGAAACCCTCCCCAGGGAAGCCCCCCAGGGAAGCCCCTCTCAGGGAAGCCATCCCCAGAAAATCTCTCCCCTCCAGAGAAGCCCTCCCCCAAGGCAAGCTCTCCCCAGGGACGCCCTCGTCAGCTCCTTCCACCAGCGCTGACTGTCAGCTGCTGTAACCAAAGCTCTCTGATCAGATTTCTGTAATCATAATTAACATTATTACTTTCCTATCTAATTTAGTAGGTTTTCACACTTGATGTCTAAGCCTGTGTATGCAATAAGTGGTTTTATGGCTAGATGTAATAGCAAAATTATTGACTTAAAGCACAAGGACGTTTCTAGTTTACTTAGTGAGTCCAGAGACGGCTGGATCCGACGTACTTCAGTCGCATGGTGATCCTGCTGAGGACAGGCTCTCTCTGTCCTTTCACACCATCATCTCTGCTGAGCGTTCATTTAATGTGGAAAGATGGCAGCTGCCATGGTTGCGGGCATCGGACGCCTTCACAAGAGCCCCAGGTGGAAGGGAGAGGAGAAAAAGGCTTCCTCCTCCTGCACTCCTCTCCCCCAGGAAGGAAAACACTTGTAAGTAGCCCCCAGCTCACTTCCTGCGAGAGCTCACTGGCCAGCACTAGATGACGCGTCCTCTCCTGCCCCAGCCCCGCAGGGGGACAGATTGCTTTGCTCGGTCTGAGTTGCTCCCTGGGGCTGCCGGGCAGGCCCTCAGCAGAGCCGGGAGTGTTTGAGGAAGGAGACGGTGTGAGCCGCTGGCGGTCCTTCGGCTTGGAACACACGCAGAGCATGTCCTCAGAGGAGAGGAAAGGAGCCGCAGGGAGAGGGAGGAGGGAGGCAGGGAAGGAAAAAGGAAGTGAGCAACCAGGCAGTGGTGGGAAGGGTACAGAAGGAACAAGACAAATGTTTAAACCAAACAAAAAAGCAAGGGTCTAGCTTGTAGAAAACGTGTTCTACACTGGATTTGTACTACGACCAAACATATCATTATGACTGACTATGGCTTAATAGTTCTCAAAACTTTTTGAAGCAAACAAATTTTTATATCAAATAAATAAAATATCTTTTAAAACTTCCGTGAGTCAATGTAGGACTGAGATAACCTATTTTCCACCTGGAAGTGACTTGCACCACAACTTTGTGGCTAATTCCTGGTTTGCTCTTGGGAAAGAAAACTCCTTTCCTTTTCTGGGCACTTTCTCTGGAGATTGACAAGGGAACTGAACAGATTTATATAATAAACTTCTGCAAGTTTAATTTTTTTTCCAAGGAGGGATTTCTCCCAAGCCCGCAGTGTGTGGTGGGCGTGTGGAAGTCCTCCCTCGGTTCTCAGGGAGTGTTGAAGGAACCTCAGCAACCCTGCTGAGGGGAGACTGATGACCCTTCTGTGACACCCACGTTGGAAGAAGGGCAAGAAGATGCACCTGAGATGTTGTGCCCCAGAAACCAAAGGATGAAGATGCCCTACGCTGTCCCTCCCCACAATGCCTAAAAGTAGAGAGGCTCAGCCAGGCAGTGAGAAGTGATACGTGGACCAAGTCTCAATTTCCTGCTGCCGGGTGGGTCCAAAGCAGTTTCAATGGTTTTGAAGTGAAACTCACCTGGGTGTATGTGGTCAGATTTAGATGTTCCCAAGTTCAAAGTGAAACCCTCGAACTGGTGCCTTATAAAAGGTTGACCCTTGTAAGTTATGCAACATGTGCTTCAAATTCCCATCACCTGAGCCGGGCGGATGCTCACATTCCAGCAGGACCCAGCCCCAGGCGGTGGCCTCCTGGAGTTTCGAGTCAACAAGACAGCCCGTGTCCAGTGCTAACACAGAGCAAGGCAGCTCGGGCCCCAGAACAAGCTCCCAGTTACTCTAGGCCCTGCCCCCTTCAACAGACTTCCAATATTCAAAGCTGTTACAAATCCTTCCAACTTATATCCAAATGAAATCATTATAACTATCTCTGTATACATACATATGTCCAAACATATATGCACAATTCTGAATCTTGCTTTTTCACTTTAATGATGTGACTTGCAGATTTTTCCACTTGGTCATATTTAGGTCTACCACATCCTATTTAATGGATGCCACACACTCGGTGGTATGTATATGTAGCAATTTGTCTAGTCTTCTCTTTAGGAAATAGGAGGTTTCCTCTCCCCTCAACCCAGTCTTGCAAATAATGCTGCAATAAACAGTCTTAGACATAGATATCCGTAGATAGACAGATGATAGCTGTTTACTTAAAAGCACATATCCATGGGGTATATAGATGGGCCTGGAAAAGAATATTTCTTTTAAAATTTTGACAGGAACTGCCCATCAAAATTATTGTACAAATTTCTCCCCTACTCCCACTAACACTGCAGGAGACTTCCAGGTAAACTGGACTTTATCAAGCTTTATTTGGTGTCATTGTTAAACAGATGGCCATTTATTTTGCATTGATATTTTGATTTATGTCCTTCATTATGAGTATAACTGAGAAATCTCCCCATGTTTGGTTGTTATTCACATTTTTATTGTCATGAATTGGCTGTTGATAGGCTATTTTTCTATAGAATTGCTTAGTTCTTTTTTTTTCCACTGATATGAGAGCTCTTCACATCGTAAGGAAAGAAGCCTGTGGTCTAGTGTGCACTGCAGAAATTCCCCAGCACTTGTTTATATTTTAGCTTTGTATATATATATATATATATTCTTTATTTTAAAGGTTTTACAGAGTTTCGTAGTTCACAGACATATATGTTCCCAGATCAGTCATTGCATATCCATGGTCCCCACCCGCCCAGATCCCTCCATCCTACCCCTCCAGACCTTCGCCCCAAGCCATTGTAAGCACTCCTATTCCCTTAGCACAATGACACTAGCTATCTTTTCCACACATGACAGTATAGGTTTCCATGTTACTCCCTCCATGCTTCCCCCTCCCTATTTCTTCCCCACAATGTCCCTATGTCTATGCTCTGTCTGTTTTTCCATGAGTTCCCTGCGTGTGTTATCAAGACCGTCCTACTAGATTCCATACATGTGTGTTAATATACTGTATTTGTCTTTCTCTTTTTGACTTACTTCACTTTTTATGATACATTCTAGAGCCAGCCACTTCATTAGGATTGAGTCTTCTGCATTTCTTTTAACAGCTGAGTAGTATTCCATTGTATATATGTACCAGAGCTTCTGTATCCATTCATTCATCAATGGGCATCTAGGTTGCTTCCATGTTCTGGCTATTGTATAGAGAGCTGCAATGAACATTGGGGTACAGGTGCTTCTTTCAGTTTTGATTTCATCAGGATATAAGCCTAATAGTGGGATTGCTGGGTCATAGGGTGCTTCTATTTTTAGTTTTTTAAGGACTCTCCATATTGTCTTCCATAGAGGCTGTATCAATTGACATTCCCACCAACAATGCAAGAGGGTTCCCTTTTCTCCGCACCCTCTTCAGCATTTATTGTCTGCAGATTTTTTGATGATGGCCATTCTGATGGGTGTGAGGTGGTATCTCATTGTAGTTTTAATTTGCATTTCTCTAATAATAAGCGAAGTTGAGCATCGTTTCATGTGCTTTTGGGCCATCTGTATGTCCTCTTTGGAGAGGTGTCTCTTTAGATCTTTTTCCCATTTTTTGATTGGGTTGTTCGTTTTCCCTGTGCTGAGTTGTCTGAGTTGCTTGTAGATTTTGGAGACTAATTCTTTGTCTGTTGTTTCATTTGCTATGATTTTCTCCCACTCTGTGGGGTGTCTGTTGAGCTTTTTTGTAATTTCTTTTGCTGTACAAAGCTTTGTATATTTTTTAAGTAAAAGTTTGAAACGTTTTCTGCAAAATTAGTCAGTATTTTTCTTTATTACTTCTGGCCTTTCTTTACCAAGATTATTTTTGAAGTCAGCCGTCTTTCCTGATAACTTGTGATCATAACTGTAGCACATCACGCAGCTTTCAAAGGTGACGGTAGAGTCACGGTGACTCCTGGACGCTGTCCCTGTGAGAGCTCCGGCGAGTGTAAGCCAGCGTCCATCCCGAGTGACATTTACCCTAGGGTGACGAAGTCAAACGCCATTAGCTGCCTGTCCTCCTCACCATCCTGGTATGTGAAAGGATGACTTTTTGAGGAAGCTGAACGCCAGTTGCATAATTATATGAACATTCATGGTAACAACCGTCACATCTCCCAGTGGTTTTTGAAGTATGAGAGACTCCTGGACTGTTACGGTCCTAACTGAATGTTCAGTTTATCTTTTTCGATGGTGGTGTCGTTTATTTCTGTTTAACTTAAGTGATGTTTTTCTCACTGAAATACTTTGAAAGTGTCCTTAGGGACACGCTGCGCATGCTCAGTGCCTCTGTCTGTGGGGGGGAGGAAGGGGGAGGACCAGCCGGGCGGGCAGCAGCGTTCGCCCTGCAGACTCCTCTCTGCCGCCCTGGCCCAGGCCCCTCCTTCTGGAGCACAGCTGTGGTTCTGCGCCTTGAGCGACGGTTCAAGCCAGGCTGAAGGCTGCTCTGGTGGGAACCCACATCACCTATCAACCAGGAAATTGTTTTTCTGTCACTCACACCAATTCTGTGCTATTTTTTCATTTACTTTTTTGTAATTTCAATCTTTGTGTAACAGGCATGTATTAATTTTGCTTTTTAAAAGGACAATGGATGTGGGGGGACATCAAATAACAATAGTATAAACATTTAACTCTTATTGGGTGAACAGAGAAGATTCCTGAGTCCATTCATTTTGAAATCAATGTGGGAGAGTGAGAATGCAAGAGCTGACCAGGGTCCCTAAAGACCCCCTGGGATCAGATGTCCACAAGGCCACTGAGGCAGAGGCAGGAGCCTTGCGGCTATAGGCCACAGGGTGGCAGGGGTGGCCAGCAGTCACCGGAAGCTGGAGAAACAGAGATGTGGCCTGTGGCCTTGCCAGCGCTCTGGACTCCTGGCTTCCAGAGAGTGGGACGATTCATTTCCACTGCTTTAATCCATCCGGTTTGTGGAAGTCTGCCATGGCCGCCCTGGAAGCTAATAGAGTCTGAGGCTCAGTAAGCAGCAAGTGTGACCAGACTTGCTCACTCAGGATGACGTGAGGTGTGCCTGACCTTAAACGGTCATGTTTTTTCTCTACTCATCATGGCCCCTAAGGTGAGTGGGGGCCAGGTCCTGGTGGAGCGCCACCCTCCACGGCGCTGACAGAGACCCAGGGAAGGAGGCAGGGAGGAGAGACCACTTCCAGGCTGTGGTGCTGCTTTCTTGAGCTCAGCAACCCTGCAGGCAGGCTTTCTCAAAGCAATGGCTGTCACATACAGTACCTGCACTGCCGCAGTTGGGCTGAGAAATGCTTATGTTAGGAATACAAATCAAGTTAGAAGAGCCGTAATAATGATCATAATGGTGGCAGCGAGTAGCTCAGTTGGAGAGCTCTGCAGACTCCACGCCATTCACTGTACCTTGTCCCCTGGCTCACTCCACGTGTCACTGCTTCTTTTCTGAGGGACCTGAGGCTCAGAGAGTGTAAGTGACTTTCTTCAAGACACTGGTGGGGCTCTGGCTTTTAACCCTACGAACTGACTATACCAAGTGCAGATTTGAAAGTTGTCCGAAGGGGTGAGCACAGGAGAGCGCGTCAGGGTGCAACAAGGCTGCTCCCCCACAGGCTTCCAGATGCTGGTCTCACTGCCAGCTTCAGGGGGCGATGCACTCATTACTCAGACTCCTGGCCCAGGAATCTTTTTTTTAATTTTTATGTATATTGGAGGATAGTTGATTAACAATATTTTGTTTTGTTAGTTTCAGGAGCACAGCAAAGTGATTCACTTATACATATACATGTATCTATTCTTTTTCCATTTTTTTCCCATTTCTGTTATTATAGAATATTGAGTGGAGTTCCCCATGCTACGCAGTAGGTCCTTGTTGGCTCTCTATTTTAGACATAGTTGTGTGTACATGTCAGTCCCAAACTCCCAACTTATACTGACCCCCTCCTCCTCTGGTACCATGACAACCAGAATAAGTGGATCTGGCAAGTTGGGGGCCCCAGCCTTTAGGAAAGAGGGAGAGGGGACTGAGAGAAGCAGTGGACGGAGGGGGTGAAGTACCCCAGACATGCATGTTGCAAATAGCTAGTCCATAATATCCCTTCCTGTCAAAATACCCAGGGTGTGTTGTTTGGTACCAAGTATCCCAATCTTTTTTCTCCTCGTCCTCCCTCTTTCTCTAAAGCTACATGTCAGATGAACGAGGGACACTGGATAAGAGTAATGTCTGGCGTGTGAGGGAGATGCCTGGGCAGGTGGACAGTTGTCAATAAAGTGAGGCCTGTAGCCTGGGGGAGCCGGTCCTCTCGCGGGCCCCAGGGCAGCTGTCCAGTGTGCCAGAGTTGTTTCAGAAATTCAGGTATTATTCATACAGTATAGTAAAGAAATTATCCTCCATTTAGAAACACATTTTAAAAAAGATGATTTCATTCACATTTTCCCTTGTCTTTTCCACAGTGAACCCAGGGAAGCCTAAAAAGATTTTAAACTCAGGCTTAAATCAAAACTCTGATCAGTGAACATACTTTCCCATTCAAAAAAGAAAGAAGAGGGAAGAAAAAAGGTTTTGGAATTTTCCTTGGTGACTCGATTTTCCCTCACCTGCTGTGCTCTCTTTCTCAAGGCCTAATTTTCCATTTTTTCAGACATCATAAAGCAGAAAAGAAACTTATCTTACATAGACCCGTTCAGGACGGGGAACCCACCCACACACTGAAGGCTGTAAGGGGGAATGCGGTTAATCATTTCTCAGAGAGAAACCTCTTTCTGAGGAGAGCAGAGAGAGAAGAGGTTGAATTATTGACTCACTTGAGATTGACAGAAATAAAACTCGAGAGCTGGGGTCTGTAGGACCAAGAGGAGCAGAGAAATAATGCCACGCTGACTATCCCACCCACGTGTGTCCTTAACAGCCCACTGCCCTCTTCAGGCTCTGGGGAGCCCAGGTCTCTGGGGAATTCTATCTGGGAAAGTGATAAGGAAAAGTAGAGTTCTGGGAAGAACTGTTGAAACAAACAATTCAGTTTTGCATTTCTGACTTCAGACCTGTGTGGACAATCAATCAGAACCAAAACCAATTTCTTTTTCAGTGTCCATGTTTCTTGCCTGTTGGGAGAAACTTGTTTTCAAGCAAGACAGTCCTGACCCTTCCCACCTCAGGCCTGCAGTCCAGCACTAAGCAAAGCCCTCTCTCCCAGCCCTGTCCTCCTGGACTGGCGCCCGTGCGGGGCGTCCCCCTGCTGCTGGCTGCCTGCCGGCACCACACCCCACACCCGGCACCCCACACCAGCACCAGGGACTGCAGAGCTCCCTGGTCTCTGCTTCCACCTTCCCAGAGGCACCCTCTCTGTTTTCCCTTTCTCAGCGATTCCCTTTTATCCTCTCGACCTCCCTCAGCCCTGTTTCAGAGAAGCCCCCTAGGGCTTCAAAGCAAAGTATTCTGTGACAGAGAATGCCATGGAAAGTCTACTCTAATGTTGCTTTTTGATCCTATAGAGAAGGAAATCTCCTAAACTGCTGCCAGCCTGCTCGATTCTTTGTCTTCTTGCATGGAACTTCAGGACTCAAAGCATCAACTAAAAATGAGTCTTGTCACAGAACCAATAAAAGGTGACTTTCCCTATAATGTAGATAAATGAACTCACACACACACACACAGCCGTTCTCACTGTCAGACAAGCAGCGGGTCCGTGGGAGTCTACCACTGGCGGCAGGAATGCAGCAGCACACAGACACTGCGGGGAGCAATTCAGCATCGAAAACCTTCCCGGTTTTGAACACTCATCAATTCTAGCTGAAAAAAAATGCAATTATATGCTAAAAATTATATATATATATATATCCCAAATATGTGTTCACAATATTTATTAAAGTATTGCTTAAATAGATAATAATTCAAAGCCATTTAAAAATCAATAATCAAAACATGGACTCACTAAGTATTTTACGTGTTTTCTTACAATGGAGGAAGTAGGCAGTCATTAAAGTTTGTTGCGGATTCATTAGCAGCAACAGGGAAAGACCTGGACTGTGATACTGAGTGAAGGGAGCCAGAGAAGGAGAAACACCATGTGACATCCTTTATATGTGGGATTTTAAACATAAACGATACAAACGAACTTACTTACAAAAGAGAAAGAGACTCTCAGAAAATTACCTCATGGTTGCAGAGGAGGGGGTAGTTAAGGACTTTGGGCAGCTCATGCACACGCTGCTATATTTAAAAAGATTAACTGTGGGACTATACATATCTGTAAACAACAAAACTCTGTAAAAGCAAAAAAGCAAAATTTAAAAAATGGCAAGAAAATAAAATGAATAAAAATCTATTATATGGCACATGGAACTCTGCTCCATGCTAAGTGCCGGCCTGGACGGGGGTGCTTAGGGGAGAGTGGACACCCGTGCAGGTGGGGCCCGTCCCTTCCCTGCTCACCTGGAGCCATCGTAACACTCTTAATCGGCTACACCCCAGTACAAAATGTTTTTTTGGCTGTTAAAAAAAATTAAAAATTTTTAAAAAGGAAAATAAAGGTTAAAAAATAAAATGAGAGAGACAGCCAAAACAAATTTATTGTAGAGTAATACTTTAACCACATAAAAATGTCACTGATATATAGGAAAGTTCATATTACAAAGTAAGAGTATAGTATTGTCTTTATAGAAATTTATATTATGTAATGTAAATAGAGCAAAGATCAAAAAAACGTTCCATAAAAGCTAAAATTTTATCATTACTATTTCTAGAGTATGGGAAGTTGAGCTTTTTCTTTCTTTCTCTAAAATGTTCACAATGTATTTTCTGTATTGTATATAATTAGAACTTTTTAAAAGAAATTCACTAAATGGCCAGTGACAATACTTGTTGTTTTTAAATACTTTTTAGTATTTTATTAATGCCATCACAGTGTTTTCTCCAGTATAAAGCCCAATAAAGGCTACACAGTGCTCAGTCCTGCAGACTTTGTTCAGGCTTGAACAGTAAACTTCACAGAAATGAAAGCCATTTGTGTTTCACACACCTGTTATAAACTAGAGGCTAAAGATAACAGCTCCTGCTGAATTCAAAATAGGTTCACAGAAAACAAAAACAATCTCCTCAAGAAGCAAACAAAACCCCTAGCCATCTACCACATGTTCTTCCGGTGAATGTGAAATTCATTTTTTCTAGTTCCTCCCCATATTCTTCCTGCAAAATGATCCCTCAAACGAGACAGCTTTTATTGATCATTGGCAACACTGAAATCCAAAAACATAGAAACTACACAAACCTGAGACCAAAACTGAAAAGGACAACTGGGAGGATAAATGAAAGGAGCTACAGAAGTGTCGTTTCAAAACATACACTCCGCATGCATTGTTCTTTAAAGTTCTTTATGATACATACGTATGCACACACACGCGCACACGAGAAAAGTCATAGATGAAGTGTCTTAGTGAAGTTAGAGAAAACTCTTACCATATATCACTACATCACTATAAATTAACTTTTATTTTGGGAAAAATGTACTTCACAGAAATAAAAACCACCTGGTGCTGCAGAGTGGAAAGAGCTGCTAAAATAGCGCGTGTATCTGACCTGAGCAGCAGCTCTGCGTCCTCCCTTGCCAAGCCCAGACCACCGACGTGTCCTGGAGAGGAGCTTCTGCTCGTCAGGCTGCCCGCCTTGTGCCGCGGCCTCCCAGGAGGCACCCCCTGGCTGCCTGGCCCCATGGCCAGGGGACGTAAGTTCCTGGCTCCCACGAGACTGTGGCAACTGGGGAACAGCTCTTGACAGACGCTGTTCCCAGGAACGACCAAGAGCTCAGGCGGAAACACACCCCAGTCTTTCTGCGGAGGGGGCCCGTCCACAGAGGGACGGGCTTTGGCTTGCAGTGCTACAAGGGCCTGCAGAGACGGTCCCGGGGAACGGAGGCTGGTGGAGGCAATGTCCACACTTTGCCTCTGCCTTGCCCCGATCACAGCATCTTACAGAGAGGCGCATACACCCTTCTGCGGCACCTTGATTTTTGTGGCTACTGCGAGGGGACACCTCTGGTTTTCCTGGCTCTGCTGACCAGCAGGACTTCTGCTTATAGGTGCCACAGGACTATAACCAATAGCCAAGAGTACCTAGACAGCTAAGACCCCCAGAACACAGCAAGAGGCAGCAGACTCAGGAGCTCCATTTTTCCTGGCAGAAGCCTACCAGCTAATTCTCAAAGCTGGGGCTTGACGGGCTTCTAATGAATTAGACAACCAAGGGCCGACTGTTAATCTTTCCTGACGCCTCTGAGGGTGGGTGCTCAGCACGCTGTCCCTCTGTTGCAAGCCAGAGGCAGCATGTTCGAAGCTTTTATTGATCATTGGCAACACTGAAATCCAAAAACATAGAAACTACACAAACCTGAGACCAAAACTGAAAAGGACAACTGGGAGGATAAATGAAAGGAGCTACAGAAGTGTCGTTTCAAAACATACACTCCGCATGCATTGTTCTTTAAAGTTCTTTATGATACATACGTATGCACACACACGCGCACACGAGAAAAGTCATAGATGAAGTGTCTTAGTGAAGTTAGAGAAAACTCTTACCATATATCACTACATCACTATAAATTAACTTTTATTTTGGGAAAAATGTACTTCACAGAAATAAAAACCACCTGGTGCTGCAGAGTGGAAAGAGCTGCTAAAATAGCGCGTGTATCTGACCTGAGCAGCAGCTCTGCGTCCTCCCTTGCCAAGCCCAGACCACCGACGTGTCCTGGAGAGGAGCTTCTGCTCGTCAGGCTGCCCGCCTTGTGCCGCGGCCTCCCAGGAGGCACCCCCTGGCTGCCTGGCCCCATGGCCAGGGGACGTAAGTTCCTGGCTCCCACGAGACTGTGGCAACTGGGGAACAGCTCTTGACAGACGCTGTTCCCAGGAACGACCAAGAGCTCAGGCGGAAACACACCCCAGTCTTTCTGCGGAGGGGGCCCGTCCACAGAGGGACGGGCTTTGGCTTGCAGTGCTACAAGGGCCTGCAGAGACGGTCCCGGGGAACGGAGGCTGGTGGAGGCAATGTCCACACTTTGCCTCTGCCTTGCCCCGATCACAGCATCTTACAGAGAGGCGCATACACCCTTCTGCGGCACCTTGATTTTTGTGGCTACTGCGAGGGGACACCTCTGGTTTTCCTGGCTCTGCTGACCAGCAGGACTTCTGCTTATAGGTGCCACAGGACTATAACCAATAGCCAAGAGTACCTAGACAGCTAAGACCCCCAGAACACAGCAAGAGGCAGCAGACTCAGGAGCTCCATTTTTCCTGGCAGAAGCCTACCAGCTAATTCTCAAAGCTGGGGCTTGACGGGCTTCTAATGAATTAGACAACCAAGGGCCGACTGTTAATCTTTCCTGACGCCTCTGAGGGTGGGTGCTCAGCACGCTGTCCCTCTGTTGCAAGCCAGAGAGGCAGCATGTTCTGAAGGAGACCTCTGACACACGTCAGGTACTGCTAGTTTTACGTCCAAACCCTGGTTTTTGCAGCCGCCCCTCAGGAGACGCCCATTTGCCTGACTCGCACGGCTGCGGCTTACATTCCTGGGCTTCACATGACTGCAACGATCAGAGGGAATGTTCTAAGAAGGCTACAGCACCAAGGCCCTGCACAGAGAGCAAAATGCAGTGGACAGTGGCGTGTCTTGGAGCCTCAGCCATAGAGGCAGGCACATCTTGAGGCTACAAGTGTGCTCACAGGGTACCTGGGCTGTGGGTGCCATCCTGGGTGCTCCCTCTGCCTCACTGCAGCTCATCAGCATCACCCAGAATGGAACTTGTGTACTCACCTGGAGCCCAGCTTTAGGAACTGCAGCCCAAGGAGCAGTTCTGGATCCCCTGGTTCTGGGGGGCCAGTGGGGCAACCACATGTGGTCCCACAGGACTGTATATATCTGCATTACTTCAAAGTTGCTACGTGAGGGTCTGGCTTGCAGTCAGTCTGGTCAAAGTGCTGACTAGGGTCCTCGCCATTGGGACACTGAGTGGTCTCAACACCCCTTCAACTACTTGGAGTTACTAAAAATAAAACAGTTTGCTTGGACAATCACCAGGGCAGGACTGAGTGATACGGTTCTCCTGCACTAGGCCAGCCCTTCAAGATTGGGAGAAGTAGCTATTCTACCTAATGTGTAGGAACTCACACAGGGAGTTGAGTGAGATGAAGAAACACTGGGATATATCCCAAGTTAAACAGCAAGAGAAAATCTTGTTTTAATGAAACAAACATAAGTAAATTATTTAATAATGAATTCAAAATAATGATCATAAAATTGCTCGTCACACTTGGGAGAAAAATGGATGAACACAGTGAGAATGTCAACAAAGAGACAGAAAGCATTCCAAATATAAGGCACATAACTGAAGAATGCAATAACTAAATGAAAAAATTTACTAAATAGATCCAACAACATAGTAGATGAAGCAGAAGAAAGGGCTAGTGACTTCACAGGCAGGGCAAAAGAACTCACCCAAACGAAGAAGCAAAAGAAAGCAGAATGGACAAAAACAGTGAAGACATCAAGCCAACTAACATTTGCATTACAAAAGTATCAGAATGAGAAGAAGGAGAAACGGACAGAAAACTTTTCACAGAAATAATGGCTGAAAACTTTCCTAACCTGAAGAAAGAAACAGGAATCCAGATCTAGGAAGCCCAGAGATTTCCAAAAGGATGAACCTAAAGAGACCCACTGGGAGAAGGAAATGGCAGCCCAGCTCCTACGTGAACAGAGGAGCCTGGCAGGCTATCAGGGGCCTCGGACACGACTGCGTGACAGTGGTCACCATGGGGGCTGTTTGGGTTGGGCCATCCTGGGTGCTCCCTCTGCCTCACTGCAGCTCATCAGCATCACCCAGAATGGAACTTGTGTACTCACCTGGAGCCCAGCTTTAGGAACTGCAGCCCAAGGAGCAGTTCTGGATCCCCTGGTTCTGGGGGGCCAGTGGGGCAACCACATGTGGTCCCACAGGACTGTATATATCTGCATTACTTCAAAGTTGCTACGTGAGGGTCTGGCTTGCAGTCAGTCTGGTCAAAGTGCTGACTAGGGTCCTCGCCATTGGGACACTGAGTGGTCTCAACACCCCTTCAACTACTTGGAGTTACTAAAAATAAAACAGTTTGCTTGGACAATCACCAGGGCAGGACTGAGTGATACGGTTCTCCTGCACTAGGCCAGCCCTTCAAGATTGGGAGAAGTAGCTATTCTACCTAATGTGTAGGAACTCACACAGGGAGTTGAGTGAGATGAAGAAACACTGGGATATATCCCAAGTTAAACAGCAAGAGAAAATCTTGTTTTAATGAAACAAACATAAGTAAATTATTTAATAATGAATTCAAAATAATGATCATAAAATTGCTCGTCACACTTGGGAGAAAAATGGATGAACACAGTGAGAATGTCAACAAAGAGACAGAAAGCATTCCAAATATAAGGCACATAACTGAAGAATGCAATAACTAAATGAAAAAATTTACTAAATAGATCCAACAACATAGTAGATGAAGCAGAAGAAAGGGCTAGTGACTTCACAGGCAGGGCAAAAGAACTCACCCAAACGAAGAAGCAAAAGAAAGCAGAATGGACAAAAACAGTGAAGACATCAAGCCAACTAACATTTGCATTACAAAAGTATCAGAATGAGAAGAAGGAGAAACGGACAGAAAACTTTTTCACAGAAATAATGGCTGAAAACTTTCCTAACCTGAAGAAAGAAACAGGAATCCAGATCTAGGAAGCCCAGAGATTTCCAAAAGGATGAACCTAAAGAGACCCACTGGGAGAAGGAAATGGCAGCCCACTCTAGTATCGTTGCCTGGAGAATCCTGTGAACAGAGGAGCCTGGCAGGCTACAGTCCATGGGGTCGCAAGAGTCGGACACGACTAAGCGACTAAACCACCACCACCAAAGAGTCCCACACCAGGACACAGTGTGACTGAAATACTGAGGACCAAGGCTCAGGAAAGTGAAGAGGCCCATATGCAAGGCTAAGCAGCCAGTTAAACTCAGAGCCAGGTCCAGGGTCTGAGTCTTCTCATTTCTAGCTAGGAGACCCTCACCCCCTCCTAGATCACATCTCAAGACAGTGACACAGCTCCCAATACCCGGAAATGCTCGCCTCTGCACCGCCTAGGCACTTGGGGCTCTTGACTACCCTGCCCGGAAGGGGAAGGGTACTGACTCAGGAAGCAAGCCCATCCCAGCTCAGAGCTTGGGAGTGCTGACGAGTCTCAGTGAGGATGCCATATCACCATTTCAGCATCCAGTTCAGTCCCTGTTCTGGGCAGATTCCACATGCCACAGAGCAGCTAAGCCTGTGTACCACAACTGCTGAGCTGGTGCTCTAGAGCCTTGAAGCCACAACTACTGAGCCTGTGTGCTGCAGTTATTGAAGCCTACGAGCTTAGAGCATGTGCTCTGCAACAAGAGAAGCCACTGCAATGAAAACCAATAAAGACCCAGCACGGCCATAAATAAAGTTAAAAATATATTTTCTTAAAATAACATTAGAGATAGTTATTCTTATGCTTGGGCCAATTCCAAGAACTGTGCTTTCGAGAACAAAATCAGTAGGAGTTCCTTTGGCCTAAGTAGAGGTGAGAGAGGTTGCTTGTTCAGCTGCATCTGACTCTTTGTGACCCCGTGGACGGTAGCCCACCAGGCTCCTCTGTCCATGCGAGAAGATGGGCTTGGGTTGCCACACCTCCTCCAGGGGGTCTTCTCCACTCAGCAGAAGTTGAGCCCTGAGCTCCTGCACTGGAGGTGGATGTCTTCACTGTCTGCACCGCCAGCCCTACATGGAGAGAAGCAGCTCCTGTTAATGGTTGTGACCCCAGCCAGTGGGCTGTCTGTAATCACAGAGGGGAGAAATCCAGGACAAAGAGGGAAAGTGCTGGGATAGAGGGAGATACTCTTTTTACACACATTTTCTTCTTCTATGCTCACAGCAGCCCTGAGCAGAAGATTGATGATCACCCCTCTTCTAGAGAAAAGCAAACAGGGGCTTAGGGAACTCATGTTACTTATGAAGAGGAAGCCGAGGGGCAGGATTCGCCTCAGGCCGTCTGATTCTGCCGAGGGCCCTCTCCCCACCAGGCAGGTGAGGCCTGGGGCCTGGAGCCCGTGCTGCCTTGGATCTGCAAAAATTAAATCAGAAGAAACAGTAAATAACAGTGAGTATATAATGATGACTCCAACCTGGACTTTGTCATTGTATCAATACAACCATAAAATAATTTTGTAAGCATTTATGGATCAGGGAGCTGCAAAAGCCACAGGGCCCTTCGTTGTATCTCAGAGAATGCCCGTGCTTATTCGCAGGAGACACTGGCCCTGGACCCAGCCCAGCCCAGTCGTGCTCCTCGGCTTCCTCTTTGCGGTATCATGAGTTCCCCAAGCTCCTGTTTCCTTTTCTCTAACATGGGGAGATCATCAATCTTCTGCTTGGGCTTCTGTGAGCATGGAGGAAGAAAATATGTGCAAAAAACTGTCCCCCTCCTCCCATCCCTCCATTCTCCCCTTTCCTGGGCTGCAGCCTTGGTCCTGGATTTCTCCCCTCTGTGATGACAGGCGCACCACTGGCGAGTGGCCAGCCGCTGGAACAAGCTGCTTCTCCAGACCCCAGGTCGCTGTCCTCCCTCAGCTCTTGCCCTCACACTCAGGGCAGCCCTTAGACCTCCCCGGATGACAGCCCCCTCCGCTCCAGACAATTTCACCTCTCCCCAATTTTGCACAGAGACAAGCTCACCTGTTGTATAGAGTAACTCACCTTGAGCATGTTGTCAAAAATTAAATAACAGAGTTGCTTCAACCATGGGAGACAGTGGAGGAATATGTGACAATTAATGCTGAAAATAACGAAGATCCATGGATTCTTTAGTATTGTGAGGCCTTATTCAGCTATTCATTTGCCATGAACAATTGTGAAGGATTGTCAAGTAGGGAAACGGGGTGAACGTGTGGTGCAAGTGGTTCTCGTTCGCACAGATGCAATTTGGTTGAGCCCCTGTTGGAAAGCAATTGATCCCTGTCAAAAAGAAGAACTGCTCTACGACTGCGTGCAAAGTCATTTTATAGTTCATCACTCCCAGACTACATGGTTCTTAGAATTCTCCCTCGAACTGGTTGTAACATCTGCTGTTTCCCTTATTAATTAATGAGTACAATAAGACCTTTGTACATGTTCATTTTACATTGTATGAGAGCCTTTTACCTTTTTGTAAAAGTACTATTTGACATATTTCATCGCTAATGATGAGATAACTCTTGCCTCCTTTATACAATCTCATCACAGTCTGACATGGACCAAAGCCTAAAATGAGGTCTTTAAATTGTAGGTCCCTGATAGACCTAGACTACCAGACAGAAGGAAAAAAATGTCTAATAAAATAGATGTTATAATATGAACAACCTCACAAGAGACCTCTGGAAACCCAATCTCTGGTCACTTTTTTTTTTTTAAGATTTACTTATTTATTTATTTTGGACGGGGGTCGGGTTGGGGAGGGAGGGGAGCTGGCGGGCCACTTCTGTTGGTCTTTCATTTCTCTATTTTCATCCATCTTTGTTCTTTGGCCTGTGTGGGCCTCCCATTGCAGTGGCCTCTGTCGTCGCAGAGCGCTGGCTCTGGGCGCATGCGCTCCAGAGCTCCGGCTTGGTAATTGAACACATCGGTCCAGCCGCTCTGCAGCACGTGGGCTCTTCCCAGGCCAGGGATTGAACCGGCGCCCCTTGCATTGCAAGGCGGTGTCCTTAACCACTGGACCACCAGGGGAAGCCCGGGGAAGCCCCTCTGGTTACTTGTTTGAGATCATCAGATGTGAATATGCTGTTTGGATAAATTTTAAATGCATGCATGTGTTTGGCTCAGCTGTGTGATATTTCTGTCTTAAAGGTTAAAATGGTCAAATATCACGGAGGAAGTAGGAAAAACAATTAATGCTGAAAATAACGAAGATCCATGGATTCTTTAGTATTGTGAGGCCTTATTCAGCTATTCATTTGCCATGAACAATTGTGAAGGATTGTCAAGTAGGGAAACGGGGTGAACGTGTGGTGCAAGTGGTTCTCGTTCGCACAGATGCAATTTGGTTGACCCCCTGTTGGAAAGCAATTGATCCCTGTCAAAAAGAAGAACTGCTCTACGACTGCGTGCAAAGTCATTTTATAGTTCATCACTCCCAGACTACATGGTTCTTAGAATTCTCCCTCGAACTGGTTGTAACATCTGCTGTTTCCCTTATTAATTAATGAGTACAATAAGACCTTTGTACATGTTCATTTTACATTGTATGAGAGCCTTTTACCTTTTTGTAAAAGTACTATTTGACATATTTCATCGCTAATGATGAGATAACTCTTGCCTCCTTTATACAATCTCATCACAGTCTGACATGGACCAAAGCCTAAAATGAGGTCTTTAAATTGTAGGTCCCTGATAGACCTAGACTACCAGACAGAAGGAAAAAAATGTCTAATAAAATAGATGTTATAATATGAACAACCTCACAAGAGACCTCTGGAAACCCAATCTCTGGTCACTTTTTTTTTTTTAAGATTTACTTATTTATTTATTTTGGACGGGGGTCGGGTTGGGGAGGGAGGGGAGCTGGCGGGCCACTTCTGTTGGTCTTTCATTTCTCTATTTTCATCCATCTTTGTTCTTTGGCCTGTGTGGGCCTCCCATTGCAGTGGCCTCTGTCGTCGCAGAGCGCTGGCTCTGGGCGCATGCGCTCCAGAGCTCCGGCTTGGTAATTGAACACATCGGTCCAGCCGCTCTGCAGCACGTGGGCTCTTCCCAGGCCAGGGATTGAACCGGCGCCCCTTGCATTGCAAGGCGGTGTCCTTAACCACTGGACCACCAGGGGAAGCCCGGGGAAGCCCCTCTGGTTACTTGTTTGAGATCATCAGATGTGAATATGCTGTTTGGATAAATTTTAAATGCATGCATGTGTTTGGCTCAGCTGTGTGATATTTCTGTCTTAAAGGTTAAAATGGTCAAATATCAACACATTTAGATCATTCGAGCTCACATACATGTGTACATGGCCACTCACAGCCCACATTCATACAGAGTAAATCCTTAAATGGTCATGGAATTTGCTTGGCTAACTTACGAATAAGCAGGGAACCACATTTCTTTGTGTTTCTCTGTTTAAACTGTTCTTTCTGAAACTTTCTGTGAACTGTCAAGAGGCGAGGCAGTGCAGTACTGTAAGAACTGTGTTAATCCAGGAAATAAAAGAGTCAGTCTAACTCTCGCTCAAACATGCACCCATTCCATTATGACCATCACCTTGGAAATGTTTTCTTCGATGCTGAAGGATCTCGCAGTCTCTCTGGAGCACCAATTTGATAATCTGTTTTTCCTGAAGGTTTGGAATGAACAGGAAGTAAAGAAGAGCTGCAGCTTGAAATTCTCTGTTTGACTTTTGGTTGGTTTGCCTCAGGTTTTGAAAAGAAAAATTCTGACTATGAACTTACCTTCTGATCAACTTCTTTCTGCCAAGGAGAACAGCAAACACAGAACCTACTGAGACTCCTCTCAGCAGGGCTTCAGTCATTCTGATTTTGATGCCCCTGGATTTTCATTTTCCAGAACACTTGCCTCACACAAACCCACACCCGCCCACACCCATCGCCGTGAGTGGCCACTCCAGATGACAGTGACTCAGGTGACCAGGGCAGGACCAGGTCCTGCTCCTGAGACCACGTGTGGTCTTTGTTCAGTCACGCAGAAACTCCCATTGAGTCATCTGCACCTTCTCACCTTTTCCTCAGAAATGCATGTGACCTTCAAGCCCAGACCTTAGAAAAAGGACGAGGGGAGGGAAAGACAAAAGAGAAAGGGCAGACGTTTTTTAATATAGTAGTTTTATTGAGACACTATCCATACACCATAAACCTTTCAAAGTATTATATCCAGTGATTTCAGTGCGTTCAAAGGGTTGTGCAATGATAGCCACTAATTTAGAATATTTTTATCATCCCTCCCACAAAGCCTCTCTTACTTGCTAGCAGTCACTCTCCATACTCCCCTCCCCTGCCCTAGGCCACCGCCAATCCACTCTCCATGCCTGTTTCTACGGACTTGCCTATTCCACAGGTTTTATATAAATGACTCGTACAATATGTGGCCTGACTTGTTTGATTTTTTTCATTTACTGTGTTTTCAAGGTCTATCCGTGTTGTAGCATGTATGAGTACTTCATCCTTTTTATGGCTGAATAATGATTCATTGAGTGAATATACCACATTTTGTTTATCAGTTCATCAGTTGATGGACGTGTGAACTGTTTTCATTCTTCAGGCACTATTTTTAAAATGCTACTACTATGAACTTCCATGTACAAGTTTTTGTGTAGATGCATGTTTTTGTTTCTCTTGAGTATATATCTAGGAGTGGAATTTTTAGGTCATATGAGAACTCGGTATTTAATATTGTGAGGAACTCCTGACTGTCCTGAGCTGCTGCATCACTTTACATTCCCGTGGGTGAAGCAGGAGTGTTCCAATGTCTCCACCCCCTTGCCAGCACTCCTCCTGATTTGTCTCCTTGATTATAGTAATGCTAACAGGTGTGAAGTGGCATCCCATTGTGGCTTCAATTTCCATTTCCCTTAGGGCTAATGATTTTGAGCATCTTTTCTCTTGCCTGTTGGTCATTTATAGATTTTGCTGGAGAAACATCCATTCAGATCTTTTGTCCATTTTTAAAAATTGGGTTATTTTTCTCTTTATAATTAAGTTGTAAAAATTTTCTTTACTGTGAGCACATGTCCCATACAAGACATTTGCTTTGCAAATATTTCTTCCACTATATGAATAGTCTTTCCACTTTGATGGTGCCTTTTGGAGAACAAAACTTTTAAAATGTGATCAACTCATCAAGTTTTGCTTTGGTCACTTGTGATTTGGCGTTGTATCAGGGAAGGTGTTGCCTGATTCAAGATGTACTCCTTACCTTCTCCCAAGAGTGTTACAGTTTTAGCTCTTACTTTAAGGTTTATGACCCAAATGGAGTTAATATTTGTGTATAAGGAAGGAGGCCGACTGCATTCTTTGGTATGTGGACAACCAATTCTCCCAACATTGTTGAAAAGATTTCTCCATTAAATCGTCCTGGCACCCTTGCTGAAAACTGATTAACCACAGAGTGAGGGTTTGTTTGCAGACTCTAAGTTCTTTCCATCATCTCTATGTTTATCCTTATGCCCAGCACCACGTCGTCTTGCTTTCTATTATTTTGTAATAGCTTTTGAAACCAGGAAGGTTGATTTCCTCTTCCAACTTTCTCATTTTACAAGACTGTCTGGAAGTCAGTCTGTGCCCTTGATTTCCATATGAATTTCCTGCCATCAAAAGAAAGCCAGCTGGGATTTTTTTTTTTTAATTTTGGCCTCTTTTATTAGTTCTTTATTCATTTATTTTCATCCATCTTAATTCTTTGGCCTGTGTGGGCCTCCCATTGCGGTGGCCTCTCTCGCTGCAGAGCACTGGCTCTGGGCACATGTACCCCAGAGCACCGACTCTTAATTGGACACATGGGTCCAGCCGCTCAGCAGCATATGGGATCTTCCCAGGCCAGGGATCAAACCGGCGCCCCTTGCACTGCAAGGCGGACTCTTTACCCACTGGACCACCAGGGAAGCCCAAGCTGAGATTTTGGTAGGCATCGCATTGAATCTGTAGATCAACTGGAGAGTATTTTCATCTTAACAATAGATATTGGGTATTCCATGAGCACAGAACACCTTTCCATTAATGTGGGTCTTCTTTCATTTTTTGGAGGATGTTATGTAGTTCTCAGTATACAGGTCTTATAGTTATTGTGTTACATTTATCCCTAAGTATTTTATTCTTTTAGAGACTATTATCAATTGAATAATTTTCTTAATTTCATTTTCGAATTGTTCATGACTAACATATAAACCAATGATCTTTTACATATTGACATTTCACCCTCTAATCTTGATGATTCATCTGTTAATTCTAATATTTCATTCTGTGGCTTGCTTAAGATTTCCATGTAGAGGATTATGTCATCTGCAAATAAAGGTAGTTTTCTTTCTTTCTTTGTAATCTGGATGTCTTTAACTTCTCTTTCATGTATAGTTGTCCTGACCTGATCCTCTAGTACAACGCTGAATACAAATGGTGAGAGTGGACATTCTTATTTCTGATTTGGGGGGAAACTGTCAGTCTTTTCCTAGGTTGTATAATATAAACTGTGAATTGTTTACAGAAACTCTTTATCACATTCAGAAAGTTCCTTTATATTCTTAGGTTTTTGGATGCTTTAAGTATGAATCAGTGTTGGATTTTATAAAATTCTTTTTCTCTATCTATTGAGATGACCATGTAGTTTTGTTAATTATTTCCTTATTATGGTGTATTACATTGATTGCTTTTACAATGCTAAACTAACCTTAGATTCCTTGGATAAATCTTATTTTAATTAATCTTTTTTATATGTTGCTGGACTCAGTTTGTTAGTGTTTGTTGAGGACTTTTGTGTCTATATTCTTGAGGGATTATTGGTTTTGTTTTCTTTTCTTGTGATATTTTGGTACCGATGCAATACTAGCTTCATGAAGTAAGTTGGAAAGTATTCCTTCATATTCTGTATTTTGAAAAAGTTTCTGAGTTATCTATGCTTTAAGTGTTTGGTAGAATTCATCAGTGAAGCCATCACAATTTCAGCATTTATTGTGGGAAAGTTTTTTTTTTTTTTTTCACAGTCACCAAGTATTTTTATTTTGTTTTTTTGATTTTACAGAGTTTTGGTGTTTACAGATATGTATAATTCCAGATTAGTCATAGGTATATCCCTCCCATACCCCCCCTTCCCACCCCTCTCAGCCACCACATAGCCCCCGCATACGACCTCATAGTCCCACAGCACACTGACAATAGTTCTCTCTTTTACATAAGACAGTACAGGGTTCCGTGTTGCTCTTTCCATAGCTCTCACCCACTTTTCCCTCTTCCCAATGTCCATAAATCTGTTCTCTATGACTGTTTTTCCATCAGTGCTCTGTGTGTGTGTATTTATCAGTACGAACTTACTAGCTTCCATATATATGTGTTAGTGTACTATATCTGTCCTTCTCTTTTTGACTTACTTCACTGTGTATAATAGGTTCTAAATTCATCCATTTCATTAGGACTGAATCTTCTGCATTTCTTCTACCAGCTGAGAAATATTCCATTGCATATATGTACCAGAGCCTCTTTATCTATTCATTTGTCGATGGACATCTATATTGTTATTGTGAGGAAGCTTGTTAATCACTAATTCTGTTTACTTTTCATATGTATATTCAGATTTTCTGCTCCTTCCTTTGTCAATTTTGGCAGTCTGTCTCTGGTGCACACATGTTAAAAGAAAAAGCTTAATTCTCAACTTCTTTCTCTCTCTCCCATCTACCTTATTAATTAGGTTCATCTCCCCTACAGTGACTGCAGAAAAAAATTTGAAAATAAAATATTTGTATATTGCAGATTCCTTTAGATTTTGCTGCCCATGGTTTCTATTCATATACATGGCCTCCTTTTAGCTATTGCTCCTTGTCTCGAAAACTATTCAACTACAGAGAAACATAAAGATTGGGGCAGGGAAGGGGGAGCTGATGGGGTGCGGGGGGGTTGGTGAGCGACTACTCCAGTTAAGAGCTAAGTCCATTTGGCTTAACCACATGGATAAAAAGTGGGCACATCAGGTTTCACTAATGGGCCAGGCTACATGGGCAGCTTAAAACTCTTAGAGTAAGTAACTGTTAGCAAAGGTGTGATGATTCATAACTTCAGCAGAATGGAGAACATGAAATTCTGTATTTCCTTCTTCCTTAGAATTGTCCAGAGGAAGAGAATACTATTTCTTCTATGAAAGCTTCTTGCAAGTTTCTTTCCTTTCTTTCTGAGTGAAATCTCACCTTTATTGATGGTGGACCACTTTCACAAAGAACTAGTTAAAAAAAGATCACAGTTCTCATATACCACCAAGATACTTGGGCAAAGAGGCCTCAATTCTGTTATTAGAAGGAGATTATTTCCGCCTCGATGTACTTTAAAAAACAAAAACTAACCACTACCACCACCACCAAATACTTCTTAAACTTTTTGTGTTTAGTCTGCAGTGAGAAGACCTGTGTGCAAGCCTGAGATAATTACTTATATTTAAACTCGATTCTATAGCCCCTCTTATACTTTCTTAAACCCCTTTCGTTTTATCAAGTCTTTGAAATTTTTTCAATCCATTTCATTAGGACTGAATCTTCTGCATTTCTTCTACCAGCTGAGAAATATTCCATTGCATATATGTACCAGAGCCTCTTTATCTATTCATTTGTCGATGGACATCTATATTGTTATTGTGAGGAAGCTTGTTAATCACTAATTCTGTTTACTTTTCATATGTATATTCAGATTTTCTGCTCCTTCCTTTGTCAATTTTGGCAGTCTGTCTCTGGTGCACACATGTTAAAAGAAAAAGCTTAATTCTCAACTTCTTTCTCTCTCTCCCATCTACCTTATTAATTAGGTTCATCTCCCCTACAGTGACTGCAGAAAAAAATTTGAAAATAAAATATTTGTATATTGCAGATTCCTTTAGATTTTGCTGCCCATGGTTTCTATTCATATACATGGCCTCCTTTTAGCTATTGCTCCTTGTCTCGAAAACTATTCAACTACAGAGAAACATAAAGATTGGGGCAGGGGAGGGGGAGCTGATGGGGTGCGGGGGGGTTGGTGAGCGACTACTCCAGTTAAGAGCTAAGTCCATTTGGCTTAACCACATGGATAAAAAGTGGGCACATCAGGTTTCACTAATGGGCCAGGCTACATGGGCAGCTTAAAACTCTTAGAGTAAGTAACTGTTAGCAAAGGTGTGATGATTCATAACTTCAGCAGAATGGAGAACATGAAATTCTGTATTTCCTTCTTCCTTAGAATTGTCCAGAGGAAGAGAATACTATTTCTTCTATGAAAGCTTCTTGCAAGTTTCTTTCCTTTCTTTCTGAGTGAAATCTCACCTTTATTGATGGTGGACCACTTTCACAAAGAACTAGTTAAAAAAAGATCACAGTTCTCATATACCACCAAGATACTTGGGCAAAGAGGCCTCAATTCTGTTATTAGAAGGAGATTATTTCCGCCTCGATGTACTTTAAAAAACAAAAACTAACCACTACCACCACCACCAAATACTTCTTAAACTTTTTGTGTTTAGTCTGCAGTGAGAAGACCTGTGTGCAAGCCTGAGATAATTACTTATATTTAAACTCAATTCTATAGCCCCTCTTATACTTTCTTAAAGCTGCCCCTCTTTTATCTGTATAAAAATAATACTTGATCACTGGTGTCTAAGTCTTTGAATGAAACTTTCAAATTGATTGGCAGTCGTGCTCCTTTCACATTCTGATGTTTGTATGAAAATTTTGCTTCATTTATTTGCTTATATACTTGTTATTTCAGATTTACAGAAAAGTTTCGTAAATAGCACAAAGGATCCCAGTATTTCCTGTACCAGATGTCTCCAGGGGGCAATATTTTACTGATATTCTCTGCCTATGTTCATACTTGTAAAAAAGCAGTGATCTCTAGGATGGATGCTGAAACACAGGTTCTCATCTTATCAGGCAGTGGACAATCATCCATCAGCAAAATGCAAAGCATTAACGAGGCAGCTCTGTTGCTGTTCAAAACTCATCTCCAGTTTTCCTAATCAGTTTTTTTTTCTTGTTTTCCTTTTTAGTTTGTTTGCTTCTTGAACTCAGTTTCAGAAAGTCTTAGAACATATGTTCTTATTCATTTAATAAATATTTCAGGACTTGAAAAAGTCTGTCCTTAATTATTTCACAACTGAAACTGAAGCAAATTTTAGCCAGTCAATCTGACATTACAAGTTACACACAGGAAGCCCATGTTTATTATGGAGTGTAAACAAGGGGTTATTGCTTCTTGTGTTCTACAAAATAAGGCTCATACTCATTTATCAGCATGTAGAGTTTAACTCAGATGTTAACAAAAATCAAAGACACCTTTATTTTCTGCCTGACAGTGACAAAGTGATTACTACAACAGGTAGAGTAACAACAAAACAAAAATATTTGATATATCATAAGATGCTTATTTTCAAGCAGCTATATGCCAATAAAAATTCAAATAGCAACTTTCTTTTCCCTTAGATTAAAAATAAAGTTCATTTCCTAGTTTGAGAGAAACAACGAGATGATTTTCACACCATAGTTACTCTTTCTTTTCCATTTTCCTCCTTGTTCATGGACCAAACTACCACTACCACCACCACCAAATACTTCTTAAACTTTTTGTGTTTAGTCTGCAGTGAGAAGACCTGTGTGCAAGCCTGAGATAATTACTTATATTTAAACTCAATTCTATAGCCCCTCTTATACTTTCTTAAAGCTGCCCCTCTTTTATCTGTATAAAAATAATACTTGATCACTGGTGTCTAAGTCTTTGAATGAAACTTTCAAATTGATTGGCAGTCGTGCTCCTTTCACATTCTGATGTTTGTATGAAAATTTTGCTTCATTTATTTGCTTATATACTTGTTATTTCAGATTTACAGAAAAGTTTCGTAAATAGCACAAAGGATCCCAGTATTTCCTGTACCAGATGTCTCCAGGGGGCAATATTTTACTGATATTCTCTGCCTATGTTCATACTTGTAAAAAAGCAGTGATCTCTAGGATGGATGCTGAAACACAGGTTCTCATCTTATCAGGCAGTGGACAATCATCCATCAGCAAAATGCAAAGCATTAACGAGGCAGCTCTGTTGCTGTTCAAAACTCATCTCCAGTTTTCCTAATCAGTTTTTTTTTCTTGTTTTCCTTTTTAGTTTGTTTGCTTCTTGAACTCAGTTTCAGAAAGTCTTAGAACATATGTTCTTATTCATTTAATAAATATTTCAGGACTTGAAAAAGTCTGTCCTTAATTATTTCACAACTGAAACTGAAGCAAATTTTAGCCAGTCAATCTGACATTACAAGTTACACACAGGAAGCCCATGTTTATTATGGAGTGTAAACAAGGGGTTATTGCTTCTTGTGTTCTACAAAATAAGGCTCATACTCATTTATCAGCATGTAGAGTTTAACTCAGATGTTAACAAAAATCAAAGACACCTTTATTTTCTGCCTGACAGTGACAAAGTGATTACTACAACAGGTAGAGTAACAACAAAACAAAAATATTTGATATATCATAAGATGCTTATTTTCAAGCAGCTATATGCCAATAAAAATTCAAATAGCAACTTTCTTTTCCCTTAGATTAAAAATAAAGTTCATTTCCTAGTTTGAGAGAAACAACGAGATGATTTTCACACCATAGTTACTCTTTCTTTTCCATTTTTCTTCCTTGTTCATGGACCTTATCTGCACAGAATTAGGTTATTCATAATCTTTGGTTATGACACTCTCACTGTTGGTCCATCTCTTTTGTTGTTATTTATAGTTGCTAAATCATGTTTGACTCTTTTGCAACCGCATAGACTGTAGCCCGCCAGCTCCTCTGTCCATGGGATTTCCCAGGCATGAATACTGCAGTGGGTTGCCATCTCCTTCTCCAGGGGATCTTCCTGAACCAGGGCTTGAACCCTCGTCTCCTGCACTGCAGGCGGATTCTTTACCACTGAGTCACCAGGGAAGCCTGGTCCATACCTGGCTCTCTTTTATTAATTTACTCATTTATGTACTTCTGATTGTATAAAAAGAGCACCCGTGAGCTCACTATCCATCACCAGCAATACACAAGCCAGTACTTTGGCAATAATTAATTCTCATGTTTTGGCCCTCTTTCGTTTTATATCTCTGCCTCTCCCCACCCAACATTTAGGACAGGTGCCACCAACCTAAGTTCTTTGTTTATTATTCCCTTGCCTTTCTTTTTAATGTAAATTTTTCTTTATTTCTCTTAATTAGCAGGTCGACTTACTTTGCTTGTTTTTGAATCTTTCCCAGATTTTACACAGATATGCCTTTTACATAATTGTATGTGAGAGAATGTTATCATTCATTGGTGTTGCAGTAATCGATTCTTCATTTATTCTTATGACTGGCAAGGGTAAAGGAAAAACCTCATCTCACTGGATGATAAAACCGAAAAACACTTCTGTGAGTTGTCTTATTACCTCATGTTCAGTCCACTCATGACATGCTGGCTTTGGGCACCTTCTTCTCCACCTGTTGAACAGCATCTGTGGCTAGCAGAGCTCAGTGATGATCAACATCAAGCATTTCTTTTTCAGGAGAGTTTCTATATGATGGCAGACTTTTGAACCCATGTTGAGCAAGTTTTAAAGAAGGGAGGCTGAGTTTGGGGGCTTTTGACTGTATTACCCACTGAGGTCTGTGGAAGATGGTTCAACAGGAGCAAGTATCATAGAGTGGTAGAAAGAACACTGGCTTCAGAGCCTGGAGATGTGAATTGTAGTTTCAGTTCTGCTGCTAACAAGCTGTGTGACCTTGGGCAAATGGTTTTTGCCTCTCTGGGCCTCAGCTTCCTCTTCTGTAAAATCAACATTCACAAACTTAGGGCATGACACTCTCACTGTTGGTCCATCTCTTTTGTTGTTATTTATAGTTGCTAAATCATGTTTGACTCTTTTGCAACCGCATAGACTGTAGCCCGCCAGCTCCTCTGTCCATGGGATTTCCCAGGCATGAATACTGCAGTGGGTTGCCATCTCCTTCTCCAGGGGATCTTCCTGAACCAGGGCTTGAACCCTCGTCTCCTGCACTGCAGGCGGATTCTTTACCACTGAGTCACCAGGGAAGCCTGGTCCATACCTGGCTCTCTTTTATTAATTTACTCATTTATGTACTTCTGATTGTATAAAAAGAGCACCCGTGAGCTCACTATCCATCACCAGCAATACACAAGCCAGTACTTTGGCAATAATTAATTCTCATGTTTTGGCCCTCTTTCGTTTTATATCTCTGCCTCTCCCCACCCAACATTTAGGACAGGTGCCACCAACCTAAGTTCTTTGTTTATTATTCCCTTGCCTTTCTTTTTAATGTAAATTTTTCTTTATTTCTCTTAATTAGCAGGTCGACTTACTTTGCTTGTTTTTGAATCTTTCCCAGATTTTACACAGATATGCCTTTTACATAATTGTATGTGAGAGAATGTTATCATTCATTGGTGTTGCAGTAATCGATTCTTCATTTATTCTTATGACTGGCAAGGGTAAAGGAAAAACCTCATCTCACTGGATGATAAAACCGAAAAACACTTCTGTGAGTTGTCTTATTACCTCATGTTCAGTCCACTCATGACATGCTGGCTTTGGGCACCTTCTTCTCCACCTGTTGAACAGCATCTGTGGCTAGCAGAGCTCAGTGATGATCAACATCAAGCATTTCTTTTTCAGGAGAGTTTCTATATGATGGCAGACTTTTGAACCCATGTTGAGCAAGTTTTAAAGAAGGGAGGCTGAGTTTGGGGGCTTTTGACTGTATTACCCACTGAGGTCTGTGGAAGATGGTTCAACAGGAGCAAGTATCATAGAGTGGTAGAAAGAACACTGGCTTCAGAGCCTGGAGATGTGAATTGTAGTTTCAGTTCTGCTGCTAACAAGCTGTGTGACCTTGGGCAAATGGTTTTTGCCTCTCTGGGCCTCAGCTTCCTCTTCTGTAAAATCAACATTCACACTAAATGATTTCTTAGGGCACTTTCAGAGGAGCAGCCTGGAGAAAGAGTGGCTAATTGGCTAAGTAAGCTGCTGAGGGTCTTGAGGCTCCTCCTTCAAGAGTGAATACTCAGTTGACTGAATGCTGAGTGCCTACAGTGAGTTCCTACAATACGTCAGGAACACAGGGAAGAATAAAGCACTACTGCTCCTGACCCAGGATCTCGGAGTCTGGCCACACTGGGAAGTATTGTAAAATGTATTTTTCAGTCTACCTTACTAGGCAAAGATCTGCTTATGGACAGGGCACAGTGTTAAGACTCTTTTGAATGTGAACAACTGGCATTACCTTAAGCAAAAGAGGTTTGCATGGGGTATGGAGTGCTTCATGAAATCATTAGCAGAAATACAATTTGGAAGCCAGAAAAAGACCAGAGATGTCAGCTTGGCTATGGGAGGCACCCAGGAGACCATCTCTGTCCATCCTTATCTCCAATTGTCCTGTCAGCCTGCTCCATTCTTCATTTTTCAGTGGTTGCCACCTGGCAGAAAATAGCCTTTCACTGGTTTATATGGAGTCTCAATCTGAGTTTCTAGGAAAGAATTGGGCCATTTCTGGCCAATCTACTGTGGCCAATCTTGGGTGGAGGTTAGGGAGGTTATGTCCCCTCAAGTTCTTCCTCCACAATGATGGGATGTGGAAATACGCCCAGGAAAAGTGTTCTGGCTTTGGCTCTGACAGAGGCCCATGGTCAGCGCTGTCATGCACATCTTCATGTGGGGTGCAGGCCAGAGCAGATACTCACTACATGCTTTTTGAATGAATGCACAAAAGAATACTATCAACTAAGAGTGAAATTTTTAAAGGAAAGACTCAAGAGAACCTCATTTTTTGGCTTTAAAATGAAACTAAAAGATTATTGAACAAGAGAACAAGCCATATGATTCCACATTAGAAGTTCCTAGAAGGCTGTGAAACTTGACATAGCACACGCAGAGCCTTGTATTAATCTATGTGATGAAAAGAAAGGCTGATTGTGACCCTCAGGATGAGCATGCATTTTCTTATAAGATATCAAATAAAAAGGAAGTGGTCATAGAATATCTTTTTTAAGATTTCGATGACTTGGAGGTCTTTCTTAAAGCTTGTCACATTCCTTTAAAAATACAGATAAGCAAAACAGAACAGTCAAGGCAGACATGGATGCCCTTGCATTTTGCCTTCTACCTTAAAGTCTAAACAAAGCCTCCAGGAGAGACCTGTGGCACTTGAGAGCTGAAAGGATCCCATGCCCACATCTCATTCTTTGCCCTAATTTTAAAGAACGGACTCAACAATTTGCTGCCAGCTTATGGCAGTGACCCAGCCTGGTGTTCTGGAGAATTACATCTTTAGCAGCCACCAATGTTAAGTGTGTCCTTCACTCAGAGCTGAAGAGGAGAACCAAGACCAAATGCATACACTAGGGCCATCAGTAGTTATTACTGACGTAGTCAACAGAAGCACAATAGAAGCACATCCCTGACCAGGATGTGCTCAGAGCTACACAAGCTACTGTACAAGTTTGTATCCAGTTACTTGTCATGTGTTATCTATATTAGTGCTACTATGATGTGGTCAGACATGACTGAAGTGACCTAGTACACAAGCACCTGCTTGAGTACTCTCAGCTTCCCTAGCTTATTGAGCAAACGCTATGTCAACACCAGGCCTGGCCCTGTGGGCCCACGTGTAGGTGTTCAAAGAGGGCCACTAGGCAGCATTTACACAGTCAGCCGACTGGTCAGTGTACGAACACACTGTGGTAGGAGAGCTGTAATACTGTACGTCATGTTCTATCTATTTTAATAGATAATATAGATGTGTATGTAGATACCTGTTTACATAATGTGTTTATATAGGTGCATGTATAAGATATAGCTATAGATGATGTAGATATACATACACACATATACATATAGATAGACAGGTAGGGCTTCCCCAGTGACTCAGCAGTAAAGACTGTGCCTGGGCTTCCTGGTGGTCCAGTGGGTAAGGACACCGCCTTGCAGTGCAAGGCGCCAGTTCGATCCCTGGCCTGGGAAGATCCCACGTGCGCGGAACGGCTGGACCGAGGCCGTATTAATCTATGTGATGAAAAGAAAGGCTGATTGTGACCCTCAGGATGAGCATGCATTTTCTTATAAGATATCAAATAAAAAGGAAGTGGTCATAGAATATCTTTTTTAAGATTTCGATGACTTGGAGGTCTTTCTTAAAGCTTGTCACATTCCTTTAAAAATACAGATAAGCAAAACAGAACAGTCAAGGCAGACATGGATGCCCTTGCATTTTGCCTTCTACCTTAAAGTCTAAACAAAGCCTCCAGGAGAGACCTGTGGCACTTGAGAGCTGAAAGGATCCCATGCCCACATCTCATTCTTTGCCCTAATTTTAAAGAACGGACTCAACAATTTGCTGCCAGCTTATGGCAGTGACCCAGCCTGGTGTTCTGGAGAATTACATCTTTAGCAGCCACCAATGTTAAGTGTGTCCTTCACTCAGAGCTGAAGAGGAGAACCAAGACCAAATGCATACACTAGGGCCATCAGTAGTTATTACTGACGTAGTCAACAGAAGCACAATAGAAGCACATCCCTGACCAGGATGTGCTCAGAGCTACAAGCTACTGTACAAGTTTGTATCCAGTTACTTGTCATGTGTTATCTATATTAGTGCTACTATGATGTGGTCAGACATGACTGAAGTGACCTAGTACACAAGCACCTGCTTGAGTACTCTCAGCTTCCCTAGCTTATTGAGCAAACGCTATGTCAACACCAGGCCTGGCCCTGTGGGCCCACGTGTAGGTGTTCAAAGAGGGCCACTAGGCAGCATTTACACAGTCAGCCGACTGGTCAGTGTACGAACACACTGTGGTAGGAGAGCTGTAATACTGTACGTCATGTTCTATCTATTTTAATAGATAATATAGATGTGTATGTAGATACCTGTTTACATAATGTGTTTATATAGGTGCATGTATAAGATATAGCTATAGATGATGTAGATATACATACACACATATACATATAGATAGACAGGTAGGGCTTCCCCAGTGACTCAGCAGTAAAGACTGTGCCTGGGCTTCCCTGGTGGTCCAGTGGGTAAGGACACCGCCTTGCAGTGCAAGGGGCGCCAGTTCGATCCCTGGCCTGGGAAGATCCCACGTGCCGCGGAACGGCTGGACCGATGTGTCCAACTACCAAGCCGGAGCTCTGGAGTGCATGTGCCCAGAGCCAGTGCTCTGCGACAACAGAGGCCGCTGCGATGGGAGGCCCACATGGGCCAAAGAACAAAGAAGGATGAAAATAGATAAATGAAAGACCAATAGAAGTGGCCCACCTGCTCCCCTCCCTCCCCAACCTGACCCCTGCCCCAAAAAATAAAAAATAAAATAAAATTTCTTGAGGGAAGAAGCTCATGAGAAATATCTCAGCATGCAAATGCCACCTGCATTTTTGAAGGGCAATATATCCATTTACAAAGCCAACATGTTTTCCTCTAAAACACTGAAAGTGTTCTCGAAAACCACATGTCCTGGAGAAGTGGTTTCCTTTTGAAAATTTATTTTATTTTGCTCTGTCATTGGTTGACTAATGACGAGAAGTCTCCCTTTGGTGAAGTAATTCTCATCTGAGGCTGTCACCACAGGGGAGAAAAACTTGTAATTTCTCTCTAAGAGGGAGGAAGTCACTCCCCTGAAAGAATATCATCTCTTGCTCAGTTGAATTCGTGGGCCTACAAATTAAATTTTAAATGCTTAAAAACTGCAACTATTGCTATAATTGGTAAATGGGCACAAAACAAAGACCACATTTATAAGGTCAGCATGGACAGTACATTTTATGGACACGGGAGCAGAAGGCTTGGCTACGTCTTTCGAAAGCGGCCCAGAAAGTGTTCTATACCTCACACTGGTAGAGGCCGTATGAGTGTCTGCATGTAACGGTAAAGAGCAATACTTGACTGTATGTGATTTACATCTCATTTAAAAAGGCAGAGCAAACCAGCAAGCCCGTTAGTGAGCCGTGGAGAGAGCACCTCTCCACACTTAGAACCAAAGCCCGTCTCCTCTCTGCTCCCAGCTGGGGACCAGCCAGATGTGCAGAGCTCAGCTCTGGCAGCTGCCAGAAGGCGACTGGCAGGGGTCGCGGCTCCCGTTAGGTTTTCATTGTGAAAGAGGGACGATCCTTACCCACCCTGGTGAACTCCGCCCCTCCTCTGACGGAGCCTGACCACGGGCGCAGTGCCCCCTCCTCCCCGCGCCCCAGCCCCAGAGGCTCACTGCAGGCCCGGCGCCCGCGCCCCCGCGCAGACCTCCTGCAGGGACATGTCCACCAAGAGAGGACTAGGACGTCGCCTGTGACTGGGTTGGGGGTCCATGGTTGCCTGAAAATACAAGCTATTTCTTCTTTAAAAAAAAAAAAAAAATATATATATATATATATATATATATAATTGGTCTTTTGTTAATTTATTTTCATCCATCTTTGTTCCTTGGCCTGTGTGGGCCTCCCATTGCAGTGGCCTCTCTTGCTGCAAAAGCACTGGCTCTGGGCTCATGCGCTCCAGAGCACCCACTTGTAATTGGACACACTGGTCTAGCTGCTTCGCGGCATATGGGTTCTTCCGGCATATGGGGCCTTCCCGTGCCAGGAATCGAACCGGCGTCCCTTGCACTGCAAGAAGGACTCTTTACCCACTGGACCACCAGGGAAGCCCCTATTTCTTTATTAATATATCAACTATCTATCTTATTTCTTAATTGGCTCAGGCCTCAAGTGCGAATGAAATGTGCCAATCATCATGCTCCCACAAAGACCCTAATATTTGTCTTCCAGGCAAAAAAGGATAAAAACCTTCTTGCTTCTCTGAAATGAAAAACTGGCATGCCGGGTTTAAACTTGGTAAACTTGCAGGGTTTAAACTTTTAGAATTATTACTTAAAAGTATCAGGTAATTTTTACTTAACTTTTAAATATCTTTCATTTTTGAAGAAAATTGAATCTGCTATTTTAAAAATTCGTTTAGTTTTTAATTGAAGGATAATTACATTACAGAATTGTGTTAGTTTTCTGCCAAACCTCGACATGAGTCAGCCACAGTCCCTCCCTTTTGAACCCCACTCCCCATCCCGCCCCTCTAGGTTGTCACAGAGCCATGGGCTGCATTCCCTGAGTCTCCACTATTGCTTCTGATGTTTAAGAATGCTACTGTATCACACTCAATTGACAAATGGACACAGAAGCCTGATGTGGATCAGCATTTGGCTTTGCTTGGCTTTCACCCAAGGCCCAAATGGTCTTCAAGTTACCTCCTGCTCCCAGGCAGAACAGCTGTAGCCTCCCCCTACCCGCAAGGGCAGCACCTGGCTCCCTGGGCTCCCCTCCCTGGGAGGGGAGGACAGGTGCATCCTGTGGCCAAGATGTTTTAAAAGATGTTGACAAAAAGAGAGAGGGAGAGGGAGGGAGGGAGCATATGAACAAGAGAGAGAACACACCGAAGGAGGGAGACAGGAGAGAACGGTCTGTGTTGAACTTGATCTGTAATAGGCAGCACTAGGGGTTATCACTGCTGAGGAGACAGGGAAGGAAAGAGGAGATAGGGAGGGTTATACTTCGAAAAGTATGGAGGCAGGAGGGGGGTGGCCTCTCTTGCTGCAAAAGCACTGGCTCTGGGCTCATGCGCCCAGAGCACCCACTTGTAATTGGACACACTGGTCTAGCTGCTTGGCATATGGGTTCTTCCGGCATATGGGGCCTTCCGTGCCAGGAATCGAACCGGCGTCCTTGCACTGCAAGAAGGACTCTTACCCACTGGACCACCAGGGAAGCCCCTATTTCTTTATTAATATATCAACTATCTATCTTATTTCTTAATTGGCTCAGGCCTCAAGTGCGAATGAAATGTGCCAATCATCATGCTCCCACAAAGACCCTAATATTTGTCTTCCAGGCAAAAAAGGATAAAAACCTTCTTGCTTCTCTGAAATGAAAAACTGGCATGCCGGGTTTAAACTTGGTAAACTTGCAGGGTTTAAACTTTTAGAATTATTACTTAAAAGTATCAGGTAATTTTTACTTAACTTTTAAATATCTTTCATTTTTGAAGAAAATTGAATCTGCTATTTTAAAAATTCGTTTAGTTTTTAATTGAAGGATAATTACATTACAGAATTGTGTTAGTTTTCTGCCAAACCTCGACATGAGTCAGCCACAGTCCCTCCCTTTTGAACCCCACTCCCCATCCCGCCCCTCTAGGTTGTCACAGAGCCATGGGCTGCATTCCCTGAGTCTCCACTATTGCTTCTGATGTTTAAGAATGCTACTGTATCACACTCAATTGACAAATGGACACAGAAGCCTGATGTGGATCAGCATTTGGCTTTGCTTGGCTTTCACCCAAGGCCCAAATGGTCTTCAAGTTACCTCCTGCTCCCAGGCAGAACAGCTGTAGCCTCCCCCTACCCGCAAGGGCAGCACCTGGCTCCCTGGGCTCCCCTCCCTGGGAGGGGAGGACAGGTGCATCCTGTGGCCAAGATGTTTTAAAAGATGTTGACAAAAAGAGAGAGGGAGAGGGAGGGAGGGAGCATATGAACAAGAGAGAGAACACACCGAAGGAGGGAGACAGGGAGAGAACGGTCTGTGTTGAACTTGATCTGTAATAGGCAGCACTAGGGGTTATCACTGCTGAGGAGACAGGGAAGGAAAAAGAGGAGATAGGGAGGGTTCTTCCCAATACTTCTGAAAAGCTGGATGGAGGCAGGAGCTGGTGGGGACAGAGAGATGTCTCCTTTTGACTGACGACTCCATAAGGTCACTGAGAATGTTATTGTGGGCCCAAACCAAACTAGGCTTTGCCTGAGAGGCCATTGCCTGTATTTCACCAAAATTTGAGAGTCCAGCAAAAGTTTTAAATAATGATTAGAAAAGACTGTGCACGCATTTAAATCCCACCTCCCCAACCAGTACTCTGCCACCAGCACTGTGGCCTCACCAAAAAGGGTCAGATCCAGCCTTGGGCCAGCCTGGGAGCCAGCGAAGACCACAGGGCTGGAGACTCAACATCTTTCTGTGGGTGTGGAGAGTGTCCCTCTCTTCTTCTCCCCTGCCCTTCTGCTTCATGACCTGCTCCCTCTTTTGATTGGAGAAATTTCCCTTGTTGCTTACCTCTAGAATCAATGTTGGTAGTTAAGAAGCTGAAGGTAGATGTCTTCCATTTGAGTAGGGGATGGAATTCTTTTAGCGGTTGCTTCCGGAGCACTTGCGATGTGCTATTCGAGGTGCCAGGCATGTTGCACTCAACGAAACAGTTTACATTCTAGGGCAAGAAGACAGCAGTGAACAGGTGAGCAATCCTTAGAGATAGCTTTGCACATATATATTTTCCTATTACATGCTTCACACAAATCAGGACGTTAATAAGACATGTTTCAGTTACCCTGAAGATATTCATTGAGGCAGTTCTTCGAGGAGTGATTATTGTGAAAAAGCATGAGTAACAAATCGCAGACACTAACACAGACACATGCACTTGATTTATTGGCCATTCAGGCTACGCAACAAACACTTTCATTTTAAAGTTTCCTATATTGCAGAAAGTATATTAAAACCACAAACTTGTTCCTTTTTAATGGTGGACAAGAAAGCCTGAACACATCTGCTTTTTTTTAATCAGATTGCCAAAAAGAAATAGTAAAAGATGTTGACCTTTTTTTTTTTTCCCAGAAAAAGACACGATTGAAAGGAAGATGTTTCAAACTTATCCTATAACCGGGTCTCTTTATGGATCTGTGCCTGGGGACAGCTGCTTCTTGGGGCCCACACCCTTCTGCTGCCTAGGCCTTTTGCCCTAACCAGCTCTTTATAAACAACAATTTATTTTGTAATCCAAAGAAAGGACACTTTTATCATACTGCAGCCTGCTGTGAGTGTGTAGACTTATAGACACAGTGTGGAGGAACCTGAGACACGTGAAGTCCCGTCTTGCCTGCAGCATGGCTGAGAGATTGTCGTGTGTCACATGTGCTGGCTGCAGGTCTCCGGGGAGCACTTGCCTTTCTGAAAAGCAACTATTTCATTGTTGTCTAGATGCCAGTGGAGGCAGCACGGGTAGACCTGGATGATGTTATGCTAAGTGAAGGAAGTCAGACAGAGAAAGTAAACGCCATATGATTTCACTTATAAATGGAACCTAAAAAACAAAACAAACGAAAGACCAACAGACTCAGACACAAAGAACAAACTGATGGTTGACAGAGGGGAGGGGTCTGTGGGGGACAGACAAAAAAGATGATAGGGATTATTAGGTTCAAACTTTCAGTTATAAAATATATAAACCTTTCTATTAACATACTATAAAATAAATAATTAACAAGGAGCTATTATATAGCACAGGGAAATCTACTCAGCAATCTGTAATTACCTATATGGCAAAAGAATCTAAGAAAGAGTGGACATATGTGTATGTGTAACTGATTCACTTTGTTGTACAGCAGAAACAAAGACAACATTGTACATAAACTATACTCCAAGAAAAATTTAAAGAATTTTTCCCAAAGGGGGAAAAAAGTTACAGTAAAGTGATATACAGCATCAGATATAATGTTGCAAAAACTGGTGACACATGGTAATTAGATCACCGTAGTGACCATTTCACAATGTATACAGAAGGTAGTCTTCTTTTCCAAACATTTTGACCCATTTTTTATTTACAAGCAAATCAAACCAAACAAATTTACAATTTACCGTCAGTTCAAAAGAAACAAAATGGTATATACACTGAAAAGTATTCCTCTCATCTCTACTCAGCTTCCCCTCAAAAAGCAACCTGTGTTCTCAAATTCTTGTCCATAACTCCAGAGACATTTTAGCAGCTTATGCATATATAAGTGAATATGTGTTGCATGTTTGAAACCTGTACAATGAACAGCAGCTGAAAATTGTAAATGGAAAAATGACACATTAACCACCATGGTTTTTTCTTTTGAGGCCACTCTCTATTCTTCTCCGTTTCTTTCTCGTGGAAGACGTAGGCACACGCTTTGTCACCCACTCAAGTGTTCTTAGGTGCCGTCCAGTGGGTCTGATCACAGTCACAGTGCTCTCCCACCATCCACACTATTTCCTGGGCGTTTTCAATTGCCCCAAACAGGACCTGGGACGCTCTAACTCCTCTTTGCCTCTCCACCCCAATGCAGCCCTTGATGACCTCCAGTTTACTTCTATCTCTGTGCCTTTGCCTATTCTAGATACTGCAAAGAGGAATCATGGGATGTTTAATTTTTGGTCCCTTTGTGTCTGACTTACTGCATTTAGCATATAGTTTTCAAGGTTCATCTGTGTGGTAGCATGAATCAGAGCTTTATTCTGATAAATAATATTCTACTGCATGTGTATACCACATTTTATGTGTCTATATGTGTATTGGTGGGTACTTGAATGCTATTGTAAATAATGCTGCAATAAACATTGGCATAAATTATCTGTGTTCCTGTTTTAAATTCTTTGGAGTACATACCTAAGGCTGGAGTTCCTGGGTAATGGGTAGTTCTACAATATGTTTGACCTTTTGAGGAGCCACCAAACGGTTTTCCACAATGACTGAACCATTTTAAATCACCATCGAATACAAAATTTTTTTTCCCAAAGGGAAAAAAAGTTACAGTAAAGTGATATACAGCATCAGATATAATGTTGCAAAAACTGGTGACACATGGTAATTAGATCACCGTAGTGACCATTTCACAATGTATACAGAAGGTAGTCTTCTTTTCCAAACATTTTGACCCATTTTTTATTTACAAGCAAATCAAACCAAACAAATTTACAATTTACCGTCAGTTCAAAAGAAACAAAATGGTATATACACTGAAAAGTATTCCTCTCATCTCTACTCAGCTTCCCCTCAAAAAGCAACCTGTGTTCTCAAATTCTTGTCCATAACTCCAGAGACATTTTAGCAGCTTATGCATATATAAGTGAATATGTGTTGCATGTTTGAAACCTGTACAATGAACAGCAGCTGAAAATTGTAAATGGAAAAATGACACATTAACCACCATGGTTTTTTCTTTTGAGGCCACTCTCTATTCTTCTCCGTTTCTTTCTCGTGGAAGACGTAGGCACACGCTTTGTCACCCACTCAAGTGTTCTTAGGTGCCGTCCAGTGGGTCTGATCACAGTCACAGTGCTCTCCCACCATCCACACTATTTCCTGGGCGTTTTCAATTGCCCCAAACAGGACCTGGGACGCTCTAACTCCTCTTTGCCTCTCCACCCCAATGCAGCCCTTGATGACCTCCAGTTTACTTCTATCTCTGTGCCTTTGCCTATTCTAGATACTGCAAAGAGGAATCATGGGATGTTTAATTTTTGGTCCCTTTGTGTCTGACTTACTGCATTTAGCATATAGTTTTCAAGGTTCATCTGTGTGGTAGCATGAATCAGAGCTTTATTCTGATAAATAATATTCTACTGCATGTGTATACCACATTTTATGTGTCTATATGTGTATTGGTGGGTACTTGAATGCTATTGTAAATAATGCTGCAATAAACATTGGCATAAATTATCTGTGTTCCTGTTTTAAATTCTTTGGAGTACATACCTAAGGCTGGAGTTCCTGGGTAATGGGTAGTTCTACAATATGTTTGACCTTTTGAGGAGCCACCAAACGGTTTTCCACAATGACTGAACCATTTTAAATCACCATCGACAATACAAAGCTGTTCTAATCTCTCCATATTTTTGCTGAAACTCATAATTTTCTATTTTTTAAATTACAGTCATTCCGATAGGTGTAAAGTGGTGTCTCATTTTGATTTTTGATTTGCCTTTCTCTAATGATTAATGATGTTGAGAATCTTTTCATGTGTTTACTGGCCAGTTGTATTTCTTCATATTCTAATTCTTTGGAAAAATGTCTATTCAAATGCTTAACTCATTTTATTCTTTTGTTTCTGTGTTTTTGAATTGTAGGAGTTGTTTATATATTCTGGATATCTATACCTTATCAAATGTTGATTTTAAAATATTTTTCTCCCATACTGGTGTCTTCTACTTTCTTGATAATGTCCTTTGATGTACAAATTTAAATATCTTGATATTCAATTTATTTTCCTTGTTGTTTGCATTTTTAGTTTCTTATCTGAGGATTCATTAACAAATTCAAGGTTATAGAGATTTATTCCTATGTTGTCTTTTAGAAGTTGTATTATTTTCACCATTATATTTAGGTCATGACTTATTCTGAGTTAATTTTTGTGTATGGGTTATCTAATTTGTTGGTTACAACTGTTCATAGTATTCTCTTATAATTTTGCTTTTTCTGTAAAATACATGTCCCCACTTTTACTTTTGATTTTATTTTTATGGATATTCTCCCTTTTTTATTTGTCAGTATAGGTAATGGTTTGTCCATTTTGTGATTTTTTTCAAAAAACAATTTTTGCTCTTGTTGACTATTTTTCTGTTCTTGATTTTATTTATCTCCACTCTAATTGCCAACATCCATTGGATCATAGAAAAATCAAGGGAATTCCAGAAAAAACATTTACTTATTCTTTGTTGACTACACTAAAGCCTTTGACTGTGTGACTCATAACAAACTGGAAAATTCTTGAAGACACGGGAGCACCAGACCACCTTACCCACCTCCTGAGAAACCTGTATGCAGATCAAGAAGCAACAGTTAGAACCAGTTACGGAACAATGGACTGGTTCAAAATTGGGAAAGGAGTAGGTCGAGCAATAGAATGAATAACATAGTAATGGACTCTAAAAACCCTAAGTGTAAAATAAACATCTATGATACTATATAAATAAGTGATTGAATGAATGAATAACTGAAGGAAGGGAGGAAGGAAAGGAGGAAAAATCATATACATATATGGATAGATAGATATAGATATATGTAAGTTACTGCTACTGTTAGCTCCTCAGTCGTGTCCGACTCCTTGCAACCCCTTGGGCTGTGGCCCGCCAGGCTCCTCCATCCATGGGGTTTTCCAGGCAAGAATACTGGAATGGGTCGCCATTTCCTTCTCCAGGGGATCTTCCTGACACGGGGATCAAACCCGGCTCTCCTGCATTGGCAGACAGATTCTTTACCATCTGAGCCACCAGGGAAGCCTCATGTATATAAGAATGACAAATAACTTACATAGATGGTTGGCTTTCCAGGAGATAGCTTGATCCTTCCTCTCTACCCAGACTCCTCTATAGTGTGGGCTCTGCTTGACAGCTTGCTTCTAAAGAAAGGAGTCGGGCAGGGAGGGGTAGATACCTGGAGGACACTGCTTCCATAAGGTGACCCAGTTACATCACTGGTTAGCCACACTGATAGCATGTAACTCTACCATGATAAGAAGGCCACTTCACTTCTGTGGTCTTTCTTCTAAAAACCCATAACCATAGTCTAACCATGAGACACGGACAAACCCAAACTAAGCAACACTGCTGCATACACCTCCTCAGAGATTTCAAGCCTACCACAAACAGAGAAAGCTCGAAAAGCTGCTGCAGGTCAGAGGAGATGACTAAATGTAACAACTGTGTCCTTGATGGGGTCTGGAATAGAAAAAGGGCATTAGTGGAAAACTAGTGAAATCTGGAGTTTAGTTAACAGAATGTACCAGGGTTGGTTATGTAGTTTTGAAAAATGTACTATGTTTGCATTATGTTAACCATGGGGCAAAAGTCAGAGAAGGACAAATACTGTATGATTTCACTTATATGTGGAACTAAAAAATACATTAAACTAGTGACTATAACAGAAAAGAAGCAGTCTCACAACTCTAGAAAACAAGCAATGTTACCAAAAGGGAGAAGGAAGGGGAAGGAGCAATATAAGGTAAGGGGAGTAAGAGGTAGAAATTATTAGGTGTGAAACAAGTTATGAAGATATATTGTACAACACAGGGAACATAGCCATGGAGAAATACCTTTAAAAATTGACACACTACATGGTACATTTGTAACACACAGCACTATACATCAACAGTGTTTCAATAAGAACAGATTAAAAATGGGGAAAGACAGAGCAACTTTCTGGCCTTTACAACTTTTCTAGAAATTTAAACCTATTCTAAAGTAAAATTTTTATTTTAAAAAGTATTATCCACCTTATTCTGATTTTCAGGCAGACTATCACAAACCAAAACAAAGACAAATTAAAAACTATGGCCAAGATCAGCCTTTGCTCATCTCAGCGTGATGACTCATGAGAAAAGAAGAGAAGGTCCTTTAGATTTTTACTCCAAATCTAAAACTTGCCTCTGAGTGTTACTGGCTAAATTCTCAAAGCTCTATAGCTTAAATCTGAGGTCTTAGTATAAGACCTAATAACGTCCTATAAAGGAAATCACTAGTGAACTGGCAGGGGACCCCAGAGATGCAAATTTCATTGAGGGAGAGAAGCCTTGGAAGAAAGGTGCTGAGAGGCTTTATCTAAGGACAGAGGGTGAGGAGTGGTCTCACTCTCAGAAATCAAAGCTGAGGACAGGGCTTCCCTGGTGGTTCAGTGGGTAAGGACATCCCCTTGCAGTGCAAGGGGTGCTGGTTTGATCCCTGGCCTGGGAAGATCCCATGTGCCGTGGAGCAGCTGGACCGATGTGTCCAATTACCGAGCCGGAGCTCTGGGGCGCATGCTCCCAGAGCCGGTGCTCTGCGACAAGAGGCCACTGCGATGGGAGGCCCACACGGGTCAAAGAACAAAGATGGACGAAACTGAATAAATGAAAGATCAATAGAAGTGGCCCACCCTCCCCAACCCGGCCCCCCCCCCCGCCAAAAATAATAAATAAATGAACAATAAAAGCGGCCAAAATTAAAAAAAAAAAAAGCTGAGGACCAAGTTTTTGAAGGTCCCAGTTGTAGGTTTCCCTGAAAAATCACGAAGGTCCTGTATTCTCCAGTTGGGTTGGATCCTATATTCTACTCTGTAAGCACACTAAATATCCTGTGTTTGCATCTGTGATTACTTAGTCAGTATTTCTTTTCCTGCCCTAGCCTGACAGTAAACTCCATGAGAGTCATGCTCCTGCCTTCAACATTCCCCAACCTCCTCTACCCACTTTGGTGTTGTGCCTTGACTCAATAAAAATGCAGTATTCGTTTCTGCAATGCAAATTCACTAGCTTACAGTCTGTAGGTCAGAAATAAGACATGGCTTTCTGTAGAATAAAATTAATATATTAGAAAGGCTACATTTCTTTCTAGAGGTTGCAGAAAAAATATGTTTCCTCCAAACTTAGTTCATTGGCAGAATTCAGTTCCTTGCATTTGTGGGATGTTGGTTCACATTTTCTTGCTGACTGTAGTGTGAGAGCCATTCCTAGCTTCTAGAGCCATGGGACTCCTTGGCTCTTGGCCCCCTTCCTCCATCTTTAAAGAAATGGCACTTCTCACCTTGCATCTTTACAACTCACTCTTCTTTTGTCATCTTCCTCTTTTAAAGGCTGAGCTGTCTCCCATGCTGAGGTCTTAAGTTAATCACATCTGCAAAGCCCCTTTTGCATTTGAGATCAAATAATCTCATCTTTGGCAGGGAGCATTAGTCTCCCTACTACATATTTCTAAATGAAAGAGTCAGGAATTACAGAGTAAGAAGTTCTTTTCTAATAGACTAGAGAAAGTTTGTATGTTTTGTAGCTTATTTACACTTGTAATTTGTTGTTACATCAACTCAGTTTTTCTGTAATGATTAGTTTTGTCATAATTGGCAGTGACACTGTAAAGTACAAAAAAGAAGAAAGTATTCCACTTTAGAAAATCAAATGATAAAGCACTGACTAAGCACTAAAGATGTCCCAGGGACTCTGCTAAGGGCTTCAGAGACAATGCATCCTTTGATTCTCACAAAGCCTAGGAAGTGAACACAAGTATTATGTTCTCATTTTGCTGACAAGGAAGGCAAGTTTGAGATATTTAATAAATCTCCCAAGTTTGCACACTCATTACTAATGGAGAAGCTAGAATTCACAACTAGTTCTGATAAAGTGCAGAGCATAAGTATTAATAGCTACATGAGGAGCAGCTCTGTCCTGCGAGGAAGAGGTTATTCAGGAAACCCTGACATCAGCCCTTTAGCTAAATTTCAGAGCTGAAAACCCCAGGAATGGATGGTCTCTAACTACCAACAGAGAAGAAGGGAAAACTCCTCTGTGGGCAGAGCAGAGGGGAAGATAAGAACAAGTGGAACAAACCTGAAGCTAGGGGTGGACGAGAGGAACCGATCTGAGACTGGGAAGGGATCCACCCAGGAACTGCCCTCTGTGGCTCAATGGAAACTGTTTACGTTTAAAACTTACTTTTATCATCTTTAAATCTGTTTAGCATTTTCCCCAACAGCACTAATCAGAGAGAATTTATTTGCCAGAGCACTGACCCTTCTAAAGTGTAAGATTCAATGGTTTTTAGTATATTTAGACAATCGTGCAACCACTGTCACAATCTAAATGCAGAAAATTTTTATTTACCTAAAAGATCTGGACCATGGGGCTTCCCCTGGTGGTCCAGTGGATAAAGACACCGCCTTGCAGTGCAAAGGGCGCCGGTTCGATCCCTGGCCTGGGAAGATCCCACGTGCCGCAGAGCGGCTGAACCGATGTGTCCAATTACCGAGCCGGAGCTCTGGCGCGCATGCGCCCAGAGCCGGTGCTCTGCGACGACAGAGGCCACTGCGATGGGAGGCCCACAGGAGCCAAAAGAACAAAGATGGATGAAAAATAGAGAAATGAAAGACCAATAGAAGTGGCTCCCCATCCCCCTCCCTCCCCACCCCACTCCCCAAAAGATAAACAAATTTTTTTAATTCAAAAAAAAAAGATCTGGACCATGAAGAAGGCTGAACCTCAAAGAACTGATCTTTTTGAACTGTAGTGTTGGAGAAGGCACTTGAGAGTCCCCTGGACTGCAAGGAGATCCAACCAGTCAATCCTAAAGGAAATCAACCCTGAATATTCATTGGAAGGACTGATGCTGAAGTTGAAGCTCCAATACTTTGGCCACCTGATGCAAAGAAAGAACTCATTGGAAAAGAGCCTGGTGTTGGGGAAAATAGAAGGCAAAAGGAGAAGGGGATGATAGAGGACGAGATGGTTGGATGGCCTCACTGAGTCAATGGACATGAGTTTGGGCAAGCTCCAAGAGATCAAGGACAGGGAAGCCTGACGTGCTGCACTCCATGGGGCTGCAAAGAGTTGGACACAACTGAGTGACTGAACCGAAAAAGAGACCCAGTACTCATCAACAGTCACATCAGCCTTAGCAATTTCAGAGCTGAAAACCCCAGGAATGGATGGTCTCTAACTACCAACAGAGAAGAAGGGAAAACTCCTCTGTGGGCAGAGCAGAGGGGAAGATAAGAACAAGTGGAACAAACCTGAAGCTAGGGGTGGACGAGAGGAACCGATCTGAGACTGGGAAGGGATCCACCCAGGAACTGCCCTCTGTGGCTCAATGGAAACTGTTTACGTTTAAAACTTACTTTTATCATCTTTAAATCTGTTTAGCATTTTCCCCAACAGCACTAATCAGAGAGAATTTATTTGCCAGAGCACTGACCCTTCTAAAGTGTAAGATTCAATGGTTTTTAGTATATTTAGACAATCGTGCAACCACTGTCACAATCTAAATGCAGAAAATTTTTATTTACCTAAAAGATCTGGACCATGGGGCTTCCCCTGGTGGTCCAGTGGATAAAGACACCGCCTTGCAGTGAAAAGGGGCGCCAGTTCGATCCCTGGCCTGGGAAGATCCCACGTGCCGCAGAGCGGCTGAACCGATGTGTCCAATTACCGAGCCGGAGCTCTGGCGCGCATGCGCCCAGAGCCGGTGCTCTGCGACGACAGAGGCCACTGCGATGGGAGGCCCACAGGAGCCAAAAGAACAAAGATGGATGAAAAATAGAGAAATGAAAGACCAATAGAAGTGGCTCCCCCATCCCCCCCCCCCCCCACCCCACTCCCCAAAAGATAAACAAATTTTTTTTTTAATTCAAAAAAAAAAAAAGATCTGGACCATGAAGAAGGCTGAACCTCAAAGAACTGATCTTTTTGAACTGTAGTGTTGGAGAAGGCACTTGAGAGTCCCCTGGACTGCAAGGAGATCCAACCAGTCAATCCTAAAGGAAATCAACCCTGAATATTCATTGGAAGGACTGATGCTGAAGTTGAAGCTCCAATACTTTGGCCACCTGATGCAAAGAAAGAACTCATTGGAAAAGAGCCTGGTGTTGGGGAAAATAGAAGGCAAAAGGAGAAGGGGATGATAGAGGACGAGATGGTTGGATGGCCTCACTGAGTCAATGGACATGAGTTTGGGCAAGCTCCAAGAGATCAAGGACAGGGAAGCCTGACGTGCTGCACTCCATGGGGCTGCAAAGAGTTGGACACAACTGAGTGACTGAACCGAAAAAGAGACCCAGTACTCATCAACAGTCACTCCCCATTCCCAATTCCTGCTCCCCAGTTTGAGGTCACCTCTAGTTTACCTTTGGTCTGTGGACTTGCCTATTCTGTACATTTCATGGGAATTGACTCATATAATATCTACCCCTTTGTTTTCTTTCACTCTACATAATGTCTCTAAGTTGTTTTCTTAATTTCCTTTTTGGGTTGTTCATTGCAAGCAAATGATTTTTGTGTATTGATTTTGTATTCTGTAACTTTGCTGAATTTATATATTAATTCTAACAGTTTTTTTCTCATTTTCTCTTTCTGTATATATGTGTAAAAAGTTTACAGATTCCTACAGATTCCTACATATAAAATCATCTCATCTGTGAATAGATATCTTTTTCCTCTCTAATCTGAATATTTTTATTCTTTTTCTTGCCTAATTGTTATGACTATATTATGGACTGAATGCCCACCTCCCCCGCCCCCCACATTCATATGTTGAAGCCCTAATCCTCAATCTGCTGATATTTGGGAGGTACTTTGTTTATGAGGGTGGAGTCCTCATGAATGCGATGCATACCCTTATTTTTTACAAAAGGCACAAGAGAGATTCTCTCTCTGTCTCTCTCTGTGAGGAGGCAACCTGAAAACCAAAAATAGAATTCTCATCAGGATCCAAACTGCCTTTGATCTTAGATTTTCCAGACTCCAGAACTGTGAGAAATAAATGTCTGTTATTTTAAACCATCCAGTTTATGGCATTTTGCTACAGCAGCCCAAACTGGAAAAAAAAAAAGGCTAGAATTTTCAGTACTCTGTTGAATAGAAATGGTCAAAATTAACACTCTGATCTTGTTTCTGATTTCAGAGGAAGCGTTCTTGGCCTTTCGCCACTGAGTCTGATGCAGCTGTGGAGTTTCATATGTGACCTTTATGAGGTCGAGTGGTTTTCTTCTATTGCTAGTTAGTAGTGTTTGATCCATTAAAGGGCATTGGATCTTGTCAAATGCTTTCTCTGTGATGACTGAGGTGCCCAGGCGATCCTCCTGCATTGTGTTAAGGGGTACACTGCATGGTTGATATTCATATGCTGGGGCATTTTTGCACTGCAGGAGTAAGTTCCACTTGGCCTTGGTGTATCATCCTTTCCATATGCTGATGAATTCAGTTTGCTTACATTGTCTTGAAGACTTTTAGATCAGTATTTGTCAGGGACAGTAATCTGTAGCTTATTCCATAAAGCTGTGAATCATTTGACATTTGGTCTGTGGATTGTATCACTTTGGGCAAAAAGTTTTCTTTCACTCTACATAATGTCTCTAAGTTGTTTTCTTAATTTCCTTTTGGGTTGTTCATTGCAAGCAAATGATTTTTGTGTATTGATTTTGTATTCTGTAACTTTGCTGAATTTATATATTAATTCTAACAGTTTTTTTCTCATTTTCTCTTTCTGTATATATGTGTAAAAAGTTTACAGATTCCTACAGATTCCTACATATAAAATCATCTCATCTGTGAATAGATATCTTTTTCCTCTCTAATCTGAATATTTTTATTCTTTTTCTTGCCTAATTGTTATGACTATATTATGGACTGAATGCCCACCTCCCCCGCCCCCCACATTCATATGTTGAAGCCCTAATCCTCAATCTGCTGATATTTGGGAGGTACTTTGTTTATGAGGGTGGAGTCCTCATGAATGCGATGCATACCCTTATTTTTTACAAAAGGCACAAGAGAGATTCTCTCTCTGTCTCTCTCTGTGAGGAGGCAACCTGAAAACCAAAAATAGAATTCTCATCAGGATCCAAACTGCCTTTGATCTTAGATTTTCCAGACTCCAGAACTGTGAGAAATAAATGTCTGTTATTTTAAACCATCCAGTTTATGGCATTTTGCTACAGCAGCCCAAACTGGAAAAAAAAAAAGGCTAGAATTTTCAGTACTCTGTTGAATAGAAATGGTCAAAATTAACACTCTGATCTTGTTTCTGATTTCAGAGGAAGCGTTCTTGGCCTTTCGCCACTGAGTCTGATGCAGCTGTGGAGTTTCATATGTGACCTTTATGAGGTCGAGTGGTTTTCTTCTATTGCTAGTTAGTAGTGTTTGATCCATTAAAGGGCATTGGATCTTGTCAAATGCTTTCTCTGTGATGACTGAGGTGCCCAGGCGATCCTCCTGCATTGTGTTAAGGGGTACACTGCATGGTTGATATTCATATGCTGGGGCATTTTTGCACTGCAGGAGTAAGTTCCACTTGGCCTTGGTGTATCATCCTTTCCATATGCTGATGAATTCAGTTTGCTTACATTGTCTTGAAGACTTTTAGATCAGTATTTGTCAGGGACAGTAATCTGTAGTTTTCTTGTAATGCTCTCTGGTTTTGGTATTAGAGCATTGCTAGTCTCTTAGAATACATTTGGAAGTATTCCCTTCTCCTAAAGTCTTTGATTCTGAGTAGGATTAGTATTATTTCTTCCGTAAATGTTGGGTAGAATGTACCAGGGATGCCATCTTGCTGGGTTTCTCTTTGCTGAGAGTTTTCTGATTACTGACTCAGTCTCTTCACTGTTCAGATTTTCCTTTTCTTCATGATGCATCCTTGTTAAGTTTCATGTCTCTAGGACTTTGTCCATTTCATCTAGGCTATCCAGTTTGTGGGTGCGCAGTTGTTTATGGGCCCTCTTACAATCTTTTGTATATCTATAGATTTGGTAGTACTGTCCCCACTTTAATTTCTGATTTTAGTAATTGGAGTCTTTCTTTTTTGTCTTACTCCACTGGCTTCAGGTTTGTTGATCTCTTTGAAGAACCAACTTCTTCCTTCATTGAATTTCTCTATTGTTTTTCTATTCTGTATTTTACTTATCTCTGTTCTAATCTTTATTATTTCCTTCCTTCTGCTAACTTTGAGGTTAGTTTGTTCTTCTTTTTCTAGTTCCTTAAAGGATAAATTTAGATTGTTGATTTGAGCTCTTTCTTCTTTTTTAATATAAGCATCTTTGCTGTGCTTTCATGGCATCATATCAAGTTTGGTATGTTGTATTTTCATCTTTATTCAATTCCAAGTATTCTCTCATTTCTTTTGTGATTTCTCCTTTGACCCATTGCTTATTTAAGACATAAATTTACATGATTACATATTTGTAAGTTTTTTTGTGTTTTCTTTTTGTTATTAACTTCTAACTTTAACTTGTGTTTGAAAAGGCTTGCTGCGTGATACCAATCTTTTAAAATCTACTGAGACTAGTTTGTAGATTACCATATGGTTTATCCAGGAGAATGAGCCGTGTGCACTTGAGAAGACTGTGTGTTCTGTTGCTGTTAGGTGAAGTGTTCTGTGTGCTGTGCTTGTTCAGTCTAGCTGGTTTATTGTGCTGTTCAAGTCTCATTTCTTTACTTCTGTCCTGTTCTATTCATTCCTGAAGATGGGGAAAAGAAATCTCTAACTATTATTGTATTATTATTGTCTGTATCTCCCTTGAATTCTGTAAGATTTTGCTTCATATATATTTTGAGGGTCTGTTCTTAGGTGTGTAAATATTTATAATTGTTCTATAATCTTCTGTATTGAGACTTATTAATATACAGTGAGCTTTTTTGTCTCTTACAGATTTTCTTTTATTACTTGAGCTTATTTTGTTTGATATTGGGCTTCCCTGGTGGCTCAGAAGGTAAAGAACCCACCTGCAATGTGGGAGACCTGGGTTTGATCCCTGGGTTGGGAAGATTCCCTGGGGAAGGGCACGGCAACCTACGACAGTATTCTTGCCTGGAAATCTCCCATGGGTAGAGGAGCCTGGCGGGCTGCAGTCCACGGGGTCACAGTGAGTCAGACACGACTGAGCTACTGAGCACAGCCCACTGTATGATATTAGTATATGCTCCCAAACTCTCTTGGTTACTATACATAGACTATCTTTCTCCATCTTTTAACTCTAAACATTTTTATGTCTTTGAATCTAAAGTGCATTTCTTGTAGGCAGCATATAGCTAGAGTATTTTTTAAAATTTTATTCTGCCAATTTCTGACTTTCACTTGAGAGTTTGATCTGTTTACATTTAAATTATTTACTAATAAGGAGGGACTTGCTTCTGTCATTTTGCTGTTTATTTCTATACGGTTTACTGCTTCTCTGTCCTTCACTTCCAGCATTACTATATTATTTTGTGTTTAATTGAGACAGTTTCCTTCCTTTCTCATTTCCTTTTGTGTACACACAATGGCTATTTTCTTTGTCACCATGGGGGTTACATTTAATATCCTAAAACTACAACATTCTAATTTGAGGTTATACGCATTTGAGGTTTTTTTTTAATTTTTAAAAAAGATTTATTTATTTATTTATTTATTGGGAGCGGGGTGGTTGGGAGCGGGCGGGCCACTTCTATTGGTCTTTCATTTATCTATTTTCATCCATCTTTGTTCTTTGGCCTGTGTGGGCCTCCCATTGCAGTGGCCTCTGTCGTCGCAGAGCGCTGGCTCTGGGTGCATGCACTCCAGAGCTCCGGCTCGGTAATTGGACACATCGGTCCAGCTGCTCCGCGGCACGTGGGATCTTCCCAGGCCAGGGATCAAACCGGTGCCCCTTGCACTGCAAGGTGGTGTCCTTACCCACTGGACCACCAGGGGAAGTCCCGCATTTGAGTTTAATACAAAACAAAACCTCTGCTAAGCTCTGTTCTCACCCACTGTCAGTTACTGATGTCACAAATGACATAGTTGCATGCTGTGTTCCCTAAAATAATGACTAGTAACTATTTTCCTATGCAGTTGTCTCAGAGTTGGACATGACTCACTGACTGAACTGAAATGAACTGATGCATCTGTCTTTTAAAACTTGTAGAAAATAAAGAGAAGTTACAAACCAAAAACACAACACTATTCTTTTTATAACGCCCATGTAATCACTTTGACCAGAAACCCGTATGTCTTCAAATGACTTTGAGTTCCTGTCTAGCATCCTTTTATTTCAACCTTGGGGATTTTCTTTATCATTTGTTGCAGTGAGGTCAGAGGCTAAGGAACTCTCCTCAGCATTTGCTTATTTGGAAATGTCTTCCTTTCTCCCTTATTTTTGAGGATGAGTTTTGTTACACGTAGAATTCTCAGTTGACAGTCTTCTTCTTTCAGCACTTTGATTATCTCAATTCATGACCTTCTGGTGTCCAATGTTTCTGATGAGAATTATGCTAATTTGGGGGGGTGGGTACCGGGTGTGTGTGATGAATAACTTCTTTTACTTTCAGGGTACTCTTTGTTTTTATCTTCCAACAGTTTGAGTGTAACTTGCCTCAGCGTGGGTCTCTTTGAATTTATCCTGCTTGGAGTCTGTTGAGCTTCTTAGATTCATTCTTTGTAGATTCATACTTTGCTTCAAATTTGGGAACCTTCTTTATTATTATTATTTATTCTAATATCTCTCCATGACTCTTTTTCTTACTTTTCTGGGACAGTGTGCATGGTGCTTTCCTTGATATTCCGCAGGTCCCTTTAGCTCTGGTCCCATTTTTTCAGCCTTTGATCTTGCTGTTCCTCAGACCTTTTCTTCAAGACTTCTGATTCTTTCTTGCTCCTGCTCAAATCTGCTTTTGAATCCCTTTAGTGAACTTTTCATTTCTCTTATACTTTTCAACTTCGGGATTTGTTTTTGTTCCTTTTATGGTTTCTATTTATTGATATTTCTATTTTGTACAGACATTGCTTTCCTAACTTTGTCCATGTCCTTATTTAGCTCTTTGAGCATCTTTAAGAAAGTTGCTTTAAAGTCTTTGTCTAGTAGGTCTGGCATTGAGTCTTCAAGAATCATTTCTACCCATTTATTCTGTCTCTCTGCATGGGTCATACTTTTCTGCCTCTTATATGCCTAATAATTTATTGTTGTTGACATTTGGACATTTGAATCTTACAACATGGTGACTCTGAAAATTAGATTATCTCCATTCCCCAAGGTTTGCTGTTTCATATTTTCTCCACAAAGAAAAGCATCTGTCTTTTAAAACTTGTAGAAAATAAAGAGAAGTTGCAAACCAAAAACACAACACTATTCTTTTTATAACGCCCATGTAATCACTTTGACCAGAAACCTGTATGTCTTCAAATGACTTTGAGTTCCTGTCTAGCATCCTTTTATTTCAACCTTGGGGATTTTCTTTATCATTTGTTGCAGTGAGGTCAGAGGCTAAGGAACTCTCCTCAGCATTTGCTTATTTGGAAATGTCTTCCTTTCTCCCTTATTTTTGAGGATGAGTTTTGTTACACGTAGAATTCTCAGTTGACAGTCTTCTTCTTTCAGCACTTTGATTATCTCAATTCATGACCTTCTGGTGTCCAATGTTTCTGATGAGAATTATGCTAATTTGGGGGGGTGGGTACCGGGTGTGTGATGAATAACTTCTTTTACTTTCAGGGTACTCTTTGTTTTTATCTTCCAACAGTTTGAGTGTAACTTGCCTCAGCGTGGGTCTCTTTGAATTTATCCTGCTTGGAGTCTGTTGAGCTTCTTAGATTCATTCTTTGTAGATTCATACTTTGCTTCAAATTTGGGAACCTTCTTTATTATTATTATTTATTCTAATATCTCTCCATGACTCTTTTTCTTACTTTTCTGGGACAGTGTGCATGGTGCTTTCCTTGATATTCCGCAGGTCCCTTTAGCTCTGGTCCCATTTTTTCAGCCTTTGATCTTGCTGTTCCTCAGACCTTTTCTTCAAGACTTCTGATTCTTTCTTGCTCCTGCTCAAATCTGCTTTTGAATCCCTTTAGTGAACTTTTCATTTCTCTTATACTTTTCAACTTCGGGATTTGTTTTTGTTCCTTTTATGGTTTCTATTTATTGATATTTCTATTTTGTACAGACATTGCTTTCCTAACTTTGTCCATGTCCTTATTTAGCTCTTTGAGCATCTTTAAGAAAGTTGCTTTAAAGTCTTTGTCTAGTAGGTCTGGCATTGAGTCTTCAAGAATCATTTCTACCCATTTATTCTGTCTCTCTGCATGGGTCATACTTTTCTGCCTCTTATATGCCTAATAATTTATTGTTGTTGACATTTGGACATTTGAATCTTACAACATGGTGACTCTGAAAATTAGATTATCTCCATTCCCCAAGGTTTGCTGTTTCATATTTTCTCCACAAAGAAAAGCAGACAAACTTTTGAAATATTGGGAGCACTATATGTTATGCACTGTGACCTTTACACGTGACTTGTTACTGTTGAAAACTATTTGACAAATGGAATGAGATCACTTCCTTATGTTAAAAAATATACAGTGTAATAAGTCCTTAACATCTGAGATCTTTTCCATTTCCCCAAGTTTGCAACTATCTTTGTATCATGGTAGCTGAATTTCTTTGGAGGCCATCTCACAAAGCACAAAGCTTTTAGCTATTTATGGTGATGAGTCAAATACAACAAACTCTAAATGAAATTTGGATACTGATCATGGCAGCATTGTAAATATAATATAATCCATATGTTCTTTACATAAAAACAGCTACCAAGTACTTACCATGTATAAGACACAGAGTTGTTTACGTATTTCTTTGACCTGCACATGCAGTATAACCACCCAAGGACTTTTTTATTTAATTGGGATGTACTTGTTTTACAATGTTGCATTAGCTTCAGGGGTACAGCAAAGTTATTATTATATGTTTTTACAGAGTTTTCTTGTTTACAGGTATACGTAATCCCCAAATAGTCATAGGTATGTCCCTGACCCCTCTCCCCTTTCCCCCTTCACACCCCCTCAGGCTGATGCTTAGTCCCCATGTATATTCCCTTAGCCTTGCAGCTTAACCACAGTGGTGATCTGTACTACATATGAAAGTGTGGGTTTCCTTGTTGCTCTTTCCATACCTCTCACCTGATCCCCCCCCTCCCCATGACCATAGGTCTGTTCTCAAGTCTGTTTCTCCATTGCTGCTCTGTGTGTGTATTTACCAGTACCATCTTACTAGATTCCATATATATATGTGTTAGTATACTGTATCTATCCTTTTGAGTTACTTCACTTTGTATATAGGTTCTAGATTCCTACCCATTTATTCTGTCTCTCTGCATGGGTCATACTTTTCTGCCTCTTATATGCCTAATAATTTATTGTTGTTGACATTTGGACATTTGAATCTTACAACATGGTGACTCTGAAAATTAGATTATCTCCATTCCCCAAGGTTTGCTGTTTCATATTTTCTCCACAAAGAAAAGCAGACAAACTTTTGAAATATTGGGAGCACTATATGTTATGCACTGTGACCTTTACACGTGACTTGTTACTGTTGAAAACTATTTGACAAATGGAATGAGATCACTTCCTTATGTTAAAAAATATACAGTGTAATAAGTCCTTAACATCTGAGATCTTTTCCATTTCCCCAAGTTTGCAACTATCTTTGTATCATGGTAGCTGAATTTCTTTGGAGGCCATCTCACAAAGCACAAAGCTTTTAGCTATTTATGGTGATGAGTCAAATACAACAAACTCTAAATGAAATTTGGATACTGATCATGGCAGCATTGTAAATATAATATAATCCATATGTTCTTTACATAAAAACAGCTACCAAGTACTTACCATGTATAAGACACAGAGTTGTTTACGTATTTCTTTGACCTGCACATGCAGTATAACCACCCAAGGACTTTTTTATTTAATTGGGATGTACTTGTTTTACAATGTTGCATTAGCTTCAGGGGTACAGCAAAGTTATTATTATATGTTTTTACAGAGTTTTCTTGTTTACAGGTATCGTAATCCCCAAATAGTCATAGGTATGTCCCTGACCCCTCTCCCCTTTCCCCCTTCACACCCCCTCAGGCTGATGCTTAGTCCCCATGTATATTCCCTTAGCCTTGCAGCTTAACCACAGTGGTGATCTGTACTACATATGAAAGTGTGGGTTTCCTTGTTGCTCTTTCCATACCTCTCACCTGATCCCCCCCCTCCCCATGACCATAGGTCTGTTCTCAAGTCTGTTTCTCCATTGCTGCTCTGTGTGTGTATTTACCAGTACCATCTTACTAGATTCCATATATATATGTGTTAGTATACTGTATCTATCCTTTTGAGTTACTTCACTTTGTATATAGGTTCTAGATTCATCCATACCATTAGGACTGATTCTTCTGCATTTCTTTTTACAGCTGAGAAATATTCCATTGTATATATGTACGATAGCTTCTTTATCCATTCATTCATTGATGGACATCTAGGTTGCTTCCATGTTCTAGCTATTGTATAGAGCACTGCAATGAACACTGGGGTACAAGTGTCTCTTTCAATTTGGATTTCATCAGGGTATATGCCTAATAGTGGGCTTGCTGGGTCGTATGGTGCTTCTATTTCTAGTTTTTTAAGGTATCTGCATACTGCCTTCCATAGTGGTTGTATCAATTTATATTCCCACCAACAATGCAGGAGTGTTCCACCACCCAAGGAATTTTTTTAACACCCAGGTCTAGTCTCAGACCTGCTGAACCAAAAGCAGATGACCAGTGGATTCCTGGGCTCCTAGCTATACCAACTTTCAAACACATTCTTAACTTCTCATAACTGTGCGAGGTGGTATCTTGCCACATACCATGCTTGAGATGACCGACTCTAGAAAACAGCCCAGGGTTACATAGCACCCTTTTCTTCTTCCTGATCTTAGATAAAGAATGTTCGGGGGCTTTCCTGGTGGTCCAGTGGGTGAGGACACCGCCTTGCAGTGCAAGGGGCGCTGGTTTGATCCCTGGCTTGGGAAGATCCCACGTGCCGCGGAGCAGCTGGACTGATGTGTCCAATTACTGAGCTGGAGCTCTGGAGCGCATGCGCCCAGAGCCGTCGCTCTGCGACAACAGAGGCCACCACGATGGGAGGCCCACACGGGCCAAAGAACAAAGATGGATGAAAAAAAAATAGACAAATGAAAGACCAATAGAAGTGGCCTGCCCGCTCCCCTCCCTCCCCACCCACCTCCACTAAAATAAATAAATAAATAAATAAACCTTTAAAAAAAAAAAAAAAAGAATGTTTGGCTTTTCACCACTGAGTATGATGTTCACAGAATCCCCCATACAGGTAAACAGTTTTGAGAGTCAAACAAGTAGCCGTAAATGTTACCACGTCTGAAGTATTAGTGTAACACGTTACTCACATGCTTCATATGTTTGTTAGCATCATCACTATATATTTCTAGCACAGAGATTTTAGTTCTTATCAAGTGAGTTAAATTATATGTCATTACACTTATATATTTCTAGCACATGAGATTAGCAAGCCATTGTATATATGTACGATAGCTTCTTTATCCATTCATTCATTGATGGACATCTAGGTTGCTTCCATGTTCTAGCTATTGTATAGAGCACTGCAATGAACACTGGGGTACAAGTGTCTCTTTCAATTTGGATTTCATCAGGGTATATGCCTAATAGTGGGCTTGCTGGGTCGTATGGTGCTTCTATTTCTAGTTTTTTAAGGTATCTGCATACTGCCTTCCATAGTGGTTGTATCAATTTATATTCCCACCAACAATGCAGGAGTGTTCCACCACCCAAGGAATTTTTAACACCCAGGTCTAGTCTCAGACCTGCTGAACCAAAAGCAGATGACCAGTGGATTCCTGGGCTCCTAGCTATACCAACTTTCAAACACATTCTTAACTTCTCATAACTGTGCGAGGTGGTATCTTGCCACATACCATGCTTGAGATGACCGACTCTAGAAAACAGCCCAGGGTTACATAGCACCCTTTTCTTCTTCCTGATCTTAGATAAAGAATGTTCGGGGGCTTTCCTGGTGGTCCAGTGGGTGAGGACACCGCCTTGCAGTGCAAGGGGCGCTGGTTTGATCCCTGGCTTGGGAAGATCCCACGTGCCGCGGAGCAGCTGGACTGATGTGTCCAATTACTGAGCTGGAGCTCTGGAGCGCATGCGCCCAGAGCCGTCGCTCTGCGACAACAGAGGCCACCACGATGGGAGGCCCACACGGGCCAAAGAACAAAGATGGATGAAAAAAAAATAGACAAATGAAAGACCAATAGAAGTGGCCTGCCCGCTCCCCTCCCTCCCCACCCACCTCCACTAAAATAAATAAATAAATAAAAAAACCTTTAAAAAAAAAAAAAAAAGAATGTTTGGCTTTTCACCACTGAGTATGATGTTCACAGAATCCCCCATACAGGTAAACAGTTTTGAGAGTCAAACAAGTAGCCGTAAATGTTACCACGTCTGAAGTATTAGTGTAACACGTTACTCACATGCTTCATATGTTTGTTAGCATCATCACTATATATTTCTAGCACAGAGATTTTAGTTCTTATCAAGTGAGTTAAATTATATGTAAACATTAGTTTAACCTGTTGAATACATTTCAGTGTCATTTGGAAAAACATCTGGTACTGGATTGTGTTGGCCATCATTATCACATAATGAAGTCATGATACAGTCACCTAGTTAGAATTTAAAGTTTCATCGATGTTTACTTTTATAATGTAATAGACATAACTTTACTAAAGGTTTATCTCATAATTGAAATTTCTCTCGAATAGTCTTCAATACACAGGGTTAGATTTCCAGGGGGTAGGCTTTGTCTATACTAAATGTCCCCAATTTCAGGGCCATAACTAATAAAGTCCAGTTAGACATGAAATTAAAGCTTTTCTTGCTCCTTGGAAGAAAAGCTATGATAAACCTAGACAGTGTATTAAAATACAGAGACATCACTTTGCCAACAAAAGTGTCCATATAGTCAAAACTATGATTTTCCCCATAGTCATGTATGTATATGAGAATTGACCATAAAGAAAGCTGATCGCCGAAGAATTGATGCTTTTGAACTGTGGTGTTGGAGAAGACTCTTGAGAGTCCCTTGGACTGCAAGGAGATCCAACCAGTCCATTCTAAAGGAGATCAATCCTGGGTGTTCATTGGAAGGACTGATGCTAAAGCTGAAACTGCAATACTTTGGCCACCTCATGCGACGAGTTGACTCACTGGAAAAGACTCTGATGCTGGGAAAGATTGAAGGCAGAAGGAGAAGGGGACAACAGAGGACAAGTTGGTTCAATGGCCTCACTGAGTCAATAGACATGAGTTTGAGCAAGCTCTAGGCAAAGAGTCAGACACAACCAAGTGACTGAACTGAACTAAACTGAAGGCATCTGACCTCACATGGGCCAATCAGACCTTTTCTCCTAGGCATTTAAAATCTGGAAATGAAAACCCAGATGTTAGGAGCTGCTAGAGAGTTACACTGTTGGACTCTCTCAAAAATTCACAAACTCCTGTTGCTCAGATTCTTAGAGACAAGCTGGGTGTTTCTCTCCTGGCTACTGGTTGCTTCATTTTTCCTTTGATTCTATGAGATGACTCATTGTTCACTGCCTAGTCAAGAACCTTCTCTCACTCCTTTGCTCACCACACCTCCTCCAGGAATCTCCGAAGACATGAGATAATTGCTCCAAGACTTTGCAGACAAGAGAGCTTATCTCTACCAGATACTCTTATTTTTTATCCTTTCTTGCAACAAGGATGACTGTATGACCTCGTTCTGACCAAAAAGACACAAGATTTGAAGGAGAAATTCTGTCATAGCTCTCCCTCTCTTTTTCCGGCCTTGACAGCAGACATGGTGCCGGGACTGCAGCAGCAGCAGCAGCAAGCCCCCACACTAGAGAGGGCGGAATAGACAGATGAAAGAGAGCAGCTCTGGGAGGGACCACTCAAACCTCATCTCACTGCCTCCAGACATCATTTTATTGCAGAGAAACAATTCCTATTTCTTCAAATTGCTATTAGTCATGTTTTCTTCCTCCATCAACTGAGATAAACTTAGCCAACCAGAGACAAATATTTAGCAGAATTAGAATCACAGTAGATGCCTAGAAATGTTAAGTGTATGAAATTAAAAAAAAAATTCTAATCTGATTCCATTAATCAGTTCAAAATATGGGTAATTTGTTAAATTAAAATTAAAACATTTGATGTGTTGGAGAAGACTCTTGAGAGTCCCTTGGACTGCAAGGAGATCCAACCAGTCCATCCTAAAGGAAATCAATCCTGGGTGTTCATTGGAAGGACTGATGCTGAAGTTGAAGCTCCAATACTTTGGCTACTTGATGCAAAGAGCTGACTCATTGGAAAAGAGCCTGATGCTGAGAAAAATAGAAGGCAGAAGGAGAAGGGGACAACAGAGGACAAGTTGGTTCAATGGCCTCACTGAGTCAATAGACATGAGTTTGAGCAAGCTCTAGGCAAAGAGTCAGACACAACCAAGTGACTGAACTGAACTAAACTGAAGGCATCTGACCTCACATGGGCCAATCAGACCTTTTCTCCTAGGCATTTAAAATCTGGAAATGAAAACCCAGATGTTAGGAGCTGCTAGAGAGTTACACTGTTGGACTCTCTCAAAAATTCACAAACTCCTGTTGCTCAGATTCTTAGAGACAAGCTGGGTGTTTCTCTCCTGGCTACTGGTTGCTTCATTTTTCCTTTGATTCTATGAGATGACTCATTGTTCACTGCCTAGTCAAGAACCTTCTCTCACTCCTTTGCTCACCACACCTCCTCCAGGAATCTCCGAAGACATGAGATAATTGCTCCAAGACTTTGCAGACAAGAGAGCTTATCTCTACCAGATACTCTTATTTTTTATCCTTTCTTGCAACAAGGATGACTGTATGACCTCGTTCTGACCAAAAAGACACAAGATTTGAAGGAGAAATTCTGTCATAGCTCTCCCTCTCTTTTTCCGGCCTTGACAGCAGACATGGTGCCGGGACTGCAGCAGCAGCAGCAGCAAGCCCCCACACTAGAGAGGGCGGAATAGACAGATGAAAGAGAGCAGCTCTGGGAGGGACCACTCAAACCTCATCTCACTGCCTCCAGACATCATTTTATTGCAGAGAAACAATTCCTATTTCTTCAAATTGCTATTAGTCATGTTTTCTTCCTCCATCAACTGAGATAAACTTAGCCAACCAGAGACAAATATTTAGCAGAATTAGAATCACAGTAGATGCCTAGAAATGTTAAGTGTATGAAATTAAAAAAAAAATTCTAATCTGATTCCATTAATCAGTTCAAAATATGGGTAATTTGTTAATATTATTAAAAATTAAAAGCAAATTTATTATTTAAAAACAATTGTCCAAATCCTGCATGGATCTCATCATTCTCCATGTCTTCATGCATTGGTGCTGAATACGGATTAACCTTCCCAGAGAGTGACACTCGAGCAGTCCACACTGTCTTCAGCTCCTCTGCCTACTAGCACCTGCCTGGCAACGCAGACAAACCTCTGCTGCCAATGCTGGGTTGGTGCTCACAAACCTCTTTCCACCTGAAGCAGTGGTTGCAGTCCTTGCCTTCAACTGAAATCTCATCCAGCCTTCTAGGGTGGATGTTCAGAATATCACTGTATCATGAGGACTGGCCCACCCAACAAGATGAGCTTGGAGGGTCCTGAAGGCTCTGGGTTGTGGGGGCTTAACCTTCTGGTGACTGGTTAGGGGGAAGGTATGTGAATCTCTGAGGAAGAGCTGGATGACGAGGGAAAACCAGAAACAGCAGGTATTTTCTGATACTTCTTGTTTGTGTGGGCCTAAGAAAACCACTGCATGTTGTGGTGCCTCATTTGTGCAGTGGACTAGACTAGAATTTGATGGTCTTCAAAGGCCCTTCAAGTTCTGCAATTTGATTTTCTTTAATATATGCCAAACCTGATTTGCTGATTTAGCTTATGACCAACCATCTATCTCTTTTTTTTTTTTTTAAGATTTATTTATTTATTTATTTTGGGCGGGGGTCAGGTTGGGGAGGGAGGGGAGCGGGCGGGCCACTTCTATTGGTCTTTCATTTATCTATTTTCATCTGTCTTTGTTCTTTGGCTCCTGTGGGCCTCCCATCGCGGTGGCGTCTGTCATCACAGAGCGCTGGCTCTGGGTGCATGTGCTCCAGAGCTCCTGCTCGGCAATTGGACACATCAGTCCAGCCGCTCCGCAGCACGTGGGATCTTCCCAGGCCAGGGATCGAACCGGTGCCCCTTGCACTGCAAGGCGGTGTCCTTATCCACTGGACCACCAGGGGAAGCCCCCATCTATCTCTTAAGGCCAGATTTCCCTCAAGAAACAGGAGAAAACTTTTCCCTTCCCAGGCTTAATGTTGTATGCCATTTTTATTTATCTGAGGTTTCTCTAGGCCCAGTTTTCTCTTGAGACTGGTACATGTGAGAATCTTATAAAAGACAAGAAGTGGAGAATGGTGAGAAGTCGGAGCCTCTAAAATCAGTTTTGGTTCATTCCAACTGCAAGAACACGTTCTGGGATTGCCCCTATTCCATCCAGACATGAGGCACACCCATCATTCCACATATTCCAACACTTCTTAAAATAATATTCTGGAATGTGGCAATAAGACAAGTCCTAAATAATCGAAACTGCTGTGGTTGAAACACTTGGGAGCATATATATGTTTGCAAAGAACTTGCGTACCTCAAGTGGGGAAATGGAAGGGTCAGTTGAGGCAGTTCTGAGCACCTCTTTTAATCTCCACAAACTCAGAGTACATTGCATTACATGGAAATTATTTATGTATAAGTCCCTATTTCCGATGAACTTATGAATAATTGTGAGTTGAGTACGGGGGCGGTTTTGCTTTTATTTCTGTATCCCCAGCTTCTGGCACAATGTGTAGAACATAAGTTGGTTTTCAATAAATGTTGGTCAAATAAATAAAAATACCATCTTGATGCTTGGAATGGGGTTGTGGAAAACACTTAAGACCATGTCCTCTGTGGAGCAGTAACTGGGCTGAGGGACAGCCAGCAGGCAGTGAGGAGGGTTGAGAGGAAAAAGAAGACGATGAATTAAAACACGTATGTACTCAAACTCCCTGCTTTATGAAAATCTATCCAGTTTTAGGAGACTATTTATTTCCCTTGAAATAAATACTCATTCAAGCATTGTGATCTCTTCAATTAAATATTTTAAGGAAACTCTATTAGGCTTTCATGGTTACTCTGAGACCGTTTCTAGGGAAAATACTCAAATTCAACCTAATACAAACTATTGATTTGTTTTGGGAAAGATCAATAAGTATTTTTCTTCAGGAAGCAATACTGACAATGATGTTTCTTTAGCCAATACGTCCCTTCTGGAAAGTGCTGAGGTGAGACCAGCACCTTCCGAGCAGAAGCAACAGAAAAGTGTCCCCGCGACCCCACTGCAGAGGAGGTGGGGCTTCAGCCCAGCACGGCCCACCTGGAGCCGTCTGCAAACAGGCAGGAAGGCATGTAAACAGCAACTGAGTCTTGTCTCTCATTAAAGCCCATGTGGATTTTCCCAAGCACGTCACAGACCCAGAGCAAACAGTTGTCCCGATACCAAGGGCTCTTGGGACACAGGATGCCCAGCTCCAGAGTGACAGAGTCCCTGGACAAACTGGACAAGAAAGTCCACTCATGACAATGAGGGGACCAAAATAATATTCTGGAATGTGGCAATAAGACAAGTCCTAAATAATCGAAACTGCTGTGGTTGAAACACTTGGGAGCATATATATGTTTGCAAAGAACTTGCGTACCTCAAGTGGGGAAATGGAAGGGTCAGTTGAGGCAGTTCTGAGCACCTCTTTTAATCTCCACAAACTCAGAGTACATTGCATTACATGGAAATTATTTATGTATAAGTCCCTATTTCCGATGAACTTATGAATAATTGTGAGTTGAGTACGGGGGCGGTTTTGCTTTTATTTCTGTATCCCCAGCTTCTGGCACAATGTGTAGAACATAAGTTGGTTTTCAATAAATGTTGGTCAAATAAATAAAAATACCATCTTGATGCTTGGAATGGGGTTGTGGAAAACACTTAAGACCATGTCCTCTGTGGAGCAGTAACTGGGCTGAGGGACAGCCAGCAGGCAGTGAGGAGGGTTGAGAGGAAAAAGAAGACGATGAATTAAAACACGTATGTACTCAAACTCCCTGCTTTATGAAAATCTATCCAGTTTTAGGAGACTATTTATTTCCCTTGAAATAAATACTCATTCAAGCATTGTGATCTCTTCAATTAAATATTTTAAGGAAACTCTATTAGGCTTTCATGGTTACTCTGAGACCGTTTCTAGGGAAAATACTCAAATTCAACCTAATACAAACTATTGATTTGTTTTGGGAAAGATCAATAAGTATTTTTCTTCAGGAAGCAATACTGACAATGATGTTTCTTTGTGTCGTCCCTTCTGGAAAGTGCTGAGGTGAGACCAGCACCTTCCGAGCAGAAGCAACAGAAAAGTGTCCCCGCGACCCCACTGCAGAGGAGGTGGGGCTTCAGCCCAGCACGGCCCACCTGGAGCCGTCTGCAAACAGGCAGGAAGGCGTGTAAACAGCAACTGAGTCTTGTCTCTCATTAAAGCCCATGTGGATTTTCCCAAGCACGTCACAGACCCAGAGCAAACAGTTGTCCCGATACCAAGGGCTCTTGGGACACAGGATGCCCAGCTCCAGAGTGACAGAGTCCCTGGACAAACTGGACAAGAAAGTCCACTCATGACACTGAGGGGACCAAACTTCCTCTCTTCTTCATGCAACGACTAAACATTTTAGAAAAAAGAAATGTTATAAGACTGAAAAAAAACCAGAAAGTGACTGATACAAACTAAAACCATGTGTTTCTTTAGGAAACAGGTAAAAATGGGCTAAGGGATTATTAGCTAAAATGGGCTAAGGGACTCTTACCTTCGCTCTGTGAAACTTTGCACTTAAGGAGAAGACAGCATCGTCCGTTTCAAGGAGGTGTTGCCTTACCACAGAGGAGGCCCTCCGCCTCTGAGACTGTCACAGGCAGATGGTAATTCTGGCGATCAGAACTAACACTTGCACCGCCTCCGAAGTTCTAGAGTTGCTGTTATTCAAGGAAAAAACCACACACATACCTTTATAACCAGAAGGAAACTTCATACACGGCTTGAATAAAATAACCACAAAGCAGAGAGCTTCCTGCCCCCTTGGCTTGGTTGTTATGACTGCAACGAAAATAGTGAGATTGTAAAAGCAAAAGTTCATTTTAAATTGTACATTTTTATTATATTCAATAGCTTGTAATATCTTGTAACGGAAAACAATCTGAAAATGTCTATATGTAAATAACTGATTCACTACTGTACACCTGAAACCAACATATTGTAAATCCTAACCTTCAAAAAATGTATACGCTTTTAAAAGCAATGCACTGAGGATTGCCTTGAGATGTCCACGGATCATCTGTCTCACAGATCAGGTGTCTGTCTCTCCGAGCAACACTGCACTTGCCCTTGGGCTGCCCCACAAAACTGTGACACGTGGGAGGGGGACTGCCATTTAAAAGTCACAGAGTCTTCTGTGTTTAGAGACAGAGCCCTCATATCTCCTTTGAACGGCGCCCTTGATAGGGTTAAAGCACCACCATGGACATTTAGCTAGAAGAGAGGCAAAATAACCAGCTCCTCGTGCTTTGGAGCGGAATGGGAGAGGAACTGACGTCGCTATGGAGTCAGGGACAAGGGCTTTTCGATGGAGACACTGCTCCAGCCTAGACAGCGCGCCAGCTGTGTGCTGGCGACCCAGGATGAGCATGGCCTCAGACTCCCCTGCCTTCTTTCAGGGGTTACTGGGTGTGTGAAAGAAACACACCCTCACTTCCTGTGAGCCGAGCACACGCCGCTCTGCAGTGGCTCGGCCCTCCCGCGGCAGCTGCTCCTCTGCCGGGGGCTGTGTCTGCAGCCTGGAGCGGGAGCCCCGCACGTCTGGGCACACAGGTGCGGCAAGGCTGGCGCGGGGGCCGGCGACCGGCCCTGGAAGGTGTCCACCTGGAGCAGCAGCACAGAGCTCTGGCGAGGCTGTCTCGTCGGGGCGGAGGCCGGCGGTCTGCACAGCCAGAGGCGGTCAGCGAGAAAACGCAACGGCCCTGCGGTGGCAGACAAAGAAAACGATCCTGGTCTGTTACCTCGCCCGAGGAGTGCTTTATGTATGATGGCCTTTCCGTAATCCACAAGGTTTTAATGATGAATGACTAATCAAAATAATGACAAATATTAATAAACTGTCAGCAGAGTGTTGAACAATGACACCCTCATGTCATATGAAATGGACTTTCCCTCTCAAAATGAATGAAATTTATCTTGGGACATTCCATCCTCTGAGGAAACCCCCTTCTCCCTCCAGTCCCCTAACCCAAACACCTTTCAAAGTCTTCAGATTCACTTCAATTTGTTTCACATAAAAGAGGAAAAAGCAAACAAACAAAACTGACCAACATGAAGCTCTTCAGGAGAAAACAGCTCTAGAGTAACCTTCAGTGGACGGAGGTCCGTTTCTCTGGGGAGGGGCAGCCCTTTCCGTCTCCTCTAGCCTCGGGCCTCCCCGACCCCCAAAGGCGTTTGAAGAAGCAGAAGTGGGCCTCCATGAGGGTGGTGGGGCACGCAGGTGTGGCAAATGCAGACAGGATCCTCTGACCAGGGACACTCAGGGACTATCCCACTCTCCACTAGACTGCAGGCATGTGGTCACTTTGAGTAGGGTTTTATGAGGATTTGGGGACCATGAAAACAGAACTATAGAGAATGCCATTCCTTGTGTGCCCAGATGAGTTAGAGTGAAAAGCAAGGCCCAAGCTGTCAAACAGGTGAAAAAGACGATTATTCTACTAAGTCTGAAAACACATTAGTTATTCAGGTTTTGTCAGATATTCTGGGCTGGGATCATCAAGCATGAAAAATTTTTATTTTTTTCACCATGAAAAGCTTTAGAGGACCTGTCTTTTGTCTCAGGTAGACCATCCAGAGAGAAGGAAATTCAAAGGTGCTGTCAAACCATCCCAGACAAAAAAAAGAAACAGCCAGCCTGCAAGATGATGTCCACAAAGCAGGCATGCTTCCTCACCAGAGCTCAGAGAGCCGCAGGTGACCGAGGGCAGAACTGCAAAGGCACTGGGCTCTGCCAACCACAGCCGTGACTGCCAACCAAGTGGAAGATCACAGCAGCCCTGAGAGCAGCCGCGCAGCGCCGCTCCCGCCCCTCCGCTGTCTCTGTCTCTGTCACCAGCAGACACAGCGTCAGTTTCAGAAACAGTGCAGGTCAGGACTTCAGTCCCTCCTCGGTCCCAGACGTCCCGGTTAGAAACTGCACTGCTCTAGAGGAGGCCGCCAGGCAGATACACCACTGACAGAGAGTCTGGCATGTCAAGGGATGAGTTATTCATGAACCTCAGAGCTGGATAAATGCAACAGTCTCCCAGTCATACGTTCTCTCCTCAGTTAACAAACATCTGAAAATTTCCCCACATAGCAGGGACTATTTTTTTACACACTGGATAGTAAGACTGAGGACAACTTGCCTCTGCCCTCGTGAAGCCTGCAGTTTTGGAAACTGGATGCAGCAACTCGACACAGGCATACCTGCGAGGACGGCAGGCTGCCCGAAGTGCCAGCTTCCTCCAGCTTCAGGAACCCGGGCGCTGCCGTGTTCTCTCGCCCGATGCTGGGCTCCACAGCCTGCCTGACGGCTCCACTCCACAGCAGGCCTGGCCTCTGCCAGCCCTGCTGAGATCCCACGTGCCAACAACTCCCAGGGGCATGCCTGCCGAGACCTCCCCATTTAGCTCCTCCCAGACTCGCCCCCACACCTCTCTGCCCTGCTTCGGTATCTCGGGTGTTCATTTCGCTTGCTGTTTTCTCCAGATGCCACTGCTCTGAGACAGGAGGTCCCCAAAACTCTTAAGCAGAAGCAGGAAAACCAAGTTCATATTCAAGAGACCGCGTGGAGAGCTGGAAATTCGTGGCCTTTTAAAAGCCGAGGTCATTGAAGGGCCCATCCTCGCCATCAGGCGGCTCGCCATGGCCCCAGGCCATCCACTGGATGCCCACTCTCTGGACAGTTCTGGGGAAGCAGAGAAAATGTTTTGCACTTTCGCTTCAGTCGTTACAGACTCCACTTTCTTTTACGTCTGTCCACAATTCATCAGGTTCTAGCTTTTAAAAGAAAGAAACCTTTCAGTCATGTTTTGGCTAGATTCACTCTTCATCTTAACTTCTTGTTCTCTCTTTGTTCTGATTTGACAGCGTGGCCTGAGGTGGCTGCAGAGGGCGGACATTATCTATTTGTGTGGATTTAAGTGGTTATCAGAGAGAGAAAGAGGAAAGACCCACACATGGAGAAAGAGACCTCCTCCCTGAAAGAACTCCCTGCAGCCCCCCTGCACAAAGGGCTGAGGAAGGAAGTGCACCTGCTCTCCAGTGCTCCTCATCTGGGCGGGGGCGGGCGGCACCGGCACCCAGGAGTAGAGGCCAGGGACAGTGCCAGACACAGACTGCACACAGGACAGTTCCACGCACACAGAAAAAGGGCGCAGCCTCAAATGTCCAGAGTGCTGAGGCCGGGACCCTCCGGATCACGGTACGCTCAAAAGGCCAAGAAAGGCTACCTAACTGCTTCCCACTCATGCCAAGGTTCACCTCAGTTCTCTGAACCGTCAGTAACACCCCCAAAGGGCTTGCCAGCTCTAGTGGCTGAACTTCTGCTTGTAGGCTTTTGCACATTCCCGCTTTAAAGTTCAGGGTTATTGCTCACTAAACACACCACTGACTGGTTATCTTTAACCACATGCGCCTGGCCTGGCTGGCCCCACATGACTCATAACCATCCTCCACTGTCCACACATGAAACTTTTGTTTGGGGGCTGCTGCCCCGATCTGTGATACTGGCTGTGCTGAGAATCAGGAAAAGAGCAGGAAGAAAAGTAGAAGTAAAAATCTTCCATGGGGTAAAATGCCACGAGGCTTATGATGCCTTCACAATTTTATGAATAAGAGAGAGCCCAAGTGAACAGACTCCACCTCAAAAGTGATGCAAGTCAGCTCCTCTAGGAGTCTTCTTCCCGCCCTTCTTTCCGTTATCAGGGACTGTAAACAATGAAGGAAGAAGACAGGAAGGAGCCTAGAAATGAGCCTGCTCCCTGCTCAGCATGAGAACTGCACCTGAAAATCTCTGAAGTGGTGCTATGAAAATGAAAAGAGAGAACCAGGACCTGTCGAGATGGTTAAGACTTTCTTTTTTCCTTTTCTTTAATCTTGATTTCCAAGACACAACAATGGTGATTATTGGGTCATGATGCAGAGGCGGGGTCATGTTCAAGAATAAGGTGAATGGATTGCAGGGAGACAGTCTCAATATGGAAAACTCTTCCCAACACACACACACACACACACACACAAGAAAAACATTCTAAGTCTGACTCTTCTAAAGCTTGGTGCTCATGTTTTCACCTTTTCTTATTTAACCAAAAATCACAATCTGAAATGAGTTCTGGATAGGCCATACTGAACACAGGTCAGAGTGCCAATTCTGACAGAGCTGGTTCTGAGCTTAGGAGAGATTGTTAAGCAGATGATCTGAGCTAGAAAAATCATTTCTCATTTATGAGAAATGAGTAAGAGAAAGAAAATGTTCCAAATGAATGGCAGAAGAAAAATTAGGCATGGATCTGTCATTTATGAGCAAATATTAACTTATGAATTGCTCATGTTTTCAAAAGTTCATTGGACTACGGGAAGCAATAGCATAGTAGGGGAGGAAAATTAAAGCTGTTCACTGATTGCTGGGCAGGACCTTTGTAAAGTCACATCCAGTGCTTTTCAGGAGGGAAAAAAAAGGTTTGACTCATAACCATCCTCCAACTGCTCCAACACATGAAACCACATGCGCCTGGCCTGGCTGCCCATGACTCATAACCATCCTCCACTGTCCACACATGAAACTTTTGTTTGGGGCTGCTGCCCCGATCTGTGATACTGGCTGTGCTGAGAATCAGGAAAAGAGCAGGAAGAAAAGTAGAAGTAAAAATCTTCCATGGGGTAAAATGCCACGAGGCTTATGATGCCTTCACAATTTTATGAATAAGAGAGAGCCCAAGTGAACAGACTCCACCTCAAAAGTGATGCAAGTCAGCTCCTCTAGGAGTCTTCTTCCCGCCCTTCTTTCCGTTATCAGGGACTGTAAACAATGAAGGAAGAAGACAGGAAGGAGCCTAGAAATGAGCCTGCTCCCTGCTCAGCATGAGAACTGCACCTGAAAATCTCTGAAGTGGTGCTATGAAAATGAAAAGAGAGAACCAGGACCTGTCGAGATGGTTAAGACTTTCTTTTTTCCTTTTCTTTAATCTTGATTTCCAAGACACAACAATGGTGATTATTGGGTCATGATGCAGAGGCGGGGTCATGTTCAAGAATAAGGTGAATGGATTGCAGGGAGACAGTCTCAATATGGAAAACTCTTCCCAACACACACACACACACACACACACAAGAAAAACATTCTAAGTCTGACTCTTCTAAAGCTTGGTGCTCATGTTTTCACCTTTTCTTATTTAACCAAAAATCACAATCTGAAATGAGTTCTGGATAGGCCATACTGAACACAGGTCAGAGTGCCAATTCTGACAGAGCTGGTTCTGAGCTTAGGAGAGATTGTTAAGCAGATGATCTGAGCTAGAAAAATCATTTCTCATTTATGAGAAATGAGTAAGAGAAAGAAAATGTTCCAAATGAATGGCAGAAGAAAAATTAGGCATGGATCTGTCATTTATGAGCAAATATTAACTTATGAATTGCTCATGTTTTCAAAAGTTCATTGGACTACGGGAAGCAATAGCATAGTAGGGGAGGAAAATTAAAGCTGTTCACTGATTGCTGGGCAGGACCTTTGTAAAGTCACATCCAGTGCTTTTCAGGAGGGAAAAAAATGGTTCAAAAAACTGATCATCTTGCCCTCGAGCACTCTGAGGTTTAGGAACAGAGGTTGGTCTTGGGCTTCCCCAGGGAGTCCAATGACCATGCTACGCTGTCTATACAAGTAAGGACAGCGCCGGGCAGGAGCAGAGGAGGTGTGGGGCTGCCCAGGTGACTGGAAGGTCGGAGGGAAAAGAGGAAGTGAAGGCAGCACGGAAGGAACACCCTAGAAGCAAGGGACAGGAAGGGTGCTGTCTGGTCTGGGTACCATCCTATCCACAGGGGACAACTTGGGTGTACCCCAAGGGGGCTTCCTCCACATGGGGCACTGGTACCTGCTATGGCCCTGCATACACCAACAAGAAGGCAAATTATGGTAAAGATGGAGTCTGCAAGGTCTTTTCAAAATGTCAGCATTTCTTAGAACCATGCGATCATTTTCTCAGTCTGGAATTTCTCCCTCTGGAGTTTGTTAAAATATTCAGCAAGTATTTACTGAGCACCTATTTTGGGACAGGCTGTTACTGGCCATGTGCCTGCAGCAGTGAATAAGACCAATAAGGCCCTATTTCTCTGGAGGGTGCTTTCTATTGAGATACAGAAATACAAGCAAGTAAGTATGACAATGTCTAATCACGTCAGGTGCTAGGAAGAAAACCGTACAGGACAATATGAGAGTGCCTGGCAGATCTCCTTGGGACTAGGTGGACAGGAAAGCCTCTTTGAGGAGCTGGTATCTGAGCTGAGACCTTAAAGAGAAGCGTCAGTGAGGGACTGAGACAGCTGGTTAGAAAGCACAGCCCACACACAGGCTCAACGCCATGGTCAGGGGGCTGGGAGACCAAGGGCGACAGGTTCACACACACAGTCCCGGGTGGTTGTGAGCAGGAAGGAAGGCGGAGCAGAGGAAATGAGGTCATCAGGGGTGAGCCCGGCCATATCAGAGGGATGCATTTGTTCATTTAACTAATAGTTATCAAGCAACCCCTGTGTGTAGGGCATTGCCGAGGAAGTAAAAATGAAAGGGTAAAACCCCAGTTCCAAGATTCTGTTCGCAGGAAGTAAGTTAGGAGTTCAGTAAGGGTGCAGAACACTTACACAATTGTGCCACAGGTTAGAAAGTATTCCACTCCATGCAGAACCCTGATGCAGACACTGACTGCCATGTTGCTTAGCCAGGAGAGGGCTTTCCAGGAGCTCTTGAATCAACACACCCATGCACCTATCGGAGACACTTTACAATTCGGAGATGGACGCACTAGCCGTCCAAAGTCACGGGGTGAGGCCTCAGATCCGGTATCTGCCCCGCTGGGGTCGGGAGGTGAGGTCATCCCAGAGATGAGTCACCAAGCCCACCTTTCGCCACCGGGCGAGCCTTCTCGGTCTTCGTGGGTGGGGCAGGGCCGTAGGAATGCCCCCACCCGGCCTAAATCGGGCGCACTCAGAAAACCCAGACAGGGGAGCTGCCAAGACCGAGGCTCCGATTAGCACCTGATTCACCCAGGCAGTCAAGGCGGGGCGGCGACTGCTGGTAACAGGCCCCCAGTCGCCCCGGGAAAGGCCTGCGGGGGTTTTGCTGACCCCCACCGCCGGGCAGCCGCCGTGACCCACCGCGGCAGTGAATAAGACCAATAAGGCCCTATTTCTCTGGAGGGTGCTTTCTATTGAGATACAGAAATACAAGCAAGTAAGTATGACAATGTCTAATCACGTCAGGTGCTAGGAAGAAAACCGTACAGGACAATATGAGAGTGCCTGGCAGATCTCCTTGGGACTAGGTGGACAGGAAAGCCTCTTTGAGGAGCTGGTATCTGAGCTGAGACCTTAAAGAGAAGCGTCAGTGAGGGACTGAGACAGCTGGTTAGAAAGCACAGCCCACACACAGGCTCAACGCCATGGTCAGGGGGCTGGGAGACCAAGGGCGACAGGTTCACACACACAGTCCCGGGTGGTTGTGAGCAGGAAGGAAGGCGGAGCAGAGGAAATGAGGTCATCAGGGGTGAGCCCGGCCATATCAGAGGGATGCATTTGTTCATTTAACTAATAGTTATCAAGCAACCCCTGTGTGTAGGGCATTGCCGAGGAAGTAAAAATGAAAGGGTAAAACCCCAGTTCCAAGATTCTGTTCGCAGGAAGTAAGTTAGGAGTTCAGTAAGGGTGCAGAACACTTACACAATTGTGCCACAGGTTAGAAAGTATTCCACTCCATGCAGAACCCTGATGCAGACACTGACTGCCATGTTGCTTAGCCAGGAGAGGGGCTTTCCAGGAGCTCTTGAATCAACACACCCATGCACCTATCGGAGACACTTTACAATTCGGAGATGGACGCACTAGCCGTCCAAAGTCACGGGGTGAGGCCTCAGATCCGGTATCTGCCCCGCTGGGGTCGGGAGGTGAGGTCATCCCAGAGATGAGTCACCAAGCCCACCTTTCGCCACCGGGCGAGCCTTCTCGGTCTTCGTGGGTGGGGCAGGGCCGTAGGAATGCCCCCACCCGGCCTAAATCGGGCGCACTCAGAAAACCCAGACAGGGGAGCTGCCAAGACCGAGGCTCCGATTAGCACCTGATTCACCCAGGCAGTCAAGGCGGGGCGGCGACTGCTGGTAACAGGCCCCCAGTCGCCCCGGGAAAGGCCTGCGGGGGTTTTGCTGACCCCCACCGCCGGGCAGCCGCCGTGACTCTCCCCGCTGGGAGGGGCGCGCCTGCGGGACCAGCGGCCCCGCCCCGGCTCGGAACGCGCACGGCGGCTGCGGCGCGGGCGGGGGCGCGCGCGCGCCCTGGGCCTGGCCTCCGAGGAGCCCGTCCCCAGCCCCCGGGCCGGCCGTGGAGCAGACCCCGCGCCCCGGGCCGCGCGGCCGAGGAGCCGTCATTCCGGGGGCCCCTTCCCCCAGGAGTCTTGCCCCTGCGCCCCCGCCCCAGCCACCAAGAGACTAAACCCCTTTGCCCTGGCCCAGCCTCCAGGGAGCCGCGCCAAGTCCGGGGAGCCGGCGTGGCAGGCGCCCAGCTCACTCCGGGAGGGGGCGGGCGCCGCGATCCCCCTGCCGCGGGGGCGCCTGTGCCTCTGCCCAGCCGGCGGGAAGGCAGGCGCGGAGGGAAGGCAGGCGCGGAGCGAGCGCACAGGCCGGGCGGCTGCGGTCCTGGCGGTCTCTGCCGCGGCCGCGCGCTCCGCCCCGCCCGCCCCGGCGCGCTCTCAGCGCGCCTGCCGCCGCGCCCCGGGCGCCAGACCGCGCGGCCGCCATGGGGAATGGGATGAGCAAGGTAACGCGCCCCTCGCGCCTGCCCGTCGCGCCCTTCCTCGCCTCCCCGCGCCGGGCTCCGCGCGCCGGGACCCCGAGCGCGGGGGCTCCGCCTGCCTGCGCCGCGAGGCCGGGCCGCGCTTCCGGGCGAGCGGCGCTGCGGCTGCGAACAGCCGTGCCCTTTAGCGGCGGCGACGCTCGTCCTGCCGCGACTCGGGCCGAGTGGGACGGGCTGTGGTTTCGCCCTTCTCCCCCGCCCCCACTGCACCCCCGAACGGCCCTGGAAGCATCACCGCCCACAGCATTGCTGCCGTGGAGATAAGTGGCTCCTCTTCCGTAGTTGCCTCGTCCCAGATTCCCCCCCGTGCGCACAGATAACTTTTTCTTACAGGCAGGAGAGTTGACAGAGGCCTGAATTCCGGGGTGCTTTTAACGGCCTGGGCGGGAGCGGCTGGGGCGTGGACTCAGAGCGGCTTTCTGCGGGCTGGAGCCCCCGGCGCCCGGCGCGCTCTTCTGGCCCGCGCCCTTGCCTCCCTGCCCGGGCCCTTCTCCGGGCCGGGCGCGCCGTGCCTTCCGGGGGCGGCGGGGGCGGCGGGACCGGACTCCGGCTGCGGGGGGCGTGTTCGCGGCGAGCACACGGTGCGGGATCTTGTGATCGGGCACTGCCGGCTTAAAGAAAAGACTTACAAAACTTTTTAAAAAAAGTCCTCATCGAAAACAAGGGCCTTGTTTTCGTCCCCTTTCACGGGCGCTTCAAGTGGTCCTGGACGGCAGGCTGGTCCCCGACCTTGCTTCGCCGCGCGAGCCCCACGCGCCCGAGGCGCGCGAGCAGTCCGCCTTCCTGCAGGGTGGGTCGAAGCCAGCGGGTCGGCGCTGGGTGTCTTCAGCCCAAGTGTCCTCGGACGAAGCGGGCCCGGAGGTGCCTCAGGGATGGTCCTGTGCGCCCGCCTCGCTCTTTCCAGCCGCGCCAAGCTCACCGCGCCTTGGAGGCTCCGTTATAAAAGCGCGGCTGTGCAGTTTGGGCCCGCACCCCGGGGTTTTTGGGTAAGCGGAGTCATACTCTTTGCCATGACTCTCTTGAGGGGTAGGACGGATGGCAGTAAACAAGTTTGGAAAAAGACTGTTTCATTCTTGGATACTTGCATGATGTCTCCATTATCACTGGAATCGGATGGCATCAAGGACTTCTTCTTTCTTAATGGAAACAGAACCATGAAGGGGCTTCCCTGAGTCTGAGCTTTGTTGCCTTCCCATGTGGTTATACCTCAGCTTGACTAGGTTTTTTCCACTTAAGGTGTTCACTCTCCACCTCTTTGGGTATTTTCGTTATAACTGAAAGAATATACTTAGGGAATACAAATCATTGCCTAAGTGTTCAAAATTAATTTCAAGCTTTTTAGCCAAAGCTGTCATATTCGTGTCATCATTTTTACCTTTCAGGACATTTCTTAACAATGTTATTATCATAACCATCTTGTATTGTAAATAGAGCCACTATCTCCAAGATAGTAGAAATGGGGAGACATGGGTGCAGACTTAGAGACACCATTAAATCAGTGAGTATGTATTGTGTGCTTAGTATCAGCCAGGCGCTCACTGAGGGGCCGCACAGGGTGCAGTGGTAAATGACAGAGACAGGTCTTGCATGGAACCTTCAGCAGAGACAGCGCTGGCCCAGTAGAAATATAATGTGAGCTGTATGTGTAATTTAGAACTGTCCAGTAGTCACATTAAAAAAATAAAAAGAACCTAATTATAATATATTTTATTTAACTGGAATATATTGAGAGTATTGTTGTTTCAACATTTAACCAATAGATAAAATGACTGTTTTGTATATATATATTTTGTATATACCTGCCATGAGTCTTCAAAGTCTGGTATGTAATACTTAAATGACATCTCATGTGGGATTAACCACTAAGATTGTAAGTACTGAAAGTCACTGTGGCTAATGGCTACTGTGTTGCACACACAGTGTGTGTGTGTGCGTGCGTGTGGGTGATTTGAGAGAGAGAACACACACACAGTGGGAGGAGTGGAGGTTCCAGACAATCGAGTCAGGCAAGCAGATGTGATGAGCACAGCCTAGGAACAGCACTCAGTGCAAGCCAAGGATCATGTTGGAGTAAAAACCTTTAAGACAAGAGCTGAAGAACTGCTCAAAGTTCAAGGTTGTTTAGTGGCGAAATAGATTGCTGGAAGCTAGAAATTAAAAGCCTCAACTAGAATTTGTTCACATACTGTGTGTGACTTGGAACTAGACTTCATTTCTTCTGTAAGAAAAAGAGTGGTTGAATGCAGACCTAGTGGAGCTTTGTTGCCTTCCCATGTGGTTATACCTCAGCTTGACTAGGTTTTTTCCACTTAAGGTGTTCACTCTCCACCTCTTTGGGTATTTTCGTTATAACTGAAAGAATATACTTAGGGAATACAAATCATTGCCTAAGTGTTCAAAATTAATTTCAAGCTTTTTAGCCAAAGCTGTCATATTCGTGTCATCATTTTTACCTTTCAGGACATTTCTTAACAATGTTATTATCATAACCATCTTGTATTGTAAATAGAGCCACTATCTCCAAGATAGTAGAAATGGGGAGACATGGGTGCAGACTTAGAGACACCATTAAATCAGTGAGTATGTATTGTGTGCTTAGTATCAGCCAGGCGCTCACTGAGGGGCCGCACAGGGTGCAGTGGTAAATGACAGAGACAGGTCTTGCATGGAACCTTCAGCAGAGACAGCGCTGGCCCAGTAGAAATATAATGTGAGCTGTATGTGTAATTTAGAACTGTCCAGTAGTCACATTAAAAAAATAAAAAGAACCTAATTATAATATATTTTATTTAACTGGAATATATTGAGAGTATTGTTGTTTCAACATTTAACCAATAGATAAAATGACTGTTTTGTATATATATATTTTGTATATACCTGCCATGAGTCTTCAAAGTCTGGTATGTAATACTTAAATGACATCTCATGTGGGATTAACCACTAAGATTGTAAGTACTGAAAGTCACTGTGGCTAATGGCTACTGTGTTGCACACACAGTGTGTGTGTGTGCGTGCGTGTGGGTGATTTGAGAGAGAGAACACACACACAGTGGGAGGAGTGGAGGTTCCAGACAATCGAGTCAGGCAAGCAGATGTGATGAGCACAGCCTAGGAACAGCACTCAGTGCAAGCCAAGGATCATGTTGGAGTAAAAACCTTTAAGACAAGAGCTGAAGAACTGCTCAAAGTTCAAGGTTGTTTAGTGGCGAAATAGATTGCTGGAAGCTAGAAATTAAAAGCCTCAACTAGAATTTGTTCACATACTGTGTGTGACTTGGAACTAGACTTCATTTCTTCTGTAAGAAAAAGAGTGGTTGAATGCAGACCTAGTGGAGTTAGTCTGTGGTGCTAGCCATAGCAGTGCCTTTCTAAGAACATTTATACGCAAGACCATGATGCTTTTGGACCTGGAAACTTAATTTGCAGTGTTGCGTGGGCCCTGAGGCGGCTGGCACAAGATTTATTCCTAGTCTCACAAAAATCGGTCATCCTTGGCAAAGGAGAACTTATGAACTAAATGATGCAGGTTCTGTTCTCACTGTTTTGAATACGGCAGTTTTTATTTCCATTCTGTGTCCCCATGGAGGATCTTCTCATAAGCACACCCCGGTCTCCTTTGTGGCAGAATATCGTGCCCGTGTCAGCTCAGTGCACACAGCGTGCTCCCCGCAGAGGGTCAGGGGAAGAGGTGTTTGTATTCTGGCCAATTAAAGATAAGGAGACAGAGAAGTGAGTACAGCGGTTGTTATTTATTTATTAATTTTTTGAGTTTCATATGAGGTGTCTGCAGTTTATAAAATCTAAGCCTCACTATAGCCCTAGGAGGTCAGTCTTTCTTATCTGACTGCAGATTGGGAAATGGACACTCAGATTAAGTAGCTTGACTAAGGTCCTAAAGCTTGGAAGAAGCAGAAGTGGTTTTGAGCCCAGCTGCCACTAATTTTGAAGATAGCAGAAGTCTTTGCTTTGAACTAGAATGCCAGTTCATGCCAAGTGATTTCTAAAGATGCTGGAAAATAACCTGAAAAGAGCTCTCCAGAGGCTCCAATTAGTTGTAAAATAGGAAAAGGCCATCTCCTGTCTTGCTTCATGTTTGATATTTGTTAAGGAGAGGGGAAGGCCAGGCAACTCGCACTGGCCAAGGTGTGTGCAGGGCCTGTTTTGAACTTCACCGTGGGGAGTAACTCGTCGCGCCCCGGCCACTGTTTCCATCGCGGCTTTCAAGTTGGCCCGGCTCTTGTCTTCCCGCAGATGCCCAGCCTGCTGCCTGGAAAGGGTCGGGGGAAGTGGTGTTCGGCGAGGGCCTCCGGTAGGACTGGGTTAAACTCGGCGGGCTGTTCTGGGGAGCCTTTGAAAAGTCCCAGTTGAGCTGAAGTTCTCTCAAGAGTCTGGCCCCAAAATCCTGTAGGGGAGGGCTTGTTAAGAAGAGTCCTCATTCTCAGCTTACTAGTCTGAAGTACTGCAATAACCCATTAAAAACAGCAGTCTAATCACTGGCCAATCGTTGTATAGAGGAATGTGCACATTTGTATCTTGATCAAGTGGAACCAGTAAATGGGCTGCCTCGCAATGCTGGGCAGCGTCTGAGGACCAGGTTGGCTCACTTCGCCAGCCCTGTCCAATGACCTTCCTTCTTCACTGTCCTGTTTCCCCTGAAAGCTGCCCTCCTGGTGGAAGTGACCCTGCCCTAGAATTTCACGGGAGACTTGCTCGTGGCCGTGGGAGGCAGACCCTCCACTCGGGGCATCACTTTGCTGTAAGTGCACTTCTGTGAGAAAGGGGCAGAGCTCTCAGAAAGCTCCTTGGGCGTCTGCCGCCCTGCTATTGCATGGGTGTGTTCTCGAGTGAGTCACTCGACGTGTCTCAGCGTCAGTTTCTTAATTACCCGGGATTCATAGGGAGGGTGGTTTGCTCAGCTAGTCTCTTTATCTGTTCTCAAGTGAGTGTAATGTCACCTTCTCCAGTGACTACCCAGATTCTTGGAGAAGCAGGTGAGAATGTACTAGAAGAGATTTTTGCAAAGTGCAAAGTACAGGTGGTGGTTGTTTTAGTTGCTCAGTCGTGTCCTATTCTTTTGCGACCCCATAGACTCCACCAGGCTCCTCTGTCTGTGGGATTTTCCAGGCAAGAATGCTGGAGTCAGTTTCCTTCTCTAGGGGATCTTCCCGACCTAGGGATCGAACCCGTGTCGCTTTACCGTGGAGCCATTCTGCATTGCTGCTAGTGTTCTGGGTTTCTCCCATCAGTGGCAGCAGTGAGGGCCTCTGCCTTAGATACGATTGACATCTGTTTTAGGTTGACGTTTCTTCTTAGGAAGATAAGGAAGTATAGTTGAGAACGGGGTATAGACCAAGCACAAAAGAACAAGGGGAATATGCCCCACCCCATAGCACCAGTTGCCCGCAAAGGGTCGGGAAGTGGTGTTCGGCGAGGGCCTCCGGTAGGACTGGGTTAAACTCGGCGGGCTGTTCTGGGGAGCCTTTGAAAAGTCCCAGTTGAGCTGAAGTTCTCTCAAGAGTCTGGCCCCAAAATCCTGTAGGGGAGGGCTTGTTAAGAAGAGTCCTCATTCTCAGCTTACTAGTCTGAAGTACTGCAATAACCCATTAAAAACAGCAGTCTAATCACTGGCCAATCGTTGTATAGAGGAATGTGCACATTTGTATCTTGATCAAGTGGAACCAGTAAATGGGCTGCCTCGCAATGCTGGGCAGCGTCTGAGGACCAGGTTGGCTCACTTCGCCAGCCCTGTCCAATGACCTTCCTTCTTCACTGTCCTGTTTCCCCTGAAAGCTGCCCTCCTGGTGGAAGTGACCCTGCCCTAGAATTTCACGGGAGACTTGCTCGTGGCCGTGGGAGGCAGACCCTCCACTCGGGGCATCACTTTGCTGTAAGTGCACTTCTGTGAGAAAGGGGCAGAGCTCTCAGAAAGCTCCTTGGGCGTCTGCCGCCCTGCTATTGCATGGGTGTGTTCTCGAGTGAGTCACTCGACGTGTCTCAGCGTCAGTTTCTTAATTACCCGGGATTCATAGGGAGGGTGGTTTGCTCAGCTAGTCTCTTTATCTGTTCTCAAGTGAGTGTAATGTCACCTTCTCCAGTGACTACCCAGATTCTTGGAGAAGCAGGTGAGAATGTACTAGAAGAGATTTTTGCAAAGTGCAAAGTACAGGTGGTGGTTGTTTTAGTTGCTCAGTCGTGTCCTATTCTTTTGCGACCCCATAGACTCCACCAGGCTCCTCTGTCTGTGGGATTTTCCAGGCAAGAATGCTGGAGTCAGTTTCCTTCTCTAGGGGATCTTCCCGACCTAGGGATCGAACCCGTGTCGCTTTACCGTGGAGCCATTCTGCATTGCTGCTAGTGTTCTGGGTTTCTCCCATCAGTGGCAGCAGTGAGGGCCTCTGCCTTAGATACGATTGACATCTGTTTTAGGTTGACGTTTCTTCTTAGGAAGATAAGGAAGTATAGTTGAGAACGGGGTATAGACCAAGCACAAAAGAACAAGGGGAATATGCCCCACCCCCATAGACCATGCGTCTGCACTGCTGACGTTTGGGGCCAGATCATTCTTGGATGTGGACCTCATGGGGGCTTCTGAGCTTCCCTGGTGGCTCAGTTGGTAAAGAATCCACCTGCAGTGCAGGAGACCTGGGTGCGGTCCCTGCGTTGGGAAGATCCCCTGGAGTAGGAAATGGCAACCCACTCCAGTATTCTTGCCTGGGAAATCCCATGGGGTGAGGAGCCTGGAAGGCTACTGTCTGTGGGATCTTGAAGAGTCCGACATGACTTAGTAACTACACCAACCACCCAGGAGGGGCTTCGTGGCTTGTGGGGACAGCATCCTAGCTTCTACCCACTAGATACCAGTAGCCATCTCCCCAATTATGACAACCAAATATGTCTCCAGGCCCTGTCAGATGTCCCTGGAAGGTAAAATGGCTCCCCGTTGAGAACCCTGGCCTAGAGTTCTCCACTCGCAATCTCCTGGTGCCTGTGTAATCCCAAGCAGGATCGGTGTCAGGAGGTGAAGCGAGGCTGAGAAGGTCGAGAAGCTGGTTCTGGTTTGGGGAGGGGCTGTTCGATGCTGCTCTTTCCGCAGTGGCAGCCCCGGATGTGGCTGCCTTCGTAACTCACTCATCTGTCCCTTCACCAGCTCATCCAGTCGGGTGACTGCATTCCTGCTGTTGTCGCAGCACCGTGCTAGATCCTGCAGTGGGAAATAATGTGAAAGATAGGACCCTGCCTCCCAGATGGGCCCCGGTAGCCTACAGAGGGTCCCGTGGGGGGGAGCGCACCGTGAGCGGGGCGGGTGGACCGTGCGGCCGTGTTGGCGGCTCTGGCTTCTCTCCCCACACTAAGCCTCTAAATATGTTCCCTTCTCAACATTACAGTTTTATCTCATATTAAAGAAACAGGGGGCTTCCCTGGTAGCTCAGTGGTAGAGTGCTTGCCTGTCAATGCAGGAGACAAGGGTTCGATCCCTGATCCAGAAAGATCTCACATGCTGAGGAGCAGCTAAGCCCGTGAGCCACAACGATGGAGCCTGTGCTCTAGAGCCTCGGAGCTGCAACTACGGAAGCCACTGAGCCCTAGAACCCGAGTTCCACAACAAGGGAAGTCACCTCAGCAAGAAGCCTGCTCACCTCCACTAGAGAGCAGCCCCCACTCCCTGCAACTAGAGAACAGCCTGCAGCAGCAGTGAAAACCCAAAATAGTCGAGGATAAATAGATAAATAAATAAAAGAGAAACAGACAATAAGGACATTGTTGGTGCACACAGAGTGTTCTCAGATTCTTCTTCTCATGATGCAGATTGCTTAACTATGGCCAATGGCGTTACAAAAGTCTGTGACATTTAGACTGTCAGGGAATTTTACTGAAGTTTTCCCATCACCCCGGGCTCTGAAACCAAGAAAGTCCTTTCTGACCTAGGAAGAATGAAGATTCCTCACCCCATGACCTTGCTTGTTGCTTGATCGGGAGTCTTGTCTTGCATCTGTTTGGCTGGTGTCCTCCGACACCCTGGCATCCTAAAGTGCTAAGAAAACAATGTTTAAAACATAGAAGTAAAGTTGGTTTGTGCCCAAGTGCTTTTCTGTGGCAGAGGACTTGTCTCTCTCAGAACTGGTGTGGTCCGAGTTAGTGCAGCGGCTTTGGAGAAGGCCGACCGAGAGACATTTAACAGAGACCCCGCGGGGCCGGATGTGGCTGCCTGTAACTCACTCATCTGTCCCTTCACCAGCTCATCCAGTCGGGTGACTGCATTCCTGCTGTTGTCGCAGCACCGTGCTAGATCCTGCAGTGGGAAATAATGTGAAAGATAGGACCCTGCCTCCCAGATGGGCCCCGGTAGCCTACAGAGGGTCCCGTGGGGGGGAGCGCACCGTGAGCGGGGCGGGTGGACCGTGCGGCCGTGTTGGCGGCTCTGGCTTCTCTCCCACACTAAGCCTCTAAATATGTTCCTTCTCAACATTACAGTTTTATCTCATATTAAAGAAACAGGGGTTTCCCCTGGTAGCTCAGTGGTAGAGTGCTTGCCTGTCAATGCAGGAGACAAGGGTTCGATCCCTGATCCAGAAAGATCTCACATGCTGAGGAGCAGCTAAGCCCGTGAGCCACAACGATGGAGCCTGTGCTCTAGAGCCTCGGAGCTGCAACTACGGAAGCCACTGAGCCCTAGAACCCGAGTTCCACAACAAGGGAAGTCACCTCAGCAAGAAGCCTGCTCACCTCCACTAGAGAGCAGCCCCCACTCCCTGCAACTAGAGAACAGCCTGCAGCAGCAGTGAAAACCCAAAATAGTCGAGGATAAATAGATAAATAAATAAAAGAGAAACAGACAATAAGGACATTGTTGGTGCACACAGAGTGTTCTCAGATTCTTCTTCTCATGATGCAGATTGCTTAACTATGGCCAATGGCGTTACAAAAGTCTGTGACATTTAGACTGTCAGGGAATTTTACTGAAGTTTTCCCATCACCCCGGGCTCTGAAACCAAGAAAGTCCTTTCTGACCTAGGAAGAATGAAGATTCCTCACCCCATGACCTTGCTTGTTGCTTGATCGGGAGTCTTGTCTTGCATCTGTTTGGCTGGTGTCCTCCGACACCCTGGCATCCTAAAGTGCTAAGAAAACAATGTTTAAAACATAGAAGTAAAGTTGGTTTGTGCCCAAGTGCTTTTCTGTGGCAGAGGACTTGTCTCTCTCAGAACTGGTGTGGTCCGAGTTAGTGCAGGGCGGCTTTGGAGAAGGCCGACCGGGAGGAGACATCAGCCCCGGCCGCAGGGCCTCTGCAGGGGGCCTGCACTGCCGCCGGACAGTGCTGGCTTTTCAGATACGCTTTTAGCCGGAGGATGATTGCTTTACAGTGCCGTCTTGGTGTCTGCTGGACAGCAGTGCGAGTCGGCCCTGTGCGGCACAGACCCCCTCCCTCCCTGCCCGCCGTCCCTCTCGACGCTGGGCTCCCTGTGTGCGCAGCCGCGTCCCAGCGGCTGTTCTGCGCGTGGGCGCGTGTGTGTCTCAGTGCTCCTCGCAGTTCATCGCACCCTCTCCTGCCGCTGCTGTGTCCACACGTCTGTGCTTTATGCCGGCGTTTCAGCAGAAGACAAGAGCCATGGCGGCCCGCGCGTGTCGCGGAGTGCTTTCCACTGTGGTGCGCAGTGTCCCATCACTGTGTGGTCAAGGCTCGTTTCTTCACCTGCTCAGCTCAGGGCCTGGCTTTTAGGACCCAGGAGGAACAAAACAGACACAGCCCTTTTCCGAGGTCACTCCGAAAGGTAAGCAGGCCGTGTTTAAAGTGGGTCGCCCACAAGGACCTGCTGTGTAGCACAGGGAGCTCCGCTCAGGGTCAGATGGCAGCCGGGATGGGAGGGCACTTCCGGGGAGAGTGGACACCTGTCTGCATATGACTGAATCCTTTCACTGTTCACCTGACTGGCTGTACCCCATACAAAATAGAAAGTTCTTTTTTAAAAAATTAAGCAACAGGGCTTCCCTGGTGGTCCAGTGGGTAAGGACACCGCCTTGCAGTGCAAGGGGCGTCGGTTGGATCCCTGGCCTGGGAAGATCCCACGTGCTGCGGAGCAGCTGGACCGAGGTGCCCAACTACCGAGCCGGAGCTCTGGGGCGCAGCGCCACCGGCACGATGCTGCTGGCCTCAGATAGACGCCTTCCCAGAGCAGAAAGGGCAGGTCACGCTCTCTCGGGCCTCTGCCACCGTGGTTTCTCATCTCTCTCTTCCTTGCTTGGCCCCTGCCACCTGGCTCCCACTTTGTCCATTGAAGAGACATTGACCTAAGTAATGATATGCCAACCATGCGAGAAATACTCAGGTTTACAGAAAACACATTCACAGATGTGATGAATTCACAGAGGAGTCATAAACTTGATGCTGTGGGTCACAGTCATCACAGCAGTTACGGGTTTTGAAGACATACAGGTGACGTATTTGAAGATGCGGCTGTTTCCCGTGAACCCTGGGTGCTGGGGAGCCCGGCCCGCACCTCTGCTCCCTCCCCCGGCCAGGCACGGGGCGGGGAGAAGGCACGGCAGCCTTCATCCTGAGCACCTGCAGGGCCGCGCTTCCTGTCTCACGGCCTCTCTCAGAGCTGGCCATCCACCACCCCTAGCTGTCCTTCCTGTCTCCTGGTCCACTTCTTTGGGACATCAGGGCCTCCTGCAGGTCCCGGGGGACCCCAGAGTGGTCAGGGCGCCTCCTCCTCCTCTGGTGAGGGGTGCGGCAAGGGAAGTGGGACATTGGCAGGGCCACGCCTCTCTCGGTCACACTGTGTCCCCAGTGTCCAGAGGCTGCCTGCTTGTGACAGGAGCTCAGTAAGCCGTTCAGCCCCTGGGACGCATTCTGCCACTCGGGCGGCAGACGTGCCCCAGGACGATGGCCGGGCCCCGCGCACCTGTCAGCTGTGTGAAATGGGAGGCTTTTATGGTCAGTGTCGTGAAAAACTAATAATTTCGACATGTTAAAAATGACAAGGAGAAAAAAAATTAAAAAGAAAAAAAAGAAAAAAAAAAAAATGACAAGGAGGATTTCATTCAAGACGTTACAAGTGAGAGATGGGGCTCCAGGCCCAGAGCAGCAGGGCCAAGTGAATGGAACGTCTCTGACAGGCCCTGGCTGACACGGGCGGAGGGAGAAGAGCTGGGCGGACGCCCGGGGCCGGCGGGGCCTCGACAGCGGGCTCGCTGGGCGCTCTGCGAGGCCTCGGCCTGGCGGAGGAGACTCGGAGGAGCCTGACCAGAGTTTGGCCAGGGAGGCAGTCTTTATTTCTGTCTGTGAAGAAAGATGCGATGGCGTTGCCGCTGAGTGTCTCAGGAAGACAGGAGAGGCCGTGGACAGCTGGAGACGACACTTGGCACAGCTCCGCGCGGGGAGGGCAGCCCGGGCTCCTCCCGGCAGGGCGTGCGCTGCTCTGGCCTTCTGAGCAGGACGGTGAGCTGTCCCCCCAGCCTCGCTCCCGGAGAATCCCACGGGCTGCTTGGCCAGTGTGGCAGGTCCTGGGCAGTGGAGGCCGGGGCTTCCTCTGAGCTAGGGCTTGGCGTTTCCTGGTGCGGAGCGAAGGCTGCCCACCTTGGACGGTGACTGCAGTCGGGGACGGAGCCGGCTCCCCAGTCCTCTGGGACGCGGGTCAAGTCAGCGTCGCCCACCAGGGCGCTGAGTTGGCCGGAGTGACCACAGACCCGTCCGGGTTCCGCCTCCTGGCCTGGAGTGATGCGTGGCAGAACCTCTTGTCACTCTCAGTTGTCCGGGTGCGGTCCGTTAGTCCAGTGGGCCCCAGCATGGATGCGCACCCTGTGTCCGCACTGGTTAGCAGGGGTGCGGCAAGGAAGTGGGACATTGGCAGGGCCACGCCTCTCTCGGTCACACTGTGTCCCCAGTGTCCAGAGGCTGCCTGCTTGTGACAGGAGCTCAGTAAGCCGTTCAGCCCCTGGGACGCATTCTGCCACTCGGGCGGCAGACGTGCCCCAGGCGATGGCCGGGCCCGCGCACCTGTCAGCTGTGTGAAATGGGAGGCTTTTATGGTCAGTGTCGTGAAAAACTAATAATTTCGACATGTTAAAAATGACAAGGAGAAAAAATTAAAAAAAAAAAAAAAAAAAAAAATGACAAGGAGGATTTCATTCAAGACGTTACAAGTGAGAGATGGGGCTCCAGGCCCAGAGCAGCAGGGCCAAGTGAATGGAACGTCTCTGACAGGCCCTGGCTGACACGGGCGGAGGGAGAAGAGCTGGGCGGACGCCCGGGGCCGGCGGGGCCTCGACAGCGGGCTCGCTGGGCGCTCTGCGAGGCCTCGGCCTGGCGGAGGAGACTCGGAGGAGCCTGACCAGAGTTTGGCCAGGGAGGCAGTCTTTATTTCTGTCTGTGAAGAAAGATGCGATGGCGTTGCCGCTGAGTGTCTCAGGAAGACAGGAGAGGCCGTGGACAGCTGGAGACGACACTTGGCACAGCTCCGCGCGGGGAGGGCAGCCCGGGCTCCTCCCGGCAGGGCGTGCGCTGCTCTGGCCTTCTGAGCAGGACGGTGAGCTGTCCCCCCAGCCTCGCTCCCGGAGAATCCCACGGGCTGCTTGGCCAGTGTGGCAGGTCCTGGGCAGTGGAGGCCGGGGCTTCCTCTGAGCTAGGGCTTGGCGTTTCCTGGTGCGGAGCGAAGGCTGCCCACCTTGGACGGTGACTGCAGTCGGGGACGGAGCCGGCTCCCCAGTCCTCTGGGACGCGGGTCAAGTCAGCGTCGCCCACCAGGGCGCTGAGTTGGCCGGAGTGACCACAGACCCGTCCGGGTTCCGCCTCCTGGCCTGGAGTGATGCGTGGCAGAACCTCTTGTCACTCTCAGTTGTCCGGGTGCGGTCCGTTAGTCCAGTGGGCCCCAGCATGGATGCGCACCCTGTGTCCGCACTGGTTAGCAGGCAGCTGGCTTCGGGACGATGCTGAGGGCGTCCGCGCCCCGGAAGGACGTGACCACCTCCTACTTCCAGCGTTCTTGCTGGGAGTGGACAGAACAGGGGCGGCGACATAGACGGGGCTGTGGGTGGGCGGGCAGGCATCACCAGGGCGTGGGGAGGCGGCGGCGTGTCGCCAGGGTCCAGGGCTGTGTCCGCGGTGGAGCGTCCCGGGAAGGGCCGGGTCTGACTTTCAGGGGTTCCACATAGCGTGCTGTGGGGCGGGGACGGCGGCGCATTTTGGCCAGGCGGGGGGTGCCCGTGAGCGCTCCAGCCGCTCTGCCGGCTCTCAGGCCTGCTGGATCTCTTTAGGGCCCGGGGCTCCCCAGACGCCTGATTCTGGTGAGGCTGATGATCCTTGGGCCTGAGAGCCTCCACCTTAGAAGAAGTAGGCGCTTTGGAGCAAAATATGCCTGTTCTCAACTTGCCGGGTGAGACGGTTCATTCATTCACTAAGCAGTCTTCACTGAATGGTGGTCACCGGCCAAGCCCCGGGCCAGGAGTTGGAGCCCGGCGGAGGGAACAGGCCTGCACCCGGTGATGCTTATGGCAGTGCCACGTGAAGGAGACACAGAGGACAGGGCCTCTGAAGCAGGAGCCCCCAGATGTGGGGGTAGGGTGGGCGCAGGCCAGGCCTCCCAGGGTGTGCGTCAGAGCCGAGGCCCGAGGGCTGGGAGCAGGAGGCGAGCTTCCTGGCAGAGGAACAGCAGCTGTGAGTCCTCAGGCAGCATCAGGCCGCGCTGGAACCAGGAGGGCCGGGCTGGGGGGCACGTGGGGGCGCTGGGTTGGGGCTGGACTCAGAATGTGGTGAACACGGTGAGGTCGGGGGCAGGGAGGCCTTGTGGTCCGTGCTGTCCGTCTGAGGACGCCCCAGGAGGTGGAGGTGCAGCACACAAGCACGGGCCAGGGAGGGTCTTGTGCTGAAAGCTGTCAGCCTCAAGCCTGTAACACTCCTGTCTGTGATGCGTGGCAGAACCTCTTGTCACTCTCAGTTGTCCGGGTGCGGTCCGTTAGTCCAGTGGGCCCCAGCATGGATGCGCACCCTGTGTCCGCACTGGTTAGCAGGCAGCTGGCTTCGGGACGATGCTGAGGGCGTCCGCGCCCCGGAAGGACGTGACCACCTCCTGCTTCCAGCGTTCTTGCTGGGAGTGGACAGAACAGGGGCGGCGACATAGACGGGGCTGTGGGTGGGCGGGCAGGCATCACCAGGGCGTGGGGAGGCGGCGGCGTGTCGCCAGGGTCCAGGGCTGTGTCCGCGGTGGAGCGTCCCGGGAAGGGCCGGGTCTGACTTTCAGGGGTTCCACATAGCGTGCTGTGGGGCGGGGACGGCGCATTTTGGCCAGGCGGGGTGCCCGTGGCGCTCCAGCCGCTCTGCCGGCTCTCAGGCCTGCTGGATCTCTTTAGGGCCCGGGGCTCCCCAGACGCCTGATTCTGGTGAGGCTGATGATCCTTGGGCCTGAGAGCCTCCACCTTAGAAGAAGTAGGCGCTTTGGAGCAAAATATGCCTGTTCTCAACTTGCCGGGTGAGACGGTTCATTCATTCACTAAGCAGTCTTCACTGAATGGTGGTCACCGGCCAAGCCCCGGGCCAGGAGTTGGAGCCCGGCGGAGGGAACAGGCCTGCACCCGGTGATGCTTATGGCAGTGCCACGTGAAGGAGACACAGAGGACAGGGCCTCTGAAGCAGGAGCCCCCAGATGTGGGGGTAGGGTGGGCGCAGGCCAGGCCTCCCAGGGTGTGCGTCAGAGCCGAGGCCCGAGGGCTGGGAGCAGGAGGCGAGCTTCCTGGCAGAGGAACAGCAGCTGTGAGTCCTCAGGCAGCATCAGGCCGCGCTGGAACCAGGAGGGCCGGGCTGGGGGGCACGTGGGGGCGCTGGGTTGGGGCTGGACTCAGAATGTGGTGAACACGGTGAGGTCGGGGGCAGGGAGGCCTTGTGGTCCGTGCTGTCCGTCTGAGGACGCCCCAGGAGGTGGAGGTGCAGCACACAAGCACGGGCCAGGGAGGGTCTTGTGCTGAAAGCTGTCAGCCTCAAGCCTGTAACACTCCTGTCTGATCCGTGTCTCCCTGTAGATCCTGCCTGGCCTGTACATCGGCAGCTTCAAAGGTGAGTTCCCTGTTTTCATCTCTGTGGTAGAATATGCAGACTATTCGATGTGCCAGTGTGACCTTGTTTTCAGCATGCAGATCAGAGGGTGAAGTCCACTCTTGCTGCGGCAGAACCATCCCCACCTTCATCCGCAGAACGCTTTCATTTTCCAGCTGAATCTCCGTCCCCGCTGGACACGACTTCCTGTCCTGCGCCGTAGCCCCTGGGAATCGCCCTCTTGCTTTGTGTCTGAGTCGGACTGCAGCAGGGCCCTCATGTGAGTGGAATCGCGTGGCGTTCGTCCTTTGTGACGGGCTTACCTCACTGAGCTTCAGCAGGTGGATTCGTTGTTGTGGTCTGTGTCAAAACGTCCTCCTGTTTAAGGCCAGATCGTATCGCATTGTGCGGATGGACACATGGCATTCACCCGTCATCGGTGGACGCACACGGGTGGCTTTCACCAGCAGAGAGTTCGCTTGTGTAAAGATCAGGTTTAGGTTCTCATCCGTGATGGAGCTGAGGTGTGGACTCGGTTCACGCCAGGTCTGGTCTGGGTGTGGCCACCCCGTACGCCTGTCCTGGTCCCCGATGCCTCAGCCCAGGGCCTGCAGGGTCGGGTGGAGCCCTGCAGATCCCTGTGACCGCTGACCTTCCTCTAACGGTGCGCACTTGCTGGGGCTGTATCATCAAAGAGGATGGCTGACAGGCCCATTGAGCGGTCACAGCTTGTTTATCATCTTTATCACTTTCATTTTCTCGTTATTAATAAAATTTCAGAGACCTATTTCTTAGTCACCTGGGGAAACAAGTGGCAGTTTCGTCTTTGGCAAATGATTTCTTTCCTGTGTTGTTTCTGCTCAGACATTTCTCTACATCTTCTTTGACATTTACTGATTTTACTGATATGCTGTCAGCTACTGACTTTTCACTTGTTGCTCATTTGTCTCAAAATTCTCTGTAGATGCAAAGGTAGTAGAAACCCACAGAGCAGAGGGCGCTGGAGGCGAGGGAAGGGCTGGTGCCCACACCATGAGATGCGCTGCTGCGTGTGCGGGAGAGAGCGGGTGGGCTGCGTCCGGGCCCGGGCCCGGGCCCGGGGCCCCGTGCTGCGGGGAGGCCTCTGCTCACCACGCCTCCTGCCCGGGATGAGCCAGAGCACACTCCTGTCTGTTTTCTGGTTGTTGCTTACATCTGCAAGTTCGGGTCCACATCGAGTATTCAAACAATCTCTATGACTTCTCTGCGTGATGTTCACGTCCTCTTCTCCCTGGGCCTGAGGGCAGCTAACTGGCCTCAAAGGGGATTCAGCGCGCTGGGCTGACAGCTGCTCGTGGCTGCTCCACAGTGTCAAAAATAGTCCCAGAGCTCCAGAATTAGTAAGTGCTTTTGTTCTGAGAAAGCCGCGAGTGCTTTGTGGCAGGCAGGCGAGTGGGGCTGGAATGGGTGGACATCATTCCAGTTATTCAGTGAGCTATCATTAGTGGTTTCGTGGGAAGAGGGGAATGTCTTCGAGTTTGAAAACCGTACAGAATTTGGGATAAATTCTTGGAAGTAGAATTTCTGGGTGATTGTTTTTACAAATCAAAAACTGTAATCAATACCGTCCAAATTCAAGACAGCAGCCAAGACTTTCCAGCAACAAAGGACTAAGTTCCCCTAAGATTCCGTGCCCAGGGAGCGCGTGTGCCCGTGTGTGGGGGCGCGCTCGTGACCCCAGGGCCGGCCTTCCAGCGGCGTTCGCGCTCATCCCCACCGTGCCGGAGGCCGTGGGCAACCGCCCACTCGTCACTGTCGTCCTGAAGAAGACGTGGTGGCATCAGTGGTGCTGGCGGGCGCTCGCGCCTGTGGACAGAGCCTGTGCTCGTGGGCAGCAGCGACCCGAGGTGCGCGACGCAGACGGCACCGCAGGAACCGCTGGAGCCGGAGAGCAGAGCGTCTGCGGGGTCGCTTCTGTTTTCTCCGGGGCCCAGCAGCCGGTTTTCTGATTTCCGGTTGTGCTCAGAAGCAAAGAACTTTGACCCCAAGCCACCTCTTTTGTTGTTGTTTATCTTAATCTGTGTTACAAAAGTGTAATGCATGGGGTGATAAAAATATTCTAAAGTTAGTTGTGGTGATGATTAGAACAGTTCTGATAACCACCGGACTATACGCTTGAAAAGGGTGAGTTATCTCAGTAACACTGTTTTTTTGTTTTTTGTTTTTTTTCAATTTGTGGCCACTTCTATTGATTTCATTCATTTATCTTTGTTCTTCGGCCTGTGTGGGCCTCCCATCGCAGCGGCCCCTCTCACTGCAGAGCTCCGGCTCTGGGCGCATGCGCCCCAGCTTGGGAGAGCTCCGAGCCTGGGAGCCCGGCGTGATGTCAGTCTTTTGGGAGGGCAGCTAACTGGCCTCAAAGGGGATTCAGCGCGCTGGGCTGACAGCTGCTCGTGGCTGCTCCACAGTGTCAAAAATAGTCCCAGAGCTCCAGAATTAGTAAGTGCTTTTGTTCTGAGAAAGCCGCGAGTGCTTTGTGGCAGGCAGGCGAGTGGGGCTGGAATGGGTGGACATCATTCCAGTTATTCAGTGAGCTATCATTAGTGGTTTCGTGGTAAGAGGGGAATGTCTTCGAGTTTGAAAACCGTACAGAATTTGGGATAAATTCTTGGAAGTAGAATTTCTGGGTGATTGTTTTTACAAATCAAAAACTGTAATCAATACCGTCCAAATTCAAGACAGCAGCCAAGACTTTCCAGCAACAAAGGACTAAGTTCCCCTAAGATTCCGTGCCCAGGGAGCGCGTGTGCCCGTGTGTGGGGGCGCGCTCGTGACCCCAGGGCCGGCCTTCCAGCGGCGTTCGCGCTCATCCCCACCGTGCCGGAGGCCGTGGGCAACCGCCCACTCGTCACTGTCGTCCTGAAGAAGACGTGGTGGCATCAGTGGTGCTGGCGGAGCGCTCGCGCCTGTGGACAGAGCCTGTGCTCGTGGGCAGCAGCGACCCCGAGGTGCGCGCACGCAGACGGCACCGCAGGAACGCGCGGAGCCGGAGAGCAGAGCGTCTGCGGGGTCGCTTCTGTTTTCTCCGGGGCCCAGCAGCCGGTTTTCTGATTTCCGGTTGTGCTCAGAAGCAAAGAACTTTGACCCCAAGCCACCTCTTTTGTTGTTGTTTATCTTAATCTGTGTTACAAAAGTGTAATGCATGGGGTGATAAAAATATTCTAAAGTTAGTTGTGGTGATGATTAGAACAGTTCTGATAACCACCGGACTATACGCTTGAAAAGGGTGAGTTATCTCAGTAACACTGTTTTTTTGTTTTTTGTTTTTTTTCAATTTGTGGCCACTTCTATTGATTTCATTCATTTATCTTTGTTCTTCGGCCTGTGTGGGCCTCCCATCGCAGCGGCCCCTCTCACTGCAGAGCTCCGGCTCTGGGCGCATGCGCCCCAGCGCTCTGGCTCGGTAGTTGGGCACCTCGGCCCAGCCGCTCCGCAGCACGTGGGATGTTCCCAGGCCAGGGATGGAACCGGCGCCCCTTGCCCTGCAAGGCGGTGTCCTACCCACTGGACCACCAGGGAAGCCCAGTAACACTGTTTTTTGAAAAAGGTAAAAGCGTATATTTGAACGGTTACTGATTTTCCGACTTCGTTCCTGGAAGATCCTGGCCCCCGGTGTCTCCTCTAGCTCTGTGGACCCCTCCGCTCCCCCAGCTGCTCTGAGCCCCTCTCCTGCGCTGCCGCCCACCTGTCTGGGCACCTGAAGCTCTAGCCTGACCGTGTCACTGCTTGTCTGTAGCGCACACCATTGTGACTGGAAAACCACTTTTTGGTGAGGGTGTGGGGCTGCCTTCTGTGGGCCCTAACCTACTCCAGTTCCTGCCAAGTTGAGGGCTCAGCACTTGGGATTGTTTGGGGCAGAGTGGCTGGATGAGCCCCTGCGAGATGGGTGGAGAGGCCACTTGAGGCCGTTGGGGCCGTTAAGAGAGTCTTAAAACCAAACCAACATTTAAATTTTTTTTTTTTTTAAAGATTTATTTATTTATTTATTTTGGGCGGGGGTCGGGTTGGGGAGGGAGGGGAACGGGCGGAGCAGGCGGGCCACTTCTATTGGTCTTTCATTTCTCTGTTTTCATCCGTCTTTGTTCTTTGGTTCCTGCGGGCCTCCCATCGCGGTGGCGTCTGCTGTCGCAGAGCACTGGCTCTGGGCGAAAATCGGGTGCTCCCCAGCAGCCGGTTTTCTGATTTCCGGTTGTGCTCAGAAGCAAAGAACTTTGACCCCAAGCCACCTCTTTTGTTGTTGTTTATCTTAATCTGTGTTACAAAAGTGTAATGCATGGGGTGATAAAAATATTCTAAAGTTAGTTGTGGTGATGATTAGAACAGTTCTGATAACCACCGGACTATACGCTTGAAAAGGGTGAGTTATCTCAGTAACACTGTTTTTTTGTTTTTTGTTTTTTTTCAATTTGTGGCCACTTCTATTGATTTCATTCATTTATCTTTGTTCTTCGGCCTGTGTGGGCCTCCCATCGCAGCGGCCCCTCTCACTGCAGAGCTCCGGCTCTGGGCGCATGCGCCCCAGCGCTCTGGCTCGGTAGTTGGGCACCTCGGCCCAGCCGCTCCGCAGCACGTGGGATGTTCCCAGGCCAGGGATGGAACCGGCGCCCCTTGCCCTGCAAGGCGGTGTCCTACCCACTGGACCACCAGGGAAGCCCAGTAACACTGTTTTTTGAAAAAGGTAAAAGCGTATATTTGAACGGTTACTGATTTTCCGACTTCGTTCCTGGAAGATCCTGGCCCCCGGTGTCTCCTCTAGCTCTGTGGACCCCTCCGCTCCCCCAGCTGCTCTGAGCCCCTCTCCTGCGCTGCCGCCCACCTGTCTGGGCACCTGAAGCTCTAGCCTGACCGTGTCACTGCTTGTCTGTAGCGCACACCATTGTGACTGGAAAACCACTTTTTGGTGAGGGTGTGGGGCTGCCTTCTGTGGGCCCTAACCTACTCCAGTTCCTGCCAAGTTGAGGGCTCAGCACTTGGGATTGTTTGGGGCAGAGTGGCTGGATGAGCCCCTGCGAGATGGGTGGAGAGGCCACTTGAGGCCGTTGGGGCCGTTAAGAGAGTCTTAAAACCAAACCAACATTTAAATTTTTTTTTTTTTTAAAGATTTATTTATTTATTTATTTTGGGCGGGGGTCGGGTTGGGGAGGGAGGGGAACGGGCGGAGCAGGCGGGCCACTTCTATTGGTCTTTCATTTCTCTGTTTTCATCCGTCTTTGTTCTTTGGTTCCTGCGGGCCTCCCATCGCGGTGGCGTCTGCTGTCGCAGAGCACTGGCTCTGGGCGCATGCGCTCCAGAGCTCTGGCTCGGTAATTGGACACATCAGTCCAGCCGCTCCGCGGCACGTGGGACCTTCCCAGGCCAGGGATCGAACCGGCGCCCCTTGCCCTGCAAGGCGGTGTCCTTATCCACTGGACCACCAGGGGAAGCCCCCAACATTTAAATATTAATTTTGAAGATAATTTTCTTGACTTAAGAAGTGGTATATGCTAACTATAGAATGTTTAGTTTCTTAGTTTCTGTGTAATCACCACAGCTGATTCAGAATGGAGCCCTGCTGTAGACTTTGAACTAAGTTGGAGCCCAGGAATCCACCTTTAAAAAAAGTCCAGGTAGTTCTTAGGCATGTTGAACTTTTCCAACCGTCTGTGTTGAATACATACAAAAAAACTATAAAGAAGAAAAAACTGAACACTTGTAATCCCACCTCTTCAAGATGAGCACGGTTTGGGCTAATTCCTTAAGCAGGTTTCTCCGCTCTGTGTGTTTGTCACTATTGAGTTCATATTGTATGAGTTGAGTCTATATTGTATTTCTAGTTTGGTACCTGCTCCCCCTTTCCCCTGCTCAATACGTAAGCCGAGCATTTTTCCATGGCGTTAATACTGTCCATAAACAGAATAATCACGCATTCAATCTTCTGTCCCTTTTACCCTGAATCGTTTTAGAAAGCCATCCCAGAGCAGAACAGGAGCCCGGGGAGTGCGCCTCCTTGTTTCCTGCCGGGCCCTGCCATGTGGATTAGCAGCAGCTCTAAGTGTGAGGGGTTCCTGCTGACTCTTCTCCGGGTAGGATCACTGGTAGGGGATATAGTTTAGTGTCTCCTTAGTTACGTGTTCAGGTAATTTAATAGCCAACTGATAGTTTATGAACTATTTCACTTGGACTTTCCAGAAAATGCTCCATGGTTTGTCTTCTAAACGTGGGTATGGTTATTGTGAGCCACGGCCACCTGCAGGAGGCCCGTCCCCTGCGGCCTGACAGTAGGGTCGGTTAGTCTCCAGCAAATTCCTCTGTCTGGCAGACTTCTGTATCCAGGAAGTTGTTTTGTATTTAATTTTAACTTAGATTACTAATCGTTAAGAGGTAATTAAAAAATATTTGAAGCATCTTCCTTGTTCCACATGTCGTGTGAGAGAAAACCTGAGGGGCCACGACGTAACAAGCATCAGCTACAGCTTGACTCATTCGGCTCCTTTCCTTTAGACAGCGGCAGTCTTCCTGATGAGGATTATCAGTGTAAATACAGTCCAGGTCTGATACGACCACTTTGCGTGAAGAAGATGTGTCAGTCAGAAGTAAGCTGAGTTATCTACAGAATGCCTAAAAGCAGTAGCTCCAGGTTCCCTTTGTTGTTCCGTCACCAGGTCATGTCCGACTCTTTGCGACCTCATGAACTGCAGCACGCCAGGCCTCCCTGGCCTTCACCGTCTCCCGGAGCTTGCTCAAGCTCGTACCCTGGACTCGGTGATGCCGTCCAACCACCTCATCCTCTGCCGGTCACTTCTCCTTTTGCCTTTAATCTTTCCCAGCATCAGGGTCATTTCCAGTGAGTCAGCTCTTCACATCAGGTGGCCAAAGTATCGGGGCTTCAGCATCAATCCTTCCAGTGAATATTCAGGGTGGATTTCCTTTAGGATTGACTGGTTTGACCCTCTTACTGTCTTACTGTCCAAGGGACCCTCAAGAGTCTTCTCTAACACCACAGTTCAGTTATGAGGTGGGTTTTGCCACTTCCCTGGAAAGCATCCCAGAGCAGAACAGGAGCCGGGAGTGCGCCTCCTTGTTTCCTGCCGGGCCCTGCCATGTGGATTAGCAGCAGCTCTAAGTGTGAGGGGTTCCTGCTGACTCTTCTCCGGGTAGGATCACTGGTAGGGGATATAGTTTAGTGTCTCCTTAGTTACGTGTTCAGGTAATTTAATAGCCAACTGATAGTTTATGAACTATTTCACTTGGACTTTCCAGAAAATGCTCCATGGTTTGTCTTCTAAACGTGGGTATGGTTATTGTGAGCCACGGCCACCTGCAGGAGGCCCGTCCCCTGCGGCCTGACAGTAGGGTCGGTTAGTCTCCAGCAAATTCCTCTGTCTGGCAGACTTCTGTATCCAGGAAGTTGTTTTGTATTTAATTTTAACTTAGATTACTAATCGTTAAGAGGTAATTAAAAAATATTTGAAGCATCTTCCTTGTTCCACATGTCGTGTGAGAGAAAACCTGAGGGGCCACGACGTAACAAGCATCAGCTACAGCTTGACTCATTCGGCTCCTTTCCTTTAGACAGCGGCAGTCTTCCTGATGAGGATTATCAGTGTAAATACAGTCCAGGTCTGATACGACCACTTTGCGTGAAGAAGATGTGTCAGTCAGAAGTAAGCTGAGTTATCTACAGAATGCCTAAAAGCAGTAGCTCCAGGTTCCCTTTGTTGTTCCGTCACCAGGTCATGTCCGACTCTTTGCGACCTCATGAACTGCAGCACGCCAGGCCTCCCTGGCCTTCACCGTCTCCCGGAGCTTGCTCAAGCTCGTACCCCTGGACTCGGTGATGCCGTCCAACCACCTCATCCTCTGCCGGTCACTTCTCCTTTTGCCTTTAATCTTTCCCAGCATCAGGGTCATTTCCAGTGAGTCAGCTCTTCACATCAGGTGGCCAAAGTATCGGGGCTTCAGCATCAATCCTTCCAGTGAATATTCAGGGTGGATTTCCTTTAGGATTGACTGGTTTGACCCTCTTACTGTCTTACTGTCCAAGGGACCCTCAAGAGTCTTCTCTAACACCACAGTTCAGTTATGAGGTGGGTTTTTTTGCCACTTCTATTGGTCTTTCATGTATTTGTTTTCATCCGTCCTTGTTCTTTGGCCCGTGTGGGCCTCCCATCGTGGTGGCCTCTCTTGTCACAGAGCACCGACTCAGGGCGCATGCGCTCCAGAGCTCCGACTCAGTAGTTGGACACATCGGTCCAGCCGCTCCGCGGCACATGGGGTCTTCCCAGGCCAGGGATCGAACTGGCGCCCCTTGCACTGCGAGGCAGTGTCCCTACCCACTGGACCGCCAGGGGAGCCCCCAGTTATGAGTTTTTAGGAAAGAACTGTGCAAGTCACTGTGTCTTTTCCTTGAGGAGCAACTCACTTGCAGAAAGTGCTAAAGTGTCCCCCTCTCTCTTCTGTGACAGATGCCAGAGACGCAGAGCAGCTGAGCAGGAACAAGGTGACGCACATTCTGTCTGTGCACGACAGCGCCCGGCCAGTGCTGGAGGTGAGAGCCACGCCCGTCTGTGCTGCACCCCTGGCGGGCGCTGGCGAGGCAGCACCTGGCCTGTCCTGGCTCCACCACGCCCGTGGCATGGTGCCCGGGCCGGGGCGGGGCTGGCAGGGGGGCACTTGTTCTCATGGTTCGCCTGTTACATCGCTAACGTGACTTTCTTGGCTGAACACCAAAGAACAAGCTGATGCAGTGTTTCCTGTTGGATTTTAAGGACATGTAAAACCCATTTCCATTTGTTTCAAAATTATCTCATGTTTTAGCATCCCAGAGAATCCATGCTTCTCATTTCCGGATTCTTTCCCATTTAAGCTCAATTATCTACCATTTGCATGTTGGAAGAAAAGTTGGCAGAGGATGCATTGTCCCTGGAGATTTTCTGGCGCTTCTCTGTGCAGACGGCCAGCGTGGAAGCTGTTGTTGTGTTTCGGGTTTTAAAGTAAGCAGGCTGTGCTGCTGTGGACGGCTTCCAGAAGCATCCTCAGGCCCACCCGATGGGCGCTGTGGGCTGTTGGTGGCTGGGGCCGCCCTCTCTGCTCAGGAGCCTCGACAGAGACGCTGCTTCTTCTCGAAAGCCGGGGCGAGTCTGCTTGTGATGTGTGTGTGTTTCTGGTTTTCAGGGCGGGGTACTGGAAAGGGAGGTGTGGCTCGTTCTGAAAAAAAGAATCCTCATTCAAGCAGTTATCACTTAAATTCATGTTATGCGAGAGTAGGCAGTGTGTTTTTATTTTGAAGTTATCAATTTTACTTGGCCATTAGAGCTTCCAGACTTCAGTCAGCGTCCAAAAAAAATGAGAACCTGGTGCCATAAGCGACTCCCCTGACGTCACCGTGTGAGGACCACAGAGGTGACCTTTCTCCAGATTCGAGCTTGCACTTCCCTCTGTTGTTTTAGCTCAAGGCTTTTGTTAAAGTGCTGTCTATAATTTGTGCTGCAGTATATGATTGTGTTGGAAATAGCAAAAACAGAACATCATTTCGTGGGGAGCCTACCATCTCCCTTAAAAATAACGACTCCATTTTTCCTGTATCAACAATAGTTTACGGTAAACACATAGCCAAGCCATGGCCTAGATGACAAGTTCAATGCAAGCTGGTCATGACTGACTTCCTCTTAAATCACAAGATGAGGCTTGAGGTTTCCTTTATTTTAATGAACGGCATTGGTGTCCCCCACCTTCTCCCTCAGGCTGCCTCACGGTGTCACACTCCATTGTGCACGCGATGTCCCACCGGGGGAGCCTGGCCCCGAAATCTGCCCACACTGCCACTTCTGTCCAGAGGCCAGACCTGCAAGTTTAGGAATGAAAGAGCCCAGCCCTCGTCTGTCCCACCTCCCCGCTTTACACACGGAAATGAGGGCTGGTTAGAGACACAGGTGAGATCGTAACCCGGTGTAAACAGTCCACCGTTTGCATAAAAGTCTCAGAGCTCTTGGCAAGCTGCATCCCCCATCGGGCATGTCTGCGTGTCCCCTTTTATTCCCCATGAGGAACGAGGGGCCCTGTGCCTTGCCGCAAGAGACAGCTTCTGTCGTTTCGTGACGTCCTCTTTCGGTGTTTGGGTGCTCTTATTCCCTCGCTCAGTAACAAGAGCTTTCCTGTGATGTCATGTTTATTACAAGGTAGACCTCTGCTAACATGGTTTGCTGTTGTCCCTCTTACTTTATTCGTGTTAAACGTCACCACTGATTTCTGAATACATTCTTAAAATTAAAGCAGTTCATCCTCTGATTGCACAAGCGGGAAAACTGAAGCATGTATAGTCCTTTGAACAGGCATGCCTGGCTCAAGTGACTGGACAGAGGCGTCCACCAGGGCACCGGCAGCTCCAGACCTCCGCTGAGCCCTCTGCCTGGTGCGTGAATGCACTGGCCTTTGCTAAGTTAAGCTCATTTCCAGAAGCCGTCCCCTCCTCAGTTGGTGATACGTCAGAGAAGGTATTTGTTTGGGGTCGATAGGGACTCCTGCACTTTCTGTTAACCTCTGTTGTTTTAGCTCAAGGCTTTTGTTAAAGTGCTGTCTATAATTTGTGCTGCAGTATATGATTGTGTTGGAAATAGCAAAAACAGAACATCATTTCGTGGGAGCCTACCATCTCCCTTAAAAATAACGACTCCATTTTTCCTGTATCAACAATAGTTTACGGTAAACACATAGCCAAGCCATGGCCTAGATGACAAGTTCAATGCAAGCTGGTCATGACTGACTTCCTCTTAAATCACAAGATGAGGCTTGAGGTTTCCTTTATTTTAATGAACGGCATTGGTGTCCCCCACCTTCTCCCTCAGGCTGCCTCACGGTGTCACACTCCATTGTGCACGCGATGTCCCACCGGGGGAGCCTGGCCCCGAAATCTGCCCACACTGCCACTTCTGTCCAGAGGCCAGACCTGCAAGTTTAGGAATGAAAGAGCCCAGCCCTCGTCTGTCCCACCTCCCCACTTTACACACGGAAATGAGGGCTGGTTAGAGACACAGGTGAGATCGTAACCCGGTGTAAACAGTCCACCGTTTGCATAAAAGTCTCAGAGCTCTTGGCAAGCTGCATCCCCCATCGGGCATGTCTGCGTGTCCCCTTTTATTCCCCATGAGGAACGAGGGGCCCTGTGCCTTGCCGCAAGAGACAGCTTCTGTCGTTTCGTGACGTCCTCTTTCGGTGTTTGGGTGCTCTTATTCCCTCGCTCAGTAACAAGAGCTTTCCTGTGATGTCATGTTTATTACAAGGTAGACCTCTGCTAACATGGTTTGCTGTTGTCCCTCTTACTTTATTCGTGTTAAACGTCACCACTGATTTCTGAATACATTCTTAAAATTAAAGCAGTTCATCCTCTGATTGCACAAGCGGGAAAACTGAAGCATGTATAGTCCTTTGAACAGGCATGCCTGGCTCAAGTGACTGGACAGAGGGCGTCCACCAGGGCACCGGCAGCTCCAGACCTCCGCTGAGCCCTCTGCCTGGTGCGTGAATGCACTGGCCTTTGCTAAGTTAAGCTCATTTCCAGAAGCCGTCCCCTCCTCAGTTGGTGATACGTCAGAGAAGGTATTTGTTTGGGGTCGATAGGGACTGAATGGACGCTGCTTATCTTTGAGCAGTTTTTGTTGTGCTGACCCTGGTCCTTGGAGGGGAGCAGTTCAGGGACGGGGAGACAGGAGGTCGTGTGCAGGGCCAGGAGCCGGCCCGGCGAAGGTGGGGGCATAAGAGACAAGAGAGGACAGAGCTGCCACCTTCTTCCCTTTCTGGGGTCTTCAGGGCCATGCATGCTTGCAGAAGGGACCCTGACTTTCCCGAGCAGCCCCGGATTGGGCTGGGCTGGAAGAGGGAGGCAGTTACCGTCTAAAATTGAAAGGTTTCAGCCCTGTCACGTCCGAGCGGGAGTTCTGGTTGCCGTGCACAACATGGCAGGAGTTCTCTGATGGGTTCGATGAGATGAGGTTTGTTCATCCTCTGAACCTTGGGCTAGGTGGTCAGTGGCGGGAGAGCCCGTGGTGGTCAGTGGCGGGAGAGCCCGTGGTGGTCAGTGGCGGGAGAGCTGGTGGCAGATGAATGAATAAGGAAGCTGAGGTACATGGGCACCATGGAATATTACTCAACTATTAAAAAGAAAGCATTTGAGTCAGTTCTAACGAGGTGGACCAACCTAGAGACTATTACACAGAGTGAAGTAAGTCAGAAAGAGAAAGACAGATATCATATATTAACACGTATATGTGGAATCTAGGAAGACGGTGCCAATAGTCCTACATGCAGGGCAGCAGGGGCGACACAGACGTAAAGAGCAGCCTTCTGGACTCTGTGGGAGAAGGCGAGGGTGGCAGGACTGGAGAGAACAGCGCTAGAACAGCAGGCCTGTGGATGGCTGGGGAACACATGAAAAGCTGCTCAGCGTCACTCATCATTAAAGGAATGCAAATCAAAGCCACAACGAGGTGTCATCTCACGCTGGTTCAAATGGCCATCATCCAAAGGTGTACAAGCAACAAGTGCTGGAGAGGGTGTGGAGGAAAAGGGAACTCTCTTCCACTGTTGGTGAGATGCTGACTGGTACCGCCTCTGCGGAGAGCAGTGTGGAGACTCCTTCAAAAACCGGGGACAGCACGGCTGTCCGACCCAGCCCGCGCGCTGCCGGGCACGCCCCACGGGAAGCCGGAACCGAAAGGTAGCTGGCTCTTGAGCTCCTGCTGCGTGCGGGCCCAGAGCGGGTGCGAGCGCACTGTGGTCCCGGCGTCTGCCCTGGCGAGGCCTCAGCGAGTGAGCGGGAAGCACACGGTGGCTCTTCTGGACGTGTCACCAGTGTCACCGTCCAGGGGAGGAGGGCAGGGCTCGGGGCAGGAACACTCAGAAAAGGCTCCTCCCAAGAGGCGCCAGTTAGGCTGTTTGCGGCTGGCTTCCGATGGGACGTTGGAAACATCAGGGAGCCTGGAGCGTCTGGCTCGGGGAGTGCCAGGGCGTGCCTCCCGGAGACACCCTGACGCCACGGGGTCGCCTCAGCCCTGCGCGTCCCCGGGCCCTGCGGAGCCCAGCGTGGAGGGCGGCAGTGCCCCGGCTCCCATGCGGCACGGCCAGATCCGGGGGCTCGCACGTCGCCTGCTGGCAGGAGGCAGCGCTGAGGAGGGACCATCGCCCCACCAGTTAATTTCAAATAGTAATTAAGCCCAAAATGTCATGATACAGTTGAAGGGGAACATCCCTTTCTCTGCCTCCACGTTGAGGGCGGGTGGGGGTGCCTGCTTCTGCCGAGTTTCCACCCCCGTGAGCCGCGTCTTCACGCCTGCTGGTGGCTCGGAGTTGAGCGGGCAGTGGGAACTCCTGTCACGGAGTCAGTGCTTGTTCAGATCAGAAACCCCATGTTGTTTGTAGGTGCTGAGGAAGTAATATTGAGCAATGAGAGGTTTCTCCCTTCCCCTGAAAAAAGAACCAGAGGTCTGTCTTTCTAATGTAAAAAGTTCAGAGTTTGTTTCATTTTTCATGTTGGGTATTTAACCAGAGCACCTGCAGGAAACAACTTTTTTTCACTATTAACAAAAATACTTTAAAATGGATTCTTGTTCCTTCCTTGGGCTAATAGCACAGAGAAATGATTTTAAGCGATTGGTATTTTAAGATTAAGTAGAAGAAAATAGTTGATATACATATATTCACACCAGGGCATTGTGTGCATGCGAGCTAGAGTTTTTTGAGCTTGAGTTCGGCTTGGATATTCTTCCCATTTTAAGTTGTGACTTTGGTGTTTTGAACCATTTATGTGTCTGTTTCTGTTTTCAATAAGAGGCTGTTTTCAAAGGCCAGCACTTTTTCCTGGCGATTCTGTTTTATATCGCCTGTAACACAGGAGAGGTGTCCAGGCTCAGGGCTTAACTTTGTTGGCTTTGTTTGCAGCTACGGCTTCTCCTGGCTCTGGTCCTTGCTGTGTCTGTGGCTCTGCGAGGTGCCCAGGCCGCGTGGGCCGTGGTGCTGAGAGCCTGGGGGGCTCCTGCAGCCTGGTCCCCTGCTCCACACCTGTCTGGTGGCCCACCTGTTTCTCACCCTTTGTCGACTTCCCAAACGTCAACAAGCCCAGTCCAAGGTGTGAGGTGGCATTTGAACTTGGAAAGACTTGCTTCTGTGTCCACTTCTCTCTTCTGGCCTCCTCTTGCCGCCGAGGCCTCCCCTCCCTCAGAGCTGGGCCCAGCTCTTCTGAGGACACTGCCAGTGCCTGCCAGCTTCGGGGCTTCTCCCCCTTTCCTGTAACATCTGTGGTCATCGTGTGGCAGCCTCCATCCTTCCCTGCTGGTCCCAGGCTACTGTGGGCGTTGGGTTTCTTGGTCTCGCCAGCACTCAGCCGTGCGTCTGATAGGCTCCGAGCTGAGTGCATTTCAGCGCCACTGCCACATGGGAGGCCAGGGCTTTTGTGGTCCGTGTCTGACCTCTGGGTGTGAAAGAAGAGCGTCCGTCAGTGCAGGGCTGGGGCCTTGACTCCAGGGCTCTGTGAGGCCAGAGGCTTGTCTGTGCAGGGCAGCTTCTTGCGTGCCTCATGGTCAGGAAGATGTGCCTCACGCGCAGCTCAAATGCCTCCAGCCCAGGACGACCTCTTGCTAAGTGCCTGTCGCTGAGTGACTCTCCTGGGACCCCCTGAGCACTCTCAGCCGTCCCTCGGCTGCCTCTGGTCTGCGAGAGAAGCCTGGTCCTACGAGGACGGTACAATCTAAGATGTGGACGGTGGGTGCTCACTTGAAAGAAGACTTGCCAGAGCCAAGGATGTTTTAATGGAATAAAAAAAAAAAACATATATTCACACCAGGGCATTGTGTGCATGCGAGCTAGAGTTTTTTGAGCTTGAGTTCGGCTTGGATATTCTTCCCATTTTAAGTTGTGACTTTGGTGTTTTGAACCATTTATGTGTCTGTTTCTGTTTTCAATAAGAGGCTGTTTTCAAAGGCCAGCACTTTTTCCTGGCGATTCTGTTTTATATCGCCTGTAACACAGGAGAGGTGTCCAGGCTCAGGGCTTAACTTTGTTGGCTTTGTTTGCAGCTACGGCTTCTCCTGGCTCTGGTCCTTGCTGTGTCTGTGGCTCTGCGAGGTGCCCAGGCCGCGTGGGCCGTGGTGCTGAGAGCCTGGGGGGCTCCTGCAGCCTGGTCCCCTGCTCCACACCTGTCTGGTGGCCCACCTGTTTCTCACCCTTTGTCGACTTCCCAAACGTCAACAAGCCCAGTCCAAGGTGTGAGGTGGCATTTGAACTTGGAAAGACTTGCTTCTGTGTCCACTTCTCTCTTCTGGCCTCCTCTTGCCGCCGAGGCCTCCCCTCCCTCAGAGCTGGGCCCAGCTCTTCTGAGGACACTGCCAGTGCCTGCCAGCTTCGGGGCTTCTCCCCCTTTCCTGTAACATCTGTGGTCATCGTGTGGCAGCCTCCATCCTTCCCTGCTGGTCCCAGGCTACTGTGGGCGTTGGGTTTCTTGGTCTCGCCAGCACTCAGCCGTGCGTCTGATAGGCTCCGAGCTGAGTGCATTTCAGCGCCACTGCCACATGGGAGGCCAGGGCTTTTGTGGTCCGTGTCTGACCTCTGGGTGTGAAAGAAGAGCGTCCGTCAGTGCAGGGCTGGGGCCTTGACTCCAGGGCTCTGTGAGGCCAGAGGCTTGTCTGTGCAGGGCAGCTTCTTGCGTGCCTCATGGTCAGGAAGATGTGCCTCACGCGCAGCTCAAATGCCTCCAGCCCAGGACGACCTCTTGCTAAGTGCCTGTCGCTGAGTGACTCTCCTGGGACCCCCTGAGCACTCTCAGCCGTCCCTCGGCTGCCTCTGGTCTGCGAGAGAAGCCTGGTCCTACGAGGACGGTACAATCTAAGATGTGGACGGTGGGTGATCACTTGAAAGAAGACTTGCCAGAGCCAAGGCAGCGTGAGGATGGGCGGGGTGTTGCTGAGCACTGGTCGCAGACCCCCGGAGCTGGTAGGCAGACCATGGAGAGCCGAGAGGACTTTCCAGGCACCGGGCCAGCGTCCAGACTCACAGGGAGGCCGCCGCCGCCTGTCTTCCCTGAAGACCTCGTCCTCGTTGGGAGATCCAGCTCCGCCCTCCTCCCTGCCTGGTGACCTCGTCACCTCCTCGCTCTCAGGACCTTGAGGCCCCCCTGTCCATGACCTTCCCATCACAGGAGCTGTTGCCACGAGGAGCCTGCTGAGAGCTGCGCACCTCCCCCGGGCACACGGGGTGGGCAGAGGCTCACTGCGGCTGTGCCCAATGCAGAAGACTGGGGCCAGCCCACACGCTCAGCCGAAGGGCCCCGTCAGTTGTGGTACATCTGGAGAGAAGAAACCCTCTGTACTCACTGAAAAGGCCTTACCTGTGAGTGTAGGAAATGGTTAATTGCTAAGCAAAAGAAGCAAGTTGTAGAGCAATGCCCACACGATGATTCCATTTATATACAACGGCGTGTTCACGGCATCCTCCCGTGTGGTGCTCGTGGCGAGGAGCCCGCCCGCCAGTGCAGGAGGCGTGGGGTCGACCTGGGCCGGCGAGACCCCAGAGGAGGGTGTGGCAGCCCGCTCTGGTATTCTTGCCTGGAGAATTCCACGGACAGCAGAGCCTGGCGGGCTACAGTCCGTAGGGTTGCCGCGAGTTCGACACGACTGAAGCGACATGGCACACACGTGCGCGTACACATGTGCGTAAATGCACAGATTTGCAAGGACCGTGTCAGACTCCTAGCAGTGGTGAAGAGGAGTTGGCTAGAAGGGAGTGGGCACGCAGAGTGTCCTCTTTCCTGACTTACTTTCCTCAGTAGGAAGGTCTTCAAGGCTTCGTGTTGGATGGAGGGAGGCGGGGAGGGAAGGTTCGGAGGCGGCCGCCCCTGGGGTGCAGCGAGAGGTCGGCTGCCCTTGGATGCCTCGGCACGGCTGGCACAGGTTCTGGTCTGGCGCCTCGTGGGCTCAGTGTGACCACGTGGCCTCACAGACACTGCACGCGCGGCCTCTGTGGTCAGGGCCCACGGAGCGCCTGTCGGCCGTCGTGGGCTTCCGAGCAGACAGCCTGTGGCGTGCCTTCCGACTGCGCGCCGCCTGCCTCGTCTCCGGCCCCCGTCGTGCTTCAGGTGAGCGGGTTTACGTCCCCGGAGGTCTCGGAGCCCGAGTGATGCCGCTGGAAGCCTGGGCCAGAAACCCCCGTCTGTGGGGCCGGCCTGCGTGGCTCCTGTCCCGGGCCCGGCATCCCGGGCACCCGCTCTCCCGTCACTGCCGGTGAGCGCCAGGCCTGGGACAGCTGCTCGCTGGTGGACCGGGGCAGTTGTCACGGGGACAGTTGTGGCCCTCTCTCCGTGAGTCTCAGTATTGGTGGCACCTCCTGTACCAAAGGCTCGCAGCTTTCGTGTGCTGAGGTAGATTTGTTTGAAGCCAAACCCCAGACTTAAATAGAAATGACTCAAATAGAAATGATTTTGGTAGGTATCGAAAACTGTCTAGTAATCGCTCTTTCTTGAATGCAGCTGTGTCTGAGTTCCGTGGGGGGGCGGGGGGGCAGCCGAGTGCAGAGAAGGCGCTCCCCCCGCAGCACCCGCCCCCGCCGCGGGCCTTCTGCCACAAGTGGAGCTCCAGGGCCACGATTCCAGCACAGAGGGGCCAGAGGGGCAGAGCCCATCCAGGACACGTTGGTTCTGGAGAGGAAAGCAGCCTCTTGTCTCCAGGGGGAGGGCTGTGCTAACTGCCCGGCTCCCCGGAGCCTCTGCACAGCGCTGCCCTGCCTGGGCTCCCCCTCTCCTCCAGTCCCGGTGCCCAGAGTGTTTCCTGCTGAGCCTCCGTCCCCTCCCTTCCCCCGGGCCCCTCCTGGCTCGGACCCCTCCCAGTCCTCAACACGGCATTTGCCAGTGGCGGAATCTGCCAGGACTCCCAAGCCCAGGTCTCCGGGAGGCAGTGCCGTGTCCCCTCCCCGGGCGTCAGCTGGAACAGCAGGGTGCCGGCGGGAGCCGCAGCGGGTGGCCTGGGCGCTCCTGCTCTGCTGGCGAAGGGCCTCGGCTGTGGCCGGGAGTTGTGGAGGCAGCCTGGCAGGACCGCTGTGCCCGGCTCCTGGGCAGGTGTGTCTCAGAGTGACCAGCCCTTCCTGGCTGGTCAGGAAGGGGTAAATAAGCCCTGGGCCGTTGGCGTGGGAGGGCGCCGGCTGGTGGCACACGGCGGCGAGTGGCAAGGCGGTCAGCATGGGGGCGCGGGGGCACCTTCTGCAGCTCTCCTTTTGGCTAACGGGCGCTATTCCCACAGGTTCAGCAACTGTTGGTGGAGTGCCTCCCTTGTAGCAGGGGTCGGGGTCCATACTGCGGGAAGTAAGGTGCAGCCCAGCACCCGGAGACAGGCAGAGACACTGTGCAATGGTGCTGAGCTGCACTTTTGCAGGGGAGCTGAGGGGCTGGGGCCGCCTCCCCGCGGGGTCTGCCAGGCCTGGCTGCGGGCCAGCACCACGGAGCCTCCCGGGAGGGTGGGACACTCTCCTTGGTGGTGCTGCAGAGAGGGCAGCTGAAGTGCGGACGGGATTCGCGGTGTGGGCAGCGCGTGGGGGCCCCAGGTGTGCCGCCCAGGTGGCTCCGGGACCCCTGCGGCTCCGCTGAGCAGGTCTGCGGGAGCCAGGCTGGAGGGGAGACGTGGGACAGCTGGGACGATGGAGGGGAGTTTTATATGTTGAACTGGGGAGTCTGAGCTTCACGTTCCGTGAAGCAGAGGCAGCAAAGATTGGCGGACACAGTCGGGGGACACACTCACATCCCCTTCCCAGGAGGCGGGAGGCGGCCGAGCCGAAGGACCGTTACCAGCGAGACAGAGCCACGCTGCCGCTTCGCTCACGCCTGACGCTGATGGGACACGCGTTCGGATTCTCGAAAGAGTACAGCTCACGTGTGTAGGGCGTCGGGGTCGGCGTGTTTCTGGGCCCAGGTCGGCACAGGACCGCGTGTGGCTGCAGAGCCCCGGGAGCCCTGCTGGCTGTCTCCCCGGGCGGTGGGCCCCCCAGCGTCGCAGGCTCCTGGGTGAAGGGCCTAAGTGTGAATGAGCAGTTAAAGGTGGTTTGTTGGTTAAGACCCAGAGCAGAGTTAAACGGCTCTAGTGGGGCCGTTGTTTTTAGCCACAGGAAAAACAATGGTTTAAATGTAGCCTGGCTTGCCAAAGACTGGTTTAAGCACATGTGCCACTTGAGGCGCTTCGGTCGTTCATGGCCAGGTAGGTGCTGCCCGCGGGCCCCGTGCCTGCCAGGCCTGCAAGGGAGGCGGCCCACCTGGCCCCGAAGCCGGGGGCGGGGCGCAGAGCAGGGGCTCCGCACGGGGCCTGGCCTCGCTGCGGCCGCGGTCCTGCCGTCCCCTCCGGGGCCTGCCTCCGGGGCGGCTTGGAGCCTCGCGTGTGCGTGGGCAGAGGCTGCTCGTCTGGACTGAGAAGCTTTTCCTCTCAGTTGTCACCACAGGCAACGCAGATGTCTTTTCAATGTTTGTGACTGGGCAGGGCACCTCCAGCTAGCTGTGCCGTCTTGTCTAAGGGGAAACCAGCGAATGCGTGTGAGGGGACGGTGAGCTGTGACCCCTGCAGCCCTGGCCACTGGAGAGGACGCTGTGTGTCCAGGTCTGATGGGAGCCTCCCTCTCTAGAGGGCCAGCTGTGGACCTTGTCGCAACTAAGGGAACCACGGCCAGAGCCTGAGAAAGGAGAGGCCACCCAGGCCAGGAGGGACGCTCCCCTGACCCGTGTGGTCACCCGAGGGTCCTAGACAGCGGAGGGGGGCCCGACTTTGGCTTGTGCCTGTGGTCGTGGGAGCTGCCCCCAACCAGGGTGTCTCGAGGTCGCTCCAGACTGTGCCGGTTTTAGAGCAGTGAGGGCCAAGCGATGGCCGGCCTGGTCCAGCCTGAGTTTGCCTCTTCAGCCAGCCGGCCCCACCGCTTCCAGGCGGAAGGCGCGCCCAGATCCCCAGGTGGACCCCGAGTGACTGAATTCGGGCTGCGTTCATTCAGACGCCCTGCCTGTAACTCCCAGACCCGTGTGCCCTGGTGAGGCCCTTCCCCGCGCTCCCGCCTCGCTGTGGCTTCATGACCAAGGGCGGCAGCTGGCCTTCTTGTGGCCCCGCCCACCCCGCGGGGGACCGCTGGCCTCCCCACGTGGTTCTCCCCGCCGTGCCCACTGCCAGAGGATGCAGCTGTCAGAATAAAAATAGCCAGCCCGGGGCTTTGGGCGTCAGCTGCCGGGAGGGCTTGGTGACGGTCGCCCTTCAGAGAAGGCCTAGGCCACTCGTCGGCCTCGGAGCCTGGCAAGACGGACACCCCCGTCCTGCTGGAGACCGGGCGCGCGGTGCCGTCCGTCAGCGGCCCACACGCCAGGGAGCTCGGTCCGGGCTCCGACCACCCCGCTCACGGCCCCGGGAGAGGAGCAGACGCGCGGCCTCGCGTCCAGGAGGAGCCGGGGTCCGGCTCCGGCACCCCTGGCCCTCAGCACGTCCCGCCTGTGCGTGTCCTGACCGGACCCCGCCCGCGCAGGGCGGCCAGCTCCCAGGACAGCGCTCCGCTCCGGGTCCGTGTCTGCTTCATTGTTGGAACCATTTCTGGGGTCTGATCCTTCTTAGACGATGTGACGCTAGGCCTGAGGGACCTGGAGTGCTGCTCAGGAAACGCTTCCCACTTCTGAGGCCGGGGCCCGAGGACAGCGGTGGCCTGCGGGAGGGGCTCGTCCTGTCGGAGGGGCAGAGTCTGGACTCACGCACTCCGTTACCCACAAGAGGGAGCACACGCAGCCTTCCGGATGCTGTGCCCTTCCTCAGGAGGGAGCACGGCGCCTTCCTTCCTGCAGAAGCTCAGGACCATGGGCTGCGTGCGGTGCCAGCAGTGGGCATGCGCACACGACGCACGAGCCCGCCCTCCAGGCCCCTGGTGGCATCTCTGCAGCCTGGTCTGTGCCAGCGACAGCGTGCGCCTTGTTGCTTCCCCAGCAACTCCAGCCGCTTAGTGTTTCACAGACGGAATCGAATCTCCGTGTCTAAGAGAAGTCCCGTGGGAGAAGGGAATCCCTCGGCCCCTCTCTCTTGGGCGTAAGGAGCAGAGCTGGGTACAAGTGGCAGGTTATAACCGGGCGATCCCAAGGCTGCTGCCACCTCCCCTGTACCTGGATGAGAGGTGTGATTTGCCAGGTAGGCTCCAGGTTGTCACGTGACTCTGAGAAGTGCCACGTCTGACCAGGGCTCAGTACACCTCTGTCAAGGGCCGGGTGGTGAGCGTGGCCGGCTGTGTGCCCGGGTTGTGCCAGGAGCTGCCAGTGATGTGTAGGTGGCAGGCGAGGCTGGGTCCCCACGCGCACAGGCCCGCTGGTCACTTGCGGTCCTCGTGGCCGGGCGGCAGGGCATGCAGCCAGGCACCCCTCAGTGCGGCCTGCGTCTTCCCGGAGCCTGTGTCGGTCTGAAGCTGGGGCCCTTGAGTTTAGTGCACACCTGAAAACTTGGGAGCACCTGGCCTGCCTGCACGGTGGCGACGGTTTTGCACTGTTAGTGGGTCCACCCCCAGCATCCCACAAAGCCGTGCAGGGCACCTGGGACACCCGGAAAGGAGCTATAAGGCTGCGCAGCCCAGGCTGGGCTTCCGGCCAGTTCCAGGCACCTCTGGCTCCTTGGACCTGGGGCTGTCAGAGCACGCTGGAAGCTAAGTCTCAACGTGGTTCCCTCTCCCTTCTCTTAGTGGCCACTTCTTGACTGTGGCTGCAGAGAGAGGCACTAGGCTGCTGCACTCGCTGAGCGGGGACCCGGCTCTGAAGGGAGCCGCACGCTCGCCTGCAGTCGTGTCCTCCGCACTTGGGGCAGCTGGGGCAGTCGCTCGGATCTCCTGGGGTGACTCCTGGGAGACCTGGGCGGCGAGGCTGGGAGGACTTTCTGAGGAAGTGACCCTCACTGGACCCCTGAAGGAGAGAGGGGCCCACAGGAGCCTGGGCAGCACAGGACACTGAAGATGGGGCCAGCCAGGCGCCTGCCTGGGCAGGCGAGCTGGGGAGGGCTGTAGCCTCAGGATGCAGGGCTGGACAGGTCCTCTTCACTGCAGACGGGCTGGTCCACCAGCCGAGACGCATGACTGGGTGAAGGTCACCTTTGTGTCTTTCACAGGCGGACTCTGTCCAGTGCTGATCCCGCCTGGCGGTGCTTCGTTCACGCTGACTTGCCCTGTAGTCGAGGAGCCTTAGTGCCCGTTAGGTGCCCCTGTAGAATTGCTCAGTTTGGGGAGATCTGGCCTAAACTGCCTCGTTTTCATGAGTCACGCTGGGCCCGTCCCCCGCAAGTCTTCAGGCAGAATGCAGAAGAGGTTGGGTGGTGGGCTGGCGTGGCCTTCTCATCGCCCACCCACGCAGCCCAAGGAAATCGAACACACTGACTGTGCCCACTTGAGCAAAAGGAGTTTGAGCAAAAATAAGCACTTGGGTTCTCCATCTGTGGACCTGACAAGTCAAATATATGTCGTTTTTTGACTAACCTGAAAGAAGCCAACAGGTGCTGGCGGGTTCTTATTTGCATTTTTTCTCACAAACTCAAACTGAAGGCTAAATCTTGTCACTCCACTCTGACCTTCCCACCCCTCCCCACCCATCAGGCACCACAGAGTTCTTGGAAGTTGTTATTTGTGGTAGAATTTCCTAAATTTAGCCAGTGCAGAAGAATCAGTGGCCAACAGGCACGTCAAAAAAAACACACAAAAATCACTTTAGAGCCTGGACCTAAGATGTGTTTTATGTGTGGCTGAGGGCTGATTATCTTCTGTGGTGGTTGTCTATAGTAGTTTCTTTGAGATTTTTACTGTAGTATCAACAACAGAGAGGTGGTGAGACCCCGACCCTTTGGAGCCCTCCCTGTTTGGAGTTTCGGGCTGATACCTAGATGTGATCTCTCTCTAGTATGCTTTTGGCTGGGTGACAGTTCTTAAACTGAGGAGCCAGTACTAATCATTGTGCCAGGGCCTGGCTCTGACTTCCAGGTGCATGACCGCTGATCCGGGCATCCTTCTGGGCTTTCCCTGCAGTGAGACCCTGCCGGGGCGGGGTGGGGGTGGGAACAGACAGCGAGCCCGTCAAACCCAGCACTTTTGTCCGGAAGCAATTTCAAGTCAGCGTTTGCCGTCTTTTGGGTTTGTGACCTTTAAGAACATGGCCAGACTAATTTTTTCAGGGTTTACCTACCTTCGAGCATGTGTGGATGTGTGGATGTGTGTGTGTGTGTTAGTCTGCCACGTCTATCAGCACAAAATCAAAATAAGACGCAGACATGTTAAATTCTGCAAAACACGGGACGGGGGCAGCAGTCTTTAGAACTGAAGGCAGTTCCCCTCATTTTCATGTCCTTTTCACTGAGATTTAGAAAGAATGTAGGGAATTGGGGAGTCAGTGATTATAGAAAAGCTGCAGCCGTGCACGTACAAGGTAGATATGATTGAAACAGCCTAATTGATTATCTTTACACCCATGCCCAGTTTCTTGGGGGAGCCCACATCTCAGGATGGAGGTCACTGGTACAGACAGCAGGTGCGTAAACCAGCGTTCTGAGCTACGCGCGACCTGGCGTTCCTAATTCCCTGCTGAGAAGTTCCAGATCCTGTGCCCTATCTGAGATGGCTACCCCAGGTCTCTGGTTATGTACAGTTCAGAGCTTTTAGGAGCTGTGAACAAGTGCTCCTGTTTTTCTACCAGGCCCTTCTTTATGGCCTTGCTTTTCTAACAGGCCTTTCTTTGTGGCCTCAGCATGATTTGATTCCTGTGGCCTACACACTCAGTCGTGTCGAGTTCTTTGGAACGCATGAACTGTAACTGGCCAGGCTCCTCTGTCCATGGAATTCTCCAGGGAAGAGTGCTGCAGTGGGGTGCCCTGTACTCCTCCAGGGATCTTCCCCACCCGGGGATCAGAGCTGGGTCGCTCACATTTCAGGAGGATCCTTTACCACTGAGCCACCGCGGAAGCCCTTTACCTGCCTTTAGGTTTATATGAAAGCACAGAAGCTGTCAGATTCAGAGACAGACAGTAGACGGCTCCGAGGGGCTGGGGACGGTTTCCGTTTGGGAAGATGAAAATGCTCTGGAGACAGTCGGCCCCTATGTGAATGTGAATACTGTGGTGCTGGTGGGCTGCATACTTGTTAAGACGGTTAGCTATGCACTATGTATATTACACCACACAAAAAACTGGAGAGGGTGATTGTCTCACATGAGACTTTTTTAAAAATTAGTGGTCTTGTTTGTGGTCAAGTGTGAGGCAGCTCAAACTGAATTCTTTGCGTGTGTCTTCTCTGGAGTCGGGGTGTCCTGAGAGTGTGGTGAGGCTAGCTCTTCGTGGGGTCTTCAGCTCGTTTTCTCAGACTGGGCAGCATGGCCCCCAAACGTGGGGCCAAAGGAAGCACGGTCTCTTCGGGGCCCTCGTGCACGCCCGCCCTGCTCCTGGCCGTGGACAGAGGCGCGACACCAAGGCTTCTAGTTGCGTCGTTTCGCCTGTATTTCCCAATTCTGGCCCCTTAGGAGCCCTTATCCCAGGGGCGTTTCCTCGCCGGTGGCGAGTGGGCTCGGGGGAGTTGTGTTCTGCAGCAGGTCTCCGTTCGCCTTCCTGGGAGACAGAAGACAACTCTTCGGGCCTTGACTTTCCCTCGAACAGCAGAGTGTCGGCAGGGTTCCGCGGAGGACTCTGACTTAGGATGTTTCAGAAAGAAAAGAACAGTGATTTTTAGAAATTGTACTTGAAACAAGCGAGAGTTTGATTCCTTTGCGAGTCCTGAAATCAGACCCTCGGCCCCTGCTTCTCAGGCCTGGGTATCGTTTTAGTGTCAGCTTTAGTTTCAGGCTCAAAGAAAGGCGAAAACCCTGCTCTTGGTGGTTACTCTGTTGAAACAGAAAACTGAAAATTATTAGAACTTCTGAGAATGTAGCATCAGAAAGCGTTAGCTTTTGTTCAAGGGCCTCTGGAATGCTTTCTGAACTTTCTTCTCAGCCGAGGGCTGACTCCTGCTTCTCTCAAAACCTACCACAAGCTTCATCCAGAAAGCCGTCCTGGGCGTCCAGCCGAGCTCTCACTTCTTCCCCGCGCGCCCTGCGTGGGGTCACGCGCTGGCGGCCGCTTGGTGGTGTGGGTACGCAGGGCGTGTGCTTGTCGCTTTCTTCCTCCCTCGGGTTCCCATTTCGTCAGCAATGGTGCCATTCTAAGGACGTATGAGACCATGCGAAATGTCATGTAGCCCCAAGAAATCTGTTCTTTCTTTGTCCTGCGTGGAGATCATGACTGTCCCGACTGACCTTGTTTTTGCACTTCAAGGGGCAGCTCTCTAAACTGAGTCTGTAACTTGACAGGTATCAGCTCCATTGCCTTTCTACCAATCACTTTTTATGAAATATCATGGAAATACTGGATTTTCTAATTTATTTATTAAGAATTTTATTTCAGGGCTTCCCAGGTGGTCCAGTGGGTAAGAACACCAACTTGCAGTGCAAAGGGCTCCAGCTCGATCCCTGGCCTGGGAAGATCCCACGTGCCACGGAGCGGCTGGACTGATGGGTCCAACTACCAAGCTGGAGCTCTGGAGCGCATGTGCCCGGAGCCAGTGCTCTGCAGCGAAAGGGGCCGCTGTGATGGGAGGCCCACACGGGCCAAAGAACAAAGATGGATGAAAATGAATAAATGAAAGACCAATAGAAGTGGCCAAAAAAAAAAAAAAGCTTAAAAAAAAAAAAGAATTTTATCTCAAAGAAGACCATTGATTTTTAAAATATTAGGGGTAATATGAGGGAGGAAATACGACCCGACAAATACTATAGCCATGGAAAATTGCTGCTAATATTATTACTTTTGAATTTTTCAGATTGCTCTAGCATTTTGTCCTATAGTACGATGTTCTCCTTTTTTTGGCTACATTTTCCGTAGCTCAGCTGAACACATGCTGGGCCTGCCCTGTCCCTGTGAGCCCCAGCACCCCAGGACGGCTCTTGAGGAGTCGGTGCCAGTTCACACCGGCGCCTTGCAGAGCCGACTCCCCCGGCACTGGGTGGCGGCGAGTCTGTCCAGCTCTCTTGGTGGCCCCGAGCCCCTCAGGCTGCCGCACCCGCGCTGCTTTCTGAATTAGTAAGTAACTGAACCGTGTACGTGTGCAGGCGTCACAAGCCTTTTTTCGGGCCCCTCATGTTCTGCAGTCTGGCCTCCATGGAGATACTTTTGTGCTTTGTTAATGACTAAGCCAGATAAGTAGACGTCTGTCCTGGGTGGTGAGCAGCGGGGACTGCGGCAGTTTTGACTCCTTCCTTCACTGCATTTGCATAGTCGGTTCCCTTATTGTAGGTAACGGCGAGCCGCGGGGCCGGCGGGCGGGAGGCTGACCCCTGCAGCGTGTGCGGAGCGCGTGGGGCGTGCCCTCCGCGTTTCTGGACTCTGGTTCTCGTGGTCACCAGAATAAGGCCTGCAGTTCACAAAAGCTGTCTTCCTTGCACTGTTCTTGTAACGTGACCTTTGTGTTACCTGACTTGCAGTCCTCGTGATTCAGCATTCAGTCAGAGCCTGTTGTAAGCCGGGCATTGTCCCAGGGAAGGCTGTTCTCGCTGTTCTGTCTTTGACCAAGTGATGGTATACTTGGTACTCTCTGTGACTTCCTTCGCAGCAGGGGGTCCCCAGACGTGCGGCCGGGGGCTGCTCGTTCCTCCTCCGACGCGTCACAGACGGGACGCTGCCGTGGCCACGCGCCCGCCCCGGCTAGTGAGCGGCTGGGAGCAGCCTCCTCGGCCTCGGTGGGCACGGAGGGGGCGCCCCGGCTCTCTTCCCCGGTGTGCTCCTGCCACGTGGGGCCGGCCGCTTTCCCTTTGTGCCTTGGGCACCGAGGGGAAGGCGACCTCGTCAGAGAACCCTGAGGAGGTGGCGTGTGCCCCCACGTCCCACTGGCCGAGAGCGCGAGCGCCGTCCCGTGGGCCAGGAGCTATCTGCTCCCTCCTCTTCCTCTGCTCCCCACGCGCAGCTGGGCTGGTTCTGCGTTTGCTGGAATCAAGGGGCTGTCCGAACGTGTGGCAGGAGCTCTCGCCCTGTGGGGAAGGGCGCGTGCCTCTGGCTGGCCGGCTGCTCAGGTGGACGGTGGCAGGTGCAGGGAAAGCGCAGCCTCCGGAGGACCGGTCGGCAGGAGGGGAGCACTTCCGGGCCTGACCCACAGCTGGCCGTCACTCGGGAGCAAAGGAAAGGGGGCACGTCATTCAGGGGTGGATTATGAGCTGATCCGCGAGTGTATCCACATCGCTGGCTGCGTGGCCTCGGAGAGGGAAGAGGTGAAATCACTGCTCCGGTCGTGTCATTTCCTTCTCCGTTTGTCTTCCTTTTAAATTGGAACTCTCCAACCTCTGTGGGTTGAGAGGTGCATTAGAGCTTCAGGCTGCCGCCTCGCTGTTCCCAGCAGCGCAGAGGGCCCGGGGCCCAGGGAGATGGAACAGAGGCCGAAGGAGAACATCAGGCAGTGAGGGAAAGCTTGAGCTGGCGCGGAGAGGAGGGCAACTTGCTGCCCACAGTCCTACCCTCAGCTGACCTTGCGTTCCCCCCTCGTGAATGGGGTGTTGGCCCATGTGAACATGCTGCTCTGTGGATGAGTGGCGGTTGAGACTCATCTTCTTTAAGATCCAGATGGGCCTTTATTGGAAGACGTAATGATTGACTCAGAGCTGAAAGTGTGTGTGTGTGTGTGTGTGAGTTAAGCATGGGAAGTGTTTTCTCTGGCCTAACAGTGAGAGACAGGCGGGGGAATTGCATCCCCCACCTTGGGTCTTCATTGCAGCCAAGACCACTCTGAGCCGTGTCAGCAGAAAGGGGCTTGCTAAGAGAGCATCCGTGTTTGTCCCCAGAAGAGCTTGTGCCCACAAGAGCCGGGCAGTCAGGTTGTCCACTGCAGCTCCAAGAAGAGCACCCAGACCACAGCGCGCCTGCCCGCTGTGACCTGCTGCCACGTCCGCCCAGCGCTCCCCGCCCTGCCCCGCCTGCACCTGCCGAGCAGGTGCTTTTCTCCATCAGGCTCTTCCTGTGCCCTGTTTCCACATCTGCCTCGAGCAGGTGCGCCAGATGATGAACGCAGGTCCCGCCTGCAGCAGGGGAGGCTGAGAAGCAGCCCGTGTCGCCTCTGTGTTGGGGCGTGGGGTTCGCGGCACAGAGGAGGACCACGTACTCCTGCCGGAGGACACCGTCAGATGCAGCACAGACATTCCCATGGTGGAGCCGGCAGTAGACTTGAGTGACCAACTGCCTCGGAGGACCGGTCGGCAGGAGGGGAGCACTTCCGGGCCTGACCCACAGCTGGCCGTCACTCGGGAGCAAAGGAAAGGGGGCACGTCATTCAGGGGTGGATTATGAGCTGATCCGCGAGTGTATCCACATCGCTGGCTGCGTGGCCTCGGAGAGGGAAGAGGTGAAATCACTGCTCCGGTCGTGTCATTTCCTTCTCCGTTTGTCTTCCTTTTAAATTGGAACTCTCCAACCTCTGTGGGTTGAGAGGTGCATTAGAGCTTCAGGCTGCCGCCTCGCTGTTCCCAGCAGCGCAGAGGGCCCGGGGCCCAGGGAGATGGAACAGAGGCCGAAGGAGAACATCAGGCAGTGAGGGAAAGCTTGAGCTGGCGCGGAGAGGAGGGCAACTTGCTGCCCACAGTCCTACCCTCAGCTGACCTTGCGTTCCCCCCTCGTGAATGGGGTGTTGGCCCATGTGAACATGCTGCTCTGTGGATGAGTGGCGGTTGAGACTCATCTTCTTTAAGATCCAGATGGGCCTTTATTGGAAGACGTAATGATTGACTCAGAGCTGAAAGTGTGTGTGTGTGTGTGTGTGAGTTAAGCATGGGAAGTGTTTTCTCTGGCCTAACAGTGAGAGACAGGCGGGGGAATTGCATCCCCCACCTTGGGTCTTCATTGCAGCCAAGACCACTCTGAGCCGTGTCAGCAGAAAGGGGCTTGCTAAGAGAGCATCCGTGTTTGTCCCCAGAAGAGCTTGTGCCCACAAGAGCCGGGCAGTCAGGTTGTCCACTGCAGCTCCAAGAAGAGCACCCAGACCACAGCGCGCCTGCCCGCTGTGACCTGCTGCCACGTCCGCCCAGCGCTCCCCGCCCTGCCCCGCCTGCACCTGCCGAGCAGGTGCTTTTCTCCATCAGGCTCTTCCTGTGCCCTGTTTCCACATCTGCCTCGAGCAGGTGCGCCAGATGATGAACGCAGGTCCCGCCTGCAGCAGGGGAGGCTGAGAAGCAGCCCGTGTCGCCTCTGTGTTGGGGCGTGGGGTTCGCGGCACAGAGGAGGACCACGTACTCCTGCCGGAGGACACCGTCAGATGCAGCACAGACATTCCCATGGTGGAGCCGGCAGTAGACTTGAGTGACCAACTGCCAAAAAATTGCAAATAACTTAGAAATCATAGTTTTATGACCTTGACTGCTGAGGGGCTTGTGGCTGTCTTTACCACGATTCCACATATTTCCCCCCCGTTTACTCTCAGGTTGGTTACTCTTCTAGTTTCTGGTAGATGCCCCCCATTGGTTTCCCACGACATGGTGGCTACATTCTGTTAGGCTCTCACAAGAGAGAGTTAAAAGTGGTTTATTCAGTAATAAGTCTTCACGGAGCAATCCTGTTTTACACAGTTGGCTGAGATTTCTGGATTCTGTATATTCCCTTGACATTGTACAGCTTTGAAACTACTTTAAGTCCCTTCAAAGAAGAGGCGGCCGTGCTTTTAATAAAACTCGAGTATAGCATGATTTTTATAGCATAATTTACATAAACATTTTATAGGGTTTTTTTGTAGTGAACAATATGAAGTTCATATTTTTCCTAGCTGAGTCATTCTTTTAGAGAATTAGTTTGGGATATAAACTTTTACTCTTTTGAACAACAAGCAAAATAAATCCTTTCCAGTGTGTGAAGGTGCTAGGCCCGCGTCAGTGGACCTGTGACCCTCCCCACCCCGGGACTGGCCCTCAGCCTGTTGTCACGGTCAGGCGTCCTCTGTCGGTCGTTCCTTTCTGGCCATTCCGGGTCCTCGGAGGGGAGGGTTCTGAAGCTTGTGAACGCCAACCGGGAAGTACTCGGCTGTTTCACTCTTTGTGTGCGTGGTTGTGGAGGGTAACCAGGAACCTTAGTTAAAGAGTGTACCCCCAGCTCCTTGGCAACAAAAGATGAGTGACAGACTTCTCCTTTTTATTTTTTGACCTGAGTAAATAAGTTCCTTTAAGTATTTTTCTCCACAAAATATCATCTTTTTATCTTCTTTTATTTGTCATTCTGCAGGGGGTTAAGTACCTGTGCATTCCAGCAGCAGATTCACCGTCTCAAAACCTGTAAGTAGTTTTCTTCCTGCATGACGTGGACGTGTTAAAGGGGAAGGACGTCCACTCACCAGAGCAGAGGGACCTCGGTGCTCGGCAGCCGCCTGCCGGGAGGGTGGTCCCGGGGGGCGGTGCTCCCCCGGAGCAGCTCTGGCGCAGGGTGTGCACAGGGGACAGATTTTATAAAGGGTGCCTCAAACCACACCTTTCGCGGGTTCACCTTTCCCTTAAGCTGTTGCATTTTGTTCGATAGAAACAGAACATGAACCACAATGGCGAGCCACACAAGTAATTTAGAATTTTCTAGGAGCCACATTAAATAAGTAAAAAAAGAGGGATCATAGTCATTTCAGTGTGCTTATTTAATCCCGAAGGACTACCAGTTCAATCGTTTAAAAATGGGACATTTTACATCCTTTCATTCGTACAGTCTTCAAAACCTGCTGTCCTGTTTACACCTACAGCTCGTTCTGTCTAGACCAGCTCCCTCTCCAGCACCTCGCAGCCCCCGTGGCCAGTGTCCACCTGGGGGCCAGCGTGCCTGGGGAGCCTGTCTGAGTTGACAGAGTGGACTTTTCTGGTTGGGCAGGTGCTGCCCTCTCTTCCCCGCAGCTGGACGCATCTGCCTCCAAGGAGAGATTTGTGATGCCTCTCCTTTCCAGACCCCACCATCATCCGAGGCCTGTGGGGCTGGGCTTGGCAGACGGGCAGCCGGGGTCGGGGACCCCTGGGGTAATGGCTGTGACACCGCATCTCTCAGTGTCTAGAGATGACGTGGACCAGGCGAACGTTTCCTGAGCCTGGGTTTGAGCCGACGGCCGAGAGGCTCAGGAGCCAAAGGCACAGCTGAGCACCCAGCAGCCGGCCTCTGCTCTCCGAGTGCTTCAGGTCAGGTCAGGCACAGGGGCCCTCCTAGGGGGCCTGTGGTGTCAGTAGGGAGAGGCTGCCGCGTCCGTCCTTCACGGCTCCCAGGCTCTCTTGCCTGCCAGCCCTACGTTTCAGACTTGTAGACCACATAGCCTTCCCCGCTGAAGGTTGTCCACTGCTGACTTCAGTCTCCCTTGACGTTTCACTGCTGGGGAGCAGAGACAGTATCTCAGGTTATGCAAGAATTTTGTGAGATCTACCTGTTTGGAGAAAAGGGAGCCCATAGTCAGATGGACTGATGTGGGGAAGAGCGGGGGCGAGGGCAGGGCGGGTGGCGCAGGTCGGACCAGGAGGGGGCCGCGAGGCTGGGCGAGGCAGGGCAGCTCCTGCCAAGGCCATGCGTCTACACGGGCCCTCCACGGTTCACAGAAAAGTCGATCTTTAAGACAGAGGCTGGTGGCCTGGAGACTCTGTAGGGTCACTAGGAAGACAGCAGTGGCTGGATCTGGGAGGAGGAGAGCCACCAGAGAACTTCCTTGGTTACTCGCTGGGCTGAGAAGGAGAAGTGGTTGGAGGGCATGGTGTGTACGGAAGGAAGTGAGCCACTGCCTTTCTCTCGAGACCACAGCGATCTCCTGCCCGTGTTTTGGTGACTATTTTTGGAGTGGTTGCTCTGTTCTTATCTCAAACTGAGATTCTGACATGCTGTTGAACTTGTCAGTACTGCTGGCTTTCTGACTGTTTGGAGCAATCCTGTGGCCGTAGTCAGGGCAGATGGCTGCTGGCCTCCGACCACGCCCCCCAGGCTCTCCGGCCTTGGTGGGGGCAGCACTGGGCTCCGTGTCCAGGGTGAGGACCCCGACCTACCAGTGACGACAGCGCCCAGCAGTCCTGCCCTGGACAGAGATGAGACCTCTCAGGGTCAAAGCCAGTTGCATCCGCTGTGGGCTGGTCATCCCAAAGCTCCTGAGCCCCAGTGCTCTCATCTGCAAAGGCCGGCCTTCAGGGTGTGTGGAAACGAGGCCCTGTGCCTGGAAGCCTTCTCAGTGACCTCCGAGCACTTCTGAAAATAAGAAGTGTTTTTGCCCCAAGTGCATCCGTGTGGCTTGAGAATCCCAGGAAGGGCTGTTCTGGTGCTAGGGGGGCCCAGCATGAATGCTGGGAGGATGTGCTCCCAGGAAGGACGGGGACTGGGGCTGCAGCAGCTGGCCCCCTGACTCCTCGCGGCACCTGGGTCTGCTCAAGTCTTCTGGCAAAACCAGCCTGGACGCAGTCAGCCTGGGGTCAGAGGACTGGCTCCTAAGATTTGAACTAGTCTCTCCTGTCCCCACGGCGTGGAGAGGTCTTGTATCTGGACAGGAGCGTGGTTGGCAGGTGGGCGCCAGTGTCTGAGCTCGGGGCGGGAGCTGGACAGCGCCTCCAGCAGCCCCAGCTCGGCTGCAGCTGGCAAAGAGGGTCCAGACCATAGCTCTCTGGAGGGAGAGTTATGCTTGTAGGCACGTGTGCGATTCTTTGGGGAAGTTTTTGGTCCTTTAGTATTAGCAAAGCTTACACACAAGTAAGACTTTGGGTGTATGAGTGTCTGTGATTCTGTAAACGTGTCTTGCTTCAGTAAAGTTCTGTGGAGATCGTGAAGTTAAGCTTGGAGTTTGCATGTACTTCGTATGTGAAGAGACAGCCTATGAAACAACTTGAGTTTCACTTTGCCTGCTACAGATGTTTCGTTGGAAAGCACAGCCTACATTTTAACAGCAAGCGTGCATTCACGATGCAGCGAGACCACACCTAGCGATGTGACCCCCTCGCTTTGGGTGGGCTGCGTTTATCACTCACCAGATAGGGGAGCGTGTGAAGGCTGACCGTGAACCTTCACTTTCTGTGTCATCAGCCAGTGTAGACCGTCAGGCTCTGGGGCCCAGCCAGAACCAGGGGTCCTTCAGCTGAGCAGCTTCTGTTTCCTGGTGCCTAGGAGTTCCTGCACTTAGTGCCAAAATAAATTCTAGAACACTGTATTGCTTATTCTTTTAAGCATATTTGAGAAGTTATTTCCAACTTGGGATGTGATTTACGGTTAGTGTCCTAAACCTTTCCCCACACATCCCTGCAGGACATTTTCTTGCTGCTTATGCTCAGTAAGAGGGCTGTGTCTGTATGTATTCACGAGGGAAGGGTTATCGTTTTTGTCTTCTCTGAGGGGCTGGCATCCTCACCTCCCAACAGAGGAGCCTTGGTGACAGCAGAGGCCAAGCCTCGAGCAGGGTCTGTTTCCTGGGCTTTTGTGGGCGACATGGCACCGGCCATGCAGGGCGCTTGTCTGAGCAGCAGTGGGCCCTCCTTGCCTATCGCACTGCCTGCCTTTCTGTGTGTTTTCTCCAGTTCAGCTCACATCTCCTGTACTTACAGCTCTTTTCTTCTCATTGACACTTTTATTTACTACTAAACAGCGCTTTTGCAAGCTCAGACGTGGGTGGGCCCTGGAGTACTGTGTCCTGTTTCCAGACAGACTCACACATATGACTCCTGAGGACTTTGCAACCTGCAGAGAGGAGAAACGGGTCAAAAATGTGCGCTGTGTTCTCTTTAAGACTTCTCTCACTCCATTTAGTGTCGGTTCTAGCCTCAGACGATGACGTCCTTGCTTTTGTGGGGGGAGTGGAGCTTTTCTTTCTGAGACTATGAGGTAGTAGGTGGTAGAGACGGTTTTTTGTTTTTGAAATGACCTTGTCTGGCACAATTAAATGTGGAGTACGTACATTTCCCCCGACTTTTCTGAAGTATTGACCAGGCAGGAAGCGTAGGACTGGGGAAGCATTGACCCCGGCGTGCTGCGGGCCGGGTGAGGTCTGCTGGTGAGGAAGCCTCTGTCCGGCTCACCTCGGCTGCGGGGAAGCTGCCCGGTCAGTGCGGGGCTAGGGGCGGGACGGCCTTCCAGGAGGAGCAGCGCCATCCGAGCCAGCCGCGCCGGCCGGCGCCCAGAGGGTGTGCCGCCGGGCTTTGTTTCCGGCTGTCTTTTCTGAGGCGGAGTCCCTGGGGTGCTGGCCTTCCCGGACTTGCTCTCCTTTGCTTTCCCAAATACGCACTTGTGCAGATGCGCGTGCACAGGGAGTGCCCACACGCACACCTGTGCACCTGCGGACACACCCATGCCGCACACTCGGGTTCAGACTCCGACGAGGTGCAGGAGCAGCGTCCTGGTCTGGCGCTGCCGGCTTCGGGGCGCCGAGCTGCCCCCACGGTGCCGGCCAGACCTTCCACAAGCAGCGTCCTTCCAGCCCAGGCTGGAGGGGTGAGGGGGACCGTCGTCTCCAAGTCCTTCCATCTGGGCGTAAGAAGGAGTCGTCCAGGCTCAGCGAGTGCACGTCGCGTGGCATGTCTGTGCTTGGCTCGTCTGCGTCCTTTCCGAAGGTCAGGAAGCCCCTGCTGGCCCTGCTCTCGGCCTCTGGGTGGACGCTCTGGCCTTGAGAAGGGCCGGCGCTGACTGCAGAGGAGGCCAGGCTGTTTGCCGACCCCGCGGAGGACAGCGCTCGCCCAGCCCATGGTCGGCTCTGCTGACGGCAGCCGCACACACGTGTAGGCGTGCTTCCTTCTGGACGCGCCCCACGGGCTGTCCCCGACGGCGTGCGTGTGCATGCCTCAGTGTGGAAGTAAAGGGTCGGCGTGGAGACTGGGAATGGGGAAGCGGCGTCCAGCGAGGCCGCCTGCGGGGCGTGCTTCCAGCTGGGCTTCTGCTTTGATCTGGGGTTGAGCAACGGGAGGCCGAGCCCTGGGTATTTCCCGCTGTGGAGGAGGGGCTCTGATGACCCGGCCGGGCTCCTGTCGTCAGCTCCCTGGAAACAACCCACCCTCAACACCGAGCGCGCCTGCCTTCTTGCTTCCGAGGAAGAGGGCTTCTAGGAACGTCCGTCTGGCGCGGCCTTGTGCTGGGCTCAGTCCGTGAGTCAGGCTTTGTGGCGGGGCTCGGAGCAGGCCCTCTGTCAGTGTCCTTACGCTCCTGCCCGCGTCCCAGCGTGGTGGTGGGCGGGAGCCGTCTGTGGGTCTTTCCAGGGTCTGACGCCCGATGCAGACCAGGCCAACGGAGGAGAGGCTGGGGAGGCCCTCCTCCCCCTTGCTGGGCCAGGGCCTTCGCGCACTTGCTCTGGGCACTGGCCAGTCTGCACATCGCCTGCTGATCACACACACCCTGCCTTGGGTTTCAGGAAAGGGGCTTGGTTGTCATCTTTGCAAGATGTCAGCGGCCCCCGAGGGCCAGCGCATCTCCAGGACGCGTCTCTGGCTTGGCGTGGCCTTCGTGGCACGTCCTGTGGGTGACCGGGCCCTTCACGTGCTCCAGCTGCTCTCTCTCATCTCTTTTGCTGGGAGGGCATCCATCCCACCCAAGGAGGACCATGGGGCGTGGACTGGAGGACTGGAGGGCGCGGCCAGCCGCAGGGTCCGCGTGCCCTGAGCCGCCGGCTGCGGCTGGGGTGAGCCTGGGTTCTGGCCCTGGAACTGCACTTGAGTTGCCTGTCCTCTGGCCTGTCTGCTGGAGAGACCATGACGGCCTCCAGCCACTCCTCGGCCACGTGAGAGGCTCAGTGTCCTTCAGCTGTTGCTCTTGTTGATGTCAGGTACATGGTGTTTGGCTGTAAGTGGCAGGATGGACAGGGTTTTAAGTTAGAACGCCTTTGACTTACTTTGCTCCCTGCCTGAAACACCAGGGGGCAAGCGCTCCAGGTCTAGGCAGTAGCTCCCGGAGCCCTCCTTCCACCCGAGGCCTGTCGCCTGTGGTCACAGGGTGGCCAGGCAGCTCGGCAGCTCTGGGCACAGGCTGGCCACCCGGTCCCCTGCAGGAAGTCTAGGCCAGAGAGAGACCGACATCTTTTCAGGAAGGGAGAATTCCTGGTGCGTCCAGTCCGCAGCCTCCTCCGCTGCTGCTCTGTGGGTGTAACTGCAGGGAAGACGGGGCTTCCAACAGCCTGGGGGACGGAGACGCCCCACGCCCTCGGCACTTCCCGTCAGAGGAGCTCACGCCAGCTCCACAGGCGGTGTCACCTGAGATGGACGCACCCTGCCCTGGACGTTGCCCTCGGCGGCTGGGCAGCCGGACCCCTGGGCCACCCGCACGTGCCTGCTCTCTGGGCACTGGCCAGTCTGCACATCGCCTGCTGATCACACACACCCTGCCTTGGGTTTCAGGAAAGGGGCTTGGTTGTCATCTTTGCAAGATGTCAGCGGCCCCCGAGGGCCAGCGCATCTCCAGGACGCGTCTCTGGCTTGGCGTGGCCTTCGTGGCACGTCCTGTGGGTGACCGGGCCCTTCACGTGCTCCAGCTGCTCTCTCTCATCTCTTTTGCTGGGAGGGCATCCATCCCACCCAAGGAGGACCATGGGGCGTGGACTGGAGGACTGGAGGGCGCGGCCAGCCGCAGGGTCCGCGTGCCCTGAGCCGCCGGCTGCGGCTGGGGTGAGCCTGGGTTCTGGCCCTGGAACTGCACTTGAGTTGCCTGTCCTCTGGCCTGTCTGCTGGAGAGACCATGACGGCCTCCAGCCACTCCTCGGCCACGTGAGAGGCTCAGTGTCCTTCAGCTGTTGCTCTTGTTGATGTCAGGTACATGGTGTTTGGCTGTAAGTGGCAGGATGGACAGGGTTTTAAGTTAGAACGCCTTTGACTTACTTTGCTCCCTGCCTGAAACACCAGGGGGCAAGCGCTCCAGGTCTAGGCAGTAGCTCCCGGAGCCCTCCTTCCACCCGAGGCCTGTCGCCTGTGGTCACAGGGTGGCCAGGCAGCTCGGCAGCTCTGGGCACAGGCTGGCCACCCGGTCCCCTGCAGGAAGTCTAGGCCAGAGAGAGACCGACATCTTTTCAGGAAGGGAGAATTCCTGGTGCGTCCAGTCCGCAGCCTCCTCCGCTGCTGCTCTGTGGGTGTAACTGCAGGGAAGACGGGGCTTCCAACAGCCTGGGGGACGGAGACGCCCCACGCCCTCGGCACTTCCCGTCAGAGGAGCTCACGCCAGCTCCACAGGCGGTGTCACCTGAGATGGACGCACCCTGCCCTGGACGTTGCCCTCGGCGGCTGGGCAGCCGGACCCCTGGGCCACCCGCACGTGCCTGCTCTCTGCCTGGCCTCCATGGCTTCTGCTTCACTGCCCTGCTCTGATTCGAGGTCTCAGCATTTCAGGGTCACAGCGGGGTCTTCTCTTGCCTGTCTTACAGCAAGTCAGCTTGAGGGTGGCATTGCAGTGCCCGGGGTCACCATTCACACTGGGGATGTGTGTGTGCCCGGAAAACTCAGCAGAGGCACCCTCGCCCTGACCTGTGGTCGGGTCAGGTCTCAGCAGAGCCCAGAGTCTGTGGACGGGAGCCTGGCCTGTCCACACATGGCAAGCGCAGGTCGTGTGAGGCGTGCCCGCACCAGCGTCCTCTGGGCCCGCTGCCCTGACCCAGGACACTCAGGCTGCGGCTTCTTCTGCAGCCCGTACCAGGCTCCACCGGGCTCCCCCGTTCTTCCTAGTTTGATTCACCCGGTCATCCTTCAGGGGATCCCAGACCTAGTGTGGCTGAGAACCATGTTTTATTCATCTCTGAATCTCGAAGCTTAGCAGAGTCCCTGCTAAATGGTCAGCACTCAGTAGTTGCTGGGAGTTTTGTCCGTGGGCAAAGTCTACTCACAGGCAGGCGCTCTGTGGTTGCCCTCAAGAGTCTTGCTTGACCCACCGACCAGACTAGAGCACGCCGGTGCACGCTTCTGGGTGAGCATCGGGTGGGAGAAGAGGGTCGTTTAAAAGCTAAAATGAAAGTGTCAGTGGCTCAGTCACGTCTGACTATTTGGAACCCCGTGGACTGTGGCCCCTACCCCAGGCTCTTCTGTCCGTGGAACTCTCCAGGCGAGAGTACTGGAGTGGGCAGCCATTCGCTGCTCAGGGGATCTTCCTGGTCCTGGTTCTCCTGCACTGCAGTCAGGTGCCGTACTTTCTGAGCTACTAGGAGGCCATAGAAGCTAAGGGTCAGGAGGAAAGATCACGGTCTCATGGTCATGCCCGACCTCAGAGTCTGTAAAGCACAAGAGTGTGTATTTCTTCACACAAGGGCGTGTGAGACCTCGTTCCCACTTTGCAGGGGAGGTTAAGAGAAGGCAGGTGACATTCCCAAGGTTGCATGTGCAGTGAGGCCATGCAGGACTGGGGCTGCTGGCCCCTTCCCCAGCCTGGAGGACAGCAGTCAGGACTCCCGCACAGACCATCTGACATGACCCGACTTTAGGGCTCGGGCAGCCCACCTGGCGGTTACGTCCCTCACCTGACGGGTGGCTCGCAGGTCCCCGTGCTGCTGAGTGTCAAGGGGCCCAGACTGACCACAGGAGCCACCTCCAGTATCAGTGGCCCTGCATGTCTCAGGAGTTCCTTGCAGAGGACCTCTGAAAATGCCAGCGGGTGGAGCCTGACCTCAGCACCGAGGGTCAGATTCAAAGCCCCGGACAGTGCCCAGGGTCCAGCGTCTGACTCTGTAGACCTAAGACCTTTTCAAGAAACCTCAGTGGATTTTTCTTTTCATCAAATGTTGAGTAAAGTAGAAAGATGTCACTTCTCTCTTTTTTCCTCCCCGCAGGACGCGACATTTCAAAGAAAGCATTAAATTCATCCATGAGTGCCGTCTCCGGGGCGAGGGCTGCCTGGTCCACTGGTACGTGGGCTCTCTCCGGACAGCCAGGGCCACCCTGCTCGGCTCCCTGGACGTCAGGCCTGCGGCACCCGCCTGGCCGCGCGGCAGTCCTGGCTGGCTTTTGTGCTCAGAGAGCTACATGCTTGTTGCTTCCTTCTCCCTTAGCATTGCCGTTTTCTCAGGTGGCTTTTCACAAGGGCCGTCGAGGCTCCTGGACCACAGAGACTCCTTTCCCAGCCTCTCCCAGCACCCCGTCAGAACACGGGCTCTGCTCAGTGGCTGCTCAAAGTGCAGCTTCTTGCGGGAGTGCTGGGCTGCATATGTGGGTGTTTAGCCTTGTGTCCTGTGCCCCCAGCATGACCGATCCGCCTCTGTTTACAGGCTGGGGCTGTTGTATGTTCAGGCTTCTGCTTGGCTCTAGAGAACTGGACAGACTTTCAGGACTGAGCAGTGCTGTGGGTCTGGCCACCTTGTTCCCCGCACTGTGCGGTGTAAACACACACGCCTGGGTGCCCGTCGCGCAGCAAGACCTGCAGTTGGGTGCAGACCCCACGAACGGTCCACCGCCCCGGGCCCGGCGCCAGCAGGCAGGGACGGGGGCCCTCACTCATCACTGCCGGCCCTCGTGCTGACGACATCGTGATCGGTGCAGCCTAAACCGATGTTCGTGGCGGTGACGTGTGGAGGGCCCGGGGGCCAGCGTTCTAGGGCAGAAGCCCGTGGTCGTTAAAGCTCAGGTGGGACAGGTCCTGTCGCTCCTGAGTGGGGTCTGTGGTCCGGGCTCACTGAGCGCCTCACAGCTGCCGTCCCAGGGTAGCTGCTGCCGCGGGGAAAGCACCTCAGAGACGCACGGGCCACCTCGGGGGAGCTGCAGCCCCGACCGACGGACAGGTGTGAGGGGCCCGCTGTCGGCCCGGGGGAGCCTCCCGGGCCCCCGTCGTGCGGAGGGCGCTGGGTCGTCCGCCGGCTTTAACGAGGTCGTTCTGCAGCTTCACGCACTTGAACCTGTGGCTTTCGTGTTACCTTTAGGAAGAGCAGGACTTGTATTCAGCATGACGTGCACGTGCGTGAGGCCCTCTCACATTTGCTCCAGCACACCGTGAGGTGCCGTCAGGGCCGTTCCCGGGGCTCCGAGGCCTGCGGCTGGAGAGGGAGCCTCTCCCCGAGTGCACCCCGGGAGGATGTGTGGGCTTCTGTTCAGGCTCTCCCAGTATTTCTTACAGCGCCCGAGGGAAGAACCGCTGTGTGAGAGTGGTTTTGGCCATTATTGTTATTTGTATTTGAGTAAGTGCAGGCCTGATATTCTAGGAATCCGTATTTCATACAGTTGTGTCAATCTGAAGATAGCTTTTCTGAAAATGAGAAGTTGACTGAACTTCCCCATCTTAAACCGTTGCTGCGCACTCCAAGTCTGACGTAGCACAACCTCCCTGTGACCGCCTTGATTTGCATGTACATTTAAAATCAGTCCCTGTACTCAACCTGCTGGAGAAGGTTGGCCGTTACCGCCTGCGGAGCGCCCCCGCCCCCGCCCCCGCCCCTCGGAGCACGTGGCGTGTGCCGGGCCAGCGCTCTGCTTGGCTCTGGGGAGGGGATCACAGAGCGTTTGGTTAGGGCGTCGGTATTTGGTGAGTTCTTCAGTGATAGGCTTGACCCTGTGTGCCCAAGGAGAACCAGACTTTAAAAGTGTGAGGCTGCCTGAACGGCTGAGGTTATGACTAACTGGCTCCTGGACCCCTCGCCCTGCTGGACGTCCTTTATTACTCCTCTCTCCAGGAAACGGGGGCTGTCTGCAGGGGAGGTCGGGAGAAAAAGAGTCACAAAACAGTGTCTGGAGCCCCGGCAGTAGAAAAGCAGCCGAGAGAGAGGCCAGGCGGGGGACAAGTGCCCAGGATTCTGTTGTCATAGAGCAGGGAGCACTGGTGCGTTTCCGAGTAACTTCCAAGAACGTACTGGCTTGCTGTCCGCTCGTAACCCGGGACGGGTGGCTTCCGCGGCAAGTCCCCTGACCCTCCCTCGCCGTGTGACTCTGCCCTGCAGCCTGGCGGGCGTCTCCAGGAGCGTGACCCTGGTGGTCGCCTACATCATGACGGTCACGGACTTCGGCTGGGAGGACGCCCTGCTCACCGTGCGCGCGGGCAGGTCCTGCGCCAACCCCAACCTGGGCTTCCAGAGGCAGCTGCAGGAGTTTGAGGAGCACCGGGTCCACCAGGTGACCACCCCCAGCCCCGCAGCCACCCTGCCTCCCCCCGGCCCCGCGGCAGCGTCTGCTCCTCGGCCTCGGGGCCGCGTGCCCTCCGCTGGGGCGCCTCGGCGCTCACGTCCTCAGGCCAGACCTGGGAGCAGCAGTCGTCCTCGCTTGGCATCTCCTGGCGGCCCCGTGCGCGGCAGCGGCTGCACCGCTGGGCGAGGGCCGCGCTCCGGGTGCGCCGTGTGAGGCCTGTGTGTCTCGTTCTCCAGCTCCGCCGGTGGCTGAGGGAGGAGTACGGGGAGAGCCCGCTGCGGGACGCGGAAGAAGCCAGAAGCATTCTGGGTAAATACAAGGAGCAGGGGCGCGTGGAGCCCCCACCCGGGGCCCGGCTCTGGGGCGGCCTCCCGGGCCTGCCTCCGGTGGGCTATGGCGGTCACACCACGGAGGCCTAGCCGGCGCCCCGGCTCACCCGCTGGGCTTGTGGCTGGCCTGCGTGAGGACCGGGAGGGGTGTCCAGGCGGATCCGGGCTCCTCGTGAGACCGCACCGGCCCACGCCTCAGCTTCCATACTGCCAGACACTGCTGCCTGTCCCACCCGTGGGCCGGCGGCGGGGGCGGGGGGAGTGTGACCCTTGCGTGTGTAGCATGCGTGTGTGCGCGCAGATGTGTATGACACGGGAGTGCATGTGTGCAGGCGTGTGCATGTGTGAGTGAGTCGTGAATGCACATTGGGGCACCGTCAGGAAAGCCGCGCTCTGGGACTGGTCCCACTGGGCCTCCCCACCCTCCCCGAGGTCCTCTGGACGACACTGGGAGGTGACCATGGAGCAGCTCTTGGCCAGAGCAGCCTGGGCTGTGAGCAGGCCACGAGAGACCTCCGTGACGGTGGTCATGGAGACCGCGTGCTGGGGTGGTTCTGGGGCTTGGGGTGGAGTTCGAGTAACTTCCAAGAACGTACTGGCTTGCTGTCCGCTCGTAACCCGGGACGGTGGCTTCGCAAGTCCCCTGACCCTCCCTCGCCGTGTGACTCTGCCCTGCAGCCTGGCGGGCGTCTCCAGGAGCGTGACCCTGGTGGTCGCCTACATCATGACGGTCACGGACTTCGGCTGGGAGGACGCCCTGCTCACCGTGCGCGCGGGCAGGTCCTGCGCCAACCCCAACCTGGGCTTCCAGAGGCAGCTGCAGGAGTTTGAGGAGCACCGGGTCCACCAGGTGACCACCCCCAGCCCCGCAGCCACCCTGCCTCCCCCCGGCCCCGCGGCAGCGTCTGCTCCTCGGCCTCGGGGCCGCGCGCCCTCGCTGGGGCGCCTCGGCGCTCACGTCCTCAGGCCAGACCTGGGAGCAGCAGTCGTCCTCGCTTGGCATCTCCTGGCGGCCCCGTGCGCGGCAGCGGCTGCACCGCTGGGCGAGGGCCGCGCTCCGGGTGCGCCGTGTGAGGCCTGTGTGTCTCGTTCTCCAGCTCCGCCGGTGGCTGAGGGAGGAGTACGGGGAGAGCCCGCTGCGGGACGCGGAAGAAGCCAGAAGCATTCTGGGTAAATACAAGGAGCAGGGGCGCGTGGAGCCCCCACCCGGGGCCCGGCTCTGGGGCGGCCTCCCGGGCCTGCCTCCGGTGGGCTATGGCGGTCACACCACGGAGGCCTAGCCGGCGCCCCGGCTCACCCGCTGGGCTTGTGGCTGGCCTGCGTGAGGACCGGGAGGGGTGTCCAGGCGGATCCGGGCTCCTCGTGAGACCGCACCGGCCCACGCCTCAGCTTCCATACTGCCAGACACTGCTGCCTGTCCCACCCGTGGGCCGGCGGCGGGGGCGGGGGGAGTGTGACCCTTGCGTGTGTAGCATGCGTGTGTGCGCGCAGATGTGTATGACACGGGAGTGCATGTGTGCAGGCGTGTGCATGTGTGAGTGAGTCGTGAATGCACATTGGGGCACCGTCAGGAAAGCCGCGCTCTGGGACTGGTCCCACTGGGCCTCCCCACCCTCCCCGAGGTCCTCTGGACGACACTGGGAGGTGACCATGGAGCAGCTCTTGGCCAGAGCAGCCTGGGCTGTGAGCAGGCCACGAGAGACCTCCGTGACCGGTGGTCATGGAGACCGCGTGCTGGGGTGGTTCTGGGGCTTGGAGGGGTGAGCAGGACCCCCTCGTGCCAGCCCTGCTCAGCCCTGCCCTTCCTGGAGTCCTGCTTGGCTCTGTCCACTTGCACTTGGGTTGCGTGAGGAGCAGTCCAGCTGCCGCCCTCGGCGTGTGTCCAGCTCCCCCCACCCCGGCCTCTGCTGTTCTTGGGCTCTGCGCAAGGCTCGCATGCATCTTTGGGATTCTGGGAAGAAAGAGCAGCCATCGGGCGCTGTCACCGTTTGTTTACAAACACACTTAAATGCCTGCGCGCTCATTAAGCACCTCTGTCTGCCATGGATATGCGATGTGATCTCAGCTACCTCATTAAATGGATTCTGAAAAGGTGGTTTTCATTTTTCCAGTCACTTCTGCGGCCTTGTGCTGACAGCGTGTGGTCACAGTCGCTTTGGAAGCCCAGGGAGAGGACCGCATCTCTGGGCCACGCGACGCTTCCGACGTGGGCTTTGGGAGCGCTTGGTGCCGGGTGACTCTGGCTTTGGGCCATGCTGGCTTGCTGGGCAAGACCCACCATGTGCAGCTTGAAAGCAGCCCCCCACGACATGCAGGGCTGGGTGCAGCTGCCCACAGCACTCAGGCCGGGGGTGCTCCCCCCAACAGCGCACTGGCCGGGGGTGGTCCCACCAGCCACATGCAGGCCCAGGTGCAGCCTCTTGTATCGGCTCACCTGGTTTAAGCCCACAGAGCTACAAGTAAGATGACATGCTCAGCCTCTCCCTGGAAAGGTTCCTCTGACTTCCACCAGGGAGGGGCCCCTGAGTAAGAAGAGAAGCTCTTCCTGCAGAGGGCTGGCCCGGGTGAGCCTCCGGGGCCCCCACGCACGCATAGTCCAGGTGGACAACAGGGAAGGAAAGAGTGGCTGCGAGCTCCCCTCCAACAGCCGAAACAGTTTGCTCTGAAGTCATTTTTTCCTTAAACCAAAAAGAAATGTAAATAGATTAATGGAAGCAGTCCTCAGGAATCCACGTGAATGCTTCGGCGCGTGCACAGGGGGAAGCCCAGATGCGTTCCTCCGCCTGAAACGCTGTCTTACTGTGTGTCGCCAGCCACCCCAGGCGCTCTGAAGTACTGGCCCTTCCTCAGAAGACGGTAATGCACCTGAAATATCGTCCGTGACGGTGGTCCGTGCTTGGCTCTGATCCCCCAGCCCTTCCCCCCTTCCTGGAGTCCTGCTTGGCTCTGTCCACTTGCACTTGGGTTGCGTGAGGAGCAGTCCAGCTGCCGCCCTCGGCGTGTGTCCAGCTCCCCCCACCCCGGCCTCTGCTGTTCTTGGGCTCTGCGCAAGGCTCGCATGCATCTTTGGGATTCTGGGAAGAAAGAGCAGCCATCGGGCGCTGTCACCGTTTGTTTACAAACACACTTAAATGCCTGCGCGCTCATTAAGCACCTCTGTCTGCCATGGATATGCGATGTGATCTCAGCTACCTCATTAAATGGATTCTGAAAAGGTGGTTTTCATTTTTCCAGTCACTTCTGCGGCCTTGTGCTGACAGCGTGTGGTCACAGTCGCTTTGGAAGCCCAGGGAGAGGACCGCATCTCTGGGCCACGCGACGCTTCCGACGTGGGCTTTGGGAGCGCTTGGTGCCGGGTGACTCTGGCTTTGGGCCATGCTGGCTTGCTGGGCAAGACCCACCATGTGCAGCTTGAAAGCAGCCCCCCACGACATGCAGGGCTGGGTGCAGCTGCCCACAGCACTCAGGCCGGGGGTGCTCCCCCCAACAGCGCACTGGCCGGGGGTGGTCCCACCAGCCACATGCAGGCCCAGGTGCAGCCTCTTGTATCGGCTCACCTGGTTTAAGCCCACAGAGCTACAAGTAAGATGACATGCTCAGCCTCTCCCTGGAAAGGTTCCTCTGACTTCCACCAGGGAGGGGCCCCTGAGTAAGAAGAGAAGCTCTTCCTGCAGAGGGCTGGCCCGGGTGAGCCTCCGGGGCCCCCACGCACGCATAGTCCAGGTGGACAACAGGGAAGGAAAGAGTGGCTGCGAGCTCCCCTCCAACAGCCGAAACAGTTTGCTCTGAAGTCATTTTTTCCTTAAACCAAAAAGAAATGTAAATAGATTAATGGAAGCAGTCCTCAGGAATCCACGTGAATGCTTCGGCGCGTGCACAGGGGGAAGCCCAGATGCGTTCCTCCGCCTGAAACGCTGTCTTACTGTGTGTCGCCAGCCACCCCAGGCGCTCTGAAGTACTGGCCCTTCCTCAGAAGACGGTAATGCACCTGAAATATCGTCCGAGTTGAGGGGCTGCGAGAAGAGCAACCGGAGTCCAATTTAAGTGTCCAGACGTGGTTTGTGAACTCGCTGTCTGGACAGCACGCGTGCGGTGGTGGTGGTCCGTGGCGGGAGCCCTGCGCCCTCTTGAGCAAGAGAGCAGTTTGACCTCATCCCACTGCTGCAGCTCCTTCTGTGCCGGTAGCTCCAGGCCCCCGGGCCATCTCAGGGCCCTGCTGCCCGTTCGGTGGCCACTCCTGAGGGCCCTGCCGGGCACCCTCTGCTCCTTGGGACCGTCTCCTGGACTGTGTTCCTTCCGGGACGGGCGACCCTTGCCGTGTGCACACACGCGCGTTGCTGAAGGGCCTGGGTGGCCCCGTGTGCCTCCTCGTCCTCCCCCGGGTGTGGAGCCTGTAAGCTCCTGCCACGGGTGCCACGAGGTGGGTTTGGGGGCCGCCCTGCTTATTTGAGGGCCGCTGTTGTCCTCCAGAAGAAGGTGTGCTGTCAGCAGGCGAGGAGAACTCCCCTCCCCAAGCCCGGGGGTCCCCCGTGAGCAGGGGGAAATCGGGGGCGGGGGCGCCAGGCTCGCCAGGAAGTTTCCTGGATTCCAAGCTCAGCTTCCATTCCAAGGGGCTAAGCCACGCGGGGACCAGTGTTTTCTTGAACTCCAGCCGGGGGAGCGGGGAATATGACTTTTTACTTAAAGAAGAGGTTTGCCGAACCAGAGGAGCTGAGGGCTCCCCAGCTGGAGGAGGTGCGGCGTGTGCTCCGAGCGCAGTGCCGGGAGCTCCTGACCAGGGCGCGGGCAGGACCCCTGTGTCCGAGCAGCCCCGCTGGATTGACCTTCATTAAAACGCTAATTGGGACTCAGCAGGCCCTCCTGGGGAAAGCACAGGCTGTCCGGGTCTAGGTGCTGGGCGTCAAGCCCCGAGGGCCGCCACCTGTGGGGACATGTTGGGGGCGGAGCCTCGGAAGACCTCAGGCCGTGCGGAGGGCAGGAGGACACGGCATCAGGGAAATGGGGGCCTGTGGGGACCCCCCCTCATGGCACCGGTGACTGTCCCCTAGTGACTGATGCTCTGTGGGTCACATGCTGCCCCCTCGAAGCTTGTAAACCACAGAGCAGGTATTTCATTCACTTGAGGCTCAGAGAGGCCAAGAAACACACTCAAAACCTAAAAATGTTAATGCTGCTTTACCTCCACCTGGTGTTTTACTCCCAGGTCCTGCTGCGAAAAGCCAACTCATTGGAACAGACCCTGTTGCTGGGAAAGAGGGCAGGAGGAAGGGGGTGGCGGAGGATGAGATGGGTGGCATCACTGACTCAAGGGACACGAGTCTGAATAGGCTCCAGGAGATGGTGAAGGACAGGGAGCCCTGGTGTCCTGCAGCCCATGGGGTTCCAAAGAGCTGAACATGACTTAGTGACCGAAAAGCAACAGCAGTGGTCAGGGGAAGAGGGAGGAAGGAGCAGTGCCCTGTGCCTCGGGTGGGTCTGTGTGTCCTGCCTGGGTCCAAGAGCCCCTGCTGAGATGAGCGAGCATTTCTCAAGCGAGCCAGCAGGTGACTGGACGGGGAGAGGCCGGGCGGGTCCCCTCCGCCAGGGCCACGGTCCCCAGACCAGGCGGCAGAGCTGTGCTTGAAGGAAAGCACAGGCGAGAGAGCCGAGGAGGCTGCCTGAGCCGTGGCGCCGGGGGGAACCGGCACCGCAGCGTCCTGCCTGCTCCCCCAGCCCTTCGAGGCTTGGTGTGGGGCGTGGTGGGTGGTGGTCAGCTCCTGTCCCCACCAAAAGCCCATGGACACTTCTGTTGGGACGGTGCCGACCACGCTTCGATGTTAGAGGCAGAGCCCCTTCTCTGTCCAGCCCAGGGCAGGTGGTCAGGTCTCGTGAACACAGGGACAGAGACCCTCCGGCCCAAGGGCTTTGCTGTGTTGGCGGAGGGGCCGCGATCTGGGCAGCTTCCTTTGACTCTGTTTTCTGTGATTTCTTCCAAACACAGGTCTGTCCAGCCTGGTCTCAGAATCGTGGCCCCGACAGAGGAGACCTGCGCTGCCTCTCCCTCCCTGCCCAGTCACCTGCTGGTTTGCTTGAGAAAGGCGTGCTCATCCCAGCAGGGGCTCTGGGGCACAGGCAGGACGCACAGCCCCACCCGAGGCTCCGACACGCTAGTTGAGAGGGTCGGAAGTTAGGAAATTGGCCCTGAGCCCTGGTGTAGGTGTCCCGGCGCTGCGTCTGGGAAGGGAACAGACTGTCCCAGTGTGGGGTGAGGGGTCGGGTCCCGGGAAGGCACCCGGAGGAGGGAGCATCTAGTCAGAGGCTGAAGCCCAAGGACTAGAGTCGGCTACATGTGGGGCAGCTGAGTCTGGGGGAGGCCTGGCCCGTGTGCGGGGAGGGCATGGCCGCTGTGTGCCCGGGGCACACCAGAGCATGCGCAGTGGAGCAGACGGAGCTGCAGAACCAGGCAAAGGCCTGGGCCCGCTGCCTGCCCGGAGCCTGTGGTTCGGTTCTGCCGGCGGCCCTGGAGCCGGCCAAGCTCAGAGGCGGGTGCCCCGCAGCGCCCCGAGGGCCGGGTCCCGGCACGGAGCCTTGCGGGCCGTGGACATCACTCCGGACAGGGAGGGGTGCGCGCCAGGCGTGCTGGGCACACAGGCACTGTGGGGGGCGTGGGAGGGCAGGGCCCACGGTGGGACCCGTCGGGAGCCAGCAGTCGTGCCGTCCAGGCGATCGTCAGAGGCGCCCAGAGAGGGACAGTGTGCGGAGGTGGCCGGAGACGAGGGGACGAGGAGGCTGGGTGGAGGGGGCCTGCGGGCGGGCAGCGCTCCCGAGCTGGGCCCCAGGGGGCTTGCTGCCCGGCGCTGGCTCTCGGGGAGGGCAGACTGAAGGGGACTGCGGCCCACGGCTGCTGGGACCCAGCCTGGCACGCTGGGCACTCGTCTGTCCATGAGCTTGGAACCAACTCCCAGGAACCAAACGTGTGACGATTAATGCCCAGTTCAGACGTCCAATTTAGTAATTTATTATGAAAAACAAAATATAGCTTCATGAAGGCTGATTTTGTCACCTGACCAGGCTGTCCGTCATCATCAGGTTTTCTGGAAGCCCGTGTGCTGTGCACCGTCGCTGGCGCGACGCTGTCACCGCAGCGCCCGGGAGCGTCTCCGGCCTCCAGCCTCTGCCTGGCGCCCGCAGGCAGCCTGGCGCGCTCCTCCCGCGGAGCCGGTTCTCTTAGAGGGCCTCTGCTGACCTCGGTCTTCTCCCTGGAGAGGGTCCTGCTGGGGGGTATTATTTGGGGGGCCCTGGCTCTCTGGGTCTGTCTCGGCGAGGAGCCCCACTTCCAACGTGTGAGGCTGCTGTGAAGGCTTGGAGACAGACCGCAAATCCCAGCGCCCGCTTGCTGTTCGTCTCTGTTCAGAGACCTCCGCCTTCGAGGAGTCACCTGGGCCACGTCAGGGCAGAGCCTGGGCGCCGGGGAGATCAGAGCTGCCACGACGGGCGGCCCTGCACATCAGCGTCGAGTCCCCAAAACAGGGAAACACTAATCCTGTCATTCCACGTTAGGCGGCCCCTCCCATCCTGACCCGAGTTATTAATAATTTTATCAAGAATGTGCTTTCAACACTGCCTGTATTTATAGTTGTACTTAACAAGAAATCACCGAGACCTCAGATGGAAGTTCCTCTTCCCTTTCCTTTTATGCGGGCTGGACATCACTCCGGACAGGGAGGGGTGCGCGCCAGGCGTGCTGGGCACACAGGCACTGTGGGGGGCGTGGGAGGGCAGGGCCCACGGTGGGACCCGTCGGGAGCCAGCAGTCGTGCCGTCCAGGCGATCGTCAGAGGCGCCCAGAGAGGGACAGTGTGCGGAGGTGGCCGGAGACGAGGGGACGAGGAGGCTGGGTGGAGGGGGCCTGCGGGCGGGCAGCGCTCCCGAGCTGGGCCCCAGGGGGCTTGCTGCCCGGCGCTGGCTCTCGGGGAGGGCAGACTGAAGGGGACTGCGGCCCACGGCTGCTGGGACCCAGCCTGGCACGCTGGGCACTCGTCTGTCCATGAGCTTGGAACCAACTCCCAGGAACCAAACGTGTGACGATTAATGCCCAGTTCAGACGTCCAATTTAGTAATTTATTATGAAAAACAAAATATAGCTTCATGAAGGCTGATTTTGTCACCTGACCAGGCTGTCCGTCATCATCAGGTTTTCTGGAAGCCCGTGTGCTGTGCACCGTCGCTGGCGCGACGCTGTCACCGCAGCGCCCGGGAGCGTCTCCGGCCTCCAGCCTCTGCCTGGCGCCCGCAGGCAGCCTGGCGCGCTCCTCCCGCGGAGCCGGTTCTCTTAGAGGGCCTCTGCTGACCTCGGTCTTCTCCCTGGAGAGGGTCCTGCTGGGGGGTATTATTTGGGGGGCCCTGGCTCTCTGGGTCTGTCTCGGCGAGGAGCCCCACTTCCAACGTGTGAGGCTGCTGTGAAGGCTTGGAGACAGACCGCAAATCCCAGCGCCCGCTTGCTGTTCGTCTCTGTTCAGAGACCTCCGCCTTCGAGGAGTCACCTGGGCCACGTCAGGGCAGAGCCTGGGCGCCGGGGAGATCAGAGCTGCCACGACGGGCGGCCCTGCACATCAGCGTCGAGTCCCCAAAACAGGGAAACACTAATCCTGTCATTCCACGTTAGGCGGCCCCTCCCATCCTGACCCCGAGTTATTAATAATTTTATCAAGAATGTGCTTTCAACACTGCCTGTATTTATAGTTGTACTTAACAAGAAATCACCGAGACCTCAGATGGAAGTTCCTCTTCCCTTTCCTTTTTATTGCCCAGAGGAAGGGAGACAGAAAGATAAAAATGATAACAACGCCTCTGACTTGTCCCTGAGAATGTTCACCGTTTCTTCTGAGGATGGATTGGGGCCACCTCGGGCTGTGGAGGGCCTGAAGCCTGGGACCTCGGCTGTGTTTCGGGGGACGTTTTCCCTCTCGTTTCCTCCCAGCTGCAGTGAAGGACGCGGCTGTTCAGCCAGGATCTGGCCAGCCTCCCCCCGCCGCGCGGCTGCACACCGCGAGTCGGCTGTCTTGGCTGTGGCCGGGCTGATCACAAGGAGGCTGCCGTCCGTTCATGGCTCGCCCGCCTGAGGCCTCCGGTTCCGCTGTGGGAGGGCGAGGGGCTCCTGACCTCGGCCAGGTCCTCGTCCTGACCCGCATCACAGCTGCATCCGAGCGGACGGGACTGAGGATGTCCCTCGTACCGAGCCCGTCCCGGCAGACCGGGCAGGTGAGGGGCTGGTCCTGGAGGGGAACTGTTCCTCCTGGGATCGTGGGATGGATGGCTCCTGGAAGCAGCGCTGGCCACGCCGGGCGCGGCCGCTTTAGCTGGACCAGGAGGTGCCCCGGCTCGAAGCTGTGTGCGCACGTCACAGAGGCAGCTCGCCCACAGACGTGGCCAGAGAGGCACAAACAGGAACCGCGCACGCTGGCCAGCGGGCCTGCCTCCGCCGGTCGTCTCTGGGTTTCCCCAAGACACCGACGGGAGCCTCTTTGGAAAATAAAAATCAAAAGGCCGCCACGTGTGCCCCCAGAGAAATGTCACCTTCTGCTTTGCAAAGGCTGTGCCCTTCACCGTGAGAGGCCACGGGGGCCGGCTTCCTCTACGGGCGTCCAGAGGCCCCTCCTGCCTGCCAGATGGCGCGTTCCCCTGAGTGCTGCACACGGGTGCAGTGGCCCGACAGCAGGCAGGAGGGCGTGAGGTAGGTCCTTCCTGGGTGTGTGGGTGTGGCCACTCCCGCTATCCTTCCCGGGCCTAACCAGGGGGCCCACATCAGCGTCGAGTCCCCAAAACAGGGAAACACTAATCCTGTCATTCCACGTTAGGCCCCTCCATCCTGACCCGAGTTATTAATAATTTTATCAAGAATGTGCTTTCAACACTGCCTGTATTTATAGTTGTACTTAACAAGAAATCACCGAGACCTCAGATGGAAGTTCCTCTTCCCTTTCCTTTTTATTGCCCAGAGGAAGGGAGACAGAAAGATAAAAATGATAACAACGCCTCTGACTTGTCCCTGAGAATGTTCACCGTTTCTTCTGAGGATGGATTGGGGCCACCTCGGGCTGTGGAGGGCCTGAAGCCTGGGACCTCGGCTGTGTTTCGGGGGACGTTTTCCCTCTCGTTTCCTCCCAGCTGCAGTGAAGGACGCGGCTGTTCAGCCAGGATCTGGCCAGCCTCCCCCCGCCGCGCGGCTGCACACCGCGAGTCGGCTGTCTTGGCTGTGGCCGGGCTGATCACAAGGAGGCTGCCGTCCGTTCATGGCTCGCCCGCCTGAGGCCTCCGGTTCCGCTGTGGGAGGGCGAGGGGCTCCTGACCTCGGCCAGGTCCTCGTCCTGACCCGCATCACAGCTGCATCCGAGCGGACGGGACTGAGGATGTCCCTCGTACCGAGCCCGTCCCGGCAGACCGGGCAGGTGAGGGGCTGGTCCTGGAGGGGAACTGTTCCTCCTGGGATCGTGGGATGGATGGCTCCTGGAAGCAGCGCTGGCCACGCCGGGCGCGGCCGTTGAGCTGGACCAGGAGGTGCCCCGGCTCGAAGCTGTGTGCGCACGTCACAGAGGCAGCTCGCCCACAGACGTGGCCAGAGAGGCACAAACAGGAACCGCGCACGCTGGCCAGCGGGCCTGCCTCCGCCGGTCGTCTCTGGGTTTCCCCAAGACACCGACGGGAGCCTCTTTGGAAAATAAAAATCAAAAGGCCGCCACGTGTGCCCCCAGAGAAATGTCACCTTCTGCTTTGCAAAGGCTGTGCCCTTCACCGTGAGAGGCCACGGGGGCCGGCTTCCTCTACGGGCGTCCAGAGAGGCCCCTCCTGCCTGCCAGATGGCGCGTTCCCCTGAGTGCTGCACACGGGTGCAGTGGCCCGACAGCAGGCAGGAGGGCGTGAGGTAGGTCCTTCCTGGGTGTGTGGGTGTGGCCACTCCCGCCTGGTATCCTTGGTCCCCGGCACGGGGCCCCCTCCCGTGACACCACTGCTGGGCACTCAGAGCCACAGTCCCAGGTGCCGCCAGAGACAGTGGTGTGGGCAGGGAGAGCACAGCAAGGTCAGGACCCACGCCACACGGCCTGGTGGAATCCACTGTGACCGCAGGTCCCTGGAGCATCTGGGGAAGCCCGAAGAGGCCACCCACTCCCATGGGCAGCTCTCCAGACCTGCATGAAGGTAGCTCCCTGGGCGGGGTGCGCGGGGCTGGACAGTGCCCTACCTGGGGCACAGAGAGTGGCCCTTTCTGGTCCAGGAAGTCCCCTTTTGTGCACCCCCCAGCATCTGGGGGACAGGACAGTCAGCCCCTAAACGGGCAGAGTCCTGAAGCCAGGAGACCCTCAGTGGGGAACAGAATTGGCCCGGGGCCAGGGCTTGGGGCCCAGCAGCTGGGCAGGTGGGATTCTGCTGTGGACACGTTGCTTCACCTACAGCTGAGGGCTCCCACGGGCTGTGTGCTGGAAGCCGGGGCTTTGCTGTTATTCGACTCGAGTAGATCGGGGGAGACACCTCAGGGACAGAGACGTGGAAGCAGCCATGATGTAGAAGCAACTGGGGACTCTGTCGAGCCCTGAGGCTGAGGGCAGGGCCCAGAGACGGGGTGACCCTGGGCGACCAGGGTGAGAACGGGGGTGCCGTCCAGCATCCTGGGCAGAGCTGGGCTCCCGAGTACTGGGGAGCTGGTGTTAGGCGAAGTTTCCCTTCCTGCATCTTGTTGAGACTCCTAAACCGACGAGCAGCTGGCCGGCGGGGCGCTCCGCTCCCTGCGGGCTGGGCTCTGTCCCGCAGGCAGCCCGGCCCTCAGCAGGGCTCGGGCGGAGCCTCCCTCGCGGGACAGAGGAAGTGCTGTGGGCTTCCAAGAAGCAAGAGTGTCCGCAGCTGGTGCTAGAAGCGGGTCTGAGAGAGGCTCCCGGGCTCCCCTGCACGCCATGCCCCCGAGGCCGCTGCCAGGAGCTGCCCGTGACTCACTGTTTTCACCTTTCAAAACCGGTGCAGAAGGACCATGCCTCCCGGTGTGCCCCCGGCCTGTGCATTCCCGTGGCCCATCTGCGTAAATGACAACCTCCAAGAGAAGGTCAGCAGGGCCGGGTGGCATCTGACGTCTGGTGGACCGTGCCCCACCCCCCGAGGATGGGGAGGACAGTCTGCTCGGTCAGGCCCTGGTGCCCAGCCAGCGCGGGGGACCACTGTGGAGGGCAGGAGGCGTGAGGCTCAGCAGCTCTGCTTTCGAAAACTGTCCAGTTGAGTTGGGGACAGGAGGCAGTCACTCCAGAATGTTCTGTGAACAAAGTCTGACCATAGACAGAGGCAGGCCAAGGGGGCCCACAGTGCTGGGGTGCTGGCTGGGGACGGAAACTGGGGGAGTCAAGGGTATTCCGGGTGGAGGGTGGCATGGGGATGAGCACGGCCAGGGTCACCTGGAAGCAGACATGCGGGGCCTCAGGGGCCGGCTGTGACTGGCGGGCAGGACGGGCCGGGGGTGAGAGAAGAGCTGTAAGGGTGGCAGGTGTCTCATGGGACCTTCCCAAAGACCCGTCCACCAGGCAAGGTGACTGGCACAGGTGGGTCATCGGCACCTTGACGTGGCGGCGGGCACGGCTGGCTTGGCTTCCCCAGAGGCAGGAAGCCTCCGAGGGCATTGGTGGATAGCCCCTGGAACAGAAGCGGGAGGAGGCTGGTGGGACAGGGTGGCCGGAAGACAGCTCGGAGCCCGGTGGCACCCACCGTGCCCCAGGGCCACCGGGTGCAGAGGTGCGGCCCCGCGGAGGGGCTTCTGCCGCAGGCCTGTCCCGGCAGGGGCGCCGAGGTGCTTCACCTGAGCTCCAGCCGCCAGAGCTGACGCCTCCGGGCAACGTGGTCCCTGGTGCCCCTGGCGACCTGAAGCTGCCCCCCAACGCCCAGTAGCAGGACTCGGGATTCCCTCTGCCCCTCCGCTGCAGGCCTGCCAGGGCTGCAGTGGGACCTCTGCTGCAGGAGACGTGGAGGCGTGCTGGCTTCAGCGTGCTTGTTACAGAGACTTTGTAGTGACAAACAGCCATGAGTCGGTCTGCTGGTTGTTACCACTAACAGCCAGCAACCCGAGACCATGTATGCCTTTCCCAAGTTTCTGTGGTTGCTCAATAACCACTGTGTGTGCTGTAGGTTTTTGTTTGTTTTGTTTTTCAATTTTTGCCTCTTTTATTGGTATTTTGTTTGTTTATTTTCATCCACCTTTAGTCTTTTGGCCTGTGTGGGCTTCCCATTGCAGTGATCTCTCGTTGCAGAGCACCAGCTCTGAGTGCATGCACTCTAGAGCACTGCCTCATAATTGGACACACTGGTCCAGCCGCTCCACGGCATGTGGGATCTTCCCGGGCCAGGGAGCAAACCAGTGTTCCCTGCACTGCACGGCGGGCTCTTTACCCCCTGAACCACCAGGGATGTCCTGTGCTGTAGTTTTAATAAAGCAACATCAACCTCAGACACGAGTGTTTCGATTACATATCCTTTAATTGACAGTGCCTTCTACGCAGACATGAATGTGGAGGACTCCCTGCTAACAGCAGAGATGGAGTCAGCTCGTCTTAGCTTCGTCCTTTCCTTTTTCAGTAAATTCAGAAAGACTTGGAATCTGAGCCCCATCATAGGGGCCATTTCTCACAGGTGGGTCATCGGCACCTTGACGTGGCGGCGGGCACGGCTGGCTTGGCTTCCCCAGAGGCAGGAAGCCTCCGAGGGCATTGGTGGATAGCCCCTGGAACAGAAGCGGGAGGAGGCTGGTGGGACAGGGTGGCCGGAAGACAGCTCGGAGCCCGGTGGCACCCACCGTGCCCCAGGGCCACCGGGTGCAGAGGTGCGGCCCCGCGGAGGGGCTTCTGCCGCAGGCCTGTCCCGGCAGGGGCGCCGAGGTGCTTCACCTGAGCTCCAGCCGCCAGAGCTGACGCCTCCGGGCAACGTGGTCCCTGGTGCCCCTGGCGACCTGAAGCTGCCCCCCAACGCCCAGTAGCAGGACTCGGGATTCCCTCTGCCCCTCCGCTGCAGGCCTGCCAGGGCTGCAGTGGGACCTCTGCTGCAGGAGACGTGGAGGCGTGCTGGCTTCAGCGTGCTTGTTACAGAGACTTTGTAGTGACAAACAGCCATGAGTCGGTCTGCTGGTTGTTACCACTAACAGCCAGCAACCCGAGACCATGTATGCCTTTCCCAAGTTTCTGTGGTTGCTCAATAACCACTGTGTGTGCTGTAGGTTTTTCTTTGTTTTGTTTTTCAATTTTTGCCTCTTTTATTGGTATTTTGTTTGTTTATTTTCATCCACCTTTAGTCTTTTGGCCTGTGTGGGCTTCCCATTGCAGTGATCTCTCGTTGCAGAGCACCAGCTCTGAGTGCATGCACTCTAGAGCACTGCCTCATAATTGGACACACTGGTCCAGCCGCTCCACGGCATGTGGGATCTTCCCGGGCCAGGGAGCAAACCAGTGTTCCCTGCACTGCACGGCGGGCTCTTTACCCCCTGAACCACCAGGGATGTCCTGTGCTGTAGTTTTAATAAAGCAACATCAACCTCAGACACGAGTGTTTCGATTACATATCCTTTAATTGACAGTGCCTTCTACGCAGACATGAATGTGGAGGACTCCCTGCTAACAGCAGAGATGGAGTCAGCTCGTCTTAGCTTCGTCCTTTCCTTTTTCAGTAAATTCAGAAAGACTTGGAATCTGAGCCCCATCATAGGGGCCATTTGGTCTCCAACCGGCAGAGTCGCTTTGAAATAGTCAGGGGCGGCCCCTGCGTAAGCCGCCTGAACATCTACCTATCTCTACAACATTGGGCCTGGAGAGGCATTTGACAGCCGCTGGAATTGGTTCCTAAGAAGCGTAGTTTTTGTTGTGCTCAGTCATGTCGGCCTCTGTGACCTTTTGGACTGTAGCCTGCCGGGCTCTGCTGTCCATGGGATTACCCAGGCAAGAATACTGGAGTGGGCTGCCAAGTCCTCCTTCAGGGGATCTTCCCGACCCAGAGGTGGACATTACAGGCAGATTCTTTTACTGCCGAGCCATGGGGGAAGCAAAGAAGCATAGACTTGCTACTTACGGAACTTGACGTGAAATGAGATTCCTATGAATCTCTCCACATCTTATCCTTTAAACCTGTTTCCTATTTGTGTATCTGTTGCTTAACATGAAAGAAAATTTTCAGAATTAAAGTAAAGCAAAAGTGGTCTGTGACCAATGATGAGTGAAGAAGATAGACAAATCCGACATAAAGAGAAGTCCAGCTTTGACACAATCATTGGTAAGTTTGCAAAAGTTAAGGCTTTAAAACAAATTGTAATTACTCATTAATGTGACATACCAACACACACACATATATATATTTCCCCATTTTTCAAAATATATTTTTATTGCAATTGAAAGTATCAGTCCAGGACTCTTGATTTATCCTTATAACTGTGACATTTATTTTATTTTTGTTCTCATTCACTTACTGACATGATAATAAATATAGCGTTCAATAAGAATGTTTTTACAGCGTGTTGAGCCTCCCGCAGTTAGGAGCAAACCAGTGTTCCCTGCACTGCACGGGCTCTTTACCCCTGAACCACCAGGGATGTCCTGTGCTGTAGTTTTAATAAAGCAACATCAACCTCAGACACGAGTGTTTCGATTACATATCCTTTAATTGACAGTGCCTTCTACGCAGACATGAATGTGGAGGACTCCCTGCTAACAGCAGAGATGGAGTCAGCTCGTCTTAGCTTCGTCCTTTCCTTTTTCAGTAAATTCAGAAAGACTTGGAATCTGAGCCCCATCATAGGGGCCATTTGGTCTCCAACCGGCAGAGTCGCTTTGAAATAGTCAGGGGCGGCCCCTGCGTAAGCCGCCTGAACATCTACCTATCTCTACAACATTGGGCCTGGAGAGGCATTTGACAGCCGCTGGAATTGGTTCCTAAGAAGCGTAGTTTTTGTTGTGCTCAGTCATGTCGGCCTCTGTGACCTTTTGGACTGTAGCCTGCCAGGCTCTGCTGTCCATGGGATTACCCAGGCAAGAATACTGGAGTGGGCTGCCAAGTCCTCCTTCAGGGGATCTTCCCGACCCAGAGGTGGACATTACAGGCAGATTCTTTTACTGCCGAGCCATGGGGGAAGCAAAGAAGCATAGACTTGCTACTTACGGAACTTGACGTGAAATGAGATTCCTATGAATCTCTCCACATCTTATCCTTTAAACCTGTTTCCTATTTGTGTATCTGTTGCTTAACATGAAAGAAAATTTTCAGAATTAAAGTAAAGCAAAAGTGGTCTGTGACCAATGATGAGTGAAGAAGATAGACAAATCCGACATAAAGAGAAGTCCAGCTTTGACACAATCATTGGTAAGTTTGCAAAAGTTAAGGCTTTAAAACAAATTGTAATTACTCATTAATGTGACATACCAACACACACACATATATATATTTCCCCATTTTTCAAAATATATTTTTATTGCAATTGAAAGTATCAGTCCAGGACTCTTGATTTATCCTTATAACTGTGACATTTATTTTATTTTTGTTCTCATTCACTTACTGACATGATAATAAATATAGCGTTCAATAAGAATGTTTTTACAGCGTGAGTTTCTTTTCTGCCCCAAATTCGTCTTTCTTTCATTCTGTGACCATCACTGGCTGTCCCACGGAGAGCCCTGGTCATCTGTGTGGACCACTGCTCACAAGGCCCCTGGGAAGCCCCGAGGCCCCGAGCCAGCCCTGTTACTGTGGTCCGTGTGGGTGTGGGCCGATCCCATTCTGATCTGTCTTTTTCTCATTTCCGAATACCTGAGACGTGGCCGGTGTCTTCCCTTTCATCCTCTGTAGAGGCTCCTGTGAAAAGATGATGAGGATTCTCCGTTGATGTGTCTATTTTTTCTGGTCCTTTCTTCAAGGATAGCTGAAGCGTGCTGTTGCTCTCTTTGAGGCGCCTTGAGGGAAAGATGCTCTGTGTTTCCTGGGCAGTGCTCTCCTGTGGCTTCCCTTCCATGAAGAGGCTCATGGACGAAACTCTACATTTTACGAGACATGAGCAGAAGCTGAAGGTCCCCCCTCTCCCATCACTGCATCTTCAAATCGCCATCGCTCCTAGTTCATTTCACAGACTCAGACACATGATTATTCTATGTACATGCAATACATTAAGACTGTCTCCTCTATTGCAGAAACTGCAGTGCACCACTATTTGCTGATGGAACCCCGTGTAGGTGTTTGAGAGGCTATGATGAAGCCCAGCCATAAAACACGCCTTCCCTGGGACTTCCCTGGTGGCCCAGTGGCTAAGATCCTGCTCACAGTGGAGAGGGCCCAGGCTCAGGACTTGGTCAGGGAGATAAACCCCACATGCCTCACTAGCAACTAAGTTCCTGCATGTACAGCCAAACGGATAAATAAAAATAAATATTGTTTAAAAAACTAAAAAAGGGCTTCCCCTGGTGGTCCAGTGGGTAAGGACACCGCCTTGCAGTGCAAGGGGCGCCGGTTCGAGCCCTGGCCTGGGAAGATCCCACGTGCCGCGGAGCGGCTGGACCCATGTGTCCAATCACCGAGCCGGAGCTCTGGAGCGCATGCGCCCAGAGCCGGCGCTCTGTGACAACAGAGGCCACCGCGATGGGAGGCCCGCAGGAGCCAAAGAACAAAGACGGATGAAAATAGAGAAATGAAAGACCAATAGAAGTGGCCCACCCGCTCCCCTCTCTCCCCAACCCGACCCCTGCCCAAAAATAAATAATAAAATAAATCTTTAAAAAAAAAAAAAAAAACTAAAAAAGCATGCCCTTGCTTTGTGCCAAAAATCACCGAGTACATTTCTTTCTTCTTTTTTAAACTCAAGTTTAGCTGATTTACAATATTGTGTTGGTTTCAAGTATACAGCAAAGGGCCTCAGTTTTATGTGTTGATTTTTAAAAAGAAATATTTTTCGTTGTAAATTGTTACAGGATACTGAGTAGAGTTACCTGTGATGTGTGGTAAATCCTTATTGCTCACTAAGTGTGTTTCTAAGGTAGGGGTACCCTCAGCTCTTTGGGGGCGGGGCTGGGCCCTCAGCAGGAGCCTGAGTCCACCCCCAACCCCCAAACTCCTCCCTCATTCACTGCTTCCTTCAGGCTGCGCTGCACCCCCGGGGCCGCCAGCCCACCCGCCCACCCCCGGCTCCTGCCCGCCCTGTCCCCAGACCTCACGGCAGCGTGGGCTGTGCTTCCCCTCCTGTTCCGCAGTTTCGTGCAGGCTCGGCAAGGGGGTGCTGAGCCCTTGGCAGGAGACGGAGCCCCTCTGCCTCCCGAACGCGTGCTGCCCACTCGCCCAGGCTCAGAAGTGCGTTCAGGGCCTCCTGGGACGTGCAGCAGCACCACGGGACCTGCAGGAATCCGAGCAGGGCCCGGTTCGGCCCACCTGGAGCCGCAGCCATCCCTGGGTACCCACGTCCTTTGTTTCTGAGCCTTTCCTTAAAAACTAAATACCGGGCTTCCCTGGTGGCTCAGTGGTGAGGAGTTCACCTGCCAGTGCAGGAGACGCCGGTACGACCCCTAGGCCAGGAAGATCCCACAGGCTGGGGAGCCACTGAGCCTGTGAGCCGCAACTATGGAGCCCATGTGCCCTAGAGTATGAGTTCTACGAGAAGAGAAGTCACTGCAACAAGAAGCCTGCTCACCTCAACCAGGGAGTCGCCTCCACTCCCTGCAGCTAGAGAAGAGCCTGTGGCAGCAGTGAGAACCCAGAAGAGCCAAAAATACATAACAAATAAATAAATAAAATGCATTTCTAATAAATCAATACATAAAAGTCAGATGTTTTAAGAACTGAATCTTAGCCTCTTAAACTTTCTTTTTACCCAGACCTAACCCCTAGTCCCCGAATCTTGCTTTTATTTTGCTTCTTAATCTAAATTAATAATTGTGCTGACCTGCTTATACCTTCTCCATATTTAAGTTACTCTGTTGAAACCCCTGGTGCCTCCGCTGTGCCCGCAGCCCTGGGACCCCACCCGGCCGAGCCCACAGGCCCACCCGAGGGCGCAGACTGCTTCTGTGCGGAGAAACGCCCCCTTCTGCAGCCCGGCTGGGGCCCAGCGACACTTTTCTGGCCTCAGCCACCTTCTTGTGGCTTGGATGCTCAAGCCCGTTTGCATATTTCTTACAGTACCACTGACCTTCCTCTTGTCACCTTTCACTCCAATCCCTGTGCTTGCTCTCTGATAGCCCCATTCTGGTTCCTGGATTTCTTCATTCACTGACTTTCTCACAATTTACAGTCATTTCTCAGAATAGTTTGATGTTGATTCTTTGCTGTGAAACTAGTTCCGGACAAAGTTCACGGAACCAGTTCAAAAGGTTGCCACGGCCATGTTTCTTCTCTCTGAAAAAGCACGGTGCCTGGTCCTGACACAGCACACCTCTCTGGAGAAGTCGTGAGACCGTGTCGGCCACCCGGAATGCCGCCAGCAAGGCCGCGGCGCGGACTCCTGAGCGGCTCGGAGGCGCGCTGCCGCGCCAGTGTCCACGCACGCCTGCGCTCCGTGCTCTGCAGCGGCAGGCCTCCTCTTCAGGCTTCTCAGGAAAAGCCCAGACTCTCCAACAGCTTCATCCCGAGATGATGAAAATCTGTTTCCCTCGCCAAAATGAAAGACATCTACAGTGGCATTCAATCCTCTAATGCTTCATAACGTATTTCCATATGGACAGCACTTTGTTTCGTTTCCCCACAAAGCCGTGGAGTGTCCCGCACCCGCGTTCAGCACTAAGTGGCAGAACCAGGCCTGGAACTCAGGTCTGACTCCTCGTCCAGTGCTCTTTGCTCTACACCACGTTAGAACCGACAAGCTCTCCGTGAGCAAAACAAAGTCAACTGCCAAAGTAATTTAGGAACAAAGGTTGATGCAATGTTGTCATGTGACACCGTCGGGTCCCAGCAGAGCGATTTATGAATTAATAAAGCAGAACTGAATCTCCGAAGAGGCCACAGTTACCTGGCACCCAAGAGCCCACGCCGAGTCTCCACGTGGTCCCTCTACACAGGGAAGCATCTTCCCTCGACTGCGGCTCTGAAGCCGTCCTGGGGCTGTAGACTGGGGCCAGCTGGGTCTGAGGCCCGCTGACGAGGGCCACGCGAGTCAGCGGCTGGCATCGTGCTTGGAAGGACAGCAGGTGGAGAGGGCTCCGCCTGTGGGGGGACTTGCTGGAAGAGCCAGGACAAAGTAAGAGAAGAAGCCAAGGCAGGGTGGGAGCTGCACAGAGCGCGGCAGCAGGCGGCCTGGGAACCGAGCCGATGGGGCGGGGGTGTCGGTCGGGCTGGGATGGACCCACCAGGAGGACAGGACTCTGCTGTCTTGATGGGCAGGTCGGCGTGAGTCACATGCTCACTGGCACCACTCTGGAGCAGTGACGGCCACTTGGTCTGCACCAAATGAGCAAACCTCTTCATGGCTGATGACGGCGTGTAGGGACGAATACATCTCGGACTTTCTTTTCTTTTTTTTTTTTAAGATTTATTTATTTATTTATTTATTTTGGGCGGGGGTCGGGTTGGGGAGGGAGGGGAGCGGGCGGGCCACTTCTATTGGGCTTTCATTTCTCTATTTTCATCCGTCTTTGTTCTTTGGCTCCTGTGGGCCTCCCATCGCGGTGGCCTCTGTTGTCGCAGAGCACGGGCTCTGGGCACATGCGCTCCAGAGCTCCGGCTCGGTGATTGGACACATCAGTCCAGCCGCTCCGTGGCACGTGGGATCTTCCCAGGCCGGGGATCGAACCGGCACCCCTTGCACTGCAAGGCGGTGTCCTTATCCACTGGACCACCAGGGGAGCCCCATCTCGGACTTTCTTAGCTAGAACAAACCTAGCTGAGTTGCTGAGTTGCTGAACCAGTAACCCTGGCCCCACACTTGGGTCTTCTGTGCGCTTAGCATTCAGAGCTTAGAAAGCAAGCAGCCGTCATGCTCTTAAACCAGCTTGTGTCACTCAGTTGGTGAGGACCATGCTGCTCCCTCCGGTCCTGGCACTTGACAGCTGTCAACCTTTTGAAAGAACACTTACAGAATTACTTCTGAAGCTTATCTTTATGTATCTGTCAAAAGGAGGTAGAAACCATGTATCTGTCAAAGGAAGTAGAAAAAGAAAACCCTTCCCCGCACCCCCCCCGCCCCCACGCCATGTTTTAGAAGATGCTTATGTCGTATGTATTTGTTACCTGGACCCTGCTCAGCAAAGTGCTGCTGTAAAGTCGTGCATATTTTGCAGAATATGCATGAGACACTCCCTGTCTCTTAGGGCCGGTCCTAGTAGCTTGACTCGATCAGCAGGTCAAAGAGAACATTCTACACACCACTTTCTAGGAAACTGGTGGAATGTAATCGGTAGGTCAGCATTCTTCCTGCCTTCAGCTCACTCGAGGTGGGGCCTAATCAGAATTACGGATCATTCCGTTGCTTTTCCGGAAATGTCAGCAGGCCCTGTTGGGTGAAGCGCCTCCTGCTGGGGCCACTGTGAGGTCTCCTGCCTTCGGTTTCCTGGCCTTCCCCTAGGACAGGCCTTCTCAGAATTGCACTGTTCTGCAGCATATCAGATACAGAGTCGTTAAAACAGAAGGTATCTCTTTGTCTGAGAGGCCTTGGGGGAAATTTGAATTGTTGAGATCATCTCTCCTTGTCCACAACATCCCCGCATAGCTTCCAGTGAAAGAAGGTGAGGGGTGAACTTACTGTCGACGCCTTCTATACCCAAAACCTGATCAGAATGAGGTCTTGAGATAATTTGCCCAAGAGCCTCCGTTTCTAACCCAGTGCTTGCTTTCCTTAGGTCCATTAGAACTGAGGATTCTAGAAATTTCAGGTGCTGCCTGACTGAGGACTGAGTGTGTATTGGGTGTCTACAGTAGGTATTCATCTTCACCAGGAAGACTGCAAACCCCTGGGAAGGCGTCAGGACTCCAGGCGAGAGAGAGTATGTCTGCCCCCAAGAAGAGGCCACAGGCTGTTTAACAGCAGCTGCAGCTGTCATGGGCCACACAGCAAAGCAGGCAGACTTCCTTTATGTTTTAAACTGTTGGCAGAGGTTTGGGTCTGTCATGGGGGATTCTGGGGGCTTTCAAACCTGCTTCCCCTTTGCATCTCATGTCACAGTAGGCATGCCTCATCATGAGTGGTTTCACACGATAACAGAGAACACACAGGGTCCTGCACGGCAGACCCGAGGACCGCCTGTCTTCTTCGTGGCCAGGTTGGACATGGGTGACCATGCGTACCCGAGCGCTGACTCATTCTGCTTATGTCGTATGTATTTGTTACCTGGACCCTGCTCAGCAAAGTGCTGCTGTAAAGTCGTGCATATTTTGCAGAATATGCATGAGACACTCCCTGTCTCTTAGGGCCGGTCCTAGTAGCTTGACTCGATCAGCAGGTCAAAGAGAACATTCTACACACCACTTTCTAGGAAACTGGTGGAATGTAATCGGTAGGTCAGCATTCTTCCTGCCTTCAGCTCACTCGAGGTGGGGCCTAATCAGAATTACGGATCATTCCGTTGCTTTTCCGGAAATGTCAGCAGGCCCTGTTGGGTGAAGCGCCTCCTGCTGGGGCCACTGTGAGGTCTCCTGCCTTCGGTTTCCTGGCCTTCCCCTAGGACAGGCCTTCTCAGAATTGCACTGTTCTGCAGCATATCAGATACAGAGTCGTTAAAACAGAAGGTATCTCTTTGTCTGAGAGGCCTTGGGGGAAATTTGAATTGTTGAGATCATCTCTCCTTGTCCACAACATCCCCGCATAGCTTCCAGTGAAAGAAGGTGAGGGGTGAACTTACTGTCGACGCCTTCTATACCCAAAACCTGATCAGAATGAGGTCTTGAGATAATTTGCCCAAGAGCCTCCGTTTCTAACCCAGTGCTTGCTTTCCTTAGGTCCATTAGAACTGAGGATTCTAGAAATTTCAGGTGCTGCCTGACTGAGGACTGAGTGTGTATTGGGTGTCTACAGTAGGTATTCATCTTCACCAGGAAGACTGCAAACCCCTGGGAAGGCGTCAGGACTCCAGGCGAGAGAGAGTATGTCTGCCCCCAAGAAGAGGCCACAGGCTGTTTAACAGCAGCTGCAGCTGTCATGGGCCACACAGCAAAGCAGGCAGACTTCCTTTATGTTTTAAACTGTTGGCAGAGGTTTGGGTCTGTCATGGGGGATTCTGGGGGCTTTCAAACCTGCTTCCCCTTTGCATCTCATGTCACAGTAGGCATGCCTCATCATGAGTGGTTTCACACGATAACAGAGAACACACAGGGTCCTGCACGGCAGACCCGAGGACCGCCTGTCTTCTTCGTGGCCAGGTTGGACATGGGTGACCATGCGTACACATTGCTTTCCATAGAAAGACGCTCATCAGCGCTGACTCCACAGCCCGTTGGGCTGCATCAGGTGCTAACAGACGGTGCAGCTGTTTGATTGGCAAAAACATCTTGCTTTCTAACGGTCACTCTGGTCAGCAGAACGTGGGGGTCTGGCCTCTGGGAAGACCACTGCCCAGAGTCAAAAGAAGTCTCAGGGATCAGGCGGCCCCTCCTCTTGCAGTACGTTTACCCTTCTATTCTTTTTTTTTTTTTCTCATTTTTTTAAAAACAGCTTTATGGAGGTCAAATTTACATACTATGAACTTCACTCCTCTGAGTGCTCAACTCCGTGAGGAAGGAACCCCAGCGAGGCTGTGCAGCTGCCCCATAAGCCAGGTGCACAGCCTTCCCACCGGCCCTCACGCCCACGCCGACTCCCACTGACGCTCTGTCCTCTGGGAGCGGCCTCACAGGACACTTCGTATAAGCAGGATGGCGGGGTGTGTGCCCTCTGGGTCTGGCTCCTTCTGGCATAAAGGTTTTGAGAGTCACCTATGGTGCAGCATGGACTGGCGTTTCTTCCCTTCTTAACAAACAATTAAGGGTTCACCCATGGTCCTCTGCAGCAGCTGCTGGTAGGGTGTCTGGGGGCCATGTGTTATCATACGGGGGTGCAGGCTGCCCCCACTGGTGGAGAGCCCAGTGACGCGGCTCGACAGCCCGCACTGCAGACGTGACCTGTGTGACGTCAGTGGGGCTGAAGCGGAGTCCCCGGGCTGGGCTTCGAGACGTGTCCTCTGCCCCTCTGGGCACGTGCTCCGAGCCAGGTGTCGCCTGAGGGCGTCTTCCCTTTTCTTGTGCTACGTATCATTAGTGTTCTGTTTGTCTAATTTATATGTATGTTCAAAATATAAACTCACGTGTAAAGCTGATACTTATTTCACTTTTTGGGAAAATTTTGGAATCTCCTAAAATATTATTCAACATGTTGCACTGTTCACCAGAGAGACGGTTGAAGAAAAAGAGCATACAGTTCTTGTTTCCTGGTCGAGGTCTCAGTATAACTTGGCTTTGCAAATTTATCAACAGAAAAGGAGCAAATGGTGGGGCTGGCATGTATAGCTTAAGATCTAGGAGCTGTAGGATGGGGGGAGGTGCTTTTAATGAAGGAATTTAATCAAGGACAGGAAGTTTATTTAGCAGAACATTGCACCATAATTTTTGTGGCATAACAACATTACATATTCTGATTATATTTTCCCACTTCACTCCAGAACTTTGAATCCGCAATGCTAATCTTAACATTAATGAATGAAGTTTACAGAGGATAGGGGTTAAAAGAAACAGATCCATAAAAAAAAAATTATAGACGTTTTTTATCACCCAGCATAAAACCCTCTTGGGGAAAAGAAATCAGCGGAAATTAGACTGCTCGAGTGCTCAACTTCTCCTCTCAAGAGGCTGAGATGCCAAGAGGCAGGATTCTGTCTCTTGGCTCCTTTGAACCTTGAGTGATGATGAATAAGGAACACAGTTCTTTGGAGCTTAATAGTGTAAGAAGAGACCGTGAGTGGGAAAATCATCATCCGCAGAGGCACCTTTGGAAATCTGACAAAAATCAGTGCCTTCCAGTTGCCCTGGGTGCCTTCTATTTCCTTGCTGTTCATCCCTGCCGCCTTCAGTCACCGTTTCTTGCTAATAGTTTGGGGGCTGCCTGCTCAGATCCACATAAGGAGCCCCACAGTGCCCGTGGTGGTCGCCTCCGGGACCTGCACCCTGCAGGGGCCACTATGGCTCTCTAGGCTGAGTGTGAGGTTGGTTCATTTTTTAAACTTTCCATGAAAACAAACAGAAACAGGAGGCATATCCTTTGGAGATCAGCAAGGAGTCCTCTGCCCCTCTCACGTGCTCGAGCCAGGTGTCGCCTGAGGCGTCTTCCCTTTTCTTGTGCTACGTATCATTAGTGTTCTGTTTGTCTAATTTATATGTATGTTCAAAATATAAACTCACGTGTAAAGCTGATACTTATTTCACTTTTTGGGAAAATTTTGGAATCTCCTAAAATATTATTCAACATGTTGCACTGTTCACCAGAGAGACGGTTGAAGAAAAAGAGCATACAGTTCTTGTTTCCTGGTCGAGGTCTCAGTATAACTTGGCTTTGCAAATTTATCAACAGAAAAGGAGCAAATGGTGGGGCTGGCATGTATAGCTTAAGATCTAGGAGCTGTAGGATGGGGGGAGGTGCTTTTAATGAAGGAATTTAATCAAGGACAGGAAGTTTATTTAGCAGAACATTGCACCATAATTTTTGTGGCATAACAACATTACATATTCTGATTATATTTTCCCACTTCAGCTCCAGAACTTTGAATCCGCAATGCTAATCTTAACATTAATGAATGAAGTTTACAGAGGATAGGGGTTAAAAGAAACAGATCCATAAAAAAAAAATTATAGACGTTTTTTATCACCCAGCATAAAACCCTCTTGGGGAAAAGAAATCAGCGGAAATTAGACTGCTCGAGTGCTCAACTTCTCCTCTCAAGAGGCTGAGATGCCAAGAGGCAGGATTCTGTCTCTTGGCTCCTTTGAACCTTGAGTGATGATGAATAAGGAACACAGTTCTTTGGAGCTTAATAGTGTAAGAAGAGACCGTGAGTGGGAAAATCATCATCCGCAGAGGCACCTTTGGAAATCTGACAAAAATCAGTGCCTTCCAGTTGCCCTGGGTGCCTTCTATTTCCTTGCTGTTCATCCCTGCCGCCTTCAGTCACCGTTTCTTGCTAATAGTTTGGGGGCTGCCTGCTCAGATCCACATAAGGAGCCCCACAGTGCCCGTGGTGGTCGCCTCCGGGACCTGCACCCTGCAGGGGCCACTATGGCTCTCTAGGCTGAGTGTGAGGTTGGTTCATTTTTTAAACTTTCCATGAAAACAAACAGAAACAGGAGGCATATCCTTTTGGAGATCAGCAAGGAGTCCACACACCTGCGGCGGCCCAGGGCCTTGCAGAGCCCGCGCTTGCGGCAGGTGCCGACACAGGCTCCCTGGAGGAGAGGAGGAATGCAGACGGAAGTCAGTTTCGTGAACACGGAGTGGGTGGGCAGAGCAGGTGGTCACCCTCCCAGTGCAGCTGAGCCTCAGGGGCTGTCTTTTCAGGACGGGAGCTCCCTCTCGTCTGGCGTGGGGGTGGCGCTCAGGCAGCCCTCCAGACTCGCACAGGCGCCCCAAGAGTCAGAGCTGTGACCTGTGGCCCTGAGGAGGGCAGGGAGTAACGGGCCAGGTGAGCACTGGGCTGTCCATCTGTGAACTCCGCTTTCTGTGCTCTCGTCTCTGGAGTGAGCTGCGGGCCAGGCTGACGAGGAGTCTGCCTCCTGCGAGCGCACCTCGAGGCCCCCTTGCCGCGAGCCCAGGAGTCCACCGGCAAACCGAGGGAGGGTTCACTCAGGCTCTGCTGTCGAGAAGTTCCACGAATTCAGCAGTTGAGCTCGGAAACTGTCCTCGCCCCCAGCCTCGCTCCTGGGGCTGCCGCCCCGTCTCCGTCGCCGCCCCCGCGCTCTGGACCCCGGGCTCCGGACCGCGCGGCTCTGGACCCGGCGCTTCCGCCCCCTGCGGAGTCGCGTGCCTCCCGGGAGCCCGCGGCGCCGCTCTTCCGTCTGCAGGTGTGTGCGCTTCAGAGCTCACGCTCGCTGACGTCCTGGGACACACGCGTCCGGACTCCGGGCTGTTCCCACAGGCTCAGTTCTGCCGGTGACTTACGCTCTTCTGGATTCTGTTTCCTTAGGAGCTACTTTTAGACAAAAGAGGACAGACACTCCATTCCTAGTTTCCGGCTCGCCGGGCTGGCGGAAGCTGGAACTGCCTAAAAGCCTGATTCCGCCCGTGGCCAGCGTGCGGGCACGGGTGGGGATGGAGGGTGGGGTGAGGGCCGAGGGGGAGGGGGTCTGGGCACTGCTGGGCGTCGGGGGTGGCAGCGGCTCCTCCAGAAGGTGAGGCTTGGGCTCATCTGTGGTTGTGAAACAACTCAGAGACAGAGACAGGGTCCAAGCACAGCTGCCCCAGGGTCTCTTTCCAACAAGGCGACCTGCTATGGGGTCTGAGGAGCCAGGTGCCTGGGGCCAGAAACCTGGGCAGGCTTGAGAGAGGAAGGTGCCGAGAGCACACCATCGCTGGGGAAGGAGCCCCGACCCCCTCCCGCCACCAAGCCAGCCTGATGTGAGCAGCTGCCAGACAGCACCTTCTAACTCATAAATTACAAGTGTTGGAGCCTCATCTATGGAAAACCGGAAGCATTCCTTCCTGAGTCCACAGTGGTGAAGATAAACACATAACTAAGATACACAAATGACGGGGATGGGTAGCTCCTCCTTAAGAAGAATTCTAATGACCAGCGAGGAAGAAATGAGGAAAGTACCCAGTCACCAATAGGCGGACTTTACAGCAAAAGTCCCTGCAGGAAAGATCCACTGATGGATACAAGTCACTGGACTAAGTTTTGAGAAAAAGAAAGAATATTTTCATAGTCTCTTATGAAAGATACCTCTTGTTAGATAGGATAGGCATCTTGTTCTTCCCAAGACACTGATCAATTAGAAAGAAAAGTAATAACTTTACAGTCCTTGTGGTGGAGAACACCTGCAGCCATGGAGCTGTATGAGGGAAGACCAGGTACATCTCTGCGATTCCTGCTAAAGGCATCACCACAACCAATCAACACTGAAGAACACACCAGGCAGGTCCTCGTTCTGAGACTTTCTGAAAGGTCATTAACCAGAACCGTCAAGGTTCAAGGGCATGAAAGACAAGAAGAGACTGAGAAACTGTGAAAAAGTTCTAATAATCTGCTTTCCAAAAAAAAAAAAAAACTGATGAAGATTGAGATGGAGACCTGCTCGTAAGCCCTGGCCAGAGTCGGGCATCACCTGGAAGCCTCGCCAGTCTGGTGAAATGTGACCCTGAGTTCTCTGTTGGGAAGAAACGAAGCATGAGAGGAAAGCATCTGAATGTGGCCGATGTAGATGGACAGTTAAGTCAGTACAAACTCAATGCCTTATTTTTTTTTTTAAAGTTAGCCTCATTTGAAAAAATGCCTGAATTTTCGATTTCACGTTTGTCTGCCAGAGAACTTTCCTCATGCCGAGCACTACTCTAAACCCTACAAAAAAGAAAAGAATTAGAAAACATAATCTTTACCCTTAGAACTTGGAGGGAAATAAGGTATTACAAGAGAAAGACACAAATCAAAGGTGAAAATATGCCTGTATCATTAACCACATACTTCCCTCAACTGCAGTGCTTGCTACACGTCAGTCTCTGCCTCTAAATTGCAATTGGTTTTGTGTTTTTTTAATTATCTTTGTTTATGTATATTTTTGGCTGTGCTTGGCCTTCACTGCTGGGTGCAGTCTTTCTCTAGCTGTGGAGAGTGCGGGCTGCTCTGGTCGGGGCGCACGGGCTCCAGGGCTTGCAGCCTTCAGGACGTGAGCACGCAGGCTCAGGAGCTGTGGCTCCTGGGAGGAGTTGCCCCGTGGCGTGTGGGATCTTCCTAGACCAGGGATCGGACCCATGTCTCCTGAATAGGCAGGCGGATTCTTCACCAGGAGGCCACCAGGGAAGCCCTAAAGTGCAATTGATTGAGGATGGCTGTCAGTTTATCGGTGCTTCGTCTCACAGCCTGAGGAGTGCTTTGTGTACTATGAAAGGTGCTCGGAAATATTTGTTATGAATAAAACATCTTACAATTTTTAAAAATGCTTAAAATGAATGGGTAAAGAAATGTGATGTATACATACATACACAGGGTGTTGCTTGGTCTTAAAGAGGAACATCCTGCCATTTGTGACCACGTGGATGCACCTCGACGGAGGACATTGTGCTCAGTGACGGGGCAGACGCAGGGGAGGTGCTATGCTGGCCTCACTTGTGCACAGACTCTCAAGCGGTGGTCACCCTCACCAGAGAAGGGAGAAGAGTGGCTGCGGGGGCTGGAGGAGAGAGGGAGGGCGCTCAGAGGGCGCAGTTACACCCGTGCAGGAAGGACAAGTTCTGGATGTCAGCGGACAGCCCCGTGCCTGCGGCCGATGGCGAGGAGGACGGGCCTTATGTGGAGTGTTCTCACCACAGACTGACAGCAGCAACAGAAGCGGTGGGAGGAGTCATAATAACGGGGTGGGAGGAGACTTTGGGAGGTGTGCTTGTGGCCTGAACACTTCCCCAGATTACCTGTTGCTCAGTTTGCTGAAGCTTATGTGCATTGACGCGGTGACGCTATCCAGCCATCTCGTCCTCTGTCGCCCCTCCTCCTGCCCAGCACCAGGGTCTTAGTGAGTCGGCTCTTCACAATTAGCAGCCAAAGTAGTGGAGCTTCAGCTTCAGCAGCAGTCCTTCCAATGAATATTCGGGGTTGATTTCCTTTAGAATTATCTGGTTTGATCTCCTAGCAGTCCAAGGGACTCTCAAGAGTCTTCTCCAGCCCTGCAGTTTGAAAGCATCGATTCTTCGGTGCTCAGATTATACTTATCGCCAAACTCAAGTTATTTACATTACGTAGGTACTGCTTTTCACGTCAATCACACCTCAACAAAGCAGCTTAAAATTTAAACACATGGGCATCCCTGGTGGCTCAGTGGTAAAGAATCTGCCTGCCAGTGCAGGAGACTCGGGTTTGATCCCTGATCTGGGAAGAGCCCACGTGCTGCAGAGCCACTAAGCCCGTGTACAAGAGCTGCTGAGCCTGTGCTCTGGAGCCCGGGAACGACAGCAAGAGCAGCCACCGCAGTGAGAAGCCCCCGTGCTGCAGCCAGGAAGAATCCTTTGCAGCAACAAAGACCCAGCGGAACCAAAAATAAATACATGAATAAAATTTAAAAATTAAACACATAGTTAATTGACTTTTAGAAGCCATGCAGAGAGACATCACATGAGCCCTGAGGTAGAACTCCTGCAAAGCAAAGACACAGCCTGTTAAAACTGAGTAGGACAGGCAGGAGCAGTCCAGGAAGAGGAAGTCAAGAGTTGTGAGTGGATGCTCAACTTCCGGCTGCAAGGAGACTATTCTGGAATGGAGAGAGACCCACCTTTTTCTGCTGAAGGCACAGCACCCAGTCCCAAGGAGCTGGGGGCGGTGGAGGTGAGAGACAGCGGTGGGGATTGAGCTTCTGGAAGATAACTGAGGCTGGTTCGAGAGTACCATGAGGCCAGGACACACTGAGAAGCACAGGCAAGGAATTCAGTTAGATGCCAGGGAAGAGGAAACAATGACTACAGAGCAGGCCTGAAGGCCAGCCCTGAGCGAGTCAGAGAGAAGGGCCGGCAGGCCTCTGCAGGGCAGTGGAGAGGCCCCGGCGCTCAGAACAGGGATGCGGCCGCTGGGTTTTGCCAATAGAATATCATCGGTGGTTTGTTAATAAAAGTAGTTTATCCATGGTAAAGGCCAGAGAATCAGAGGTAGTCAACTGAAAATTTATTGGTGGCAGGAAGCAAACTCTGATTTATCTCCGTGCATGTACGCTCGGTCAGCTCAGTCATGTCTGACTCTGTGACCCTGACTTGATCAGCTTCAGCAGCATCCCAATGGGTTGAGAATTATTTTTCCAGTAGGTCCAAAGACCCTGCAGTTTGAAAGCATCGATTCTTCGGTGCTCAGATTATACTTATCGCCAAACTCAAGTTATTTACATTACGTAGGTACTGCTTTTCACGTCAATCACACCTCAACAAAGCAGCTTAAAATTTAAACACATGGGCATCCCTGGTGGCTCAGTGGTAAAGAATCTGCCTGCCAGTGCAGGAGACTCGGGTTTGATCCTGATCTGGGAAGAGCCCACGTGCTGCAGAGCCACTAAGCCCGTGTACAAGAGCTGCTGAGCCTGTGCTCTGGAGCCCGGGAACGACAGCAAGAGCAGCCACCGCAGTGAGAAGCCCCCGTGCTGCAGCCAGGAAGAATCCTTTGCAGCAACAAAGACCCAGCGGAACCAAAAATAAATACATGAATAAAATTTAAAAATTAAACACATAGTTAATTGACTTTTAGAAGCCATGCAGAGAGACATCACATGAGCCCTGAGGTAGAACTCCTGCAAAGCAAAGACACAGCCTGTTAAAACTGAGTAGGACAGGCAGGAGCAGTCCAGGAAGAGGAAGTCAAGAGTTGTGAGTGGATGCTCAACTTCCGGCTGCAAGGAGACTATTCTGGAATGGAGAGAGACCCACCTTTTTCTGCTGAAGGCACAGCACCCAGTCCCAAGGAGCTGGGGGCGGTGGAGGTGAGAGACAGCGGTGGGGATTGAGCTTCTGGAAGATAACTGAGGCTGGTTCGAGAGTACCATGAGGCCAGGACACACTGAGAAGCACAGGCAAGGAATTCAGTTAGATGCCAGGGAAGAGGAAACAATGACTACAGAGCAGGCCTGAAGGCCAGCCCTGAGCGAGTCAGAGAGAAGGGCCGGCAGGCCTCTGCAGGGCAGTGGAGAGGCCCCGGCGCTCAGAACAGGGATGCGGCCGCTGGGTTTTGCCAATAGAATATCATCGGTGGTTTGTTAATAAAAGTAGTTTATCCATGGTAAAGGCCAGAGAATCAGAGGTAGTCAACTGAAAATTTATTGGTGGCAGGAAGCAAACTCTGATTTATCTCCGTGCATGTACGCTCGGTCAGCTCAGTCATGTCTGACTCTGTGCGACCCCGTGGACTTCAGCCCTCCAGGCTCCTCCACCCATGGGATTCTCCAGTCAAGAAGACTGCGGGGGGCGGCCATGCCCTCCTCCTGGGGATCTTCTGGTCCACAGGGATCAGACTCACATCTCCTATGTCTCCCGTACTGGCAGGCGGGTTCTTTACCACTAACGCCACCTGGGAAGCCCAGTATGTCTTTGTATTTCCCCCGAATACCTCGATCACCCAGAAGAACATCTTGGAATTCTGACAATGGAATTCCGCAGTTCCCTGCCAGGAGCTTCAGTCTAAGCCAGACTCAAGCAACCCAGAAAAAGACGCCTGCTTGAAGATGGGTAACTTGCATTGGAGACATCTGAGGAAGGAATTTTACAGCAGGAAGGAAGGGAACGTGGGGCTGGCATCGACTGAGGGGCTGCAGAAATGGGGGCGGGGGCAGGAGGCCATGGCACTTGCTGTCAACATATGTGGGTGGTCAGTCTTAGTGGGTGGGATCTCCTATTCTCAAGGACATGTTTGTGCGGTTTGATCATACTATATTTTATCTCTAAAAGGTGTAAGCTTCAGAAAGACCACAGAGACAAGGACAGTTTATATCAATGGGGTGTGAACAGCCGCCACGGGGGTCCCTGACTCTTGCACATCCTTTCAGTTAAGACCATTCTGTATGTGATTGGCATCCCGCTCGTCCTTCAACTGCATATCAGAAGTGTTTCCCTCAAATTAACACAAATTTTCATACCTGGAATTCTGCAGTGGTGTGAATGTACCAACGTGTGTTGAATTGTTCCCAGTGACTAGTTTATATCAATGTGTAAGGACACACTGAGAAGCACAGGCAAGGAATTCAGTTAGATGCCAGGAAGAGAAACAATGACTACAGAGCAGGCCTGAAGGCCAGCCCTGAGCGAGTCAGAGAGAAGGGCGGCAGGCCTCTGCAGGGCAGTGGAGGCCCGCGCTCAGAACAGGGATGCGGCCGCTGGGTTTTGCCAATAGAATATCATCGGTGGTTTGTTAATAAAAGTAGTTTATCCATGGTAAAGGCCAGAGAATCAGAGGTAGTCAACTGAAAATTTATTGGTGGCAGGAAGCAAACTCTGATTTATCTCCGTGCATGTACGCTCGGTCAGCTCAGTCATGTCTGACTCTGTGCGACCCCGTGGACTTCAGCCCTCCAGGCTCCTCCACCCATGGGATTCTCCAGTCAAGAAGACTGCGGGGGGCGGCCATGCCCTCCTCCTGGGGATCTTCTGGTCCACAGGGATCAGACCCACATCTCCTATGTCTCCCGTACTGGCAGGCGGGTTCTTTACCACTAACGCCACCTGGGAAGCCCAGTATGTCTTTGTATTTCCCCCGAATACCTCGATCACCCAGAAGAACATCTTGGAATTCTGACAATGGAATTCCGCAGTTCCCTGCCAGGAGCTTCAGTCTAAGCCAGACTCAAGCAACCCAGAAAAAGACGCCTGCTTGAAGATGGGTAACTTGCATTGGAGACATCTGAGGAAGGAATTTTACAGCAGGAAGGAAGGGAACGTGGGGCTGGCATCGACTGAGGGGCTGCAGAAATGGGGGCGGGGGCAGGAGGCCATGGCACTTGCTGTCAACATATGTGGGTGGTCAGTCTTAGTGGGTGGGATCTCCTATTCTCAAGGACATGTTTGTGCGGTTTGATCATACTATATTTTATCTCTAAAAGGTGTAAGCTTCAGAAAGACCACAGAGACAAGGACAGTTTATATCAATGGGGTGTGAACAGCCGCCACGGGGGTCCCTGACTCTTGCACATCCTTTCAGTTAAGACCATTCTGTATGTGATTGGCATCCCGCTCGTCCTTCAACTGCATATCAGAAGTGTTTCCCTCAAATTAACACAAATTTTCATACCTGGAATTCTGCAGTGGTGTGAATGTACCAACGTGTGTTGAATTGTTCCCAGTGACTAGATATTTAGCTTAATTCCAAGCTTTACAGCAACACGTGCTGAGGTGAGCATTTGAACAAGGATGTCCAGTTGTTTCCAGTTCATTCCAGCCCCACGTGTCTCAGGCGGCGTCCTCTAGGTGGGTGTGGACTTGCCTCCCCTCTGCACTGAGCGCTTGCTTGTGGAGGCAGCCACATGTGCGGACACCGCCCTCAGCCACACTCTGGAGGGCGGAGGCGCCGGGCTGGACGGTGCCGGCAGCGGAGGCCACCTGGCTCCGGACCCGAAGGGCCGTCTGGCCCGGGCTGCCCCAGCTGGCGTCTCTGTGCTGTCACACTGTGCGCAGCGCGGCGAGTGGCCGCGGGCCTCTGCGTCCAGCTCCTCTGCGAAGACGGTGCCCCAACACCCCTGACCTCAGGGCTCCTCCCCAGGTGGAGTCCCAGTGCCCGTCCCGTCCCTGCCCGCTCTCTGTGGGCGACACGGAGGCAGAGGGACAGCCTCTGGTGGCAGCGGCACACCAGACACGAGGCTGGTCCCTCGGCCCAAACCCTGAGCCAAAGGGGCACCTTGTGGAGACCTCTGACCTCCCCACAGTCGTGGCAGCAGCAGGCCGCTGACCACACGAGGGGGAGTGACCACACTCCCAGGGTGGGCAGGGCAGCTTCACAGTTCTCGAATGGCTTGGGAGAAGAGCCCTCCACAAATCCACTGCATCCCCAGGCGGTCCCGCTCTTGACTCCCCGTCCGCCCCTTCTTCTCGTCGCCGGCAGCACGGTCCGGTCCGGCCTCGCCTCCCAGGGCCGCTGATGGAAATGCGGGTTCCAGGCCCGGCGGCCGAGTCTGCGCCCTGGACTCCAGTGACGCGAACACCCAGCGTCCTTCCCGCGGGCCCCCGGCTGTTCTGAGGCTCTCTGGTCTTCCTGGCGGGTCTTGAGCCCCCCCTGACCCTTTCCCGCCGTTCCCCCTTCTGCCTCGACCACGCTCTCGCATGGGGTCCCAGACTCGACTGTCCCTCCCTTCCTCTGCGACATGAACACCTTCATCAAGGTCCAGGCAAAGCGCCGTCTTCACGATCCTGAGCTCCCTCAGTGCCACCGGCTTCCCGTTGGCCTGATCAGATTTCCTCCCGTTGGCAGAGGGTGCCTCAAGAGTGGGGGTGTCTCCGGAGTCGGGGCTCCCGGCAGGCCCTCCTCCTGGCTCTGAGTACCTGGCGCTGGGATTCCCAGAATCTCAGAGGAAAATCTTTGCAGAGATCCGGGGTGTAATTCCAGCCCGGAAGGGAGATTTGGTCCCTGCTTCCAAGCTGGGGACCCTGCTTCCACAAACCTTGCCTCCCAGAAGATGGGGCCCACAGCAGGACCTTACTGAGAGAGGAGACTTGGAAGTCACAGGGCTGTCCACTGCTCGTGGGGAGGACAGTGCCTGATCCTGAGTGAGACCCACAGGGCCGGCTTTCAGGCCCAGATCTCAAGGGGCACCTGTTCCGACTTCTCGGCCACGTGGTCAGAGGTCAGGCCCCTGGGGGTCGCAGCCCACGGCGAAGCTGGGCGTGAGCGTCTCTGGTGCAGGCTGAGACACATGGGCAGCAGAAGAGAAAGCTCAGGATGGACAGATGGACAGTCACAGGTGAGTTCACGGGGCCTCCTCACAAAGGACTGAAGCACCCCTCCTGAGAGCTGTGTGTGATTTCCAGAGTTTCAAGAATAAACTTATTTCCTGAACATCATCCGGTGAGCTAACAGAAAAAACAGCACTGAGTGAATATTCCATATACACTCGTCAACTGGGTGCTTTAATTTGAGAAACAAAGTAAACAAAATAAATAAGGCCTTTGCTGATGGACCCTGAACTTGATTTTCAAAAGGAAGAAATTTTGAAGGAATTGGGAAGTTTTAATGAACTTTTATTTTTTCCAGGAAACTTTTTGAAAGGATGTTTGGTTTATAAAGATGGAGACAGAGAAGAATGGATTAGAGGACGTCTGTCCTCAAGGCTACAAAAGGAAGTCAAGAAATAACAAAAATTTACTCCCCAGAGGAATGGCATATCAATTTATGAAATAAAAGTTTATATAAATCACAAATTGACAAAATGCAAACTGTTAGGGCCCCCAGCGATCCTACGCAGGCCACGCAGAGCAGCCAGTGCCGAGCACAGCCTGGGAGGCTCCGCCTGCCGCCACCTGCGGCCCTCGGGTGCTGGTGAGACTCTGCTCCCGACACACGCAGTGCCCGGGCCGGAGAAGGGCAGCCGGCGTGTTCCCAGCACCTCCTCCGAGGCCTGACTTCCGTCAGAGTCGATGACAGATGACACCAAAAACAAGTACGGAATCCAGAGATCAGAGGGAGCCTCCCACGCGGGGGCGGCAGCTGAGGGCAGCCGGGCAGCTGGGGTGCAGGCGGGCTTCGTTCCTCAGGGTCAGCAGAGCTGGGGGGCGGGGCAAGTGGAGGCCAGGAGGTGCTGGTCCTGGGGGCCTGGCAGAAAGGCCAGTGAAAGGCCAGAGGCCAGGGGCGCGGGCACAGCAGGGTGTGGGCTCGCTGGCCAGCGCGGCCTGTGGGCATCAGTGCCTCCGCCCCTCAGTCATAAATGTCTGTCTCTCTGGTGTCGGAACGCCCGTCTCACTTCCCCACTTGGCGTGGAGGGCAGAATGCCGGCCCTGTCCCTGCTCGGAAGGGGCCGAGCACCGTGGTCTGTGGTCTGTAGGCTCGCGCCGCGCTTCCGAGCGGAGAGCCCGCTCTCGCTCTCGGAGGGCCAGCCTTGGCTCGCTGAGCTCAGAGGCGGGACGCTGCGTCGGGCTTCCCAGGGCACCCGCCCAGGTGGCTCGGAGGGCTCGGAGGAGACCCGTGTCCTCAGACGGCACTGGACTTGCCCTTCACGCTTCTGAAGCAGGGCCGATCGTCTGAGTTCTTAAATGAAGACCTTAGAACATTAAAGAGAAAACACATTCAGATTTTTAAAGCTAAATGTATGTGAAGAGTAGCTGATGGAGAATGTTTTGAGTTGCTGACTATCCAAGTTACCGACGCTTGCTAAAAGCGGTTCATGTGCACAAAGCCCCTGAACAGCTGTGTGTCAGAGGGGTCTAGCGTGTAAAGCCCAGAGCACATGGGGAGCGGACGGTTTCCAGAGCGACCCGGGGACAGTGCAGCTTTCGGCCGGCGCGCCCCCTTCCCGAGGCCCCACCGCCAGCCCCCATTCCTGCCGCATCGCCCTCGGTTCCCCGGCCGGAACCGCCACCGGGCGCAGGGGCGCTGGCCTGCCGCCCCCCGCGGAGCAGGGCCAGCTGGTACAGGGCGCAGACCTGGACCGCCCAGAGGAGGGGCACAGGCCCGCAGAGGCGTCCCGAGCCGCAGCCTCCCTGGACGTGCTGCACTGGCAGCGGTGCCCCTACCTGTGCGGGCCGCCGCTCCCTGCCGGGAGACAGCCCAGAGCCCCTCTTCTGCCAGACAACATGCCTCCCTCAGACTCAGCCCCCTTGCCCCTCCGGGCTGGCCACGGGGGCCAGGGCCCTAGACTGGGAGTGACCCGGCCTCAAGGCCTGCCCACGGGGAGAGGCCGGCCGAACGCAGGCAGGTGCGCCTGGACGGGGCTCTGAAGGTGCTGGACCACTGGCACGGGCACCTTCAGCTCGGACAGGCAGGCCTGAGGACCTGCCGCGGCCCCAGGAGACGCGGGACACGTGCAGGGAGGAGAGAGCAACAGCCCACCCAGGGAGGCGGGGGCTGCGGGAACAGGGGGGAGGCCGCAGGCCCACCGTCTTCATGGGCTGCCCAGGCAGTGGAGGAAGCCCGGCTAGGGGCTGGATGAGAAGCAGCAACCCAGAGACGACACTGGGAGGTCTGCCCCCAGCGCCCCCTCTGCCCTCCGAACCTGTGCCTCTCGCCCTTGGTCTCCGAGCCTGGAAACTCCTCATTTCAGCTCTAGCTCGCTGCACCGGGCCCCTGCATGCTGCCTCCCTCCTCTGGCCGCCCTCCGCACACCCCGGGTCGAGAGCCCCTTGCTCTCCCTGGGCTCCCGGGGTTCCCGCCTCACCTCGGCTCGGCTGCCTCTCGCGTGGAGTCCTCACCTCCCACCAGGGGTGCAGGGGCCATGGTGAGAGGACACGCAGAGGACCAGCGCCTTCTCTCCGTCGTGCGACCAGGAGCACTCTGGGTGCGTGCGGCCTGGCTGGCTGAACTCTCCAAGTGGTGACGGCCATGCGGACAAGAAGCTGGCGGCACGGCTCCGAGCCCCGGAGACTGGGGGCTGGGCTCCAGGGCACGGCCAGCCCTCACAGCCGGCCCCCGACGGGGCCCTGGAGTTTCAGGAGTGACACCTCTTGGCTGACCAGTGACCCTGTACCTTACCGTGTCCAACAGGAGGAGGGCCGAGCTTGCGAATAACCCAGCCCGTGAACTGCTGCAAACGAGCACAACTGGCTTTTCACCTATTGCTCCAATTTTCAGAAAATTGCCCAAATTCTTTGCAAAGCATTTGGCCTTCTGTTGGCTCGGTGAAGAGAGCTGGCAGAATCGCACGGTCCCTTGCTAGAGATACGTCACTGCTGACGTCGAGTCAGGAAGGACACGTCACAGGTGGCTTCTCAGAACACTGGCAAGAAGAGGAGACAAAAGGGAACAGCTGTTTACGCTGTGTCTTTGATTCTGTGACTCTCTACCACATAACTGATTAAAACCATAAGCCAGGTTTCTTTTGTGCCTGTCAGGGGATTGTCCTCTGTGCCCGTGGGCAGCAGGGTCCCCCGGCCAGGCCGGGGGTCTGGGAATGCTCTGGGCTGTTCTGTCTAGTGGAGGACGCTCAGGGCACTCAGCACATTAAGTAGGAAAGTGCGTATAGTCCTGATGAACAAAGACCAGCCCGGGGGCCTGCTGGTATGTATGGCCAAGGGATTCGTCACATTCCAGAGCTCAGCTCAGTTCCTTCAGACTGGGTGTGCGGTGATAGCACTGAAGGTGGCTTTTCCAGAGCGTTCCAGCCCACCTCCTGTCCTGGCTGAGGCTAGAGTCCCCAGAGGAGGGACTGTTTGGAAGCAGGGCCCACAGAGTGACAGAGCTCCATGGGGAAGAGCGAGGTGGAGTCCGGAGGCTAGAGCAGAGGCTTGAGGAAAGGCAGTTTTTCTCACTCTGAACTCACTGCACCTGGAAGGGTCCTGCCTCTGAGAGCAGAAGGGTGGAAGGGCTCCCGCGGTCCGTGCACCAGCCTCCGCAGCAGCACGGCTCCCGACGCGCCAGAGAGGATCCAGGCTGCCCAGAAAGGGTCGCCCGCAGACTGCCTCAGAGACACGATCGCCCCAGGCGGCCAGGGCCCTGCAGACCAGGTAAAGGACAGCTGAGGCGAGCCACGGGGACCTCGGCGGACCCCCCCACTCCTCTCTCCTTATCTGTGCTTGGGCCTGAGCACTGCCCACCCTGCCCCCCACCCCACCCCGGAGGGACAGCTTCGGTTGGAGGTCGGGTGAGAACTGTGACGCTTCCCTGCATGTTGAGGCACGGTGCAAATGCCGAGAGTCTGGATTGCTGAACCTGGGGCGTGCCAGGCCCGGGCTCCCACGGAGCACTGCGAGGTGGGAAAGCCATGCCCTCCCCTGATCTCAGAGAGGAAACTTTCAGTGAGCCAGTCCATCGAGACCCTGGGTGTCTGAAGCAAGGCCGCGGCCCCCGAACCCGAGTGTTGAACTGTTAACACCAGCACACAGTACTGATACTTTCCACACGCTCCACTCCCGGGCCGCACGGGGGCTCTGCTGCCCAAGAGCGCTGCAGTCCGCGAGCCCTGCGTTCCTTGGGGGTCAGGACCTGCTGTGGGTGCGCACTGGAGACAGTACGACAGTGGAGGACACGGTGTGTCACTCTACCACCGCACAGCAACTACTGCTATTTGATGATGATGCAATAACAGTATAATAATAACATACGAATACTGCCATCTAGGACGCCGCGGTCAAAAGCGACAATCAGCACTGCGTACACACACAGTGGAAGAGTTAGAGGAGACACTGATCATAAATGAACCGCGTCATAACAAAACATCCTTAGTATTTTTGTGGATTTTTTATAAGTCACTAAAAATTACTGTCTTTTAAACGTCTTCAGTTGGAGAAGGCAATGGCAACCCACTCCTCCAGAATTCTTGCCTAGAAAATTCCATGGAGAGAGAAGCTGGCGAGCTACAGTCCATGGTGTCTCCAATATACACCTATGGGGCTTCCCTGATGGCTCAGGGGTGAGGAATCTTCCTGCAGTGTGGGGGACCCGGGTTCCATCCCTGGGTGGGGAAGACCCTCCTGGAGGAGGGCAAGGCCACCCACTTCAGAATTCTTGCCTGGAGGATCCCCCGGGCAGAGCGGCCTGGTGGGCTGCGGTCCGGGGCGTCACCGTGGCAGACACGACGGGAGTGACTCTGCGGCAGCAGGCGGTGTCAGCGGCGGAGCTGCAGTTTCCAGTTCATTGCTGCTCCCTCCTTGGGCTTCCCTGGTGGCTCAATAATAAAGAATCCACCTGCCAGCGCAGGAGATGAGAGTTCAGCCCCTGGGTCAGGAAGATCCCCTGGATAAGGAAATGGCAACCCATTCCAGCATTCTTGCCTGGGGAACCCCAGGGACAGAGGAGCCTGTGGGGTACAGTCCAGGGGGTCACACAGATTTGGACACGACTGAGCAACTAAAACAATACTTCCCTCCTTCTTGAAAAATAAATTTGTAAGAAAATAGTTTTATCCAAAACAAGGTTGATTTTTTGGTGTCAAGTATGGGTTTTTCTAAAATAATTTTCTTGGATGTGAATGTATAATTTTAAAAGATCGATATTTAAATTACTGAATTTAGGTAAATTCAACTCTTCTTATGGTCTCTTTATGATAAATGTGAAATGAAAATTGAGCTCCTGTGTTCAGACTGGGCTCCGTCTACAAGAGCACTTGGACATCTGAATGAGTCGCTGAAGTAAATAACCTCCTCACAGAACATGATGATCGGCTCTGGTTTGGATACACATTCAACTAACTAACTGATTACTTGTTTTCACTTTTTTAGAAGCTGTGACATTTGAAGATAACGTCTAGTCTTCACTAGGGGCACTCTGATTTCCTCAAGTTTGAGGGGGGAGGCTCCGTCTTCAGCTTCTGTCATTTCTGTTTCAACTGTGACTAAGATGGAAAATCTCTGGTGAGCAGCTGGCAAGGCCAGCCCCTCACTCCCCACCTCCCGGGGCAGCGAAGACTTCACGAGTTCAGAGAGTAACACACACTCTTCTCTGGATCCACCTCATCATAAGAGAGAAAATACCACTTCTGGTAGATCAATAATGTCAGATGAGTAAACCAGAAGATGGCGTTGAAGGTTTGCAATCATATTTTAAAACGAGGCCGGCGCGGTTTTCAACGTCTGAAAGTGTATGAGTGAGGAGAACGGTGAAACAGCTCCATCCGGGCAGAGGACACGTGTGCGAAAGTACAGAAAGCTCTAGTTTGCCGTTTTTGTTCTCGGCAATCTTCCTCTGTTGTTGGAGAGCGTGCTCGGGGAAAGCAACCCACCAATTAGAGCGCGAGGCAGCCCGCAGGCAGCAACGTCCACTCTGTTGGCTGAGGTGTCCAAGTGCCCAGTTCTGATCCCCACACGTAGAGCGGCCCCCAAAATATCTCTTGAATGAATGAATCCATGAACGAAGGACGGAAAACCACCCTGACCAGAATTTTCTTTGAAAAAAAAAAAAAAAAAACCTGTTGTTTACTACGTAGACTCTGATAGTGGAAAAATTACATGAGTGAATAAAAACATAGCATCCTGTTAATTTCTGAGAAAGTCGTTAGTTGGAGGGAAAGCGTACCCACTCTGTGCCTCACGGCTGTTTTTCTCTCCGCTGAACTTGGTCTGTCCTTTGGGTGGGAGAGAGTGGCCCAATGTTTAAAGATTAAAAGAAAAACTGAGAAACAAGTGAAATCAAACGCTTTTCAGGAGTTGCGAGTTGACCTGGGGAGCTGGTGGTCTAAAATCATATAGAAACCAGAGATCTGACCGTTTACCTGAAATTGTTAACTACACAAACATGCTGAGGCGGTCAAGGAGCTGGGGGAAGGGCGCGGGCAGGTGCTCAGGGAGGTACTCGATGTTAAGGAGATTTTGGAAAATGAAGTAAAATCCCTCTGGCTTAAATGTTATTCCTATTCTGACCATTTAACCCCTCACTTGTAAATTGCTGTTCCTGAGAGGTGAACGTGGACACTCCTTCCAGCTCTTTCCTGTGGCCACGACGAAACCCCGGCGCTCCTCCAGCTCTCCGCTGCAGCCACAGCTGAAGCCCCAGGGGCTGCGCGTTTCCCAGTCACTGCAGGCCGCCCGCCCAGCCAGCACAGGAGGACGCCAGCGTTTCAGCCACACTCGAGCAGCTCGTGCGCGAGCTCCTAGCTCGAGGTATCTGGGCCATTTCCTTGTTTCCTTTCAATGAGTGTGATGTTCTCTTCAGCACCTCGGAGGGGCGGGGCTCTCGGTGACAGCCAAGAGTGCCCCCCACCCACCCACGGTTCCTCGACACGACCGTCCAGTCTTTGGTTCCGTGTTCTGCAAGCCAAGCCCCCCGAGCGGCAGATTCCCGCTCCTACGCGCCCCCCGCTTCCCGCCCGGGCAGCACGGCTGTCGCTGAGCTGCTGCTGGTTCCCGGCGGGGCCTCCCGCGGTCCCGGCGCGGAGGCGAGGTCCCCATTCGCGCCTCGCCCCGGGCAGGAAGCCGCCCGAGTGAGGATCCCCGGGCCCGCGCGCCCGACTCGAGGTGCGTCCCCGCGCGCCCGGCCCTCGGCCCGCAGCCCCCTGAGCCGGCCCGCGCCCCCGGCTCCCCGTCCGGAACCCCCGCCCGGCCCGGCCCGGCCCCGCGCGCCCGGCCCCCGCCCCTCGGGAGGCGCCCCGGTGCGCCCCGCCCCGCCCCGGCCCCGCCCCGAGCGCGGCTTTTAAGCTTTATAAAGTTCCTCTTTCCGACCCCGGAGGCTTAGTTTCACTGCGCGAACTCGGGACTCGCCGCTGCGCTCAGCTCAGAGTCGGGGACCAGGTGAGACTCGGGCCGGGAAGGTGCGGCGCGAGGCGGGCGCCGCAGCGAACACGGCGCGGCCCGGAGGTCCTGGTCCGTCTGGAGGGCGGCGCGGGGGCTCCCAGCGCCGGCGCCGGCAGGGACCCTGTCCCTCGAGGGAGCTCCGACGCCCGCCGCGGCGGCTCCGGGCCCACGAGTCCCGCGGCCTCGGCGCCCGCGGGGGAGCGGCCACGCGCGGGACCGGGCGGGAGAGCCCCCCACGGCGCGGCAGGCTTCCCCGTGGGGACCACCCAGACTCCCAGGCCGCTTCTGCTGCGCCTCCTTCGGACGGGCTCAGACCCATGGGGCCTCGGGCCCGCGGCTGGCCGGCAGGGGGTGGGAGAGGAGGCGCTCCGGATCTGCCCCCTGGGGCCGTGCCCTCCGCCGACCCCCTCCCGGCGCTCCGCGGCCCCTTCCCGCCCCGGCTCTCCCCGGCCGGCCTCCGTCCCGGCCGATGCTGCTCGGGGCATCCCCGCCGACGAGGCTGCGCTCCGCGCTGAAGGCGGCGCTCTCTGTCGCGCGTGGCTCCAGGCCACCCCGGCGGTGCCGGCCGCCGGAAGGGTATGCCCGGGGCGGAGGCTGCGGCGCCGCGAGGGCCGCGCACCTGCGAGGCCAGACCCAGGGCAGCCCGCGTGCGCGCCACGCGCGGGCACCGCGGGAGTGGGGCTCGAGACGGGGCCCAGGTGACAACTGGCGGCGGCGGGGGAAGCGGTCGGCCGCGGCTCGGCCCTGCGCGGAGCGGGAGCCACGAGGGGGCCCACGGAGCGCCGCGCGTGGGGGCTGGTGGGCTTGGGGCGCTGAGAGCCAGAGCCGTGCGTCTGGACAGCGCGCGGGCCGCGCGGGGCGGAGCGAGAGCCGAGCCTCCAGAAGCGGGAGGCAGGACCGGCTGCTGCGAGGCGCCGGACGGCGCGCCGGGGGCCGGAGCCGGGCCAGCCGAGGGGGCCTCGCTCCGGCCGTGGGCGGCACCGACGCCGGGGCGCGCGCCTCGCCGCCTGCGCGACTCCGGGGCCTCGTGGTCATTGCCCGAGGGCCACCTCCTCTCCCCTGCAGCGCAGAGCGAGTGCAGGAGCGGACCCTGGGTGTGCAAAGGGACAGTGTCGGCGCGCCGGGCATGAACCTGGAGGGCAGCAGCAGAGGCGGCGAGTTCGGCATGAGCTCCGTGAGCTGCGGGAACGGGAAGCTCCGCCAGTGGTTGATCGACCAGATCGACAGCGGCAAGTACCCCGGGCTGGTGTGGGAGAACGAGGAGAAGACTCGGCGCCCGCGGGGGAGCGGCCACGCGCGGGACCGGGCGGGAGAGCCCCCCACGGCGCGGCAGGCTTCCCCGTGGGGACCACCCAGACTCCCAGGCCGCTTCTGCTGCGCCTCCTTCGGACGGGCTCAGACCCATGGGGCCTCGGGCCCGCGGCCGGCCGGCAGGGGGTGGGAGAGGAGGCGCTCCGGATCTGCCCCCTGGGGCCGTGCCCTCCGCCGACCCCCTCCCGGCGCTCCGCGGCCCCTTCCCGCCCCGGCTCTCCCCGGCCGGCCTCCGTCCCGGCCGATGCTGCTCGGGGCATCCCCGCCGACGAGGCTGCGCTCCGCGCTGAAGGCGGCGCTCTCTGTCGCGCGTGGCTCCAGGCCACCCCGGCGGTGCCGGCCGCCGGAAGGGTATGCCCGGGGCGGAGGCTGCGGCGCCGCGAGGGCCGCGCACCTGCGAGGCCAGACCCAGGGCAGCCCGCGTGCGCGCCACGCGCGGGCACCGCGGGAGTGGGGCTCGAGACGGGGCCCAGGTGACAACTGGCGGCGGCGGGGGAAGCGGTCGGCCGCGGCTCGGCCCTGCGCGGAGCGGGAGCCACGAGGGGGCCCACGGAGCGCCGCGCGTGGGGGCTGGTGGGCTTGGGGCGCTGAGAGCCAGAGCCGTGCGTCTGGACAGCGCGCGGGCCGCGCGGGGCGGAGCGAGAGCCGAGCCTCCAGAAGCGGGAGGCAGGACCGGCTGCTGCGAGGCGCCGGACGGCGCGCCGGGGGCCGGAGCCGGGCCAGCCGAGGGGGCCTCGCTCCGGCCGTGGGCGGCACCGACGCCGGGGCGCGCGCCTCGCCGCCTGCGCGACTCCGGGGCCTCGTGGTCATTGCCCGAGGGCCACCTCCTCTCCCCTGCAGCGCAGAGCGAGTGCAGGAGCGGACCCTGGGTGTGCAAAGGGACAGTGTCGGCGCGCCGGGCATGAACCTGGAGGGCAGCAGCAGAGGCGGCGAGTTCGGCATGAGCTCCGTGAGCTGCGGGAACGGGAAGCTCCGCCAGTGGTTGATCGACCAGATCGACAGCGGCAAGTACCCCGGGCTGGTGTGGGAGAACGAGGAGAAGAGCATCTTCCGCATCCCCTGGAAGCACGCGGGCAAGCAGGACTACAACCGCGAGGAGGACGCCGCGCTCTTCAAGGTGCCGGGCGGGCCGGGAGGGGCCGGGGCCCGCGGCGGGAGCCCTGGGAGGAGGACCGGCTGCAGCTTCTCTAGTGACTTCGCGGAGGGCGGTCCGGTCCAGGCGGGAGCGCGTGGCGCACACCGCGCGGGGCTAGGTGCCCGCCCGCCGGCCCGCCGGGCAAAGGGGTGGTCCAGTTCCTTGGGGCCTCCTTCTGCACTTTCGGGTCCCTCCTCGCCTCGCGGATCTCAGCGTCTGCGTCTCAGGCCCCCTCCGCGCGCCGGGGCAGGGGCGCTGCCGTGCTGCTCGCTGGTCTCCGCGCGTCCCTCCGCTGGGCTCCTCCTGCGCGCCCACCGCTGTGGCCAGCCGCTCCCTTCGCTCCCTTCCACTCTCTCTGGCCCTTCTGGGCCTCGCCCTCTGCCTCGCTGACTCGGTGCGGTCCTCTTCCCGAGTCTGTCCCTGGACGGTGTTCTCTGGTCTCTCTCCCACCCCATGCGCTTGGGGTTTCTCTCCCTCGCAGGGTCTCCTGCGGGCCTCCCTCTGGGGGGTCCTCTCTCGGCCCGTGTGTATGTGTCCTGTTCCCGACTGCCCCCCCAACCCCGCGGGCAGTTTGCCCCGCGGCTGGTGCACGAGGGCGCAGCCCACCCCTTGCGGGCACAGGGCTGCCTGCCGGGGACTTCCTCAGGGAACTTGTTCACAGAGTACCTCCGGCTCTCTGACGTCTGTCGGGTTAGGGTGCCCCATGGCGGCCCCTCACCCCACAGCTCTGTGCCTGCTTCACACAGCAGGTGAGGGGCAGGCCTTGGCAGAGCGCCTCCAGCCTCAGCACCCCCCTCCCCGTTTACAACCCCTGGCGTCTTTCTGTCCCACCCTGTAGCGACCTGAAGCCCCTGCCACCGTGCTTTCCTTTAGAACCACAATTTCCAGATTCTTTTTTGAAAGGCTTGTCTTTTAACTCTTCCCTGCTTCTTTCCCACCAGGCTTGGGCCCTGTTTAAAGGGAAGTTTCGAGAAGGCATCGACAAGCCAGACCCCCCGACCTGGAAGACACGTCTTCGATGTGCCCTCAACAAGAGCAATGACTTTGAGGAGCTGGTGGAGAGGAGCCAGCTGGACATCTCCGACCCTTACAAAGTGTACCGGATCGTTCCCGAGGGAGCCAAGAAAGGTGGGCTTCCCGGGCTGGGGCCATCTGACCCCTGAGCGCCTCAGGTCACCCTTTTACCGTTGCCAGATTTTGTAGCCTTCCTGCCTCGGCCTCCCACTCAAGCCCAGCGAGCTGGGTCATGCGGTGAAATTCCCACGGCTTTAGCCAGACTTCTCAGAGTTCTGAGACTTCCTGTCTCTTCCTGCGTGTGTGCACACATGTGTGTTTCCTGGTTATTTCTACTAAGACGAGGGCCAGATTTCCAAGCCAAACATGGAAAAGTTGTTTGAAGTTTTATTTACCCATCTTCCCGACGCTCCCCTTGTCCCTTCCACTCTCTCTGGCCCTTCTGGGCCTCGCCCTCTGCCTCGCTGACTCGGTGCGGTCCTCTTCCCGAGTCTGTCCCTGGACGGTGTTCTCTGGTCTCTCTCCCACCCCATGCGCTTGGGGTTTCTCTCCCTCGCAGGGTCTCCTGCGGGCCTCCCTCTGGGGGGTCCTCTCTCGGCCCGTGTGTATGTGTCCTGTTCCCGACTGCCCCCCCAACCCCGCGGGCAGTTTGCCCCGCGGCTGGTGCACGAGGGCGCAGCCCACCCCTTGCGGGCACAGGGCTGCCTGCCGGGGACTTCCTCAGGGAACTTGTTCACAGAGTACCTCCGGCTCTCTGACGTCTGTCGGGTTAGGGTGCCCCATGGCGGCCCCTCACCCCACAGCTCTGTGCCTGCTTCACACAGCAGGTGAGGGGCAGGCCTTGGCAGAGCGCCTCCAGCCTCAGCACCCCCCTCCCCGTTTACAACCCCTGGCGTCTTTCTGTCCCACCCTGTAGCGACCTGAAGCCCCTGCCACCGTGCTTTCCTTTAGAACCACAATTTCCAGATTCTTTTTTGAAAGGCTTGTCTTTTAACTCTTCCCTGCTTCTTTCCCACCAGGCTTGGGCCCTGTTTAAAGGGAAGTTTCGAGAAGGCATCGACAAGCCAGACCCCCCGACCTGGAAGACACGTCTTCGATGTGCCCTCAACAAGAGCAATGACTTTGAGGAGCTGGTGGAGAGGAGCCAGCTGGACATCTCCGACCCTTACAAAGTGTACCGGATCGTTCCCGAGGGAGCCAAGAAAGGTGGGCTTCCCGGGCTGGGGCCATCTGACCCCTGAGCGCCTCAGGTCACCCTTTTACCGTTGCCAGATTTTGTAGCCTTCCTGCCTCGGCCTCCCACTCAAGCCCAGCGAGCTGGGTCATGCGGTGAAATTCCCACGGCTTTAGCCAGACTTCTCAGAGTTCTGAGACTTCCTGTCTCTTCCTGCGTGTGTGCACACATGTGTGTTTCCTGGTTATTTCTACTAAGACGAGGGCCAGATTTCCAAGCCAAACATGGAAAAGTTGTTTGAAGTTTTATTTACCCATCTACCTCTGATTAGCTGTTTCATAGAAGGGAGGGTTCATGATCTATATGTTCTTATCACTCATAATAACAAAAGTGCCAGCATTTACACTTTGCCTTGGTCAGCTGGGCTGCTTGTTTAAATTAAGGTTCCCACTTTCCAAGATTCTGACCCAGAGTCATGCCCAGGAGTCTGTAGTTTCAACAAACCACAAGGTGACCTCACGAGGCCCACGTCTGCTGGGGGACCCTCAGTGCCACAAGGCCCACCACAGGCGGGCTTCTCTACTTCTGCTCCATGGGGGACCATGTAGGAAACAGTTTAATGGCCTGCACAGATGATTGTCCAAGGGAATTGTAGAAAAATGCCTCCCTTGTCAACCCTGGGCGATGCATTCTAGGAATTGGACTCTCAGGTATTTTTCTAAGATTTGACACTTCATCCGGTCAGTTCCTTTTTCACACTGTGCATTTCCCTTTTCCCCAAACCCTCAGGAGCAAAGCAGCTGACCCTGGAGGACCCGCAGATGTCCATGAGCCACGCGTACAGCATGCCGACTCCTTACTCCTCGCTCCCAGCTCAGGTATGGGAAGGGCAGGGCTTAGGGAGGGGAGGCTGGGTCTGTGAAAGGCCCCGGGAGCCAGATCCCGCCCAGTGGGGAGACCCACGGACAAGAGCGCCAGAGCTCCGTGTCGGCTGTTTGTCAAACTGCCGCCCCACATCCCAGGTCCCTGGGCGAGTGTTTCAGCTTCCACCCGGTGTTGCTGGTTTGGAGAGAGGGAGCTGAGGGTGGGCGTGTCTGCCTGTGGGTGCGACTTCACCGGCTCCGCAGTCTGCTGGGAGACAGACCTTCTGTGGAAGTCGAAGGTTTGGGGAGCAAGGCTTTATCACGTGAAACCACAGGGCAGCTGAGCCCGTTGCACTTTTCCGATTTGAATTACAACTCTGTTTTGCGTACTTTGCTGGGCGAGGGAGGCAGAGTCCCCCGCGGGCCTTTTGGGGCCGGGTTTCGCCATATGATGCAGGGTCACACACATCATCCCCTTCAACACTGTCTCCATTGTGCCTTTTGGTTCTGCGTGGCACATTTCCACCAGGCCTTTTCGGACGACAGGACGGTTGTCCCCCTGCCCCACGAGAGGTCCCCGAGGACGCGGGGCGCCCGGAGGCTGACCCCAGCGGGCCGCCCTCCGCCCCAGCGCCTCCCCTGGCTCCCCCAGCAGGTTCACAGCTACATGATCCCGCCCCACGACCGAGGCTGGAGGGAGTTCGTCCCCGACCAGCCGCACCCGGAGATCGCGTATCAGTGTCCTGTGACCTTCGGACCCCACGGCCACCACTGGCAAGGCCCTGCCTGTGAAAACGGTAAGGGCAGTGTCTGTGGCCAGAGGGCCTGGCCCCGCCTGGCCTGTCCTCCGGGCAGTCCCGTGGCTGTCCCCGTCCTCAGAGCTGCTGGGAAAGGCCCCGCGTGTGGCAAATGAGCGGAAAGGCCTCCGAGGCGGACCCCGGGTTGCTGATGCCTGACCCTCTGTGCGCCAGGGACAGGCTTGGGAATGCGTCATGGAGCTGGGGTCGCACCAGGCCACAGAGGGCTAGCAGTGTGCCTGCAGCTGCCCGGTGGGACTGAGGGCTTAGGGAGGAGGCTGGGTCTGTGAAAGGCCCGAGCCAGATCCCGCCCAGTGGGGAGACCCACGGACAAGAGCGCCAGAGCTCCGTGTCGGCTGTTTGTCAAACTGCCGCCCCACATCCCAGGTCCCTGGGCGAGTGTTTCAGCTTCCACCCGGTGTTGCTGGTTTGGAGAGAGGGAGCTGAGGGTGGGCGTGTCTGCCTGTGGGTGCGACTTCACCGGCTCCGCAGTCTGCTGGGAGACAGACCTTCTGTGGAAGTCGAAGGTTTGGGGAGCAAGGCTTTATCACGTGAAACCACAGGGCAGCTGAGCCCGTTGCACTTTTCCGATTTGAATTACAACTCTGTTTTGCGTACTTTGCTGGGCGAGGGAGGCAGAGTCCCCCGCGGGCCTTTTGGGGCCGGGTTTCGCCATATGATGCAGGGTCACACACATCATCCCCTTCAACACTGTCTCCATTGTGCCTTTTGGTTCTGCGTGGCACGTTTCCACCAGGCCTTTTCGGACGACAGGACGGTTGTCCCCCTGCCCCACGAGAGGTCCCCGAGGACGCGGGGCGCCCGGAGGCTGACCCCAGCGGGCCGCCCTCCGCCCCAGCGCCTCCCCTGGCTCCCCCAGCAGGTTCACAGCTACATGATCCCGCCCCACGACCGAGGCTGGAGGGAGTTCGTCCCCGACCAGCCGCACCCGGAGATCGCGTATCAGTGTCCTGTGACCTTCGGACCCCACGGCCACCACTGGCAAGGCCCTGCCTGTGAAAACGGTAAGGGCAGTGTCTGTGGCCAGAGGGCCTGGCCCCGCCTGGCCTGTCCTCCGGGCAGTCCCGTGGCTGTCCCCGTCCTCAGAGCTGCTGGGAAAGGCCCCGCGTGTGGCAAATGAGCGGAAAGGCCTCCGAGGCGGACCCCGGGTTGCTGATGCCTGACCCTCTGTGCGCCAGGGACAGGCTTGGGAATGCGTCATGGAGCTGGGGTCGCACCAGGCCACAGAGGGCTAGCAGTGTGCCTGCAGCTGCCCGGTGGGACTGAGGGCTGGGGACAGATCCAAGTCTCCTGGCCCCAGCGCCCAGCCACACAGGATATGGGGTGTCAGAATGCAGGCTGACTATGTGTTTAATACGTTAGCATGTTTCTCCCTCCTTGAATAAGCCTAAATTTTAGTTTTGCACTTGGGCAAGAAGTAATTGATTTTGACAGTCTTCCCAAAGAGGCTGGACTGTCCCCTAAGGATGATTGTCTCAGTGTACGCATCGGTGAGGTCAGCATCCCACAGCTGTGGCCGGGCCACCCCACGGCCCCAGCAGGGACCCCAGGGGCTACTACAAGGTGGACTTCTCTTAAGCGGTGGTGTGCCCGGGGCGATCGCTCCTGGGCACAGAGGCGCTAGGAAGAAAGGGATGGATAAATACCGTGAAGGAAACAGAAGGTCCCCACAAAGGGTGCCCGCTTAGGTCTGGACTGTGGCCCCACTGTGGCCCTGGAGGCCCTCCCCAGACCTCGGGATGAGCTCTCTCTGCAGAAGCACGAGTTTGCTGAGAGCGGAGAAAGTTTCATACAGTGTGTGCAGTGGGCAAAGCACAAGCCTTCAGAGCTTGTGAGTTAGCTGTTTAAACATGAATCCCGAGACCAGTCAACACACAGATCCTCTTAAATGTTCTAGTATTTTCTCCATTTTCTAGACAGGTCCAGGCTACTCTTGGCTTGTGGGATTGAGGAAGGAGCCCATTATTTAAGATTTGTATTGAGGGACCTGTTTACAAAAAGATCTCAGAATTAGGCTTTATTAGCTTTTCAAGAGTGCTTTGCAGAAAAGCTTGGTTTTCCATCCGGTGGTGGGGGCATCAGCTGATGCTGGATGGGTTTTCGGAGTTCAGACCTGGGTCCGGCGCATCCGCCCCACTGCGCTAGTGCCCTTGGTGCCGACGGTGGACTGGTGGACGTATCTCGACCCGTAAGTGGCATTGCATGACATGCCAGCAGCACGAGGCCGTCACCCACTCTCGTTGACGTCTAGCGCGACGCCACTGCTGGGCTGGCAAGAGACCTGGTTCCATTTCCTCCTGAACCTGGAGCAGCAACGAAGTGAACAGGGCCAGTCGAAGTGCAGGGTGTGGATCTGGCTCTCAGGGGTCAGAACTCACGTAGGGGCCTGGGCTCGGTTCCGCTGCGAGCCTGCTGTGAGGGGAGCCTCTGACCGCCTCCCTGAGCCCCGCTGCTCTGCCTGCCGGCTGTGCGGGCGCAGGCGCCGCTTCCCAGAGACGAGGGGCGTGAAGCCGGCGCAGCCTGGGGCGCGGCGAGCCCCGCGCTGCTGTGGGCAGCGGCGCTGGGGCAGCGGGTCTCAGGTGCGCTCGCAGGGACACACACAGGTGACTGTGCGAGGTGCGGGCGGTATGAACTGACCAGGAAGAAGCCAGGAAGGCAGGAGGAAGGGAGGGAGGAAGGGGACGACAGAGGCGACTCCGGGGTTCCTCCCAGCTATGAAAAGGCCCTGTCCTCCTTCAGCGCTGGTTTCCCCAGCGGGACCTCAGCCTCTCTGCCTCTGGGGTGGGGGTCGGTGTCCCTCTAGAGGGCCCAGGCCCTTCCTGCCCAGGCTGGTGCGCCCCAGGGCTGACGGACCGCCGCAGGCAGAGCAGCCCCTCTGCTCCAGCGGACTGTGTTAGACGGCATCTGATTTTTATTCGCAGGTTGCCAGGTCACAGGGACCTTTTATGCTTGTGCCCCGCCCGAGTCCCAGGCCCCCGGGATCCCCATAGAGCCAAGCATAAGGTCTGCCGAAGCCTTGGCCCTCTCAGGTGAGTGGGGCCCCCTGGAGGCGGCGTCTGCGAGGGTCCCCCCACTACTGGGCGGGTTTGCAGGGCTGGAGAGCGCAGCTGCCGCCTGGAGCGGGTGGACACCGCTGACGCCCAGCTGCACGGACGAGGTTAGAGAAGCTAGCGCTGGGGCCCCGCTTCCCTACCCGATCCGCGTCTCCAGGCCGGTCTGGACCGAGTCGCTTTAAGCTGTCCGCTGGCGTCTGACTTTCCAGGAACGTGCCGACACTCCGGTTCCGTTTGCCGAGGGCCCCCCTTCAGCCAGCTTCTCACACCCCACCGCTGGGGCTCCTCGTGTTGAAAAGCTCATCGTCCTTGCAGGCTAAGCTGCAAACAGGTGGCCCGTTGGCCTCCCGGGACACTGGCTCTGGGTTTCTTCTCCTCAGTATATTCAGTGCCTTTGTGACAAGCATCTTGCTGTTCCTCTGAGCATGGTATTCTCAAACAAATCCAGATCGGACCTGGATTTTAGAGTTTCATCTCTAAAAGAACCCCGGACCTCAGCCGTCTCACCTGTTTTAAGGAAGACACCTTGAGGTTGACTAAGCATGCGTGATGAATGTGTATTTATCTTTTAGATAATGTTTTGCTTGTTTTAAAATGAGATTTGCATATATTAAAAATGTATAGCTTACATTTCAGAGTTCTCCCCTTGCTCCCTGGCCTCTCTGAAAATCAGTGACAGGAAACATAAGCCGAATGCTCAGGTTTCAGGAGCGCACAGCCCAGGCCCTTCCCTGTGCTCAGGAGAGCTGGGCCGCCTGCTGAGGGGCTCTTTCTGGCTCCGAGGTTCTGAGGGAGGCTTGCTGCCTTCCTTAGATGCTCCCAGACGGTGGAGGGAGGAGAGTGTCTGAGCAGAAAGGCCCGTGTTGCTTTTAGAAGCTGGCAGGCCCCTTTCTTGAGCGCCAGAGATTTGAGGGGGGCGCCTAGAGAGTAGGAAATAAACAGCTGTTTGTATCCCTGTGACCTCGTGATTTCTGATTACATTCGATGACATGAGACCCCGAGTGACCAACAGCCACTCCTCAGGGCTCACGGCGGCAGGCGTCACAGAGGAGGCTGGAGGCAATGATGTGGGCTGTTTTCAGACCCTGCCCGTGAGGAATAGGCTTCTGTGGGCTTCCTCGGGTGCGTGCGGTACCACCCTGGACTGCGTCCGAGGCCTGCTCAGGCTTGACCCCATGCAGGTGCCTCTCGGGTGGCCCTCGGCTCTTCAGATCCGGGGCCCTCAGCAAACCTCGCTGGGTCCTTTCAGCCTATGGACTGGGTTTTAAAGAAGGTTCTAAACTCAGCAGCATTTCAGAAATGAGCTCACATTGTTTAGTGTCTGAGAAAGCACAGCTCTCGAGCCATCCTGAGACTCAAGCACCAAGCGAGGTGTCCCTCAGCCAGCTTAATGCATGGGCTGTTTTCCTCACGGGGGAATTTTATTGTATGAGTGGTACACACTCAGTGGGAAAATAATTTAAAAATCTGAAAAGCAAAACCTGTACAATAAAAAGCACCATCGTTCCACCCCCACCCACTGCTGTCAAGGCTGGCCTTTCCAGAATGCGACGCGTACTTCTGTGTGAATGATTTTCCTCACTAAATGGTGTCCTGTAGATGCACTCAGTGTAGTTCTGGTTGTGTGGACATACCTGCTTCTTTCTGAAGCACCACTGTACGTTTCTGCTGAGAAGAATTATTCACACCTAGAGTTACCTCTTCCAAAATCAAAACTGATGGCCACGCGTAAACGGAACTTTGGCTCGGTGGCTCGCGGCCCAGCATGTTAGGCACACACGCCGTCATCACCACGCTGGCGCTCCCCCAGACGCGGGGTCCACACGTTTGGGAAAGGCTGAGTTAGCGAGCCACTCAGGCCGGCGCGGAAGTCCTCCGCCGGTGGGCGGGGCTCGGAGAGGGTGCGGGGCCTCGCCGTGCCCCAGGCTGCTTCCTTAGATGCTCCCAGACGGTGGAGGGAGGAGAGTGTCTGAGCAGAAAGGCCTGTGTTGCTTTTAGAAGCTGGCAGGCCCCTTTCTTGAGCGCCAGAGATTTGAGGGGGGCGCCTAGAGAGTAGGAAATAAACAGCTGTTTGTATCCCTGTGACCTCGTGATTTCTGATTACATTCGATGACATGAGACCCCGAGTGACCAACAGCCACTCCTCAGGGCTCACGGCGGCAGGCGTCACAGAGGAGGCTGGAGGCAATGATGTGGGCTGTTTTCAGACCCTGCCCGTGAGGAATAGGCTTCTGTGGGCTTCCTCGGGTGCGTGCGGTACCACCCTGGACTGCGTCCGAGGCCTGCTCAGGCTTGACCCCATGCAGGTGCCTCTCGGGTGGCCCTCGGCTCTTCAGATCCGGGGCCCTCAGCAAACCTCGCTGGGTCCTTTCAGCCTATGGACTGGGTTTTAAAGAAGGTTCTAAACTCAGCAGCATTTCAGAAATGAGCTCACATTGTTTAGTGTCTGAGAAAGCACAGCTCTCGAGCCATCCTGAGACTCAAGCACCAAGCGAGGTGTCCCTCAGCCAGCTTAATGCATGGGCTGTTTTCCTCACGGGGGAATTTTATTGTATGAGTGGTACACACTCAGTGGGAAAATAATTTAAAAATCTGAAAAGCAAAACCTGTACAATAAAAAGCACCATCGTTCCACCCCCACCCACTGCTGTCAAGGCTGGCCTTTCCAGAATGCGACGCGTACTTCTGTGTGAATGATTTTCCTCACTAAATGGTGTCCTGTGGATGCACTCAGTGTAGTTCTGGTTGTGTGGACATACCTGCTTCTTTCTGAAGCACCACTGTACGTTTCTGCTGAGAAGAATTATTCACACCTAGAGTTACCTCTTCCAAAATCAAAACTGATGGCCACGCGTAAACGGAACTTTGGCTCGGTGGCTCGCGGCCCAGCATGTTAGGCACACACGCCGTCATCACCACGCTGGCGCTCCCCCAGACGCGGGGTCCACACGTTTGGGAAAGGCTGAGTTAGCGAGCCACTCAGGCCGGCGCGGAAGTCCTCCGCCGGTGGGCGGGGCTCGGAGAGGGTGCGGGGCCTCGCCGCGCCCCCCAGGCCCCTGGGCGCGAGCGTCCCACCGAGACGGCCCTGCTCTGGGCAGCTACCTGGCCCCTGCCGAGCAGCAGCCCAGGCTCCCCACACGGACCCTTCCCGTGCTGTGCTTGCAGACTGCCGGCTCCACATCTGCCTGTACTACCGGGAGATCCTGGTCAAGGAGTTGACCACGTCCAGCCCTGAAGGCTGCCGGATCTCCCACGGCCACGCCTACGACGCCAGCAACCTGGACCAGATCCTCTTCCCCTACCCGGACGACAGCGGCCAGAGGAAGAACATTGAGAAGCTGCTGAGCCACTTGGAGAGGGGCGTGGTCCTCTGGATGGCCCCCGACGGGCTCTACGCGAAGAGACTGTGCCAGAGCAGGATCTACTGGGACGGGCCCCTGGCGCTGTGCAGCGACCGGCCCAACAAGCTGGAGAGAGACCAGACCTGCAAGCTGTTCGACACAAAGCAGTTCCTATCGGGTAAGGTTGGCGGGCGCGGCTGGAAGGGCGGGCAGCGCCTTCCGGGGCCAGGGAGAGCCGGCTGGTGACGGTGTGGCCCCCAGGGCCCCGGGCGCTCCAGGCCTGCCCCGGGACAGACCTCCTGCTGGTTCACCTGCCCCCTCGTCTGCAGGGGGCTGCAGTTCAGACTGAGGTCTTGAAATCGTAGGGTAAACCTAATACTCACCGGCCAATAAGGCTCCTGTCTTGCTGGTTCGCGGGGCCTCGGCAGGCAGTTTCAGCTCTTTTTAGGGTTCCTAGAAAAGTGGGGAGGTTACAGGTATGCTGTTAACGTTCGTGGCGGTGAGCTCTGTCACCCCTTGGCAGATGTCTTCCAGCAGGTGGGACCCTGGCGAGTGTGCTCAACTGATTTTGCAGAGGGGAAATTATGAGTTGTTTCTAGGTTTCAAGTCACATTTTCCAGACCCAGCAGGTTTTGCCTTCCCAGTATTGCTTTCGTGGCAATTAAATCAGTCCCGGGCAAGCTTTTGTGAGTCCTCCAGCCACCTCGGGGGAAGCTTGTCCCCAGTGTCCATCCGGGTCCCCCCATTGCCAGGCCTCTTCTCAGCAGAGAGGCGGTGCTCCCTCATCCTCAGCTCTTTTCGTATAAGCACCTCCTTCAGACGCAGCCTGTCTGCGCCCTCGCGAGCCTCCTCTTCCCTGAAGCCGCTTCTGGGTTCAGTTCACGTGGAGCAGAGAGCGCCTGAGGCCCACCGCCAGGGACACCCGCTCAGCCTCCGGGGTCTGGGGCCCGCGTGTGCCGGGCTGCTCCAGATTCTCTTTTGTTGCCCAAGCACGCCCACCCCGGGTGACTGCCCCTTCCCTGGAGGTGAAACGGGAGGAGGAGAGAAGCTGAGCCTCAGGTCCCTGGCAGGCAGCTCTCCCCGCCCAGGCCGCAGGCTGCCTGCAGGTGGACGCTGCTGGCTGTCTCGGGCCCAGCACGTGGACCGCCCGCTGCGGGGCTCGGGGAGGAGCCGGGAGTCTGGGGTCGGCAGCTGGGTCTGACCGAGCCTGGCTCTCCATCTGCTCTGAGGCTACAGGTCTTCGATTCAGGAGGTTCAGCGTGTGGGGGGCCTTCATCCTGGGGAAGGGGTCCTTGCTTCTCGGGGTGTCTGGCCCTACGGCTGCAGGAGGGGCTCTGGCAGGTGCGGCTGTGGCTCTCTGGGGCCGTGCGCGCCCTCGCGTTGGTCTGCGACCAGGAGCTGCTTCTGCTTGGCTCTTCCCCGGTGACCCAGGGCTGTGCTCTGTGCCCAGTGCAACCTCTTACCTTGAAGTGTTTTCTGAGGTTTGAGGAGGAAACTGAACTAAGCCCTGCAGCTGCACGGGCCGGCCCCTCCAGTCAGGGATTCCCGAGAGCCTCCAGGCATCTCAGCCGACTTTTTTCAGAGAACTGAGCCAACGCAGAGGCGTGGGTGTCACCTCCCCCACCCCGCCCCCCACCCGTGTGGAAGCCTGGCCCATGTTCTGCTGAAGTCGGTCAGGCTTGATTTGAATTCTGGAAGCAAAAGAAAAGCAGGAAGTCAATGGTCCAGTGAGTTAGCTAGAAACTCTTCTTTGGTTGAAGACGGCGGTGGAGGTCTTTGATATCTCCCCATTCAGGATCTGCAGCCTCGCGGGGACAGCCCCGCGGCCCGTGTGCACATCTGATAAGGCCGCCGCAGCTCTGCTCCTGGGGCAGCACCCGTGTGAGCGCCTTTCTTCTGGGGACCCGATGTGTGGCTCGGGGTGGGGCACCTGCCAGCTGCAGATGGGCGGGGACACGGTCCAGGCGAAGGCGGGCGACGGTGCCTCTTCAGGGTGGCCGGGCGGGCCTAGGGCTTCATGGCCACCCTCCCGTCTGACTCCACGTGGGAAGCCACGCAGAGCCACAGATTTGGGGGGCGCTGCCGGACCAGCTTGGTCTCCAAGATAGGGTCCCACACTCTCCGGTGCTAGAGGTCGTGGGCAGCGTAGATCTCAGCTTAGAGCTCCTGAATCAAGTCCAGACATTCTGATTTTTTTTGAATAAGCAGATTTCTCGTCTGTGTGAATGATTTGGGGGGCTCCATTTCCTTTTCTCCCGCCTCTACTGTTTTCTTTTTTTTTTTTAAGATTTATTTATTTATTTATTGGGGGGGGGGGGGTGGGGAGGGAGGGGAGCAGGCGGGCCACTTCTTGGTCTTTCATTTGTCTGTTTTCATCCGTCTTTGTTCTTTGGCCCGCGTGGGCCTCCCATCACAGTGGCCTCTGTTGTCGCAGAGCGCCGGCTCTGGGCGCATGCGCTCCAGAGCTCCGGCTCGGCAATTGGACACATGGGTCCAGCCACTCCACGGCACGTGGGATCTTCCCAGGCCAGGGCTTGAACTGGCGCCCCCTGCACTGCAAGGGCCGGCCCCTCCAGTCAGGGATTCCCGAGAGCCTCCAGGCATCTCAGCCGACTTTTTTCAGAGAACTGAGCCAACGCAGAGGCGTGGGTGTCACCTCCCCCCCGCCCCCCCCGTGTGGAAGCCTGGCCCATGTTCTGCTGAAGTCGGTCAGGCTTGATTTGAATTCTGGAAGCAAAAGAAAAGCAGGAAGTCAATGGTCCAGTGAGTTAGCTAGAAACTCTTCTTTGGTTGAAGACGGCGGTGGAGGTCTTTGATATCTCCCCATTCAGGATCTGCAGCCTCGCGGGGACAGCCCCGCGGCCCGTGTGCACATCTGATAAGGCCGCCGCAGCTCTGCTCCTGGGGCAGCACCCGTGTGAGCGCCTTTCTTCTGGGGACCCGATGTGTGGCTCGGGGTGGGGCACCTGCCAGCTGCAGATGGGCGGGGACACGGTCCAGGCGAAGGCGGGCGACGGTGCCTCTTCAGGGTGGCCGGGCGGGCCTAGGGCTTCATGGCCGCCCTCCCGTCTGACTCCACGTGGGAAGCCACGCAGAGCCACAGATTTGGGGGGCGCTGCCGGACCAGCTTGGTCTCCAAGATAGGGTCCCACACTCTCCGGTGCTAGAGGTCGTGGGCAGCGTAGATCTCAGCTTAGAGCTCCTGAATCAAGTCCAGACATTCTGATTTTTTTTGAATAAGCAGATTTCTCGTCTGTGTGAATGATTTGGGGGGCTCCATTTCCTTTTCTCCCGCCTCTACTGTTTTCTTTTTTTTTTTTTAAGATTTATTTATTTATTTATTGGGGGGGTGGGGGTGGGGAGGGAGGGGAGCAGGCGGGCCACTTCTTGGTCTTTCATTTGTCTGTTTTCATCCGTCTTTGTTCTTTGGCCCGCGTGGGCCTCCCATCACAGTGGCCTCTGTTGTCGCAGAGCGCCGGCTCTGGGCGCATGCGCTCCAGAGCTCCGGCTCGGCAATTGGACACATGGGTCCAGCCACTCCACGGCACGTGGGATCTTCCCAGGCCAGGGCTTGAACTGGCGCCCCCTGCACTGCAAGGCGGTGTCCTTACCCACTGGACCACCAGGGAAGCCCCTCTACTCTTTTCTGAGACCCTTGCCTCTCATGGGTCCCAACCGGCAAAGCGAGGTTCCCCCTCTTGGGGCGCAGCCCCCTTGAGGTGAAGGCAGGGCCCTGGGGAGACCCGAACGCCTGGCCCCGCCTTCACCCCTTCTGGCCTGCAAACCCCACGGGCTGCCTCGCCAGCCTGCGTCCCTCGTGCGGGTCTCTGAGGGGCTTCTCCTGACCCGCAGAGCTGCAAGCCTTCGCGCACCACGGCCGGCCGCTGCCAAGGTTCCAGGTGACTCTGTGCTTTGGAGAGGAGTTCCCGGACCCTCAGAGGCAGCGCAAGCTCATCACTGCGCACGTGAGTGTCTGGGCGCCTTCAGGCGACTCGGGGCAGGGCCCACGTAGGCGAGTCCAGGCGGGAAGCAGGCACGCGGGGCCCTGGGCTGGGCGGGGTAGGGGATGGTTGTCCAGTGAGCAGTGCCTCCCAGCCCCGGGCACCTGCTCGTGCTCGCCACGGGCGGCCTCTGGCCTGGGCTGCGCCCATGCGGTCTGTTCAGTTTTCCAAGAAAGTCATCATATTCTGATGGCATAGGGATCGTAAAGGATGGTGCCATTTAAACCTTGAAAATTCTTGACGTTTCATGTTGCTTTAAAAATGCCCTCTAGCTGGTCTTCCCTCAAGGGAAGCCCTCCCACTGAGCGCAGGGCTGTGTGGCCCCTCCAGGAGTCCCTGTCCTCTTCCGTGTGGGGACTTTTGGAACTTACTTACCGGGATCTGGGGGCCCTGTGTTCCGAGGAGCGGAATTCCTCACGGCCTTCAGGCAGCTCAGGCATCGCCTTGCTTTCCGGCCGCTCCCAGAAAACAGCTTTCACAGGAAAGCGAGATAACATGGAGCGTTAATTTGCCACAGAAAACAGTTTTGAATACTTAAGATGTTCATCCGTCTTTGTTCTTTGGCCCGCGTGGGCCTCCCATCACAGTGGCCTCTGTTGTCGCAGAGCGCCGGCTCTGGGCGCATGCGCTCCAGAGCTCCGGCTCGGCAATTGGACACATGGGTCCAGCCGCTCCACGGCACGTGGGATCTTCCCAGGCCAGGGCTCGAACTGGCGCCCCCTGCACTGCCAGGCGGTGTCCTTACCCACTGGACCACCAGGGAAGCCCCTCTACTCTTTTCTGAGACCCTTGCCTCTCATGGGTCCCAACCGGCAAAGCGAGGTTCCCCCTCTTGGGGCGCAGCCCCCTTGAGGTGAAGGCAGGGCCCTGGGGAGACCCGAACACCTGGCCCCGCCTTCACCCCTTCTGGCCTGCAAACCCCACGGGCTGCCTCGCCAGCCTGCGTCCCTCGTGCGGGTCTCTGAGGGGCTTCTCCTGACCCGCAGAGCTGCAAGCCTTCGCGCACCACGGCCGGCCGCTGCCAAGGTTCCAGGTGACTCTGTGCTTTGGAGAGGAGTTCCCGGACCCTCAGAGGCAGCGCAAGCTCATCACTGCGCACGTGAGTGTCTGGGCGCCTTCAGGCGACTCGGGGCAGGGCCCACGTAGGCGAGTCCAGGCGGGAAGCAGGCACGCGGGGCCCTGGGCTGGGCGGGGTAGGGGATGGTTGTCCAGTGAGCAGTGCCTCCCAGCCCCGGGCACCTGCTCGTGCTCGCCACGGGCGGCCTCTGGCCTGGGCTGCGCCCATGCGGTCTGTTCAGTTTTCCAAGAAAGTCATCATATTCTGATGGCATAGGGATCGTAAAGGATGGTGCCATTTAAACCTTGAAAATTCTTGACGTTTCCTGTTGCTTTAAAAATGCCCTCTAGCTGGTCTTCCCTCAAGGGAAGCCCTCCCACTGAGCGCAGGGCTGTGTGGCCCCTCCAGGAGTCCCTGTCCTCTTCCGTGTGGGGACTTTTGGAACTTACTTACCGGGATCTGGGGGCCCTGTGTTCCGAGGAGCGGAATTCCTCACGGCCTTCAGGCAGCTCAGGCATCGCCTTGCTTTCCGGCCGCTCCCAGAAAACAGCTTTCACAGGAAAGCGAGATAACATGGAGCGTTAATTTGCCACAGAAAACAGTTTTGAATACTTAAGATGTTCAGCTTTGAAATGGAAGACTCTGGGCAGCTGCACACCTACAAGGGTTGTTAACAGGCCCAGGTGATGAACACAATGGGAAAACATTCTAAATTAAAAATTTTAAACTCGCTATTTTGTATTAGAATACGGCCGACTAATGATGCCGTGAGAGCTTCAGGTGGACAGCAGGGGGACTTGGACATCCGTATCTATGTGTCCACACCCCTGCTTCTTGATTAAACAACTGATCAATCAACAAAAATATAGTCCCCGTAGATCTTCCATTTCCTCATGAATTCTCCCACTGACTAAGAGCGCTACTGACACGGTCACTGATTCTTTTTTTTTTTTTAATTTGGCCTCCTTTATTGGTCCTCCATCTATTTATTTCCATCCGTCTTCACTCCCCAGCCTGCGTGGGCCTCCCACCGCAGCGGCCTCCCCCCCCGCAGACCCTCCGTCTGGGCACACGCGCTCCGGGCGCTGGCTTGCAACCGGACACACTGGTCCAGCCGCTCCGCAGCACGTGGGACCCTCCCAGGCCAGGGATCTAACCAGTGCCCACCGCACCGCAGGCGGACTCTCCACCCACTGGACACCGGGAAGCCCCGGCCGCTGATTCTTGCCAGCAGCTGTCGAGGGGCCGAGTGGCGCCCGGGAGACCGTGGCCAGCCTTGCCTCTGGGTGGCGGCTGCCGCCCGGCCTGGGTCAGCCAGGCCCCTGGGCTGACGGGGACAGACAGGCGTGCGCCAGGAGTCTGGCTCCGTTATTTCAGACGATTGACGCTTAGGTCGTGTGTCGAATCCCATCCAGGCTGCACTTAACAGCACAGCCGATGGGTGGCCAGGTGCCGCTTCAGCGCACACTGTGAGCTCAGGAAAAGCTGAACAGTGAATACTTTGGGGTGAATATGGTCCACAGTGGTGCCCAAACTCGACGGGTCTGGGGCCCGTTGAATTCTCTTTTGCCACTATCCCTGTCAGACTGCAGATGTGGAAAAATAAGTCCATTGGCTTAAACTACCTGATTACCTTAAACTTTAATGATATTTGGGTTTGATCCCCGGGTCGGGAAGATCCCCTGGAGGAGGGCACAGCAACCCACTCAGTGCTCTTGCCTGGAGAGGCCCACGGACAGAGGAGCCTGGCGGGCTGCCGTCCCTGGGTCGCACAGAATCGAACACGACTGCAGCGACTGGGCATGCGCCTCGGACTTGAATAAACGGTTCAAATTAAAAATTTTAAACTCGCTATTTTGTATTAGAATACGGCCGACTAATGATGCCGTGAGAGCTTCAGGTGGACAGCAGGGGGACTTGGACATCCGTATCTATGTGTCCACACCCCTGCTTCTTGATTAAACAACTGATCAATCAACAAAAATATAGTCCCCGTAGATCTTCCATTTCCTCATGAATTCTCCCACTGACTAAGAGCGCTACTGACACGGTCACTGATTCTTTTTTTTTTTTTAATTTGGCCTCCTTTATTGGTCCTCCATCTATTTATTTCCATCCGTCTTCACTCCCCAGCCTGCGTGGGCCTCCCACCGCAGCGGCCTCCCTCCCTGCAGAGCATCCGTCTGGGCACACGCGCTCCGGAGCGCTGGCTTGCAACCGGACACACCGGTCCAGCCGCTCCGCAGCACGTGGGACCCTCCCAGGGCCAGGGATCTAACCAGTGCCCACCGCACCGCAAGGCGGCCTCTCCACCCACTGGACACCGGGGAAGCCCCGGCCGCTGATTCTTGCCAGCAGCTGTCGAGGGGCCGAGTGACGCCCCGGGAGACCGTGGCCAGCCTTGCCTCTGGGTGGCGGCTGACGCGCCCGGCCTGGGTCAGCCAGGCCCCTGGGCTGACGGGGGACAGACGAGCGTGCGCCAGGAGTCTGGCTCCGTTATTTCAGACGATTGACGCTTAGGTCGTGTGTCGAATCCCATCCAGGCTGCACTTAACAGCACAGCCGATGGGTGGCCAGGTGCCGCTTCGCGCACACTGTGAGCTCAGGAAAAGCTGAACAGTGAATACTTTGGGGTGAATATGGTCCACAGTGGTGCCCAAACTCGACGGGTCTGGGGCCCGTTGAATTCTCTTTTGCCACTATCCCTGTCAGACTGCAGATGTGGAAAAATAAGTCCATTGGCTTAAACTACCTGATTACCTTAAACTTTAATGATATTTGGGTTTGATCCCCGGGTCGGGAAGATCCCCTGGAGGAGGGCACAGCAACCCACTCAGTGCTCTTGCCTGGAGAGGCCCACGGACAGAGGAGCCTGGCGGGCTGCCGTCCCTGGGTCGCACAGAATCGAACACGACTGCAGCGACTGGGCATGCGCCCTCAACTGCCCCTTGGCGTGGTCATTTTGCCGACGTGCTTCGTTCGGCCCTGGCTTTAGGTCAGGATCAAGCAGCAGTTGGTTCGCACACGCCGTCGCTGCTTTCCCTTCGGCTGAAGCCCGGCAGTCAGGAGCCTCTGCCTGCAGGGTGGCTGTGCTCTGCAGGAGACGCCTGTTGTGTCTCGATGAGCCGCGGCCCCCGACTGCGTCCTTAGACAGCGGAGGGTGTCTGTGGGACGTCAGGAAGGAGCGCTCAGTGACGCCTTGTTTCGATCTCTGACGACAGGTGGAGCCTCTGCTGGCCAGGCAGCTGTATTATTTTGCTCAGCAAAACAGCGGACACTTCCTGAGGAGCTACGACCTGCTCGAGCACATCAGCGGGCCCGAGGACTTCCACCGGCCCCCCCGCCACTCCTCCATCCAGGAGTGAAGCCTGGGCCAGAGACGCCGCTTCTGTAAATACCCGCGTGGAGAAGAGCTGGCCGAGCCCCTGCCTTTTCTCTGGAGGAGCGTGGAGATTGGGGTTCCAGTGCCTTCCCTGAGAAAGACATTTGTAGAAAATCAGATTGACAGACGAGCTTTTCCAGAAGTGATGGTTTTCAGGGTCTTCTGTGGACCCTGATGGTAACGTGAAAGCTTATCGTAAAGTGTTTACCTCTCGTGACTTGCTGTCCTCACGGGCACTGGCTTTTGTGGACTCTCTCTGTGTGAAGACCGGGAAACCCGAACACGGACCACTAGGAGGTCACGGAGGGGCAGCGAGTCCTTCTTTTTCTCAGGGATCAGAGCCCACACGTGAGGCTCTTCTGCCCACAGGAGAAACATGCTGACTCCTGTGGATGAAGCTCCTCGGAAGGCTGACAGGACCCAGAGTGGGCCCGGGGGGTCGGCCCCGGGGTCCCTCGCCGAAGCCAAGAGCATTAGGGCCTCCGTGACGACAATGCTTTGTGGACTGGTGACTGGGTTAGGACATTTTTAATCTGTCTTTTTGTCTCATGCTATACAAAGTACTGCTAAATCTTTTTACTACAGTCACCCAGGTCCTGAAGACACATTGTGGAAACTTGGTAAACATTTCCCCTCTTGTCCTGTTTGCTAGGAGACCAGTTACCACGGCAACACTAAGAGGAGGAGCCCCTGCCGGCCCTGAGCGGGGGAGCACCGGGCTGTGCGGATTAAGCAATCGCAGGCTCCGTGGCTGTTTTTGCTTATTTGGTATATTGTATGCTTCCTCGTGGCAGTGGCAGTTTGACAGGCCTTACAGTTATTGGGCTTTTTCCAAACACAGCTTTTTATAGAATCACTAAGATATGTACGAGGTTAACCGAGGCTGCCTGGAAAAGTACAGCGGTTGCCACTGTAGTGTAGCAGCTCCGATGTGTCCTGCTAGGAAATGATGGCCGTGGCTTTCAGGCTCAGCACAGGACTCGATCCTGTTCTTACTCTGGTCTGTGTCTTTAATTCACTCAACAAGCTGGCCCTGGACAGATGGCAGCTTTTGTCCAGCTTACTAAGCAGTGAAGCTGGGAATGTCATTTTTTCTTCTTTTTGAAGAAGAAGTTTTTAGGGGAAAATAATACATATTAACTACAGAAGATGTAAACAGTTTAAAAAGGCAAAGCGCAAAGCGAATCTCCCTTCTTCCCGCCCAGTCCTCCTCCTCCGTGGTGTTCACGGGAAGTGCTTCATTCTCCCGGCAGGTGTCCCTTTGCGATGCGTGCCGCGAGCTCCGGAGCCCTCGGCGCCCTGCGCCCTCCCGCGGGCACGGCTCGCCCCTCTTCCTCCTCCTCGCAGGTGCCCCGCAGAGCCCGCCTCCAGGCCCTCGGGGCAGTGCCGGTGGCGCATCAGCCCCGCGAAGTGAACACGCTTCCCCAGTACACGGTGTTCCATGGGATACAGCGATGATTATGCATCTCGTAGATGCGAGTATTTTGGGTACATTACCCCAAGGAGGACCCACAAGGAGCCGCTGGGCCCAGGCTGCGGCCACGGCCCCTGGGGTGGTCCCCAGCCCCTGGCTCTCCGAGCAGATGCTCAGCTCTAGTCACTCTTGTGCACGCTCTGCCTTTTCTCCCGTGAAGCTGCTTGGACTGTGGAACTTTGTTTCTAGCAGATTCTGTTGGCTCGGGCCAACCTGCACATTACGTCTGAGTGGTGACTTTCTGTGGTCTGAGGGGCCCGGAGCTTGAGGTGGTAAATGGACTCATTTTGAAGACTCCGGGTGGGGGACCCTCACTATGGGCTCAGCAAACCAGAGTCTAGTTTGTTGTCAATGGGAGAGGCCCTCGTGACTTGGAAGAGTTTTAGGTCCACAGGGGAAGACGGTGGAGCTCACGGGGGCATCCCTGGATTGTTTCTTATTCTTGAGACCTAGTACCGTCACGGGCAGCGGCCACTGTCTTCTGGAACACTACGGAGGGCTTGTTCACACCACGGCTTCGGAAGCGCCTCGGTCGCCATGCAGAGAACACAGCTGGGGGCGGGCGCGGGTGTGAGCTGGAGAGACGGCACCGCGTGGCACAGGGCGCTCACGCTGAGGGGACCCCTCGAGTCCAGCCGTGCCTGGAGCGAGCCGAGCAGCGTCCACCGGCTCAGCTGTGAGCAAGGTTTCCTTCCCAAGTCACTGCACATAAGCCCTCATGCGGGCCTGCTGTGGGCTCGTGTCCTGAGGCCAGCAATGAGGTTGCGTCCCCAGGGAAGCCTGTACCAGGGAAGGTCTCTTTTTTTTTTTGCGTGAGTCATTAATGAGTGAAAGTCCAGACATGGCTTCATACTGTGCCATCCTGTGGTCGTACCTCTCCCCTTTCTCCACAGGGGAATGCTTCTCTGGTTGTCGGTGAGCTTCGGTAAGCTCAGTATCTTTATTGTGTGTCTCTCTAAATACTTACAGCTCCATGGATCATCTTGCAACTTGCCTTCCCCTGGCCCTGCTGCAGAGCTGGACCCATGTGCGTGTGGAAGGGTCTCTCGTGCACCCCACTTCGCTGCTGTAGACGAGTGGCGAGGGCCGGTTTTCCTGGCATCTCTGTGCGGGGCCTTCAGGAAGGCACGCGTGCGGCGTGCAGCTGACATGGACAGCCGAGACGGGCCGCCCCGCCAGGGCGCGCTCGCCTGTGCGCCAGCCTCCTGGCGGGAGGGCCTGACCGTGGTGGGCGCTGCCCGCGTCCACTCTGCGGGTGGAGAGGGCCTCCTGCTGGCCAGCTTCCCAGGGCCACACTGGTCCGTTCTCTACATAATCTGTGTTAGGCATTTTGCTGTAAATTGCTTTTCAAAGCAGATTGATAATGGTGATGCTTTAGAGACCTGATAAATAAAGATTTTTTAAAAGTAGTCATGTATGCGCCATGTGTGTTATTAAGCCCTCGTCTTGATAGCTTTGTAAATACTTCCTCCTTCTGTCGCGTTTGGCAGCCTGCTTCCTTCCTGGTTGCTGCGAGCCTCCCTAAAACCAGATCTCACATGTTCAGCTTGTTTCAAAAAAACAACCCTGCCACCCATGTCCCGTGCCAAGCAGCGCCCCGGCCCGGCCCTGAAGCACTCTCGAGGGTCGCCGGGCCGAGGACCTGCGTCGGGAGTGCTTGGACTCGGTCGCTGTTGCCGAAGGGGAGAGGGTGTCGGTTCACCCTCACCCAGACCGTGGAAAGCGATGCAGACCATGTGGGGTGGGGTGGGGCGCGAGCCTCCCTCCTCCCCGGGTCTCAGAGGCCGGCTCCTGCCCGCGGCCTGCTGCTGAAGCCCCGGCGCGGAGGACTGTGCGGAGCTGCCAGAAATGCATGTCCTCTCCATCCGGGAGTTCCAGGATGCCAGACTCGAACAACTCCAGATTTGCTCAGTGGTAAACAAATTGAAATAGTGGGAGAATAAACTATTACACTGCTCTGGGAGCTCTGTCTGCTCAGAAAACGTGGGTAGCCTCGTGGCCCATTTTATTCAAATGATCTGTCAGCTCAGTAAATCTGAGAGAGGCTTTAAAGGGACCCTGCGCCCTTGAGCTCGCTCTCAGGGATGCTCCGTGTTTGGCAGGCACCACGTGTGTGAGCCTTTCTTCACGCACAAGGCAGGCTGGGCTGCACGGATCCATTTCCTCAACCACCAAGTGCTTTTCCGGGAAGGGGGCCTCTGACAGGAAGAGCTGTTGCCTTCCCGGCCACCCCTCTGGAAGAGAAGCTCCAGGGCTCGCGAGAGGTCGTCTTCTCCCGGGAGAAGCTGCACCTGAGCCGGCTGGGCAGGCCGCTCAGCAAATTCTGGGTTAGAGAGGGTGCAGAGTCCTGGGCTGTTCCAGGCACCTGGAGAGCCAGCAGTCCTTCCAGTGACCCTGGTCCCCCAGGGGACAGTGTGCGGCCCGCGCTGTCCTCAGAGACTGGCTGGAGGGCGGGCCCGGCGCTGTCAGCAGGCATCTGGCACAGTACATGGCAACGTTGGCTTTATCCCCGTCCTCGAGCGGACGGTCAGAAGCCTGGCATCTACAGACAGTTTATGATCTTCGAAAGCTGCTGCTTTGCTTCTTTAGAAATGACTGTCCGGCCTCCCACCCTCCCTGCCCGCCCCCACCTTCCCATCAGGTGGGCACGACGGAGGCTTCGCAGAGAATCGTCTGAGCAAACAAGACGCCATTGCCTCCTTCGACCTCTCCTCCTGGGTCTGGCTTCCCAGTCTGCTTACCCTGGAGAACTGTCAGATTGGCCACCCAGGGTCCGTCCGGCTGAGCTGCGACGGAGCCCCCTGCACCTGGTCTCCCGCAGGCCCCCTGCTGCCGCCTGGCCACCCCTCCACCAGGTCCCAGCTCTGGCGGCGTCCTTTCTGGAGGTGTTCCTCACCCCGCCCCCAGCGAGGGTTTCCAGGCCGCGGCCTCTGTGCGACTCCCTGGAGGGTAACGTTGAGACAGTGAGGAAACGTCCTGCTGCTGCGGACGCCCCCGGCTCACTGCTGCCAGGCGGAGGACAGTGTGGCTCCTGGCTGGAAAGACATTGGTTCTTGGTGGGAAAGAGGGGGACTCGAGGAAGCTGGGAATTTTAGGAAGATCAGCCTTTTCAGCCCTCTGGACTCTCATCCGGACTACAGAGAGGTGCTCAGAACCGAGGGGAGGGCGCAGAGTGAGAAGAGACGAGTGTCCGGGTGGCAGCGTCTCCCAGGTAGAGGCCAGTTACCTTCTGCTCCTGGAGACAGAGCTGACAGCAGTGCTTTTCCCTGGAGTAACCCTGGGAAGGCCTTGCTGGAGGGGCAGTCCACGCGGGCTTGGAGCCAAGGGCTGGCTGGGAGAGAACGCTCCGCGCCAGCGCGGGCCGAGCGCGGGGCGCCGGGGCTGTCAGCGCGGAGAGCCGCCGAGGACCCGCATGCCACGCGGTCTCCCCTGCGGCCGCCCGGGACCAAGTGTCACGCCCACTCACGGAAAGGGGGCAATCCAGAGGGAACTGAGACTGAGTTTCCTGGTGGAGTAAGAGCTAAAATGAAAACTGAGCTGTTAATGTAACTGATATGTTTCTAGAAAACATTAGCCAAGGCTGAGATTTGTACCTGCTGTGTCCGTAGCATGGCCCCGGCCATTCTGTGTTGTAGTTGCTGTCCATTCATTTTCTTCCTCAAATGAAGTCCTTGAAGACAGGCGCTGGCCCTCGCGGGTACCTGGTCCGGGCTGGGCCCCCGCTCGAGGCTCAGGAGGCGGGGCCGGGCACTGTGAGCTAAACAGAGGCCTCTGTAGGAAGGGACACCATGTGCCACGCCGTGGGGGGCGGAGAAACGCTGGTTATGTGGGTAAGTGGTGTCCCGTCTCCACGGGGAACAGTGAACGGTGCTCCTTCCGGACCTGAAGCAGGAGACCTTAGGCTCCGCCTTCCCCTGGCCCAGGGGCCCCCATTCCTCGCCCTCCTTGGTCCTTCTCTTCCTGCTGTTTCCCTGGGAGACCATCCCCTCAAAGCCATCTCTGCTTCACCGGGGAGGCTCTCTGCTGTGCTGAGCTGCCCGACTGTCCCTCGGAGTCTGAGGTCCCCCGCCCTCCTCCGCCCCGCCCTCCCTCCCCCCAGCCCCCTTTGCTGCTGCAGGCTCATTCTTTGCGTACGGCTCTCCTGTTGACCTCAGGAATGGCAAACAGTAAGGTTGCTTGAAAACAAGAAGGACAAGAACATGGATGTGCATGTTTAACCGTGGTAAAACACAGAAGTGCACCGTTTGATCTTCCAGTGCACAGCTCGGCGGCATGGAGTCCCCTTGCTAAGGCTGCGCGCCATTGTCACCACCATCCCCAAAAGCTGTCCCCGGCAGCACCCCGCCCTCCCCTCTGCCGCTGGAAACCACCATCTGCTTTCAGTCCATGAGTCAGAGGCCCCTCGGGACCATGTGAGTACATTATTCGGGGGCTGTCCTTTGTGAGTGGCTGATCTCACGAACACCAGGTCCTCCAGGTCCCTCCGCATGCAGCCTGTGTCAGGACCTCCTTCCTCTCTCAGGCTGAGGCGTGTGCCATGGTGTGAGTGGAGCACATACTGACGGTCCATCATCCTTGCACAGACGGACGTCTGGGGTGCCTTGATCTCTGGGCTCTCGGGAGTAATGCTGCTGTCAATATGTGGGTACGGTACCTGCTCGGGATCCTTCTTCTAGTTCTTTGGGGTATACTTGGGATTGCCAGACCGTCTGGTAACTCGTTGTTAATTTCCGAGGGCCCTGCGTGCCGCTCTCCACGGCAGCCGCACCTGTTCACACTCCCGCTGCCAGGACACGCACCTTCCAGCTTCTCCACAACCTCGCCCACACTTACTGGAACATTTTTAAAAATTCAATTCATTGTCTCTGAAGACTCACTTGTGTCCCCGACCCTCTGCCTCCTCCAGGGAGGCACAGGCTCTGAAGGTGACGGCGGCGGCGAAGCCGGTGTGGACTGAGCAGGCGCGGGGCAGGGCTCTCCACCGCCCAAGCGGCGGGGCGGCCTCCACGACGGAAGACGGAGAAACTGAGGCTCAGGAACCCTAAGTTACTGTTGGGTTGGCCAAAGAACTCATTCCCGTCTATGACAACTATCCTGTATTCAATTGGCAATTTATCATTTAAAACGTGACTTTTCAAAATACATTTAAAAGTACTGGGTTTTTAAAAATCTTACGCTGACTCACTTTTCGTTTAAATATCTGCTTTAGTGTCAGTATAAGCAATGAAGAATTTGTAAATATGCAAAGCAGATGTTCTCGTTACAGCTCTATTTTCCAATATCCACTTGAAGAACAAGGACTGAGGTAAAGACATCTGCCCCCGAACCGCCCGTCTGCAGCGGCCTCCGGGGGGCGCCACACCTCTCGGCAGACTTCCCAGGACACCGGGCACAGCTGCTGTGTCACAGCCTTTGTCAGATGAATGGAATATTTAATCAGTTATTGACTCTTATTGGCTATTGACTTCATGGGAAATAATAATACATTCCATGTCTAACTTGGTAGCGCTCACGGACAGTGAAATCTCGTATTAATGAAAGTGCTGTGAGACACTCCGGGTTCTTTTGCTAGAAAGGTTCAAGGACTCTGTTTGGGGACGTGGGCCACAGGCAGATGCTACAGAACCGCCGGCCCCCAGGACCCTACTCCCTCTGCCACTGGCCTCCTGGGGTCTGCGGGCAGCCTGCAGCGCCAGGGAGGGAGGGCCTGGACGGGTGGGGCCCCCCTGAGCCCCACCGCCGCCGCGCCCTGCCTCCCGGGGACTCTCCGCGCGCGTCTCTGAGCCGTGCCACAGCAGCTCCCTTTCCTGGAGGAAGGACTGAGAAGTGCGGCCAGAGGGCCCTCAGGCCCAGCAGCCACAGCGGGGTGCCTCCCCGGGCGCTCACTCTGGGACCCGGGTCTAGGTCTTGCATCTCTGCTGCCTGGAACCCCAAGGGCTCCCGGGTCTGCGGCAGGGCTGCTTTCCAGGGCAACAGGCCGCCGCGGGAGAGCCAGTCTCCCGACATGCAGGCCCAGTCATCTGAGCGCCGCTGCTCTTAGGGGAAAAGCCGCTTAGGCTTAGATAAAAATGCCTTTTCTACTTTTGAAGAAAGTGTGGGAGTGTGGGCAGAGCCTGCCCTCCGGGTCACAGTGTCCTCCTTCCTGCCTGTGACCCGTGGGAGGACCTCAGGGTCTCTGCTCCTTCCAGCCGGAGCCAGGGCTCCTGCCACCACCAGGAAGAAGATTCTGCAAAAATGGCTTTCCCACGTGAGGGGCCAGGAGGGGTGGGGGGGGAGGGGCAGGGCTCTGCAGCCTTCTACTAATCCCAACCTTTCCTTGGCAAAGGGCCCTCAGAAGTCCCACTGGAAATACCAGCAAAAAAAGATCCAACCGTTTAACACAGCCGTTTAGAGACGAACAAGATCTGTAGGAGCAGAAAATGTGAGTGAGAACTGGGTCGGCTCTTGGGGACGGGGTGGGGGGGTGGGGTGGGGCTGGGGGCGCACGCCCGGTCCTCCCAGGGCTGGCTCTTCGCCGCTGAGAGCCGGTGGGCAGGTGTCACAGCGCGCCTTCCCGGGCTGCCCCAGCCCCGTGGCCGAGCGAGAACCGGCGGCCTGTTCCTGGAAGCCCAGCAAAAGCCCCCTGCAGCCCAGGGCAATGAATAACTGCTTTGCGATTAGAAAGCACCACCACCGCCAAGAGCAAAACCTCAGGTGGGGGAAAAACAGCCCTTTACTCATCCGATCACCCGATCACCCGGGCCTGGGGCCCGGCATCGTGCGCCCCCCGCCCGGGGCTCTGCCTCCCCGCGGGGTGTGAGAGGCCTCACCGCGGGGCTGGCTGGGGGGAGCCCCCCCCCCCACCTCAGGGGCCGCCCTCCTGGCGCCGCTGCGCTCCACCCCCTCTCTGCCTGGGGTCTCCCCCGGGGTGTCCTCCAGCCCTCCGCCCCCCACCCCCGCCTGCCAGTCTTCAGGCGGTCTCAGGCCTCAGGCTGCCAGGGGGCTGGTGGGCAGAGGCGGAGCCGCCCTGCCCGCTTCCTGGGGTTCCACCCTCCCACCTCTGTCGCCCTCCCGCTCCACGTGACCCTGGGGAGGGTCTCCCTCTGGGTGTCTGCCACCCTCCCGCGCCCCTCCCTCTGATCAGGGCGCCTGCAGGCTCTCGCAGGCCTCCAGGCCTCTGGCGGGGCTGGGGCTGGCAGCTATCACCCTCCCACTGAAGATCCGGGGGTCTGTGGGGCTGCAGACCACGTGGGAAGGCTCGGGGGACCAAGGGGCTGGCCAGCTGGAGGAGCCTGAAGCAGGAAAGCGAGGCAGCTGGAGGGACCCCCGGGGGCACTGCTGGGCTCCTGCGTGGGCCTCTCTGGACGCCGGGAGCCAGGCGGAGCACGGCCAGCTGACCCGAGCCAGGAAACTCCGGGCCCTCCCAGGTGCCTCTTTGCATGTCTCCTGGGGTCCGCGCTGGCTGCCGCCGTGCAGGAGGGAAACCGTGTGGCACGCGGGCTTTCCTGTGAGTCATACCAGCAAAAAGATCCAACCGTTTAACACAGCCGTTTAGAGACGAACAAGATCTGTAGGAGCAGAAAATGTGAGTGAGAACTGGGTCGGCTCTTGGGGACGGGGTGGGGGTGGGGTGGGGCTGGTGGCGCACGCCCGGTCCTCCCAGGGCTGGCTCTTCGCCGCTGAGAGCCGGTGGGCAGGTGTCACAGCGCGCCTTCCCGGGCTGCCCCAGCCCCGTGGCCGAGCGAGAACCGGCGGCCTGTTCCTGGAAGCCCAGCAAAAGCCCCCTGCAGCCCAGGGCAATGAATAACTGCTTTGCGATTAGAAAGCACCACCACCGCCAAGAGCAAAACCTCAGGTGGGGGAAAAACAGCCCTTTACTCATCCGATCACCCGATCACCCGGGCCTGGGGCCCGGCATCGTGCGCCCCCCGCCCGGGGCTCTGCCTCCCCGCGGGGTGTGAGAGGCCTCACCGCGGGGCTGGCTGGGGGGAGCCCCCCCCCCCACCTCAGGGGCCGCCCTCCTGGCGCCGCTGCGCTCCACCCCCTCTCTGCCTGGGGTCTCCCCCGGGGTGTCCTCCAGCCCTCCGCCCCCCACCCCCGCCTGCCAGTCTTCAGGCGGTCTCAGGCCTCAGGCTGCCAGGGGGCTGGTGGGCAGAGGCGGAGCCGCCCTGCCCGCTTCCTGGGGTTCCACCCTCCCACCTCTGTCGCCCTCCCGCTCCACGTGACCCTGGGGAGGGTCTCCCTCTGGGTGTCTGCCACCCTCCCGCGCCCCTCCCTCTGATCAGGGCGCCTGCAGGCTCTCGCAGGCCTCCAGGCCTCTGGCGGGGCTGGGGCTGGCAGCTATCACCCTCCCACTGAAGATCCGGGGGTCTGTGGGGCTGCAGACCACGTGGGAAGGCTCGGGGGACCAAGGGGCTGGCCAGCTGGAGGAGCCTGAAGCAGGAAAGCGAGGCAGCTGGAGGGACCCCCGGGGGCACTGCTGGGCTCCTGCGTGGGCCTCTCTGGACGCCGGGAGCCAGGCGGAGCACGGCCAGCTGACCCGAGCCAGGAAACTCCGGGCCCTCCCAGGTGCCTCTTTGCATGTCTCCTGGGGTCCGCGCTGGCTGCCGCCGTGCAGGAGGGAAACCGTGTGGCACGCGGGCTTTCCTGTGAGTCAGCAGCTGGCGTGCCTCCGCGAGGACAGCCCACGGCCCGCTCTTCCCCGCGGCCTGAGGACAGGGGAGGAGGAAGGCGGCCGGCGGACACCCTCCGCTGACCACTCGCAGGCGTCACTGGTCTAGCCTCCCTGCCTGCCCATCCCGGGGCCGGGGCACAGTCTGCCGGCTCCAGGCGTCATTGAACAGAGCCATTATTGAGAAGTACTTTGATTAATGTGCATAGATTGTATTAAAAGAAAACGAGCAAATCCTCAAAATGTGCGTTATTTCCAAATGATTTGGCTCCTGTCTACCGTCATCTCCGCTCTGGGCATTTGTAGGCAAGGGGGTCTGTGCTGAGGAGACACGGGCAGCCCCCAGTGCCGGTGACCACCGAAGGGCGAGGAGCGCCCACCCCGCGGCCCCCGGGGCCCCCGTGCCCCTCCGGCGGCTCAGGGAGAGGAAGGAGGAAGACGGGAAGGGGCCCGGGGCAAGGGGAGAACCGGAAGTGCTCCCGGCCACAGGCTGGCCCTCCCCAGCCCACCCGACAGGGGCCGACTGCCCTGGGCACCGCTGTCGGCCTCCCTCGGGCCTTCTCTCCTCCCGGCCGTGGACGTGCACTGTGCGTCTCTCCCAGCGCAGGCTCCAGCCCCGCAGCTGTGTCCTGGAGCTCCTCGCTGGGCGGGGGCACGGCGGGGACAGCCCGCCCTGGAGCGGGGCTCCCCGCCTCTGCACGCTGCGCGGCCGGTCCCCTAGCTCTGCGAAGCAGGAGAGGGCGCGCGCCGGCCGGGTGGCCGCGGGGTCAGCGGTGGGCTCTGCCACCAGTCGCGTGCAGGTCTCTCTCCTCAGCGATGCCTGCTGGCCCCTGGTCGCCGGCTCCATCACCAGCCAGCCCCTCGCTGATCGGAGGCGCGCTCAGGCGAGCGGCGAGGCTGGGCGCGGGTGGACCGGGCATGGCTCCTCACAGCTGGAACGCTCCAGAGCGCTCGCGTGGCGGCTTGTCCAGGAGAGCGAGCGTGGAACCTCGGCCCGCGGTCACACACGGCAGCGCCGCTGTGGCCATTGTTGCTGTCAGAAAAGGGAAGCCCAGGATAGGGCCACGGCCCCGTCTGTGCAGTACCCAGAGGGCAGGCGCGCTGGGGAGCCCTGTCCCTTTGGGGGGTCAGCAAGGACCACCCGTTCTTCTGGGCTCACCCTGTGTTGCAGCAGACCCGACCCCCCCCGCCCCCGGAGAAGCTGCCCCCAGGGAGGCCTGGTGGGAGGGTTGCGGGGACTCAGGTCCAGCCGTCCCCAGCGGCTGACCTCCACCCTGGACGATCTCAAACCGGCCCGGGGCCCCAGGAGGGTCAGCCAGCAGGAGGGATGCGCCCTGATGGCCCGGTCAGAGGTGACTCCCTCGGGCCACGGCGCAGGTCGTGCCCTGCCATCCCAGATGAGCCGGTTGACTCTGCAGGGGTGGGAAGAGGGCCACTCCAGGGGCAGGGATCGGCGACAGTGGCCCGAACGGCAGGCACACCCCCGCCCGGCTGTCCCCACGGCGCCGTCGTTCTGTTCCATGTTGTCCCCAGGCCAGGAGGCGGGTGGTGAAGAGGTGGCCTGGCGAGCGCCACGGCCTCCTGGGGTGAAGGCTGTCAGACCCCGGCCCCTGGCCCCGGGACGGGGGCCTCATTCCCTGGAGCGGTGGTGCACCCCGCGTGGGTGACCTGCTCACTCTGCTCCCCCTCTTTCTGTCTCTGAGACATTGCAGGTCAAAGCCGTTTTCCTGGGTGCAAACTGGGTCCCAGGAACAAGGAGGGCTCCCACATCGCTGTTTCCAGCGGCCAGGGTTACACTAAGCGTCCAAAAGAATGTGCAAAGGGCCGTGTGGACAGAGGGGCCTGTTTCGGAGGGTGTGTGGCCGGCGGTGATTTGTTTGCCACACCTTTAGTCCAGTGACGCTGCCCAGCGGTGGACCCCGCGAGGTCAGCCGCCCCCCGCCCCCGTATGTCATTGTCGGTAATCCCAATTTCTTGCTTAGGTTCCATGCAAGGTAGGTCTTGCTTGTAAGATGCACTGACAGAGGCATGTTCTATATTTAGTGAAAGAGATGTTATCTCCAGATTGCAGGGAAATGATTATATCAAGGTCCTCTGTGGATGAAATAAATAAACCACAAGAAAGAAATGAAGTGTGTGAGTTGCTGAGAACTCGAGTGAGCTGGCATCTAAAGGTCTCGGCCCAAGCGTGTGGTCCACGTAAACGGGCCGCGTGGCTGTGCGGCCCCTCATGGCTCAGGGACAGCAACTGCCAGCTCCACACCCACAGCGAGTCCTTGGTCCCAGCCCGCCGGCCAGTGGATGTGCTCACGGGCGGAGAGGTGGCTGTTCCTCTCGCTTACTTGAAAACCCGGGGTGGATATCCTTCCGCTTTCGTGGACATGGAGAGGGAGCTCAGGTCAGCCAGGCCTGAAGACGCAGGACTCGGGCTCCACTTTTGCAAGGAGGACCTAGACAGTCTCCTAACCTCCTCAGGCTCAGTGCTCCCCAAGTGCAGAGCGAGGCATTGGGGTCCTTACAGGGTGACCTCCCTCTGGGGTTCTGGGAAGAACGTCCCTTCCTCAGATGATCAGTCACTTACTTCAAGCTGTTAAAAAAAAAAACATATATCAGGGGCTTCCCTGATGGTCCAGTGGGTAAGGACACCGCCTTGCAGTGCAAGGGGCGCCGGTTCGATCCCTGGCCTGGGAAGATCCCACGTGCCGCGGAGCAGCTGGACCGATGTGTCCAATTACCGAGCTGGAGCTCTGGAGCGCATGTGCCCAGAGCCGGTGCTCTGCAGCGAGTGAGGCCACCGCGACGGGAGGCCCACACAGGCCAGAGAACAAAGATGGACGAAAATGGATGGATGAAAGACCAATAGAAGTGGCCAAATAAAAACAAACAAAAAACCATATATCAGAAACCTCCTATGATCCATTTCTTTTATAATTAGTAGCACTGAGCATCTTTTCATGTACTTTTTGGTCACCTGTATGTCTTCTTGGAAGAAACATCTGTTTTGATCTTCTGCCCTTTTATCGACTGGGATGCTTGTGTCTTTGACGCAGGGCCGTGTGAGCTGTCCGTGCATTTTGGAGACGACTCTGCTGTCCGCTTTGCTTGCAGATGGCTTCTCCCGTCATGAGGGTGGTCCTCATGTGTTCGCTGGGATATGGGAGAGGATAAAGAGACAACACATTCAAACGTCTGGGGTAAGAGTGGGGACCAGGTGGACGGCGTGACTTGCTCGTGGTCTGCGGCTGCTGTCTGGGTGAGCTGAGGGTCGGCTGACGGGCTCCGGCCTGTGTCCAAGGACAGGGGGTCCTGCCTGAGCCCCAAGGCCATGTAAGCACAAGACCCCGAGTGGCCTCACGCCTCTCTTGGGCCACCCCGACACCAGGAAACGACTGTCTATTTCACTCCGAGTGCCCTACGGGAGCCCTGACACATGCCCTCTCCGCAGGGCTGAGGCTGTGACCACGGCAAGACGCGAGCTGCCTCCTGGTGGCGAGGCCTCACTCCAGCCCTCGCCTCTGCCCACACGCCCGCGGACGTGCACTTGACTTCAGGGAGCTGACGGGGCAGTGGGACTGGGGACGGCGGGAGAGTGGGTGGAGGAGCAGGCTCCCTAATGGGTGAGCCTGGTGCTCTCCTCGTGCGGGTTCCCAGGCTCTCGCGGCCCTCTCTCTGCCCTTGGCATTTCCCCCTGGCTGGGCAAACCTTCAGATCACCAGGATCCAGGAACTGTCAGCAGCGCCAGCCAGGTGCCCGGAGCACAGAGAAGTCTTGCTCCCTGGCCACGTGTTTCCCGGCTAGCTCACTGGCTGGCTCCCCCGAGACTCTGAGGTGTGAGAATGCAGGGGCCCCTGGGTGCTGGCGTCTGCCTTTCTCTGCAGTCCTGGGGCGGCTCGGGCTACAGGCTATGTCTGCCGTGACCCACATCCTCAGAGATCCACGAAGCGCTCCAGCATTGCTGATGCGTGAGGATGGGCGGGGAGAAATCAGACGAGGAGACGGCCCTGGGCTTCTTCCCGGGAGAGGGAGAGGGAAACTCCAGAGACAGGACAGAGCAGACCTTGGGGGAGAAAGGTAACTAACCTCAGATGAGCTATTCGCACAGCACCTCTGACCACACACACTCAGAATGAGTATTTCATAATTGAAATGAAAATTACCGTAGTCGCAGAACTGGCCAAGGGACACTAGGGGAGTGTGTTCGGCCTCCCCGGGCCCAGCAAGAACCCACAGGGACCCTCTGTGTGCTGCGTGTCTGTCTACATGCCGGGGTGGGGGCCTGCCTGCGAGACCCCCGGTCTGAAGCCCAGCGAGGACAGGGCGAGGAGGAGCCGCGGCCAGAGCAAGTGGTCAGAGCCGTGACTCATCTTGCTCCGCAGGAACGATCAACGCTTGCTTTCAGGGGAATACGCCCAGGTCAAACGCAGTTCTTCAGTTATTAGAAATGCTGTGTGGTTCCCCCGTCCTTGGCCTGAGTCACTGGCGTGAGCCAAGTGCTTGAGGAGGGCTGCCCGCTCACTGGCCTCACTTGTTTTTGATTAAGATGAGCTTTGTGTTAGAGAGGGGAAAGAACCAGGTTTTTCTGAGGTTCCAGGGCCAGCGTCTGGGCTTGGGATCTGCAGAGGCAGGAGGTCTGACCCAGAGGCTCCCACACCACGGTCTGCAGCCTCGAGCGTGCCGTCCCCCCACGGGCTGGACATGGCCAGCCCTACCTCTGGCCTCTGGGCGCTGTGGCCTGGCCTGGGCTCCCGGTCTCGAGTTGCTCTGTGATGGTCCCACTGTCTGTTGCCTAGACCCTGAGTAATAGTTGGCTGTCTCGCCCAGTTCCTCTCACTGGCGACTATTGTGAATTCTCAGAAGAATGTGTAGCTTTCTGCACTAGGAAGACTTCCAGAAGGAAGATGCCGCCTCTGGCTTCAGGGTTTGCACACAGAACATGGCGCTGACTGGCCGACCATGCGCACGCGACAGCCGGTGGCCTTACACATGTCCGCACTGCGGGGCGGCCCTCGGCGCAGAGCCCTGAGTGTCTCCGGGGCTCTGACCTGGCAGATGCGGCCTCCTCCTCCGGCCCCAGCCCGGCCGTCCTGCGCTCCGGATCCGATTCCTCCAGGCACCTCCTGTGAGGGCGATCGCCCAGTATGCGCGTCTTACTGTGACCGGCGTATTTCACTGGGCATCATGTTCCCAATTTAATCCGCGCTTGGCCTGCATCAGGATTTCCCGGCGTTTTAAGGCTGAGCGATACTCTGGTGGGGATGGCCCCCGTTGTGTTTGCCCATCATCCGTCTACGGAAGGACGCGGGGCTTGCTCCCAGCTCCTAGCTGCTGTGAGCCCGTGAGTGCCAGTGTCTCTCCGAGACCCCGCTGTCCTGTGCTTCGGGTGCTGCCCGTGTGGAGCTGCTGGACGCCATGGCTTTTGCATCACTTCTCGAGGTGCCTCCATGCTGCTGCGCGGTGGCTGGCCTGGTTTCCGTGACTCATCTTGCTCCGCAGGAACGATCAACGCTTGCTTTCAGGGGAATACGCCCAGGTCAAACGCAGTTCTTCAGTTATTAGAAATGCTGTGTGGTTCCCCCGTCCTTGGCCTGAGTCACTGGCGTGAGCCAAGTGCTTGAGGAGGGCTGCCCGCTCACTGGCCTCACTTGTTTTTGATTAAGATGAGCTTTGTGTTAGAGAGGGGAAAGAACCAGGTTTTTCTGAGGTTCCAGGGCCAGCGTCTGGGCTTGGGATCTGCAGAGGCAGGAGGTCTGACCCAGAGGCTCCCACACCACGGTCTGCAGCCTCGAGCGTGCCGTCCCCCCACGGGCTGGACATGGCCAGCCCTACCTCTGGCCTCTGGGCGCTGTGGCCTGGCCTGGGCTCCCGGTCTCGAGTTGCTCTGTGATGGTCCCACTGTCTGTTGCCTAGACCCTGAGTAATAGTTGGCTGTCTCGCCCAGTTCCTCTCACTGGCGACTATTGTGAATTCTCAGAAGAATGTGTAGCTTTCTGCACTAGGAAGACTTCCAGAAGGAAGATGCCGCCTCTGGCTTCAGGGTTTGCACACAGAACATGGCGCTGACTGGCCGACCATGCGCACGCGACAGCCGGTGGCCTTACACATGTCCGCACTGCGGGGCGGCCCTCGGCGCAGAGCCCTGAGTGTCTCCGGGGCTCTGACCTGGCAGATGCGGCCTCCTCCTCCGGCCCCAGCCCGGCCGTCCTGCGCTCCGGATCCGATTCCTCCAGGCACCTCCTGTGAGGGCGATCGCCCAGTACGCGTCTTACTGTGACCGGCGTATTTCACTGGGCATCATGTTCCCAATTTAATCCACGCTTGGCCTGCATCAGGATTTCCCGACGTTTTAAGGCTGAGCGATACTCTGGTGGGGATGGCCCCCGTTGTGTTTGCCCATCATCCGTCTACGGAAGGACGCGGGGCTTGCTCCCAGCTCCTAGCTGCTGTGAGCCCGTGAGTGCCAGTGTCTCTCCGAGACCCCGCTGTCCTGTGCTTCGGGTGCTGCCCGTGTGGAGCTGCTGGACGCCATGGCGCTTTGTGCATCACTTCTCGAGGTGCCTCCATGCTGCTGCCCGCGGTGGCTGGCCTGGTTTCCGCCCCCTGCCCGTCTTGGTCGCGTGGGCAGCTGCAACCAGCTACCAGGGGTTTATAAACAAGAAGCATCCACTCCTCATGGTTCTGGGGCCGAAGGTGGTACGGGCAGGCTGGTGTCCAGGAGGACCCTTGCTGGTCCCGATGGTCGTCTTCTCGCATGGTGTGAGGCCGTGTCCTCACGCGGTGGATCCCGGGGTGCAGGACGGCTAGCCCTCGGAAGTGAACCCTGGGGACCCCGTCACCTCCCGGAGGCCCCTCGTCCTCATAGCATTCCCTCGGGTTTAGCATTTCAGCCCATGAGCTCAGGACACAGGCGCTCAGACCACAGCTCCCGGGGCTGCTTCCTCTCCAGGTCAGAGACAGACAGGTGTGGTTTTAACCGAACGGAGCTGGGGGGCCATTGTGGCGGGGCAGCAGCGGGACCCCGGGTGAGCCCGCCAGCTGACGGTCGTTCCCAGGCCTCCTCGGATGTGTCTGGTGAAGGACGGCACTTCGGCGAGAGATGGAGGGACACCCGCGAGCCGGGTGGCGTCCTGGGTGGGGACGGCGGGGAGCCCGGGCAGAGGCAAGTGCGGCAGCTTGAAGCTGGCAAGACGGGAGGGGAGGTGGGCACCTGGGGGCAGGCTGGGTTTTGAGACTTGGGGGCCTGCCTGGCAAGGAGGCCGATCCAGGGAATCAGCTCAAGGGACCTGCAGACAGGAGTTCAGATGCTTCAAGGGCGATAATCACACAGACCTGAAAATAGCCAGGATTTACGGGTGCCAGCTTACGGATTCCCCACACAGCTCGTGAGGGCGGAGCGACGAGCCCCCACTGTACCGCGGTGAGGAGGCACTCGAGGCTGCGAGGCTGACGGGGAGGAGCCGGTTCGCCCCGGGCCGCCCGGCTCCCGGCCGGCCGCTGCGCACCGCTCTGCCCTCTCCACGTCCACGCGCCGCCCGGACGCCTGCGCCCGGGTGCTGGCGACGCGGCTGGGGGCAGACAGGTGTGACGCGCAGGGACAGCGCGGGGCGGGGCAGGAGGGAGCCCGGAGCGCTCCGTCCGACTCTGCGGCAGCTGCTGCAGGACACGGGTGGGGACGGCGTCAAACGACGGGGTCGAGAGCCCGAGGGCCGTGGCGCAGGCCATGGAAACTGACCTTTCAAGTCCGGCGAGCCTGGGCCCCGGGACGGCGCGGGGCTCTCGCGCCTCCAGGTTTGTCTTAGACGCGTCTCCACCAGACGCTCCGGCTCTAGCGGGGCTGCAGGCGCAGCCCACGGGTGGGTCCAGTCGGCTGGGCTTGGAGTTTTCACCAGGGCTCAGGACAAATGTGAGTGTCTTCCTAGACCTCACCCGACAGTGCTCGACCTCACGGAGCCGTTTCCATCACTGACAGCAGCACCAGGACGGCTCTGACGCGTCGTCTCCTGTCTGCCCAAGAGTGAACCCGGTGACTTTTAAGCCACCTACCACACCCGCCCAGAGTCCAGGAGCCCAGCCTCCTGCCCCTCCCTGGGCGTGTGCTGGTTGAGGGGAAATCTTGTTCCCGCTCCCAGGATTACTGCGAAACGACTCCCAGGCATCACACCAAGAAATAAATGAGGTTTAAAAGCACATAAGCCTTAGAAAACTTTTTGACATAAATATATCAAGCAAATCAGTTAAGGATTATATTAAACGTCTACGATTTTGTACTGTTCAAGTTCACCTGGGTTTGCCTCAACAGTTCTGACAGAAATGCACCAAAGACGCCTCTAATCTAGTTGAACTGAAACGTTTCCAGTGCACATTCATTTTCCAAAAAAAAAAAAAAAATAGAAAATGGTCAAAGAGAACATCACGCAATCTGAGAAACACAGGAAAGTGTAATGTCCCTAGAGAGCCGTGCTGAGCTGTGGGTCGGGGGTGTAACAAGGCCACTCCCTGCTGAGCTGCGTGGAATCCAGAGGAAATCTCAGCACGGCGTGGCTGCGGCCCCACCCCCGCCACCCCCGCGGCCCCCGCCGGAAGGTCGTGCTCACAGGCCGAGCGGCTCAGACCACAACCTCCCCGGTCATCGGCACTGTGGGCCTGAGCCCAAGGCCATGAGGACCTGGACTCATCTGTGGGACACTCGGCGCCCTGGCTGCCATGGCGGGGTGGCAGGTGTCCCCGGGCCCAGAGTCCCCGGCCACGGTGGCTGTGCGGGGAAGCAGAGGGCAGCGCGGGCTCCGTGTCCGCACCCTCCCTCTGCTGTGACTGAGGGCCCTCCGGTGCCTACACGCGGATCAGCCCCGTGCCGGGGCTTTCTCGAGGGCGCGGCCGGAGGTCGGCTGGCGCAGTGCTTTGGGGAGGGAACATCTCAAAGCCCCCAGTTCCACACTGGTGCCCAGGCTGGAGTCTCCCATCTTCGGCCTGCACTGTGCCTCACGAGACACACCACGATGTGCGGGGGACTGGCCACCGCCCCCCAGCCGAGCACGAGGGCTCCTGCCATGCAGGGCGGCCCCCACGGAGCCTTTCTGCACCGCTGGGCTCCGGGAGACTGGCCTCCTCGCCGCTGGCACCACTGTCCCCACGGCAGGACCGGGCCGCTCAGTCGCGCTGGCGGAGGGCTCCCAGCTGGAGCGGGAGGCCGGGGAGGGAGGAGGGGGCACGGGACCAGCTCCGGAGCCCGGGGCGTCTGGGGGACAGCCCAGGAGAAGAGAGGCCGTGGGGGAGGCCTGGGGGGGCAGACTGGAGGTCGCCTGGGGGTCGCCTGGGGGAGCAGCCTCGCGGGACCGTCTGCTGACGCACAGAGCAGGTATGCGGGGAACCCACGTGACAGTGTTGTGCTGAGTCGCGTTGAATGAACTTGAAATCAAAGATGAAACACCAAAGACGCCTCTAATCTAGTTGAACTGAAACGTTCCCAGAGCAAATTCATTTTCCAAAAAAAAAAAAAAAATAGAAAATGGTCAAAGAGAACATCACGCAATCTGAGAAACACAGGAAAGTGTAATGTCCCTAGAGAGCCGTGCTGAGCTGTGGGTCGGGGGTGTAACAAGGCCACTCCCTGCTGAGCTGCGTGGAATCCAGAGGAAATCTCAGCACGGCGTGGCTGCGGCCCCACCCCCGCCACCCCCGCGGCCCCCGCCGGAAGGTCGTGCTCACAGGCCGAGCGGCTCAGACCACAACCTCCCCGGTCATCGGCACTGTGGGCCTGAGCCCAAGGCCATGAGGACCTGGACTCATCTGTGGGACACTCGGCGCCCTGGCTGCCATGGCGGGGTGGCAGGTGTCCCCCGGGCCCAGAGTCCCCGGCCACGGTGGCTGTGCGGGGAAGCAGAGGGCAGCGCGGGCTCCGTGTCCGCACCCTCCCTCTGCTGTGACTGAGGGCCCTCCGGTGCCTACACCGCGGGATCAGCCCCGTGCCGGGGCTTTCTCGAGGGCGCGGCCGGAGGTCGGCTGGCGCAGTGCTTTGGGGAGGGAACATCTCAAAGCCCCCAGTTCCACACTGGTGCCCAGGCTGGAGTCTCCCATCTTCGGCCTGCACTGTGCCTCACGAGACACACCACGATGTGCGGGGGACTGGCCACCGCCCCCCAGCCGAGCACGAGGGCTCCTGCCATGCAGGGCGGCCCCCACGGAGCCTTTCTGCACCGCTGGGCTCCGGGAGACTGGCCTCCTCGCCGCTGGCACCACTGTCCCCACGGCAGGACCGGGCCGCTCAGTCGCGCTGGCGGAGGGCTCCCAGCTGGAGCGGGAGGCCGGGGAGGGAGGAGGGGGCACGGGACCAGCTCCGGAGCCCGGGGCGTCTGGGGGACAGCCCAGGAGAAGAGAGGCCGTGGGGGAGGCCTGGGGGGGCAGACTGGAGGTCGCCTGGGGGTCGCCTGGGGGAGCAGCCTCGCGGGACCGTCTGCTGACGCACAGAGCAGGTATGCGGGGAACCCACGTGACAGTGTTGTGCTGAGTCGCGTTGAATGAACTTGAAATCAAAGATGAAACCACAGCCGGTGAGAGGAAGCGAAGACGGTTCTAGAGAGAGTGAAGCTGAAGGGATGGAAAAGCCTGCTGGTGGGGGGAAGCTCAGAAACCCAGGCTCTGCGGCTCTGGTTTTTCCTTTCCTGATGACAGCGGAGATTGTTTTGTTGTTTTTCTGTTTTTCAGACTCTGAAGAGCTCCATTAGGGGATTCATCAGAATGAGGGAGGATACACAGCCCAGCACACCTTCACCAGCGTCTGCGGTTGAATGCGGTGGTTCCACGCACTCAGGAGGCGGGAGCGCTTCGCCGGAGCTCAGGCCTGGCTTTCCCAGAAGCCGTTAGGGGAACCCGTCAAAGGAAGAAAGGAGGGGCTTCCCTGGTGGTCCAGTGCGTAAGGACACCGCCTTGCAGTGCAAGGGGCGCCGGTTCAATTCCTGGCCTGGGAAGATCCCACGTGCCGCGGAGCGGCTGGACCGATGTGTCCAATTACCGAGCCGGAGCTCTGGGGCGCATGCGCCCAGAGCCAGCACTCTGCAACGACAGAGGCCACGGCGATGGGAGGCCCACAGGAGCCAAAGAACAAGACGGATGAAAATAGAGAAATGAAAGACCAATAGAAGTGGCCCACCCGCTCCCCTCCCACCCCAACCCGAACCCCACCCAAAATAAATAAATAAATAAATCTTTAAAGAAAAAAAAAGGAAGAAAGGAAAATGGCAGAAAGTGGATATGCAACGAGAAGCAGGCCTTCCCTTGATAAAGCACAGCTTGCCTCACTAGCAGCACAGAGATTCTGGGTGCCAGCCACGGGGACGGAGGGCCCTGGCGAGGGGAACCTGACGCAGAGCCGCCGAGTCTCGAGGGCCCGACAGCGCTGGCCTCGGGAGGCCTCGGGAGGTGGACTCCAGCAGGGCCGGCCCCCGGGGAGGACAGCGGGGCCTCGGTCACCGCACACGCCGGGGGCTGGCAGAGGCTGGGGCACACGGGTCCAGAGGTCTCTGCGGGCTCAGTGCCAAGTCACGTTTGGATGGAAATAGTTGGAACCTATGCTTGAACTGCTGCCCCAGACTCGGATCCTGTGTCCCACCGCTGGGCTTGGGCTCCCGTCCCTCCCTGCCGATCTGCAGGACCTGGCACGGGCCGGGCCCTCCCCCAGCCTAGCGCCCGGGCTGCGCGGGTCCACTGGGCAGGGTGGAGAGCGGGATGCCCTCTGGGGGCTGGGGGGGCACAGCCCGGGAGGCGAAGCTCCAGAGCAGAGAGCTAGCAGCGTGGCCTGAGGCCACAGGCCTGGGCGGATGGTGAGAAGGCTCTGCTGTCCTACCGGCCGTGGCTACCGGCCTCGGTCCTGGCTTCCGCGGCTCCTGGATCCCAGGTGATTCTGTCACCCCCAGGCCTGCCCGGAGCGGCGGGGCCGGTGCTGGCAGGAGGTGCCACTCTCACGCGGAGGGGATGCAGACGGCAGGTGAAGAGGTGGCAGTCTCCTTGTGCAGCCCACCGGGTGACTTACACAACCTCTCAAGCAGCACAGGGCAAACAGCCCACACCCCCGGGCTCCCGGGAAAGCGGGCGCCGCGGTGGAAACAGTGAGGAGCCGCGTGTGGCCGGGCGGCAGCCGGCGCGGCGGCCCGGCCTGACTCAGGGGAGGAAGTCATGTTTCCACTCAGCTCAAAACAAGTGGCTTCAGGACGGCGCCTGTGTCACTGGCATTTCCCTGTTGTGTTTGTGAGACGAGGTGGGAATGGGCCTCACGGTTACGCTAACCTTGTCTTTTACAAGAAACAAGAAGCCCCCAGTGGAACACTGGCGGGGGGCTGAGCGCTCGGGAGGTGCTGGGGAAACCCGAGGGCGCCCGGGGGGAGGGGGCCGCACTTTGGGGTGGAAACCGGGCCGAGCCTGTGCGTCTGGCTGCTGCCTTCTCCAGGCGGGCTAAGCACACAGCAGGCACCTGGGGGGCAGGAAGACAGGTCCAGACTAGGGTCAGGCGTGGGGCCTGGGCGCCTGAGAGGACAGGCCAGCGCACAGCAGGTGTGGGGGCGTGGTGATCCTTAAACAGCCTGGGACCTGGCGTCCTGGGGACTCTGAGGTGGGCAGTGTCCCCAGAGACCTGTTCAGAGGTCACAGCTCCTGCCCTGTGCAGACAGGGCTGCATGGGTAGGAGCTGAAGTGAGGAGAGGGGCCGGCCTCGTGACACGCGGGGGCTTCTGCAACCTGGAGCCGGGCTGCGTCCCCAGAACACGGTGCCGGTGGAGGCCCAGACCCAGCCTGGGCTGTGCACCGGGGGCCAGGGGCTTCTGGGGGCTGGGGGCCGGAGGCCATGGGCTGGGGGCCGTGGGCTGGGGGCCGGGGCCGCGCTGGCAGGGGGGCTGGCCTCCGCGCTCTGGAGGGCAGCGTTCACAGGAGGCTCCAGTGCGAGCAGTCCCCAGTGAGCGGCTTGGAAGTCACACAGTGGGCTCGGGTCTATATTTAAACTGGAGCAAAAGACAACAAGCCGGATGAGAGTTCACTGAAAACAGCCGCCTCCGCGGGCGGGGGGGCGCCAGCCACGCCGTGTGGGTAAAGCCCGTGTTCCACTCACCTGTTTGGGTGGTGATCAGGCAGCAAAACAATGGGAGAAAAAATCCCCACTTTTTCACAAGGAGGTTTTACTGGAAAATCTTCTAATAAACAGTCGGAAGCACAGCAATCTTGAAACCACCTTCTCCTCGACGCTGTCTTCAGAATCGGCCCTCTCCGTGGCTGCTGCCCCGAGGCCTGGCCACCGGTGCCCTCGGGGTCGGTCGTCGCACAGCTGCACTCGGGCCGTCTCGTGCCAGGGGCAGAATTGGTCCCAATCCATGCACTGCGACCATAAGCCCAGCAGCTCGGGCTTGGAGACGGGCCTGTAAAGAGGTGCAGCGGGACCACTTGGGTGGGCCGTGACCCCACAGGACTGGTGTCCGCCGACCGAGAGGGGACGAGGGCACAGACAACTCGACCTGCACAGGCGGACGGCCGTCTGGGGACACGGGAGTGGGCAGCACGCACAGGCCCAGGAGAGAGGCCTCAGCAGGGACCCCTGACCCACACCTTGGTCCTGGCCAGCCAGCCTCCAGGACCGAGAGGGAGCAACTTACATGGTACAGACGAGGGAAAAGAGGCCCCAGATCTCACGGTGCATCCGAACTCAGCCTACGCCCACCAAGCAGGTCCACAGGCTCCCCCTGCACAGAGTGGCCAGCAGGGCCCCTGGGGCTGGGTGAGCGCTGAGGCTGCCCGGGGAGAGCCGCGGACCTTCTTTAAAGGCCGACTCAACCTTTAGATCTGATGTGGCTGCGAGAGAGGAGAGAGCAGAGGAGAATGGCCCTGAGTCCTGCTGCAGCTCGAAGGCCCGGGGACAGAGACCTGACTGCAGGGACCTGAGGGCCTCGGCTCAGAGGAGGGAGCCGGGCTCCCGGATGGGCCAGCGAGGGCCCGGGGGAGGCTGCGAGGGAGCCGTGGGGCGGGCGAGGCCAGGACCCAGCAGAGGTGCTGAGCGCCGAGTGTGTACCTGCCACCCAGACGCGGTCCTGGGTGTCAGACCCGTCCCTCAGCGCAGGATCGGGTGTCAAAGGCCCCCTCCCATTCTGTGCTGCCACTCTGTGCTGCCAAGGACTTTACTTCAGTTACAAACGCCACAAAATGTTCTTCCTAGTTTTGGTCTGGACAGGCTTTTAAAGCAACTAAAAATAAGAGAAATGTCTTCGATGTGTATCCTCTCTCATTGTTAAAACACCCAGTGCTGTCCAGCGTGTGTGTGTAATGATTTCCACCTAGCATCTTCCCTTTAATTGAAAACCTTCCTTTAACTTTCTTGTAACGTAGGTCTTTGCTGGAAGCCAATTGCCTCAGATTTACTTTATCTGACACCACCTAGACTTTGCCCCTCACTTTGGAGAGCTGTGTGGGCTGGGTAGAGAATTTCATATGGGTGATTTTTTTCTGTACTAAAGATGTTTATCCACTGCCTTTGGCAAGGTTAGTCCCATACTTTCCACTCATTAAACCCACCTGTTTAGGCTAAAAATAAGTCCAGCACCTCTTCTGATAGCCCTTCAAACACTTGAAGACAAATATTCAGCACTGTATTAATTTAGAGACTCAGTGCCAAGGCATCAGGTACTGCCACAGAAATGGGTATAATTCTTGCTTCCCAAGATCTCCGTTAAAAACAGAAAATATGGCTACAGGACAAACGAGGGAAAAGAGGCCCCAGATCTCACGGTGCATCCGAACTCAGCCTACGCCCACCAAGCAGGTCCACAGGCTCCCCCTGCACAGAGTGGCCAGCAGGGCCCCTGGGGCTGGGTGAGCGCTGAGGCTGCCCGGGGAGAGCCGCGGACCTTCTTTAAAGGCCGACTCAACCTTTAGATCTGATGTGGCTGCGAGAGAGGAGAGAGCAGAGGAGAATGGCCCTGAGTCCTGCTGCAGCTCGAAGGCCCGGGGACAGAGACCTGACTGCAGGGACCTGAGGGCCTCGGCTCAGAGGAGGGAGCCGGGCTCCCGGATGGGCCAGCGAGGGCCCGGGGGAGGCTGCGAGGGAGCCGTGGGGCGGGCGAGGCCAGGACCCAGCAGAGGTGCTGAGCGCCGAGTGTGTACCTGCCACCCAGACGCGGTCCTGGGTGTCAGACCCGTCCTCAGCGCAGGATCGGGTGTCAAAGGCCCCCTCCCATTCTGTGCTGCCACTCTGTGCTGCCAAGGACTTTACTTCAGTTACAAACGCCACAAAATGTTCTTCCTAGTTTTGGTCTGGACAGGCTTTTAAAGCAACTAAAAATAAGAGAAATGTCTTCGATGTGTATCCTCTCTCATTGTTAAAACACCCAGTGCTGTCCAGCGTGTGTGTGTAATGATTTCCACCTAGCATCTTCCCTTTAATTGAAAACCTTCCTTTAACTTTCTTGTAACGTAGGTCTTTGCTGGAAGCCAATTGCCTCAGATTTACTTTATCTGACACCACCTAGACTTTGCCCCTCACTTTGGAGAGCTGTGTGGGCTGGGTAGAGAATTTCATATGGGTGATTTTTTTCTGTACTAAAGATGTTTATCCACTGCCTTTGGCAAGGTTAGTCCCATACTTTCCACTCATTAAACCCACCTGTTTAGGCTAAAAATAAGTCCAGCACCTCTTCTGATAGCCCTTCAAACACTTGAAGACAAATATTCAGCACTGTATTAATTTAGAGACTCAGTGCCAAGGCATCAGGTACTGCCACAGAAATGGGTATAATTCTTGCTTCCCAAGATCTCCGTTAAAAACAGATGGCTGGTACAGTGCAGTAGGTGAATTTCCAGAGCCAGAGGCGTCTAGCTGGCGAGGCTGATTTCAGGGCTGCGACCACCCTGATCCTTGGGGCCTCCCCTCCCAGCTTCACTCAGCATCGTGTGTCTAGTGAAGCAGGCTGAGAGGCCGCCCGGCCTCACCCTACCGGCCTGGGGCTGGAGAGGCGCAGACTGTGCAGAATGTCCACGAGAAGGCCGGCTGGAGCTGTCTGGGTTCATGGACGTGGACTCAATGGAATGAGACACCTGCAAGGACAGCCACAAGGCAGAGGGGGAGCCCAGGACCAATATGTGGAGACGGCACAGAGCAGGGGCCCCTGAAATGCCAGGACGCGGATTGGCTAAGAGACCAGGTCTGAACATTTTTTGTAAAATGTGTCCTTTGGTGCACCCCCTTCCTGATGCCTTGGCCCCAGAGCCCCTGTGCCCACTGGGTTCCCTCAGTGCCTCCTGCACCTGCCATGAGCCCTGACCCCTGGCCCAGGAGTCCTGCTCTGGACTCGCCTGTCATCCCGGCCATTGTGATCCGTCATTTTGTGGCCTGTCTTGCTTACAGCCCTGGGGTAATGAGCGGCGCATCCAAACAAGCACCAGGGAGATGCGCATCTGCCGACACGGGACACTCCGCCGAGCCTGGCAGAGGGGGTGCTCCTGGAGAGCACGGAGCCCAGCCGGGGCGCAGCCGCCGCAAGGGCGACGTCAGGCTGTGCGGCCCAGGGCCCCAGGGGCCGTGCAGGCCGCCGGCAGGAGGTGCAGGGCCTGGTGTGGGCGGGGCTGGAGGAGGTGAGCTCGGCGTGGGGCACACACCTCCCCTGCCTCACTAGCGGGCAGACGGCTCTGTCCTTATGGCGCACAGCAGTTTCCAGAGGTGCTGGTCAGGAGCCCACTGGCATCAGCCACAGTCCCGGATCGTCCCTGACGTGGTGGGGCTCACGCTTGGGCCCGAGCCCGCACGAGCGGGGAGGAGTCCCCGAGACACCCCCACCCCGCCCGCCGTCTCCTCGCGGCCGTCGCACTTCGGGTGAGGACGGAGGCTCCGTGGAGACGGGCCCGGGTGGAGGGGCCGCGCAGGCCTCACTGGCTGGACGCCTGTCCTCCCTGCTGACCACCGGGTCCGGGGCCAGGGGGTCGGTCTGAGGAACGCCTCCCCTGCTCCTCACACCACCCGTCTCTCGGCCTCTGTCCAGCCTTCAGACCTGTGCCTCTCGAGGCTGTTTCTATTCTCTTTGGGGTTACTTTTCCTTTTTACCTGTGAGCTTTGCGCTTAGCTCACATTCGGTATCTCTTCTTGGGAGTTTTCCTTTAGCTGTTACTTCACATTTTGGTTTGAAAAATTTCATTGTTATTCGGTTCTTGATGTTTTTCTGATTTTTTGTGATGGTTTCTTCTTTGACCAATGTGTTCTTCAGAAATCTGGTCTGTTATCTTCTTGCTACTGATTTCTAATCAAATTTTATTGTGGTTAAGAAACAGTGTTAATTCTTTGCTATTTCTTTATATTTGCTTTGTGGTTACTATATGATTAATTCTCTAAATTAATGATCCTGGGCTTCTATAAATTTCTGCCAGATTGTTTTCTAATTGTGTTTTTTATGTTTTATTTAACTTTTGTGATTATTTTGCCTACTTGATCCATGAATACTGAGAAGAATGCATTAAAAAATATACCAGTCTGTGGATTTCAGCAATTCTTAAATTATGTATCTTGAGGTTGTATCATTAAGCATACCTAAGTTGAGAACTATTTTATCATTACATAGTAGCTATTTTTATTTCTGTGCACATTTTGCTTTAAAATTTTGCTTTATTTGCTAGGCTGTGCGGCCCAGGGCCCCAGGGCCGTGCAGGCCGCCGGCAGGAGGTGCAGGGCCTGGTGTGGGCGGGGCTGGAGGAGGTGAGCTCGGCGTGGGGCACACACCTCCCCTGCCTCACTAGCGGGCAGACGGCTCTGTCCTTATGGCGCACAGCAGTTTCCAGAGGTGCTGGTCAGGAGCCCACTGGCATCAGCCACAGTCCCGGATCGTCCCTGACGTGGTGGGGCTCACGCTTGGGCCCGAGCCCGCACGAGCGGGGAGGAGTCCCCGAGACACCCCCACCCCGCCCGCCGTCTCCTCGCGGCCGTCGCACTTCGGGTGAGGACGGAGGCTCCGTGGAGACGGGCCCGGGTGGAGGGGCCGCGCAGGCCTCACTGGCTGGACGCCTGTCCTCCCTGCTGACCACCGGGTCCGGGGCCAGGGGGTCGGTCTGAGGAACGCCTCCCCTGCTCCTCACACCACCCGTCTCTCGGCCTCTGTCCAGCCTTCAGACCTGTGCCTCTCGAGGCTGTTTCTATTCTCTTTGGGGTTACTTTTCCTTTTTACCTGTGAGCTTTGCGCTTAGCTCACATTCGGTATCTCTTCTTGGGAGTTTTCCTTTAGCTGTTACTTCACATTTTGGTTTGAAAAATTTCATTGTTATTCGGTTCTTGATGTTTTTCTGATTTTTTGTGATGGTTTCTTCTTTGACCAATGTGTTCTTCAGAAATCTGGTCTGTTATCTTCTTGCTACTGATTTCTAATCAAATTTTATTGTGGTTAAGAAACAGTGTTAATTCTTTGCTATTTCTTTATATTTGCTTTGTGGTTACTATATGATTAATTCTCTAAATTAATGATCCTGGGCTTCTATAAATTTCTGCCAGATTGTTTTCTAATTGTGTTTTTTATGTTTTATTTAACTTTTGTGATTATTTTGCCTACTTGATCCATGAATACTGAGAAGAATGCATTAAAAAATATACCAGTCTGTGGATTTCAGCAATTCTTAAATTATGTATCTTGAGGTTGTATCATTAAGCATACCTAAGTTGAGAACTATTTTATCATTACATAGTAGCTATTTTTATTTCTGTGCACATTTTGCTTTAAAATTTTGCTTTATTTGCTATAAAATTAGCACACTACCTTTTTTTCATCCATATTTTCCTGGCATATTGTGTGTTTTTTTGTCTGCCATGGCATTCTTTTGCTTTCAATCTTTATGAATCTTTATCTTTTAGGTCCCCAAAATACATATTCTAAAAGACCAGGTAGATGAAAATTTTGTTATTGTTCTGAGGTTTCATTCTTTCTGAAAACAGCACTCTGTGACATTGTTTTAACTCATTTAGAAATGTTTTTACCTTTGTGTTTGCATTTTCTATTTACTCTTTTGCGCTTCACTTCTCCCAGAATTAATTATTTCACTGGTAATTCATCACCAACACACTGAAAGTTTTCTATGTTTTACTTTCTCAAAAAATTAAAGCACAACTTTTCATTTTTAATTAATTTACAATGTAAAAAGCCTCAAATGCAGTACAAAGGATTCCCAATATTCCTCTCTTCACCCAACTTCCCCCAGTACCTGCCACTGCCCAGTGACCTGAAAGGAGATTCCCGGTGAGAGGTTCACTAGGTAGGCACCTGCACCTTATTCCAGCACCACCAAGAGCCCAGGGAGCTCACGACCCACCAGACTCCACGTCTCAGGAAACTGTCCTGTCTCCATCCAGGGAAAATGCCTGGTCCTCTTTCGTAAAGCCACGCTCTGGAAAAGACTGGTACAGTATTCTGTGGAATGTCCCTTAGATGTGGTTGTTTTGTGTTCCCTTTAGATTAAATTCAAGTTATGAGGATTTTTGCCAAAAGTATGTTAATGCTGCCAGCTGGCGATCTGCAGATGTCTCCTTCCAGATACTGTGCTTATCACGTTCCGTTCCGGCCACACCTTCTGGTTCACGGCAGGACGAGGCCAGAGGCAGGCAGCCTCTGACTCCCACAGCCCAGGAAGGCTGCGGGCTGCTGCGGGGGGCCGCCCGGAGCTACTCTGGAGAACTGGACTCAAGCGGTCCAGTGCTACTCAGAAGGCAGGTCTAAGGTCCAAAGAGGTGTGTTTCCATCTGGACGTTAGGCCGTGTTTTCAACTGTCATCGCAGAAACCCAGTTACTTGGAGAAAGAATCTCTTTTAATGAGACCCGGGGAAAAATCAGAGATGCTTCTTGTACCTGTCTTACAGAATTTATTTTGAGGCCTAAGACATTTGACGTTGCTGAGTATCTGATTAAATCTTAAAAATAATGCAGACAACTCATAAGGGGAAATAGACCCAAAGAACAAAGACAATGATTTTCCAAGGGCCTTGGGAGCAAGTCAGACAGAAATCAGCTTGGACCTCCTACCTCAGGTTTGCACTTACTCTGAGAACAAGGTCACTGGCAGATAAGCTGACGGGCTTGGTGCTGGAGGCAGAACCGGCTGTGCCCGTCTGCAACCCACTCCTCTGAGCAGGGAGGGAGCACAGACCCGACCCGACAGCCTGGAGCCGCCTGCACCGCGCGGCGTCGTCCGTCGCCAGCACACGCGCAGTTACAGTCCCACGTCCGCTGCCTCTCTGCCTCGGAAGCACCTAGAAATCTAGAGCACGGTGTGTGTCATCTGGGCCCAACCATGTCTACACAGATGAGTAAACAGATGCGTCCAGGGGTGAAGCGCTGCCCAGCCACTGCAGAGCTGCAGCTCTGGCCGCCGGGGCTGGCCCCACGCCCCTCCCGGTCCCTCCCCACCCCCCACCCCGGCCACAGCTCTCCTCCGGGCGGGCGGGCGCTCCTCTAGCAGCGACCCCCCCAAGCTTCACCTTTCACGCTGCATTCAGGTCACAATGTTTGCTAATTCTCTGGGATTTTCTCCTGTGGTTATTTGTAGGATTAGGGTTTTTGCCACTTCCAGATACTGTGCTTATCCAAACGTTTCCAAGTTAATGCTGCCAGCGGCATCTGCAGATGTCTCCTTCCAGATACTGTGCTTATCACGTTCGTCCGGCCACACCTTCTGGTTCACGGCAGGCGAGGCCAGAGGCAGGCAGCCTCTGACTCCCACAGCCCAGGAAGGCTGCGGGCTGCTGCGGGGGGCCGCCCGGAGCTACTCTGGAGAACTGGACTCAAGCGGTCCAGTGCTACTCAGAAGGCAGGTCTAAGGTCCAAAGAGGTGTGTTTCCATCTGGACGTTAGGCCGTGTTTTCAACTGTCATCGCAGAAACCCAGTTACTTGGAGAAAGAATCTCTTTTAATGAGACCCGGGGAAAAATCAGAGATGCTTCTTGTACCTGTCTTACAGAATTTATTTTGAGGCCTAAGACATTTGACGTTGCTGAGTATCTGATTAAATCTTAAAAATAATGCAGACAACTCATAAGGGGAAATAGACCCAAAGAACAAAGACAATGATTTTCCAAGGGCCTTGGGAGCAAGTCAGACAGAAATCAGCTTGGACCTCCTACCTCAGGTTTGCACTTACTCTGAGAACAAGGTCACTGGCAGATAAGCTGACGGGCTTGGTGCTGGAGGCAGAACCGGCTGTGCCCGTCTGCAACCCACTCCTCTGAGCGGGGAGGAGCACAGACCCGACCCGACAGCCTGGAGCCGCCTGCACGCGGCGTCGTCCGTCGCCAGCACACGCGCGCAGTTACAGTCCCACGTCCGCGGCCTCTCTGCCTCGGAAGCACCTAGAAATCTAGAGCACGGTGTGTGTCATCTGGGCCCAACCATGTCTACACAGATGAGTAAACAGATGCGTCCAGGGGTGAAGCGCTGCCCAGCCACTGCAGAGCTGCAGCTCTGGCCGCCGGGGCTGGCCCCACGCCCCTCCCGGTCCCTCCCACCCCCACCCCGGCCACAGCTCTCCTCCGGGCGGGCGGGCGCTCCTCTAGCAGCGACCCCCCCAAGCTTCACCTTTCACGCTGCATTCAGGTCACAATGTTTGCTAATTCTCTGGGATTTTCTCCTGTGGTTATTTGTAGGATTAGGGTTTTTTTTGCCACTTCTATTGATCTTTCATTCGTCTTTGTTCTTTGGCCCCTGTGGGCCTCCCATCACAGCGGCCTCTCTCGCTGCAGAGCACCGGCTCTGGGCGCATGCGCTCCAGAGCTCCGGCTCCATGGTTGGACACATCGGCCCAGCCGCTCCGCAGCACGTGGGATCTTCCCAGGCCAGGGATCGAACCGGCGCCCCTTGGACAGCAAGGTGGTGTCCTTAACCACTGGACCACCAGAAATGCCCTCTCCTGGGGTTATTTACAAGTGTGTTGTTTAACTTCCAAATACTTAAAAGAGTTTTTCTAAACATTTTATTATTGTTGACTACATGAATGCACTCATTTAAGGTAAGTAGTGATATCACTCAGAACTTACGACTTTTTGGAATATTTTTTGTCTAGTAGTTGTATCAGTTGCTTAAGGAGTTAAAAACTCTACAAATACAAGAATATCGGAATTGCCCATTTCTCCCTTTGTCTTTTTTCTCTTCATCTATTTTTTTTTAAAGATTTATTTATTTATTTTGGGCGGGGGGCGGGTTGGGGAGGGAGGGGAGCGGGTGGGCCCCTTCTATTGGTCTTTCATTTCTCTATTTTCATCCGTCTTTGTTCTTTGGCTCCTGTGGGCCTCCCATCGCGGTGGCCTCTGTTGCTGCAGAGCACCAGCTCTGGGTGCATGCGCCCCAGAGCTCCGGCTTGGTAATTGGACACTTCGGTCCAGCCGCTCCACAGCACGTGGGATCTTCCCAGGTCAGGGATCGAACCGGCGCCCCTTGCACTGCAAGGCGGTGTCCTTACCCACTGGACCACCAGGGGAAGAAGCCCCTAACTTCATCTATTTTAAGGCTCTATTTGTCCTATTAGGTTGGACACATGAAGAATTGTCTTTCTGAACATTTTATAATTCTGAGAAGTCCTTCCTTATCTCTTTGACATTTCTGTCATGAAACCTACTTTTATCACATATTCATAGAGTCTCTCCAGCCTATTTTATGCCTGTTTGCATGGTGTATTTTTTCCATCCAGTTACTTTAAACCTATCTGTGTGTTTAACTATAAAGTATATCTTTTCTGTGCTTTTAGATATAAAGGGCATCTCCTGTACACAGCATAGAGTTAGCAGTGAAAGTCGCTCCGTTGTGTCTGACTCTTTGAAATCCACAGGCAAGGCATGGAACTCTCCAGGCAAGAATACTGGAGTGGGCTGCCTTTCCCTTCTCCAGGGATCTTCCCAGCCCAGAGATCAAACCCAGGCCCCCACACTGCAGGCGGGCTCTTTCACCATCTGAGCCACCAGAGAAACCCAAGAATACTGGGGTGGGGAGCCTATCCCTTCTCCAGGGGAGCTTCCCAACCCAGGAATCGAACTGGGGTCTCCTGCACTGCAGGCAGATTCCTTACCAGCTGAGGGACAGCCGAAACCCATAGTGTAGAGCAGGTTTACGCCGTTGGACGACCATTCTGACATCCTTTGTCCTTTTAATTGAAATGTTTAGTCCATTAATGCTCACAGTATTCCTCTGGTTTTGTTTGGGTAAACCATCCTATTGTTTGTTTTCTATTGTTCTGTTTTCTGTTCTTAAACTTTCATGACTTTAAAATATTATTGGAATATGAGATGCTATTTCAACTGTAACTGAGTTTCTCAGTTTTATCTACTGATTTTTCAGCTGTATTTCTCTATATAATTATCTTAGTGACTGTGGTATTATCCCCTTTGCACAGTCCATTTGCAGTTAATATGTTATTTCATGTAATCTTGCAACTGTATGTCCATATCCTGTCTTCTCATGTTACATTTATAAATTCTATAAACCCACAGGACATCACAGCTTTTGCTCTAAACAATCAGATATATTACGTGTATGTTCTATGTATATTGAAGCCTTAAAAGAAAAAAACAACAAAAAAAGCTCTGCAGTCCTCAGCTAACTTCATCTATTTTAAGGCTCTATTTGTCCTATTAGGTTGGACACATGAAGAATTGTCTTTCTGAACATTTTATAATTCTGAGAAGTCCTTCCTTATCTCTTTGACATTTCTGTCATGAAACCTACTTTTATCACATATTCATAGAGTCTCTCCAGCCTATTTTATGCCTGTTTGCATGGTGTATTTTTTCCATCCAGTTACTTTAAACCTATCTGTGTGTTTAACTATAAAGTATATCTTTTCTGTGCTTTTAGATATAAAGGGCATCTCCTGTACACAGCATAGAGTTAGCAGTGAAAGTCGCTCCGTTGTGTCTGACTCTTTGAAATCCACAGGCAAGGCATGGAACTCTCCAGGCAAGAATACTGGAGTGGGCTGCCTTTCCCTTCTCCAGGGATCTTCCCAGCCCAGAGATCAAACCCAGGCCCCCACACTGCAGGCGGGCTCTTTCACCATCTGAGCCACCAGAGAAACCCAAGAATACTGGGGTGGGGAGCCTATCCCTTCTCCAGGGGAGCTTCCCAACCCAGGAATCGAACTGGGGTCTCCTGCACTGCAGGCAGATTCATTACCAGCTGAGGGACAGCGAAACCCATAGTGTAGAGCAGGTTTACGCCGTTGGACGACCATTCTGACATCCTTTGTCCTTTTAATTGAAATGTTTAGTCCATTAATGCTCACAGTATTCCTCTGGTTTTGTTTGGGTAAACCATCCTATTGTTTGTTTTCTATTGTTCTGTTTTCTGTTCTTAAACTTTCATGACTTTAAAATATTATTGGAATATGAGATGCTATTTCAACTGTAACTGAGTTTCTCAGTTTTATCTACTGATTTTTCAGCTGTATTTCTCTATATAATTATCTTAGTGACTGTGGTATTATCCCCTTTGCACAGTCCATTTGCAGTTAATATGTTATTTCATGTAATCTTGCAACTGTATGTCCATATCCTGTCTTCTCATGTTACATTTATAAATTCTATAAACCCACAGGACATCACAGCTTTTGCTCTAAACAATCAGATATATTACGTGTATGTTCTATGTATATTGAAGCCTTAAAAGAAAAAAACAACAAAAAAAGCTCTGCAGTCCTCAGCTCCGAGCTGTAATTATGCAGCACACACGGGTGTCTGTACAAACATGGGGCCTATTCACCATCCCAGACGCCCTCTGTCCACGGCTGAGGAGCCGAGGCCCCATCCGCTGTCGCCTCCTCTCAGCCTGAAGAACTTCCTTCAGCCTTCCTTATGGCGCAGTTCTTCCGGCCACACGTCCTCTGTGTTTTATTTGAACAAGTATTTTGCTTTTCTTCTGGAAGAGCACTTTCACTTAAGGTGGAACTCTGGTTGACTTCGGACGTGGCGATCTCACTCTCTCCTGGGCCTGTAGTTTCTAAGGTCAGAAGGAATTCAAAAGCTGCCTGCCTGAAACAGCTTTTCCGCTGCTGCTATTGCATTTACTCTTCGATCTGTTTGCCCCCCTCTCTATTTGTTATCCTTCTAGAACTCTGGTTACACGTGCTACACGTACCACAACATCCAATACTTCAGCCCAAACATTTGTCTCTGTGTTCTACATTTCAGTTAGCACCCACTGACCTGCTGAGGTCAGCCTCAGTTGATTTTTCTGTTCTCTTGAAAATGTCCTCCATTTTCCTTATTCGTCATGCATTAGGTGATTTTGGAGTTTTGATTCTAGATATCAGGAGGTAAAAAGCTAAGAATCTAGATCAGCAACCAACTTCACTCGGCTGGTCTGACCTAAACAGTCTTTGTGAGCTTCCTGACTGGCAGCTTTGGTCCGAGGCGGCGTCTCGTCTCTAGCTGAACTGTTCCGTTTCACTCGGGCTTTCAGGGGCGCTGGCCAGCGTCAGGCGAACAGAATTTGGGAATCTCGTCTCTGGCTCCTTCTTTCCTGAAATCCCGCCTCTCTCTCCAGCAGCGCTCCTCCTCTTTCAGAGCAGGGTCACGTGGGCTCCCCCGGCGCCCCGCCACCCGCCTTACCACGCCAGCTGCCCCTGGTTCCCAGCTACGGGCCACAGCAACAGGGAACTGCCCCACACATCTCCAATCGTGCGGGTGGACGTGGCCTGCTCGGTCCACTCCTCGGGGTCCTCGGGTTCCCCTTATGAACCACGGCCAGAGTTCTTGGCTGTCATCTGCAAGAGTGTCATCCAATAGGATTTTACCCAGCAAGAAGAATCAGAACTCAGTACCTTTTCAAATGGGGCTTCCCTGGGGGCTCAGCTGGTAGAGACTCTTGCCTGCAGAACGAGAGACCACCTGCAACGCTGGAGACTCGAGTTCCATCCCCGGGTCAGGAAGAGCCCCTGGAGGAAGAAAACGGCAGCCCGCTCCCGGACTCTTGCCTGGGAAATCCCAAGGACAGAGGCGTTTGGTGGGCTACAGTCCATGGGGTCACAGAGTCAGACAGGGCTGAGCAACTAACACTGTTTTGCTGTTTTAAACTGTTTCTAAGCCCACCGTTGAGCCTACTGCTGAGAAAACATGGTTGCTTCCCCAGCAACTACTGCTCATCGCCAAGGCGTCTATCACCCAAGAGCTCTGAGGGACGCCGGGAGCCCGCTGCTCCCACGCCTGCCGGCGCGGCGGGAGTGACGCCAGGGCCACGGCGCCTTTCGGTTCTGAAACTGGCTGTCGGCGCCGTGTCTGCGAGCAACGTGCCCACGTGCGTGGTTCGGTGTCACGCTCAAGCAGAACAGCACACAGGAGCGGCTCTGCACTTCCCGTTACAGCCGGCGGCGGACAGCACGGGCTGCCCGTAGCTGCGACTCAGTGATTCTAGATATCAGGAGGTAAAAGCTAAGAATCTAGATCAGCAACCAACTTCACTCGGCTGGTCTGACCTAAACAGTCTTTGTGAGCTTCCTGACTGGCAGCTTTGGTCCGAGGCGCGCTGCCTCTAGCTGAACTGTTCCGTTTCACTGGCTTTCAGGGGCGCTGGCCAGCGTCAGGCGAACAGAATTTGGGAATCTCGTCTCTGGCTCCTTCTTTCCTGAAATCCCGCCTCTCTCTCCAGCAGCGCTCCTCCTCTTTCAGAGCAGGGTCACGTGGGCTCCCCCGGCGCCCCGCCACCCGCCTTACCACGCCAGCTGCCCCTGGTTCCCAGCTACGGGCCACAGCAACAGGGAACTGCCCCACACATCTCCAATCGTGCGGGTGGACGTGGCCTGCTCGGTCCACTCCTCGGGGTCCTCGGGTTCCCCTTATGAACCACGGCCAGAGTTCTTGGCTGTCATCTGCAAGAGTGTCATCCAATAGGATTTTACCCAGCAAGAAGAATCAGAACTCAGTACCTTTTCAAATGGGGCTTCCCTGGGGGCTCAGCTGGTAGAGACTCTTGCCTGCAGAACGAGAGACCACCTGCAACGCTGGAGACTCGAGTTCCATCCCCGGGTCAGGAAGAGCCCCTGGAGGAAGAAAACGGCAGCCCGCTCCCGGACTCTTGCCTGGGAAATCCCAAGGACAGAGGCGTTTGGTGGGCTACAGTCCATGGGGTCACAGAGTCAGACAGGGCTGAGCAACTAACACTGTTTTGCTGTTTTAAACTGTTTCTAAGCCCACCGTTGAGCCTACTGCTGAGAAAACATGGTTGCTTCCCCAGCAACTACTGCTCATCGCCAAGGCGTCTATCACCCAAGAGCTCTGAGGGACGCCGGGAGCCCGCTGCTCCCACGCCTGCCGGCGCGGCGGGAGTGACGCCAGGGCCACGGCGCCTTTCGGTTCTGAAACTGGCTGTCGGCGCTCGTGTCTGCGAGCAACGTGCCCACGTGCGTGGTTCGGTGTCACGCTCAAGCAGAACAGCACACAGGAGCGGCTCTGCACTTCCCGTTACAGCCGGCCGGCGGACAGCACGGGCTGCCCGTAGCTGCGACTCAGTGAGAACGAGAGCAGCTGTGTGCACACGGCACCCACGCCCAGTCCACTGCTGCCCACGGCACGGACCGAGCACCCAGAGCGGGCGGTGCAGGCAGGCAGACCCGCCGCGGTCGACCGGCTTCCAGGCTGAGGGTGAGCAGAGACGGGCGGGGCCGAGCTAAAAACACACCGCGGCTGGCGGCACGGGGACAGACGCGCAGAGCCACGCTCGAGGCTCCAGAACACGTGCCTGGGGACTCCGGACACGGGGAGAAAGCTCTGCTAAAGCCCGAGCGCCAGCACAGCGGCTGCCAGCGGCGACGCCCGCTCCTCCGACGCCGCCACCGCGAGCCGGAGCCTCCTCCCTGACGGCCGAGCCTCGGGGAACGGCGTGAGCCCTGGCGAGAGCCCCCCCCAGGGCTGCTGGCGACCCCCAGAGACGGCCGCCTGGGGCACGGGCCCGCACGGGAGCCACGCCCGCTCCGCCCGGCTCAGGGACGCCGCCCTGGCGGGCACGCCGCGCCGCGCACAGCCACCGGTCGAGCCCGCGCCGCACGCGGGCGGGACAGGCGCAGCCCCGTCTGACCACGTCGGAGCTGAAGGCAATCTCCTCGGTCCAGCTTCGAGAAGGCCGGGCGCGGGACAGGGCGGGCCAGACCCGGGCGCCGCGCCCACAGCAGGGACGCTTGTTGGTGAGGACGCGGCGTCAGACGCGGGAGTCCCGCCAGCCCGGCCTGGCCTAGGACTTCTGTGCCGCCCGGGCCAGGCCGCGCACGCCGCGCTGGCTCAGCCCGGACGGCTCTGGGAGCCCCGCGTCCCGGCACCGCTCCCCTCCTCTGCGCGCGCGCGTTCCGCGGCGCGCTCTCCCTCCTGGCTTCCGCCAGCACCACTGCGGCCAGCGGTCGCCTCGCCCCCGAAGTCTCCCCTGGAGCCCGCGCGGCTCTCCCTGCAGGAGCTGCTCCTTCCTGAGCCCCTTTCGGTCTGGGGCTCTCGCGTGCCCTGCTCCATCCGGAGCCTGAGCGCGGGGTCCGGGCCTGTTCAGCGGCTCGTGTCCGCAGGCACCGTGCGCGTCCCCGGCTGCGACGTTCTCGTCTGGCGCCCACTGACCTGGCGGGTGGAGCCCCGACGAGAGGAGGTGAGCAGGACACCGGGCTGGTAATGCTTTCCCAGAACCATGATAGTCAGAAAACACAAGGAAAACGGGGACTTACCTATTTATTCTGAGGTTAAAACTAGACATTTAAAAAGTTACAGAGATCATGAAATGTAGAAACAAAGATGCTTAGGTAAAAAATGTCAACAGAAGTATATCTTGTATTAAAGACACATTCTTTATTGGCTGAAGGCTTTTCCTCATGCGTTGAAGAAGCACAGCCATTCAGAGCGGCGCTTTTGCAGTCTTGGTCAACAGTCACGGTAGCGGCAGTGGTTTCCACGCCTATGGGAGCCCATCTTCTGTACATCTCCTCCTGAAACGCTCCCTGACCACCGAGTGCACCACCACAGCCGTGACGAGCTTCAGACAACGGGCAGGGCACGCGGCCGGGGCAGACCTGAGCGCCTGGCCTAGCACGTCCACGCCGGCGCCGCGCGCAGGGCCTGCGACACTGGGAAAACCTAAAACCCGGCGCCGTTTTCTGAGACGGACGGTGACGAAGGCGGGCTGGTGACGCTGAGACTGAAGGAGGGCACGGGGCCTGACTGTGCGGGCGACGGCGTCAGCAGCGGCTTCCGAGCCAGCGAGCGGGACACTCGAGGGGCTGGAAGGGGCGGTGGGCGGGCGGCGCCCGGCTCTGGAGGAGTGTGGACCACGGCCGCTGGCCCAGCTCCTCACGCGTGCAGGGGTCCCGGGGCAGGAGGCCCGCGTCGGCTCAGGGCACGTCACGCCAGAGGCCTGACGTCGCGAGCGCTGTGAACACAGACGCCGGCGGCAGAGTGAATCGCAGACAGGGGCTCACAAGGACTCGCCCAGTGGCACACCTTCTGTCGCGGGCCACACGTTTTTCTGAAGGGTTACTGAGTGAGGTGGAGAAGGAGACGGCAGCGCGTGCCAGTGCTCCTGCCTGGAGGGCCACAGGCCGCGGGTCACGAGAGCCGGACCCGGCTGAGCACACACACGCACACCTGAGCCGGGAGCGTCAGAGCCACTGGCATGAATGAAGGTTTCAGGCAGACGCAGCTCCCGGTGCTCCCACGTGACTTTCTAATCAACGCCGCGTCCCCTCCCTAGGTGCCCTGGAGGCGGCAGGAGACCCAGGAAGACGCCCCGGGGCCTGCAGCCTCCACCACGCAGCACGCAGCTATGAGAAAGCTGTCTGTCTTTCAAAAAGGTTACTCTAAAGTCATGTGGGACCTACTGCAGAAAGAACGGCAGAGCACATACTGCCTGAGGATTTTAAACCGGTCACTCTGGCTGAAATAAACCACACCAACATCCTTCTAAGCTCCCAGCTCTCCCAGCCTCTCTTTCCGTTCCTGGGAGAGCAGGAAGCAGCGCCGGCCCAAGCAGAGCTTCCACACGGACGCCTGCGGGCGCTCCGGGACGCGCGGTACCTGCAGTGCCGATGTCTTCACAGCAGGCGGGGGGCAGCCTGGAAGCAGGCCAGCTGCAGGTGCATGCTGCTCTTGACCCGGCTCAGCAGCTCCTCCAGCAGCCTGTGGGGGAGACACGCGGGCACCCAGCGGCGGGCGGCGGGGGCACGGCCAGACACGCCCCACCCTGACTCCCCCACGGCCCCGCCTCGTGCGGCTTCTCTGGTCAGAAACGCCACCTTTCTATGGGTTCTGGACTAGTGACAGAGGAAGCCCACCCAAGAAGCTGGTCTGAAGGAACATCTACGTACAGATGTTCTCACGCTTACCTATAAACCTGTCCTCCTGCCCTTCCTCCGGATTAACTGGACTCCTCCCTACAACAGCCCGGCCTGAGCTTGGAGAGCCGCGCGCCCTCGCTGCGGCGCCAGCCGTGGCTCCGGTCACACACGGCAGCCTCCCAGCCCCCAGGGCCGCCGTCTCGTGCCGCCCTCTGCGGCCGCCTCTGCCCTCACCCCACGCCCGGGTGAAGACTGGTCCATCTTCTGTCCCTCTGATTTTGCGTTTCTGTCTTTAGCACATTCTGGAGAGGTGACCTGCGGTCAGTCCCACTGGCCCTGTGCTGGCCGACACACCGCGTGACTTCCGGGTCATGAGGGGTCTTACAGCCCACTAGGCGCGGGTGAAACCACCAAGAAGTGAACGGCCCTGGGGTCAAGAGATTAACCAGACTCCCGGTGCGAGGACGCTCCCGGCAGACCTCGAGCGGCCCCATTGGCCTTCATCGCGACGTCTGCTGCTCTCGACCCCAGTGAGGGATGGGTCTCTTGACACCAGTGATCACTGGTTGAGCACATGCTGAAGGGCATGACTGCTTTAACCTTTCACCGTAAGTATGATAAAGAGATGGACAGGATTTGAGCACATGGTCAGGCAGGGCAGGTGGCACTGGAAGGCAGGGCTTCACAGCCCTCTCAGAATCAGCCAGGGTTGCCCCTACTCTCCCTGTCCGTGCCTTCTGGATTCTGTCTCCATGGCTCCCCCACGCTCCCCCACGCCTTCACAGCCCCCACGAGGGCCGCACAAAGTCGGGGCTCCCTGACGGTCAACCGCCTGTCCGCCAGGTGCAGGGTGGGTGGACCTCGGCCAGGCCGGGGAAGGAAGCCAGGTACACAGAATGTCTGCCTGGCCTGGATTTTGTCTCAGGTCAGAGCTTCCTGTTACGTGAGTAGCAAAGTTTAAGGTCAGGCTGAGACCGCTGATACATATTTGTGGAACACATGTGACGCGCTGCGTCATGTGCACACACGCACTCCTTAACACTCACATCACACACAGCACAAAACGCACACCGCTGACCTGCCCAGAGGACAAAGCCACTGAGTCCGCCCGTTCACTGGGCTGTCCTCTCCCCTACACGTCCTGAAGTCTTACCTTCTTACAGATTTCAGATGATAGAGTTTACTGAATCAAAATAAACTTTCTCATGGAAGTTTGACTGGTATGGGCACTTAAAACCAGAAAAGAACCAGCTTCAAGACTGTCGTCAACCCAGGCTGCACCTTGTCCTGCCACGAGGGAGACGGGCTGACACCAGGTGTGCCCGAGGGCCACCGAGCGCCACCTCCCTCCAGTCTCCACCCGAACAGGCGGCGTCCAGGTGACAACACATCACCGGCCCCTGAGAAGAGCATGCGACTTACTTTCTGTCCGCTCCGCTTGAGAGCTGAGGCAGGGCTTCCAGGGCCTGCTTGAAACTGGACCTGTAGCAGAAGAGCCCAGGCAGAGACACGTCGGCCCCGCCGGGCAAAGGAGCGTCAGCGCCGTGCACGGGCCTGCGGGGCGCCGAGCAGGAGAGCGAAAGTGAAAGCGAGAGCCTCTGGAGGCAGGGACAGGAGAGCCCGACCAGGAAGTGCAGCACACCTCGAAAAGCAACGGAGAAACTGAAGGCTACGCAGAGCGCCCTTCACAGCAGAGGAGAGCTTGGAGTGGGGTTGTTCAATTTACAACAGTCGTTACTTGCAAAACCGCACTACGCAGATGAAGCGGCAGCGGAGGACGGACAGACACTAGCTGGAAATAAGAGTGGTCTTGTGCAGAAGTCGACAAAGAGGGGATTTCTAGAACTGTTGCATGCAGGATTGATTTACAGCCAAGCTCTTATAATGACTGAACGCATCTTAATAGCACTGTGCTACTATATCTAAAATTTGTACGATAATGGAGAGAGGGGGGTGTGTGTGTATTTATAATTCCACATCATTTCATTCTGTGAAATACGGAAAAGGGAGAGAATCTTAAAAGTGACTGGTACGTCTGACTTTTTAAAGTAGAAAGTACCTGCAAAGTAACTAACTCAAACAGTAGTGCAGAGCAGAGCACCGGCGAGAACCATCAGAATGGCTCCTGGCCATTTGATAAGCTCATGCGTCAGGAAGAGAAGCCTTTCCAGCCGCAGAGGGCGTCGGGAGGACGCTCCGAGCAGCCGTCCACCACTGGAAACGGCTGGTGAGTGCACTGCAGGCTGTGTTTAGACTGTGCTTGGGACCCAGTCCTTCTCAGGCGGCACGACTAACAGGGTAAACAGTCTTCTGTAGGCAGAGCTGTGTCAGTTCACCTACCGATGTTTCAATGGTAGGAAAAACTTTCTCATGGTTACTGGGCACTTAAAACCAGAAAAGAACCAGCTTCAAGACTGTCGTCAACCCAGGCTGCACCTTGTCCTGCCACGAGGGAGACGGGCTGACACCAGGTGTGCCCGAGGGCCACCGAGCGCCACCTCCCTCCAGTCTCCACCCGAACAGGCGGCGTCCCAGGTGACAACACATCACCGGCCCCTGAGAAGAGCATGCGACTTACTTTCTGTCCGCTCCGCTTGAGAGCTGAGGCAGGGCTTCCAGGGCCTGCTTGAAACTGGACCTGTAGCAGAAGAGCCCAGGCAGAGACACGTCGGCCCCGCCGGGCAAAGGAGCGTCAGCGCCGTGCACGGGCCTGCGGGGCGCCGAGCAGGAGAGCGAAAGTGAAAGCGAGAGCCTCTGGAGGCAGGGACAGGAGAGCCCGACCAGGAAGTGCAGCACACCTCGAAAAGCAACGGAGAAACTGAAGGCTACGCAGAGCGCCCTTCACAGCAGAGGAGAGCTTGGAGTGGGGTTGTTCAATTTACAACAGTCGTTACTTGCAAAACCGCACTACGCAGATGAAGCGGCAGCGGAGGACGGACAGACACTAGCTGGAAATAAGAGTGGTCTTGTGCAGAAGTCGACAAAGAGGGGATTTCTAGAACTGTTGCATGCAGGATTGATTTACAGCCAAGCTCTTATAATGACTGAACGCATCTTAATAGCACTGTGCTACTATATCTAAAATTTGTACGATAATGGAGAGAGGGGGGTGTGTGTGTATTTATAATTCCACATCATTTCATTCTGTGAAATACGGAAAAGGGAGAGAATCTTAAAAGTGACTGGTACGTCTGACTTTTTAAAGTAGAAAGTACCTGCAAAGTAACTAACTCAAACAGTAGTGCAGAGCAGAGCACCGGCGAGAACCATCAGAATGGCTCCTGGCCATTTGATAAGCTCATGCGTCAGGAAGAGAAGCCTTTCCAGCCGCAGAGGGCGTCGGGAGGACGCTCCGAGCAGCCGTCCACCACTGGAAACGGCTGGTGAGTGCACTGCAGGCTGTGTTTAGACTGTGCTTGCGGACCCAGTCCTTCTCAGGCGGCACGACTAACAGGGTAAACAGTCTTCTGTAGGCAGAGCTGTGTCAGTTCACCTACCGATGTTTCAATGGTAGGAAATCCTGACTTTCATTCAAAACAGCTAAAAATGATCATCAAATTTCCACTACAAAATTTTGCAGAGAAACCACAAGGCTTCCTCGTACCCGGATATTCACATCAGAGCCTGTGATGAGCAGAGTGACTCAATTCTTATTTTCTCCTTTCAAAAGAAGTGTGCACCGCTCTGCAGCACAGAGGCTTCTCTCCGCCTTCTCTCCGCCAGGAGGCGGCGCCCCAGGAGCCCTGGGCTTGGCGTCGTGAGTGCTTTGCGCAAAACAACTGATCCGACACGAGCGTGCGATCACAGAGCCAGGAGTGCTCCCGCGGGACTGCCGCGGGCACCAGCCCACTCCAGGGCGCTCGGGGGCGCACAGCCCGGGGCACCTCACCTGCTCTCTGGCGTCAGGTGCGCCGCCACGGTGTCCCTCAGGGTGCAGATTTCAAGCCGGGCCTGGAGGGGAGAGAGGGACAGGTGACCACGGGGAGACACGTCGACTGTCCAGCCGACGGAAGCGAGGGTCGGCGCTGCCGGCTCCCTGCCGAGCAGACCCTCTCCATCAGCCCGAAGAGCCGGGCCACGACAAAACGGCCTGCCGCTGAGCAGGGGGTGCTCAGTCCCGTCTCACTTTGTGGAGCCGGGTGTCTTCCCCGAAGGGCACAGAGGCGCCAGGGCGTCCGGCCGCCAGGCTCTCCACCCAACAGCGCCTCCACGGTCTCCTTGGGGAGGCGGCAGGGCTCACTGCCCTGCGGCTGACGGAGACTGAAGGTCACAGGCTGCCTCACTGCCCAGCGCCGCCCTCGAGGCACGACGACTCCAACCTCCACGCTAAGCCCTACAGGCTCAGTGCCCTGTGGGAAAGTGACACCTGGCTTCTCTCTTTCTCCTTTCTTTTGCAAAACAAAACTTGGCAAGTGGTTCCACACAAAGCAGTATCAAAAAGGAACAGCATAGTTAAAAAACTCAGACCTTTGGACTCCAAAATGTACTGCAAAGTTACAATAATCCAAACAGCGTGGCACTGGCACAAGGCCAGACATGTAGATCAACAGGGCAGGGCCGAGTGCCAAGAACAAACCTTTACATTTACAATCAAATGACTTTCAACAAGGGGCCAGACCCATGGTTGGGGAGGTGGCCTCTCCAATGATGGGGCTAGGAGAGCAGGGCAACTGGATGTCCACGCTCAAAGGACTGAAGGTGGGTCTCCTCTGTAAAACAAAAACTAACTCAAAAGAGAGTGCAGACTATGTAAGTGATAGAACTATAAACGCTTGGAAGAAGACCAGAGTAAATCCTTTTGACATTAAGCTAGGCCTACCTTCTTAGGAATGATAAGAAAAGTGTAAGTGACCAAAGACAGAAAACTTAGAACTCCTCAAAATTAAAACACTCTTGGTTACAAAGGATGGCGTCACAGAACAAGACACCATCCCACAGGCCAGGGGGCGGCTACGACCCCACAACTGCCAACAAGGATGTGGGGTCTGGGGTCTTCCTACACTGCTGGTAGGGAAGCACGTGGTACAACTCCTCTGAGAACAGTCTGGAGTTCCTCCAAACCCAAGAAGAGCAGCGCTGCAGCCCCGCCATTCTTGTCCTGGGTACGTTCCCAAGAGAAGGGGGAACACGTGGCCACAGACAGAGTGCACACCAGTGTGCACAGAACTGCTCTTCCCATCAGCCAGAAAGCACAGCCCCAGAGGCCCCTCGGATGACGAGCAGACAGACACAATGTGGGGCGCCCACACGACGGGATGCTGCTCAGCCAGAGGGGCCCGACACAGGTGACAGCACAGACAGCCTGCGCACAGCCTAGGAGGCCGGCTCAGAGACACGGCCCTCAGCACCGGGGGTGCACGAGACACAAACAGTTTAAATTCGCCAGTCGCGGGCTTCCCTGCTGGCCCAGTGGGCAAGGACACCGCCTGGCAGTGCGAGGGGCGCTGGTTCGATCCCTGGCCTGGGAAGATCGCACATGCCGCGCAGCGGCTGGACCAATGTGTCCAACTACTGAGTCAGAGCTCTGGAGTGTGTGCGCCCAGAGCCAGAGCTCTGCCGCGAGAGGGGCTGCTGCGATGGGAGGCCCACACAGGCCAAAGAACAAAAAAGATAAGTGAATGAAAGATCAATAGACATGCCAAAAAAAGAAAAAAAAATCACCAATCAAGAGAAGGGCCAGCGTACATAAGACACGTGCCCAGTCTAGAAAGAAGTTGTTTGGTCCCATTTTTCAGTGAGTTAGAAGCCTGAAAAAGCAGGTCATGAAAAAAGCATTCACATGACAACCTGTCTCTACTGCTTATGTCCTAGTATACAGAAAAACAAACCTACAAGGAGAACATCCAGGAGAAAAAATAACATAGAACTTTCAGCTGCATATTTTAGGAGAAGGATTAAATCACTGCAAAACTGATCTTTGCTAGAAATTTTATTCGAATAAAGTGATAAGGTGTTTTGATTCACCTGAATTACACCTACTATGAGAGTTGTAATTATTCCCACAAAGCACATGGGCTGTTGGGCAGCAAATGCCCCTCTGGGGGCTCTCGGGTAGGTGTGAGGCTGACGGTAGGTTGGTCCTTCACATAAGGCCCTCCTGGTCACCTGCTCAGGAGGAGGAACTAACACACAGGCGTCCCCAAGGGCAGCGGGCGGAAGTTCTCAGAACAGAACTGACAGCGTCTCCAGGAGGCACAGAGGCCGCAGGCCAGGCGGGCATGGAGGTGGGGCCTCCGGCCGACTCTGGCCTCTCCCTTCCCCTCTCTCTCCCCTCCGGTTCCTCCCCTCTCGCTCCCCTCTCCTCCCTCCTGGATGTGAGAGAAACTCAGCCTTCAGCTAAATGGGCTGCAGAGAAGGTCCGTAGGGAGGGGAGGTTTGTTTTTTTGTTGTTGTTGTAGCTGCAAGACCCCTTAGGCCCAAGTAGATACTGTAATTTCCCTTTAATTCATCTTCACACACACAAGGTTCCTAAGTCTTCAGGTTTTTTCTTCTATTGATACTTCTTCTTTTTATGTATCATTCAGGATTACAATTTTTACCTGTAGGGGTTGGCCTGTGAGGGGTCCTCAGTCAGAACTAGAAGCAACACTTCTGGGACTTTCAGGAAAACCCTCGCAAGGCCCTCGTCACAAGGCCCACAGGTGGGGCTGAGGCCCGCGCGCCTGGCTCCTACAGCCTGGCCACACGCAAACTCAGGCGCACCAGACTTACAGCAGTTACGCTTGTCACTGCAATTACATAGTTCAAGTAAATACAACATAAACCAATGGAACTTGCAAACTGCACGGAATGCTCTGGAAAGACAATGTACGAGCAAGTTGCTAAAAATTTCCTGTTAAATCGAGTGTAAGTGAAGGTAACGGTGAAACAAACAAATCACAGAGCTGCAGGAGTCTGCATCCGACAGGCTCACAGCGTCACGAGACTCTGAGGGGACAGCAGCTCTGGGACTGCTGACGTTCTGGACACAGGCTCACCGGGGCCGACACCCCCAGCCAGCAGAGCCCCGAGAAGACACCACGGAGCCTGTGTGGGCTCCTGAGGCCGGCGGACAGCCCTCCGGGTTCAGGCGCCCGAGCCCCAGTGCCCGAGCGGCGTGGTACCTGCAACGCTCCGTTTCTGCTGAAGGACGACACGCACTGCATGAGCCGGCTGAGCTCCTCGGAGACGGCCTCCACCACCCGCGACAGCACCCGCGGCACCAGGTCCTTGGAGATCGTGAACACCTGACGAAGGTTGAAAATACCAAGAAATGATGTGCTACGGGGCCTTCCTCGAGCTGAATGTGTTGGGAGCAAAGGGCTGCACAGCGTCCAACCAGCCCAGGCCTGCTGCGCCGTTACGCCTGCAGCGCGGACAGCGGCGGGGCGGGACCCGAGCAGAAGCCCTGCGGAAGGCAGGCCAGGGCCCCGGCCGCTCGAGCCCCCGGGAGGCCGCCCCTCGCCTCCGCGGCACGCTGAGCCCGTCCCCCACGCCCCACCGCCGGGACGCTGATGCGCCAGTGCTCACGTGTGCGCTGGACACACGGCAGTGGATTTTCAAGGCGGAGAGCATCCTTTCACTCTCTCATTTCTTTACGTGTCAAACGGTCGTTAGTTTAAATTTAAAAAAAAATACCGAATTTCAGAAAAAGGCCTCGCACAGGCGGCACCCAGGCGCGCGCTGAAACCGGAGCTGTGCCCGTGCGGGGCGGAGCGGCAGGCACTCAGAGCGAAGGCCGCCCCGGGGGGCACCGCGGCCGCGCCGGCGCTCTCCTCGCTCCCCGCGCCCCGCCGGCGCGGCCGCGGCGGCTTACCTCTGCGTGCACGGCCGTGATGTTCACCAGCGCCTCTTTCAGGTAGTTCCTGACACCTGGAATCAGACGGGGCGGGGAGGCGTGCGCTGAGACGGAGCACTGCCTCCGACCTGCCAGGAGGCGGAGGGCGGCACAGGCCGCACACGCGAGCGCAACGCGAGCGCAACGCGGTGTCCTCGGGACGCTGGAGTCCGTCGGGATTCTCTGGGCACAATCCGTGTGGGTCTGGGAAGGATGGTGCACGTCGCTCGTCTGAGGCAGAGATGCCTCGCCTGGCTCCAGGTGACCTGAGCGATGGGCTGAGTGCGCGCCGGAAGCCTGACCGCGGGGGGCAGCCAGTGCTGACCTCAGGCCCTCCGGTGCCCGGGCTCGGCCTGCAGAGCTCCTGGCCGGCCCGGGCCTGCGGGCTCCCAGGGGCCACAGCAGAGCCACCACCCGCTGCGGAGGGGCATCTCCCGGAGGAGGGCGAGGCAGGAGCGCTCCCTGGTGCGGCCGTGGGCTGCACGCAGCCCCCGTGGCCCCCGGCCACGGTACCCCTCCACAGGCCTGCGGCGGCCCTCTTCACCACACCTGTGGCCTCAGACCTACCACACTGGCTGGGTGGCGGCAGACGCTCAAAAACACCAACGCATGAGAAACAGAAGGAAGGGGGCAGAGGCTACGTGTGTCTCACTCACTGTGATGCTCCCAGGACCCAACCTTCTTAATTAAGCTGAAGAGTGAACACGGGAATGAGCAGATACGTGAGACAAATAGCACACGCAGCGTCCTGCAGCGCCCACGGCGAGGGTCAGCCCTGGTGCCTGCGGAAGGGACTCTGCTGCAGCAGGCCTCGCCTTTCCCACAGGGTCTAAGGAAACACACAGCCTTTCTGAAATCAGTTTTTAGGATCCATTTGGAAAACAGAATACTGCTGAACCAAAATACATTCATTTTCGAAACAGGACTTTCCAGCTACATCCCTGAGCAAACAGCTTGCTCCAGGGAGTAAAACACCCACACAGACTGAGCGCTGGCTGTGCCTGGTACTCGGGAGGATGCTTGGTGTCCTAGAACCGTAAGCACTCGGGACAGGCCCTGGCCTGTCTGTCCAGCGGCGGCGGCGGCTCATGAACGCTGACCTCCCAGGCTTTGGGAAGGAGGGCAGGCGCACAGGAAGCCTGGAGGTCGACTGCTGTTGTGATGCCGCCGTCAGTGTTGTTTGTAAGAAGGTTCCTCTTAGATAAACGCCCACAACTTTCCGTGCTATTTAGACGCAGAATGAGAGCAGCTTCTAAGTATTTACAATCTTGCCTCTCTGACTCTCTGAATATGAAATTAGAATGTGTCATGATCTCTGACGAGAGAAGTGTCCCCACCCACGCAGGATGGGTCCAGACTGTCGGCGAGCAGCACGCGGCGCCCGGCGGGAATTCCCCACGGAGAAGGCAGGGCCCGGCTCTTCTGGGCAAGAGCCCGGCCCCGCAGGGTGGGCTTCTTGTAAGGGGGCCTGAGCCTCAGAGTATCTTTGCTGACAGTGAAGGTCTTGTTTTGCATACCTCAAAGTGAAAAGAAGTCCCTTTTCTTGCTGTATCTGTCAGTTTTCTGTGCTAACCAGGGAGGACACAGTTTTGGAGTAACTGGCAGAATTTGTATTGAGTGCCTATCATTATTATATGCCAGACGCTATTCCACGTGCCGGGGACCCAGAAGTGGCCTCGAGAACAAATCTACAGAAAACCAAAGCCTCCTCACAGGGTTACATGCCACTTGGGACACATGGCCACTTTTTACAGGAGACAGCTTTACAAGGTTTGTGCAGCAGCCCCGAGAGAGCAGGCACCGGGGTCAGAGCTGTCTGCAGCAGGAACGCAGAGGGCTTCCGCGCAAGCAGACCCCTCGGCACCGTCTGTGGAGAAACGGGCCCGGCAGCTCGAGAGGAAGCACTGACCCTCTGTGCCAACCTCAGGGAATGACGCCCAGCGTCACTGGAACGCTAGAACAGGTGGATACCTGGGGGCTCGGACTGATGAGGACTTAAAACCTGGTAGGGAAACCAGCTAATTCGTGGAAGCTTCAGGTTTTCGGAATACGGTAAAATGTTTATTCAATTAAGAAATATTATATAAGCAGATTTGAGTCTTCCTATAATAATGTGGACAAGTGGACAGGCACACCTCTTTAGAGAGTGCCCACATTTTAAAGAACAGAGTAGTGAGCACTTTGGATTGATCAAGCCTATACTGTTGTTTTGAAAAAGTTAAATGCACACTGAAAAGACACAGCAGTGTAAGCTTTCTTAATAACTCAAGTCCAATCAGCTTCCCCTGTATCCTCCTCCCTGCGTGGCATGGCTTCTTCCAGGGCTTTTCCTATGAGCACAGGCTTCTACCCTAAAACGTGAAACGGCTCAGCACATTCTGGAGTCTCGCCCCCTCCTCCCCCGGGCTGCCGCACACTCCAACGAGCCGCACGCCCACACAGCCCGCACCTGCTCTGGCTGCCAGGGCTCTACAGCACGGATGTGCCATAATTCACTTATCCTATCTATCCCGACTTGTTTAATTACCTCTATTGTTCATAACTCACTCTACTGCTGGATAGTCATGCTGCCTTTCAGTATACGCCACCATAAACAACGTCACCAGGACGGGAGGTCCGTCCATGCTCACAGAGTAATCTACTCAGGTATTTTCTAGAAGTGAAATCGCTGAGTCAAAGGTTTTGACTGATTCTGCCAATCTGAAATTGAAAAGGCTACTCAAAATTAAACGTCTGCGTCCTCATGCCTTTTTATTTTCTTAACTTGGATTCTCTACTTACTATAATTCACAATTAATAATAATATACACTCAACTGTGATGATGACAAAACTTTCCCTTAAAACACTAGAAGAAAAATTCAAGCAAAATACAAAGGTCAAAGGAATTTACTCGGCTATAGAAGAGCTGACTCAGTCCGACCGTATAAACAGTGTCCGAGAAAGAGGTGGCCCAGAGGCGCTGCACACACAGAAGCCGCTGGCCCCGCCCTGCCCCCCACTCTCCTCCAAAGCGCCTCCTGTCTCGGACGTCCTGCCTCCTGTTGTTCTGAAACCATGTACTCAGTCAGTAACAAAAGAAGTCTCGCTCTGGAAACTCTGGAGATACTGCCTACTTTATAAACCACATTTTTCCTTTTTTTTAACCCAGATAAAAATATTATATAAGCAGATTTGAGTCTTCCTATAATAATGTGGACAAGTGGACAGGCACACCTCTTTAGAGAGTGCCCACATTTTAAAGAACAGAGTAGTGAGCACTTTGGATTGATCAAGCCTATACTGTTGTTTTGAAAAAGTTAAATGCACACTGAAAAGACACAGCAGTGTAAGCTTTCTTAATAACTCAAGTCCAATCAGCTTCCCCTGTATCCTCCTCCCTGCGTGGCATGGCTTCTTCCAGGGCTTTTCCTATGAGCACAGGCTTCTACCCTAAAACGTGAAACGGCTCAGCACATTCTGGAGTCTCGCCCCCTCCTCCCCCGGGCTGCCGCACACTCCAACGAGCCGCACGCCCACACAGCCCGCACCTGCTCTGGCTGCCAGGGCTCTACAGCACGGATGTGCCATAATTCACTTATCCTATCTATCCCGACTTGTTTAATTACCTCTATTGTTCATAACTCACTCTACTGCTGGATAGTCATGCTGCCTTTCAGTATACGCCACCATAAACAACGTCACCAGGACGGGAGGTCCGTCCATGCTCACAGAGTAATCTACTCAGGTATTTTCTAGAAGTGAAATCGCTGAGTCAAAGGTTTTGACTGATTCTGCCAATCTGAAATTGAAAAGGCTACTCAAAATTAAACGTCTGCGTCCTCATGCCTTTTTATTTTCTTAACTTGGATTCTCTACTTACTATAATTCACAATTAATAATAATATACACTCAACTGTGATGATGACAAAACTTTCCCTTAAAACACTAGAAGAAAAATTCAAGCAAAATACAAAGGTCAAAGGAATTTACTCGGCTATAGAAGAGCTGACTCAGTCCGACCGTATAAACAGTGTCCGAGAAAGAGGTGGCCCAGAGGCGCTGCACACACAGAAGCCGCTGGCCCCGCCCTGCCCCCCACTCTCCTCCAAAGCGCCTCCTGTCTCGGACGTCCTGCCTCCTGTTGTTCTGAAACCATGTACTCAGTCAGTAACAAAAGAAGTCTCGCTCTGGAAACTCTGGAGATACTGCCTACTTTATAAACCACATTTCCTGTTTTTAACCCTTGTGCTTTTAAATCAGTTACAGGTCCTAGTCTACAGATAAAAATAGACTGAAAAATACTATAAATATCCCACAATGTACTTTTTTTTTTGGTCAAACTGAAACACTACGTGAAAGAACTTAAGAGTATTTCTTTTCAAGTAAACCATCTATTCAATTACAGTGTGAAAACACACTATCGAGTCATTGCCACTGAAGAAGGGCAATTAGGAATGGCATCCAGACTGTTACTCAGACAGAAAGGCCTGGACTCCCGGAGCTGGCGCACTCGTGCCGGAGCAGGGCTTTATGTTTTATATGTTTTAATTCACTCTTTCTTTTTTTTTTTGGGGGGGGGGGGGCACTTTTATTGGTCTTTCATTTATCTATTTTCATCCATCTTTGTCCTTTGGCCTGTGTGGGCCTCCCATTGCAGAGGCCTCTCTCTTTGCTGAGCACCGGCTCCGGGCGCATGCGCCCCAGAGCCCCGGCTCGGTAGTTGGACACATCTGTCCAGCCGCTCCACGGCACACGGGATCTTTCCAGGCCAGGGAGTGAACCAGCGCTCCTTGCACTGCAAGGCGGTGTCCTTACCCACTGGACCACCAGGGAAGCCCAATTCGCTTTTTCTTGACATGGCTGGGATTTTTAAATGCCTGGGGTGGAAAGAACACCCTTCATACGCAGTGTATGAATGAACAAACCAGCCTCTACAGTTTTCTATTTTCTTTCTCAGAAATATTTTTTGGGGGGGGGCTTTAATTAATGTACCTCCTAGTTTTAAATTATGAATAGGAAAACTGTCGTATGAAAACAGAAAATAAAAATATCACCATCCATGAAAAATAGTACATTTATTTCATGGCTTATTTTTTCCATTTGTAAGAAAGGATTCATATGCGTAAGAGTTTAGTTTTCATAAGCTTCAGAGACAAACACCTTTGAAGATTCCAATACAGGCGGAGAAGTCACAATCTCTCCTATTTCAAAGCTAAAGTCTGATGTGTGACACAGTTTATGAACTTACAGTAAACTAAAATATTACAGAATACTTTATACATTTAGTATGAAATGTCAGTTTCAACATTTAAAATTGATATACTGAATTTTCAGTATGAAAATTTGCCACTGAACTCTACTTTATAAACCACATTTCCTGTTTTTAACCCTTGTGCTTTTAAATCAGTTACAGGTCCTAGTCTACAGATAAAAATAGACTGAAAAATACTATAAATATCCCACAATGTACTTTTTTTTTTGGTCAAACTGAAACACTACGTGAAAGAACTTAAGAGTATTTCTTTTCAAGTAAACCATCTATTCAATTACAGTGTGAAAACACACTATCGAGTCATTGCCACTGAAGAAGGGCAATTAGGAATGGCATCCAGACTGTTACTCAGACAGAAAGGCCTGGACTCCCGGAGCTGGCGCACTCGTGCCGGAGCAGGGCTTTATGTTTTATATGTTTTAATTCACTCTTTCTTTTTTTTTTTTGGGGGGGGGGAGCACTTTTATTGGTCTTTCATTTATCTATTTTCATCCATCTTTGTCCTTTGGCCTGTGTGGGCCTCCCATTGCAGAGGCCTCTCTCTTTGCTGAGCACCGGCTCCGGGCGCCCGGCTCGGTAGTTGGACACATCTGTCCAGCCGCTCCACGGCACACGGGATCTTTCCAGGCCAGGGAGTGAACCAGCGCTCCTTGCACTGCAAGGCGGTGTCCTTACCCACTGGACCACCAGGGAAGCCCAATTCGCTTTTTCTTGACATGGCTGGGATTTTTAAATGCCTGGGGTGGAAAGAACACCCTTCATACGCAGTGTATGAATGAACAAACCAGCCTCTACAGTTTTCTATTTTCTTTCTCAGAAATATTTTTTGGGGGGGGCTTTAATTAATGTACCTCCTAGTTTTAAATTATGAATAGGAAAACTGTCGTATGAAAACAGAAAATAAAAATATCACCATCCATGAAAAATAGTACATTTATTTCATGGCTTATTTTTTCCATTTGTAAGAAAGGATTCATATGCGTAAGAGTTTAGTTTTCATAAGCTTCAGAGACAAACACCTTTGAAGATTCCAATACAGGCGGAGAAGTCACAATCTCTCCTATTTCAAAGCTAAAGTCTGATGTGTGACACAGTTTATGAACTTACAGTAAACTAAAATATTACAGAATACTTTATACATTTAGTATGAAATGTCAGTTTCAACATTTAAAATTGATATACTGAATTTTAGACTTGAAGGTATAAGAATTTAATTAATTTGCCACTAATATACATCAATTTCATTTGTTTAAATTTCTTCTTTTGCAGAAAAAAATGTTTTCATTAAAGTAAGGCAACTTTAATTAGAAAAGTAAAAGTGAATGAGTCAGTTGAACTGAGGTGGACAAACCTAGAGCATGTTACATGAAGTAAAAGACAAACACATACTGCACATTAATGTGTATATACTGAACCTCGAAAAATGGTGTTGATGAGCCTCTTTGCAGGGCAGGAACAGAGAGACGTGCAGACAGACAGAAGAGACTTGTGACACAAGACAGCCTGTGAGCAGCCCTGGCCCGGCCACACGCCCAGGAGTGCACCGAGCGCCCTGGGAGCTGCCGTCCAGCACAGGGGGCGAGGCCCCGGCTCTGCCGCAGCCCAGAGCAGCTGGGATCGAGGGGTTAACACTGAGGCCTACCCGGGAGGGATACACGTGTACTTTATGGCTAGTTCACGCTGTTATACGACAGAAACGAACAAAACACTGTGAAGCAATTATCCTCCAATTAAAAATCAACATGACGGTGACAAGAAAATAGAACTCATTCTGTGGATGAAATGTGTGTTTCACATTGTAAGCTGTTACAGTTAAATACAATACTTCATAGAAGTCTGTACTAGCTTCAAATTTCACAATCTCTGAGTCTCTCCCGCCACCAAGAGTGACCTCAATGGAGTCAAAACAATACACACTTATGAGGGAAGCATGGAACAATGGATTGGCTCAAAATTGGGGAAAGAGTCCACCAAGGCTCTATATTGTCACCTGCTCACTTCTTTATAGAGTACATCATGCAGACTGATGGGCTGGATGAAGCACAAGTTGGAATCAAGAATGTCAGGGGAAATATCAATAACCTCAAGTACACAGATGACACCACCCTTATGGCAGAAAGTGAAGAGGAACTACAGAGCCTCCTGATGAAGGTGAAAGAGGAGAGTGAAAAAGCTGGACTGAAACTCAGCCTTCAAACAATGAAGATCAGGCTTTCCTGGTGGTCCAGTGGGTAAGGACACTGCCTTGCAGTGCAAGGGGCGCCGGTTCGATCCCTGGCCTGGGAAGATCCCACGTGCCGCGAAGCGGCTGGACCGATGTGTCCAATCACCGAGCCGGAGCTCTGGAGCGCACGCACCCAGAGCCAGTGCTCTGCAGTGAGAGACGCCTCTGCGACGGCCGGCCTGCACAGGCTGAAGAACAAAGATGGACAAAAATAGATAAATGAAAGGCCAATAGAACTGACCAAAAAAAAAAAAAACCAGAAAAAAAAATGAAGATCATGTCATCCAGTCCTACCACTTCATGGCAAATAGATGGACAAACAATGGAAACAGTGACAGACTTTATTTTCTTGGGCTTCAAAATCATTGTGGATGGTGACTGCAGCCATGAGATTAAAAGACGCTTGCTCCTTCGAAGAAAAGCTATGCCAAACCCAGACAGCATATTCACAAGCAGACATCACTTAGCTGACAAAAGTCCGCATGACTGGACGAGCCTATCACACGCCCACGTCTGCTGCCTGCTGGGGGGCGCTCACTGGCCTCCAGCTGTAGGCTGCTTCAGACAGACCTGCCGTGGAAGCTGCTGCCTGCAGGTCCTGAGAGGGAGCGGGGCCACTGCCAAGTACACAGCTGCCTCCGGTGACTCTCCCGGGGAGAGCACAGCAGGACCCGCGTCTCAACTACCTCCTGCTGGACACGGACCCACGAATCCAGAAGGAGCACTTGCTCTAATTTAAAACAAACAAAAAAGTACTTCCACACCTATTTTCCTTAGCATAAGACAGAAAAGCCACAGCACAAAGGAAAAAAGAGAAGTCCAAGAATACACACCAATTTTTCTATTCATTAATACAACCCAACCGTGCAATACTAGAAGACTCCTCCTTTCACTTACATCACATTTGAAGTGCCTGAAGGTGTCTTTGTGGTTTCATAAAGCCTACCGTCACGTTCCTGCAATACAGAAACCTGCTCAGAGTGACAAGCATTCCACTTACAATCCCAGGTCCTTATTTCCCTAATCACAGGGTGTCACACCATGTGCAATAAAAAATGACAGCAACTGCAAAGATGAAAACTGCGTCTTCAAATATATCATGTTCGTGAATCTACTTCGGTTGTCAATCAAACACTTTGATTATTAGTTTGAGAAAATTGAAGTAAATTGATCCAAAAGAAGACTCATACCCAAGTACCTTCTTACAAACATGAAGATCTTATTCCCACCGTCTTCAGCCTGCGCCTGAGAACGAGACCTGCTCTGCGGGCGTCCAGCCTGTCACTTCACACCTGGTCCCACACTGAGTGCAGGACAGGGACACAGCTCTGGCTCTGAGGAGGAGTCTGAGTGGAGACTGCGTGGCTGCAACGTCCAGGCCAGGCTCACTAGACGGAGGCCCAGCGCCTCCCGGGCCGAGCTGTCCGTGCCCCTGCGCAGTGCCCACCTGCTCGCCGGCTGGGCCTGGGGCCAGTGGAGCGGCTAGTGCTGCCGGGAGCTCAGCATGCAGGGACACCGGCCTCCGGGTGGAGAGCTGAGCCAGAGACCTGGGCCAGGGCAACCTCCTGCCTGCCTTTAGAGCTCCTCACCCAGGACCGCCTGCAAACAGCTGCAAGTTCAGAGCGCGCACTGACCTCCCAGGCAGCCACGGTCACAGGAGACAGTAGGCGGCTGGGAGGGAGCAGTGCCCACAGGGCAGGACGTGTCTCAGCATCCCTCACCTTGCTATTTCCCACGGTGCACACGAGTTCTAGAAAACTCCTGGTCATAATTAGACAAAATCAGGTGAAGTAAGGAAAACATCCCGATGCTGTCCACAGGACCTAGGAGTGGAAATTCCAGACGCATAATTACGGCTCGTCCACCAAATTTCCCTAATGCCAGATGGGATACAGCCCAGATGGGCTACAGTCCCGCAGGACCTGACCAGCAGGAACGAGCATTAAGGACCGTGTGGTTAGGGAACGGGCCAGCTGCTGTGACCTGAGCAGAAGTGACGGCACCGCTGGGACAGCAGAGAGCACCAGGGAAGGCGGTGCTCGTCCAACTGTGCGGCCAACTTGGAAAGGGATCACACAACTGAAATGAAAATAAAGTCAAACCTGAAACCGGTCACTCCTTCTTAACCACAAGTCCACAGGAAACACAGGCAGCAGAGAGAGATGCTGAATGACACCAGGAGGAAATACTATGAAAACTCCAGAAAATGAGGCAGCGTACAGTACTATCTGATTCACTCAACAGTTAAGCTGAAGCAAGGGTCCTAGCGAAGGGAAAAAAATATTTAAGAAACATACAAGTAAAAGCAACACATAGACCTCAACAGAAGCCCTACCTGAACAAACTATCTAAACAGCTTTTATGAGAACTGCGGACACTGTGCTCCCGGGTCTAGCTCTCTCCCTGCTCACTGCCCGGCTCCGAGGTCTAGCTCTCTCTGCTCACTGCCCGGCTCCGGGGTCTAGCTCTCTCTGCTCACTGCCCGGCTCCGGGGTCTAGCTCTCTCCCTGCTCACCACCCGGCTCCCGGTTCTAGCTCCCCCTGCTCACTGCACGACAGGCCGGCAGCTGAGAGATGAGCTGTCGGGGCAAGGAATCAACTTTATCTGGAAAGCCAGCAGACAGACAGAATGATGGGCTGTGCCCCAAAGCGCCCACTGGCCTGAGTCAGGACTCAGGAGAGGGAACCTCCTGCAACCATTCGCAGTGGCCAGGCCAGGTTTCCTGTGAGCTGAACAAAGGCATTTTCTTAGCCTGATGACCAGACCCTGGAAGGCAAAGCTCCCAGAGACGAGTCATGTACAATCTAGTTTCACCGGCACCAGTCCTTAGTGACTAACCTATAACAGAATACAAAGGTTCTTTGCTATTGCAACTGGATATTTGAAAAAATTAATGGATTGTTACTTTTTTTCCATATCTGGGAATAGCACAGAGACTGTGTTTTTCAAGACATCATCCTCATCTGACCATGTGTGGATGAACTGATCCTTCATCTGGAGAGGGCAGAGGACTGGCCCCAGCTCAGGGCTGCTGAAGCCACCATGAGGTCAGCTCCCCACTTCCCTGTTCTGTGATCAACATCTACGAGCATCCAAAATAAACTCAAACAATGGCCTTTGCACAACAGCACATTAATTTACCCTGGTGCCAAACAGCTATCAGTTTAAGACACAATAAAATAAATACTCCAACAGATAAGACATGCAATGAAGAAAGTATGTAGGCCATAGGTCATCTCAAGGTTAATACATTTCACATTGAATACCATCAGAGCCAACACTTAGCTTTACTGAAAAATGCTTGGCAGACACACTGCAACCAAATCTCCAAAGCACTGAGCAAATGGTCTTACAGCACTGACACAGACACCTTAAACTGCTTATAAACAAGGAGAAAATGGCTGGGAAAAAAGTGACATTGAATAATGGAAGTGTGACTTAAAAAATGACTAACTAGGGCTTATCCTCCTTTGAAAAAATGTAAAATTGTTTTTCTCTTATAAATAGATGAAATACAAGTTTATTAAAATCTGCCTGACAGTATTTTTCAAGTGAAATTAGGAAAAACATTTAAAGGAATTGATAAACTATTCTGAATTCAGTACCAGGAAGGACTACTGAGTTGGGTGTCTCACTTCAAGGGTGGAATTCCCTCGACTGGGTCTGTTTTGGCTAAAAGCAGAACCAATGAGGCGGCAAACTGCCCATGACCGGGCACGGGAGGCCTGTGGGGGTGTCTGTGAAGGACGGTCACGAGGGAACGGCCATTCGGTGTGTGCGACCACTCGGGCTCTAGGCTAGAGAAGAGAGCCAACAGCCCTGGGAGGGTGGGGCTCGTGAGGCTTGGGCTTCAGAGGGACTCTGCAGAGGGGTAGTGCAACTCAGAGACCCCGGTTACACTACTTTATGACAGTCTGATTACTTCCAAAGGCATCGCTCACATAGTATTTTGGTGACTTTTATTTTTTGGCTATATCTTTTTGGGGAGGCGCGGGTTGGGGAAGGAGGGGCGGGCCTCCCATCGCGGTGTCCTCTGTTGTCGAGAGCGCCAGCTCTGGGCACATGCGCTCAGAGCTCCGGCTCGGTGATTGGACACATTGGTCCAGCTGCCCCACGGCACGTGGATCTTCCCAGGCCAGGGCTCGAACCGCGCCCCCGCACTGCAAGGCGGTGTCCTTACCCACTGGACCACCAGGGAAGTCCTGGTAACTTTTATTTAATCAACCAAAATTCTTTTAACATTAACTAGATTAAAAGATAATTCAACCTGATATTCTGTTGAAAGTATACCTACTGGTGTGAAAACCAAACTGTGAACAAATGTTTGACTTGATGTGTGTTTCCCTGTTGCCTCTGGCTTGAGTGATTTCTGCCAAGTGTGTCTCACTCATCAGTCCACTGACGGGGTAATTCGCTAGGGAAGGTTTTCTCTGCATTGGGCTCCACAGAGGGCTGCAACCCAGAGGCAGGGGACGGAGGGAGGGAGGGCCTGGACACACTGCAACCAAATCTCCAAAGCACTGAGCAAATGGTCTTACAGCACTGACACAGACACCTTAAACTGCTTATAAACAAGGAGAAAATGGCTGGGAAAAAAGTGACATTGAATAATGGAAGTGTGACTTAAAAAATGACTAACTAGGGCTTATCCTCCTTTGAAAAAATGTAAAATTGTTTTTCTCTTATAAATAGATGAAATACAAGTTTATTAAAATCTGCCTGACAGTATTTTTCAAGTGAAATTAGGAAAAACATTTAAAGGAATTGATAAACTATTCTGAATTCAGTACCAGGAAGGACTACTGAGTTGGGTGTCTCACTTCAAGGGTGGAATTCCCTCGACTGGGTCTGTTTTGGCTAAAAGCAGAACCAATGAGGCGGCAAACTGCCCATGACCGGGCACGGGAGGCCTGTGGGGGTGTCTGTGAAGGACGGTCACGAGGGAACGGCCATTCGGTGTGTGCGACCACTCGGGCTCTAGGCTAGAGAAGAGAGCCAACAGCCCTGGGAGGGTGGGGCTCGTGAGGCTTGGGCTTCAGAGGGACTCTGCAGAGGGGTAGTGCAACTCAGAGACCCCGGTTACACTACTTTATGACAGTCTGATTACTTCCAAAGGCATCGCTCACATAGTATTTTTGGTGACTTTTATTTTTTTTGGCTATATCTTTTTTGGGGGGGAGGGGCGCGGGTTGGGGAAGGAGGGGGGCGGGCCTCCCATCGCGGTGTCCTCTGTTGTCGCAGAGCGCCAGCTCTGGGCACATGCGCTCCAGAGCTCCGGCTCGGTGATTGGACACATTGGTCCAGCTGCCCCACGGCACGTGGGATCTTCCCAGGCCAGGGCTCGAACCGGCGCCCCTGCACTGCAAGGCGGTGTCCTTACCCACTGGACCACCAGGGAAGTCCTGGTAACTTTTATTTAATCAACCAAAATTCTTTTAACATTAACTAGATTAAAAGATAATTCAACCTGATATTCTGTTGAAAGTATACCTACTGGTGTGAAAACCAAACTGTGAACAAATGTTTGACTTGATGTGTGTTTCCCTGTTGCCTCTGGCTTGAGTGATTTCTGCCAAGTGTGTCTCACTCATCAGTCCACTGACGGGGTAATTCGCTAGGGAAGGTTTTCTCTGCATTGGGCTCCACAGAGGGCTGCAACCCAGAGGCAGGGGACGGAGGGAGGGAGGGCCTGGACACGGGGGAGGAGACCCAGGAGAGGGAGGGAGGCAGTGCAGCAACGGAGGGTGGGTCCACCCCAGAAGCCAGAGGCAGCGGGTGTGGAGGGAGAGACCCTTCCCAGTCCCTTTCTAGTTCTACAGATGGTCTCCGAACTGGCCTGACCCTCCAATGGCTGGCTGAGCTGTTTTATTTGCAGTAGGAATTCATATTTGGATTCTGAAATAACTGTGTCTCTGTCCATGGCGCATCAGCTCTGCACGTGCTCCAGTCCGCTCCTCCCCTCTGCCTGCACACCCGGAGCAGCCCTGGCTGGCCCCGAGTCACGGTCTCAGGAGAACAGCGTCTCCCCGAGTTTCCAGTTCCCGAGCGGGATTTCCCAGCAGGATGGGGACCACCTTCTTCCATCTCCGGGGGGCTGGCCGTGCACTGTGGTCTGTCCCCCTCTGCCTCGCTCCCCGCCGTGACCGGAGCTGGGATGGCGAGGGCCGGGGCTCACTCTGGCCCTGCAGCACCAGCCTGCTCGCCTGCGCTCTGTCCTGCAGTTGCTGGAACTCTGGACAGGGGAGACTGGCACCCATCGATTCCGACGGTGTTGCCTCTCTTTTCTCTGTGCAGACTGAGGCAGCGATGGGGCGAGAGCCCCTCCTCCCTCCCCTCAGACGCTGGGCGTGACCGCAGCCATCCCAGCACGCAGGAACCCTCCCCACAGGTCTCAGAAGAGGACGCTCCCTCTGGGGCGGCTAGCAGTTTAAGCAGGGGTGAGCTGGGTGTCTCCACAGAGGGGCTGTCTGGATCAGATCAACGGCAGGCAGCCCGGCCACTGGCCCAGAGCTCCTCCTGCTGAGTTAAGTGCAATAAGCTCAAGGGACTACGAGGACCGAGCTCAAAGCCACAGAAGAGTGGCAGGAGAAGAGCGCTGGAGACAGAAGCAACAGACAGCAGCTAGTCGACACTCTTCACGTGGCGGCGGAGACGCATCCCGTGCAGCAGGACACGCTCACACAGGACGAGAAGCAGAGAGTGCAGCGTGGCCTCAGGGCTCCACACGCAGAAGCGGCCGGTGACCGAGGAGCTGCCCACCACCCGCCCGAGCCGGCCGCTGCCCATCACTGCCCGGCACCCCAGGCTCACACCACCTGCCACGCAGGTGTCCTCCCTCCCCCTGACGCTTCCAGTGACCACAATCAACAGAAACGCACTTTGAGGCAAAAATCAGTTATGTACTTTTCAAAAAATTTTGAATGCATCTATTATCTTTACAAGTATATACAAACATATGTCTTTTAGATAGGTATTTATATGCCAATATTTAAGTGAAAATTTAAAGAAAGATTGGTTTTCTTATTTAATATGTTTTAAAGATATAAACTCTCATGTGTACTTGTAAATGAAGATTATTTTCAATTGAGGTAGAACTTATCAAGCACAAATACTCGGAGCTCTTAATAACTGTGGACAACAGAACTCCAGTCAGTTAAGTGACTCAGAACTAACCAGAATACTCTTCTTGAAGCATACAAAAATAAAGAGGTGACAACAATTTAAAGATCCAACTGTCAGGTTAAAAAAAGTATAGCTATGAGTTTAATAAATCTCTCTCCTTGAATCACGAATTTATTCAATTGGATTTTTAAAAAAATTACCACAAACAGCATCAGAAACTAAATTTATTGCTAACTACAGCAATGAATAACCAGTTACCTATATGCTTTGCAAAATTCAGCTTTGAATGAAATTTTGGAGACAAAAATTCTAAAGATAAAACTAAAGTTAACTGAAATTCTTTTGGAAGACTAAAGCCAAACCTACTGTGGTTGTTCACCTTACACGAGGTCTCAAAACTTCAGTCGACTCAAAAGAAATGAAAAGTCGCTCTATGACTGTGAGACTGAGGTGCAGCTTGGCACCCAGTCAAAGCTACACCGAGAACAAAACTAAACAGAGCTTATAAAAGTGAAACCAACACTGACAATTTCTAATTGGCTTTGGAACCAGAGAAGTGACACATGCATGGCTGCGGTACCACGGTCTGTGCGTGTGCTGAGGGAAGGGAGTTTGTCTGAGAGAAAGCACTGCAGACCTTGCCACATGGCCAGCAGCACCTCCGCTTGTATCAAACGCTCCCCAGATAATCAGGACCTCAAGCTGCGCCCGTCACCACTCACACTGTGGGCCTGGAAGACGTGAGGGGCGGAGAAGGACTCCAGTTCTGGACTGGGAGCCCGTCCCCCGTCCGGAGGCAGGAAACCTGAGACCCTAAAAGCAGACTCTGAGAGTCCCTTGGACAGCAAGGGGATCCAACCCGTCAGTGCTAAAGGAAATCAGCCTTGAATATTCACTGGAAGGACTGAGGCTGAAGCTGGAGCTCCACTACGCTGGCTGCCTGGTGCCGAGCGCCGACTCCCTGGAGAAGACCCTGACGCTGGGAAACGCGGAGGGCAGGGGGAGAAGCGGGCGGCAGACGATGAGACGGCGGGACGGCATCATCGACTCAGTGCCCGCGAGTCTGAGCAGACTCCAGGACGCAGTGAAGTACAGGGAAGCCTGGCGTGCTGCAGCTCATGGGGTCGCAAGAATGAGACGTGACTTAGTGACTGAACAACAATATGAACAGTAACAATGAAAAGGAATGAGTAAATGATGCTATCACCATTTAATAAGAGCATCACACAAAAGCATGGCAGGTGGTCACAATGGTAACAGAACCATTTCCACGTCAGATAACACAAACACAATGTCACGGTGGTCCCCCAATGGTAACAGCAATGAATAACCAGTTACCTATATGCTTTGCAAAATTCAGCTTTGAATGAAATTTTGGAGACAAAAATTCTAAAGATAAAACTAAAGTTAACTGAAATTCTTTTGGAAGACTAAAGCCAAACCTACTGTGGTTGTTCACCTTACACGAGGTCTCAAAACTTCAGTCGACTCAAAAGAAATGAAAAGTCGCTCTATGACTGTGAGACTGAGGTGCAGCTTGGCACCCAGTCAAAGCTACACCGAGAACAAAACTAAACAGAGCTTATAAAAGTGAAACCAACACTGACAATTTCTAATTGGCTTTGGAACCAGAGAAGTGACACATGCATGGCTGCGGTACCACGGTCTGTGCGTGTGCTGAGGGAAGGGAGTTTGTCTGAGAGAAAGCACTGCAGACCTTGCCACATGGCCAGCAGCACCTCCGCTTGTATCAAACGCTCCCCAGATAATCAGGACCTCAAGCTGCGCCCGTCACCACTCACACTGTGGGCCTGGAAGACGTGAGGGGCGGAGAAGGACTCCAGTTCTGGACTGGGAGCCCGTCCCCCGTCCGGAGGCAGGAAACCTGAGACCCTAAAAGCAGACTCTGAGAGTCCCTTGGACAGCAAGGGGATCCAACCCGTCAGTGCTAAAGGAAATCAGCCTTGAATATTCACTGGAAGGACTGAGGCTGAAGCTGGAGCTCCACTACGCTGGCTGCCTGGTGCCGAGCGCCGACTCCCTGGAGAAGACCCTGACGCTGGGAAACGCGGAGGGCAGGGGGAGAAGCGGGCGGCAGACGATGAGACGGCGGGACGGCATCATCGACTCAGTGCCCGCGAGTCTGAGCAGACTCCAGGACGCAGTGAAGTACAGGGAAGCCTGGCGTGCTGCAGCTCATGGGGTCGCAAGAATGAGACGTGACTTAGTGACTGAACAACAATATGAACAGTAACAATGAAAAGGAATGAGTAAATGATGCTATCACCATTTAATAAGAGCATCACACAAAAGCATGGCAGGTGGTCACAATGGTAACAGAACCATTTCCACGTCAGATAACACAAACACAATGTCACTAGGTAGCCTGGCTTTATGTACTCCATAGCACTTCCCAGAAAGAAACCACCATCTGGCCGATCCAAGACGCATTTCACCCAGCCATCGACAGCTTTTTCTAAACACACACCACCGCCACCGCGTCACCCGAGGGCACGCCCTGGCCGGCACAGCGACCCGCCTCACGGCGCTGTCGCCAGCCTTCGGCGTCTCCTCCGCTAGATGACTGTGACCACCTTACGCCCATGTGTGCTCCTTGGATCTTTCACCTTCTTGGCATCTATAACTGGGTCTTCCATAGAAGGGACCCAGGGACCCAAATGGCTTCAAGTGAATTTTCTGACGAAGGCTGCAAGGTCCCCGCGTAAGGCTGCCCCTCAGCTGACCGCTTCCATGCCATCAAGAAGCCCCCTGGAGGCAAGGGCGCATTACGGAGCTGATCACACACCACGGGCTCTAAAAGTGTTCTCTGGAATTTAAGAATATCTTTAGGCCATTTTAGGCACTAATAATTGAAACTCTACTAAGCCCTAAACTATAAGAAAATGGGTGTAAGCTAACAGAAAGTTAAAAGTAAGTCAATCTCTCAGTAACTATGAAAAAAATGGGAGTAAAAAGAAGAGCATCTTAGGCACGCACTGAGAAGTCCCTACTGTGCCCCCAGATGTACGCAGCTGGACACGCGGTAACCTGAGACCACCCACCTGTCGGGGGCAAGCAGTCCCTCCAGTCAAAGTAGCCGGCGTAAATGCCAGGCTCCAGAGAGCCCACGATGGGGTCTGCCTTCAGTTCAATGTAGTTCTCAAAGAGCCTCTGGTCCAAATCCTTCAAGGAGGCCATGCTCACCTAGGAACACAAACGAGAGCATTTCACAAGCTGCCTGCTGAGGGTGAAGAAGTAAAACAAGGTCAACAGGCACCGAGTGGGTCTGACAGTCCCCAGGGCTTCCCCGGAGAGAGGCGGGCTCTGCACACCGCTGCTGCGGGGAGAGCAGGCCAGCACGGCGCGCCCCGGTCCCCGCCGTCCACCCAGGGCTCCGCAGCTCCTCCAAGGCGTTACAGAAACGCACCATCACTGCTTTCACTTATTTCAATGTTTCCAACTTAAATTTTCTAGTTTACTGAAGTTTTTGGCAAGAATACTTTTAAAAAGCAAATTTCTGAGAAATAAAAAAATGACAGAAGAAAAAGCCTTGTCATTTTCATTTCAAGATGACATAAAGAGAACTTTTCACTGAGCGAGCTCTATAGAGACAGAGTCACTAAACTGTAATCAGCCTCTATGGGGAGCGGGGTGGGGGAGGAACTGCTGGGTGAGAGACAGGCTCAAGCGTGTGCTGAACAGGACGAGGGACAGAGCCATTGCTCTGCAGTAACTGTAAATGGAGGGTAACCTTTGAAAGCTGTAAAAAAAAAAAAAAGTAAAATTTTAACTAGAATACATTTAAAATTTATATATATATACAATTAAGCACTGAATATGTAAAATACAGTACCTATGATTCAAGTGCCTCACAAACCTTTAAAATTGATTGCTGCATGGGACCTTCCCTAGACTATAAGGAAAAGTGTTCTCTGGAATTTAAGAATATCTTTAGGCCATTTTAGGCACTAATAATTGAAACTCTACTAAGCCCTAAACTATAAGAAAATGGGTGTAAGCTAACAGAAAGTTAAAAGTAAGTCAATCTCTCAGTAACTATGAAAAAATGGGAGTAAAAGAAGAGCATCTTAGGCACGCACTGAGAAGTCCCTACTGTGCCCCAGATGTACGCAGCTGGACACGCGGTAACCTGAGACCACCCACCTGTCGGGGGCAAGCAGTCCCTCCAGTCAAAGTAGCCGGCGTAAATGCCAGGCTCCAGAGAGCCCACGATGGGGTCTGCCTTCAGTTCAATGTAGTTCTCAAAGAGCCTCTGGTCCAAATCCTTCAAGGAGGCCATGCTCACCTAGGAACACAAACGAGAGCATTTCACAAGCTGCCTGCTGAGGGTGAAGAAGTAAAACAAGGTCAACAGGCACCGAGTGGGTCTGACAGTCCCCAGGGCTTCCCCGGAGAGAGGCGGGCTCTGCACACCGCTGCTGCGGGGAGAGCAGGCCAGCACGGCGCGCCCCGGTCCCCGCCGTCCACCCAGGGCTCCGCAGCTCCTCCAAGGCGTTACAGAAACGCACCATCACTGCTTTCACTTATTTCAATGTTTCCAACTTAAATTTTCTAGTTTACTGAAGTTTTTGGCAAGAATACTTTTAAAAAGCAAATTTCTGAGAAATAAAAAAATGACAGAAGAAAAAGCCTTGTCATTTTCATTTCGAAGATGACATAAAGAGAACTTTTCACTGAGCGAGCTCTATAGAGACAGAGTCACTAAACTGTAATCAGCCTCTATGGGGAGCGGGGTGGGGGAGGAACTGCTGGGTGAGAGACAGGCTCAAGCGTGTGCTGAACAGGACGAGGGACAGAGCCATTGCTCTGCAGTAACTGTAAATGGAGGGTAACCTTTGAAAGCTGTAAAAAAAAAAAAAAGTAAAATTTTAACTAGAATACATTTAAAATTTATATATATATACAATTAAGCACTGAATATGTAAAATACAGTACCTATGATTCAAGTGCCTCACAAACCTTTAAAATTGATTGCTGCATGGGACCTTCCCTGGACATACTGAAGGAAGAAAAAAAAAAAAAAAGCCCTGTCCTTTCTCTTCCTCTGTGCCAAAATATATGAAAGAAATTTAGGGGCTTCAAAACTAAACTTCAATCAAGAATTTAATGTCACACAACTAGGAAATCCCACATGCCATAACTAAGACCCACTGTAGCCAAACAAACAAACAATAAATAGACATAAATGCATATATATATTAAAGCAGATTTCTCTCCCTGGCCTGCGAATGGGTCAGGGGTAGGAAAGGATGAGGATGGGGACCCCGTCTCATCATCCACTTCTCTCTAGGCATTCGACTTTAAAAGGAAAAAAAAAGAATTTCATGCCATTATTACATTCCTGAGTTGGTGAAAAACTGCAATCATCCAAACTATAAATGAACTCATTCTTTTTAAAAGACTGCCATAGAGTAAAACAGTTTATACACATAAAAATTATCCTTTGGAATTATGTAATTACAGTTACCGCAATAAAATTATAAGCCAAGGTTTATTAACCACAGAAGCTCTGGTTTTCCCTTCTCAAAAGTCTTACAGAATGGCTTGTGGCCTCTGTTTCCATAAGCCTTTGAGCCCCTTTAAAGGGACCCTTCCAGCCAATGAGCATCTGAGAAACTGCTAACCTGCCAAGTAGGGAAAGACATGCAAATGAAAACAGGGGCTGCTTCCTATCAAATCAGACTGTTATCCGCAGTGAGGGCCAGTGTGAGGGCCCAGCTTCTGAACAGCAAGCCAGCAGGCAGGCTCTGCAGGCAGCGGCAGCAGCTCCATCCTCAGGAGTCTGCTCTGAGGAAGGAAGGGAGGTGACCAAGGCCAGCGTCCCCTTTCAGTGACAACCATGAAAACCACCTTAAGGTTCCCAGCAGAAGAGAAGTTACACATGAATTTTAGAATTGCACATCCAATATTAACAAATACTAGAAAGCCATAAAACTCACATTTATAAACAGTTAATAAAAATGGAAAAGTGTTCACAACAGAACCAACAGAAAAAGATATACTTAATGTCAACTGAGTTCAGAAAAAGGTTTCATACTTTATAACATATATAGACATGGGTATATATAAGATACAAATTACTATGTATTCTAAAATAAGACAGTGTTTACCTTTGCTGGTTTATAGATGATCTTGTTTCTTTTTTTAGATTTTTCTAGTATTTCTTCTTTTAAAAATGATTAGGTCTTACTTTTTAAAAAGTTGACAGTATTTAACTCTGGCTGTGCCGGGCTCTATTGCTGCCGAGCTCTCTGCTGTGGCGAGGGGGCCACCCGCACCGTGGCCCGCGGGCGTCTCGCTGCACGGGCGCCTCCTGCGGCCCAGCACGGGCTCGAGTGTGTCAGCAGCCGTGGTGCTGACCCACATCCCTCACGGGCGGGTGGATTAGTCACCACTGGGTCACCAGGGAGATCCAGAGGTCTTACTTTTATAGTAAGAAAAAAAAAAGCACAACAAAAGCATCTCCAAGATGGGAGAGAGCCTTGGAGAGCTCAGGCTCGCATGGCTGGCGCCTGCCATGCAGGCCCCAGAGCCCAGCCCCAAAAAGGGCCCCCATGGACCCATTTTAAAGGAAGTATCTTGTCGAAAACAGTGAGTTTGAAACGCTGATCTGGTAAGTTTCATGTTTATTATTTAATGTTTTATGAAGTTCAAAATGATATAGATTAACCAACAAGCGTCAGACCTATTCCTTTGGTCTATTTTCATAGAAACAATTTTGTTCTTTGTTTCTTTCTTTAAACTTTGGCCTCCTTTATTGGATTTTATTTATTTTCATCCATCTCTATTCTTTGGCCTGTGTGGGCCTCCCATCACAGTGGCCTCTCTGGTCGCAGAGCACCGGCTCTGGGCGCATGTTCTCCAGAGTGCTGGCTTGCAACTGGACACACCTGTCGAGCCACTCCGCCAGCGTCCCCTTTCAGTGACAACCATGAAAACCACCTTAAGGTTCCCAGCAGAAGAGAAGTTACACATGAATTTTAGAATTGCACATCCAATATTAACAAATACTAGAAAGCCATAAAACTCACATTTATAAACAGTTAATAAAAATGGAAAAGTGTTCACAACAGAACCAACAGAAAAAGATATACTTAATGTCAACTGAGTTCAGAAAAAGGTTTCATACTTTATAACATATATAGACATGGGTATATATAAGATACAAATTACTATGTATTCTAAAATAAGACAGTGTTTACCTTTGCTGGTTTATAGATGATCTTGTTTCTTTTTTTAGATTTTTCTAGTATTTCTTCTTTTAAAAATGATTAGGTCTTACTTTTTAAAAAGTTGACAGTATTTAACTCTGGCTGTGCCGGGCTCTATTGCTGCCGAGCTCTCTGCTGTGGCGAGGGGGCCACCCGCACCGTGGCCCGCGGGCGTCTCGCTGCACGGGCGCCTCCTGCGGCCCAGCACGGGCTCGAGTGTGTCAGCAGCCGTGGTGCTGACCCACATCCCTCACGGGCGGGTGGATTAGTCACCACTGGGTCACCAGGGAGATCCAGAGGTCTTACTTTTATAGTAAGAAAAAAAAAAGCACAACAAAAAGCATCTCCAAGATGGGAGAGAGCCTTGGAAAGCTCAGGCTCTCATGGCTGGCGCCTGCCATGCAGGCCCCAGAGCCCAGCCCGCAAAGGCCTCCATGGACCCATTTTAAAGGAAGTATCTTGTCGAAAACAGTGAGTTTGAAACGCTGATCTGGTAAGTTTCATGTTTATTATTTAATGTTTTATGAAGTTCAAAATGATATAGATTAACCAACAAGCGTCAGACCTATTCCTTTGGTCTATTTTCATAGAAACAATTTTGTTCTTTGTTTCTTTCTTTAAACTTTGGCCTCCTTTATTGGATTTTATTTATTTTCATCCATCTCTATTCTTTGGCCTGTGTGGGCCTCCCATCACAGTGGCCTCTCTGGTCGCAGAGCACCGGCTCTGGGCGCATGTTCTCCAGAGTGCTGGCTTGCAACTGGACACACCTGTCTAGCCACTCCGCATCATGTGGGATCTTCCCGAGCCAGGGATTGAACTGGTGTCCCCTGCACTGCAAGGCGGACTCTCTACCCACTGGACCATCAGGGAAGCCCTGTTCTTTAATACACACATGGTGTGAGGCAGGAAAGCGTTTTGGATTCAGCACAAGAAAACTTAAATTTTTGAGTCTTGCTTTGCTCTGCTGCTTGTAGATCAAGGAACTGACCTCTCTCTCTGACCATCTTTCTGTGTGAATAATATAGTTAATGATACTTCCCTCTTAATTTTCAGAGACCTATTTTCATCAAACAAAACTGCACATATAAAAATGACTCTAGTTTTAAAGGATGAGTGGGACCTCATTAAATTTTAATGAACTCCTAACAAGCATGATGATTTATGTAAAAGCTAATCCTACTCTTGCAGATGAAGAGCAAGACAAAGGGAACTAAAAAGGCTGGTGAAATTCCTGGTGGCAGAGCAGCCGCGGCCGAGCCCCTGAGCGCAGCTGGGGAGCCCTGCAGGAGGGGGTCTGCCTGGGAGAGGGCCGTCCAGTCGCGGCCCTGAGGGGGCCTGTCCGAGAGCAGAGCAGAGCACGGTGACCTGTCCCCAGGGGCCCATGTGCCCGCGGACTGCTCTGGGATGTGGGCCTCCAGAGTCGCCCGCCAGCTGAGAAGGGAATGGAGAACTGGGGCAGGGGGCGGCTTTTTGCCTTAATGCAAGAAATGTATTTTACTTGGTTGCCATCTTAAAATTAAACAGAATCACCACAAATACTATAAATCTAGTCTACTGTCTATCCCTTTAACGCTCAGTTAAATCATTTCAAAGTATTCAATTCCAAGTCTGAGAGCCACAAGGAGCACCCCCAAATCCCCTCCACGGTCCTGGGTTCAGAACAGAGCCGTCTGGAGGAAGACGGGGGAGGGCAGAAGAGCCCACCTGCACGTCACCGACACTGCTTCTTCCTGACACAAGCTGCGGCTAATCCCATTTACAACTCATAGAAACTCATAAATGGATAATCCTCATTTACAACTCATAAACTCATAAATGGATAACCCCTATTTACAACTCATAAAAACCTAAATGTTTCCCCGCTTTCATATGCAATTTGTAATCACTTCATACATTTTTAAAATGAAAAAGATTTCTCCAATAATAATGTTAGTGCCATTATTATTACTGCATAAAAACAAAATGCCTACTTTCTACAAATACTAACTTTCTACTGCAAGAGAGTACTTCGCAATTCTCAACCAAAAATTTCTGGAAATAAGCTCGACATTTGGCCCTAAAGTCTTAAGTCACAACATTTCTCATCAGAATGATTAATCTTTACAAAAAGGCAGGAAAGCAAGTCACAGCCACCCACTCTGACATTTTCCATCTTTGAAAAAAAAAATCCCAATCAAGTTCATGAACTAGAACCACTATTTGTAAAAGTATGCAATCCATCAAGAACACTTTTGATTACAAGATTAACAAGATCACTATCTTACTTATTCTTTGCACTAAGAAAACTGTACTGACATTAAAAAAGCGGTTCTAGCCTAGCTTTACTTAGAAATCTGATAAACTTTTGCCCAGGAACCAAGAAACCTTTAATAATAACAAGATTACTTCATCTTTTCCTTTTCTGCTTACTTGAAAAATATAAACACCAAAGTGTAGTATCTTAAAAAATAAAAAAGAAAACCCTCCACCGGTGTACGCAGGACTCACTTCTGTGCACTTCTCCACGTGCAGGGTTGGAGCGTGGAGAGTGTGTGCTTTTCAAGACGAAGCCGCCTAGAGCCACCCCTGCGGGCAGGTGCGTGTGCATGCACGTGCACCACACCTGTGCACCTGCTCGGACAGGCACACAGCAGCGCTGCCGCGGCCCCTGGCGTGGGAAAGAGAAGACGAGGGGGCTCTGCAGGCGTGGCGCTGGCCGTCAGCAATGGCCTCAACCCTGGGAGGAGCCAGACCCGAGGAGATTCCTGCAGTCTTTCTCTCCCGTCCTTCCCTCAGTCCCGAGATGTTCAGGTGAGAAATACTAACCCCGCAAGGACTCTTCTCCAAGGAAAAGGAGGGCACTGACTCCAGAGCGACCAGCTGAGCTGTGAGGAGCGGGGACAGGAGGCACGGGAGCAGGAGGGCCGGGGTGCTGAGAGACCAGCTGACACCGAGTGGCTGACAGGACCCCTGTCCCTTCACAGTTCATTTACCTGTGTTATTTTTTCTATTCCCTGGAAGTTGTGCTTTTCAAAATGTTCCACAATGTTTAGGAAGGTGTGCGTTCTAGGTAGCAGCAATTACTTAGGACTATCAAAAGTCGCTGAAAACGTCATACAAATACTAACTTTCTACTGCAAGAGAGTACTTCGCAATTCTCAACCAAAAATTTCTGGAAATAAGCTCGACATTTGGCCCTAAAGTCTTAAGTCACAACATTTCTCATCAGAATGATTAATCTTTACAAAAAGGCAGGAAAGCAAGTCACAGCCACCCACTCTGACATTTTCCATCTTTGAAAAAAAAAATCCCAATCAAGTTCATGAACTAGAACCACTATTTGTAAAAGTATGCAATCCATCAAGAACACTTTTGATTACAAGATTAACAAGATCACTATCTTACTTATTCTTTGCACTAAGAAAACTGTACTGACATTAAAAAAGCGGTTCTAGCCTAGCTTTACTTAGAAATCTGATAAACTTTTGCCCAGGAACCAAGAAACCTTTAATAATAACAAGATTACTTCATCTTTTCCTTTTCTGCTTACTTGAAAAATATAAACACCAAAGTGTAGTATCTTAAAAAATAAAAAAGAAAACCCTCCACCGGTGTACGCAGGACTCACTTCTGTGCACTTCTCCACGTGCAGGGTTGGAGCGTGGAGAGTGTGTGCTTTCAAGACGAAGCCGCCTAGAGCCACCCCTGCGGGCAGGTGCGTGTGCATGCACGTGCACCACACCTGTGCACCTGCTCGGACAGGCACACAGCAGCGCTGCCGCGGCCCCTGGCGTGGGAAAGAGAAGACGAGGGGGCTCTGCAGGCGTGGCGCTGGCCGTCAGCAATGGCCTCAACCCTGGGAGGAGCCAGACCCGAGGAGATTCCTGCAGTCTTTCTCTCCGTCCTTCCCTCAGTCCCGAGATGTTCAGGTGAGAAATACTAACCCCGCAAGGACTCTTCTCCAAGGAAAAGGAGGGCACTGACTCCAGAGCGACCAGCTGAGCTGTGAGGAGCGGGGACAGGAGGCACGGGAGCAGGAGGGCCGGGGTGCTGAGAGACCAGCTGACACCGAGTGGCTGACAGGACCCCTGTCCCTTCACAGTTCATTTACCTGTGTTATTTTTTCTATTCCCTGGAAGTTGTGCTTTTCAAAATGTTCCACAATGTTTAGGAAGGTGTGACGTTCTAGGTAGCAGCAATTACTTAGGACTATCAAAAGTCGCTGTTCCTAAAATCAGAACAAATTTAAAAAAATAAATAAATCCATAGCAACAAACTGAAAGTCTAACAGATTACATTTATCACTTGTTAATTATAAACTCCTGGTGTTTAATATCAATATACAGAGCTCTGCTCTTCTTGGTTCCTTCTTTCCAAAAATAGAAAAACACTACAAATCTGTAATTCTATTAACTGCTCATGAGAACATAACACACTGAAGAATCAAATAATGCTTGACTCACATTCCTTTGGAGAGCTAACAGCTGTATGGAAAGCAGACGGAGCACAAGAAATCAGTGAGCGGGACTGCCTGCTGTTCTCAGGAAAGGGGTCTATTTGGTTGATGATTCTACTTCATACTTTTTGCACCTAAAAAGCTATAACAATGGTTATGTAAAAACAACTACAAAAAATGTAGAAATTCTTGGAAAAATAATTTCTAAATTTTTCATAATTTGGAAGAGAACTGCAATGACACTCACGGATGAGCTCCCTCAAAAATGAGGGCTTCCCAGCCTTCCTTATGTGGGAGCGCCTTGCTTTTGTGGGAGCGAGGGGACAGAAGCCAAGGCACGGCCCGGTCAGCCTGGAGGCGCTGCTCTGCACTCCCCGGGCTGCTGGTGAGAGCCCACCCAAACGACCAGACTGGGGCTTCCCTGGGGCTCTGGCGAGTGAGGGTCCGCCTTGCAGTGTGAGGGGCGCCAGTTCAGTCCCCAGCCTGGGAAGATGCCACGTGCCGCGGGACAGCTGGACCGGCGTGTCCAGCCACGAGCCGGTGCTCTGCAAGGAGAGGCGCCACTGCAGGGGAGGCCCACACAGGCCGAGGAACAAAGACGGATGAAAATAAATACATGAAAGACCAATGAAAGAGGCCAAAATTTAAAAAAAGAAAAAAAATGACCAGACCCCCCCCAGGCTGACGAGGCAACCATCTTCACAGGGTTGAGAAGAAGGGGCTTGTGAAGTTCCAGGAACAGCTCTGTCCCCGCTCCCTCGGGCGCGAGGGCTTCTTCAGCACACGAGACTGGTCGGGGCCTCGGTTTCCGTCCTGACTGACCTACTTGTTGCCTTTTGTGGTCATGAACAAATATAATTAAAAGATCCATGAATTACTACAGTGCTTTTAGAGCAATGAAACGGCCTGAATGACTCTTCAGATGAGCAGTGGAGGCTAAAACAAGGAAAGGCAGCTGTGCGTCCGCCCTCCTCCCCGCTCTGTGTTCAAGCCTCCGGAGCGGCACTGTGAGGAGGCGGAGGCGACAGATGAGGCTGGGAGACCAGGCCTCCTGCCCGTGCTGCCGCCGTGTAATTCTATTAACTGCTCATGAGAACATAACACACTGAAGAATCAAATAATGCTTGACTCACATTCCTTTGGAGAGCTAACAGCTGTATGGAAAGCAGACGGAGCACAAGAAATCAGTGAGCGGGACTGCCTGCTGTTCTCAGGAAAGGGGTCTATTTGGTTGATGATTCTACTTCATACTTTTTGCACCTAAAAAGCTATAACAATGGTTATGTAAAAACAACTACAAAAAATGTAGAAATTCTTGGAAAAATAATTTCTAAATTTTTCATAATTTGGAAGAGAACTGCAATGACACTCACGGATGAGCTCCCTCAAAAATGAGGGCTTCCCAGCCTTCCTTATGTGGGAGCGCCTTGCTTTTGTGGGAGCGAGGGGACAGAAGCCAAGGCACGGCCCGGTCAGCCTGGAGAGCGCTGCTCTGCACTCCCCGGGCTGCTGGTGAGAGCCCACCCAAACGACCAGACTGGGGCTTCCCTGGGGCTCTGGCGAGTGAGGGTCCGCCTTGCAGTGTGAGGGGCGCCAGTTCAGTCCCCAGCCTGGGAAGATGCCACGTGCCGCGGGACAGCTGGACCGGCGTGTCCAGCCACGAGCCGGTGCTCTGCAAGGAGAGGCGCCACTGCAGGGGAGGCCCACACAGGCCGAGGAACAAAGACGGATGAAAATAAATACATGAAAGACCAATGAAAGAGGCCAAAATTTAAAAAAAGAAAAAAAATGACCAGACCCCCCCCAGGCTGACGAGGCAACCATCTTCACAGGGTTGAGAAGAAGGGGCTTGTGAAGTTCCAGGAACAGCTCTGTCCCCGCTCCCTCGGGCGCGAGGGCTTCTTCAGCACACGAGACTGGTCGGGGCCTCGGTTTCCGTCCTGACTGACCTACTTGTTGCCTTTTGTGGTCATGAACAAATATAATTAAAAGATCCATGAATTACTACAGTGCTTTTAGAGCAATGAAACGGCCTGAATGACTCTTCAGATGAGCAGTGGAGGCTAAAACAAGGAAAGGCAGCTGTGCGTCCGCCCTCCTCCCCGCTCTGTGTTCAAGCCTCCGGAGACGGCACTGTGAGACGGAAGCGGAGGGCGACAGATGAGGCTGGGAGACCAGGCTCTGCCCGTGCCCCGTGCTGCCGCCGTGTGTCCTTGGAAGCGTCCGGCAAACATGCACGGTGACCCTCGGTGGCCACTCTGATCTCAACTGGTCTCCCAGGTCACAGTCCATCCTTGATCGCCTTCCCCGGGGAGCCTGCCCTCCAAACACCCCCTCCCCCGCCCAGTGGCCCGCTCCGGCCTGCTGTGTCTCCTCTGCCCTTTTCCACGACCCGTCCACAGCAGCACCTGCAGACTGAGGACTCCACGGCCTCAGGCACCACCCCAGCCTTCCAGGGCATCCCTGTGATGCCAGCATCAGGTAGCCCTCCATGGCGCCCAAGGCCCTCCAGCCAGGGAACAGCAGCCAGGAGGAGAACCAGGGACTAGCCCCCTGCCTCCCCATGCTGCCCTCTGCTGGAAGCCAGACAAAGCCCTGAGAAGACCTCAACGCCCTGCGCCGAATCTAACGGGGTGTCATCCAACGGAGGAAAGCACGGGGGCTGAGCTTGGTGCCAAGTCTGGGACAATCTCAGGAGAGGGAGACGGGAGGCAGTGTTGAGACACCTGGGGTTCTGGTGAACACATAATTCCATGGCAAAACCAAACACAAATCCCCTTTCCTATAAACTTGCGTGTGTTCCGGCATGGTTCACACACCACTTTTTTCTGTGTGTAAACTGAGCTGTTAAAAGTCAAACTCCAGCTATCTTATAAACTAGTAATACTCTCTGGTTTGTCATGACCTGAATACTTGGTTAGTTTCCTAATTACTCAGAGGAGCAGAGTTTATACTAATAAAACAGGGAGTGACAATGGGCGACTCCTCACGGCTGTCTCCTTCCTACCTGTCGAGCATGAGGCCATGACATGATGCAGAGCACAGATGGAAATACTTGCACCGCAACTTCAGCGAAGATGTGTTTAAGTGTGGGACACATACAAAATTATATTTTTACTAAAACTTTCACAAAATAAAACACAGCTCCAACGTCAGAGCAGTTTGCTACAGCAACAGTGTGGTAACAAAGGGATTTAAACTGTGAAAGAGTCATAACATAGTTTTTAAATGATATGTTTTACTTTCTGTTTATCATCTATTTATGATCTTACTTACAGAGGTCAAACTGAAGTCTTCATGGATACTTCCAAACAAATCAGGAGAAGAAACATCAACAGAGAGACTGAAGAGAGACGGAGGTAAGGGAACAGTGATAGTTAAAGCACTACAATTAAAAATGCTAATATAATGTTATATGTCAACTATACTTCAATAAAACCCTTGCAAATTTGACTTTAAACATCTTTTGGTCAAAAATCACATGACATTCTGATTTTTACTATTTAACATCTCACAGTTCAAAGTAGAAACCGTGGCCTATCTGTTCATATGGGCCATATATAATGTGCTTACAGGGTCTTCCTAGTAATTTAATTTCTAGGTATAGACTCTCATAATTGAACTGTTTCTGCTCATCAGAATCTAGAGGGCACTTGTTCAAGCTCATGTTCACAGTAAACGAGTTACAGGAAGCTGAGTGAGGAAACTAGTCGCTAACCCGCAAGTGACCAGATTCAGAAGCCTGCAGGGAGGGGAGCCCAGAGAGGCAGCAGTGCCCTCGCAAAGCCGGCAGGCCGCGGGCAGCACCCCAGTAGCAGCCCTCTCTCTAAGTCTAACCAGCTGATTTTAGAATTCACATGGAGGACTATTAATAGGCAAAAATACAAAATCATATTTTAAAACAGAGAAGCAATAAAAAAATAGCAACCTGAAAAACATTAAAAAATAAACTGACAATTAAAACAAAAAAACTGATAGGACTCCATAAAGCTATTATCCTTCAATTAAAAAAAAGAAAAGAAAAGAAAAACACAAAAAAAAGAGAAAAAAAGAAAAGAAAACAACACAAAAAAATAAATTCAAAGAAAAACTGATAGGAAACGTCTATCAGTTTGAATGAATAAAGTCGAATAAAAGATTCAGAAACGTCTTCACTACATGTTAGAACTGAGTAACATCAAATCATAACAAAACAGTAAGAACAAGCTTAAATAATCAAGAATATCAGGAAACTGATTAACAACTCAAAGTTCTGGTAAATGGACAACATACCAAATCAAAGACAAACTAGAACAAGGTAGCAGTCACTAGGCCTCAGAGGAGTAAGTGCCTCCTACAGTGAGAGGCAGAAACCAGACAACCATGGAGAACATCCAGCTGTCCATTAAATCACAGGTTTCACGGAGGCATTTATTCCAGTGTTATCTGTGTGTGAGCATAAACCTCCGGTACAGTAAGCCACATGAGCCCAATACTCAGAAAGCCTAGGCTTTAAACAAGCCTGAGAGCACATGGGAAAGGAACGGGCACCCAGATCCAGAGACGTCAGGACGGAGGGGTGCGCTCTGGAGCTCAGATAACTACGCACGAGGAGCCACGGGTTCTCACTCCCTGTTCTATCATACACCCTGTTCCTGAGTAATTGGGAAGCTAACCATGTATTCAGTTTGCCTCTAGTGAAGCTAAGACAAGTTCAGAAGATGAAGCAACTGTGACAAGAACACAAGCCAAACACAGGAACATATAATTCACACTAACCCTCGCTCTCTTATTGTAAGTCTCTGGCTGTAAGACCAAACACAGGACTGGAGGCTGAATCTCAGGCCTCGCCAAGGCCCCAGCGAGGCTGCTCTCAGCTCTACTTACTGTGCAGTGTCTACGTCAGCATCCGGCTTGGTGCTCAGCTGTTCCAGACAGTATATAAAAACCTAAGTGAAAAAGAAGATGTTTCAGTGACAGGAACCCTCAGAAGCTCATCTGTTTGGACGGCAAAGATAATTTTCCATAAATAACCAGAAAAACAGCATACGTCGTCTAAGTTGTACATATGCAGACAGACCTTCTGCTACTGGCAGTCTGTGCGTCCCACACAGAGAGCACACGAACACACGCGCATACGGGTATGCGAGCACTAGGCATACGAATCCCAGTGTATAAACACCAAGTGGTAAAAATTAAAGCACCTCTGCTCTGATCCCACTGCTAAGTTCCTGAACATACTGTGCTTCCTTCCTCTCACTCACGTGCGCGACTGTCCTCATGTGGCCACAAGACACTGGTCCCGAGCATAAGCAAACCACTGTCGCGTCATCTACTCTGGGCTCCGCCAGACACGCACGTACCTACAGACGCTACACCAAGCCCCACAGGAACAGACACGGCAGCACAGGAAAGCAGCGCTGGAGGAGGCACTGCTAAGCAAGCTGGAACTCACCTTACCTTGAACACACCTACCGTTAACTACTACGCACTCACACACAGAGAGAAAAGGACACAAACAACATTCAGTGTCTGCTCTACACGGACTACAGACAGGACGCAGACCGGACGGCCGGCGCTGCTAAGGTCCCAGGGCTCCACGGCTTCTACAAGGTACCTGCATGATATTGATGCTCAGCTGGCAAACTTCCTCCTGGGTTTTAGGCTGCTGAAAGACCTGTAAAGAGGAACGAGAATGTTTACACCTAGCGAAGAAAACTTTTTGTTTATGACGCTCGTTGTAGACAGTCTGTCCGGTGTGGGCAGGCCGACTCTGAAAGCGGACGGGAACGGACAGCTCGGTGACCGTGGCCCGAGGCGGGCGGCAGCCCTGGCACCACAGTGACGCAAACCCAGGGCCCCGCACGGCGGCCCCGGGCCCTGGCACCAGCAGCTGCACGCACCCCGCATGGACAGTAATCTTTTAAGTGAAAAGCCTCGCCAAGGCCCCAGCGAGGCTGCTCTCAGCTCTACTTACTGTGCAGTGTCTACGCAGCATCCGGCTTGATGCTCAGCTGTTCCAGACAGTATATAAAAACCTAAGTGAAAAAGAAGATGTTTCAGTGACAGGAACCCTCAGAAGCTCATCTGTTTGGACGGCAAAGATAATTTTCCATAAATAACCAGAAAAACAGCATACGTCGTCTAAGTTGTACATATGCAGACAGACCTTCTGCTACTGGCAGTCTGTGCGTCCCACACAGAGAGCACACGAACACACGCGCATCGGTGTCACGAGCACTAAAGGCATCCGAATCCCAGTGTATAAACACCAAGTGGTAAAAATTAAAGCACCTCTGCTCTGATCCCACTGCTAAGTTCCTGAACATACTGTGCTTCCTTCCTCTCACTCACGTGCGCGACTGTCCTCATGTGGCCACAAGACACTGGTCCCGAGCATAAGCAAACCACTGTCGCGTCATCTACTCTGGGCTCCGCCAGACACGCACGTACCTACAGACGCTACACCAAGCCCCACAGGAACAGACACGGCAGCACAGGAAAGCAGCGCTGGAGGAGGCACTGCTAAGCAAGCTGGAACTCACCTTACCTTGAACACACCTACCGTTAACTACTACGCACTCACACACAGAGAGAAAAGGACACAAACAACATTCAGTGTCTGCTCTACACGGACTACAGACAGGACGCAGACCGACGGTCGGCGCTGCTAAGGTCCCAGGGCTCCACGGCTTCTACAAGGTACCTGCATGATATTGATGCTCAGCTGGCAAACTTCCTCCTGGGTTTTAGGCTGCTGAAAGACCTGTAAAGAGGAACGAGAATGTTTACACCTAGCGAAGAAAACTTTTTGTTTATGACGCTCGTTGTAGACAGTCTGTCCGGTGTGGGCAGGCCGACTCTGAAAGCGGACGGGAACGGACAGCTCGGTGACCGTGGCCCGAGGGACGGGGCGGCAGCCCTGGCACCACAGTGACGCAAACCCACGCGCGGGGCCCCCTGCACAGCGCTGCTCCTGCACTCACGCTGGCCTCTCCAGGCTTGCACTCCAGGACGCCGCGCAGAGACTGCAGGGCGAGCACCACGCAGCGCTCGAACTGGCAGGGCTGTGGAGACAAAGCAGACAGGCCTGGGCACACGCACCCCACCCGGCACGCACAGCGCCGCCCGGGGGGCGGGAAGGGGCGGGGACACACAGGGTCTCTTCGCCCCCCGACCTGGGCCGGCACGAGCAGCACGGGGGGCCTACAGCGGAGCCTCGACTGGAACACAGGCCAGGCAGGCGGGACACCTCCTCAGGGCTCTGCTCTTCAGGAGGCGGCTGCCCGGGCGACCGGCTTCACCGGGCTCGGATCCGCAGACACAGGGGTGCGCGCAGCCACGACCGGAGGAGGGCCGGCACCTGTCACTCAAAACTGCCCCTAAAGTCACCGTCTGCGTCCACCAGGTCAGACGAGAAAGCTGGGAGTGTCTCAGCCACGACCCTGGCGGGGAGTCGAGCCAGCCCCAGCGCCCTCCGGTTCCCTCCGGGCGGGCCCACAGGGGCTAGCAGCACAGCTTCCTACAGGCACACTCCGGAGAGGAATCAAAACCGTCTCTTTTTACCAAAAACGGACACAGAAATAAAACTGTGGATCTCAAAGCAGAGTCCGTGCCGTGGAGAGGCTGACTGGGCCCTCAGAGGCAGGCAGACGGGGGCCGGTCTCCGCAGGAGAGGCCCTGAGACGCGAGACCTGGAGGGCAGGAGGAGCCCCGAGGGGCCAGCGCCGCGCAGTCCCTGCCGTCAGAACTCTCCTCCGAACGTGCGGCAGTGTAACTGACAGCTTGGGGGCAAGGTGAACAGAAAAGAGCGACATCGGATACAAACCAGAGAAAGGCAGGTTCACACTTTCTCACAAGGAACTTCCTCCTGGGTTTTAGGCTGCTGAAAGACCTGTAAAGAGGAACGAGAATGTTTACACCTAGCGAAGAAAACTTTTTGTTTATGACGCTCGTTGTAGACAGTCTGTCCGGTGTGGGCAGGCCGACTCTGAAAGCGGACGGGAACGGACAGCTCGGTGACCGTGGCCCGAGGGACGGGGCGGCAGCCCTGGCACCACAGTGACGCAAACCCACGCGCGGGGCCCCCTGCACAGCGCTGCTCCTGCACTCACGCTGGCCTCTCCAGGCTTGCACTCCAGGACGCCGCGCAGAGACTGCAGGGCGAGCACCACGCAGCGCTCGAACTGGCAGGGCTGTGGAGACAAAGCAGACAGGCCTGGGCACACGCACCCCACCCGGCACGCACAGCGCCGCCCGGGGGGCGGGAAGGGGCGGGGACACACAGGGTCTCTTCGCCCCCCGACCTGGGCCGGCACGAGCAGCACGGGGGGCCTACAGCGGAGCCTCGACTGGAACACAGGCCAGGCAGGCGGGACACCTCCTCCAGGGCTCTGCTCTTCAGGAGGCGGCTGCCGGACGACCGGCTTCACCGGGCTCGGATCCGCAGACACAGGGGTGCGCGCAGCCACGACCGGAGGAGGGCCGGCACCTGTCACTCAAAACTGCCCCTAAAGTCACCGTCTGCGTCCACCAGGTCAGACGAGAAAGCTGGGAGTGTCTCAGCCACGACCCTGGCGGGGAGTCGAGCCAGCCCCAGCGCCCTCCGGTTCCCTCCGGGCGGGCCCACAGGGGCTAGCAGCACAGCTTCCTACAGGCACACTCCGGAGAGGAATCAAAACCGTCTCTTTTTACCAAAAACGGACACAGAAATAAAACTGTGGATCTCAAAGCAGAGTCCGTGCCGTGGAGAGGCTGACTGGGCCCTCAGAGGCAGGCAGACGGGGGCCGGTCTCCGCAGGAGAGGCCCTGAGACGCGAGACCTGGAGGGCAGGAGGAGCCCCGAGGGGCCAGCGCCGCGCAGTCCCTGCCGTCAGAACTCTCCTCCGAACGTGCGGCAGTGTAACTGACAGCTTGGGGGCAAGGTGAACAGAAAAGAGCGACATCGGATACAAACCAGAGAAAGGCAGGTTCACACTTTCTCACAAGGAATCCAGGCTTAAGAAAGCCAACGGGGCCCCAACTTGGTGATGTTTTAACAGCACACTTTGGAGCCACCAGAGGGCACCAGAGAGAACACGCAGAAGTACAAGCGCAAAAAAAGAAGGCTCGGGGTGGACACAGGACGGCCAGCCACCCACAGGAGCATCCGGAGTGAAAGGTCTCTTAGATCGGACCCTGTGAGCCTTCACAGCCTCTCCCAAAGGCAGGAAGCGCTGACGTGGCACCATAATAACACTGGGAATTCAAGCCTGCGTTTCCAGGACAGGCCATTCAAGCTGCTCTCCTGAGCGGCCCCCTGGCCTTCCAGCACTCGGGTCAGGGCTAAGGTCGGACGTGGGCACAGGGCCCGGGGCTAGCAGGGACGGGAGCAGGTGAGTCGACAGGGCTGCGCCTCCTTTTCTCCTGAAGAGAAAGGAAAGGTGCTATCTCTGCGTTCTGTCGGTGAGTCACCCGAGGGAGCAGATTCTATGTGGTCGCGCATCATTCCAGTTATTCTGAAAGAAGAAAATTCTCAGAACCATCCAGTCTGAAAGAAGGCAGAAAACATCTTCAGCGCTTGCAGAAAACAGGATGCTCTCAGCGAGTGTTTCAGGCACTGAGCTGAAAGTGCAGCAGCGAGCTGAGCTCGTGCGTGTTTCCATAGCCTGGCAAGGGCCTGCAGGGACAGAGAAACAGCCTTGTGGCCAACAAACGGGATCAGCACGACGGAAGGCTAAGGAAACATTCAGCACCGTGTTTAACAGCCTTAGAAACGACTGACTCCTCAAAACCTGAGCATCGCAGACGCTGTCACAGGTCAGCACTCACGGCTGGGCCCTGCACGCAGCTCCAGGTGCGCACGCCCGCGGCCGACAGTCGCTCAGCTCCGGCTGAGCTCATGGTTGGCCCCAGGTCACCCTAAGTGGTTTAGACCTTTGGCTTGCAGGTCACCAAACAAGAAGCCAGCTATTCTGTGGTTAGTTTCTCACCACAGTAAACTTGAACTTGACAAGAAACAGCCTCTACAGTAACCATTTCAGAGGCGCTTCCAGGGGATTCATCTGCTACAAACAACCTCAGACGTGGCTGCCCTTGCCGGCACTGTGGACCCAGGTGTGCGGTCACCACATGCCCTGTCCTCTGTGTGTGTAAGAAACACCCACCAGAAGAAGGACCCAAAGCCAGCACCGATTTCATGACTAAGTTGTACAATGTCTGTCAGGTTTTTTTTAATGAACATAAACCCCTGAAAACATGTTTTCTCAAGCGGAACAAGATGATCTGAAGCCGGAACACGAACCCAGCGTCAGGCCTGTGCTGTCTGCTCTCGCCCGGCTTGTGTCGTCTGGGGTAGGAGGTCAGTGGTGCTGATCCGGCGATGCGGCTGTGGCCTGTCGACCAAGCCCACAGTGCTGATGAGGGAGGAGGGCGGTAGAGCACCGGGCTTGGATAACAGCAAGGCTTCATATAAATTTAAGGTACTTTTATTACAGCAGCCCTAACATTACAAATACAGGTTAATAAGATAAAATTCTCTGTATAAACCTTTGTAGGTCACCGCTGTTTTCTGCAGCGTCTGATGTAACCCTGACCAACAGCACAGTGAACACCCACCCTGCTCCTTCAGCTGGAGGCAGAGAAGATGCACGGCTGCTGAGACGGCCCAGGCCAGGACCGGTCCGGCCCGGAAGCCAGCAGCGCCTCCTCCCCGCCACCCAGCACAAGCACCGTGCTCACCGAAGACACGTGTCATATTTAAGAGCTTCCAGGAACCACAATAAAGAAAGTAAAAGAAAAACATACATTCTAATTGATAACACGTATCAAAGTACTATTTCAACATGTAACCAACAGGAAAAGTTGAGACGTTTTTCTTTCTTAGTCTTGGAGCCTAAAACTATGCGCCAAGTGGCTGGAGTCTGAACAGTACAGGTGGGCTCCACACCTCCTTCCTGTAAATATTTACTTACAGGAGAGTTTGTATTTAAACATAAATAATTATTAAAAATAAACCAAAGAAAACAAAGTTCAAAAATAAACCCTTTAAAATATAATTATAACAGACTCATTAAAAATAAAATTTCCTAACATCAAGCATGATTTAATTTACAAAAATTCAGAAGTCAGCACTGCTGTTCCAAACACACACCTGTATATCTTTGTATTATCTTTGTTTTTCTCCTGCTTTTCTGAAAAATTCAAGTTGCTGGGTAGCTCAGAATTACATTAGAAAACGTAAGACAAACAAAACCAGTTAGGAGTTCCAGGACGAAGAGCGGTCACTCTAAAGGGGAGCCACTGCCCTTACTAATTTGTAAAGATGTGCGGCTGGTACTAAAGTAAAGATGACTCTGAGAAGGAAGACTGTTAAGTTTGCTTTTCCATTTCCATAAAATTTTTAAGAGTTGCAAGAGAGCATTCGCTCATTATTACCATAATAAATCAATTATTCTGAATGTAACAGACACTAATGATTAATCTTCTAAAGGCATTTAAACTTACCAGAGACGTCAGGCCTTCGCTGTCAACAACCCAGTCTTCCTTTTCAGCCAATCTCTTTATTTCTACAGGGAAGACGCATATATAAGCATGTCTTATTATACTTATATCACTGAACTTTAGAGACATGAAGATCCATAAAGGTTATGGTTTTTAATTGTTTTACGTAAGTTTGCAAAAATTTAGTGAAAATAGGGATAGGCTCCCCTGGTGACTCAGACAGTTAAGAATTCGCCTACAACGCAGGAGGCCTGGCTTCCATTGCCGGTCAGGAAGATCCCTGGAGAGGGGAACAGCCACCCACTCCAGCACTCTTGCCTGAAGAACTCCACGCACAGAGGAGCCTGGCAGGCTACAGCCCATGGGGTCTACATGAGCTGGATATGGCTGGGTGAGCAACACACACATAATTCTGGTACACTCAAGGATTTAAATGTTACTCACTGGATTTTTTCTAATAAAACATTAATGTAAGTAAAACTATCTACTATGCAGCCCAACCTGAAATATTCAGATTTCTACAAGAGCATCCTTCTTATTTTTGAGGACCGTGGGCCGGGAAGAGGCGGCGTGTCCCGCACCCGCCCGCGTACCTTCCGCCGTGTGCTGCAGCGTGACCAGCACACAGCGCACCCGCAGATCCACGAGGAGGTCCTGGACGGGCTGCAGCAGGTCGCTGGGAATCTCCAGGGCGGTCAACGACTCGTAAGTTAGCCTGTGCGACCAACACAGCAGAAGGCACCTCGTCAGGGTGGCGCCCGGAGCAGGTCCTGATGTGGCTCGGGCAGCCCCCCGGCTTCGCGGCAGCACTTGTTGACAAGCTGCCGCATTTTGCTGAGAACGAGGGGCAGCGAGCCCGCGGCAGGGCTGTGACGTCACAGCGACACTGACCGAACTGGGACACGGGCGGCACTGCCACCAGACCCCAGCATCAGGCAGGCTTAGCAGCCGAGCGATCACACGACACGCAGGAAACAGGGACCACAGAAGGACAGAGTAAAACTCTGCTGAGTGAATTAAAAATCATATCCCACGCTCAGGGTGTGTCCCTCTTTCCCCCTACAAAGACAAAAGTATCTGCCCTTTCTTCAGAGAGTGTGTCCACACTTACCTGAGAGTCTGGACGGCGTGAGCCAGCCACGGCCCAGAGAGCTCGGCCTTGGCCTGCCAGCCCCCGCACGGTCGCCCTCCGCCCTCCGCGAGGCTGAGCGGAAGCAGGGCCCCGCGGACCAGCTTCACGAGACACTGCAGGACTTCCTGGATCATTTTCTACACAACAAGGAACAAGCAGAACTGAGTTAAAAGGCATCAGCTTGACTGAATCCGCTGGGGGTCCGCCTGCACCAGACGCGTCCTAAAAGGAGATCAGGTCTTCCAGTCACTTTCTTTGAGAAAACCCGACCCCAAGAAAAGGTCTACTTAGCCTTAGCTTACCTTAAAATCATTCTGTCTTTGCCTTACATTCTTTGATCTTTCAATGTGGCCTGACTTCTCAGTCTGAATAAAAACACACACACACACAAAAAACTATTAGTTGTCTTTAGAAATAATTCCTAAAAATAAGAAATGCTTAGCTGTGGTATATAAACAGAGCATGAAATATGGTTATAACTTGATTAAACGAAATGCACTGGGAGTAACCTACGTCTCTGATTAAAGGAGGACTAATTAGAAAGCTCTCCTTATTCCAACAAGAAGCTATTCATTTTCCTAACAACTCTGAGCACAACTCCCATACATAAGCCTAAGTAGTAAGCTGAAACTCTCCTTTCTGTAGGTGAACCTCCCACGCCAGCCTCATGCAGTCCCTGTGGCTAAACGGACAGGCCTTCAGCCCCCGACGCGGCTCCCGCGCTGCCTCCCGGGGGCTGCGGCCCTGCGAGCAGGAGGCCCTCTGGGCAAGCGCCCAGCCCCGGCGGGCCCCGGCCCACTGCGAGTGTGCAAGACCCCGGGGACTGCAGACCCCCAGGCTCCTCTGTCCACGGGATGTTCCAGGCAAGAACACTGGAGCGGGTGCCCCTCCTCCAGGAGATCTTCCCGACCCAGGGATCGAGCCTGTGGCTCTGGGTCTCCTGCACTGACGGGCGAGGGTTTTACCACTGCACCCTCTGGAGCCCATCACTCTCCCCCAGCCCTGCTCCTGGCCATAGTATTCTTGACTATGAGCACGAATGACGACATTTTATTTTTAAAAAACTACCCATCACTGCCCTTCTTCCAGGGATTTTAGTCTAGTTTGGGAGTGAATATATTCTAGAACTGACTGCTACCTGTTTACTGAGAGCCATGTTTCCCCTTGATTTCTCTTATTGTGCAGAAGACTACGCTACACTGATTCAAAGAGAAATCTACGCAACTCGATTTCTGCTAACTTTCTGTTACCAAATTTTCTAACAACTAAACATTATTATGCAGAATGTCCTACCAGGACAAATTTAGGAAACTTTCCAAAGAAACAAGTCATCACAAATCAGCATGATGTAAAAGAATCTGGACACCCGACCACTAAACATAAGTTACCCTTCAAAGGGAAAATACTGGTGTATCTGGCTGGAAAACTTTTAAGTAAGGAACAACTGCATTGTAAGTGATGATGACCCTGACAGGGTGGTAATCTTAAAATACTTCAGGCAGTGTTATTTTTAGGCATAAGCCAGAGCAAGTGTGGAGAGTCGTCCACACTATCAACACTGTTGACCCGAAGGAGTAAGACAAGGAAAAGGATGTCGGTGTTTTCACCAAGGGTCAGATACCCCGAAGGACAAAGCCAGCACACACAGACACATACGCCTGTCTGGCATTAATTCACACTTATCGTGCAACCTTTATCCTTTCTTCTTTGTAGAGATGCTTTTCTGGAAAGAATTACAATTCACAGTAATAGTTCAACAAGCAAATTCCTAAGTCCCTTGGCCAACAACACTCAAAATTCTTTGTGCATCCGGATTTATAGACATTGATGCTTTTCTCCCTGTAAGACAAGTGAGAACTGAAGCACTTCAGCTGTGGTGAAACGTGACCAGAGGGGCTCATGCTGGAGTCGGACCAGCTGGAAGGATGGGAGGCCCAGGCGAGCTGTGACCCTCTCCAGCCTCTGCTGTCCTCGGGGCTTTTACCGAGGATTCATCATGTAGACACGACTGACAAGGACACTGGCCCCTGGCAACTGAACTCAGCCTCCAGCCCTTCTCCCTCGGGTCTGGAGGTGGCACTGAAAGTCCCTACCGTCTAAACCCACAGCTGGTCCCCTGGACAAGTAGCCCAGCCTCAGTGGAGAGATGAGACACTCGCTAACATGCCTACTCACAATACCAGAGTGAAGATCAATACATACTTCTCATTATAAGTCACAGATCGCAGTTCCAAATTCACATCTCCAGCCCACATCTTTCCTCGCAGGAAGATTTTCCTTCCAAATCTGAACTTCAGATTGCCTTCCTGACACCAGCACAAGGCCTGAGCAGAGCAGGGTGAAAGGGTGGCTTCCCGGGTCTGCAGTCTGCTGGCCTTCGGGTGGGAGCCTCCGGGTCCCCAGGACACTGACTGAGGACCCGGGGCTATTAACGCCACCGTCCCAGGAGCCAGTTCCTCGGAGTGAATCTCATTCTCTGCGTATACATGGTTGGAAACAGAGCCAGCACCCTGGTGGCTGTTTTTCTGAACCCTGACCAGTAAGACCTGGCTTCCTGTACTGCGGAGAAAGGGGACGGACTCTGAAAGAGGCGTAACTTGTCTCCATGAAGGAATGTGCCTATAAGAAGCTATAAGCGTCCTGACTGTCAGGTGGTGTCTTTCTTGTATCTGCCACACTAGCTAATGCTGAATTTTTCATACAGCAGGCTTGTCCACTGGAAAGATTATTGAGAGTCCTTTGTTCTGTGAAATATTTTTGAATCAAAGGAAAGAGTAAAAATCAATTGTTAAAAAACATCACACTAAAATTAAAGTTAAACGTTGCCACAACAATCCTGCCTACCACACAGGTGTCAGGGTGCGCATGAAGATGCCCACTGGACAGAGCGGCCATTTGGACTCCGAGGACCTGTCTCCAAACATGGAAGACGCCAGGGGTGAAGTGAGTGGGTGGGAGGACCAGCTGTAAGGCATTCCTCTTGTGACTGTTAAAAACTGTTACTTATTGCAAATTCTCTAACATGCTGGAGTCGGACCAGCTGGAAGGATGGGAGGCCCAGGCGAGCTGTGACCCTCTCCAGCCTCTGCTGTCCTCGGGGCTTTTACCGAGGATTCATCATGTAGACACGACTGACAAGGACACTGGCCCCTGGCAACTGAACTCAGCCTCCAGCCCTTCTCCCTCGGGTCTGGAGGTGGCACTGAAAGTCCCTACCGTCTAAACCCACAGCTGGTCCCCTGGACAAGTAGCCCAGCCTCAGTGGAGAGATGAGACACTCGCTAACATGCCTACTCACAATACCAGAGTGAAGATCAATACATACTTCTCATTATAAGTCACAGATCGCAGTTCCAAATTCACATCTCCAGCCCACATCTTTCCTCGCAGGAAGATTTTCCTTCCAAATCTGAACTTCAGATTGCCTTCCTGACACCAGCACAAGGCCTGAGCAGAGCAGGGTGAAAGGGTGGCTTCCCGGGTCTGCAGTCTGCTGGCCTTCGGGTGGGAGCCTCCGGGTCCCCAGGACACTGACTGAGGACCCGGGGCTATTAACGCCACCGTCCCAGGAGCCAGTTCCTCGGAGTGAATCTCATTCTCTGCGTATACATGGTTGGAAACAGAGCCAGCACCCTGGTGGCTGTTTTTCTGAACCCTGACCAGTAAGACCTGGCTTCCTGTACTGCGGAGAAAGGGGACGGACTCTGAAAGAGGCGTAACTTGTCTCCATGAAGGAATGTGCCTATAAGAAGCTATAAGCGTCCTGACTGTCAGGTGGTGTCTTTCTTGTATCTGCCACACTAGCTAATGCTGAATTTTTCATACAGCAGGCTTGTCCACTGGAAAGATTATTGAGAGTCCTTTGTTCTGTGAAATATTTTTGAATCAAAGGAAAGAGTAAAAATCAATTGTTAAAAAACATCACACTAAAATTAAAGTTAAACGTTGCCACAACAATCCTGCCTACCACACAGGTGTCAGGGTGCGCATGAAGATGCCCACTGGACAGAGCGGCCATTTGGACTCCGAGGACCTGTCTCCAAACATGGAAGACGCCAGGGGTGAAGTGAGTGGGTGGGAGGACCAGCTGTAAGGCATTCCTCTTGTGACTGTTAAAAAACTGTTACTTATTGTTTTAACTTGATGAAGAGCTGAACATCTCTAACATGCTGAATTATGTACAGTTTGCCTTGCTTTTAAAAAGAAAATTTAGTTTTGGAACAGGAAGTGCACTTTAATTTACATACTATGAGTTATACAATTTTTTACAGTGTTGATTCCTAATATTTAAAAATTAAGACACTTTAAAAGTTTTCACCTCAAAATACTCTGTATTTAAAATACATCTCAAGGTGAGACCTTAACCTACTAATAACCATTTCACTAACTAAAAACCTTAACTCCTTCCTGCACACACAGACCAAAACTACTTTGTGGTAAGACCAACGGCTAGACTGCACTGTTTTGATTCACATGTGTTACTTCACACGGCCAGGAACGGTCTCAAGGACTATTTGTTAAACTGCTGGAAACTCCATCTGAATCTTTTAACGGATGAACTCTAAATAAAACAAAATAGTTCTACAACAAGAAAAGAAATTCCAAGTAAGTTGTAACTAAATATTACAGAGCTTTCTCGTATGAGATTAAATGCCAGAACCCTGGCACTCTTTCTAACCCTAATTTAAGCACGTCCCTGGCCGCTACTCGTGACAGGACAGTGCCCTCTCCTGACTCCATTCCTTCCACTGGCCTCTCGGCTCTTCCTAGCTTTTCAGGAGAAGGTAACTTAGTTTAAAACATGCCCAAATCTGCAGAGTGAGTTACACTTAATTAAAAACATTACTATAAACTTTTTTTTTTAAGTTTGGCCTTTTTTAATTGGTTTTTTATTTATTTTCATCCATCTTTATTCTTAGGCCTGTGTGGGCCTCCCAGCTGCAGTGGCCTCTCTCGCCGCAGAGCACCAGCTCCAGTGCACGCGCTCCAGAGCACTGGCTCACAACTGGACACGCGGGTCCAGCCGCTCCGCAGCACGTGGGATCTTCCCAGGCCAGGGACCGAACCGGCGCCCCCTGCATTGGAAGGTGGACTCTTTACCCACTGGACCACCAGGGAAGCCCACTATTAACTTTTAAGAAAAGTTGTGACTATAAATAGGTAGAAACTCCATAGACAGATCCAATTATACAACTAATTATAGTGATTCTTCCAGGGCTAGTGTTATGCCTGAACTCACTTATTTTTCATCTGCAACCAAATACTTCATCTAGACATTTACTACAACTAGGCATGACCTGTAAGATGGGAAAATATATTCTCTTTTTACTAAATTATCCCAGATCAGAAACTCTAAAAAGGCTCAAGGTGGAGCAACTGCTGTTCAGGTGGGCTGGGGCGGGGCGTGGCATGAGGGAGCACCGTCAGAGCCTGATCCAGCAGGCAGGAGGGACACTCGCCGCAAACAGAACCGGGCTGCGGGCTGTCTCGCAGCGCCCCTCTCCCTGAGGCGGGAGCGCCTGCCGGGACAGCACATCTCTGACCGACGCGAGCCCCGCTTCCCGGCTCCTGAGCTCTGCTCGTGAGACCCCTGCTGTGCGCCGGGCCAAGGACACTCCAAGTACCAGGAAGGACCTTCACTCGAAAGAGCAAGAGCAATGTCTGGCTGACTTCCCAGACCCTGGTAAGCACTTCCTTCACATTACCTGCCCAGGTCACCGCGAGCCAGTGACACAAACTAAGTGTTCAAACACTGGCGCTCTGCAAGAAAAGCTGTGAACACACCTGTCCAGGCTCTGGCGTGGAGGCTCATCCCCTCTCCAGGCTCATGAGGGAGCTGCCTTGGGGGGGGCAGTTAAGAGGGAGAGCACGACACGGCAGAAAGGGTTCTGTCCCTCAGCACGGCCAAGGGCAAGAAGCCCAAAGCCTCCCCGCCACAGAGGCTGCCCCCTCACTGGCTGTGACGCCCAAGGACGCGGGCTGGTGGGGCCCGTGGGAGGGCAGAGCGCTGAGACACCTGCGAGCAGGTTAGGACACCCGAGGACAGCTGTGAGCACGCCGCGCCCATCTCGGGCAGTCAGCAGGTCTGCACGTGGGCAGGTCAGGCCTGGCACGCAGTTTACGGGAGACTGACCTGACCTGCGCAGGTAACTTTCAACAGAGCGCTTTTATAACCGGTGATACAAAACGGACATAAAAGAGTGATGGGTGTTATCTACTGCTGTAATACTTGAATGGATCAGTAACTGATACCCTGTTGAAATTAACAGAAGAAGAAAACACAGTGATAACCATGCTTGAGACGGGATCTTCTCCGTGAAGGAGTCTGTGTTTTCTCGAACTATGGTCTTTCTGTTTTTCACGTACTAAACACAAGTTATGGTTTAGATAACTAGCCTTTTATTTAAACAATCATCTAGGGATCTACCAGGTTTAATGGAAAAGAGACAGTGGCAACCTTCTTTAACAGAGGCATGAGCACACGTCCGTGGTCAGAAGAGACCGGACGGACCCCGGAGGACCGAGACCCCCACCGTCTGCCATCAGGGAAGCGAGCCGGGAAGAGCCTGAGCTCGCCGCTCCCCAGCGCCGTCTCCGCCACAGCCTGCGGGGCTCCGGCAGCTCCGGGTACAGGGCCTCGAGGTGCACGTCCCGGGGCCGGGGCCTGCCGTGGGCACTGGAGTGGGGCAGCTGAGAGGCACGTCTGACTCTCTGGGCTGCCCACCCTGGTCAGGGCCGCTTCTCTACGCTCGTAACGTCTGTGCTACCGACAAATACGATCGCATGTGCGGACTGTGAGAACGCAAAGGCTTAAACACCAGGGACAGAAAACAGGATCTTTAAGTTCTGTCCAACCAGGAAATTCCTTTTCAGTTCAGATCTGTGTGCAAGATGCAAACGTTTTCTCCTTATTTTACCATTTGTTCCCCGACAATCGCAGTTCACACACAACGTGGTCTGACGGGCACTGTCCTCACTTCAGAGCCTTGTTCTCTGACTGACCATCTCGCTGGATCCTCGCCCCACTCTCTGGGAGACACTCACTGTGCTCTTTCTACGGGAGAGGGCACTGAGGCCCAGAAGAGGTAGCTCACTTGATCAAGGCCACACAGGTATTAGGACTCTACAGCATTTTCAACTCATTTTAAAATATCTGATGATAGAGGCTTTGGGCTTCTGAGGTCTTAAAAAAGGCACTTGAAAATCTAAAATGACTAAGACTAGAAATTCACAATCACACAGCTACATCTACAGTCAAATCTGTACACATACCTCGCTGAAAAGGCTTCCATTAACATATGAAATCCAGAGTTTCCAGAAGTTGGGCAGCTGACTTAAAACAAGCTTGGTCAATTTTTCAACAAATGCCACCCGGTGGGGAGTTTTGTATCTCCATGCTAAAGGCGGAAAAGAAGTGAACATTATCATTAATACACTTCTGAATCAAGAGTGAAAATCTAAGCACACTGCTGTGTCCCAACTAAGAGCGTGTCTCACGCTGTCGCACTGCGCCTGCAAGGCTTTAACTTGCTGACAGATCAGTGCGCTTTTTCCCACCGACTACCAAGGCCTGCGGGCACCAGGGAGGCACAGTACGCACAAGCGCCTGCGTTTTCAGTGGGCCTGGAGGCTGGAGGGCTTCCCGGAGGAGGGGCCGGCACTTGGGCACCGGGGCTCTCGGGAGACGCTGGGGCTCCTGGTGCCTCACGCCCCGTGACAGGCTACGACCCTAAGGGCTGTGGGTGTGTGTTTTCTATCTCTTCGCCACCAGCCGGTTCCTGACACCACATGGATACGCGGACACTGCGAACCCTTTCCCTCGCTCCTTGTAAGCCTACAATCTCTCCTCATCATAACTGGAAAACGACTGGATTTTCTTTTCTTACTGATAAATTCCCACATGCTCTATCTTCAACACAGTAACTCCAAGAGTGGTCTCCTAAAACAAAGGGGTAAAAGGGGAAAGAACTAAGGGGAGACAGAAGGAATAGCCAACTTGTCTCAACAGAAATCAGATGCAGCCTTTTTCTGATCACAAAGTTTTGCTTTGATCACAAAATCAAGAATGAGCTTCCTCGACTTCATTCACAGTTACTGTCTTCTGTAAGCAGCCCATCACAGCACTGCAATCTCAAGTAATAGCCTCAGAGAAACGAAAGCTGACTGACTTGGCTTCCACTGCTGGCCACGCTGGAGCAACAAGGCCTGGGTTTAACCTCAAGCCACGAACCACTGGGAGGCCAGGCGGCCTGCTAAGCAGGCGGCCCAGGGCCAGGACCCGCAGGGAAGGAGGGCAGTGGGCGGCGAGAACACAGCCTCTCTGATTTCTGCCTGTGACTCTCGGAGACAGGCGCAGTCATGGGAGGAGGAGCCCAGCGGGCGCCCTGAGTTGGGAAGACGGAGTCTATGCGGTGGGGAGTGTGGGCAGTGCAGGGAAGAATTCTGAGAGGGAGGAGGGGACCACGTGGGAAAAAGCTCCCAGAGTTTGCCCAAGAGTCCTGCGAAGTCAGTTCATGCCCAGGAACTTCAGAGCTGGGCAGTGGTGAGGCCAGGGGTCCAGGAGCCCCGCGGGCAGGGAGGCAGCAGTCCTCCTGACAGCCCAAGCCTTTTAGCAGGGGCTCCAGTCTCCCCACAAGGCAGCTACTTCCAGTAACTTAACCAAAGGCCCTGCATGAATCACACTTACTTGTAGTAACTGATAAAGCCTCACACTTTTTAAAGGAAGATACCACCACCCAGACTGAACATTCCCAGTGTCTGTGAAACAATAAAACACAGTTAGCTAGGCTAAAAGGCAGGGGAGAAAGAATTAGAAGCAGAAAGCTGGGAGAAAACTAGTTGAAAGTAGCAGATCTACAAATGACAGACACAGAATTAATCCAGAAGGGCAATGTTCAAGCAAAGTAATGAGGAAAGAAAGGGAAGATACTGAAAAGAACCAAATGGAACCTCCAGAAATGCATAAGAATATGGAATGGACCTTCAGCTTAGACACTGAAGACAGAACATCAGAGAAGCTGAAGGCAGAGCAGCTAACTCTATACTGAAGCGGAGTGGAAAGACGGGCAGGAGCAGGTCTCAGCAGTCTACGGGATAATCCACAGAGGCCAAAGAGTTAAGATGGATGAAAACAAATAAATGAAGGACCAATAGAAGAGGCCAAAATTTAAAAAAAAAAAATCAAATTGCATTTCTTTAATGTGCAATGTAAAATGCACTGTGATTGTCTAAATGTAACTTCTAGGCCGTTACTTAACCAGCAGAAAGGACGACGGCTGGTAACAGCAGCAGGAACACAAGTATGTTTGGATTTTTCAAGAGGAAAACATCGATGGTTACACAGCACAGTTTAAAAGGGAAAAGTGGAAGGAGTCACTCACCATCATCTCGACCGGGCTGGAAGCTGCTGCCCCTTTTCAGCGATGCCGTCTGGCTGAGAGGCCCCGGGGTGGAGGCACGCACGTCGCCCTCCAGGTCCAGCGAGGGGTTGTGGGGGCCCAGCTGCCCTGGAAGAGAGAGGCGGTGTTTCCCTGGACTCTCAGAGATTACTAAGTGATTAAACGGACTGCTTCCCTGAGGTGTTTCTTGCTCAGAAGTGCCATTCTTTCAAATAAGACCTCTACTAAAGTAAAACCAGAAATGCTTTGTCTAAATAGCTTTTAAAAGTTACTCCTACCATACAGATTTGGAGAAGTACATGTTTTATTCGCTTAGTACAGATATATAACTTAGGTATCATTTCAGAATGAATGTTTGGCCAAACAGAGGGGAGATGGTGATGGTTTAATTGCTAAGTCATGTCTGACTCCTGCAACCCCAAGGACTGCAACCTGCCAGGCTCCTCTGTCCGTGGGATTCTCCAGACAAAAACATGGAGTGGGTTGCCATTTCCTTCTCTCGGGGACCTTCCCAACCCAGAAACTGAACCTGGGACTCCTGTATGGAAGGCAGATACTTTACCGAATATGCTAGGAGAGAAGCCCTCATAAACAAAACAATTAGGATGAAAAATCGTTTCTTGGAAAGCAATATGGCACTTGGAAAGGAAGGTACAAAGTCTAGTGGAAAAGACTTGGAGCCTAAACTCCTGACTTCTCCCTGTAAAGCCTCTGGACTCCACGATTTCTTTCTCTGGGCCAGGGGAGCTGATCCCTCGTTCCTCTCCCCACTGCCAGCCGCCTGGCTCAGGTCCTTCCCGCCCAAAAGTGAACGTCGCAGAAGATAATGCATCATGACCACCATCATGTCTCTTTACTGTCCTGGATTAATGCCACGGAAATGCTGCTCTCTCGATTCTCTCCTCAGAAGTCTTCCAGAAAACCCTCAGAATTCCCATCCAAAGGATCTCAAGAACAGCAAACACTTTCTAAGACGGCTCTTCAGAGCCACCAGGAACGCAATTGCGCAGCGCCGAGTCCACTAGTGAAAGGCTGGCGTGATGGGCAGAATTTGCTTTGTCAACCCAGGCTCTGAGCTCTGTGGCTGAGCATTCCAAGATCTCCCAAACAAGCTGAGTGCGGTGAACATTTAGTGCTCAGCTTCCATCCTCTCCACTCACCTCCTCCTCCCTCCCCACCTCCCTCAGCGCAAGCCTCCCCCCGCCGCTCCAGTCACAGCGCTGCTTTCCTCCTCGACCCTCCCCACTGTCGCCGACTCAACATGTCTCTTCTCCTGTGCTGCTCATCAACAGCTCCGATCAGTACTTCTCGGAGATAAGAGTCAGTATTACACCTCTGCCCATAGCCGCTGGACCTTCTGCATATAACTCCCTCAACATATATTAACTGATACTAAACTGATCAATATGAGCACTATTCCTCATTTTATAGTGCAACAGAATGTGAAAAGCTTGAAGACTTGTTTCCAGGTGGAAAAGATGAAGCACATTTATAAAACAACGATCTTACACTCATGATACTGTTGTTCTGTAACATCAAACAAGTTATGTACCGAGCCCCTCCCATGTGCCAGATATCACAGGCCCTGGAGCGCGGTGATGGCTAACAGGTAAAGACCTGTCCTCAAGGTGCCTACATTCTGGCAGTGGAGGCCGAAAACCGACAGAAAGGAAACAGAGAGGCTGCTTTTCTGGGCTCCTCCCATCATGAGCCTCTTTGATACAGTAACATGTATCCAGCATTTTCATAAATTCTACCAGGCAGGTAACAGAAACTAAATCATTTGAACAGATTTTTCAGTGGAAGAGAGTATAAGTCACACCTACAGTGTTTCAGCTACTGTGCTAGGCGCTTTATTCACATGCACTTCTACTTTGGAAAACATTAAATTGAGGAGAAGGTGACCTGTATAATTCAGTACTTTAAAATATCAAAAGAAATGAAAGAGTAAGAAAGCATAAACATGAGGAAATGATATTTTCTTATAATGGATTTTTTCCTACGTTAAAGAGAAATTTATTTGGGGGAGCTTTAGGGATTTGCGACATTTCCTCACTCCACTTTCTGGGGCTGCAGGTCAAGGTCTGATCTGTATGTCAGCATCGTCAGGAACCGAAACCAAACGGAGCCGGAGCTCGAGAGCCAGACCCCAGGGCGAGCCCGGCAAGAGCTCCCCAGCGAGCGCGGTGCCGCGAGCAAGCACACAGCCGAGACGCTGCTGAAGTGAACAACCAAGGCTGGCTTATCCTTTCAAGTATTTGCACTTTCAACGATTACCCTGTTTTGAAATTATTCATATTTAAAGTAGAGCGAACCCTCCTGGCTGGCTCACCAAAATACCTAAATAAAGTAGAGAGAACCTACAGCAGTGACAGACTGCAGAACCAATGAACATTTTAAAATTGCCAGTTACTGCCAGCAGTCCTGGTGTGCCTGATAGTCCCCCTGTCCTGTTCAAGTGGGAGGCGGGGGCTCCATCCAGATGGATGCTGAGCCGCGCAGGAGAGGGCCAGCGGCTGGACACCAGGCGAGGGTGCCGAGGGTGCTGAAGCCGCACTGCCTTGTCTGATCCGGCACGGGCAGACCCTGCCCTCAGGTGACCAGACTGAGCATGGCCCGGGAGGACCCGGGAAGCCTCACTCCCCTGACGATGCCCGGAAGCTGGTCTGCATGGACAGGCCCACGTGCCACGTCGTCCCAACGGTGACACAGATATTCAAGCACTAGTGTACTGACTGACTGGCTGCTAGTCCTAAGTTTAATCTGGAAGCTCATTTCGTCTTTTCAAATGAGACTAACACACAAAGGTATGACCGTATAAAATCCTGCTGAGCCGCATCAGGGAATGAAAACTGCTCACCAACCGCAGCAGCAGCTCCTAGCGGGACGCCGTCAGTCCGTCAGTCTGGCCCAAGTGCCTGCGCCTTGGTTCCTCCTCTGGAGAAGGACCCGAGGAAGAGGAGACCTGACCGCCTTCCCTGGAAAGAAGACTGGTGCCGCCACAGTCACAGACCGGGACTCCGCTCCTCCGCCTCTCTCCGGAATCAGCTTTCTTCTGAGCACCCTTTACGGCTCCCAAATCTCAAAGCGAGTGATGAAAGCCCCCGTCCGAGAGTCTGGAAGCACCGCCCCTGCTGGAGCCCCCGAGGCGCCGCGAGCGGGAAGCGCAGCCACGCGGGTCCCGGGGCCGGGGCACCCGACCAGAGCCGCCGGCTCTCCCGGCCTTTTCTCCTTAAATCAGCTTCAATCCTGCTGGCTCGTGCTGCCATGATAAACATTCAGGACATTCAGGAGAGAAACTGTTTTTTAAACCTCCAAAAAATAAACCTGAAAAACTTCCTAATGCATACCCTCAGTATAGCAACTTTAAAATAAAATTCACAAATTCTATGAAGATACTTAATACACATATGACAACATGTTTACTGTATCTTCAAGCACAGAGCTATTTCGGCAGTTGTGCAGAAGACCTGACGAGTGTGCGGTCGGCCTCCTCGTGGAGGCTATGCCTCACCTGGTGCCTCGGGAACCACCCGGCCAGACGTTACAGACACTAGAATCGTATTTGATAACCCCACTGACTGTCCACATGAAGGTCACAGCTGTATTTTTTAAATATCAAGAAAAGAAATACTGTGCAAATTCACAAAATTGCACATAAATTTGAAATGTAATTTATGCATGTGTTCTGAAGAACCTGAGTTGAAAATACAGCCTTTTTTTCTTTTGAATTTTTTTTTTTTTAATTTTGGCCTCTTTTATTATGTTCTATTTATTTGTTTTCATCCATCTTTATTCCCTGGCCTGTGAGGGCCTCCCATCGCAGCGGCCTCTCTGGCTGCAGAGCACCGGCTCTCGGGCGCATGCCCTCCAGAGCGCTGGCTCGCAACAGGACACACTGGTCCAGCCGCTCCGCGGCAGCTGGGATCTTCCCGGGCCAGGGGTCAAACCAGTGCCCCGTGGACTGCAAGGAGGACTCCTCTCCTGCTGAGCCACCAGGGAAGTCCGAAAATACAGACTGTTCATATTGTAAGACAACTGGGTAAACAAACATTTCTATTCCGGCAAGGAACTAATCTAATAATCTGCCCAATGTCTGAAATAATCAAAAGAGGAGACACTGAACACAGCCTCTATGCTTAATAATTCTCCATTATAAAAGATATACAGAGTGGTGGTTCAGATTAAACCTTTCAGGTGTGACACATCACTCTATGCTTTCAAGGAGAGCCCGAGCCACACAGCAGTGCCTGTCCCTCTGCCGCGTGACTGTGCAAGCAGCTCCTGCCCTGCTCCGGACGCGCCCACCCCTCCCGCTGAGGTCCTAATGACACAGCCAGATGGGCAGAGAGGGCACCCACAGCACACTGACGCGCTCTGGAGTTTAGACAAGACATAGGCTTAAACTCGTTTTCAGAGCAAAGGAAAAAACACCTCTGAAGGCTACCTTTAAAAATCCTGTTGAGAATGTCAGCAGGGGTTAAACCAAAGGCTTTTCCTGACAGGAAACCTGAAGATGCAGTCTCATTTGGGCCCAATTTCACAGGAATTTTAAGAGACAAATGACACTTCTCACAAGGTGGCAGAAGTTTTGGAAGAGAAGCCACAGTTAAGTAGCCCAGGCTGGAAGAAAACAGATTCCTTCACGGGCGTTTATGCTTTTCAGGTGAATTTTTTTTTAATGTTGATTTTTATTCTTGTTTTGCCCCCATCTTTGTCTCCTCTTAGAGAAACCAAAAGATCACACATGGGCTACAGAGGCAGGCCACGGAAGAAGAGTGAGGACTTCACAGGTAGCCGGTGGGGTGTGCGGAGGGCCGGCGGTCACCGCCCGAGCCCTGGCGGCACCACCGGGGCACTGCCTGCCAGGCTGGTGTGTCACATTCGGAGACGGGGCTGCTGCCGCGTCCACAGGAAGACCACCCTGTGGCCCACCTCTGCGGACAAAGCTTCATACGCCAGGTCGCCTGCCCTGGGAAGCTGAGACTTCTACGGAGGGCTGCTGTCTCTGAACATCTACCACCATCTTGGCTCACGAGCTTTCCCTGAAGTCCACAAGACTAAACACAGCGGACGTTTTTAACCTACACCACCATGTAAAGACTTGATGGCACAACAGAAGAACTCACCATCCATTCTTTAGACTCAGAACACAGCAAGCCTTTGTTTTGAAACAGGTTCCTGGGAAGACCCGAGTGAATGTGACGAGCCTCCCGAAGCGTGAGAAGTGCTGGGAGGGACGCAGGCATGGCCGCTGCCGCGCCACCTGCTCGTCGTCTTCAGAAACCGTCTGGTGAAACTCAGCTTCACCAGCAGGGCTGGGAGGTCTGTGAAGCCCGGGCCCGACGCGGAGCCGCTGGGCCGTCACGTCGTGGGCTCCTCTGAGCAGTTCCCCACGCGCACAGCAGACCCAAGTCACGTCTGAGGCAGGCAGCTGCCCGGGCCTCCGCCAGACCTGCAAGGCGGTGACCGGGAGAGGACACCCAGGATAAAGTCCACACGACGAGGAGGCATTACACCGCCTGGAGACAGCAGACAGGTGCACGGGAAATCACTAACGTGTCCACACACACACAGTTCCGATGACGACCAGCAGGAAAGCACCTAGGGGCCAACTGGCCACAGGGGTGCCCCGGCACGGGCGGCTCGTTCCTGCAGGACACACCAGGGCTGCCGCCAGCTGCGTCGCATCTCAGTGTCCGCCCTTGTCGTGACTGCGGATTAAACAGCCACAGTATCCACATACTTGGGAAGACGCTGGACATACTGAACTGCTCTTGAATCTGACAATTAACTGAATAATTGATATTAAGAAAGCACAGATAACATTTCAGATAACGGCAATAGTTCTCACCAAGTTCAAATGATATATTTCTCACAAAGCATCTTTGAAAATTACATACTGAAATAATTACGGATGAAATGACCTGCTTCAAAAATAATTCAAGGTCAGGGAGGGGCTGTAGATAAAGCGAGACTGGCTGTCAGCGGGTAACTGTCTAAATGAGGTGGGCACAGAGGACGTCGTGGGATCACCTTTGATGCTCTTAAGTACGTTTGGATTTCTCCAAAATAATATAATAAAAGTCCTTCTGACGGGAGCTCAAAGAACACAGCAGCCTTGTGACTAAAAGGCCCTCACTTGTGAGGACTGTCCAGTGTCTGCGTCAGCTGTGTCTGCTGACAACAGGTGGGCACAGCCCAGGACGTTCTTCTGAACGTCAAAGGACAATTCAATCACAACTTATAAACATTGACTAATTAATTTAGGAAACTTACACTGTATTGTCATCAAAGTTGTGGAGTTAAGTTCAAAGAGCTATAAGCTGTTATGTTTCACTTCCTAATCAGAAAGACCAACTTCTGGGAATAACTGGATGTGGACCTCTCATTAACACAAGGCTCATTTAATGCACATTCCTCCAACTGTGCTGCAAGCAGAGGACGGCCTCTTCAACAGGCTTGGCCTCCAGATGCACAGAAGCCAGTCTTCCTCCTGGAAGATGGCGATCCTCGGCAGTTCTGGGTGAGTACAGGTAGCAGTACTGGCACCCAGACGACAGGGAAGGAGTCCCTCTGGTAAAGGTGCATCTCCATTCACCTCCAAGACAAGTCCAGGCCTTCAGTGATGGGGTTTTGGGTACCAGAGCTTTCAGGTATGGGTATGACAATAAGATACATGAAATGTCCTGTGTTGTCTTCATAAATTACACATACTTCCCATAAATTTGAGTATTTTCATATCTAGATCATGCAGCTGGATTACTTCTTACAAGCCTGAGCAGGGAAACCCTTTGTCAGAAACGACCCTGTCTGCACCTCCTGACCACCTGACCGCTTCTCCTGGGCCCTTCCCTAGAAAACCCACGTTCCTCATTCAAGCTCGGGGCAACAGCACCTCTGCCAGGACCGTCCCAGGACCTCCTGCTAAGCAGGCTGAGGCACAGTTCTGTTCTCACCACTTTGGAATACCTCTCACAATTATACCTATGTGATAAACACCCATGTGACTTTTTAAACCATGTCTCTGTCACTAGAGAATGAGCTCTGAGAGGCCAGAGGCCACACGGGTCTGCTCACCACGGGCTTCAGCCCGAGAACACATCACCACACTGACGGCCAACCTGGCTGCCCTGGAGCAGTCCAGGGGCTCTGAACAACACTGACATGTGGACGCCACTGCGAGCGTCTGACCTAACGGAAGGGAAGGGAAGGAGCTAGGGAGTGGCGGTCTTTAGAAACACCGAGGGGGTTGTGACAGGTGGCCCAGGGTGCGGGCCTGCCCAGCAGACCAGTCTCCATGCACAAGAAGCTGAGGCCTCCAGACACCCTGGCCTCAGCCTGTGTGTGCTGCTTGACGTCGTTTTCACTTGCTAAAACTATAAAATAATTCAAGACACAAGAGGAATTTGGATATGGTATCAGTAAACAGATATTTGAGCTTTCCTAAACATCAAGAATAGAAAAAACCAGACTGACAGTTGGAAAAAAATCCAAGTCAACTAATCCATGGCAGAGCTATAACAAACAGCCATGGCCTCTCTGTGGCTCGGCCTTCTGGGCCAGCACTGCTCCCACGCGTCCTCGCTCTGCTCCTGAGCCGGCGTCACTGAGCGCGGAGGGCAGGGGCCACGTCTGTGCCCCAGACTTGGCTCAGGGCCTGGTGCACGCGGAGCTCAGCACCCAGGCGATGGAGTAACAAGCGCACGTTACTGCTGACCAAGACGAGCCCCGTTTCTACACACCACGCCACCTCCACCAGGGTGGCTGCCCCCTGACCAAACCTCTGCCCCCACAGCCAGGCACCCGCAAGCCGGGCAGGCTGGACGACTGTCCTGCACCGGCTCAGCCACGCGCTCAGGGAGGACGCTCAGGGCGGGCGGTGGGCCGGGAAGGTGTGCAGGGGTGACGCAGATACAGACACAATCAGAACGACCCTCCTTCCCTCAAGAGCGGCCCAGAGTGTGCTGAGTGACAGAAGCAGGAAGCGTGCGGGGGGAGACTCTTGCCTTTGAGTTCCCGCAGGCAGCCCTCCCGGCAGCCATGCATGAGCTGCAGGATCCACCGGTGCTGGGCTCCGATGCACTGCCACGCAGGGTCGCCCGGCGCGTGCAGGTCAGACAGGTACCTGAAACGGCAAGGCCAGGGCTGACTGAGCCGGCTTCTGCGGCACGGCCAGGAGGTCAAAAGGAACCCAGCTTATCTTAAAGTCGTAGATTAGCAAAGCAAACATCACAACTAGTCTTTAATTTTCAGTTCTAAATGAAACATTCAAGTTTCTTTGCATGCAATTATCAAACAGTAAAACTACATTTACAAAACAGTTAGGACTTTTTATAAAAAGATACCTAGGACAACAAAGACAGTGGCGACCACCGTGTTTCTACTTAGTTCTTAGTCTCAACGAAAACAGGCGGGTGCCGCCAGCGAAGTCCTCTGCGGAGTGTTTCTTTTCATTCCTGGTCTGACACACACAGCCACGAGATGGCAGTGTGACCCTGGTTTCTCTATGCTCTGAACAGGGCAACTGGAACTTCAGACCACTTTATTACAGAGATGTGGTGACAGCAAACACAGACCTCTAAGTCTAAACTCTAATCCATGAGAAGATATTCCTCCAGAAAATACAGTATAAGTGGGGATTTTTCTTAGTTTAAAAATAGTCTGTAGAATATTTAAAGTCTTCTTTCTCTGTGAAGATTCCAAACCCAGAGATACAACTGAAATAGATTTCTACTGAAAAATTTCTGCCAAATATTATTCAAAACTTAGTCCTCATGAAATATATAAATATAACAAGTTATATACACAAATATTACATAAGTGTTTTATAAAGAAAGATAAATTTGTTGTCTCAGAAACTCTATAGTGTTTCAGTTCAGAAGTACAACTTGTGCTAGTTTTTTAAAGACTTCCGCACCGTCACAGGCTGGACGACTGTCCTGCACCGGCTCAGCCACGCGCTCAGGGAGGACGCTCAGGGCGGGCGGTGGGCCGGGAAGGTGTGCAGGGGTGACGCAGATACAGACACAATCAGAACGACCCTCCTTCCCTCAAGAGCGGCCCAGAGTGTGCTGAGTGACAGAAGCAGGAAGCGTGCGGGGGGAGACTCTTGCCTTTGAGTTCCCGCAGGCAGCCCTCCCGGCAGCCATGCATGAGCTGCAGGATCCACCGGTGCTGGGCTCCGATGCACTGCCACGCAGGGTCGCCCGGCGCGTGCAGGTCAGACAGGTACCTGAAACGGCAAGGCCAGGGCTGACTGAGCCGGCTTCTGCGGCACGGCCAGGAGGTCAAAAGGAACCCAGCTTATCTTAAAGTCGTAGATTAGCAAAGCAAACATCACAACTAGTCTTTAATTTTCAGTTCTAAATGAAACATTCAAGTTTCTTTGCATGCAATTATCAAACAGTAAAACTACATTTACAAAACAGTTAGGACTTTTTATAAAAAGATACCTAGGACAACAAAGACAGTGGCGACCACCGTGTTTCTACTTAGTTCTTAGTCTCAACGAAAACAGGCGGGTGCCGCCAGCGAAGTCCTCTGCGGAGTGTTTCTTTTCATTCCTGGTCTGACACACACAGCCACGAGATGGCAGTGTGACCCTGGTTTCTCTATGCTCTGAACAGGGCAACTGGAACTTCAGACCACTTTATTACAGAGATGTGGTGACAGCAAACACAGACCTCTAAGTCTAAACTCTAATCCATGAGAAGATATTCCTCCAGAAAATACAGTATAAGTGGGGATTTTTCTTAGTTTAAAAATAGTCTGTAGAATATTTAAAGTCTTCTTTCTCTGTGAAGATTCCAAACCCAGAGATACAACTGAAATAGATTTCTACTGAAAAATTTCTGCCAAATATTATTCAAAACTTAGTCCTCATGAAATATATAAATATAACAAGTTATATACACAAATATTACATAAGTGTTTTATAAAGAAAGATAAATTTGTTGTCTCAGAAACTCTATAGTGTTTCAGTTCAGAAGTACAACTTGTGCTAGGACTTCCCTTGGTTAAATGACTTAATCCAGTAAATTTCTTTTCTTTTAGTATGCAGATTAAAAACATAGTTTCATTTCTAAGATCTTAGCATAGAGTGTGATATGGGTTACTGCTATTTCCTTTAAAACGTCGTTATCAAAGACTATTTTTTAAAAAGGCTTTTTTGAGGAAAAAAGTTAAGAAATGTTAAGTATAATGAGCATTGGCTCAAAATGTTTAAATTTAAGAATGAGAGCCTCTCACGCCATATCTGGACGTGATTTTTATCAGTGACCAAGGAGAGAATCGCACTGGCGGGGAGGAAGGCCTGGCACACGGCACTCCGCTCTCTGCTCAGCCGCCAGCACCAGCCGGCCGGGGAGAGTGGAGGCCAGCAGAAGGCCCTGAACGAGGGTCAGCGGAGGACGGCAGCCCAGCGCCAGGGCGCGCCGAGGTGCTCAGGCCCCGCACAGCCTGTTATGTGGGAACTAAGACGTGCAGTTCTGCTGACGATCAGGCTGAGGGCCTCCGCCCAACCTGTGCCCACAGGACGGCTCCGCACAGACTCCAAATTCCCGCAGACACCTGGCCTGGCTGTGACGTGAGTTCTCCTATTCTTTAATAACTAAACTCCTAATTCAAAAGGATGACAGAATTGCTCCATGTCTTCTTAAAATGTCAAAAATAAAGATTAAAAAGTAAATAATATACTTGACATTCTCAGTGGTATTGTTGTTCTTTTCCCTTTAAAATAACAAGGAATATAAAGCACTAGATAGGCCAGGTAAAAGAATCTTTAACATCCCCCATCTTTTAAAGGTATCCAGTAGGTTAACTAGTCACAGGACTGTGCATGAGTTATCCACCCAACGGTAACTGACTGCATAAAGGAATCCTGCACTTGATAAGGTTTATCGCATTACAGTAACAGAATAGCTATAATTATTAGCGAAGCGGCAGGGCAGAACACAGACAAGATGCTGCCCAGCTTCTTATCCTAGACAACAGACGGACAAGAGATTCATATTCAACTTAGTCCTCATGAAATATATAAATATAACAAGTTATATACACAAATATTACATAAGTGTTTTATAAAGAAAGATAAATTTGTTGTCTCAGAAACTCTATAGTGTTTCAGTTCAGAAGTACAACTTGTGCTAGGACTTCCCTTGGTTAAATGACTTAATCCAGTAAATTTCTTTTCTTTTAGTATGCAGATTAAAAACATAGTTTCATTTCTAAGATCTTAGCATAGAGTGTGATATGGGTTACTGCTATTTCCTTTAAAACGTCGTTATCAAAGACTATTTTTTAAAAAGGCTTTTTTGAGGAAAAAAGTTAAGAAATGTTAAGTATAATGAGCATTGGCTCAAAATGTTTAAATTTAAGAATGAGAGCCTCTCACGCCATATCTGGACGTGATTTTTATCAGTGACCAAGGAGAGAATCGCACTGGCGGGGAGGAAGGCCTGGCACACGGCACTCCGCTCTCTGCTCAGCCGCCAGCACCAGCCGGCCGGGGAGAGTGGAGGCCAGCAGAAGGCCCTGAACGAGGGTCAGCGGAGGACGGCAGCCCAGCGCCAGGGCGCGCCGAGGTGCTCAGGCCCCGCACAGCCTGTTATGTGGGAACTAAGACGTGCAGTTCTGCTGACGATCAGGCTGAGGGCCTCCGCCCCAACCTGTGCCCACAGGACGGCTCCGCACAGACTCCAAATTCCCGCAGACACCTGGCCTGGCTGTGACGTGAGTTCTCCTATTCTTTAATAACTAAACTCCTAATTCAAAAGGATGACAGAATTGCTCCATGTCTTCTTAAAATGTCAAAAATAAAGATTAAAAAGTAAATAATATACTTGACATTCTCAGTGGTATTGTTGTTCTTTTCCCTTTAAAATAACAAGGAATATAAAGCACTAGATAGGCCAGGTAAAAGAATCTTTAACATCCCCCATCTTTTAAAGGTATCCAGTAGGTTAACTAGTCACAGGACTGTGCATGAGTTATCCACCCAACGGTAACTGACTGCATAAAGGAATCCTGCACTTGATAAGGTTTATCGCATTACAGTAACAGAATAGCTATAATTATTAGCGAAGCGGCAGGGCAGAACACAGACAAGATGCTGCCCAGCTTCTTATCCTAGACAACAGACGGACAAGAGATTAACCTTCCTGGAACTCTGTTACTTTACATGTTAACAACAACAACAAAAAAGCAGTTGGATAACTAACGATCAGTTAATTTGCAGCATTAAATTTCTATGATTCTACAGGTCAGAAAAATCCCCCGTGCACTCTTTCCTCACTTACACTTACAGAGAAGCACAGACGGGCTGTGAAGCCAGACAGATGCGGAGCTGGCAACCAGCTCAAGGCCCAGGTTGTCATCTGTGGAGCAGGTGTGATCCAGGTGCCATGTGACGACCATGTGGCTTGCAGTGGGGACAGTCTGCAGTTCTAGCTCCCCACACCTGCCCTCGTTCCAAGCCCCCTCTCTCTGAGGCAACATGGTTCCCCGACGCCGTGGGGTCCAGTACTTTGGTTCCCCTACGCCGTGGGGTCCAGTACTTTGGTTCCCCTATGCCGTGGGGTCCACGGCTCTGGTTACTTCATGCTGTGGAGTCCACGGCTTTTGCTGTTACTGCTATCCTTTCCAAATAAGCATTCCCACTTTCTTTTCAAGGCTGAAAGCTTTCAGAACCCTCTCTGCTGTTGAAGCCTGGCCACTTCTGTAGCCCTGGAGCCCCATGGGCCAGTACCGCCTTCCAAGCCAGTCATGGAGCACCCATCTCGCTCAGCCAAGTAAGATCCTGTCCATAGGAGAGGTGCGGTTAGGCTGACTTCCCTACATCCAAGCCAGTCAGGGAGCACCCACCTCGCTCAGCCAAGTGAGATCCTGTGCACAGGAGAGGTGCGGTTAGGCTGACTTCCCTACATCCAAACCAGCAGGGTTTTCTTGCCTTCAAAGAGTGACGTCTCCCAAGCCCACGATGACCATCGTATTGTTGTTCTTTTCCTTTAAAATAACAAGGAATATCCAGATAGGCCAGGTAAAAGAATCTTTAACATCCCCCATCTTTTAAAGGTATCCAGTAGGTTAACTAGTCACAGGACTGTGCATGAGTTATCCACCCAACGGTAACTGACTGCATAAAGGAATCCTGCACTTGATAAGGTTTATCGCATTACAGTAACAGAATAGCTATAATTATTAGCGAAGCGGCAGGGCAGAACACAGACAAGATGCTGCCCAGCTTCTTATCCTAGACAACAGACGGACAAGAGATTAACCTTCCTGGAACTCTGTTACTTTACATGTTAACAACAACAACAAAAAAGCAGTTGGATAACTAACGATCAGTTAATTTGCAGCATTAAATTTCTATGATTCTACAGGTCAGAAAAATCCCCCGTGCACTCTTTCCTCACTTACACTTACAGAGAAGCACAGACGGGCTGTGAAGCCAGACAGATGCGGAGCTGGCAACCAGCTCCAAGGCCCAGGTTGTCATCTGTGGAGCAGGTGTGATCCAGGTGCCATGTGACGACCATGTGGCTTGCAGTGGGGACAGTCTGCAGTTCTAGCTCCCCACACCTGCCCTCGTTCCAAGCCCCCTCTCTCTGAGGCAACATGGTTCCCCGACGCCGTGGGGTCCAGTACTTTGGTTCCCCTACGCCGTGGGGTCCAGTACTTTGGTTCCCCTATGCCGTGGGGTCCACGGCTCTGGTTACTTCATGCTGTGGAGTCCACGGCTTTTGCTGTTACTGCTATCCTTTCCAAATAAGCATTCCCACTTTCTTTTCAAGGCTGAAAGCTTTCAGAACCCTCTCTGCTGTTGAAGCCTGGCCACTTCTGTAGCCCTGGAGCCCCATGGGCCAGTACCGCCTTCCAAGCCAGTCATGGAGCACCCATCTCGCTCAGCCAAGTAAGATCCTGTCCATAGGAGAGGTGCGGTTAGGCTGACTTCCCTACATCCAAGCCAGTCAGGGAGCACCCACCTCGCTCAGCCAAGTGAGATCCTGTGCACAGGAGAGGTGCGGTTAGGCTGACTTCCCTACATCCAAACCAGCAGGGTTTTCTTGCCTTCAAAGAGTGACGTCTCCCAAGCCCACGAGGACATAAAAGAATGTGGTGTCCTAAGCTTTTGCTACTTGCCTTCCTTTCTGCCATCTAAATATTCTCCCAGTTTTCCCAAATCCACTGCAAGAGTGAGAGGATACGTCCAGCACGACCAGACAGATGTGATGCGGAGAGTTTACCTTATGTAACGTTTCTGGTCATGCAAGGTCGATGGTGTCTCAAGCAACTTCTCCAGAAGTAATTCTCTTAACGCTTCAATCCGTGTTTCTACTTCAGCATAATCTGTTTAAAAAGGAAAGAATTATATGATTTACAGAATCAAAAAATTTAAATCAAGTATGTAAAGCAGACTGGCTGCATGGGGCAGAGGGGCTGACTGGCAAGAGGCAGGAGGGGAACTTCCCGAGTGATGGAAACAGTCTCTCCAGGGCACAGGCTGCCGGGCATGTGCAGCAAAACACTCACAGTCCATGCATACACTTCACGTGAATGGATCACAATAAAAATTAACTTTTCTCAGTCCTTATAGATTACTTTTACAAATTTAATCAAGTTCTGTGATAGTTCTCCCAGTTTATAAGGCATGTGAGGCTTTTATTTTCTGCAACTCTACCTTAAAGATAATTTCAAAAGCTGCTTAGTTTACTTTAAAGTAGGGCTAGAATTCACAAATATATTGGTGTTCCCAAAGAGGGAAGATCAAAATGTAAATTTCCATTTCTGTAAAGTATCTATAACTGATTGTTTCCAGTAAAAAACGATCCTCATAGTGTCATAATTAACAAGCATCAAAGAAAGTCCAAGACTAACCTATCCCATAGTTTTCACTCCAGGCCAGTAAGAAAAGCCATCATGCTACTTCTGAAGTACTTGTCTTACACTTGAGAAAGGGCACCGTATGAACAAAAACTAAAACGCAGGTAACACTCTTCAGTAAAACACATTGCACAATCTCCCTATAAAAGCAAGGTAGAAAATCTTAAGGTAATAAATCTTACATTTCTTGAAAACTTGTACCTCCGTTTTCCCAAAAAGTGACTTGGCCTTTTCATAATCGTTAATAACCACATCATAATCACCCTTTAAAATAAAGAAACATTTTGGAGACTGTCAGTAAAGTTTAATGAAGACACTTGGCTAAGATAAAAAAACACCTTAACAACTCTTTAAAGTTTATGACATCTATGACCACAGGTACATAAACATACACTGTACCTTTTGGATATTCCTTTCAATATTTAGAGGAAGGTTGAAAAGAAACTTGAATCGCTGAAGCACATTGAGGGCATTTCTAGTGGAATCGGCCTTGTCCTTTCGACCTAAGACTTCTTGAAACAGTGTGTCTGCAGTGTTACTTGCTCCTATTTTAAAAAGCCAAAAAGAAATTTAGATGAAAATTAATTTTAGTCAGAAAATGTGCAACTGAGCAAAAGAAACAAAATGTTAGATTGCTACTGTACTTGATATTAAAATTCAGGAGACTTTTTAAAAGCCAGCTAAACTGGAGTTTTTTCTTTTACAGTTTGCTAAAACACAATATCCATCTTGCCTCCTAAGTCTTTTCATATGTGTATACCAATTAATGGTATCCAATTAAGGATAACTGTACTTACAAGGTCCAAATAAATTCTCTAATGTGAATCTACATTTATTTAAGCTTCTTTTAAGTTTTACAGCATTATGGACCCTTAGGTTATTTCATTAATTCAGACAGTAAGTTAAAACACACACATATTCATGTATGCACACACAAGTACACTAATTAAATTCTCTGGATTCAATATCTACAATTCCAAATTATTGGTGTTCCCAAAGAGGGAAGATCAAAATGTAAATTTCCATTTCTGTAAAGTATCTATAACTGATTGTTTCCAGTAAAAAACGATCCTCATAGTGTCATAATTAACAAGCATCAAAGAAAGTCCAAGACTAACCTATCCCATAGTTTTCACTCCAGGCCAGTAAGAAAAGCCATCATGCTACTTCTGAAGTACTTGTCTTACACTCGAGAAAGGGCACCGTATGAACAAAAACTAAAACGCAGGTAACACTCTTCGTAAAACACATTGCACAATCTCCCTATAAAAGCAAGGTAGAAAATCTTAAGGTAATAAATCTTACATTTCTTGAAAACTTGTACCTCCGTTTTCCCAAAAAGTGACTTGGCCTTTTCATAATCGTTAATAACCACATCATAATCACCCTTTAAAATAAAGAAACATTTTGGAGACTGTCAGTAAAGTTTAATGAAGACACTTGGCTAAGATAAAAAAACACCTTAACAACTCTTTAAAGTTTATGACATCTATGACCACAGGTACATAAACATACACTGTACCTTTTGGATATTCCTTTCAATATTTAGAGGAAGGTTGAAAAGAAACTTGAATCGCTGAAGCACATTGAGGGCATTTCTAGTGGAATCGGCCTTGTCCTTTCGACCTAAGACTTCTTGAAACAGTGTGTCTGCAGTGTTACTTGCTCCTATTTTAAAAAGCCAAAAAGAAATTTAGATGAAAATTAATTTTAGTCAGAAAATGTGCAACTGAGCAAAAGAAACAAAATGTTAGATTGCTACTGTACTTGATATTAAAATTCAGGAGACTTTTTAAAAGCCAGCTAAACTGGAGTTTTTTCTTTTACAGTTTGCTAAAACACAATATCCATCTTGCCTCCTAAGTCTTTTCATATGTGTATACCAATTAATGGTATCCAATTAAGGATAACTGTACTTACAAGGTCCAAATAAATTCTCTAATGTGAATCTACATTTATTTAAGCTTCTTTTAAGTTTTACAGCATTATGGACCCTTAGGTTATTTCATTAATTCAGACAGTAAGTTAAAACACACACATATTCATGTATGCACACACAAGTACACTAATTAAATTCTCTGGATTCAATATCTACATATTCACAATAATTCAAAAAAACAAGAAAGGAAAAAATTTTCAGAAAAGTTATTCAAAAGAAATATTTTAGATCTAATCCTATTTCTATATAAAACTGTCTTTATAAAATTACCTAGCAGGCAAACAAAAAACTTACATAAGCAATGTTAAATATAAAACTTTTATACACCATCATAAATATTTCTTAAATCGGCTTAATATTTCTTAAAATGATACACAAACTAGAAATTTTATATCTATATGTATTTTTTGTACCTTAAAGACCTCAAACTATATGAATCACTGTAATGAAAGTTTCTTTATCTAAAACACAATTTACTGCATATAAAACTAGCTAAGGTATTTCAATTTGTGATTTTTAATTAGTCATAAGGAAAGGGGAGAAAAAGGATAAACTTTTTTAGGCTGTTTGATCACTGCTCATAAAAAGTTTCTACATTATCTGGTCTAGTGACTGCACTTTAAGCAAAGATGAAAAATACGACCCCAGTCTCGCTGGGTGGCGGGCAGGCTGCACGCTCTGGCCCACGCTGTGGGTGGCCTGAGTGCGCTGAAAGGCGTCTTTGTAACATAATTGTTTTATCTAAATAATGTTTAAATTCTGTCAAAATTCTAAAGGCACTGTATAAAAACTTTGTTTTGTAAGGATAGATAGCTATTTTCACCACATGCTATTTAATGCAGAATACTAAATTTCTAGAAAATCAGAAAATGTGCAACTGAGCAAAAGAAACAAAATGTTAGATTGCTACTGTACTTGATATTAAAATTCAGGAGACTTTTTAAAAGCCAGCTAAACTGGAGTTTTTTCTTTTACAGTTTGCTAAAACACAATATCCATCTTGCCTCCTAAGTCTTTTCATATGTGTATACCAATTAATGGTATCCAATTAAGGATAACTGTACTTACAAGGTCCAAATAAATTCTCTAATGTGAATCTACATTTATTTAAGCTTCTTTTAAGTTTTACAGCATTATGGACCCTTAGGTTATTTCATTAATTCAGACAGTAAGTTAAAACACACACATATTCATGTATGCACACACAAGTACACTAATTAAATTCTCTGGATTCAATATCTACATATTCACAATAATTCAAAAAAACAAGAAAGGAAAAAATTTTCAGAAAAGTTATTCAAAAGAAATATTTTAGATCTAATCCTATTTCTATATAAAACTGTCTTTATAAAATTACCTAGCAGGCAAACAAAAAACTTACATAAGCAATGTTAAATATAAAACTTTTATACACCATCATAAATATTTCTTAAATCGGCTTAATATTTCTTAAAATGATACACAAACTAGAAATTTTATATCTATATGTATTTTTTGTACCTTAAAGACCTCAAACTATATGAATCACTGTAATGAAAGTTTCTTTATCTAAAACACAATTTACTGCATATAAAACTAGCTAAGGTATTTCAATTTGTGATTTTTAATTAGTCATAAGGAAAGGGGAGAAAAAGGATAAACTTTTTTAGGCTGTTTGATCACTGCTCATAAAAAGTTTCTACATTATCTGGTCTAGTGACTGCACTTTAAGCAAAGATGAAAAATACGACCCCAGTCTCGCTGGGTGGCGGGCAGGCTGCACGCTCTGGCCCACGCTGTGGGTGGCCTGAGTGCGCTGAAAGGCGTCTTTGTAACATAATTGTTTTATCTAAATAATGTTTAAATTCTGTCAAAATTCTAAAGGCACTGTATAAAAACTTTGTTTTGTAAGGATAGATAGCTATTTTCACCACATGCTATTTAATGCAGAATACTAAATTTCTACTACTTGAAAAAATATATATATTCTTTTCTTGCTACCAAAACATACAATGATGAGTAAGTGAATATTGGAAATCTGATAAAGTTAAAAGCATTTTTCTTGGAATGCTTATTATTATGCATTTGTTCATCACTTAGAAATGACTTCACGAGTTGAGGCCTCATGAATGAATGAATACATGAATGGGGACTGAGTATCTGTAGAGGCTGATTACTGAAGTGTGTGCTCCACATGTTAGACCTCCAGCACCTCCTCTACAATGAAAGGAGTACAAAACGTCAAAATCACATTTTCTCACCTTAAATACAATGAAAAATACTAATGATTTCAAATTCCCCTAAAAAGCATGAAAACAAGTACAGGTAGAAAATCCACTTAAACAAAATATTAATACAGAACATACAGACTGAGATTACAAACCATCAAGTTAAAATTTATTCATACAGAAACAGAGACAAAAATCTTAATTTATACACAAATTTTAAGGTATGGAATTTTAACTTTAATTTATAAAACGTTTTTGTCCATAAGTTATTATTCTGTTGTGAACTTCACTGCATTCACAATAAAGTCTGGGGCGTTTGCAACCCTGAGTAAGAAACAACAGCCAGGTGTGGCCAGGCAGCGGCAGCAGCAGCGGCAGCCGCCCGCCGGCCACACTGGAGGCGCAGGGCCGCCGGGAGGAGAGGAGCCCGGGCCCGGGCCGCGGCGGAGGCTCTCGGCACCGCTTCCGCACGCGAGCGGCCCCTGGCGTGCAGACTGAAGGCTCCTCCTTCCCCATCAGGGACAGCTGAGTCCTGGTCTTGGCGACGGACAGCACTGACAGCCAGAACCCTGGCCTCAGCTGGCCGGGCAGTGACACGACTGACAGGCTCCAGCTCTGGCCCACGCTGTGGGTGGCCTGAGTGCGCTGAAAGGCGTCTTTGTAACATAATTGTTTTATCTAAATAATGTTTAAATTCTGTCAAAATTCTAAAGGCACTGTATAAAAACTTTGTTTTGTAAGGATAGATAGCTATTTTCACCACATGCTATTTAATGCAGAATACTAAATTTCTACTACTTGAAAAAATATATATATTCTTTTCTTGCTACCAAAACATACAATGATGAGTAAGTGAATATTGGAAATCTGATAAAGTTAAAAGCATTTTTCTTGGAATGCTTATTATTATGCATTTGTTCATCACTTAGAAATGACTTCACGAGTTGAGGCCTCATGAATGAATGAATACATGAATGGGGACTGAGTATCTGTAGAGGCTGATTACTGAAGTGTGTGCTCCACATGTTAGACCTCCAGCACCTCCTCTACAATGAAAGGAGTACAAAACGTCAAAATCACATTTTCTCACCTTAAATACAATGAAAAATACTAATGATTTCAAATTCCCCTAAAAAGCATGAAAACAAGTACAGGTAGAAAATCCACTTAAACAAAATATTAATACAGAACATACAGACTGAGATTACAAACCATCAAGTTAAAATTTATTCATACAGAAACAGAGACAAAAATCTTAATTTATACACAAATTTTAAGGTATGGAATTTTAACTTTAATTTATAAAACGTTTTTGTCCATAAGTTATTATTCTGTTGTGAACTTCACTGCATTCACAATAAAGTCTGGGGCGTTTGCAACCCTGAGTAAGAAACAACAGCCAGGTGTGGCCAGGCAGCGGCAGCAGCAGCGGCAGCCGCCCGCCGGCCACACTGGAGGCGCAGGGCCGCCGGGAGGAGAGGAGCCCGGGCCCGGGCCGCGGCGGAGGCTCTCGGCACCGCTTCCGCACGCGAGCGGCCCCTGGCGTGCAGACTGAAGGCTCCTCCTTCCCCATCAGGGACAGCTGAGTCCTGGTCTTGGCGACGGACGCTCACAGCACTGACAGCCAGAACCCTGGCCTCAGCTGGCCGGCAGGGCAGTGACACGTCCCTCACTCAGCCTGAGTCCGGGCGACGGGAGCGGCCTGGAGGGCTCCAGGCCGTGTGCGGCCAGAGGCGGGCCGGCCACGCGGGGCTCCCGGTCCTGGAGGCAGGCAGGCGGGGGCCACAGGGACGGGGACGGCATCCTTGGGAACAGAGGCACAAACACGGCCCTGCAGCTGGCCAGCGCCAGCAGAGGAAGCCTCAGGCTCTCACCACGAAGACTACGGGCAGAACTACATGTGGCGAAGGACCACGTGCGGCGCCGGCACTGGGGGACCACGCGGCATCACGTGTGGCATCCAGACATCACGCTGAGCACCCTGAACGTACACAACGTCCGTGTCCGCTGCATCTCAACAGCTGGAGGAAGAGATGGGGAGACGGGCCACTGCGGCACTGCCCACGGCCAAACTCAGACCTGCCCCTGGCTCCCAGGTCCTCACTGATGGAAGAGCCCGGACCCGCGCCAGGAGCTGTCACCCACAGAAGCCATCGTGTAATTCTGATGCCCCTGGCCCTTTCAAGTGTGTTTATTAAAGTAAACAAGAGCTGTCTCTGGTCCCTGCTCGGGGCGCTGGCCCCCGGCACAGACGACGGCCCGGGTGACTGCAGCGAGCAGCTGCGCCCGACGGGAGCCGGAGCGGGGGATGGGAAGCTGCCACCCTATCTACCCCAGGAGCAGAATGCTAACAAAATCTACTGTACCTTTTCAACATAAAGCTAAATTCACAGCAAAACTAGGGCACAAGGAGACCGAACCACCTATGTGTTTTGTGTCTCTTAACAGACCCCAGAAGTGGCCAGACAGGCAGACGTTGCAGGGTGACACTAGTGACGCAGCCGCTCCCGGAGTCTCCTGGTGCTCGGTCCCAGCCAGGTCTGAGACGGGGCCCTCACCAGCCTCACGTCACCAGGCCGCCCTCCACCTGGCCTCTCCTCTGGTCTCCACCCAGCTCCCTTCCAGTCCATTCTCAACAAATGGCAGAATGATTTTTAAGGTCACAGAGTGACTTCCTTATTTAAAATCCTCCTTGGCCTCGCCAACAGTCTCAGGATGAAGACAAACTCCGCAGCACTGCACAGAAAGCTCTCGCGAGTGCACCTCTCGACCTGGCGGCCTCATCTCTCACTCCCCGCCTCCTGGACGGCGGCGGCTCCCAGATCTAGGATGCCTGCGGGTCCACGGAGGGCCGGACAGCGCGGCCCTGCATGCGGGACCTGGTCAGTGAGTAGGTAGCTGAGCCAAGCAAACAATCCTCAAAATCAACAGGAAAATGACACTTGTTCTGTGACCTTTAAAAGTTTTTGTTGAAATGTTAAAAATGTGCTTACTCTTGGTTATAAATCATTAATTTTTAAAAAAGTAAAACTGATTTTTATTTTTATTTTGTACACTATTACTATAAAACATTAGAAACACTGAAAATTCAAGTGTTTATTTTTCTTTGTAAAAATATTACAAAGACAGCCTGCCTTCTAGTCTCATCATAAAATTTATGTATGTAATCAAGCACCCTCCACTCCGGCCAAACTCAGACCTGCCCCTGGCTCCCAGGTCCTCACTGATGGAAGAGCCCGGACCCGCGCCAGGAGCTGTCACCCACAGAAGCCATCGTGTAATTCTGATGCCCCTGGCCCTTTCAAGTGTGTTTATTAAAGTAAACAAGAGCTGTCTCTGGTCCCTGCTCGGGGCGCTGGCCCCCGGCACAGACGACGGCCCGGGTGACTGCAGCGAGCAGCTGCCCCCGACGCATGCAGGAGCGGGGGATGGGAAGCTGCCACCCTATCTACCCCAGGAGCAGAATGCTAACAAAATCTACTGTACCTTTTCAACATAAAGCTAAATTCACAGCAAAACTAGGGCACAAGGAGACCGAACCACCTATGTGTTTTGTGTCTCTTAACAGACCCCAGAAGTGGCCAGACAGGCAGACGTTGCAGGGTGACACTAGTGACGCAGCCGCTCCCGGAGTCTCCTGGTGCTCGGTCCCAGCCAGGTCTGAGACGGGGCCCTCACCAGCCTCACGTCACCAGGCCGCCCTCCACCTGGCCTCTCCTCTGGTCTCCACCCAGCTCCCTTCCAGTCCATTCTCAACAAATGGCAGAATGATTTTTAAGGTCACAGAGTGACTTCCTTATTTAAAATCCTCCTTGGCCTCGCCAACAGTCTCAGGATGAAGACAAACTCCGCAGCACTGCACAGAAAGCTCTCGCGAGTGCACCTCTCGACCTGGCGGCCTCATCTCTCACTCCCGCCTCCCGGACGGCGGCGGCTCCCAGATCTAGGATGCCTGCGGGTCCACGGAGGGCCGGACAGCGCGGCCCTGCATGCGGGACCTGGTCAGTGAGTAGGTAGCTGAGCCAAGCAAACAATCCTCAAAATCAACAGGAAAATGACACTTGTTCTGTGACCTTTAAAAGTTTTTGTTGAAATGTTAAAAATGTGCTTACTCTTGGTTATAAATCATTAATTTTTAAAAAAGTAAAACTGATTTTTATTTTTATTTTGTACACTATTACTATAAAACATTAGAAACACTGAAAATTCAAGTGTTTATTTTTCTTTGTAAAAAAATATTACAAAGACAGCCTGCCTTCTAGTCTCATCATAAAATTTATGTATGTAATCAAGCACCTTCTGTGCTCTGAATAAACGATCACGCTCATGTTCACGCCTATCTGCTGTGCTCCCAGCACCCCACACTGAGTCCCTTGTCACATCCTCCTGGCCTCTGCGGGGATGTGTCCCCTCACCGAGCTCTTCGGGCCCCCGTGTGGTATCTGTACCCCATTGCAGCCCACGTACAGCCCCTTCGAGCGCAACCTGAGCTCCATGTTCCCTTTGCGGATACACTGTCATCTCTGTGGTCCAAGCCCCCCTTCTGAATCTCCACGTCTGTGAAACATCTGTGAGCTTCTCTCTGGGAGATGCGGCAGCCACAAACAGGCGCACGCTGCGGTCAGAGCGTGTGCGGCAGGCATGTGCGCCGGGCACCGCTGACTCTGCCAGGAGGGCGGCTGGGCATCTGTTATTGGCGAGCAATGGGTGGACTGAGAGCCAGCAACCAAGTGAGTATTCACGCATCGTGGTGAGAATACTGGTCACTGAAACCCATGCCTTCCTATCCAGCAAGGTCTGTCTGTAGTTTAAAGCACAAGCTCGGAGCCAGACTTCCAGACACAAATCCTGGCTCTGCCACTTACTACTGATATGATGTAGCAAACACAGTTGGTCTTTCTGAGCCTCGGTTTTTTCATCAATAAAATGGAGATAACAGCACAAGCGCCTAGATTAACTCCAAGGGCTGGGCAGCTGTGGGACGTGGGAGCACCCCGGCCCCACTGAGCGGAGCAGAGGGCTGCTGTTGCCGCGGTGACTGCGGATGCCTGGGCTACATGGTCCCTCCCGGCACTGGCGCTGTCTAAACCACAGCGTCGGCCACATGGGCCTACTTCAAATTAGATTAAAATTAAAAATTAAAGTCCTCAGCAACACTAGCCATGTTTTCAGTGCTCGACAGCTATGTCTCCGCCGCCACAGAAGCCCAGCCTACACCCTGGAACAGACAACAGCACCGAGAGAGACCTGCGGATTCAACAGGAAGTAACGGTCATCACCTGCACCACTGGAGTGACATCAAGAAGGAATTATCACATACCAAAGCAAACAAGAGAAACATGTGTCCGTGAGAACACGTTTTCAAGCATTTCAAAGAGAGGATTCAACGCTGGCAAATTCTGAACAAAATGGACTAAATTTCTTATAGCCAACGTCACCCTTCAGAAGCTTAAGGTGAAAAAAAGGTTCCCAAATTTTAAAAACTTTCACTTAAAAAACTCAGGAAAAGCACGTGTAACTTAGGATGTAATTACACACCAGACTGCACCCGCACTCCTGTGTAATCCCCGCAGAGCTCCCAAGCGCGACGGCCAGGCCACGCTGTCTGGGCCGGACCTGCTCGCAGGCGCAGCCACCTGCCTCCAGCTCTGCACTGGACGCTGGACTCGGTCCAGCACTGGACACGCCGTCTTACCAATGCTGGCTATGTTTACCTGAACCACAAACTTATCCTAAGATAGCAGCCATCACCATTCAGTTGTGCGCGGGCACCGCTGACTCTGCCAGGAGGGCGGCTGGGCATCTGTTATTGGCGAGCAATGGGTGGACTGAGAGCCAGCAACCAAGTGAGTATTCACGCATCGTGGTGAGAATACTGGTCACTGAAACCCATGCCTTCCTATCCAGCAAGGTCTGTCTGTAGTTTAAAGCACAAGCTCGGAGCCAGACTTCCAGACACAAATCCTGGCTCTGCCACTTACTACTGATATGATGTAGCAAACACAGTTGGTCTTTCTGAGCCTCGGTTTTTTCATCAATAAAATGGAGATAACAGCACAAGCGCCTAGATTAACTCCAAGGGCTGGGCAGCTGTGGGACGTGGGAGCACCCCGGCCCCACTGAGCGGAGCAGAGGGCTGCTGTTGCCGCGGTGACTGCGGATGCCTGGGCTACATGGTCCCTCCCGGCACTGGCGCTGTCTAAACCACAGCGTCGGCCACATGGGCCTACTTCAAATTAGATTAAAATTAAAAATTAAAGTCCTCAGCAACACTAGCCATGTTTTCAGTGCTCGACAGCTATGTCTCCGCCGCCACAGAAGCCCAGCCTACACCCTGGAACAGACAACAGCACCGAGAGAGACCTGCGGATTCAACAGGAAGTAACGGTCATCACCTGCACCACTGGAGTGACATCAAGAAGGAATTATCACATACCAAAGCAAACAAGAGAAACATGTGTCCGTGAGAACACGTTTTCAAGCATTTCAAAGAGAGGATTCAACGCTGGCAAATTCTGAACAAAATGGACTAAATTTCTTATAGCCAACGTCACCCTTCAGAAGCTTAAGGTGAAAAAAAGGTTCCCAAATTTTAAAAACTTTCACTTAAAAAACTCAGGAAAAGCACGTGTAACTTAGGATGTAATTACACACCAGACTGCACCCGCACTCCTGTGTAATCCCCGCAGAGCTCCGAAGCGCGACGGCCAGGCCACGCTGTCTGGGCCGGACCTGCTCGCAGGCGCAGCCACCTGCCTCCAGCTCTGCACTGGACGCTGGACTCGGTCCAGCACTGGACACGCCCGTCTTACCAATGCTGGCTATGTTTACCTGAACCACAAACTTATCCTAAGATAGCAGCCATCACCATTCAGTTGATAGAAAAATATTTCTCAGAAAAAGGAATTGTTATGAAGGAATATATTCTACAGGAAATTTTTGTCCCCAAAAGTGCTGAATCTCAAAGATGTGACATTCATGTTAAGCCAGCTTTACTCAAAAAAGAGCAAACTTCCAGCAGACAGTTAAAAGGACACATTTCCATGAAAAGTTTGTGCTTATAAATGAGTAAAAGTAAAATGATTTTTCTTACAAATTTTATACCACAAGTCTCAAGGGAGAATTACCTAAACTACTGAAAAGAAAAAAGCTACGTTACACACTGTGCTAGGCCTCACCATGAAACAGGTCTTAATTCTTTCCAACCTCAACAAACATCCATAGTCTTCTGCTGATACCATGAGATACTTACTATGCCAGCCTGTTCTCACAAGCTACCTTTTAAAAGTTACCATCATCATTTTTTTTTTAACAGATATCATGATTTGATGGCAATTTCTCCAGAGAAAATAACATCCCTAAGTAGAAGACAGCCTTCCAACACCTTAAAATGTCTGACTATGTTAAAACAGAAACAGCTTAGTAAATGTTTATTTGGGCTGAGTTCAAAGTATATTCATTTGAACAAAGCTGGTGACTGGGTTTTCAGATAAGAATGAGGAACGAGGTAAAACCCCAGGGCAAAATAAACTTCTACCAATGGGACTAAACTAGGATGGAAAGGCAAAACGGACTTGCTATCAGTCCTGCGTTACAGAATCACTAAAGGGCCAGTGGCGGGGTTCTTATTATTTTAGCTCTTCTCGACCCTACTTTCTGAAGCTGTATGCTCTGGATGAAGCTGTGCATTCTCGGTGCTTATCCCTGAAAGCCAAGAAAGTCTCCTGGGCATCACTGCTCCTTGTCAAGCGCTTTACTGCATCCACAAGAGAGAACGGTTTTCTTCTAAGCCTCTAATACTATACTAGGGACTGATTTATCGGCTGAGTTTCCTCTGCATCAGTGGGATACGCAGCTGGAAGGCAACATTAGGAGAAAGAAGGGGAGGGGCGGGGTCTTGAACGCTGTGCACTGGCTTCTCTCGGCCTACAATTCTTAGAAAACGTCTCAAGTTAGAAACACTCCAAGTTGGCTTAAATTGGTTCTGGAAAAAGGCAGGGCATAAACAAATGGCTCAGGATCTGTCCCCCTAGCAGCTGATGTTACCTGTAGTTAACACTGCAGATGCCTGAAGATGCTTCTCTAGGCTTGGGTCGATGGTGATCCTGGCTGCTGCCACAGCAAGTTTTAATCTTTGACGAGGCCGTCTACATCCCGGCCTCCTTTACGGTAGCAAATTTTGCTTTGTAAGAAGCACACAGGTTTGCTCTCAAATGATGATTTCTCATAAATAAAATGCAAACAGCAAGGGAACATTCATTTTCAATATTTCTAGGCTCCTCTATGCTCACGAAAGCATTGCTATTTGGAAATAAGTATCCAAATACAACTTGCTGCTTTGTTCTGTGAAACCAGGCCCAAGAACTGCATCATAGCTTGTTATAAAGTCCATGAGTCAGCTTGGGTAGCGGGACAAACTTACTGTTCAGAACATTCTCCAGCTTCTGCGTCATGGATCCTTCTACTTTTTCCGTTCCATCTGCTTCTAAACACTTAGTCTGACTATGTTAAAACAGAAACAGCTTAGTAAATGTTTATTTGGGCTGAGTTCAAAGTATATTCATTTGAACAAAGCTGGTGACTGGGTTTTCAGATAAGAATGAGGAACGAGGTAAAACCCCAGGGCAAAATAAACTTCTACCAATGGGACTAAACTAGGATGGAAAGGCAAAACGGACTTGCTATCAGTCCTGCGTTACAGAATCACTAAAGGGCCAGTGGCGGGGTTCTTATTATTTTAGCTCTTCTCGACCCTACTTTCTGAAGCTGTATGCTCTGGATGAAGCTGTGCATTCTCGGTGCTTATCCCTGAAAGCCAAGAAAGTCTCCTGGGCATCACTGCTCCTTGTCAAGCGCTTTACTGCATCCACAAGAGAGAACGGTTTTCTTCTAAGCCTCTAATACTATACTAGGGACTGATTTATCGGCTGAGTTTCCTCTGCATCCGTGGGATACGCAGCTGGAGGGCAACATTAGGAGAAAGAAGGGAGGGCGGGTCTTGAACGCTGTGCACTGGCTTCTCTCGGCCTACAATTCTTAGAAAACGTCTCAAGTTAGAAACACTCCAAGTTGGCTTAAATTGGTTCTGGAAAAAGGCAGGGCATAAACAAATGGCTCAGGATCTGTCCCCCTAGCAGCTGATGTTACCTGTAGTTAACACTGCAGATGCCTGAAGATGCTTCTCTAGGCTTGGGTCGATGGTGATCCTGGCTGCTGCCACAGCAAGTTTTAATCTTTGACGAGGCCGTCTACATCCCGGCCTCCTTTACGGTAGCAAATTTTGCTTTGTAAGAAGCACACAGGTTTGCTCTCAAATGATGATTTCTCATAAATAAAATGCAAACAGCAAGGGAACATTCATTTTCAATATTTCTAGGCTCCTCTATGCTCACGAAAGCATTGCTATTTGGAAATAAGTATCCAAATACAACTTGCTGCTTTGTTCTGTGAAACCAGGCCCAAGAACTGCATCATAGCTTGTTATAAAGTCCATGAGTCAGCTTGGGTAGCGGGACAAACTTACTGTTCAGAACATTCTCCAGCTTCTGCGTCATGGATCCTTCTACTTTTTCCGTTCCATCTGCTTCTAGTTTTTGATGGATAGCTAGAAAAAAGCACCTCATTTAAATGTAGGCTATTTTTATGAGTGGGAAACACTACATCAAAAATGACGTTTTTAAGCAGCTCAAAAAATGGTTATATTTTTACTGCTAGGAAAAAGCACAAACACAGAAAAAATGCAGAGTAACCAGCAGACACCAGCTTATTAAGTCATGGTAGTCTAATGCTGTTAAAATAGTATACAATACACATACTTAGTCATTTGATCATGAAGGCAAAGTAGTAAAAACGACCAAATCAGACAAGAAAAATGAGGCTTAAATTACTAATATCTTTGATATATAGTCATAGAAAAGTCATTCTTAATTTCTCAGTTTCACCATCCACAAAAGAGAAATACTACTATTTGATATCTATCAACCTCAATTTTAGCCGTGGGACACAACATGGCAAAATGCACATTATACATGTTCTATTTAGTCTGTAATTATTTCCCTGAAGGTTCTCAAGAAACATCTAGTAACACCTACCAACACATCAGTTGTGGATGTACATATTACATCAGAGTTTTTTGCTAATATTTATGTATGTCTGAACAACTCTGATCCAGTATCAGGAAATCACTCATTTATATTTAAAAATGTTTACCTACGGATAAGAGGAGGTTCTAAACAGCAAATCAGGCTTCCTTAGGTGAATCATTAAGAAATTTTTCAAAACAAATCTCCAAATACACTTTCAAAGTCAAAGCTGACACAGCAAAAGTAATAAAAATAGCAAGGTGAATGTTACTGAGCCATGCCCGTAAGGAGAACACATGGTACGTTTCTCATATGTGACATGCGTCCAATGAGAAGCCAGTGAGGAGGCTCTGATATTATTTCTATTCCACAGATGGGGAACACGGCTCAGTGAAATTAATAAGCTGACCAATGTCATAAAGTCAAACCCAGATTTGAGCTGAAGCAGAGTGACCCCACGACAAAATCTCCACCCCATCATAACCGCCCTGCATGGGCAGGTGACCCAAACCCTCAGCCTCTGTTTCCACATCTGTACACTGGGAACAACAAAACCATGTCAGCGGGGGGCAGCGCTCACTTACAAATAAGACATTTCATTTTAACGTAACAGCTACTGAGACTCCGTAAGCCCAGGGCTGGGGTCAGCAGGAGAGCCCCAGCAGCCACCGCAGGGTGACCTTACCTGAGAGAGCGTCCTGCGCCTCAAAGAAAGTACTGAGCCCCCCTTTCACGTACACCAGGCTGCCCTCGCTCTTCTTGTTAGCTTGTCTCTTCAGGTGCGTGACTGCCATTTTCAACTGTTCAAAACTGAAGTAAAAGGAAGAAACCACGAGAAGACAGGGCATTAACTGTAAAATACTGAAGCCTACGCTGGAGAGATACAGACTAATACCACATGCGATCAGATGAAAACATGCTTTCCAATTCTTACCCAGATCAGCACGGTACGAGTGCCAAAGGTACAGTAGCTGTGCAGCTGCTCTGTAGCCTCACTTGGGGAGCAGAGCCCCGGGGAGCAGCTGTGCCTGCAGGTCTGCTGACACTAGACCCAGGGCAACCCAGGACTTGCCGGGGAGGAGCCCTGCAGAGCAGCTCCCAGACGCAGGGCCCTGGGCGCGCAGCGGTGGGTGGCAGGACCCCCTGGACCTCCACCCCGTGCAGCTCACAACCAGGCCCCCTTCCCAGTGAAGCCACAGGAAACGTGAGGGTCACTCAAACTTTAAATAAGTAAAAAGACCACCCTATTTCATCTGTATATCTCAAGCAGAGAAAAACAGGCAGGACTCTATTCCAGAAGTTTTATTTCCACTTAAGCTAAGAAACCGGACTATACATCACTGACTATGTGCACGCGTGTCACCAGGTGGTACTACACAGAGGCCAGTTCTGACTTACGGTAACAGAAAAGCATGTCTGTACTGTGAAATCAGAACCATCTTCCACAAAGAAAGACTTTAGATACTTGCTCTAAAAATTTATCAGGCTAAATTTACTCCAGGTCTAAACCAACTTTTCCTGTTTTCTATAATGGTTTTCATCCCAAGAGGTGAAGGAAGAATTCTCCTATGGCGTATTTTAACAAGCTGGGGCTTCAAGAATACAAATGTCAAACAAGAAACCATTTATTCGCACGTTATTTCTACTACACGTGACTGTTTCCGCCGGTGCGGCACGAGTCCCAGATCCACTCCTGCAGAGAGGTGCCTAGACCCCAGCCGAGCTGGAGAGGAGCACTGTAACGGGACGATGACCTGCTTTAACCTTCTGGCTAACTTTAAGCCAAGTCTTTGCAAAATGATAAATAACTCATCTTCCTTTGCTCTCTGGTCAGGAAGGTGGTGTCTTCCTTGTTCTACCTCAGCACTTGAGAATCTTGTTACCTGAGTAGGAGGGGGTCACGCAAAGGACAACAGATGAGATTCTTAAGCTTTCCTGGGTGGCGTGAACAATGAAACACAGAAACAACAGGGTAGTACAAAATAAGGCTCCTCCGCTAATGATCCCTTTTAACAGATGAGATTCATTAAGCCCGGCGGCCTTGTCCAAGGTACAGTAGCTGTGCAGCTGCTCTGTAGCCTCACTTGGGAGCAGAGCCCGGGAGCAGCTGTGCCTGCAGGTCTGCTGACACTAGACCCAGGGCAACCCAGGACTTGCCGGGAGGAGCCCTGCAGAGCAGCTCCCAGACGCAGGGCCCTGGGCGCGAGCGGTGGGTGGCAGGACCCCCTGGACCTCCACCCCGTGCAGCTCACAACCAGGCCCCCTTCCCAGTGAAGCCACAGGAAACGTGAGGGTCACTCAAACTTTAAATAAGTAAAAAGACCACCCTATTTCATCTGTATATCTCAAGCAGAGAAAAACAGGCAGGACTCTATTCCAGAAGTTTTATTTCCACTTAAGCTAAGAAACCGGACTATACATCACTGACTATGTGCACGCGTGTCACCAGGTGGTACTACACAGAGGCCAGTTCTGACTTACGGTAACAGAAAAGCATGTCTGTACTGTGAAATCAGAACCATCTTCCACAAAGAAAGACTTTAGATACTTGCTCTAAAAATTTATCAGGCTAAATTTACTCCAGGTCTAAACCAACTTTTCCTGTTTTCTATAATGGTTTTCATCCCAAGAGGTGAAGGAAGAATTCTCCTATGGCGTATTTTAACAAGCTGGGGCTTCAAGAATACAAATGTCAAACAAGAAACCATTTATTCGCACGTTATTTCTACTACACGTGACTGTTTCCGCCGGTGCGGCACGAGTCCCAGATCCACTCCTGCAGAGAGGTGCCTAGACCCCAGCCGAGCTGGAGAGGAGCACTGTAACGGGACGATGACCTGCTTTAACCTTCTGGCTAACTTTAAGCCAAGTCTTTGCAAAATGATAAATAACTCATCTTCCTTTGCTCTCTGGTCAGGAAGGTGGTGTCTTCCTTGTTCTACCTCAGCACTTGAGAATCTTGTTACCTGAGTAGGAGGGGGTCACGCACAAAGGACAACAGATGAGATTCTTAAGCTTTCCTGGGTGGCGTGAACAATGAAACACGCAGAAACAACAGGGTAGTACAAAATAAGGCTCCTCCCGCTAATGATCCCATTTTATAAGTGAGGAGCCAGACACTCGGACGTGTTCATAAGCCCACCCGAGGTCAAAGGGTCCCTAAGCAGCAGACGGGGAAACCCGTGCCCCCATGTCTGACGAGCTGCACCCTGGGGAGTCGCACTGCACGGCCCACACCCTCACCTGGTGCTGGAGTGGTTCTCGATTAGGTACCAGGCAGCTGAGAAGTTCTCACTTGTGAAGTCAGCACTCAGGCCCGGGAACAGCACTTCTAGGTCCTTCTGGGGAAATTTACCTCTGAGGGAGGAAAACAGCTTCAGGTATGAGTGCTACCACTACAAAGATGTGACCAACAGTCATAAACATGGATACATGTATCCCATGGACAGGAGACACTGTTGAGCCTAGGTTTGTGTGCATGAAACATACACTTTCTTTTTTCCTTTTTTTTTTTAAACTTTTATTTTACTTTTAACTTTTACAGAGTTTTATACACTTTCTATACTTCAGCTGGTTCAACATAAAAGATAGAAAATTAGTTAAAATATAGAAACTGTATCAATAAAAGAATATAAGACTTAAGGAAGCTGAGTTGATACGTCATGAAATCTATCCCAATATGAAACACTATTTCCTACGCAGTAGACACACTAAAAACAGTGAATCGACCTGATGAAATGCTTTTTGTTAAACACCTCTGTGAGAGTGAGACACACTGAGGCCGATGCCGCCTGCTGATCTGGTCAGATCTGTACGGCAGCATGAAGAGGCGACCAGTTTTCCTGCTTCAGTCAGAAAACAAGGGCAGGTGACAAAGTCATTCCTAGCGAGAGTGAGGAAGGGAAGCCCTTGGATAAGCTTACCTTTCAGAAGTTTTGTGAAAACAGACCTGTGCGCTGTGGTACAGCGACTGGGTGTAGTAACTGTGTGAGACCAAAAAAGGGAAGAAACACACAGCCCAAAACAAGCTGCTAACAGTCAATGCACAGAGTCACGCGGGTGCTGGAGAGAGAGCGGCGAGAACTGCGCTGAGCCCCTGCCCCCGCTGCCCGCCTGCAGTCGGCAGAGGGCGCCCCGGCACAGCTGCGCCCAAGCTCCTCCTGGGGCAGGGGCTGATCCCCCCCCAAGGGCTTCTGCTGTTCTCCTGCCTGGGGGTCAGCAGGTCGTCTTCCTGCTCACAAGTGAACGCTGCTGTGCAGAGGACATCCCTGTGCGTCTGCACGGGACCCTGGGTCTGTGGGCCTGGGTCTTCGTGGCTCACCCTCTCGGAAGGCGTACCATGAGCTCACACTGCCACCTAACGGGAGCGCGCTCTGTGGGCCCGCGGGCTGTCAACTGCTGAGACTGCTGGCTCCTCAATGAACACACTCCACATGTCCACACGTTAGACTCTCGTATTGTTCTCTCTCCAGTTAGTGCGTGGATTCAGTAAATCTCCCAGTAGGCCTGGCTGTTACTGACGTGTTAACTTATCACTTCACTTAGAGGGTCAGAGCCTGACGCCCCGTTACTCTGGACAGAGTTTACGTATAAGGCTCAGACAAAAGTCACACTGTATTCCTAAACTCTTTGCGCAGATGTGCAAAACTGTATCTTCTTCTTCTTCCAGAACAACCCAAAGGGCTCTTCTGCTCCACATTCCTCAAGGTGGGTCCTAGAAAGAAGCCAAATCTAAGGCCCGGAAGCAGGCCGCTGGGAGGCTTTTTCTCAACCACGAGGAACCCTTGTGCAGGAAACCTGCGCAAACAAGGGCCCGGCAATTGCCTTTCTTTCCTGGGCCCTCTTAACCCTTAAACTCTTGATTTATCAGACACTGAGACCCTTAAAACAGCTCCAGAACAATCCACATTGGCCAAAGAGCCTCACAGCTGAGACCCAGGACAGCCCAAGCTCACTAAAAAGCTGCCTGTGAAAGACCTCGGGCCTTTTTCAACCCAGGACCACCTCCCAAGACACACATGTGCTCCCTGCCACTCAGCTGGCACACACCCCAGGAGGGCAGAGGAAGCCTGCTGGTGACTTACTGGGGTCCCCAGGTGTAGGCGTGAAGGGTAAACACATCGAGGTCAGTGGACAAGATCCCCTCCTAGAGAAACCTCAGGGAACTGGGACTGAGGTGCAGACAGGCCACCCTGCTGCCTGCCGGAGGGCCTGGGGAGCAGCACCGCAGCCGCTCCGCCGCGAGCCACGGAGGCCGAGCGACAGCAGACTTGAGCGACCGCGACCGGCAGGGGCACGGGTGCGGAGGACGCGGGGCAGAGGCGCGGACTGAGAAAGCTGCAAACACGCACTCAGGGTTAAGAACAAGGAGCTCTAGCTCTGGTCCAAGATCTCACAAAAGATACCATTCATCTGCCACAATTCGGGTAAAGTAAGTCTGAATTAAGTACGAATTACAGGTACAGAAAGCAAACAAAATGACAAGACTACACTGGGTCTAACTTCGGTCAAATACTTCCTGAAAAATGAAGCACATGGAAAATTCTATTTTAATCTATATTAATCTATTTTAATCTCAGGTACCACTGAAATATTTATACTTACCAACTCCAGACACCAAGGAACTCTCCTATCATTCTAAATATTAGTTACTAAAACTTTCAAAATACTTTTCTTCTTCGCAAAATGTAAACTCAAAAACTGAAGAGGTGGGCTTCCCTGGTGGTCCAGTGGGTAAGGACACCGCCTTGCAGTGCAAGGGTGATGGTTCGATCCCTGGCCTGGGAGGATCCCATGTGCCACGGAGTGGCTGGACCGATGTGTCCAGCGACCGAGCCGGAGCTCTGGAGCGAGAGAGGCCACTGCAATGGGAGGCCCACACAAGCCAGAGAACAAAGATAAATAAATGAAAGACCAATAGAAGTGGCCAAAAAAACCAACCAAAACTGAAGAGGGGAGCAGTTTTTACCGACAGTTCTAAGTGGACACTCGCTCTAGCAGGCTCCAGAAACGACGCCTGGCTCCCAACGGCAAAGGCTGCCTCCAGCTGTGCTTCCCTTCGTGTGTCTGGAGTCTGAACACACGGAACTCTTCAGCACACAGAGAGCAAGACAACTGAGGGGAGGCAGTACTCACTTCTCGATCTCGATGCCGAGGGGGTTGGCGGGCCGCAGGGACAACGGAGGGATCCCTTTATGCCTGTCGGTGCGCAGGTCGTAGTAGTTCATCTCATCCACCCACACGGCCGACGGATCCAGAATGCCTGCCAAAACCAGGGCACGGCCTTAACAGCGCGTACACTCCCCAGGCACCGTCTGGATTTTCCTTTACCGCTTTACTCTTTTAAAGACCTAACACCAAATGCACACTCAAGCAATTTTTTTAAAGATTTGAGGTCACGAAAGCTCCAGATTTTTTTAATGGCTGGTAGCTTGATTAAAACCACTAAAAATCTATAAAAAGGCAAAAATAATACCTCTTGATTGCACTGTATTTTTACTCGGTACAGAAGACAAATTCAACCTCAGAAAAAATTCTGCTAAAATAAATGGATTTACAAATAATAAGCAGTATAATTAATTTGGTGTTATCAACAAAGTATCCAACAATTCCGTATATAAAGAAAACAGTCAAACACCTTCCACGGAATGCATAGCTTGTGTGATGGAAATGACCAAGACACTCAGGAAAAACAAAACGTCATCTTGGAAAGCAGTGCCCTCCTCGTGTGACTGAGCCCTTCACCACTCTTCCCGGCACAGTATTTCCCAGCCCAACAAGGACGGGCAGCGTGCTGGGGCTGCAGCGTGCGGGGCGCAGTGGGGCTCCCTACGGGAGGGGCTCTGGTCGCAGCCAACCTCCAGGGGCAGCACTCCTGGGCGCCCCCCGTTTCCAGCAGCACCCACACGTCTGCCAGGATGCTGGGAGGCCTGGTCAGAGGCAAGGGCAGGTCCAGGTACTCCCGAGTTTGGTTCTACAAGCCTTTTCTGGGTCTGTACTGGGCTAACTCCTGGGCACAGTGCTTCAGAATAAAGTCGACACTTCCAAATAAGTTCTCTTTACCTGCTGTGTAAACATGATATAAGATGGTGCTGGATTCTGTCAAAATAAAAATGTCCCTACTTGAATTTCACAGTTCAGTTTTCAAAGACATTAAATAAAACTGAGTCGACAAAAATAAGAATATTGTGTGTGTATATATGCATATGCATTTGCATATATACGTAAATCCCATTCTGAATTCTCCCCTGAAATGCTCTAAATTTTTATTTAAGTAGATTTTAAAATCATTTTTTATTAAGAACTTTAATGATATAATGCTAAAGAAAGGCTTTATGCTCTAAACAGAAAACAAAATTTGCAAAATTTTTTGCTTTTCTCTATATGGGAAGCATGGGCTGTGCTCAATTATGCCTGGGACAGTCCTATACTATACTATGCATCAAGTCCTATACTATGCATCAAGCACGGACCACAGGCACGCCTTGTAGGACCACAAAGGTAAAGCCGGGAGGTGCTCCTCCTCCGGGGCAGTGGCCACGCTAAGCGCGTCCCTGAATGCTGGCTCGCCAGTGCTCGGGGCAGGCGGCCCGGGGCCTCCACTCTCACCCACGCCACCCAGAGTCAAAAGCAGAGGTTCAGGGCTCAAGCAGGAGTTTCTAGTCTGGACACCAGTGGCACACCTATGCCTGCAACGTCTTGTCCAGGCCAGGAATGAAGTTAGTGAAGAGAAATGGAACATTATTTAGATGATATTGCTGGCTAATCTGTATCACAGAAGATATGCAATTATTATATTCAAAACCAAGAAACTAGCACCAGCACTTCGACATGTTAAACGAGCAGACTTTATCAAGAACTTAAAACATTTCTTCTAAGGATTACCATCCTTAGGGCTTACTGTTAGCTCAGTAAACTGCTTTTTCTAAAGTAATACAAACTTTAACCAATACTGCATTCCTAAAAACAAAACATAACCTGACTCTAATCTGAAAGTAAGCCAATTTTACACTTATTTACCAGTTGTCAATTTTAAAAGAAAAAAATTCGATTTTAGTCTCTTCTTAAAAGTCTCGTGAGGCGATACCTATTTTCTCAGGTTTGAGCAGCTTGAACGACACCGTGGAGGCCCCTCTGCCGCCTGACTTGGTCGTGACGATGATGTCCCCTTTGTCGTCCTTGGCCTGCCCTACTCGGCACACAATCTTGCTTGCAGACATCCACTCCGCTGTCAGAAGGCAGTTATGCCCGCAAATCGTCAGACCTGAAAGGACGAGCATGCACTGTAACAGAGTCCAGAAGAACTACTATTCCACAAAAAGGGCAATTCTGTTAGCATCACTAGGCCTTTGTCATGAAACGAAAAACAAATGTAGACATGACATTTTCTGGTTCATTACTTAGTTATTTCCATTTTTTTAATGTACACAATATTACTTGCAAATAAACTACTGTCACTATTGACCTGTCTGTTTTTTCTCTAATATTTAAGACATCCTTTAGATTACACCCAAGATTCTTCAAACATCAGTGGAAGAAGAAAATAACCATAACAATCGCTAGGCATTCCAGATTACTTAACTGTGAGAATCTTAAAATTTCTTTCATAAGTATCAGAACAGAAGTTATTGCTATTTTTAGAAGTCTAAGTTACTATAAAGTTCTAACATATATTAATAAATGTGTACATCATTCCCTAAAAATACTTTATCATTATCCTGAAAAGAGTCTGCACATATCCTCCTAGTTTTCAGTTACACCTGAGACCACAGAATGGACCTGGTGCGAGGCCTGGGGTCCGACGAGCCCGCGCTCTCGGGCGCGCCCAGGCGACGCCTGCGCTCTCAGCCCGCAGCGGGGCGGTACCGCTGCTGGAGCTGTCTCCTTCGTGGTCCTCCTCTGCGCTACACTGCCCCAAAACCTCAGCCCACGCCGCCTCTCGGCCCACCCCACGTGAACCATGGTGCAGGCAGCGGACAGACGGGAGACAAGGCACCAATCTCCTCCAACACTCTTCTGTGGAACAGACATCGATGTGGTGAACAAGGCAGAACAGGGACCAAAGTGTACTGGCAAACACCTGAGCCTTCTTTTCTCAAAACAAAACATAACCTGACTCTAATCTGAAAGTAAGCCAATTTTACACTTATTTACCAGTTGTCAATTTTAAAAGAAAAAAATTCGATTTTAGTCTCTTCTTAAAAGTCTCGTGAGGCGATACCTATTTTCTCAGGTTTGAGCAGCTTGAACGACACCGTGGAGGCCCCTCTGCCGCCTGACTTGGTCGTGACGATGATGTCCCCTTTGTCGTCCTTGGCCTGCCCTACTCGGCACACAATCTTGCTTGCAGACATCCACTCCGCTGTCAGAAGGCAGTTATGCCCGCAAATCGTCAGACCTGAAAGGACGAGCATGCACTGTAACAGAGTCCAGAAGAACTACTATTCCACAAAAGGACAATTCTGTTAGCATCACTAGGCCTTTGTCATGAAACGAAAAACAAATGTAGACATGACATTTTCTGGTTCATTACTTAGTTATTTCCATTTTTTTAATGTACACAATATTACTTGCAAATAAACTACTGTCACTATTGACCTGTCTGTTTTTTCTCTAATATTTAAGACATCCTTTAGATTACACCCAAGATTCTTCAAACATCAGTGGAAGAAGAAAATAACCATAACAATCGCTAGGCATTCCAGATTACTTAACTGTGAGAATCTTAAAATTTCTTTCATAAGTATCAGAACAGAAGTTATTGCTATTTTTAGAAGTCTAAGTTACTATAAAGTTCTAACATATATTAATAAATGTGTACATCATTCCCTAAAAATACTTTATCATTATCCTGAAAAGAGTCTGCACATATCCTCCTAGTTTTCAGTTACACCTGAGACCACAGAATGGACCTGGTGCGAGGCCTGGGGTCCGACGAGCCCGCGCTCTCGGGCGCGCCCAGGCGACGCCTGCGCTCTCAGCCCGCAGCGGGGCGGTACCCGCTGCTGGAGCTGTCTCCTTCGTGGTCCTCCCTCTGCGCTACACTGCCCCAAAACCTCAGCCCACGCCTCGCCTCTCGGCCCACCCCACGTGAACCATGGTGCAGGCAGCGGACAGACGGGGAGACAAGGCCCCGCGGGGCACCAATCTCCCTCCAACACTCTTCTGTGGAACAGACATCGATGTGGTGAACATTCAGGCAGAACAGGGACCAAAGTGTACTGGCAAACACCTGAGCCTTCTTTTCTCATTGTTAACTTCTGATACTGTTTAGCGGTCAAGTTTGACAAGTGAAATATTTTTTAAAAAATCAAATACCAGGAATACCTCACCTTATGCCAAAATCAGTTGAAAAAATGTAGGGAGGGATTCAAGTCATCTGTTGTTACAACATAAAGCGCTCTAGTAAGAATGTTAATTTTCAATGTTAATTATTGAAAATAATTATAAATTATAATAGTGTATTAAAATACTATTTAACCCTGAAATAATGTTCAAGCTTGGAAGGGCAAGATGCCGTAATTAAACATGGTACCCAATTCCAGTCAACCTTCTCTTTTGCAAGGCATTTCTGGGTGGCCAAAAAACCCACCTGTCAATCAGCAGCTCTAATGCAAGAGAAGTAACTCCCACCCACCACCTCCAGGGCTCATCAGCACTGTGGTGCCGTCATAGGTGCTGTCTGGGTCTGACAGCAGCATGCCAGGTGCCCTGTGCTCACTGTCTCCCAGGATTTTTTTTAATATATATTTTCATTCATTCTTTATAGCGTTTACTCTTGCCTGTAAGTCCTCGTTTATGTTTCCATCCATCTTTATTCTTTGGCTTGTATGGGCCTCCCATCACAGTGGTCTCTCTCGATGTAGAGCACCGGCTCTGGGCGCATGTGCTCCAGAGCACTGGCTCATAATTGGACACACCCAACCAGCCACTCCACGGCACGTGGGATCTTCCCGGGCCAGGGATCAAACCGGTGCCCCCTGCACTGCAAGGCTGACTCATTACCCACTGGACCACCAGGGAAGCCCCTGCCTCCCTGAATTTGCCCAAACTCATGTCCACTGACTTAGTGATGCCATCTAACCATTTCAACCTCTGGTTCTCCCTTCTCCTTTTGCCTTCAGTTTTTCCAGCATCAGCATCTTTTCCAATGACTCAGCTTTCTGCCTCGGGCGACCAAGGTACTGGAGTTTCGGCTTCGGCAACAGTCCTTCCAATGAATATTCAGAGTTGGTTTCCTTTCTGATTGACTGGTTTGATCTCCTTGCAGTCTAGGGGACTCTCAAGAGTCTTCTCCAACACCACAGTTTGAAAGCATCAGTTCTTCAGTGCTCAGCCTTTTTTATGGGTCAACTCTTCTCATTCGTGCAGGATTACTGGAAAAACCATAGCTTCGGCTATATGGACGTCTGTCAGCAAGGTGATGTCCCTGTTTTTAATACACTGTCTTGGTTTGTCATAGCTTTCTTTCCAAGGAGCAAGCATCTTTTAATCTCATGGTTGCAGTCACCGTCTGCAGCAATTTGGGAGCCCGAGAAAATAAAATGTCACAGCTTCCACCTTTCCCCTTTCTATTTGAGATAAAGTGATGGGACCTCATGCCATGATCTTCATTTTCTGAATATTGAGTTTCAAGCCAGATTCTCCACTCTCCTCTTTCAGCCTCATCAAGAGGCTCTGGGTCCTTCATAAATAACGACATGAGTCAGGAGAATGTCTGAACCCAAATAAGTTACTGTGGGAGTCAGAACACATGCTCCACAGCACCCGCTGAGCTGCCTCCCTTCCTTGGGCTGAGCGTATCTGCAACCCTCAGAGTCCATAACCGAGCCCATGTGACAATACAATCTGCTCTCTCCTCACAGGCCTGAGTCTGCAGAGAGCTGAGGTTGTAAGTCTGGAGCCCTGCTGCTCCCACCCCACGGGGCATCTGCGTGCAAACAGGTGGCCTGCAGGTCCCAGATCTGGCCAGGCGGAGAGTACAGGCTCCTCCACGTGGAGGGATTTAGATGTGGTTTCAAGAGCAATCAGGACCAGAAGAAACTGAGGTGACCCAAACCTAAGGAGGTGCACAGATGGCCCTACGAGGAGAGGGACCAGAAGAATCAGGCAGCTACGTTGGCAATCTAGTCAGATGTGAACGCTGAGCCCGTGAGGAAGTCCCCCACAGCCGGGGTTTGTCTCAAGGACAGGAGAAAGACAACACAGACAAGGGTCGATAAAATAAAAATGTTAACAAAAAATCAGAAGACCAAGTAATTCTTTCATTTCCATTCAGATCGTCCTGTACAGACCTCAGGGTACCTCCCGAGTTTCGCTTCGGCCCAACAGTCCTTCCAATGAATATTCAGAGTTGGTTTCCTTTCTGATTGACTGGTTTGATCTCCTTGCAGTCTAGGGGACTCTCAAGAGTCTTCTCCAACACCACAGTTTGAAAGCATCAGTTCTTCAGTGCTCAGCCTTTTTTATGGGTCAACTCTTCTCATTCGTGCAGGATTACTGGAAAAACCATAGCTTCGCTATATGGACGTCTGTCAGCAAGGTGATGTCCCTGTTTTTAATACACTGTCTTGGTTTGTCATAGCTTTCTTTCCAAGGAGCAAGCATCTTTTAATCTCATGGTTGCAGTCACCGTCTGCAGCAATTTGGGAGCCCGAGAAAATAAAATGTCACAGCTTCCACCTTTCCCCTTTCTATTTGAGATAAAGTGATGGGACCTCATGCCATGATCTTCATTTTCTGAATATTGAGTTTCAAGCCAGATTCTCCACTCTCCTCTTTCAGCCTCATCAAGAGGCTCTGGGTCCTTCATAAATAACGACATGAGTCAGGAGAATGTCTGAACCCAAATAAGTTACTGTGGGAGTCAGAACACATGCTCCACAGCACCCGCTGAGCTGCCTCCCTTCCTTGGGCTGAGCGTATCTGCAACCCTCAGAGTCCATAACCGAGCCCATGTGACAATACAATCTGCTCTCTCCTCACAGGCCTGAGTCTGCAGAGAGCTGAGGTTGTAAGTCTGGAGCCCTGCTGCTCCCACCCCACGGGGCATCTGCGTGCAAACAGGTGGCCTGCAGGTCCCAGATCTGGCCAGGCGGAGAGTACAGGCTCCTCCACGTGGAGGGATTTAGATGTGGTTTCAAGAGCAATCAGGACCAGAAGAAACTGAGGTGACCCAAACCTAAGGAGGTGCACAGATGGCCCTACGAGGAGAGGGACCAGAAGAATCAGGCAGCTACGTTGGCAATCTAGTCAGATGTGAACGCTGAGCCCGTGAGGAAGTCCCCCACAGCCGGGGTTTGTCTCAAGGACAGGAGAAAGACAACACAGACAAGGGTCGATAAAATAAAAATGTTAACAAAAAATCAGAAGACCAAGTAATTCTTTCATTTCCATTCAGATCGTCCTGTACAGACCTCAGGGGTGGTCTCCTATCCCCTTCCCTGGTGCGGAGCAGTGAACAGGCATCCCCCCTCGGCTTCCGACACAAAGGTGACTCTACCGTGAGCATGCACATCAGCCCGGCCCTCACCTATCAGGTCAGCGGGCCCAGTCCCCAGGTTTTCTCCTCTAATCGTGACCTTTGTCCATGGGATCCCCTCGTTCGGAGAGATGCCAGTCACAAGAGGGGGCTGTCGCGATCGAGACATTGTGCTCGCTGAAGAAACTGGAGGTCTAGCTACAGAAGTAACCTGTTAACAGAAAAAGGAAAAAAGAATTAGTGCCAAGTGGGACAAGCATCTGCTAGAGATGCCAGAAGCAGACCTTCAGGCCCAAATGCAGCTATGACTTCAACACATACACACAGTGCTACACGGTCAGCGCCTGTCGCCCGCCGGCCAGCATCTCCTGAACACGCGTGACCAAGGGAGGGAACAGCAGGAACGCATACTTTCATGTCAGGGCTGACAGAACCTGAGGTCCCCTGAGCTCCACGCTACCACCTCTGCACCCCAGGTGCATGCTGGAAGCCCCTCAAGAACATTCTGATCTAATCAGATTCACAGAAGTTAAAGAATGTCTCTGTTCTCACAGGTGTATGGAGCTTCATTTTGTGTTTGTGGTAGACTTAGCATAGCACCTCTTTTAAACGTGTTCAGATCAATACACTGACATTTTCAATACGCAGGCAGGAACACTGACCTGACAACTGTCCAAGTGCAGAGCTGACAGAAGTGTGGCTTTTGAGGTCAGATGCCCTGCTCTCTAGTTCCAACCAGCTAATTCTGCCCCAAACCTAAGGAGGTGCACAGATGGCCCTACGAGGAGAGGGACCAGAAGAATCAGGCAGCTACGTTGGCAATCTAGTCAGATGTGAACGCTGAGCCCGTGAGGAAGTCCCCCACAGCCGGGGTTTGTCTCAAGGACAGGAGAAAGACAACACAGACAAGGGTCGATAAAATAAAAATGTTAACAAAAAATCAGAAGACCAAGTAATTCTTTCATTTCCATTCAGATCGTCCTGTACAGACCTCAGGGTGGTCTCCTATCCCCTTCCCTGGTGCGGAGCAGTGAACAGGCATCCCCCCTCGGCTTCCGACACAAAGGTGACTCTACCGTGAGCATGCACATCAGCCCGGCCCTCACCTATCAGGTCAGCGGGCCCAGTCCCCAGGTTTTCTCCTCTAATCGTGACCTTTGTCCATGGGATCCCCTCGTTCGGAGAGATGCCAGTCACAAGAGGGGGCTGTCGCGATCGAGACATTGTGCTCGCTGAAGAAACTGGAGGTCTAGCTACAGAAGTAACCTGTTAACAGAAAAAGGAAAAAAGAATTAGTGCCAAGTGGGACAAGCATCTGCTAGAGATGCCAGAAGCAGACCTTCAGGCCCAAATGCAGCTATGACTTCAACACATACACACAGTGCTACACGGTCAGCGCCTGTCGCCCGCCGCCAGCATCTCCTGAACACGCGTGACCAAGGGAGGGAACAGCAGGAACGCATACTTTCATGTCAGGGCTGACAGAACCTGAGGTCCCCTGAGCTCCACGCTACCACCTCTGCACCCCAGGTGCATGCTGGAAGCCCCTCAAGAACATTCTGATCTAATCAGATTCACAGAAGTTAAAGAATGTCTCTGTTCTCACAGGTGTATGGAGCTTCATTTTGTGTTTGTGGTAGACTTAGCATAGCACCTCTTTTAAACGTGTTCAGATCAATACACTGACATTTTCAATACGCAGGCAGGAACACTGACCTGACAACTGTCCAAGTGCAGAGCTGACAGAAGTGTGGCTTTTGAGGTCAGATGCCCTGCTCTCTAGTTCCAACCAGCTAATTCTGCCCCAAACCTCTGTTTTCAGATACAGACAATGTGGCCAGTAGTAGAGCCCTCCATAAGGTGACACCTGCAATCCAGAGCTAATCCCAGCAAAGCAGGGCACCTCGTGCACAGTATGTGTGTCCGTGCTCAGCTGCTCAGTCATGTTCAACTCTTTACGACCCCATGAACTACAGGCCGCCAGGCTCCTTTGTTCATGGAACTCTCCAGGCAAGAATACTGGAGTGGGCTGCCATGCCCTTCTCCAGATCTTCCCAACTCAGGGATTGAACCCATGTCTGTCTCCTACATTGGCAGGCAGGCTCTTTACCCCAAGTGCCACCTGGGAAGCCCAGTAAACCACAGAACTCTTCAATGCTGAAGGCTTTAGAGGTCCCAGAAGACAAAGGGAGGGTAGGCTCAGAGGAAAACTTGAACTTGCTTGCTGGCTTTTTACAGGGTCATAGTTTAGACTTTACCTTGCCTTTACCCTGCCATCAGCCAGATCAGAAGCTCAGTATCTGACGTGACCAAAGAGGACCATGACTTGGGGACACCAGGCATGGGGGAGGAGGATACCAACCTTCTTGTCCAACTCCACCCTCTTCAGGTAATAAAAACCACTCTGGAGAAGCCAAGGGCTTAGTAAGAGAGAACCAAAGACTCTAGTACGGAAGGTCCTCCGGAGAAGAAGGCCTCATGCAGCCACATCACCCAAGGAAAAACCAAAAACAGACCAATTCTGCCCATGCACAGATGAGACAAACAGCTGTCACAGCCTTGTCCTAAAATACACAAGGACAAACACTGTAAGGTGGTCAGGGACAATATGCAGGTAAACCCCCCCAATCTGCACCCCAGGTGCATGCTGGAAGCCCCTCAAGAACATTCTGATCTAATCAGATTCACAGAAGTTAAAGAATGTCTCTGTTCTCACAGGTGTATGGAGCTTCATTTTGTGTTTGTGGTAGACTTAGCATAGCACCTCTTTTAAACGTGTTCAGATCAATACACTGACATTTTCAATACGCAGGCAGGAACACTGACCTGACAACTGTCCAAGTGCAGAGCTGACAGAAGTGTGGCTTTTGAGGTCAGATGCCCTGCTCTCTAGTTCCAACCAGCTAATTCTGCCCCAAACCTCTGTTTTCAGATACAGACAATGTGGCCAGTAGTAGAGCCCTCCATAAGGTGACACCTGCAATCCAGAGCTAATCCCAGCAAAGCAGGGCACCTCGTGCACAGTATGTGTGTCCGTGCTCAGCTGCTCAGTCATGTTCAACTCTTACGACCCCATGAACTACAGGCCGCCAGGCTCCTTTGTTCATGGAACTCTCCAGGCAAGAATACTGGAGTGGGCTGCCATGCCCTTCTCCAGATCTTCCCAACTCAGGGATTGAACCCATGTCTGTCTCCTACATTGGCAGGCAGGCTCTTTACCCCAAGTGCCACCTGGGAAGCCCAGTAAACCACAGAACTCTTCAATGCTGAAGGCTTTAGAGGTCCCAGAAGACAAAGGGAGGGTAGGCTCAGAGGAAAACTTGAACTTGCTTGCTGGCTTTTTACAGGGTCATAGTTTAGACTTTACCTTGCCTTTACCCTGCCATCAGCCAGATCAGAAGCTCAGTATCTGACGTGACCAAAGAGGACCATGACTTGGGGACACCAGGCATGGGGGAGGAGGATACCAACCTTCTTGTCCAACTCCACCCTCTTCAGGTAATAAAAACCACTCTGGAGAAGCCAAGGGGCTTAGTAAGAGAGAACCAAAGACTCTAGTACGGAAGGTCCTCCGGAGAAGAAGGCCTCATGCAGCCACATCACCCAAGGAAAAACCAAAAACAGACCAATTCTGCCCATGCACAGATGAGACAAACAGCTGTCACAGCCTTGTCCTAAAATACACAAGGACAAACACTGTAAGGTGGTCAGGGACAATATGCAGGTGAGATGAAAGTCAGATTCAAAAAGATGCAGAGGAACAGAGACAAGGCGAGTGGTGTAGGCTAAAGTGTTCCCCGCAAACTTATGCTGAAGTCCTGATGCAGGACCCCAAGACAGGGACTGTGTTTAAGAGTCAGGACTCTAGAAAGACTCAACTCTCTGAAGTGAGGCAGATGAGGTCACTAGGGTGGGATCTGACACCACAGGACCAGCGTCCTTATTAGGAAGGGAGGACACACACAGCCACACAGATGACCACAGGAGGACACATGGAGAACTTGCCAAGCCAAGTAGGAAGGCTCCTGGAGAAACCAGTCCTGTGACACCCTGCTCTTGTGTTTCTAGTCGCCAGATCATGAGGAAATAACGCCTGGTGTTTCAGCCTACTCTACTTTGTTATGGCAACCCCAGAAAATTAACACAGTGGATAACAGAAAAATGAAAAACACCCTTCAAAAGTATTGCAGACTTTGGTCCCAAATAAATATTCTCATGCGTAAATGGACCAGATGCCATGAAAAGGAATCAATCCGAGAATAAGCGCTCTTGAAACTTTCAAAAGAGGCAAGATTTAACTTGTCCAGTAAGTTCAGGGACTGACTGCTGGCTTAACCAAAGTGGTAATAAGGCTGCAAATAGGCAGATGTGCTTCTGAGAAGAGGGGTAGGGAGTTTTAACTTTTATCCAGAAGCAACTATCCAGATACTGGAAGATAAGCCACGGAATCTGGAAACATGGAGACGGGCGCTGACAGAGAGCTCAGCGAGTCTGCGGCATGGGGGACCATAAGGAGGTGATGGGCCTTCTGGTTTCTGGTAGGAGATTCAAAATCCTAGGAGCACCTTCACTCTCCACGAGCACTAGTACCATTCGGATGCAGTCCTCACGACAGCTCAGGGCTGCCTGGAGAAGCCAAGGCTTAGTAAGAGAGAACCAAAGACTCTAGTACGGAAGGTCCTCCGGAGAAGAAGGCCTCATGCAGCCACATCACCCAAGGAAAAACCAAAACAGACCAATTCTGCCCATGCACAGATGAGACAAACAGCTGTCACAGCCTTGTCCTAAAATACACAAGGACAAACACTGTAAGGTGGTCAGGGACAATATGCAGGTGAGATGAAAGTCAGATTCAAAAAGATGCAGAGGAACAGAGACAAGGCGAGTGGTGTAGGCTAAAGTGTTCCCCGCAAACTTATGCTGAAGTCCTGATGCAGGACCCCAAGACAGGGACTGTGTTTAAGAGTCAGGACTCTAGAAAGACTCAACTCTCTGAAGTGAGGCAGATGAGGTCACTAGGGTGGGATCTGACACCACAGGACCAGCGTCCTTATTAGGAAGGGAGGACACACACAGCCACACAGATGACCACAGGAGGACACATGGAGAACTTGCCAAGCCAAGTAGGAAGGCTCCTGGAGAAACCAGTCCTGTGACACCCTGCTCTTGTGTTTCTAGTCGCCAGATCATGAGGAAATAACGCCTGGTGTTTCAGCCTACTCTACTTTGTTATGGCAACCCCAGAAAATTAACACAGTGGATAACAGAAAAATGAAAAACACCCTTCAAAAGTATTGCAGACTTTGGTCCCAAATAAATATTCTCATGCGTAAATGGACCAGATGCCATGAAAAGGAATCAATCCGAGAATAAGCGCTCTTGAAACTTTCAAAAGAGGCAAGATTTAACTTGTCCAGTAAGTTCAGGGACTGACTGCTGGCTTAACCAAAGTGGTAATAAGGCTGCAAATAGGCAGATGTGCTTCTGAGAAGAGGGGTAGGGAGTTTTAACTTTTATCCAGAAGCAACTATCCAGATACTGGAAGATAAGCCACGGAATCTGGAAACATGGAGACGGGCGCTGACAGAGAGCTCAGCGAGTCTGCGGCATGGGGGACCATAAGGAGGTGATGGGCCTTCTGGTTTCTGGTAGGAGATTCAAAATCCTAGGAGCACCTTCACTCTCCACGAGCACTAGTACCATTCGGATGCAGTCCTCACGACAGCTCAGGGCTGCCAAACCAGAGACAGCAACCCTGCGATCAGAGGGCAGAGGTTTCGAGCCGGGTCCCATCAGATGTCTCCTCTGGAAACAGCGAGGGGGCTGGAGGCTCGGTTCAATCATGTCTGTGTAACTCATTTAATACAATCAAAACAGCAAATTAACAGCAACAAAAAGGTGAAGGGCCAGAGAACAGTACCATTCATCCAATAAACCAAATGAGGCAACCTGAGGTTACCTTGAACCCACCTCCTTCCCCATCACAGCCTGTGAATCCGTCCGAATCCCCTGGCAGAGTCCTGGGTCGACCGCTTCTCTCCCTGGATACTGAAGCCAGCCAGCTCCTGCCTGGTCCCCCGTCCCCACCAGCCCTCCCCTGCAACCCAATCCGCCCTCTGCAAACATCGGAGTCAGTTCTTTTTGTTTTTTTTTAAAGATTTATTTATTTATTTATTTTGGGCGGGGGTTGGGTTGGGGAGGGAGGGAGGGGAGTGGGCGGGCCACTTCTATTGGTCTTTCATTTCTCTATTTTCATCCGTCTTTGTTCTTTGGCTCCTGTGGGCCTCCCATTGCGGTGGCCTCTGTTGTCACAGAGCACCGGCTCTGGGCGCATGCGCTCCAGAGCTCCGGCTCGGTAATTGGACACGTCGGTCCAGCCGCTCCGCGGCACGTGGGATCTTCCCAGGCCAGGGATCGAACCGGCGCCCCCTGCACTGCAAGGCGGTGTCCTTACCCACTGGACCACCAGGGAAGCCCTGGAGTCAGTTCTTCAAACTACAAATCTAATCATCTTTCCTGATTCAAAGTCCACCTCCATGACACGCACGGCTCAGTGGTCTCCAGCGGCACCCACAGCACCCTCACCGTGCCATTAAAACCTGTCGCCATCAGACTCTTCTATCCACATCTGCACTGCCTCCCTTATCCATCTGACACTAACCACACACGCTCACTCACTTCTTACGAACTACCAAGCTCTTCTGTGCCTTCCTGATTTCATTTACCTTATTTCGACTACATACAACATCTTTCCAAGCCTGTTAAATTTTTACTGATATTTCAACGTCAAGCTTAAATGTTACTGTCTTGCTGTGCCCTCCTGCCAATTATGCCAGCTGCCTCATCGTTCACACTGTTCTCTGAGCCCAGGGTAGGCCAGGTGCGAGCAGGGAACCTGAAAGAAAACTCGAGGAGCCACAGGAACTGCAGACATGTATTCTCTCCAAGCTGGCGTGGCAGCCATAGCAGCAGACACGCTGCATTCTCTCCTCTCGTGGCTGACCCCACGGACGCAGGCATAACACAGCCATAGGGCTTTTCGGGTAGAGTTTATACATGTTTACAGAACACAAGTGGCCTGTGGCCAAGCGGGTACACCGTGCCATGCATGCACAGGGCGGTAAGTGACACATGGCAGTGCCTGCCCAGAAGGGGTGCGCTCAGGAACTATCTCTGGAATGAATCCTGGAGGGAGACGACTCTTTCCAACTCACCTCCAATTAGAAACATCTTGCATTACAGATCATGTTTTTATATTTAAAATCAGAAATAAATGAAATACATTATTATCACTCTCAGGAAAGACTGTAAGCCTTAGGAAAACAACTCAGTTCTGAACATTTTCAGTTTCATAACTCATGGCAAATTAACAAGGATATTTTTAAAGAAAAACTTTCATTTATAGTTGTCCTCATGTGCTTACAGATTTTCCTCCAATTTTAAATGCAAAAGGCTCGGGCCCCTGCAACTGCAACGTGGGATCTTCCCAGGCCAGGGATCGAACCGGCGCCCCCTGCACTGCAAGGCGGTGTCCTTACCCACTGGACCACCAGGGAAGCCCTGGAGTCAGTTCTTCAAACTACAAATCTAATCATCTTTCCTGATTCAAAGTCCACCTCCATGACACGCACGGCTCAGTGGTCTCCAGCGGCACCCACAGCACCCTCACCGTGCCATTAAAACCTGTCGCCATCAGACTCTTCTATCCACATCTGCACTGCCTCCCTTATCCATCTGACACTAACCACACACGCTCACTCACTTCTTACGAACTACCAAGCTCTTCTGTGCCTTCCTGATTTCATTTACCTTATTTCGACTACATACAACATCTTTCCAAGCCTGTTAAATTTTTACTGATATTTCAACGTCAAGCTTAAATGTTACTGTCTTGCTGTGCCCTCCTGCCAATTATGCCAGCTGCCTCATCGTTCACACTGTTCTCTGAGCCCAGGGTAGGCCAGGTGCGAGCAGGGAACCTGAAAGAAAACTCGAGGAGCCACAGGAACTGCAGACATGTATTCTCTCCAAGCTGGCGTGGCAGCCATAGCAGCAGACACGCTGCATTCTCTCCTCTCGTGGCTGACCCCACGGACGCAGGCATAACACAGCCATAGGGCTTTTCGGGTAGAGTTTATACATGTTTACAGAACACAAGTGGCCTGTGGCCAAGCGGGTACACCGTGCCATGCATGCACAGGGCGGTAAGTGACACATGGCAGTGCCTGCCCAGAAGGGGTGCGCTCAGGAACTATCTCTGGAATGAATCCTGGAGGGAGACGACTCTTTCCAACTCACCTCCAATTAGAAACATCTTGCATTACAGATCATGTTTTTATATTTAAAATCAGAAATAAATGAAATACATTATTATCACTCTCAGGAAAGACTGTAAGCCTTAGGAAAACAACTCAGTTCTGAACATTTTCAGTTTCATAACTCATGGCAAATTAACAAGGATATTTTTAAAGAAAAACTTTCATTTATAGTTGTCCTCATGTGCTTACAGATTTTCCTCACAAGGATTTTTCAAATGCAATAAAGCAATACTCTCTGAAATTCTGTCATAAGATCTTTCTTCTATAAATACACCAAAGAGAGGTTAACAAAAGTCTGACTGTTGTCATAAGCCTCATTTTTTAATTAAAACAATATCCAGCCACATAAGATAGTGAAAGAGATAAGGAATAAAACGTGAACCTACCTAGAATTACACACAAGTTAATTTTATCTTTTGAAAGCAGAATAACAGAGACAGGAGGCAAAGCAGCTATTAGTCCTCATGCAAGGAAAACTATTAGATACAGAATAAACCATTTTTAAGGCAATATCCTTACTGAAGTACACTAATAATAAAGGATCTAGTGGTACAGTATGAACAGACAAATGATAAAGGCTGACAGCAATGCAGTACTGTGTCAGGAATTTCACACATATATACGCAAGTATAGGAGAGGAGTCGCAAATCATCACACACTGGCTCTTTGCCTAAGAGCACGGCTCCATACTTAGAACCTCTTAGGCACCAAACAGGGTTACAGGTTTATTAAAAAGGAATCATGCAAAAATCTGTTTTAAGAATGTTCTAAGAATATGCATACTTGGTTCAGTTTCTGCTAGTCCTTTCATCATTCCTGGATCTGATTTGCTAATATTTTATTTAGGAGATCTACATCTTTAATCTCACTTACAGTTAGTTGGGAACTGCCTTCTCTCTTACTCCACTGCCTGTTGGCAGCTGTATCAGTAAGCATGCAGCAGTTTACAAATATCACTGAGATCTTGCTATATCCAGAGTGCTTGCTGTGCCGGCTTATGGAAAGAATCTGAAGCTGTCCATACTTGTCATCTCATAAACAGTATAGGATTTTCTATCCCTTGTAGGTTTCCTGTCACTAGAAACATCTTGCATTACAGATCATGTTTTTATATTTAAAATCAGAAATAAATGAAATACATTATTATCACTCTCAGGAAAGACTGTAAGCCTTAGGAAAACAACTCAGTTCTGAACATTTTCAGTTTCATAACTCATGGCAAATTAACAAGGATATTTTTAAAGAAAAACTTTCATTTATAGTTGTCCTCATGTGCTTACAGATTTTCCTCACAAGGATTTTTCAAATGCAATAAAGCAATACTCTCTGAAATTCTGTCATAAGATCTTTCTTCTATAAATACACCAAAGAGAGGTTAACAAAAGTCTGACTGTTGTCATAAGCCTCATTTTTTAATTAAAACAATATCCAGCCACATAAGATAGTGAAAGAGATAAGGAATAAAACGTGAACCTACCTAGAATTACACACAAGTTAATTTTATCTTTTGAAAGCAGAATAACAGAGACAGGAGGCAAAGCAGCTATTAGTCCTCATGCAAGGAAAACTATTAGATACAGAATAAACCATTTTTAAGGCAATATCCTTACTGAAGTACACTAATAATAAAGGATCTAGTGGTACAGTATGAACAGACAAATGATAAAGGCTGACAGCAATGCAGTACTGTGTCAGGAATTTCACACATATATACGCAAGTATAGGAGAGGAGTCGCAAATCATCACACACTGGCTCTTTGCCTAAGAGCACGGCTCCATACTTAGAACCTCTTAGGCACCAAACAGGGTTACAGGTTTATTAAAAAGGAATCATGCAAAAATCTGTTTTAAGAATGTTCTAAGAATATGCATACTTGGTTCAGTTTCTGCTAGTCCTTTCATCATTCCTGGATCTGATTTGCTAATATTTTATTTAGGAGATCTACATCTTTAATCTCACTTACAGTTAGTTGGGAACTGCCTTCTCTCTTACTCCACTGCCTGTTGGCAGCTGTATCAGTAAGCATGCAGCAGTTTACAAATATCACTGAGATCTTGCTATATCCAGAGTGCTTGCTGTGCCGGCTTATGGAAAGAATCTGAAGCTGTCCATACTTGTCATCTCATAAACAGTATAGGATTTTCTATCCCTTGTAGGTTTCCTGTCACTGGCCTATAAACCATCTCATTCTAGTATCACACAGGGTATGATTATTTGTGAATTCCCCTCATGATTATGGGTCTCTATTTTATAAATCTTAAGATAATTTCAGTATATTTTCCAGAAAGTCAGATACTTTGTTCTGATTTTCAAGTGTAGGATCACCTTACCTTCTTCTATAGCTATGCTTTTATTACATGTTTCACTGTCTTGAGCATCTGTTACTATCTATTCAAGGTCAGACTCATCAATACTTTGTTTGAATCATCTTTTATAATAACAGTCCTGATGTAAAGCTATACATCCTATTTTATTTTTCAGGAGCACTGTTACTAATTCATTTCTGACAGTTTCACAGTATATTAATTTCTCTTCCTAGTATTTTTTTTTTTTTTGGTTTTTCTATCTGTCTGGACTGAACATTTAGCTAAATTGTTCTAATCCAGTAAAATTCTTATTCTTGATTCCCCATTTTCCCTCTGGCTTGCTTCAAGATATTCTCTTTGTGATTTTCTGCAGTTTCTGCATGATCAGATGCAGATTTTCTAGTACTGATTCTGCTTGGTATTCTCCAAGCTTCCTGGATCTGCCGTTTGTTGCTGTTTGTCTAGTATTAATACTGGAAAATCCTGAGTTATATTACTCCACATCATTCCACAGAGAGGCCCTCAGGCACAGAGATTCACCTCCCCTTCCCCCTGGAGTTCCCTGTGATGCCTTCTTGTTCATCCCTCCACCCTGTCCTGGAAAAACCCTTTTTATTTAGGTCTGTTTCCTAAACGGGACACTGAATATGAGAAAACAGCAAAAAATTCTGTAAACTAGTTCCTAAGAGTACTTCCTTGTAAGGTCACAGCCAGAAATGGGCCAACAGTAGCTGGAGATAATCCACAGTGGTTTTCTCACTGTTTTGGTCTCAATACTCCTTAAACTCTTTTTTTAAAGAGAGAGGGAGTACCCCTCAAAGGGCCTTTGGTGTACATAAGTGACAGAACTAATATTTACTTTATCAGATATCAAAGTCTATGGCTTTTTTATTTATAGTGTGAAAAGCTGTAGTCATTTTATCCTTTAAAAGCTCATAATGGGGGCTTCCCTAGTGGTCCAGTGGGTAGAGAGTCCGCCTTGCAGTATAAAGCGGCATCGGTTCGATTCCTGGCCCAGGAGTATCCCACGTGCCGTGGAGTGGCTGGACCGTGTGTCCAATCAGGAGCTCTGAAGCGCACATGCCCATATTTTCCAGAAAGTCAGATACTTTGTTCTGATTTTCAAGTGTAGGATCACCTTACCTTCTTCTATAGCTATGCTTTTATTACATGTTTCACTGTCTTGAGCATCTGTTACTATCTATTCAAGGTCAGACTCATCAATACTTTGTTTGAATCATCTTTTATAATAACAGTCCTGATGTAAAGCTATACATCCTATTTTATTTTTCAGGAGCACTGTTACTAATTCATTTCTGACAGTTTCACAGTATATTAATTTCTCTTCCTAGTATTTTTTTTTTTTTTGGTTTTTCTATCTGTCTGGACTGAACATTTAGCTAAATTGTTCTAATCCAGTAAAATTCTTATTCTTGATTCCCCATTTTCCCTCTGGCTTGCTTCAAGATATTCTCTTTGTGATTTTCTGCAGTTTCTGCATGATCAGATGCAGATTTTCTAGTACTGATTCTGCTTGGTATTCTCCAAGCTTCCTGGATCTGCCGTTTGTTGCTGTTTGTCTAGTATTAATACTGGAAAATCCTGAGTTATATTACTCCACATCATTCCACAGAGAGGCCCTCAGGCACAGAGATTCACCTCCCCTTCCCCCTGGAGTTCCCTGTGATGCCTTCTTGTTCATCCCTCCACCCTGTCCTGGAAAAACCCTTTTTATTTAGGTCTGTTTCCTAAACGGGACACTGAATATGAGAAAACAGCAAAAAATTCTGTAAACTAGTTCCTAAGAGTACTTCCTTGTAAGGTCACAGCCAGAAATGGGCCAACAGTAGCTGGAGATAATCCACAGTGGTTTTCTCACTGTTTTGGTCTCAATACTCCTTAAACTCTTTTTTTAAAGAGAGAGGGAGTACCCCTCAAAGGGCCTTTGGTGTACATAAGTGACAGAACTAATATTTACTTTATCAGATATCAAAGTCTATGGCTTTTTTATTTATAGTGTGAAAAGCTGTAGTCATTTTTATCCTTTTAAAAGCTCATAATGGGGGCTTCCCTAGTGGTCCAGTGGGTAGAGAGTCCGCCTTGCAGTATAAAGCGGCATCGGTTCGATTCCTGGCCCAGGAGTATCCCACGTGCCGTGGAGTGGCTGGACCGGTGTGTCCAATCAGGAGCCAGCGCTCTGAAGCGCACATGCCCAGAGCCGGTGCTCTGCAATGAGAGAGGCCACTGCAATGGGAGGCCCACACAGGCCAGAGAATAAAAGATGGAGGAAAATAAATATAAATAAAGGAGATATGATGGGGCAAAAGAAAATAAGATCCTTAAAAAAATAAAAAGCTCATAATATCGACACTCAAACTCCTTTTTATTTAAGCTCTCTAAGTGAATGGTCTCAAAGTGATGCCACAGATTAACCGGCAGGATGATGCTCTAAATGTTCCCCAAAGTATACAAGACCAAGAAACCCTTTAAAAAAAGTGGTTTAAAAAAATGACGAGAGGGTATACAGGTACACACGCATTCACAATCAGTTCAGTCACTCTGTTGTGCCCAACTCTCTTCAATCCCATGGACTGTGGCACACCAGGCTTCCCTGTCCTTCACTATCTTCTAGAGCTTGCTCAAACTCATGTGCATTGACTCACTGATGCCATCCAACGACCTCATCCTCTGGTATCCCCTTCTCCATCTGCCTTCTATTTTTCCCAGCATCAGGGTCTTTTTCAGTGAGTTGGCTCTTCGCATAAGGGGGCAAAAGTATTGGAGCTTCAGCTTCAGCATCAGTCCTGCCTATGATATTCAAGGTTGATTTCCCTTAGGATTGACTGGTTTGGTCGCCTTGCAGTCCAAGGAACTCTCAAGAGTCTTCTCCAAAACCATAGTTCAAAGGCATCAATTCTTCAGCACTCAGCCTTCTTTATGGCCCAACTCTCACATCCATACATGACTACTGGTCGCCTTTGCAAAGCCAAAAGCTTTGACTCTCTAGAAAAAGAGAGAGTACCCTCAAAGGGCCTTTGGTGTACATAAGTGACAGAACTAATATTTACTTTATCAGATATCAAAGTCTATGGCTTTTTTATTTATAGTGGGAAAAGCTGTTGTGATTTTTATCCTTTAAAAGCTCATAATGGGGGCTTCCCTAGTGGTCCAGTGGGTAGAGAGTCCGCCTTGCAGTATAAAGCGGCATCGGTTCGATTCCTGGCCCAGGAGTATCCCACGTGCCGTGGAGTGGCTGGACCGGTGTGTCCAATCAGGAGCCAGCGCTCTGAAGCGCACATGCCCAGAGCCGGTGCTCTGCAATGAGAGAGGCCACTGCAATGGGAGGCCCACACAGGCCAGAGAATAAAAGATGGAGGAAAATAAATATAAATAAAGGAGATATGATGGGGCAAAAGAAAATAAGATCCTTAAAAAAATAAAAAGCTCATAATATCGACACTCAAACTCCTTTTTATTTAAGCTCTCTAAGTGAATGGTCTCAAAGTGATGCCACAGATTAACCGGCAGGATGATGCTCTAAATGTTCCCCAAAGTATACAAGACCAAGAAACCCTTTAAAAAAAGTGGTTTAAAAAAATGACGTAGAGGGTATACAGGTACACACGCATTCACAATCAGTTCAGTCACTCTGTTGTGCCCAACTCTCTTCAATCCCATGGACTGTGGCACACCAGGCTTCCCTGTCCTTCACTATCTTCTAGAGCTTGCTCAAACTCATGTGCATTGACTCACTGATGCCATCCAACGACCTCATCCTCTGGTATCCCCTTCTCCATCTGCCTTCTATTTTTCCCAGCATCAGGGTCTTTTTCAGTGAGTTGGCTCTTCGCATAAGGGGGCAAAAGTATTGGAGCTTCAGCTTCAGCATCAGTCCTGCCTATGATATTCAAGGTTGATTTCCCTTAGGATTGACTGGTTTGGTCGCCTTGCAGTCCAAGGAACTCTCAAGAGTCTTCTCCAAAACCATAGTTCAAAGGCATCAATTCTTCAGCACTCAGCCTTCTTTATGGCCCAACTCTCACATCCATACATGACTACTGGGAAAGCCATAGCTTTGACTATACTGACTTTTGTCGTCAAAGTGATGCCCTCTGTTTATGAATATGCTGTCTAGATTTGCCATAGCTTTTCTTCTAAGGAGCAAGCATCTTTTAATTTCATGCTTGCAGCCACCATCCACAGTGATTTTGGAGCCCAAGAAAATAAAGTCTGTCACTGTTTCCATTGTTTGTCCATCTATTTGCCATGAAGTGATGGGACCGGATGCCATGATCTTCGTTTTTTAGACTGCTGAGTTTTAGGCCAGCTTTTTCACTCTCCTCTTTCATGTTCATCAAGAGGCTCTTTAGTTTCTCTCTGCTTTCTGCCGTAAGAGTGGTGTCATCTGCATACCTGAAGTTATTCATATTTCCCGTGACAATCATGATTCCAACTTGTGCTTCATCCAGCCTGGCATTTTGCATGATGTACTCTGCATATAAATTAAATAAGAAAGGTGCAATACACAGCCTTGGCATGCTCCTTTCCCAATTTGGAACCTATCCATTGTTCCATGTTCAGTTCTAACTTATGCTTCTTCTCCTGCATACACATTTCACAGGAGGGAGGTAAGGTGGTCTGGTATTCCCATCTGTTTAAGAATTTTCCACATACACACATATTTAGCTAAATATTTGGCATTTTTTTACTGCCAAGAACTTTTTTCTATAAAACTAAAATCAGTATATATATACACACATATTATGTGTACTTATATATTTTATAATTTTTATAAATATATACATGTACTTAGCAACTAGACAACAATAAGAAATACATATACACATATACATATGGATGGATGGATGGATGCACACAAACACACACATATAGCACAATACATAAAGCTTCCATAGGACAGTTTCCTGACCAGATCTTTAGAGAAGCTGTAGCCTACATAGCAAGTGACCTTCCTTGACAAGACTCTACTGTGAAAAAAAAGCAAAACCTGCCCAGCTGACACCAGCCTAGCACAATGAGCCTCCAAGAACAAGCCAGCCTGGTCCTGACCTTGGAGGCCTGGGACCTGGGCCACGCTGGGGCTGTCACCCATCAGCAGTGTCGCCAGGCCAGCACCACCATCCCTCCCGCCCCCAGGGCCAAGGATGGCCCGCAGATCCAGACACAGGATCAGGCTGACACCTCAGCCAGCTGTGTTTGAAGAGTATCAGCTTCCTCAAAAACACAGCTAAGGCCTAGAGAAGGCCCCAAAGCTGGCAAGAAATCACTGACTCTTATTTCCTGCAGTTGACTGAATGGAAATTCAAGCTCTGAGCTAGTCATTTATATGATCACTTTCAACTTCTGCAAATAAAAAAATATAATTCCTTTTTAAAAGAAATTCATAATCTATAGATTGATGTGTTACTGTATAGTTTATGTATATGTTGGCTTTAGAATGTATAGAAAAAGGTTAGCACTGTTAAATGCTAAATAGTTTGATTAATAATGGTAAGTCTTCAGAGATTAGCTTGTCCACAGTCACCAGTAGTAAGTGGCGGAGTTGGGATTCAGAACTAGGCCTCAGTGCCATGTTATTTTAATTCTCCATGTGTTTTCTTTTTTTTTTTTTTACTTTTATTATGGAAATTTTAAACATACATAAAAGAGAGCACAGCATAAGGAACCTGCATGTTTCCATTTTGTCCTTTTTTCAACCAATTCTCTTCAACCCACTTTTACGTTGTTTTGAGGAAGTACTTGAAAGCAAATCCTAGATATACCATTTATCCATAACTATTTCAATTTGTAAGTCTATAAGGGAATATTTAAGAATTCCTGGGAACATCAGGTTATCAGTACTACCACAAACACAGGACCCCCCACAAAGGATACAAGAAGGAATACAGGCTAGCAGCATTTAACAACAACACGCTCTGACACTGCCGACTTCCACCATCTGCTGATTCCAGGTCAAAGGTGGGGAGGGGAGTCCAAGCCAGGACAGAGAGCGAGCAAGGGCAAGGAGGCAGGCCTTCACCTACCAGCTCACTCTCGGAAGCTTGGGGTTAACGTCAGCAGGAAAAGCAGATCCACCAGCCACCTGCACGCGCCGCGCTGGGAAGGACGGGTGGCCCAGCCTCCCTGAACAGGCATCGCAACACCAACTCCATCCCGGCAAGACTGCTGGGAAGAGGAGGTAAACAGTGGAAAATCATGCCAGGCCAGCACCACCATCCCCCCCTCCCGCCCCCAGGGCCAAGGATGGCCCGCAGATCCAGACACAGGATCAGGCTGACACCTCAGCCAGCTGTGTTTGAAGAGTATCAGCTTCCTCAAAAACACAGCTAAGGCCTAGAGAAGGCCCCAAAGCTGGCAAGAAATCACTGACTCTTATTTCCTGCAGTTGACTGAATGGAAATTCAAGCTCTGAGCTAGTCATTTATATGATCACTTTCAACTTCTGCAAATAAAAAAATATAATTCCTTTTTAAAAGAAATTCATAATCTATAGATTGATGTGTTACTGTATAGTTTATGTATATGTTGGCTTTAGAATGTATAGAAAAAGGTTAGCACTGTTAAATGCTAAATAGTTTGATTAATAATGGTAAGTCTTCAGAGATTAGCTTGTCCACAGTCACCAGTAGTAAGTGGCGGAGTTGGGATTCAGAACTAGGCCTCAGTGCCATGTTATTTTAATTCTCCATGTGTTTTCTTTTTTTTTTTTTTACTTTTATTATGGAAATTTTAAACATACATAAAAGAGAGCACAGCATAAGGAACCTGCATGTTTCCATTTTGTCCTTTTTTCAACCAATTCTCTTCAACCCACTTTTACGTTGTTTTGAGGAAGTACTTGAAAGCAAATCCTAGATATACCATTTATCCATAACTATTTCAATTTGTAAGTCTATAAGGGAATATTTAAGAATTCCTGGGAACATCAGGTTATCAGTACTACCACAAACACAGGACCCCCCACAAAGGATACAAGAAGGAATACAGGCTAGCAGCATTTAACAACAACACGCTCTGACACTGCCGACTTCCACCATCTGCTGATTCCAGGTCAAAGGTGGGGAGGGGAGTCCAAGCCAGGACAGAGAGCGAGCAAGGGCAAGGAGGCAGGCCTTCACCTACCAGCTCACTCTCGGAAGCTTGGGGTTAACGTCAGCAGGAAAAGCAGATCCACCAGCCACCTGCACGCGCCTCTCTGGGAAGAACGGGTGGCCCAGCCTCCCTGAACAGGCATCGCAACACCAACTCCATCCCGGCAAGACTGCTGGGAAGAGGAGGTAAACAGTGGAAAATCATGCCATTCAGAGTCTACATGTCCTCGCTCACAAGACACGCAGCCACCTCTGTGAGGCTGTTTGGGAATGAGAGGAATGCCATCGGGACACGACTGGGGCGCTCAACTATTCACAATGAAAGAATTACGGGAAAATGATATTGTCCTAAATTTATATTATTGCATAAAAACAAAGTTTCACTTGCCCCACAGTGACATGAGCTTAGCACAAGTACTTGCATTTGGGGCCTGTTGTCTTTTTTTATTTTTCTGATTGTCTCGACTTGTTGAATCTTCTCTATGAGTAAGTCAGCATGACTGCTGACAAATATAACAGAGTAAGCAGGCATGCCAGAGTCAATGTCAACTTCCAAAAAAGGTCGAGGAATCAACTGTCAGTTTAAATTGGTCACTTTTATTAAAACTGGTAAAACATGACAGGATGCCACTGAATTCCCAGACTCCTTCACAGCAGGCAGAGCTGGATTATTCTAACCCGCATTTTGTGTAACAGCTTTCCAGTTTCTAAAAATGCGCCAACTTGTCACCTACCTTAAATTTTCTGCTTTGACTGCCTAGTTCAACCTCAAAAGAAACTTCCCCAAGGCCACAAATCTCGACACGGTGAAAGTAAAATCCGCCCTCACTCCCGCTCAGCAGCGCCCTCATTTCTGAGCCTGGGAATCAAACGGGCCCAGCTGCCAGGGACTGCTACAGTGGCGTCAGGCTTAGGAGAAACTCTGGGCACAGTCCCGGCACCGGCACCGGAAATAAAGTAAACAGTCGTGCTCTCCCCCATCCACCCTGTTAGCTGCCTCTCGGCTGAGGGGGACCACACATTGGGACCACACAGCGCCAGCTCAACTCGCACGCAACATCTGCCAGCTGTCATTCCAGCAAAGGGCGGGCGGGAGGGGAGGAGGCGAGGAAGGGCGGGCGGCAGGGGAGGGGCGAGAGCAGCCGCTGAAGAGTGGCTTCCCTGAGAAAACAAGCAGTCAGGCCTGCTGTGGCCTTGACCTGTACTCCCCCCGCCAATTTAGTAGCTGATGAAGGATTAACAAAGCGTCCATTTAACATCAATTAACCTCCTGTCCATCACAGGTCAAAAGAGAAAATTACCATTATAAAAGACTTTCATTAAAATACAGATGCATTTTCTTATAATCTGTTATACTTAAATAAGTGCACCTTCTTTTAGATTTACATTATGCTGATTTTATTCTGCCTGCCTCTTTTCTTTAATGAGGCACACAGCATGAATGTGAAATGTTTCTGCAATAGAGATCAGAAATTTTTAATTTTATAATTTTCCCATATTTCACTGTGGCACAATCTTTAATTTTCCAAAAGTCAGACAGAATAAGGCAGTTAAATTAGTGACCAATTTAGGCTGACAGTTGATTCCTCAACCTTTTCTGAAAGTTGACGTTGACTCTGGCAGCCTGTTTACTGGGGTTATGTGTGTCAGCTGGCACGCTGGCTTACTTGTAGTAAAGATCGACAAGTCAACCAAAAACAAAAGAGAGAGAGACAACAGGCCCCAAATGGAAGCACCTATGCTAAGCCCATGTCACCATGGGACAAATGAAACTTTGTTTTTAGGCAATAATATAAATGTAGGACAATAAACTGAGTCACACCATTTCAGTACCCAGAGGCCCACCTCAGCAAAATGGATAAGGCCAGGAGCTGCAAGAACAGAAGCTGTGACGCACTGAAGACTTGAGAGCCTTCAGCAAATAGACTAAGGAATGCATTCTGATGATGAAGCACTATTTTCTGACATCAGGCCAGAGAAAAGTGTGTTTCCCCCAATATCACCAAATAATAGTAACAACTGTTAACTAAAAAGGATGCATACCTAGAGAGTTGTGAGTTAAGTTTTACTTGGGGCAAAATGAGGACTGCAGCCCAGGTGGCAGCATCTCAGACAGCTCTGACAGACTGCTCCAAGAAGCAGTGGTTGGAAAGTTAATATACAAGATTTTAATGAAGGAGGAGTTCAATGTCACTAAGCTCTCATTTTACAAAAGGGTTTCTACTAGTCACAAAGATCTGATATTACCAGGAAAGGTTTTAGTGCTTTTCCAGACAGGAGGTCATGCAAGGACTGAGATCATAAAATCTACTCTAAAAACATCCACCTATCTAAAGACCTGCCCCACCAGATATCCTGGAGCGCAGAGTGCTTCCCTGAACTACCTCAGGGGAGGTGAAGGTCAGCAGCTGCTACAGCACAGGGGTTCAGTCTCCACAGAGGAAAACGGCAAATGCCTTTGTTGTTCAGTCATCTGCAATGTAATCAGTTAGTGCCAATTTGCAGTTGAGATACTAAACACCCAAACTCCACCCACCTCACCAACTCCACTACTCCAGTGAGTATCACGTGCGCTTTCCTGCTGGGTGGCTGAGCTGTGCCCGACTCTGCACCCTGTGAACTGGGGCTCACCGGACTGCCCGCCCATGAAGGTCTCCCGGCAAGACTGCTGGAGCGGGCTGCCACCTCCTTCTCCAGGGGATCTTCCCGATCCAGGGAGCGAACCCCTGTCTCCTGTGTTGCAGGTGGATTCTTCACCTTCTGAGCCACCTGGGAAGCCCCACGCGGGTGTCACCAGAGAGCATATCAGAAAGGCAGTCTCAGTAGTCCACCCCGACCCCTGACACATGTCTGTGCACACGAGCATTTGAGAGGCCTACCCTGGCCAGAGGTAGGCCTACCCTGGCCAGAAGCCCTCCTGGATCCAAAGGACTCCAGAAAGATGGGCTTGCAGCACTGCCTCCTAAGTTTAATAAAACCATACTCAACTAGACTCCTGGGCCACCCACCAAGAGACCTGCAGAATTCACATCTCCCTGGAGTCACTTCAACCTACTCTAGGGTATTCTGGTATCCCCCAGGGATCTCCCAGAGACCTGGTGAAAAGTCTTAGAAAACGGTGATTTACCTCCTTCACCCTCTGTAAATTCTCTTCCCGAGCAGTGTCAAGATCAAGTTCAATCACATTGCTCAGTCTTAGCCACAGGGGCATGAACTCCTGCCCAGTGTCTTAAGCGAATCAAGCTACCATACAGGTTTTGGGCTCAATTTCACTAAGCTCTCATTTTACAAAAGGGTTTCTACTAGTCACAAAGATCTGATATTACCAGGAAAGGTTTTAGTGCTTTTCCAGACAGGAGGTCATGCAAGGACTGAGATCATAAAATCTACTCTAAAAACATCCACCTATCTAAAGACCTGCCCCACCAGATATCCTGGAGCGCAGAGTGCTTCCCTGAACTACCTCAGGGGAGGTGAAGGTCAGCAGCTGCTACAGCACAGGGGTTCAGTCTCCACAGAGGAAAACGGCAAATGCCTTTGTTGTTCAGTCATCTGCAATGTAATCAGTTAGTGCCAATTTGCAGTTGAGATACTAAACACCCAAACTCCACCCACCTCACCAACTCCACTACTCCAGTGAGTATCACGTGCGCTTTCCTGCTGGGTGGCTGAGCTGTGCCCGACTCTGCACCCTGTGAACTGGGGCTCACCGGACTGCCCCGCCCATGAAGGTCTCCCGGCAAGACTGCTGGAGCGGGCTGCCACCTCCTTCTCCAGGGGATCTTCCCGATCCAGGGAGCGAACCCCTGTCTCCTGTGTTGCAGGTGGATTCTTCACCTTCTGAGCCACCTGGGAAGCCCCACGCGGGTGTCACCAGAGAGCATATCAGAAAGGCAGTCTCAGTAGTCCACCCCGACCCCTGACACATGTCTGTGCACACGAGCATTTGAGAGGCCTACCCTGGCCAGAGGTAGGCCTACCCTGGCCAGAAGCCCTCCTGGATCCAAAGGACTCCAGAAAGATGGGCTTGCAGCACTGCCTCCTAAGTTTAATAAAACCATACTCAACTAGACTCCTGGGCCACCCACCAAGAGACCTGCAGAATTCACATCTCCCTGGAGTCACTTCAACCTACTCTAGGGTATTCTGGTATCCCCCAGGGATCTCCCAGAGACCTGGTGAAAAGTCTTAGAAAACGGTGATTTACCTCCTTCACCCTCTGTAAATTCTCTTCCCGAGCAGTGTCAAGATCAAGTTCAATCACATTGCTCAGTCTTAGCCACAGGGGCATGAACTCCTGCCCAGTGTCTTAAGCGAATCAAGCTACCATACAGTTGGGCTCATTTCATCAGCTAGCAAGGTAATGCTCAAAATCCTTCAAGCTAGGCTCCAACAGTAAATGAACCAAGAACCTCCAGATGTACAAGCTGACTTTCGAAAAGGCAGGGGAACTAGAGATCAAACTGCCAACATCCGCTGCATCACAGAAAGAGAATTCCAGAAAAGCATCTATTTCTGCTTCACTGACTATGCTAAAGTCTTTGACTGTGTGGATCACAAGAAACTGTAGAAAATATTTAAAGAGATGGGAATACGAAAGCACCTGACCTGCCTCCTGAGAAACCTGTGCACATGTCAAGAAGCAACAGAACCAAACACGGAACAACAGGCTGGTTCCAAATTGGGAAAAGAAGAACATCAAGGCTGCATAATGTCCCCCTGCTTATTTAACTTCTGTGCAGAGTACATCATGCAAAACACCCGTTTGGATGAAGAACAAGCTGGAATCTAGATTGCCAGGAGAAATATCAATAACCTCAGGTATGCAGATGATACCACCCTTATGCCAGAAAGCAAAGAGATACTAAAGAGCCTCTTGATGAAGGTGTAAGAGGAGAGTGAAGCTGGTTTACAACTCAACATTCAAAAAACAGATCATGGCATCTGGTCCCATCACTTCATGGCAAATAAATGGACAAACAACAGAAATAGTGATGGACTTTTTTTCTCTTGGGCTCCATAATCACTGCTGATGGTGAACTGTAGACATAAAATTAAAAGAGGCTTGCTCCTTAGAAGAAAAGCTACAACAAATCTAGACAGTGTTCTCAAAAGCAGAGATACCACTCGGCTGACAAAAGTCAGTATAGTCAAAGCTATGGCTTTCCCAGTAATCGTGTATGGATGGGAGAGCTGGACCATAAAGAAGGCTGAGCACCAAAGAACTGACGCCTTTGAACTGTTTTGTTGGAGAAGATTCTTGAGAGTCTCTTGGACTGCAAGGAGATCAAACCAGTCAATCGCAAAGGAAACCAACTCTGAACATCCATTGGAAGCACTGATGCTGAAGCTCCAATACTTTGGCCACTTGATGTGAAGAGATGACACACTGGAAAAGACCCTGATGCTGGGAAAAACCGAGGGCAGGAGAAGAGGGCGACAGAGGATGAGCTGGTTGGATGGCATCATCAACTCAATGGACATGAGTCTGAGAAAACTCCAGGCGATTACAAAGGACAGGGAGGCCTGAAGTGCTGGAGTCCATGGGATCACAAACAATCAGACACGACTGAGCGACTGAACAGCAGCAGCAATAACACAAGAAAAGTTAACATCATACATCCCACCCCAAAATCACAGCACTTCACAAATGGATAAGGCTCTAAACAATTTGCAAAAGCACCTGACCTGCCTCCTGAGAAACCTGTGCACATGTCAAGAAGCAACAGAACCAAACACGGAACAACAGGCTGGTTCCAAATTGGGAAAAGAAGAACATCAAGGCTGCATAATGTCCCCCTGCTTATTTAACTTCTGTGCAGAGTACATCATGCAAAACACCCGTTTGGATGAAGAACAAGCTGGAATCTAGATTGCCAGGAGAAATATCAATAACCTCAGGTATGCAGATGATACCACCCTTATGCCAGAAAGCAAAGAGATACTAAAGAGCCTCTTGATGAAGGTGTAAGAGGAGAGTGAAGCTGGTTTACAACTCAACATTCAAAAAACAGATCATGGCATCTGGTCCCATCACTTCATGGCAAATAAATGGACAAACAACAGAAATAGTGATGGACTTTTTTTCTCTTGGGCTCCATAATCACTGCTGATGGTGAACTGTAGACATAAAATTAAAAGAGGCTTGCTCCTTAGAAGAAAAGCTACAACAAATCTAGACAGTGTTCTCAAAAGCAGAGATACCACTCGGCTGACAAAAGTCAGTATAGTCAAAGCTATGGCTTTCCCAGTAATCGTGTATGGATGGGAGAGCTGGACCATAAAGAAGGCTGAGCACCAAAGAACTGACGCCTTTGAACTGTTTTGTTGGAGAAGATTCTTGAGAGTCTCTTGGACTGCAAGGAGATCAAACCAGTCAATCGCAAAGGAAACCAACTCTGAACATCCATTGGAAGCACTGATGCTGAAGCTCCAATACTTTGGCCACTTGATGTGAAGAGATGACACACTGGAAAAGACCCTGATGCTGGGAAAAACCGAGGGCAGGAGAAGAGGGCGACAGAGGATGAGCTGGTTGGATGGCATCATCAACTCAATGGACATGAGTCTGAGAAAACTCCAGGCGATTACAAAGGACAGGGAGGCCTGAAGTGCTGGAGTCCATGGGATCACAAACAATCAGACACGACTGAGCGACTGAACAGCAGCAGCAATAACACAAGAAAAGTTAACATCATACATCCCACCCCAAAATCACAGCACTTCACAAATGGATAAGGCTCTAAACAATTTGCAAAAGCTTACAGATGAAACTAAAGGCCAAGGCTGCCAAAAGTGGCCTGCGGGCAAGAGGCAGAGGGTGAGCTGTTAGTGCTGCAGGAGGACTCCTGAGGCGGCCCTGGGCCAGGCACCACCCCTGTGCTGCTCACAGTCTACCTAACTAAGGTCCAGGCTGCCCAAGTCCCAGCGTCCACTGTCCTTTCCACCCACTGGCACTGAGCTATAAGTAGGAAAGAGTAAACAGAAAAAATCACTAAAACCAAAACCAAAAATTAAGCAAGCTGTACGTCCACTCTAGTCTTAAGTGCCACCAACAGTATTAAAGGATGTTAATGAGGCTTCTCAGCAAACCTAATACAGTTTTCCGGGGGGAGGGGGATCAAGGGGGGAACAGCCTCATTAAGTCAGTTCCAAATGCCTCTGCCACAGCTCAAGGCACTCCATAATCTAAAATGCACTCGCTTCTCAACCCTGGGCCTCTGTTCCTCATAAGCCCCAGACATTCACATGCCTTCTCTCTGAAGGGCCACATTCTCCCCCACCAAGGTCTGATCTCCGTGAAGCCTTCCCAATTGCTCAAACGCTGAAAGATCCTCCTCCACCTCCGAATTTCTGCTGTACCTACACTGAATACTGCAGCTCAATTCACAGCTACTTAATGGAGAAGGCAAAAATATCCCCTTCTGAATCCAGACTAATTTTATTTTTAACATGCGTCAAGCATACACACACTAAAACTGGAAGATACAAAAATGACTAAGACTAATCCCTGCTAGCAAGAGCTTCATGGTTTGACAGACGTATAAACAGCTACAGTCGCTAAGATAACACAGGACAAGGGCTAACTGGTTACAGGATTCACTGAGTTGGAAACTTTCAAAGCAGGAAACTCTGAGATAATCTAGTTTACTGTATTCTCAGGAACAAGGAAAGTGAGGCCCAAAAAGGCTGATAAGTAGCCGAGCCCATACTACAAGGCAGGTAGTGGCAGCACATGGACCAGTGAGTGGTGCTTCGACTTTCTACTTTTCAAACTGAAGTCGAAGGAAGCCTACAGGTGTGCCCACAGCTCCACAATGCTCTAAGTTTGTGTGTTTGCATCAGTAAGTCTTTTCAGTCAGCAAAGACACACAGAGACTCACCTGACTGTACCTGAACACTTCCACCATGCGGTCTCACCAGGCACTCCGGTGGATCCAAGAACACCTTCCAGGGAGTCTGAGAACAAGCAAGGCCCTAGCACACTGCTCAGCAGAGTGATCAGTGTTGCTTCCCATTCCAGTCCTTCTAAAATCCTCTCTGCTCAACACCAGCCTAAAACTCACCTGCTCAGCAAGCACGTAAGCGCTACTCTGCAGCTGCGCTGAACCTGGGGTCTTGACGAGAGGAGATGAGTCCACTGGAGAGAGAGTGACAAGTAATGGAGAGACAAACCGCACAAGCGGCTCTTCCTGTTAGGCCTAAGGGTGCCAGGCGTGACCAGATGGTTCTAGAAATGGTTCTGGATATGTATCAAAGGGCTGCCTGTACAAAAAAGCTAAGTACTAATTTCATTTCTCATTAGGTTGCTATATAACAGGCTCAAATATTGGTGGAATGAATGAAAATTTAATTTAGCAAGTTAGTAATCGTCTTTTAGAGAGGTAATTTTCAAAATGATACTCAGTTTAAGAAATTAAATACCTGACAAGAAGAAAACATCATTTTCTGAGACTTTCAAGCATTGTTCCAAGTTACACTGAGGGAATCCTCTGTTTAAAATTACGGTATTTCTACTCAACCAGTAAGAAGAAAAGATCTCAGTCCTAAGCACCCATCAAAATAGCACACCCAAATGAATCATTTAAGGTTTTAAAAACACTTAAGCAAGCTTTTTCTTTTTAAAGCTTATTTCCATTTAAAAACAAGCTTTTTTTTTTTCAAATGGACAAACAAGCTTGTTTTTAATTGGAAATAAGCTTACCTGTCTTTTTTTTTTTTTAATGAATCTGAGTAAACTTAGGAAACTTTAAACAATGTAAAAATAAACTAAAAATAATTATTAAAAAAGAAAAACGCTGTTTCTTAGGAGAGAACACACTGGTTCCGGCCCAGGGCCTCAGGCAGGCTCTCAATGGCAGCTAAACTCTTGAGTAATTAACAAGACCTCAGGCTACTCAAACACTGCGCTGTCTCCCCTTCTGTAAAATGGGGTTAACCCAGTCAACCTGGAGAAACACCGACGGGCACCCAACAAGTCTGTAGATCTCCAGTGACGCAACCGAAGGAAACAAGCAAAGCCTGCCTCGTGAATTCGTTCTTCACCAAGAAATCCTCAACCCTTGCACACCGACAGGCGAGCAGGTGCGCCCCGGAGCAGGCGCGTCGAACTGCGACTCAGCCCCGAGCGTCAGCGCTCTCGGGCGGCGCAGGCAGAGAGGAGCGAGGCTCCAAGATCCCTCCACGGGACACTCACGCCCCGGGGCCCCAGGTCGGCGGGGCCGGCGCTCCGGGGCCCCAGGCGGCGCCCTCCGGTCGTTCGGCTGCAGCGCCGGCCCTTCCGCCCGCGCCCGCGGCCCCGGCCCCAGCCTACCTGCAGCCCGCGCAGACAGGGCTCCCGGCACCGCAAGCGCTCCCGGCCGCGGCCCGCCCGCTGCCAGCACCCCCACTTCCGCCGTCTGAGCGCCGAGGGCGCGGCCGGACGACCGAGCCTCCGGGGCCGGGTGGCCGCGAGAAGGGGGAGAAGGGTCGGAGCCGAGGGTTCGGCGGCGACGCCGGTCCTTCAGCAGCCGCAGGCGGGCCCGCGCCAGGGCCGCAGGCGCCGCGCAGACCGGCAGGCCGCTGTGGCCGCGGCCGGGAGCCCTGAGCGCGGACGCTGCGGGTCGACCGGCCAGCGCCGCCCGGGGCCGGCCGCGGACACTACACGGCAGCGCCTCCGGGCCTGACCATAGCGGACCCCGGCTTGACAGGGAGCGGCCGCGGGCCGGCCGGAAGTGACGCGCCGCCTCGAGCGCGGCGGGACCGGAAGGAACGCGCTCTTCCGGCCGCTTGGGTCGCTGCGGGAGGAGCCGGGCGACGTGCGGCTCCTGGGCTGGGAGCGAGGCGGCGCGTGGGCGCCTGCGCCTCTGCTCCCGCGGCGCTCCTCTCCCGCGGCTGTGCGGGTTATGCCGGCGTTTCCCCCGGCGGGCGGGCCCGGTGATGGCCGCGCGGCCTGGAAGTGGGCGGCCGTGATGACGGCGACGGAACTGTGCGGCGCCGCCGCCGCTGCGGCCGCGCAGGCCAGACAGCATCTGGGCGGCCCCTGGATTTTCTCAGGCTCAGATGCATATCCGGGTTCGGGTTAGCCCTCCACGACCTCAGGGCTCTCGCCGTCGTCACCGTGCAGTTGCTCACGGTGCCTGGTTTATCTTTGTTTCCTCGTGACCTCACCTGGAAGAGGGCCTTTAAGAGGAAAGCGGCCAGTATCGCAGGGCGCAGTGCGTCTGCCCTACATCAGACATCCGGAAACTGCCAGTCTGCTAGGACAGTAGAATGGTCCCCGGGCACAGCTGTGACTGCAGCTGGGAATAACGTTTTGCAGAGTTATGATGTTGTGCTATCATAACGCAAGGGTTTTTTGTGAACTTCATGATAGTGTAGGATGCTGCGTCCCCAGAAAAGCGCTGGCTCCCGCGGCAGGGAGGGGTGCTCTGCCAGGGCATGGGAGGTTCCACTCCGTCTTAAGACCTCCCCTCTGGGCTCTCACAGACAGAAAAAAAAAAAAAAAAAGATCCTTATGATCAGGGAGAAGTAGGAGCGAGGAGGTTTACTTCTGGACTCAGGGTACTCCCTGCGCATCTTTTCTGTGCCTGTAATTCCAGCAAGTGGATAAAGCAGCACCCCTGCCCTGACAGGCGCACGGCAACCAGGGACTCAGACCCAGAAGGGACGAAGGTGTGGTCACATCATGGAAGCAGCCTAGTCCGAAGGAAGCGCTGGTGGAAGGGGAGGGACGTCCAGAGTGAGTGATCAGGAGAACGACAGAAGATGCGGCCCCAGAACCACCTGGCAGGAGCCCATAGCTGCACCTGTCGGCACTCCTGGTGTGGCTGCTACGTCAGCAAGGGGAACACATCGCATCACGGGGCGTAGCCACACCCGCCAGAGCCCGTGCATACCCCTCGCCTGCCCTTCTGCTCTCTGACACCTGCCTCTGTGCCTCTGTGCTTCCTAACGGGACACGGGACACAGGGCACGCTGGAGGCAGGCTTCAGCCAGACAGACGAAGAGGTGGTGTGGAACTCTGGCTGCAGCTGGGAGGGATGGCGTCCAGCGTGTCCAGAGCTCCCTGCTAGCTGGGCCCCGTGCCCTTGGTAGCTCCTTCACCCACACCCCTTCTTGCTTCCTCCCTGTTTCCACTGCTTTCCCTGTCTCCTGGTGGTTCCTGGCATTGCCTCCCACGGTTAATACTATCCTGGAAACCATACCTCAGAGTCAGCTTCTGGGGGAATCCAGCCAAGATAGTCATTATAACAACAACAAAAAAAGCTGTATTAATTTCAGTTTGAATATCTTTATATGTCGAATTGCACACCTGTTAGAGAAATACATCCTGAGAATAAGGTAATATTTTAGACAAACGCTCTGAGTTGCGGGACTTGGTGTGACTTAGTGTTTCTCCTGGTCACCTGAGAGGGTGTGCTCCCCCCATGTGGGTGACGCAGCTGTCCTAGGATCGCTCACCTTAAGCACGGGAAGCCCCAGTCAGTGGCCTGCAGCTGGCGGTAGCATCTCCTGCTTGAACTGAACCTGTTTCTTGTTTCTCCTTTGGTCTCCATGCTGTGTCATTCCCAAATCAGGAGATCTTGCCATTAAGCTGGTATGAATAACTTGAGGATTCACAAGTCCTGGATCCAAAAAAAAAAAAAAAAGGTCAAGTAATACTGTATCCCTGGGACAAAAACTCAGAAGAAAAGGGGGAGTCTTTCACTGATATGAGAATGACTGGTAATGTTTCCTTTCTTTTTTCTTAAATTTGTGGTCCACATTCTGAAGCCAGCTGGCACATGTTAGTGCCATCCATGCAGAAGCTGGCCGGAAATGAAATCATTAGACCCAAAGTTGCTGTAGTAACTATGGAGGCAATTAAATCTCATTGTATAGCTTGTGTTTTCAATCCTGCATCCAATTTCGTCTGACCTAGAGATGAAAAAATAGTTCTGAACCATGGAATTCCTTTGGCCTCAGTCTTAGGAAACAATGACAGCACAGTACCCTACTCAACAGTTTTTTTGATTTTGTTTTTCTTTTAACGGTAAGCGAACACCTAAAGTGTTTCATGCTACATAGTGCGTCAGTTTGTAATGAACCATAATTAGTACAGATTCTAATCCTCGGGGCAGTTGTAATCTGCCGTATCTTGTGATCCTTTTTTCCCCAAAACCAACAGTTGTTTGTTCTTCTGTTGATGCACAGCCCAACAGAGCCCCTTGCAGGCAGACTCCTGTCTGTGTGATGGATACCACGAGCCTTACACAGCAGGTGTTCAGTACATCAGCGCAGTCGCCTAATAGCACTAACCACAATCTAAACAAGTGTTGGGTGGAAAACCGAAAATAGCCATCATGACAATACATTCTGGTAATGGAGTGGGGAGAGATGACTGTTCTCAGTAGTCTATTTCAAAATACGCTTAATGATCACTTAGAAGCAGCAATGATGAGCCAGGTTTCCTCCGTAAATCTTGACAAAATGTGAATTGTCGAGATGTTTCACGGAGTACCACCCAACTTGGTCATTCGTTGGCATCCTTTATGGCCTGAGACCATAAGGACAATTTGAAATCCTCCAAGGTTGTACCAGTTACAAGGCAGCTTTAGCAATTCTCAGGTTGGACCAACTGGTTAAGGAATCTTGCTACCCTGTGCTCCTAGCGGATGCCTTTGTGGGGACTTCAGCATCTATGTTTCTCATCAACTTCAAAGCTCTGTAGTCCAAAGGCCTTTCCCCAAAAAAAAAAAAGTAAAAACTGTATCCCTGGGACAAAAACTCAGAAGAAAAGGGGGAGTCTTTCACTGATATGAGAATGACTGGTAATGTTTCCTTTCTTTTTTCTTAAATTTGTGGTCCACATTCTGAAGCCAGCTGGCACATGTTAGTGCCATCCATGCAGAAGCTGGCCGGAAATGAAATCATTAGACCCAAAGTTGCTGTAGTAACTATGGAGGCAATTAAATCTCATTGTATAGCTTGTGTTTTCAATCCTGCATCCAATTTCGTCTGACCTAGAGATGAAAAAATAGTTCTGAACCATGGAATTCCTTTGGCCTCAGTCTTAGGAAACAATGACAGCACAGTACCCTACTCAACAGTTTTTTTGATTTTGTTTTTCTTTTAACGGTAAGCGAACACCTAAAGTGTTTCATGCTACATAGTGCGTCAGTTTGTAATGAACCATAATTAGTACAGATTCTAATCCTCGGGGCAGTTGTAATCTGCCGTATCTTGTGATCCTTTTTCCCAAGACCAACAGTTGTTTGTTCTTCTGTTGATGCACAGCCCAACAGAGCCCCTTGCAGGCAGACTCCTGTCTGTGTGATGGATACCACGAGCCTTACACAGCAGGTGTTCAGTACATCAGCGCAGTCGCCTAATAGCACTAACCACAATCTAAACAAGTGTTGGGTGGAAAACCGAAAATAGCCATCATGACAATACATTCTGGTAATGGAGTGGGGAGAGATGACTGTTCTCAGTAGTCTATTTCAAAATACGCTTAATGATCACTTAGAAGCAGCAATGATGAGCCAGGTTTCCTCCGTAAATCTTGACAAAATGTGAATTGTCGAGATGTTTCACGGAGTACCACCCAACTTGGTCATTCGTTGGCATCCTTTATGGCCTGAGACCATAAGGACAATTTGAAATCCTCCAAGGTTGTACCAGTTACAAGGCAGCTTTAGCAATTCTCAGGTTGGACCAACTGGTTAAGGAATCTTGCTACCCTGTGCTCCTAGCGGATGCCTTTGTGGGGACTTCAGCATCTATGTTTCTCATCAACTTCAAAGCTCTGTAGTCCAAAGGCCTCAAATGTCTCCAATTTTACAGCAAAGCAGAGCCCTTGTATTTTTCTGCTTACCTTCTATTTGCATATTTTGTTAAGAAAACTGTAAATAAAGCTGGGTCTACACAAGGATATGGTGTAACTCCGCGGCTGCCACCCGGCACAAAGACACAGCTGTGTTTATTACAGGGTCTCTCCCGGGTGTCTGTAGGTGGTCTGGAAGAGAACAGAGGAATTGTGGGAACTCACTGACGGCCAGGGGAACGAGAAGCGTGGCGCCCTGCTAGGTCCTGCTGCTGCTGAGGATCTCTGTCTAGGGATTTAGGCCTCTTTGCTCTCTAAATAAAGGACTTATTACTGAATGTCAAGTAGCACTTTAAATCGTTTTAAACTGCTATGCAGGAGTAGGTGGTTGGGCTTTTTTTGGTTTGTTTTAGGGTGGTTGTTTTTTTTGCATGTGTGTGCTTTGTCTTTGTGTCTGTTGTCTTGTCAGACTTTCCACCTGAAGGTCCTCTGTACATTGCCCCTGTCAGTGGCCGTGGAAAATGGTGTCGTGCTCCCCGCTGGTTCTGCTGATGTGACACCTGCCCTGATGGACTGGGCTCAGAGCCCCCAGCCGGCTGGCCCGCTGCTCTGTGCCGCTGTGCAGCGGGGTTGCCGCTGCCGTCCCACCCGGGCAGGGGAGGTGTCTCCAGCCTCTCAGCCTTCACCACGAAGCGTCTGTCCTCTGGACGCTTCGTGGTGAGGGCTTCCCAGTTCTCGGGAGTTTTAGGACTGCCTCCCATGCCCACAGAGTCAGCCTGGCCTCAAATCTCACTCTTTTCATTTTTATCTGAGTCTTCATTGCTCAGTCAATGCCTTGTTTTCTACAAAGCCAGCTAGAGATTTTAAACTCCCTGAAGGCAGTTCTCTCAGCCTCTGTTTTCAGTCGGTCTCACCTACGCTGTGAACTAAGCTGTACCCTCTCAGGTGGTGAGCGTGACCCCAGAGGCACGTCCTGGCCCCTTGCCGCCCGTGGGCTCTGCCCTCTCAAGCCCCTGATGCTGGTGCTCTCCTGGCCACTGGTGCCTCCAGGCCCCCAGCTTGGCAGGGCTCTCTGTGCGCTTCCCACAGCACAGACAGACACGTACACAAAAGATTAAAAGTCAAGGTAGCGTCCGGCCCACATGTCAGAGAGCAGCCTGAACCTTCGTTGTTTCTGACTGGAGCCTTGCAGGACAAGTTACTACCTAAAGTATAGCCAGTTGATTTGAGTAAGAACTTATTTTGTGCTCCTGATGGGGTTTGAGCCGTGACATAGTAAAAATAAACACACATCCATGGTCCCTGAGCAATCAGGAGTTGCCGTGGCTGCTGTGGGTTACAGTGTAGACATGCACGGCGGGCTTCCCTGCTGGCTCAGGCAGCAAAGGATCTGCCTGCAGAGCAGGAGACCCGGGTTCAATCTCTGGGTCGGGAAGGTCCCCCGGAGAAGCGAATGGCTACCCACGCCAGTATTCTTGCCTGGGAAATCCCGTGGACAGAGGAGCCTGGAGGGCTACAGTCCTCGGGGGTCACAAAGAGTCAGACACCACTGAGCGCTTTCACTTTCACAGACAGATAGGTAGGGACACAGGTTAATTACACTGAGCATCCAAAACTCGCCTTCTGGGCTGGCCTTATATGGACTCTGATCAGAAGCATTCTTGGACCCTTTGAGAGTTCTGGTCGTCTCATTCTAAAAATAAGGTGGCAGGGTGGAGACACTGTAAAGTCCCTGTACGCTCAAACATCTCATTACCCTTTCCAACAAACAGCTGTTCCACGGTGAGTTTTGGCTGAGCCACATGCCCTCCTCTGGCAGCTCCACCTGACCACGTACATAGGACAGAACGTGGAGGGTATTAGTGGAGTTTTTTCAAATAACCTATATACTAATGGAATGGGGTCGCACTAATTATTCTTGGTATTCAAGTAAAGGGATTCTTTGGTTTTGAATTGGTCACCTCTGAGGCAGTCCGTTTTAAAACTGAGAACTCCAGGGTTTCCTTCACTGGACTTGGAGCAGATTGTTGACTCTGTTCTAACAGTCTGTGTGACTCTCGCCCCTCGGTCCTGAGCCTCATCCACATGTCCGAGCCCCCAGCCCCTGCCGCCCCAGGTGCTAGCTGCTTTGCTTCTGTGTCCCTGGTTGGGCACTGAGTGGAAAGCAAACTGTAAGTTAAGTTAAGCTGCAAAGGAAAGTAATAAAAGGAAAACAGTACAATGTGGGGTGATTTTCAACCTTTTGTTTTTATTGAATTCCTACTTTTCCATAAAGTCATTTCTTCTAAGCTTGGCCATGTGCTTTTGGATCCCAGGTGTGCGGGGCTGTGTTGATTTGCTCTGCGGTTACGCTTTCCACACGTGTCCCACGCCGTGTACCCATCCCAGTACCAGCGGCGCTCGAATGCACAGACCTGACGGACAGATCCCCGCCTCGTGCATACAGTTTCTTTCTAATAAGCAACAGCTTTTCAAACTGTAGACGTGTGAGGCTTCCTAACAAAATTGTATCTGACAACTAGTGGAGACTATGTCTCTAATACTGTAATTGTATTTTATCCTAGGAACTTATATGCCCCGTTTGCAGATTGCAAATTGTGGAAGAAAACTTCAGGGGCTGCTGCTGATCCTTTCACATCATTGGTGTTTTGGATATGTTTTAATGTCATTGTCAACTGCTGTTAAGTGGCCTTGTGTTTGTAAGCATGTGTTTGTCAGAACACATCTAGAAGGAGGTTTTTATTCTTCGCGAGAATAATCTTTGAACTGGAATTTACAGACCATGTTGCCCTTGGTGGCAACGCTGACCTGCTCTGAAGTGCTGGCTCTCCTCCACCGTCCAGCGGGAGAGCGGCCAGCTGCAGTGTGACATGACACGACACGGGTTAGTAGTCAGAAAAAAATCAAAGACCATCCAGTGTAATCATGTTTTGCACGAGCATGCCGCTAGCTCTTGTTGCTGCGGTTTAGTCACTAAGTCTTACCTGACTCTTTCGACCCCAGGGACTGTAGCCCGCCCGGCTCCTCTGACCATGGGTTTTCCTAGGCAAGAATACTGGAGTGGGTTGCCGTTTCCTTCTCCAGGAGGTTTTCCCAACCCAGGGATCAAACCCCCATCTCCTGCTTGGCAGAGGAATTCTTTACCACTGAACCACCTGGGAAACCCTGCTACCCCCTGACTTTAAGTTTAGCAGCAGTTTTTCTAGTAAATAGCATTTCAGACTGGAAACAATAATGCAAAGTGGACCATCGTGCATTCTTGTGCAGTCCTGTCCTCTCCCAACCTGTGGGCTTGGGTGTGGCTTGAGAGAAATACAGATAATTCTCAAAGAATGGAGAATGTTCTTCCTGAACGAGACCGGGCAGCTTCCCACATCAGAGAGAGAAGCTTTGGGCATTTTCGATTTATCTCCTATACTTACAGAATTTCACATTGTGTTTCCTTTCTTGGTTTACACACCATCATTTTCCCCTTGAAAGACATCTTATTTCCAGACTTGCCAAATTGTATACTTTAAATGTGTGCGATTTGTGTGTTCAATTCTGCTCCAATAGACCTGGTAGTACTAGTTTTTACTGTCTAAGATGTCGATGTTTAACTGATGCTCGACGCAGTTGAATTCCTGCAAGCACTCTCAGAAAAGGCTTATTTTCTGCACATAACGAGTTGTCCAACCACTAATTCGGAGAAGCTCTCTCTGTACGGGCCCTCGCAGCCATCCGAGCTCACTTTCCAGACCCGAGCACTGACGCGGCCTGCGGGCTGTCTCTCCTGCGCCTCCTGTTTTGGTTTCTGTGAATGAAGCTTGTCTGCTATTAAAGACATTATCATTATTATTTTCATAATATTTATTTTTCAAAATCAAAATCAGAAAAATAGATTTTGGATTGGTGGGAGATGAGGATGATAAATGAAAAATCTACTTTGTCATCTTTTTCATTTTTTTGTGCACAGGTTCTATTTCATAAACATTTAGAATTCAGGCCCAAACAAGTTGATTGCCCGAGAGAGTGTTTGGGGGGAAGATGTTTAACAAGTAAGAAGTGAGCAGCAAAAACGCTTAAGAGCCTGACTCCCCTGCTTGTTTCTCAGGCGCACTTACAACCCTTCAATCAGCAAGTTTTGAGTGGAAACAAGAGCAGGCTGGGGTAGTGAGGTCGGAGTTGACACATTGATGTCAGTCATGTTAGGGGTAGAAATAGCCCTGATCAACTTGCTGCTTTCAAAGTGAGTGACCTATACACTGTTAACCTTTGAATTTTTTGATGTAACCTTATTCGTGTAGAAAGAAGTATATATATTCACATTATATGCACACACATTGACATTGTTACGATCTCTGTTGGAGAGATGGACAGATACGCCATTTGTAAGCTTCACATGAGAATAAATTTGCAATTAAACACACAATATTACCACTGTTTTTGGAAAAGGACAATGACAGATCATTCAAATGTACTTTGAAACTATATGCCCATCCTGATTAGGAATCTAATAACTGCATGTTAAACAGTTTTAAATTACTGTAAATGTATATTTCATGACATATTATGAACCTAAGTAATTTAGAATACTGATCTTGCTTATAAAATATAATGATAGGTTGCACGTAGCTCGTTTATGGTATCAAAGCTTTCTCCTTTACCCAGTGAGATTTCATGTTGTCTTAGCATATAAATAGCAACAGCAAATTAACTTTTATAAGCTTGAGGGAACTTACATTTTTTAAAGTAGAAATTAAAATAGTTTTCTTCATAGAAACATTTTAATTAATTGCACTTCTAAAAAGACTAAGCAAGCAACTTATTTAAAGATAAAAAATTAAAAATAAAACATTTTAGTAACTCTGGTATATGAATTTAGGCTGACTTACCTTTTCAGCATACCTGTAATAATTATAATAAATTAATATTGCCAATAATATTTGCAATTATTTATAGCCACCACTGCTGAGAAATAGACAGAAACCTTCCTGAATGTACAGAATGTGGGAGTCTGGGGTGTAAACATCTCCATCCCGTTTTGAGTTCTTTTCAGGTCATTGTAAACATACTCATAGGAGCTCCTCAAGGCCAGTCCAGGGTGCCACGCCCGGGGGGCAGGCGGTGGTGGCTTTGAACCTGCCAGTGATGGGAGCAGCAGGTACTGGGGTGTGTCAGTGACAGGAGAGGCAGGTGTCAGCTTTTAACCCCTTTTTCATGAATTATTCATCTTAGATTCACAGGGATTGATTATATACTGTGGCTTTTTATTTCCTGAAAATCACACTTTCATAGTGAAGAGAAAAATTGTTAGGAAACCAGAAAAAGTCCCATCAGACAGGCAGGTGAGAACTTCAGCTGATGAGGGAGGGTGGAGGACAGGACCAGACTGATGGGAGTGGGAATGGGGCCTCCTCATGGGGGCGCTCCCCCTCCAGCCCCTCCCTTGCCTCGTTCCGTTTCCATTTCTCAACAGAACAAAAGTTTCTGAGAAAATGAGAAGAGTTGCAAGTGATTGCAGGCGTTTCTGCTTTCCCCTTGACTAGGCCACCTTGTTACATGTGCACACACAGACATGTGCACACACACACACGCGCGTGCCCACGCACCACCCACATCCACATGTATGCACATGCATGTGTGCACCCCCATGCACGCACACGCCTGCATATGTACACACGCCTGCATGTGCACACAGCCACACATCTGTAGGTACAGATGCACACCCACACACATGCACGTGCACACACATCCAACACAGACGCACACCCACAGAATGGGAAACTGAGTTACCAACTGCCGAGAAGCACGCAGGCTGGCTGGGGGGCTGCTCTGGGAGGCACGGTCCCACGTTCTCTGGCGTGAGGACCAGCGGCCACCATGGGGGGATGCCTGGATTCCATTTTTTCTTAACCTGGTTTAACCCGCCTGCCTCATCCTGTCTCATCAATCACAGTTTATGTATTTATTTTCCTTGTGTCTCTTTCATCTTTTCTGTAAATTGAGGCCTTCAGCAGAAATCAGTGTGAAAAGAATGCTGACACCAACAGTCTAGTTTTAAAACATTCTCTGATTGACACCCTTCTCTTCTGTGGCTGGCCTCCCTATCACAGGGAGGTTGTAAACTCGGCTTTGCTTTCAACAGCTCTTGAGCGTGTCCGTCCGAGGCCGTGTAACTGGAGAATCAAGTTTGGGAGGGTCTGGGTCTCCTCCTCTCTTCGTCTGAAGAGAGCCGAGAGTCCACACCGGCAGAGCCGTGACCGGGAAGTCTGTTGGGCACCTTGTTCTCTTAGTTGTACACAGCATTTTGCCTCTCTTGCAGGAAAGTGTTCAGAAAAAACAGCTTATTTTCTCAAGAAAGAGAAATGAGACCCTGGTTTATTTTGCCTTGTGCTTTGGATAAACTAATCAAAATCAGGTGAGTTGTCTGCTGTATACAGCTGGATGTCAGACGCAGAAAGCCAACACACAGCCCCACCAGTCCTGCTCCCCAGCATTGAACATGCAGCCCATTTGCTGTCCGAGTCGTTGCGTTCCAAGAGGAAACACAGATGAGGCGTTTGTACTCAGGCTTCCCCTTCTCCGTTCTGCGCACCCTTGGCAGCCAGGGCCCCGCAGCCTGCATGGCCGCTAACAGCCTCCCCAGCAGAGAAACCCTCAACGCCGACTCGGGTTTCGTTAGGAGTAGTTTTGATAGTTTTGACATTTTAGGACTTAATTTCTGTCGGACTGATACTAAACTGGACTGTGAGCTTTGTCAACACACAAGCTGTGCACTATACTCGGAGCCACAGAGCCCAGCCCCAGGGACGGCAGCTCAGACGCAGGGCAGGACTGCTCACAAGAAGGGGTTTGGTTGTCTGTCTCCGGTGAGGTTCCTTTCTTTTAAAAAGTACTTTGCTATTTCACATCAAGAAAGAAATCATCATGCCAAAATGTATTATTAACTCCAACAATGTGGAAATGGTAGTAGGAAATATGTAACTTTGTACACGCAATAAAGCATTTCTTCCCCCTTCTCTGTTCTGACTTAACTGAAAAAGCGAGTCTCCTAATGGACTGCGTCTGATGGCATTCATTTTCTTTAAAGGTGTGATTTGATCCAACAAGGCAGACATAAGAAGAGGCCACTACTGGGAAAGATGATATGATGTGGATAATATGATTTCCCTTTAACATTTTATGAAAACAAGTGAAATGAAAAGAAAAAAATTATTTGAATTTACCAAGTTAGTGAATTCCAAGTTAGCCTGTTTTCTAAGCCGCTCAGAAGGTCAAAAGAGCTGCGCTGGATTCAGCATTCAGCTCGGTTGGTCAAGGTTAAGTGTCTTCTTTATTTAAACCATAATATTTTTCTATTTTTCAGGCTTGCTTCTATTACTACGTCTGTATTTTTAATAAACACAGACTTAGTTTCCCTTAATACATTTTTCTTGAAGCACAGACTTTAATGTGCTTTATAAACAAGCAAAGCTCAGAGAATTATTATGAACCTCAATTACACGTGTTGAAAAATACTTCTGTAGTTGATGAAGAGCTGTGTAAACGTGAAGTGTCACCATTATTATAGTCACAGCATTTATTATAGAATGAGTTTCAGACACATAGTCAGTAGCAACACGCAAAGCCGTCATTCCGTTATTCAGCTCACATCTGCATGTTCAAAACTGGCACTTCAGCAGCGTCCGCATAGCCCAAGCAGATTCTTTTCCTCTTTAACACTTTTAATTTTAAGACAAATTATATATGGAAAAGAAATCTATTTATGAATTTTAGTGGAGTTTTAATAAGTTTGCTCACCTGAGAAGCCGGACACCTTTATGTATTTATTTTTGTGCGAAGATATGTGCCATTGTCCTTTTTTGACAATTTATCACTATTTCCAATTTTTTAAAAGCAACATGGAATAACAATTTAATATTACTAATGGTTTGATTGACATGAACAGATGAAATTTTTTATTTCCAAATAAATGGCACAGACTAACCAGCACAGATGAGTCTGAGGATTCTGCGTTCAGATCGCAGTCCCGGCAGCCTTGCCCCGCGGAAGGCCCTTGCTGACGTCCTGCTCTGAGCTGAGCCGGTGCAGCGCTACGGGCCGTGCTCTAGTGCCGTGGCAGGAAGGCCTACAAGCCAGCAGGAGGCAGCTCTCAAGATGAAGAAAACACTTCGGTTCGGCCTGTTTCAGACACAAAACTGGAAATGTATTTGCCACTCAACTGATGTTCTTGCAGGGAATCGAATGAAAGTACTTGCCTTTGGTAATTAATTTATTTAACGTGCGCATACGTATTTAACCATTCTAAACTTTTATTTTAAATTGTTTCATGCGAAATAGATGATGTTAAAAATTCACTGTCTCTATACACACTCTTAGTTAAGAAATGAAAGATGCACACATTCAGGATGAAATGGAAAGTCAGTTTTAGGGTGTACATTCTCTAAGACATGTGCATAAATTCATTTTTTTCCCAAAATTGTGTTTTTACAGAACTTTATTGAAATAGATTCCTTTCTGAATATTAGGCTATACAAAATTTAATAGCAGTGGCAGATTATTAGAACAGCATGGAATAACATCTTGATAAAATTAGAAGTTCCACTGTTAACCTTCATATTCTAAAAAGAAATGCCCAAGGAAACCAGGCTGTGGTCTTTAGGAAACTCCAGTGGTGCTGCGAAGCTTTCTTACCCACATGAGTCTGGCAGAAGATTCAAGCCAGCGCATCTCATGAAGATTTAGACATGGAGAGTTGACTGCTGAATTCTACCAAATTGTTCTGAATTTTACCTCTTATTTATCATTCTTTTTTGTGTGTGTGGTAATTGGGTCCATCACCGTGTTTTCTTTTCTTTTTTGTTTAAGGAGAAAGTGAACTTGTCTTTTTAGTTTCCTGAAGTAAAAAAAAAAAAACAGGCATTTCTGATGATTTACGTTTAGTCACAACGTGTAAACGCAGTCCTGCAAATGGGGCACAGTCATCTTTTGCTGAGGGGGACTGGCTTTTCTTCTCACTGTCCTAGTTTGAAACTGAAACGCTGAACTGCTGAGAAAACTGCCATGAAAATATAACCAACTGCATTCCAGGAAAATAAATAAGCAAGGCCACCCAAATTTTCAATTAGTGCTTCTGCAGAATGCAGGAAACGGCAGGAGATCCGTCCTGGCGCCCCAGGCAAGGTCGCGGACGCGGAGCCGCGGAGCAGGGAGCGGCGGCAGGAGCCAGGAAGGGGGGCAGGCCTAGTGTGAAGATGGCCGGTCTCCAAGGAAAACTGCAGACCAAAGGGGACGGGAGGCTGGGGCGGCCGGCGGGCATCACATCCTGCCCAGGGAGCTGTCAGGCCGCACGACCCCGGGTTTAGTGCTGAAGGAGTTCTATTGCACCGTGTGTTCAAGCCCAAGCTTCCGGAACATTTTCACTATCCCCCACATAGAGTAGTAGCCGCTAGAAACAGAAATGCTCCACACAGTTGGTGAAAATTATAAAATGCTTGTGAGTCACAGTGTCAGGTGGGCTGCCTCCCGATGGTGGCACAGCTCACAGCTGGTGGGTGGAGAGTGGGAGCCTTTCCCGCCCCAAAGCGAGGCCAGGGTCTCCGCAGACAAGGGGATGGAAAGCCACAAGGCTTCAGAATCGCCCCAGGCTTTCAGGGTCTCCCCGGGCCAGTGGACTGTAAAATTAGAAGTTCCACTGTTAACCTTCATATTCTAAAAAGAAATGCCCAAGGAAACCAGGCTGTGGTCTTTAGGAAACTCCAGTGGTGCTGCGAAGCTTTCTTACCCACATGAGTCTGGCAGAAGATTCAAGCCAGCGCATCTCATGAAGATTTAGACATGGAGAGTTGACTGCTGAATTCTACCAAATTGTTCTGAATTTTACCTCTTATTTATCATTCTTTTTTGTGTGTGTGGTAATTGGGTCCATCACCGTGTTTTCTTTTCTTTTTTGTTTAAGGAGAAAGTGAACTTGTCTTTTTAGTTTCCTGAAGTAAAAAAAAAAAAACAGGCATTTCTGATGATTTACGTTTAGTCACAACGTGTAAACGCAGTCCTGCAAATGGGGCACAGTCATCTTTTGCTGAGGGGGACTGGCTTTTCTTCTCACTGTCCTAGTTTGAAACTGAAACGCTGAACTGCTGAGAAAACTGCCATGAAAATATAACCAACTGCATTCCAGGAAAATAAATAAGCAAGGCCACCCAAATTTTCAATTAGTGCTTCTGCAGAATGCAGGAAACGGCAGGAGATCCGTCCTGGCGCCCCAGGCAAGGTCGCGGACGCGGAGCCGCGGAGCAGGGAGCGGCGGCAGGAGCCAGGAAGGGGGGCAGGCCTAGTGTGAAGATGGCCGGTCTCCAAGGAAAACTGCAGACCAAAGGGGACGGGAGGCTGGGGCGGCCGGCGGGCATCACATCCTGCCCAGGGAGCTGTCAGGCCGCACGACCCCGGGTTTAGTGCTGAAGGAGTTCTATTGCACCGTGTGTTCAAGCCCAAGCTTCCGGAACATTTTCACTATCCCCCACATAGAGTAGTAGCCGCTAGAAACAGAAATGCTCCACACAGTTGGTGAAAATTATAAAATGCTTGTGAGTCACAGTGTCAGGTGGGCTGCCTCCCCGATGGTGGCACAGCTCACAGCTGGTGGGGTGGAGAGTGGGGAGCCTTTCCCGCCCCAAAGCGAGGGCCAGGGTCTCCGCAGACAAGGGGATGGAAAGCCACAAGGCTTCAGAATCGCCTTTCCCTCGATGTGTCTTTCAGATGCTCTGTCACTTGTTTAGAGGCAAGAGAACCAAAACACAGTGGGCTCCTAAGGCTGTGTGACTGTACCCAGCTCACTGGCTTTCGGTTTCACTTCTCAGATTTCACTATGGCATTTGGAGTTTTACAGCTCATCATGTTGATGTTAGTTAAGGAAAAAGGAAAAAGGGTGGATTTTCCAGCCACACGATGTTGGTTGAGCTCACAAAGCAGCCCCTGTGACTCGGACTGGTTTTATCTGTGCTGTGGGTCTACTTGTATTTCATTTCAAATCACACTAAAGCCTTGGATCGCCTTCACAGTGCCTGGATGGAACGTGCATGTCCACGTTGGATTTACTGTTACCAGGAGTGAGTAACTGTGGACTAGATTGTTCGAACAAGGATGAAGCTTGCAAGTGGAGCAAGGCTGGTGGAAGACTGGACCCGCCTCTGCAGCTGAAGAGGAAGCTGAAAGCCAAATGATGCTTCGTATTGTTGGAGTAAGGATGCCGTGCACGTGTCATAAATACAGGAGAGCTTTCAAAAAAAGATTGTTCATCACCTTATAAAAACAGAGTCAAGGGGAGCCAGGCTAGTTTTCTTCCTGGAAGGTTCCTTCTAGTTGAAGCATTTTCTTGGCAAATCAGCCATTTTGTTAGGTTCGAAAGCCTATTGTTTCCTTTTACCAGTAGAGTCGGAATGTCATTTTCACACAACTGAATCCTAATGTTTGGGAGGGTGCTCTTTACCCAGTTTTCCTGCACGAAAACAGAATGCCCAAGCTTCACGGACCCCGGGTTTAGTGCTGAAGGAGTTCTATTGCACCGTGTGTTCAAGCCCAAGCTTCCGGAACATTTTCACTATCCCCACATAGAGTAGTAGCCGCTAGAAACAGAAATGCTCCACACAGTTGGTGAAAATTATAAAATGCTTGTGAGTCACAGTGTCAGGTGGGCTGCCTCCCCGATGGTGGCACAGCTCACAGCTGGTGGGGTGGAGAGTGGGGAGCCTTTCCCGCCCCAAAGCGAGGGCCAGGGTCTCCGCAGACAAGGGGATGGAAAGCCACAAGGCTTCAGAATCGCCTTTCCCTCGATGTGTCTTTCAGATGCTCTGTCACTTGTTTAGAGGCAAGAGAACCAAAACACAGTGGGCTCCTAAGGCTGTGTGACTGTACCCAGCTCACTGGCTTTCGGTTTCACTTCTCAGATTTCACTATGGCATTTGGAGTTTTACAGCTCATCATGTTGATGTTAGTTAAGGAAAAAGGAAAAAGGGTGGATTTTCCAGCCACACGATGTTGGTTGAGCTCACAAAGCAGCCCCTGTGACTCGGACTGGTTTTATCTGTGCTGTGGGTCTACTTGTATTTCATTTCAAATCACACTAAAGCCTTGGATCGCCTTCACAGTGCCTGGATGGAACGTGCATGTCCACGTTGGATTTACTGTTACCAGGAGTGAGTAACTGTGGACTAGATTGTTCGAACAAGGATGAAGCTTGCAAGTGGAGCAAGGCTGGTGGAAGACTGGACCCGCCTCTGCAGCTGAAGAGGAAGCTGAAAGCCAAATGATGCTTCGTATTGTTGGAGTAAGGATGCCGTGCACGTGTCATAAATACAGGAGAGCTTTCAAAAAAAGATTGTTCATCACCTTATAAAAACAGAGTCAAGGGGAGCCAGGCTAGTTTTCTTCCTGGAAGGTTCCTTCTAGTTGAAGCATTTTCTTGGCAAATCAGCCATTTTGTTAGGTTCGAAAGCCTATTGTTTCCTTTTACCAGTAGAGTCGGGAATGTCATTTTCACACAACTGAATCCTAATGTTTGGGAGGGTGCTCTTTACCCAGTTTTCCTGCACGAAACAAGGAGGGGGCGAGAAACTTCTTTCCATTTGCAATACTCTCAAAATACATATGCCTTAACATTTCGTAAATGAAGCAACTTTCAGTCATGGGGAGATCCAAGGTTGAGCTGTGCGGGGACAGAGCCACCCTTGGGGACATCCGCGCAGCCGGGCTTGTCCTCCCCAACCGGGCATCCTCAGCCTGCACGTCCAGTCTTCCCTCCCCAGGTCCCTGGGTGCTGAGTGCCGCCTTCTGTTCCTTCTCCCTGTTTTCTCTTGTCTCCCCCTTGACTGAGACCACAGAATCTGCTCCCAGGAAGTTATCTAAGGAATTCTCGCTGAAGTGGTAATTATTCATTAGGATGAACTAATTTATTCAGCAAATGTTCTCATGCAACACCCTTGGTGAGAAATACTGAAATGAGACTGGTGTTTGTCCTTTGGATTAGATACCAAAACAGATAACCAGGAGGCCAGGCTTTAGGCCCATCTCAAGACTATTTGAACTAAACCTCTGATTTCAAGGGAAAAAGTTAAGGTCTAAAACCAGGCAACAGACCGTATTTAAGGTAAAATTCTGCAGGAACCTGCTGGTCTGGTTTCTTTCCGAGTTGCTTCAGTGGCAGGTCTTTCCTACAGGTCGTGCTGGGTGACCTTATTGCTCAGGACAGTCCCTCCCCGCGACAGGCTCCCTGTCGCCCTGGGGTCAGTCTCGCCCAGGCTTCTTTCCTCAAGGAGCAGCCACAGCAGAGGAAGTGCGGTCATGGACTGGGTCACCGTCTTCCCTCTTGGAGGATGTGTCCTGTTCTGGACGGAGACTGCTTCTTTAGTCTGGGTCCCAGGGGAAAGAAAGACTGGGTGGAGAAGAGCCTTGGCCAGGACGGGGACCCCAGGAGCCAGAGAGAAGCGCCACTGTCATCAGCCTGAGGGCCCAGGGTTGCTGGCCACGCAGCACCCACAGCGCGGCTTGGTGGGTGGTGCTGCAAAGGCAGTCATGGTCCTTCCCCCCTGCACCTCTTCTCTGTGATAGGCCCCTCTGTACACCGCTATCCTGGCATTTTTGCACAAAGTAGGACTGTGGAGGGCAGACACCCACAGGCTCAGCTCCAGAGTTCAGCGGCAGGGCCACAGGGCTCACCCGGAAAGCTCAGGCCCTGCCACCAAGCAGTGGGGGGCCCTGTGTCCTGAGGTACCTTCCTCTGATCAAATGTCAGAAAAAACAACTGGGCTGCTGTGAGAGGAGGATCTCGAGACAAAAGGCGGCAGGAGGACTTTGTCCTTGGTAGCTTTAGCAGCCTCCTCTGGGTCATGTGTTCCCACAGGCAGAAGCCAGAAGACCTCACCATGACAGGCAGAGAGTGGACTGTTTCTAAGACAGCAGTCGAGCCTGCACAGAGTGTCCTCAGGGGAATACAGACGGCCTTCCTGGAGGAGCTGGCCTTTCTGCTGGGCCCTGAGCAGGAGCTCAGCGTTCAGAGAGCCGGCAGTGGCCACTGGCCCATGGGTTCTGCATGATGAGACACCATGGGAGGAAGGTCGGGAACATTGCCTCTTCTGGACAGAATCTTTAACTTAAAGAATCAGCATGTACTACGTCAGGGCAAGCGTTGGTTTGTTTTGGTTTTTGTTTAGATGGAAGACGAGGTTCTGAAATGCGATCTCCCTGCCAGTATTGGCTGACAGTCTGGCTCCAGTCCTCCGTCCGTCTGTCTCCTCTGCTTTCACTGCTGCATCTCCACTCAGCGCTGGGCGCCCAGCACAGGGCGGCGTCTGGCTGAGATGCAATCCTGAACCCGGACCCTCCGTGAAAAGCAACCCAGTCCATGTTGCTGGCCTTCCCTACATCTACGTAACGTAGGAAATATCTACGCTCCTTTAAATATATTGCTCCTTTAAGAAGCAAAGGAAATCCAGGCCTTTGTTTAACGTAGAAAAACATCAGATTCATCACCAAGGTTTGCCTAACATTTACGACAATTTTTCCTGGGTAACAAGCCAAGTATCTTCTTTCCATGATGATCATAATTCACAGCTAAGCTGTGCATCTTCCTATTTTACATGTAACTGTATGCACCTTCACAAGCTTATTGGTGACTAAAAGTCAAAAAAAAATAAACTGGAAAAAAAAGCAATATATGATACCTCTGAAAATGATTGACACATCATAGCTTTATTTCAACTCAGTGTTTTAAAATAATGTTCCCAACAATCTGAGCTTCTCATCCTGTCTCAGCTCCAAGCGGGTCTGAGTGCCTCCCTGAATCCAGAGGTAGAGGTTAGCTTCCAGGGAAAGCTGGTTCTTGGAGGCCTAGGCTCGTCCAGGCGCTTCTGTCTGCTGGCCAGGGTGGAGGTGACAGAACTGCCAGGATCAGGGCGACAAGCAAAGAACCACGAAGAAGCACATCATCCAGTACAGATTTCCAAGAGGTAACAAGTTTCTTAGCATAACAATGACTAGAGTCATCTATAAGAATCAGACGATCAACATCTAGATCAGTCTATGCTGCTCCCATGGTTGGAGGCCCTGGGGGTAAACACATGGAGGCGGAGATGGGCTTTGGGATCCGGGAGAATCGGATCCCAAATGGGGTGAAGCTCTGTTCTGCTTGCAGTGCTCTGGGCCGTGAACCCCTCCAAGCCTCAGTTTCCTGAGGACCCCCGCAGAGGCCCCGTCCTCTGTTTCCAGCATCACGGTGCCTGGCACGCGGCAGTTGCTCCTGAAGGGTTTGTCTCCTTCTTCTCCATCCTAGATACTCACCACGTACGTGGTAAATATAAAATTCTCATCGAGTTCCTTCCTGTGTGTGGTGTGGGCTCGGGGCGCTGCACCCAGGACTTTTCCTTTCCTGCCCTTCAGCCCCCGTGCCCACCTCCTGCTGAAAGACAAACCCGGCCAGAGACTGCTGGGAGGCCATGGCAGAGGGTCACCTCCAGTGGAGCGGACCATTCTGACTTAAATTTGTCACCATTTTCCTTAGAGGGAGTGAGAGGAAAAGTGAATTCAATTTAGTATCAAAAATAAACATTTCTGGGTGCTGGAAACGTCTGTGGGGCTTAGGAGCTGTTATCATTAATCAGTCAAGTGTGTTTACGCGGCGTCCTGACGGCCATGAAACTGAGCCACTTGCCCGAGTCCTTCCACGGGGACGCCACCGCAGCCGGGACGGAGGGACACACGTGCGCCCACCCTGTGCCCGCTGGCTTGCGGACAGGGCCCGTCCCAGTGTGCCTTCCAGGGCTGGAAGTGGGGTGCAGACAGGAAGAGAGGCTGGAGCATTGCAGAGCCCACCCCAGGCCTCGGCGGCAGAGCCTTTTATTGCAGTTGGATCAAAATAGATTCCCCTGTTGCAGTTTCAAGAGGCAGCGTCTTTTGTGCACTCTCTGTATCCTGTGTGTAAAGTTGCCATAGTAATTATTTCCATCAGTTAATCCTCCCACGGAAAAGGGAGCAGGCTGCTCCGGGGGCCGGGGCCAAGCTGCTCAGGTGCAGGGCGGCCCGCGGAGGGGCCTGCGACGGGAGCGTCGTCAGGCCCTCGTCCCACGCCATGCTCCCCGTCTGCAGAGCTTTCCTGAGAAACCAAGGCAAAGAGGACGCGCAGCGCAGGAAATGCGGAACCTTCAAAGTGAGCAGTTTCCTGCCGAGAACAGAAGCAGCCTCCCACAGGCAGATACGTGTTGGTATTATGATCATTATTATAGGTGAATTCGGTGCGGCGACTGTGACGGACGCGCCTGGAGGGAGCGCCAGGAGCCCTACTGAGGGCGTCGCGCGCTGGAGTTGCTGGCAGGGGCAGCGCTGGAGACACAGCCGTGATCGCAAAGGGAGGGGCCTGAGGGCGGTGGACAGTGAGCCCCCCGAGGCAGGGAAACGGGAGGGCGGAAGCGAGAGGGGTGCGGGCTTGAGGGCCTGGCGGGCTGGGGGCCACCTCGCGCTCTACGAGGAAACGGAGCTGAGCAGAGGTGGCTCGGCTGCGTTGCGTCTCCCCCAGCAGTCGGTGAAGTGAGACTCGACCACAGGGTGTGGTGCGTGGAGGTCCTGACCACTGGACAGCAGTCAGCCGTGGCCGGTGCATGCCCTGCGGGAGGGAGAGGGGGTGGCCCTGTGGGGGCGGCAGCCGCTCCACTCGTCGGGTCATCCTGCCTGGTTGGGCAGCCATGCCCTCGGAACCCTCGGCTTTCAGCTGGCGCTTCCGTAGGGCCCACGGTTTCCTCAGCCTTTCCCAGTCTTCTCAGGAGGAGCTGAGAGGCAGCAGGGAAGGTTCCGGCGCTTGAGACGAGTGAGGCCACCGACACCCTCCTCTAAACGATGCAGAACTGGCCCAGAGAAGTTTGCGGGGTACTCTGGAAGCTGAGGGGTCCCACCTCCTAAAACCAGTCTATAAATAGAGCTCGTCAAGTGAAGAAGGTTTTCCTGTCTTTTAAAAGTGACCATAATGTCCTTAATGTATAAAATAAATAAGACATCTATAATAGCAACAGAGCACAATCAGCCGACTCATATAATTTTGGAAGCCATTATACATGCTTTGTAACATAAACAGATCTTCTTCCCGTCATGGACTGAATCATGCTCCCCACAAGTTCATGTCCTGAAGCCTCCCCACAGTGTGGTAGAGTTCGGAGACGGCCTCTAGGCAGGTGACCGAGGCTGCAGGAGGGCACTGGCGGAGCCCTGATTCCTGAGGTGTGCGTGTAGAGGCACTCTGTGAGAGTGGCCACCAGCGAGTCCAGCAGAGGCGGCCTTGGAAGCAACTGGGACTCCTGGCAGGCTCCAGCCTGCTCACCTAGATGCTCCGTTCTGCCGCCACAGGGTCTCTCGAGTGTCCTCGCTCTCCGGGAGCCCGTCCTGGGGCCTGGGCAGGCGCTGAGCGCTTCCTTGGACCGCTGGGATCGCCTCTGTGATCATCTCCCATCTGCTGCGATCCACTCACCCTCCGTTTGTCTCTGGAACCAGAGCCAGGAGCAGGGCTGGAGTCGCAGTCTCTCTTGGTGTTGGGGACGTGGAGTGGAGAGGGGGACGCTCGCAGGCCAGGCTCTGGACACATGTGGCCCAGCGGGGAGACCAGCCCGCCTGGGGCAGCGGGAAGGGGCGACTCTCAGCGCCACCTCCCCTCCACTGCGATGTTCAGACAACAGGCCATGTCGTGAGAGCACAGCTGGGCACCCAGGCCTGGCGGCGGCTGAACCGGAGGGGACCCCTGACCGGGCTGAGCCTGCCTCTGGTGGCAGGGCACCGCACACAACGACCGAGGCACTGCCACCCCCGGCACACGACGGCAGACAGGGACGGTGCCCGGAGCTTGAGACGTGGCAGGGCAGGGGCTCTACTGACGCGGGTCAGAGCGGGAGACGGGGGAGCTGGTCGGCGGGGGTCATGTGGGTGTGGAGGGAGCGGGTGGTGCGGGGACACAGGCCAGGTGTGGGGAGACAGGTGGAGGGGACGGGGACGCCGCCGATGCTGGCAGGACGGGCTTTTCTGGATGCTGCTGGAGGCCCTGGGCTCAGAGGGACGGGAGGGGCTCGGGGTAGAAGCAGCAGTGCTGCAGAGGCTGAAGCAGGAGCACTGAAGTCTTCTCTTAATTGCAAATGTTTTAAACTTCTGCAGTTTCTGTCTTACTAATTTTTGTAGAACAGACAAGTCATAATTAAAGAGTTAGTCTGTCTTTCTGCGCTGTCTCTGATAGGATGTGCGAGTATCAACATTAAAATTAGAATTTTAAGGAACAACTTAAAGAATTGAATGACTATTCAACGATTGCACTAGAGTCTGCCACAAAGTGAAACCCTCTCTCCTTATTTCTAGTGCGTTAAGGAAAAGGGTCAGGCATCAGCGACGGCACAGTTTGAGGGTTTGACCGTACACCTTAAATTCTGTTTGCGGAGTTCTGAGCCCTGTTCTCCGTGGCTCTGAAGAAGCTGCCAGCAGAGGGAGTCTGAGGGCTCCTTGGGAGGAAGCGTCCCGGCAGCTACCGCTCATTCTGGCCGCCGTCTGCCATCTGCTAGGTGGCGGATCTGACAGCAGTGGACAAATGCTGAAGCTGGAGACGGGAAGTTTACCTTATTTGAATATTTCTCCCGAGAAAACACGTCCATTAGAGAAGTCTCAGGATTTTCCAAAGTTTGCAGAGACATATCCTTCCCTAATGTCTGCAGAGATGTAAAAATGGACTCAAAATCCAAAATGCAACGAGGACATATTTTGGAATAATTCCTTTGTTGTATTGTGTTCTTAACCAGCCTTAATGGGAAATGAAACTGCAGGCTTCAGCTGCCATTTCTTTGTGGAATTCAGACCCGGGAGACCCCTTCCCTTTCTGAGCAGTCTGCTCCCTGACTTTAAGCAGTCAGTGAATTCCCAGCCTAGAAGTGAATTTCCCTCTCCTGATGCTTTTCTGTGGTTCCTTATTATGGTTTGCAGAATGCTCCGCGGCTCTGTTTACCTCTTCGTGCTGCTCCCAGACCTTTGCGGTTTCCTCCACAGCTGTGGGTCTTCCTCACGTGAAACCACAAGTCAGTCCAGAACCACAGAACTAACCCTGAGACTTAGAATTCTAGCCACTGTCCTGTGGGGTCTGCAGAGCCCCAGCTGGCTCCACACCTACGCCCAGATCTTAGATGATGAGCATCTGATGCTGAACTAGTCACTTTCTTCAGCGGCCCCAGAACAGCCTTTCTCAGTTGTGCTGCTTGTTGGTGGGTGTCCCCGTCCAGATGGATCCCTCTCTGCCCGGAGACCCACGGGAATGAGGACGCCCCCTCGGCCAGCGCTTGCCCCCTTCCTCGTCTCTGCGTCGGGAGGGTCCCCTTTGCAGGGTCTCAGACTGAGGTCGTCAGCAGAACTCACCAAGGGCTGGATGGAGCCCAGGTGCTGTGCCCCATACTCAGAGTTTCCTAGTCTGTAGGTCTGCGAAGAGTTGTTAAGGAAAGTAATTATTCTGACCCTTGCTAGATATGGTAAGGCTTCATTCAACGGCCATTTCCACGAGCCAGTTCTTCTTGGATCCCAGTGGCACTGCTGCGGTGATGGAGTAGGCACTCACTCTTCCTTCCAGGAAGAGCCCTGGAGAACAGCTGCTCCAAACTCTGCACGAGGCTGCCTGCTGTCCCCTTCTTCCCTGCCTCTCAGAACCTGCGCTTGGGCTCAGACGCACCTCACAGCCAAAGCTCCTACGGAGTGACTGGGGACAGGCAGCACCCTCGAGTCTGCACCGCCTTTGACGGCGAAGCCGCCACCCGCTTCTGGACGCTTGTGCCGCGGCTCCGGACACAGCCTCCGTGGTCTCTGCACCTCATTCCTCCTCCCCTGCTCACGTCCTTGAAGGATGGTCTTTCTGTCATTTTGGTAAATTAAAACTGCTCCCTCCACCCCATGTTCCACTTGTTTGGGATACTTATTCTAGAATGTAAGCTAAAAAGCAAACCATTTAAAAATACATTTCCTTGATTCATATTGTTCTCACTGGTGTGGGGATAGAAACAGGATCGGAAAACCTAGAAAAGTCACACTTGACCCAAGACCTGTGGAACTTGAACGTTGAAGGTGACGAGTGATTAATGTGTCAACCGGCATGATCTGTCATCTTTGAAGCCACAAGTCAGTCCAGAACCACAGAACTAACCCTGAGACTTAGAATTCTAGCCACTGTCCTGTGGGGTCTGCAGAGCCCCAGCTGGCTCCACACCTACGCCCAGATCTTAGATGATGAGCATCTGATGCTGAACTAGTCACTTTCTTCAGCGGCCCCAGAACAGCCTTTCTCAGTTGTGCTGCTTGTTGGTGGGTGTCCCCGTCCAGATGGATCCCTCTCTGCCCGGAGACCCACGGGAATGAGGACGCCCCCTCGGCCAGCGCTTGCCCCCTTCCTCGTCTCTGCGTCGGGAGGGTCCCCTTTGCAGGGTCTCAGACTGAGGTCGTCAGCAGAACTCACCAAGGGCTGGATGGAGCCCAGGTGCTGTGCCCCATACTCAGAGTTTCCTAGTCTGTAGGTCTGCGAAGAGTTGTTAAGGAAAGTAATTATTCTGACCCTTGCTAGATATGGTAAGGCTTCATTCAACGGCCATTTCCACGAGCCAGTTCTTCTTGGATCCCAGTGGCACTGCTGCGGTGATGGAGTAGGCACTCACTCTTCCTTCCAGGAAGAGCCCTGGAGAACAGCTGCTCCAAACTCTGCACGAGGCTGCCTGCTGTCCCCTTCTTCCCTGCCTCTCAGAACCTGCGCTTGGGCTCAGACGCACCTCACAGCCAAAGCTCCTACGGAGTGACTGGGGACAGGCAGCACCCTCGAGTCTGCACCGCCTTTGACGGCGAAGCCGCCACCCGCTTCTGGACGCTTGTGCCGCGGCTCCGGACACAGCCTCCGTGGTCTCTGCACCTCATTCCTCCTCCCCTGCTCACGTCCTTGAAGGATGGTCTTTCTGTCATTTTGGTAAATTAAAACTGCTCCCTCCACCCCATGTTCCACTTGTTTGGGATACTTATTCTAGAATGTAAGCTAAAAAGCAAACCATTTAAAAATACATTTCCTTGATTCATATTGTTCTCACTGGTGTGGGGATAGAAACAGGATCGGAAAACCTAGAAAAGTCACACTTGACCCAAGACCTGTGGAACTTGAACGTTGAAGGTGACGAGTGATTAATGTGTCAACCGGCATGATCTGTCATCTTTGAAGCCTGTGTAAATAGTGATCTGTGTGACACCGAGCAAACTTCACGGCTCCATGGGCTTCCCCGGTGGCTCAGATGGTAAAGAATCCCCCCGCAATGCAGGAGGCCTGAGCTCGATCCCTGGGTTGAGAAGATCCCCTGGAAAAGGGAAAGGCTGCCCACTCCAGTATTCTTGCCTGGAGAATTCCATGGTTCATCCATGGGTCGCAAAGAATCAGACACAACTGAACAATTTCACTTCAAACTCCATAGAAGAAGAGGGCAACAGAGGATGAGATGGTTGGATGGCATCACTGGCTCTGTGGACATGATTCTGAGCAAAGTCTGGGAGATGGGGAAGGACGGGGAAGCCTGGCGTGCTGCGGTCCATGGGGTCGAGAAGAGTTGGACATGACTTGGTGACTGAACGACAAGGCTCATAGAAGACGACTGTCTCAGTAATCCAGTGTAAGAGACTAGGGCGACAAGCATTGAACCATGAGAATGATGGGAAAAAATTGGCACTCCAGAAATAAGATTTAGATGTCTGAATAAAGATAATATGGTTCTTAAAAGGTGTATCTGATACGATAAGTGAGTGCATCTTCAATAGTTATTTTTATATGAGAATATTGAAAAGCATATTTTAGCACATTACTGCCAGGCAGGCTGTCATTTTTGGGCCAGAGATGTCTAGAGTTGGTGAGGCATCATAACATGGATGTTTTAGAGATAAGAGGGAACAGTCTCAATATGGAGCTGGAAAAAAAAAAAAAGCAAAAACCTGCCCTTTAAATGACCTTAAATGTGTTGACTGAGTCCAACACGAATAGATTGAGGTCATTGCTTTATTGGAACACATTTGATTCCAAGGATCTGTTCTAATCGTGTTAAAATGTCTGTTTGTGGTAAGCAGAAATGGCCTGTCCTCCCCAGCAGCAACGGGTCCTCCGTGGGAAGAGCCCCCTCTCCCTGAACGAGCAAGGCTGCCCACCAGCCTCTGCGCGGCGCCGGCCTCCTCTTGTCCGCCCCCCTGGCTTCACACTCAGATGTTTGCAGCGTGAACGGTGGGCGTCCCTCTTCACAAACGTCGTGCTTTTCGCTTTAGCTCATGACTGAGCCCCTTGGCCAAGCTCTTTATGGTTGAGCAGGAACGGGAATGCCACGTAAAATGGAATGGGTTGTGAAAACAGGCTGTTCTCGTCTCTCCAAAGACATGGAGATCTCTGGACAGCCTCCCAGGAGGGGAGCGCCAGGGGCGTATTCTGATTTTATAGCACGAAGCTCAGGATATTGAGTGAAGCACAGTTAACAACATGATTGGAAATGAAATGCGTTTCAGAAAGTCTTTAAATGTCCAGCGGCGCTAAGTCAAGTTTTACAGCATTCGAGATGACTCCTTTGCTCCTTCTCCTCCTGTGTGGGCCCGCGGCAGAGTGGAGCAAAGCACCATTGCCCAAGGGCTGGGGTGATGCATTCAAGGCTATTGTCATTTCCCTCGTCAAAGATGGCATTGTCAGAGGCAGTGAGCATAAACTTTCCTTCCTGCTGAGTAGACCACGTGGAAAAACGCTTATTTTATTTTTTCTTATAGGAATAAAATTGCAATCTTTCAACAGAACATGTTGATTGTACCATCTGGCACATAATTTCCATGTTTAAATTAAGCTGAGAAATCAATTCAGTGTTGAAAGATATTATCCGTTTAACATTTTTTCACCTCCAAGCAATTTGAGAAAGTAGGGCAAAAATAAGTTGTTTTCCTTGCTAAGTATGTGAATGAGGTATCATAACATGGATGTTTTAGAGATAAGAGGGAACAGTCTCAATATGGAGCTGGAAAAAAAAAAAAAGCAAAAACCTGCCCTTTAAATGACCTTAAATGTGTTGACTGAGTCCAACACGAATAGATTGAGGTCATTGCTTTATTGGAACACATTTGATTCCAAGGATCTGTTCTAATCGTGTTAAAATGTCTGTTTGTGGTAAGCAGAAATGGCCTGTCCTCCCCAGCAGCAACGGGTCCTCCGTGGGAAGAGCCCCCTCTCCCTGAACGAGCAAGGCTGCCCACCAGCCTCTGCGCGGCGCCGGCCTCCTCTTGTCCGCCCCCCTGGCTTCACACTCAGATGTTTGCAGCGTGAACGGTGGGCGTCCCTCTTCACAAACGTCGTGCTTTTCGCTTTAGCTCATGACTGAGCCCCTTGGCCAAGCTCTTTATGGTTGAGCAGGAACGGGAATGCCACGTAAAATGGAATGGGTTGTGAAAACAGGCTGTTCTCGTCTCCAAAGACATGGAGATCTCTGGACAGCCTCCCAGGAGGGGAGCGCCAGGGGCGTATTCTGATTTTATAGCACGAAGCTCAGGATATTGAGTGAAGCACAGTTAACAACATGATTGGAAATGAAATGCGTTTCAGAAAGTCTTTAAATGTCCAGCGGCGCTAAGTCAAGTTTTACAGCATTCGAGATGACTCCTTTGCTCCTTCTCCTCCTGTGTGGGCCCGTGCAGAGTGGAGCAAAGCACCATTGCCCAAGGGCTGGGGTGATGCATTCAAGGCTATTGTCATTTCCCTCGTCAAAGATGGCATTGTCAGAGGCAGTGAGCATAAACTTTCCTTCCTGCTGAGTAGACCACGTGGAAAAACGCTTATTTTATTTTTTCTTATAGGAATAAAATTGCAATCTTTCAACAGAACATGTTGATTGTACCATCTGGCACATAATTTCCATGTTTAAATTAAGCTGAGAAATCAATTCAGTGTTGAAAGATATTATCCGTTTAACATTTTTTCACCTCCAAGCAATTTGAGAAAGTAGGGCAAAAATAAGTTGTTTTCCTTGCTAAGTATGTGAATGAGGTAGGTCTTGAATATTTTCTTCCACACAGAGGGAAATTATAATTTATAAGTGGATCACTCTGACCCTCGGGACCTCTCGTCCTGCAGCTGTGCCAGAGCTCTGCCGCGTGGCCGAAGCCCCGCGGAGGGTCTGGGGACGGTGGTGGGGCAGCCCCAGCGAGTGGATGCGTGATTACCCAGTCAGTGCGGGACCTGTCCTGGGACTCGCTCGTTTGTTCAGAGTTCCTCGGTTAGGCGCTTTGTGAGTCGGGGCTGTTGACCATAGGAAAGCACAATAAGCAGAGGATAACATGCCACCGAGGGCTGATGGAGAAGCCGAGCAACTAACTGGTGGTGGAAACAAACTAAAGGCGCTGCAGTGGCCCCTTTCTGCCGGGGCTGCAGGTTCCTGCCTCAGGACCTGCTGAGGAGGGAGGCCACTTCCAGCACCGAGAGCTTCCCGTCAGTGTCTGAGGCCACAGGACCTTTACAAGTGCCCTGAACTTGGGACTGGGCAGCCCGAATGTTCACCACAAACTGCCAGCCAAAAGGAGCTTAGGAACTGAAGGTCCTTCCTGATTCATGTGGTAGACAGATGGGGAAAAGGTAACGGCTGGGTAGATTTCTGCTTTTATTTCTTTGATTTAAAAAAAAGTCATCTTTAAAATAACATTTAAATGTTTAGTTTTGCTGTTTAGAAAAAGAGTAATTTTTTTTTTAATTAAAAAAGAAAGAATGGGAAGTTTGCATTTTTGAAGGGAGAGAATGACACAACGTTAACCACCTGGGGCCGCCCTGTCCCTGGTCTTGGACGCCCACCTGCCTGTCACGGTTAGAGCCCACTTGTCCTGCCGGAAGCACCAAGAGGATAGAAGATTTAAATCTGTTCGCACCAAACAGAGCTGATGAAGAAGCTGCAGCAGGCAGACGGAGGTTTTCAGAAAGTGAGACTCTAGCCCTAGTTCAGCAATGGACTCAGTGTATCTGGAAAATAGATACTGAAAATTTTGCCGCAGGAAGTTTGCGTAATAATAGTAACAGTAAAGATAAGAATACTACCGCTTTCTGTGCTCTTGACCTTCCTGCGGATGAAGGCTGTGACCTAGACGGGGAGGAGCGGGGGCCCAGCGCTCCAGTGGGGACCCCAGGCCTGCCGGCTCTGGGAACACGTGCTCGGGAGAAGCTGTTGTCTAGATTTGGGATCGTGGGGAGCTTCTTGCGTTTATAAAACCAAGGGCCGTGTGTGTAGGAGTCTGTCTGGGGCCGTTTTCGGGCGGTTCTCCCTGCGTGGCTGAGCCTGAGACGAGAGGACCAAGAAGCAGGTGGACGCCTGCGGCAGCCTGTGAGGACCTGGGCTGCTCCCGTTCCTCCCAGACCCCGTCGGGGAGGGGCGCCATTCCTCCCGAGATGGAGAGACCTAGAGAGACAGAGAGGTGGCGATGCAGAGAGGTGGAGAGAGAGGGAGGCCAGGCAAGAAGCTAGAAGAGACATGGGCACGCTGGTGAGGACAGTCGCGGCCCAGCTCTCTGCCTGGGAAACTCCAGCTGCGGCCATGGAGGAACGGGCAGAGAAGCGCCCTGCGGAAGGGTTGCTCGGGTTGATGCCTCGGCTGTCAGGTGCTTGTTGCCGTGGACCAAGCCCCACTGTGAGAAGAAGGCTAGCAACGGAGCCCTGAAAGCACAGCGCCCTCTGCTCAGGGGCCGAGGGGCCAGGCTGTCTTCCTGCCCTCCTCCGACCTCTTGTCTACAGGAGCTACCGGGGGCTTCTCCAATATCTCTGTTTGTTCAAGAAATCAATTTAAAGGTGGATTCAATTAACTGAAGTTCAAACGTGTCTAGGTCACCACTTCACTGTGGTTCCCGCTAAGCAACGTCTCCCAGCTCGCCGACCGCTTTGGCGGCAGCTGCCAAACCCTCCCAGTTACAAACACTGATCCAAATGATTGCCCTCATTTTCAAGGCTGGGAAAAGGCATAAGTAAGGAATTCTAATAAAATTCTGACTCTCGTACAACTTGAACTTCCTACCTCTGCAATATGAAACACACGTTTTATACACGAGTTCCATGGCCATTTACAGGTGTTAGATCAGAAGCAGGAGTCAGGGCAGACGGGATAATCGAATAAAACACTCTACGGTTCAAGCAGAGTGTGTTTCCTTTTTTTATTATCTGAGCGTCTGCGAAATTTCATGCAAATCAATCTTAATTTACCACGTGTTTTGGCTCTTTCATAAAATATTCTGACTACGGCATTTCTACCTTTGAGCTGTAAAATTTCCCATAACTGGGGCCACTTATTACATTTTTTAATATGTGGAATGGTTCAGTTAGCACAAGAATCCAGAAGTACTTACTCCAGGTAGAGAGTCAGTGTTCACCGGTTCCCAGGAGATTGCTTGCACCTGTGTGTTGTGCACACTCAGGGCAGGGGGCAGGGTTGGCCGTCGCTGGCCCTTGTGATTGCCTGGGTTTTCCCTGCCATGGTCGAGGGCACCTGCAGCCTAGCCCTGCAGACGGGCAGGCTGTCACACTAAGTGGGCCCTTTTCAAGAGCCCTCAGGGAAGTCTGGGCTTCACCCAGGGTTTCGTGGGTCACCATGGCCACCCACTCCTGCGTTTCACTGAGGCTGGGTGTGGCCGTCCTGAAATTCGCCCTCATCCATTTTGGAGGATGGTGAGTTTCACTAGGGGGGCTCACGAGGGGTTGTTTCGGCTGTCAGGTTGCCGTGGACCAAGCCCCACTGTGAGAAGAAGGCTAACGGAGCCCTGAAAGCACAGCGCCCTCTGCTCAGGGGCCGAGGGGCCAGGCTGTCTTCCTGCCCTCCTCCGACCTCTTGTCTACAGGAGCTACCGGGGGCTTCTCCAATATCTCTGTTTGTTCAAGAAATCAATTTAAAGGTGGATTCAATTAACTGAAGTTCAAACGTGTCTAGGTCACCACTTCACTGTGGTTCCCGCTAAGCAACGTCTCCCAGCTCGCCGACCGCTTTGGCGGCAGCTGCCAAACCCTCCCAGTTACAAACACTGATCCAAATGATTGCCCTCATTTTCAAGGCTGGGAAAAGGCATAAGTAAGGAATTCTAATAAAATTCTGACTCTCGTACAACTTGAACTTCCTACCTCTGCAATATGAAACACACGTTTTATACACGAGTTCCATGGCCATTTACAGGTGTTAGATCAGAAGCAGGAGTCAGGGCAGACGGGATAATCGAATAAAACACTCTACGGTTCAAGCAGAGTGTGTTTCCTTTTTTTATTATCTGAGCGTCTGCGAAATTTCATGCAAATCAATCTTAATTTACCACGTGTTTTGGCTCTTTCATAAAATATTCTGACTACGGCATTTCTACCTTTGAGCTGTAAAATTTCCCATAACTGGGGCCACTTATTACATTTTTTAATATGTGGAATGGTTCAGTTAGCACAAGAATCCAGAAGTACTTACTCCAGGTAGAGAGTCAGTGTTCACCGGTTCCCAGGAGATTGCTTGCACCTGTGTGTTGTGCACACTCAGGGCAGGGGGCAGGGTTGGCCGTCGCTGGCCCTTGTGATTGCCTGGGTTTTCCCTGCCATGGTCGAGGGCACCTGCAGCCTAGCCCTGCAGACGGGCAGGCTGTCACACTAAGTGGGCCCTTTTCAAGAGCCCTCAGGGAAGTCTGGGCTTCACCCAGGGTTTCGTGGGTCACCATGGCCACCCACTCCTGCGTTTCACTGAGGCTGGGTGTGGCCGTCCTGAAATTCGCCCCCTCACATCCATTTTGGAGGATGGTGAGTAGAGGCCCCGCAGTTCCAGTTACAAGAGAAGAAAGTATGAAGCGGGGAGGTTGTGCTCACGAGGGGTTGATTTGGCTGGTTCAGGAAGTGTCACGTTAGGAGAACACAGCATTTGGTGTTACTTGGAGAGGCGGAAGCTTCCCAGGTGGCGAAGCGGTAAAGACCCCACCTCAGTGCAGGAGAGCTAAGAGACGCGGATTCGGTTCCTGGGCTGGGAATGTTCCCGGCAGTGGGGCACGGCAGCCCCCGCCAGGATGCTTGCCTGCAGAGTTCCACGGACAGAGAGGCGCGGCAGGCAGTGGTCCGTGGGGTGGCACAGAGTCAGACAGGACTGCAGAGGCGTAGCCCACCCTGGGGGAGTCTGGACAGTTCCAGGCTCTTCCATGGCAGCTGGAAGCTGCAGGGGCACAGCTTTCTTTAGCATGCATGCGTGTGGGCCGTCATTTCACGGGAGGACCTCAGACCACACGGCCCTCTCACGCAGGCAAGCGTGTCGTGGCCCCGCGCCCAGGAGGGAGTGAGCAGCGTGGGGTTTCTGCTCTTGTGCTCACCCATGACGAGGGCAGGTCAGCGTTGGAGACCCGGATTTAGTAAGCTCAAATTCATTTCTATTCCACATTCCAAGAGGATTTCTTCCCTGAAAAAAAAGAGGGCACAGGAAAGCAAGTTCCAGTGTTTTTATTCAAACATAATCCCTAATATCCTTTCTGGGTGCTCCCCAAAAGGACCGTTGTTTTTAAAAGGAAAGCATCAGCTAAGACAAACCATGTCACTGAGGGACCTTTAAAAAGCCACTGGGCATCTCTGCAGGACCACACTCGAAGCAGAGATCACAATCTCTCCCTTTCTTGAAAATCTCCGAAGTGTTTCTGAAACGGTTAATAAACGAGATAAGGGAAGCCAGGTGGCCGGCCGGGAGGCACCCCCCACAGCGCCTCCATGAGACAGGTGTCCGAGACACAGGTCCTGGGCCCAGGTGTTCTGTCCGGGTGGGAACACGTGCTTCTGCGTGCGCTCCGGCGGCCGGGCTGCGGGGCCGCCGGCTTCACGGCGCAGCTGCGACTCTGGAGGGGGGGGTGCGCGTCGTCCCACCCGCAGAGCTGCGAGCAAACGTGAAGCGTGGACTCGTGTGGCGCACGTCTACATTCGCCGTGTTTACCATCCGATTAAAAAGAAACAGCCTCCGCTCCTCTTCAGGGTGCTGCCAGTGACACGTGAAAAGATGACGTCCACGAGCTGTGGGCTGTGGTCACTGTGAGAAGAGGCAGGGCCAGGTCCCAGGCTGCTCACAAGGTGGGGACCAGGGCACAGACCTAGGAGGGACACACAAGGTGGGGACAGGGCACAAACGTCCAGCCATGAGAGGGCCTCGTGTGGGCGCGGGGACAGCGCTGTGATGGAGAGTTGGAATCTGCTGAGAGAGTAGAACCTAGATCGTCTCACCAAACAAAAGGTAAGAAGAGCTGGGGCCGGGGAAGCTGGGGAAGGCGCCTCACATAAAAGGATGACATTTGATGAAAGACCCAGAGACCTGAGCAGACGCCACGTGGGCGTCAAGCTGGAGATGTTGGTGCGGCTGGACCGGCAGGGCAGAGGTGCCGAGGCGGGAATACCCTGTCTGGGGGCGGGGGGCGGTGACCAGGAGGCAGAGGGACCAGCCTAGAGTCCTGCCTTGGAAAGCTGGGAGGAGGGCCATTGGCTCTTGGCTTACAGCTCTTCTCAGGACGCTAGGTCTGAAGGCCATGGGCATATTTCAAGTGACTCTGATTGAAAATTGGAACATCTATTTTACTTTCTTCAAGTACTTAAGAGAGAAAATATTAACTTCACTATTTCAACAGCTGGCATTTTCCATGAGTAGTTTGTGAGATGTCAGAAACAACTCTCCATTAATAAAACATTATTTGATTAGACTATAAATTAAGGAAATCGATGCTTTAAAAATATCGCACAGAGTTTCTGACTTTGGAGTGAACGCTGGCCTCGTCCGGGCTGTTGTCTGGGAAGTAGGACAGGCATTCTGGTGAGTGGCCGTGTCTTGAGATAAATGCCTTGCATTTTCTATTTGGGGCTGTCTTCAAATACTGGAAAACTAAAACAAAACCTCATTTTTGGTCATTGCTTGCAGGATATGAGCTTGATTTTTAGAAGCTGGCACGTCTTCCTCAGCGATCCTGGGACTCTGGAGGAGGGTCACCTGTTGGAGGCTGACCGCAGAGGAGGACTTGCACAGCCTCAGGGTCAGAAAAGCTCGGCTCGGGAGCAACTCAGCCCGCGAGCCACAGGTATGGCGCCTGCGCTCTAGAGCCTCAGAGCGGCAGCTCCTGAAGCCGTGCGCCCCGGAGCCCGAGCTCCACAGCAAGAGGGGTCACCGCAACAAGAAGCCCGCTCACCTCCACTAGAGAGGAGCCCCACTCCCTGCAACTGGAGGGGAGCCTGCGGCAGCAGCGAAAACCCAGAAGAGCCACAAATAAATAAATAAATGCATAAATAAATAAAACTTTTAAAAAAGAAAAGAAAAGGCTTGGCTTAGTGCTTCTCTGATTCCCCAAATGCTGGATGGGGATGACGGGGCAGAGGAGATGGGCTGTTGTTAGCTGTTGTAGAAGCACGTTTTCTGCAGTGATTGCAGGTACACAGGTATTTTAACATACGAACTTTGGCTTTTGTGGGCAGCAAAGGACATTTTCTAAACTGAAACTGCCCTTGATATTTTGACATGGGTTTGACTTTAACAAAGTCGCATGTATGCATGCTAAATTGCTTCAGTTGTTTCTGACTCTTCGTGACCCTGTGGACTGTGGCCTGCCAGGCTCCTCTGTCCGTAGATTCTCCAGAAAAGAATCGCTGGAGTGGGCTGCCATGCCCTCCTCCAGGGATCCTCCTGGCCCGGGGACCGAACCCCCGTCTCCTGTGGTTCCTGCATTGCACATGGATTCTTTTTTTATGTTTTTGGCCACTTCTATTGGTCTCTCATTGATTTATCTTTGCTCTTTGGCCTGTGTGGGCCTCCCATCACAATGGCCCCTCTCGTCACAGAGCACCAGCTCTGGGCACTTGCGCTCCAGAGCTCTGGCTCAGTAGTTGGGCACATCAGTCCAGCCGCTCCGCGGCACATGGGATCCTCCCAGGCCGGGGATCGAACCGGCACCCCTTGCACTGCAAGGCAGTGTCCCTACCCACTGAGCCACCAGGGAGGCCCCTGCAGATGGATTCTTTACAGCTGACCCACTGGGGAAGTCCTTAGCAAAGTTCTTTCACCCCAAACTAAAGTACCTGATGGAAAGAATGCAGGGATAATCTGGGGAGTAAAAAGCAAGCGAGTCCCTGGGTGCCCACCACGAAGGGCAGAGGTGAGTGGAGTGTGGTGGGGTCTCCTCTGTTCCTGTGCGCATGCCCACCGCCCGCCTCCTGGCCAGCCACGCCTCTCCGCCGGCTGTTTCCGAGTGTCTCGGGAGTCTTCCAGCAGTGCAGGTCCTGTCTCTGTCTCCCTCTCTCCGTGGGAGCAGCCCACTGAGACGCAGAACCGAGGCACCGGGGCCTCCCCCACCCCACCGGCTTCAGAGCCTGCCACCGCCTGGTGACAAGGGACCTGCTGTCGGCCAGGTGGCACGCATTCTCCAAGACCCTCCCACTTCCTCCGCACCGCCTGTCCCTTAAGGACTGGTTTCTGTGGCCATCCAGTCTCCTGAGCTTAATATTAGACTTCCACCTGAGGAATAACAACTAGTTCTAAAAGATGATCTGGTAACACTTTTGGCTTTTTTTCATTCAATAAACACTTTTTGGGTGCTGTTAATGCCAATATTTTCACGAAGAAGGGGAAAAAACAAGCTTCCGGGCACTGACATCAGCTGAACATCCCTATAGGAAGGGGAAACATTTTTTTTTTTAAAGAAAAATGCTAGAATGTGGCAAGGAGAATAAGAGCGAGGAGAAGTTAAGTGCCACTAAGGTCTACTAATTTCAGAACCTTTCTAGACCGATTCAATGGCAGCATCAAAGCCAGATACCTATTTATTTGGTTTTCCTGATGCACCAAGTTAGAACTAACTAGTTTCTGGCGGGAAACTTTTGTTCTCATTAGTCCATTTTTCACCTCCCGTTAGAACTCTAGCACTGTTTAAATGTGTCACCGGCTACGGAGCTCCACTGATGGAGAACAGGCTTTCATGTGGGAGGGGACTTAACCCTGAGAAAGTGGGTCATTTCACATAATTCCACCCTTATGTTTGAAGTCCTGGCCAAAGGGCATTAAATGCTGCCTTCAATTAGGATTCATTTGACAAGATGTCAGACAGTCAAGCTAAGTTCTTGATTTAAAATTGTGATTTGCAAAGAAATGGCCTAGGGGAGCATCGACCTCCACATCAGCACGTGGGGTGAGGTGGAGGAGAGAGGCTGGTGCAGCCCCACGAGCCCGATGGGAAGTGCATGGCCTCTTTAACACCAGGCGCTTTCATTAACCAATTCTTTATCTAAACAGAAGTTGGCCTGTTCTTGTCACGCCTTTGTTTAATTTTAGTGAACTGCTTTATATTTTGAACATTTCTTTCAGCATTTTTCCTAGTTCTTCATCTGAAGCCTGGGTTTCCCTCAGTGCTTTCCCCATAAACCCTTCCAAAAGCCAGGCTGGCCTTTCTCCTCCCTAGGCTCTCTCTTTTTCTAGATCCCTCTGGCTTGTTTCAGAGAACCGTCCTGGAATCTCTCCTTCCACATGTGTCTCGTTCGCCATGCCTCCACCTTCCACGCTGTCAGAACCAACGCCTTGGACACTCTCAACAACTAGGAAGCTCGTCTTCCTCCCTGACCTCTTGTTACAGAACTGAACTGGGTCCCCTGCCTGGCAAAGCCAATCCATTGATTTGGGGTTTTGCTGAAGGAAAGCCCAGTGTATTGCAGGCTCCAGCAAGGAGCATGGGTGGCTCATGCTCAAAGGACCAGAGCTCCCTGATGGCTGTCAGGGAAGGGATTATAGTGATGGGAAGAGGGAAAGGGTTTCAGGAAATGTGATCAGCTCGTGGCCACACTTCTGGTTGGTGGGCAATGAGCTAACAGAGCGGTGCCTGGGGAGTCCACATCATCAACCTGCTGGTCCTAACCTGCCTGGGGTCTGTGTGCTAATGGTCAGCAGTTTCCATCAGGTGGGAGTCTCCATAAACCAACCCACTGCTCGCTACTCAGGCCCAAATTTCCATCAGGTGGAGAACAGGCTTTCATGTGGGAGGGGACTTAACCCTGAGAAAGTGGGTCATTTCACATAATTCCACCCTTATGTTTGAAGTCCTGGCCAAAGGGCATTAAATGCTGCCTTCAATTAGGATTCATTTGACAAGATGTCAGACAGTCAAGCTAAGTTCTTGATTTAAAATTGTGATTTGCAAAGAAATGGCCTAGGGGAGCATCGACCTCCACATCAGCACGTGGGGTGAGGTGGAGGAGAGAGGCTGGTGCAGCCCCACGAGCCCGATGGGAAGTGCATGGCCTCTTTAACACCAGGCGCTTTCATTAACCAATTCTTTATCTAAACAGAAGTTGGCCTGTTCTTGTCACGCCTTTGTTTAATTTTTAGTGAACTGCTTTATATTTTGAACATTTTTTTTTCAGCATTTTTCCTAGTTCTTCATCTGAAGCCTGGGTTTCCCTCAGTGCTTTCCCCATAAACCCTTCCAAAAGCCAGGCTGGCCTTTCTCCTCCCTAGGCTCTCTCTTTTTCTAGATCCCTCTGGCTTGTTTCAGAGAACCGTCCTGGAATCTCTCCTTCCACATGTGTCTCGTTCGCCATGCCTCCACCTTCCACGCTGTCAGAACCAACGCCTTGGACACTCTCAACAACTAGGAAGCTCGTCTTCCTCCCTGACCTCTTGTTACAGAACTGAACTGGGTCCCCTGCCTGGCAAAGCCAATCCATTGATTTGGGGTTTTGCTGAAGGAAAGCCCAGTGTATTGCAGGCTCCAGCAAGGAGCATGGGTGGCTCATGCTCAAAGGACCAGAGCTCCCTGATGGCTGTCAGGGAAGGGATTATAGTGATGGGAAGAGGGAAAGGGTTTCAGGAAATGTGATCAGCTCGTGGCCACACTTCTGGTTGGTGGGCAATGAGCTAACAGAGCGGTGCCTGGGGAGTCCACATCATCAACCTGCTGGTCCTAACCTGCCTGGGGTCTGTGTGCTAATGGTCAGCAGTTTCCATCAGGTGGGAGTCTCCATAAAACAACCCACGACTGCTCGCTACTCATTGTTTCCTGTGCCCTTCAGGGAGGAGCTAAGGTCCTGGGACCCTGCTGATCATCTGTTTAAGCTGTCTTCGGTTCCTTCACCCACCAAGTGTTCATGTTTTCATCGTTAACTCCTGAGATGGGCTCTGGGGGCTCAAAGGAGGCCTGGAGCAAGGCCTTAGAGTTCAAGAGATGTGGGGCCTGGGGGTGGGGCCTTCTACCCAAGAGGGTCCTGGAGGGTCTGCTCCACGTCGTCCTGCTGCCAAGAGGCAGCTCTACCGGGTGTCCCCTCTTCTCCCCACTAAGCCTCAGCTTGCATCTGCATGCTGCTTCATGGGTGCAGCCTCACAAGACCTTAACCACGTTCCCCTGGGCTGCCCAAGCCTGGCTTTCCCCAGCATCTCCTGACAGCCCTCAAGAAGCGGGAAGGAAAGCACTTGAGAACAAAGGTCTCTGTCTAGCCCTCGGTGGAGATGAGGCAGGTCTATGATGGCACATGTGGGAAGTCCCCCAGCTGTCCACGCCCGTCCACGCACTTCATGGAAGGTGCCCCCTGACCAAGTCTGGCTGCTTGGAAAGACTGGAGTGTGTACCTTCCACATGCATGAGATGTTCCTATGGACATGGCTGTTGTTTAGTCACTAAGTCATGCCCAAGTCTTTGTGACCCCACGGACTGCAGCACGCCAGGCTTTCCTGTCCTTCACTGTCTCCCAGAGTTTGCTCAGATTCATGTCCATTGAGTGGGTGATGCCATCCAACCGTTTCCTCCTCTGTGGCCCCTTTCTCCGCTTGCCCCTGTCTTTCCCAGCATCAGGGTCTTTTCTAATGAGTCAGCTCTTTGCCTCCAATGGCCAAAGTATTGGGCCTCCGGCATCAGCATCAGTCCTTCCAGTTCCAACATGGTAGGGCTGGCCACCATTCTCTCCTCAAAGATGTCCCCCCTTGTTATGGATGCTAGCTGTGGAAATGGCCAAAGAAAGAATTGACTTCTTCACGGATTTAGGAGCCGGGATTTGCTCCTGTGTGGGAGTGATTATTGCCTGAGACCTTAGAACTCAATTCATAGACAATAGAAGATTTAAGGGTGTCCACAGGAGTTGAGGCCACTGTAGACGAGCCTGAGGCCAGAGGTCTGATACTGTGTCCATGGGTCTGCCAGGTGGGCGAGCGACAGATACTCCTATGGACTCAAAACCTTGGTTTGGTTGATGGGAATGTTTTCTGGATTCTGGTGCAGTTAATACTGAACTTTCCCTTCTTTTCCTTCGTGGCTCATAGTCATTCAGTTTTTAAAGGTCATTCTCAGCTCATCACAGCGAAACTATGTCTTCTATACTGTTAAGTTTTACTTTTAAATGCATTTATTGTATGATAAAGCTTTGAAAATGTATGCTTCGCATGTGAACTCAGTGGCAGTGATTGCTCAGGGCATTAAAGCTGAGCTCACACATCCAGCCCCACCACAGAGCTTATGTTTTATGCTTTGCTGATTTTCCTGACTTTCCTCAAACATGCATGTGTTACTGTTAGAAAGGCAGAATAATTCTACATAAGGTACATCTATTGTTTAGTCACTATAAATATCACATATGTTCGCTCTGATGATCCTTCCTGAACCCCATGCCCATTGACTGGAAGTCCAGCTACAGTATTGTTTGTAGTTGCTGATTTTTCTGGCAGCGGCGAGTAGCTGGCAGGATCTCAGCTCCCCACCAGGACTTAACCCCACCCTTGGCAGTGACGGCGCAGAGTCCGGGTCGCTGGGTCGCCAGGGAAGTCGCTTAGTCCGTGCGTATAACAGACACCTCTCCAGGCCACCCTGCCTCGAGCCCAGCTCCTCCTTCTCCTCGTCTCTAGGACAAGCGCCTTCATGAAGGTGGTGACGTGAGCCACCATCGTCACATTCCTCCCCCCCTACCCAGGAGGCTTGTCCGGAAATTTTCAGAACTCCTCCCACTTTGTGGCTTCTCTCCTGCGTTACTGCCCCTCCAACCCGCCCTCCGTAATGCTGCAGGAGCAGGGTAATCATCCTAATACACAGACTCGCCCAAAGCCAGACTCCTCAGGGTGCCAGGGACTCGGCTGCCTGGCCCATGCCCATGTGATGTCCCGCCCCCCGCCCCCTCCGTCAGACCCCAGAGGCCCTGTTCCGGCCTGCCGGGCAGCTTGCAGTCACCCACACCTGCCAGCCAGCTCACCTGTCCCGCAAGATCCCACCACCATCCACTCACGCTTCTCCAAGACTGAACACAACCCCCTCCTTGGAATTGCTCAGTCTACCTACTTTTCACCACAAATGCCCTGTGGTGTTTTTTTGGGGGGACACTTCTGTTGGTCTTTCACTTATTTATCTTTGTTCTTTGGCCTGTGTGGGCCTCCCATTGCAGTGGCCTCTCTCGCTGCCGAGCACTGGCTCTGGGTGCATGCGCTCCAGAGCTCCAGCTCAGTAGTTGGATACACCAGTCCAGCCGCTCCGCAGCACATGGGATCTTCCCAGGCCAGGGATCCAACCGGCGCCCCTTGCACTGCAAGGCGGTGTCTCTACCCACTGGACCGCCCGGGGAGCCCCTGCCCTGTGGTTTTTATCACGTGGACCGTGATGAACTTGGAGCCATTGCCAGTCCCTCCATGCTTCCAGGCCTGTGCGCATGGCTGGTAGACACCGTTCAGGGCAGGAGCGTGTCCTGGGCTGCAGAGCTGAGGTCTGCCTGTTTGCCCTGGGTCTCCTCAGCCGCATGCCGCTGAGCAGAAGGGCAGGGACCAGGTCTCTTGGCCTCGTGATGAAGCCTCGACTGTGCAGGACTCGGGCTCACGAAGGACAGCAGCAGCACGCTGAGAAACTGGCCACCTGAGGCAGGCTCCCGCGTGCCGCTCTGGGCACCTGAGAAGAGCAAATGCTTCCAGACTCGGGCTGGCGTGAGGGGAGTTGGTTCGTTCACTGACGCTTTGCTGTGTAGACACTGCTCCGCTGTGTAGACACGGCTGGTGCCGGACATTGCAATGCGTGTGATTGCATTTGATTTACCCTGATGTCTAAATCTACTTTTTGGCACAGAAACCTAAGAGAAAATGAAAATCTGCCTTGGATTTTGGAATGAACACCACCACACAGATTCTGTGCGAGGCCGTCAGGGCTAGTTTAGCTTCTTTGCTTCGCACAGATCAGAACTGTGTCTTTAAAGGAAGAAGCCGTTCTGGGCACGGGGAGCCAAGTTCCTGTCACCCTCCGATACGTGCTGGGAACCAGGACAGAGAAGAAAGGAGAGTGTCAGAGCGCTGACCCGCCACGATCTTCTTCCTGTGGCCTAATCAGAGCTGCTTTGTGGAGGACCAGTCGTGTAACAGATAAATCAAGAGATGCTTAAACTGGAACATTTTGCGGAGAGAAAGAAGTCGGCCCCCAACTGACAGTTCCATCTGGAAGTCCGTTTCCCTCTGCTGTTGCGTCCTCAGTCCTAATGGACCTCTTGCACAAAACACTACACGCCGGCAGTGTCGTAACGGGGGACGGTTGCATTATGTCTGTTCTAGAATCATCTTTCCCCTTGTCACCATCTCGGAGCGGTCACCTCAGTGTTTGCAGCGCTCCAGCAGCCTGCAGCTTGCTGGGGATTCACCCTGGACGTTTCCAGGATGAGTGACAAAGTCCCCGTGTTTAAGTATATTCTGGTGTGAATCACACCCAGAGAACTTGGGAAAGAGACATGGGAGAAAGGGCACAAGTGGTCCAGCTTCTTGTTTGTTGTTTCAATATCACACATCAGGGTACTGCCAGAAGGCACGCTCAGCTCTCCTGACCAGAAACCTTCATTCAAAAATGTCAGTATCATTTAACAGCAAAAGCAGTGTAATTACTGTATTCAATGAACAGTTAACAAGACACAGACATTTTCAGCTAAAAGAGGACTTTCCAGAGTGTACCTTTTAGCAATTTAGTAGTTAGTTAGTTAAAAAAAAAATCTTTTTTAACAACATCTGGTGAACAGTCTCTAATTTCTGGAGCTTTGGAATGAAAAGCCACTGTACAAATTCATTGCTACGAACAGTCTGCCAGTTGTTTACCTTTATGCCAATCTCATCCCCTACCAGACAAATATATTTCAAATGTGTTTCTGTATTAAACACCAAAGCATAACAAAAAGCAATTTCAGATTTCTGGGCATGACGTCAATGCCATTCGGTTCACCAGCTGCCACCCATGGGTTAAGATGCCGTCACTGTCCTGGTCATAAAATCAGCTGCCCTGTACAGAGGACGAAAGGCCACCCCTCCTTTCCATTTTCTGGATCCTCCAGACGGGCCACGCCCAGGAGCGGCTGGCATGCAGAGGTGGGGCTGGGCACTCGCTTCAGCTAAGCTGGTCCTCTCCGGCCTCTTTTCTCCGTAAGCGAGGTCAGCGTGAATGATCCTAAAACAGGTGAGGACAAATCTACATCCACAGAAGTTGCCGGGCGTTACCGGCCTCACCCAGCTGTCGGTGCCGCCCCAGGAACCTCCAGCCTGGCAACGAGCATATCAACAGCCTGAAACGCTTACGCTGTTCTGCAGTTTAATGAGCTGCCGAAGCCCATCTCCTTTAAGATTTTCAGAAGGTTTTACGGCTGAGTTAATTTACATGCCTGGTTTACCCAGACCAATATCGAGCTACATTTTGCTTTGAAATGCGTGACATTAGTCACTGACAAGGATTGGGGTGAAAACTTCATCTTCAGTAGAGTGACACCTTGAATTGATTAGAGTTCTTTCTTCTAAGAGACACGTAGTATGTTCACTTCACAATGCGCCGCTTGAATTTCTGAGGGTGAAGTGTAGCTTCAGTTTATGGGTGAGGAGATAGAGATTAAGAAGCCAATTCAAGCAAAAAGTTGGTCCTCACTGGGAGTGCTCGTTTCGTGGTGAGAAAGTCAGACTGTAAGTCGAAGGGGAGGCTACGCCCTGCAGCCAGCCGTCAGCTCTGAGAAGCTGGAGAGGCCGCCCATTTTTCCAGCACCCTGGCTGCACCGTCTTAAGTGGAGCCAAAGTTCAGTTCCCTTTTGTGTCTTCAAAACTATAGACGCGGAGTTCAGTGGGTGCTAGCTGTATGATTTCCAGAAAAACCTTTTGGAAAAGGCAGAGTTTAGACTCTGAATGGGAAAGGTCTCCTAAGAAAGCAGACCTGGGTGTGTACGTCGGCGGAGCACTCTGCGGTCGCCTGCCCTGGGAGATGAGACCTGCTCCCCAGGGCAGGGGGCTTGTCGCCACGACGGCCCGAGTGGCTTCTGCAAACGAGAAACCCGCTTCCCACGTGGATCAGAGGAGGAATTGTCACAGGCTGTAGGGAAAGAGGAGGAAGGACCTGAGGCCATTCTCAGCCTGCCCTGTAACCAGGAAAAGGACGAAAGGCCACCCCTCCTTTCCATTTTCTGGATCCTCCAGACGGGCCACGCCCAGGAGCGGCTGGCATGCAGAGGTGGGGCTGGGCACTCGCTTCAGCTAAGCTGGTCCTCTCCGGCCTCTTTTCTCCGTAAGCGAGGTCAGCGTGAATGATCCTAAAACAGGTGAGGACAAATCTACATCCACAGAAGTTGCCGGGCGTTACCGGCCTCACCCAGCTGTCGGTGCCGCCCCAGGAACCTCCAGCCTGGCAACGAGCATATCAACAGCCTGAAACGCTTACGCTGTTCTGCAGTTTAATGAGCTGCCGAAGCCCATCTCCTTTAAGATTTTCAGAAGGTTTTACGGCTGAGTTAATTTACATGCCTGGTTTACCCAGACCAATATCGAGCTACATTTTGCTTTGAAATGCGTGACATTAGTCACTGACAAGGATTGGGGTGAAAACTTCATCTTCAGTAGAGTGACACCTTGAATTGATTAGAGTTCTTTCTTCTAAGAGACACGTAGTATGTTCACTTCACAATGTGCGCCGCTTGAATTTCTGAGGGTGAAGTGTAGCTTCAGTTTATGGGTGAGGAGATAGAGATTAAGAAGCCAATTCAAGCAAAAAGTTGGTCCTCACTGGGAGTGCTCGTTTCGTGGTGAGAAAGTCAGACTGTAAGTCGAAGGGGAGGCTACGCCCCTGCAGCCAGCCGTCAGCTCTGAGAAGCTGGAGAGGCCGCCCATTTTTCCAGCACCCTGGCTGCACCGTCTTAAGTGGAGCCAAAGTTCAGTTCCCTTTTGTGTCTTCAAAACTATAGACGCGGAGTTCAGTGGGTGCTAGCTGTATGATTTCCAGAAAAACCTTTTGGAAAAGGCAGAGTTTAGACTCTGAATGGGAAAGGTCTCCTAAGAAAGCAGACCTGGGTGTGTACGTCGGCGGAGCACTCTGCGGTCGCCTGCCCTGGGAGATGAGACCTGCTCCCCAGGGCAGGGGGCTTGTCGCCACGACGGCCCGAGTGGCTTCTGCAAACGAGAAACCCGCTTCCCACGTGGATCAGAGGAGGAATTGTCACAGGCTGTAGGGAAAGAGGAGGAAGGACCTGAGGCCATTCTCAGGGAGGGAACCGAGAGGACAAAGTGGCTTACCTGGAGCCTGATCAACCCCCTTCCTGGTGGTGTGGAGCTGGGCTTCTCGTCCACGCACCTGGAGTCCGCAGCGGAAAGCCCAGGGTGCCCACGAGGGTCTGGGTGGACGGCTGTGCAGCGGAGAGAGGGCTGGCACTTGGTGTTTCAGAGAGTTTGCCCTGAGGGCTTCCTCACACCCAGATGATAAACTGGCCAGGGAGGAGCATCTCACCGGAATCTGCAGGTCACCTGCACAGCGTGTCCAGTCGCTGTGGCGGTGTGACCCGTTCACTCTGTCTACTGACCAGATCTCTCCTGATCACTTGATCTGTCCTGGTTTGAAACTCTGTGGAGTCGAGTTTACTGGAAATAACACACCTCTGTATATTTCTTATAGTAATTATTTAATTTGATTTATGAATGTAGATATATATTATTTTGTTTATAGAATTTAATAAATTTACCTTCTTTGCTTGACAGCACTTTGGCTCTGAAATTAGCCTTAAGTGATACTAAATTAACAGCGTTTGATTTGTATTTGCCTACTACCTTTTCACCATCATTTATCTTAATGGTTGGATTGCTTCCTGGCTTGCTCAACCTCTTGCAGTGTCCGATTGTCTGCGCCCCCATGGGCGTAGCCCACCCCGGTTCCTTCTTTTTTGACGAACCTGCCTCCTGCTTGGCAGGTGGGTTGTTTCTGGAGGCCGCCCATTTTTCCAGCACCCTGGCTGCACCGTCTTAAGTGGAGCCAAAGTTCAGTTCCCTTTTGTGTCTTCAAAACTATAGACGCGGAGTTCAGTGGGTGCTAGCTGTATGATTTCCAGAAAAACCTTTTGGAAAAGGCAGAGTTTAGACTCTGAATGGGAAAGGTCTCCTAAGAAAGCAGACCTGGGTGTGTACGTCGGCGGAGCACTCTGCGGTCGCCTGCCCTGGGAGATGAGACCTGCTCCCCAGGGCAGGGGGCTTGTCGCCACGACGGCCCGAGTGGCTTCTGCAAACGAGAAACCCGCTTCCCACGTGGATCAGAGGAGGAATTGTCACAGGCTGTAGGGAAAGAGGAGGAAGGACCTGAGGCCATTCTCAGGGAGGGAACCGAGAGGACAAAGTGGCTTACCTGGAGCCTGATCAACCCCCTTCCTGGTGGTGTGGAGCTGGGCTTCTCGTCCACGCACCTGGAGTCCGCAGCGGAAAGCCCAGGGTGCCCACGAGGGTCTGGGTGGACGGCTGTGCAGCGGAGAGAGGGCTGGCACTTGGTGTTTCAGAGAGTTTGCCCTGAGGGCTTCCTCACACCCAGATGATAAACTGGCCAGGGAGGAGCATCTCACCGGAATCTGCAGGTCACCTGCACAGCGTGTCCAGTCGCTGTGGCGGTGTGACCCGTTCACTCTGTCTACTGACCAGATCTCTCCTGATCACTTGATCTGTCCTGGTTTGAAACTCTGTGGAGTCGAGTTTACTGGAAATAACACACCTCTGTATATTTCTTATAGTAATTATTTAATTTGATTTATGAATGTAGATATATATTATTTTGTTTATAGAATTTAATAAATTTACCTTCTTTGCTTGACAGCACTTTGGCTCTGAAATTAGCCTTAAGTGATACTAAATTAACAGCGTTTGATTTGTATTTGCCTACTACCTTTTCACCATCATTTATCTTAATGGTTGGATTGCTTCCTGGCTTGCTCAACCTCTTGCAGTGTCCGATTGTCTGCGACCCCATGGGCCGTAGCCCACCAGGTTCCTCTGTCCATGAGATTCTCCTGGCAAGAATATCGGAGTGGGTTGCTTTGCCCTCTTCTCAACTCGGTGATCGAACCTGCGCCTCCTGCTTGGCAGGTGGGTTGTTTACCCCTGTGCCACCTGGGAGCCCCATGGTTAGATTACACGTGGCATAATGCTGGGTTTTGCCTTGCGGTACAGCTTCTAAGTCTGTTTCTGTTATTAAGTAGGTTTTGTCCATTTGTATTTGTTGATGTCTTAAACAAATTTCTAGGTGTCATGATTGTTAACATTGTACCTTTTATTTAAATTTAAGAGTTTTCATAATATGGTTTTATTTTCTTAATTCCTTTTACACTATGTCTTCTGATAACTTGGATGGTTTAAATTTTTTCTCTAATGGCCAACTTTATAAATTTACTTTACATATTTTCAGACAATATTCTTTGACCTCTATTACCATTATTATGATTAAAATATCTTCCCTTCTCACCTTCTTTGTATTTTTCCCATCATGAAATTTTATTTCTTTTATTCTTAATAGTGTTACCTTATATCTTTAACTGTAGTTTTATTTCTTGATTCATCAGCTCTGAGTGGCATAATGGTCTGTCCGGTGTAAAAGAATAGGATGAAATTAGCATACTTATACTTTTTCACACTTTCTTTTTTTTTTCTTCTCACATCATTTGTGGCATCATTTCCTCATGGACAAGATTCATAAAGTTCACTGTTTTCAACCCGTACTTACTTTAATCTTAATCCTGCAGTTTGATGGATTTAGTGTTTACTGCTAGCTTTGGCCAAAGTCCATCCTTTAACTATTTCTTCAGTGAGAGGTCATGGGAACGGAGTCCCTGTATCCTCTGTGCGTTTGTAGTTGCCTCTTAAACCGTCTGTGGGAATTCGGTCAACGTGATGGTCTCAGCCCTTCACCTCTGCCACTGAGGCCATCACAGGTACTGTCGCCCGTCTCCTGAGTCACTGCCGACCTTAGAGAAGTGGAGGCCGACCTGGAAGTTTCTTCCTAGAGAGGTGCATTGCTCTTCTCAACTCGCAGTGTATTGCGAAGGCCGTAGCCCACCAGGTTCCTCTGTCCATGAGATTCTCCTGGCAAGAATATCGGAGTGGGTTGCTTTGCCCTCTTCTCAACTCGGTGATCGAACCTGCGCCTCCTGCTTGGCAGGTGGGTTGTTTACCCCTGTGCCACCTGGGAGCCCCATGGTTAGATTACACGTGGCATAATGCTGGGTTTTGCCTTGCGGTACAGCTTCTAAGTCTGTTTCTGTTATTAAGTAGGTTTTGTCCATTTGTATTTGTTGATGTCTTAAACAAATTTCTAGGTGTCATGATTGTTAACATTGTACCTTTTATTTAAATTTAAGAGTTTTCATAATATGGTTTTATTTTCTTAATTCCTTTTACACTATGTCTTCTGATAACTTGGATGGTTTAAATTTTTTCTCTAATGGCCAACTTTATAAATTTACTTTACATATTTTCAGACAATATTCTTTGACCTCTATTACCATTATTATGATTAAAATATCTTCCCTTCTCACCTTCTTTGTATTTTTCCCATCATGAAATTTTATTTCTTTTATTCTTAATAGTGTTACCTTATATCTTTAACTGTAGTTTTATTTCTTGATTCATCAGCTCTGAGTGGCATAATGGTCTGTCCGGTGTAAAAGAATAGGATGAAATTAGCATACTTATACTTTTTCACACTTTCTTTTTTTTTTCTTCTCACATCATTTGTGGCATCATTTCCTCATGGACAAGATTCATAAAGTTCACTGTTTTCAACCCGTACTTACTTTAATCTTAATCCTGCAGTTTGATGGATTTAGTGTTTACTGCTAGCTTTGGCCAAAGTCCATCCTTTAACTATTTCTTCAGTGAGAGGTCATGGGAACGGAGTCCCTGTATCCTCTGTGCGTTTGTAGTTGCCTCTTAAACCGTCTGTGGGAATTCGGTCAACGTGATGGTCTCAGCCCTTCACCTCTGCCACTGAGGCCATCACAGGTACTGTCGCCCGTCTCCTGAGTCACTGCCGACCTTAGAGAAGTGGAGGCCGACCTGGAAGTTTCTTCCTAGAGAGGTGCATCTAATGGCTGCTTCTTGCTCATTTACTTTGGGTGTTCCATGGGTGCTTTCTTAAACATTCATGTCCAGCTGCTTTACTACGGTTGTTTCTTAATATTGATCATTTTCTGTAAGCTTTTTGGGGTGTACTTCTCAATTGGCAGACTCAAATCTAATTGTATTACTTCTAAGTTCTCCTGAAATATATATTTTTAAATTATAAAATAATTTAAATAAACACGAAAGTATAGAGAAAAATAGAAAAACACTCCCCATATCTACTACCCAGCACTAGCAAATCTTAAGTTTCACCCACTTTTGAAATCAAGGTTTGGAGGAAAAGTGTGAGAAGATCCTCTGTCGTGAATCTGTTGCTACAGTTAAACGGGTTTGGTCAAGTGGGTCTGGCATTGCTGACTTTGAAATCCACTGGCTTAATCTTCAAAGACTGTATACAATAGTACTACTCCTCGGAATCTTAGATATTTTTGACTTCATCTCCTTAATGATGGATTTGCGATCGCTAGTCGTGCTTCAGCTCTGTCGTACAAAGGGTCTCCTCAGTTGTGCAAGGCCATTACAGGGAAGGCAGACTCTGTCGGGGAGCTTCCGTGCGGGTGTGTAGCCGCCATCTAGATGCAGGAGCTGTTCAAGCACAGTCCCTGCCCCACAGTCGTCCCACTTCCACATTTTGGGGCCGGCGGGGGGCTGCTTGGGGGTGGAAGAGCATCTCTCCCAAAGTCACATCCATCTGGGATCTCAGAATGTGATCCTGTTTGGACGCGGGGTCTTTGCAGATCAGTGGTCGAGCTACGGTAAGATGTGCTCATCCTGGAGCAGGGTGGCCCCTGAGCTCCAAACGTCTCCTGTCAGAGCCACAGGGACAGCGCCGAGTAACCAGCCTCCAGAATCACGCGGAGAACGAACACACCGCTGCTGTTTGCGCTCATCCAGGTGTGGTTTGTTCTTGCAGCCTCAGGAATCAAGCCCCGGGTGGCCAACCGTTTCCTTACGTCCACAGCTCCATGAAGAGACAGGAAGCAGGGAGAGAAAGCAGTTCACCATGCTTGCTCCAGCCTGGGTGGCAATGCGCCCCGGAGGGCCAGTGACAGGAAGCGGGGAGAGAAAGCAGTTCACCATGCTTGCTCCAGCCTGGGTGGCAGTGCCCCCCGGAGGGCCAGTGAACAGCAGCAGGAAGTGTGGGGGTGAGACAGGCCAGAGGGTCACTGGCGGCCACACTCCGTCTGGCCGATTGTGCAGCCTGGGCAGCCGGGCGAGGAGCCACTGGTCAGTCTCCCCACTAGAGGAGCTCCTGGGATTCTGAGAAACAGCTGTCTTCCCTGGTCACCGAAGTCAACAGGTTTTCTGTGGCATTTAAGGCTCTAATTTTCCTTGTGTTGCTTCCTGAGGCTGACCACCTCCATCAAGGCTTCCCTCAGGGGTTCACACACCAGAGCTTGCACTCAGGTCAGAGTGTTCTCTCTGGGCAAAATGCAGCTTCCTGTTTCAGAGAAGAAGGATTTAAAGGCTTTTAAAAGGGCTCCCAAATCAAAAGCACCAAAATGATTACAATAGTACTACTCCTCGGAATCTTAGATATTTTTGACTTCATCTCCTTAATGATGGATTTGCGATCGCTAGTCGTGCTTCAGCTCTGTCGTACAAAGGGTCTCCTCAGTTGTGCAAGGCCATTACAGGGAAGGCAGACTCTGTCGGGGAGCTTCCGTGCGGTGTGTAGCCGCCATCTAGATGCAGGAGCTGTTCAAGCACAGTCCCTGCCCCACAGTCGTCCCACTTCCACATTTTGGGGCCGGCGGGGGGCTGCTTGGGGGTGGAAGAGCATCTCTCCCAAAGTCACATCCATCTGGGATCTCAGAATGTGATCCTGTTTGGACGCGGGGTCTTTGCAGATCAGTGGTCGAGCTACGGTAAGATGTGCTCATCCTGGAGCAGGGTGGCCCCTGAGCTCCAAACGTCTCCTGTCAGAGCCACAGGGACAGCGCCGAGTAACCAGCCTCCAGAATCACGCGGAGAACGAACACACCGCTGCTGTTTGCGCTCATCCAGGTGTGGTTTGTTCTTGCAGCCTCAGGAATCAAGCCCCGGGTGGCCAACCGTTTCCTTACGTCCACAGCTCCATGAAGAGACAGGAAGCAGGGAGAGAAAGCAGTTCACCATGCTTGCTCCAGCCTGGGTGGCAATGCGCCCCGGAGGGCCAGTGACAGGAAGCGGGGAGAGAAAGCAGTTCACCATGCTTGCTCCAGCCTGGGTGGCAGTGCCCCCCGGAGGGCCAGTGAACAGCAGCAGGAAGTGTGGGGGTGAGACAGGCCAGAGGGTCACTGGCGGCCACACTCCGTCTGGCCGATTGTGCAGCCTGGGCAGCCGGGCGAGGAGCCACTGGTCAGTCTCCCCACTAGAGGAGCTCCTGGGATTCTGAGAAACAGCTGTCTTCCCTGGTCACCGAAGTCAACAGGTTTTCTGTGGCATTTAAGGCTCTAATTTTCCTTGTGTTGCTTCCTGAGGCTGACCACCTCCATCAAGGCTTCCCTCAGGGGTTCACACACCAGAGCTTGCACTCAGGTCAGAGTGTTCTCTCTGGGCAAAATGCAGCTTCCTGTTTCAGAGAAGAAGGATTTAAAAAGGCTTTTAAAAGGGCTCCCAAGACTCCTTGAATAGCAAACAGCTTTTAAAATACAACACTTTAATGGGGTATGGGTAACCAATTCAAAAACAAAAGGATTGAATATCCCTTTAAATGTATATGGGCTTAAAATGCAAGAAGGAGACAGATTTGGCAAAAGTTTCTTCTGGATTTTACAGAATTCAAAATGCTTGAAAAATTTTCTCCACCTGTGACCAAACACAACGGCAAGAATTTATCAACTATCCAGAGACAGCGAAAGTGATCTGTGTAAATCCAAACAGCTCGTGGGCAGCCGCGTCCTCTGGAAAGGCTCTCGGCTCCCAGGCCCGGCTCAGAGAGGGTGCGGGGCACCTGGTGGGGGAGGGCAGGAGCTAGTGCCCCAGTTGACCTGGCTGCCCTCAGTCCTGCTGCATCATCTGCTGCACCCTCTTTGCTCACATTCAGAGGACGTTGGATAGTGGTCTTTGTGTAAACTGGACTCTCTGAATCCGCATCAGTGTACTCACTCAAAGAACGTGCGCAGAGCCTCGTGCAGCGCAGAGCCCGCTCAGTGGAGCATCTCACCTTGTTCTGCTTATTAACATGGGCTGATGAAGCCCAAACAAGTAACTGCTTTGTAAGCCCGGGAACCCACTTCTGGGTGGAGTCCTTGTGGCTGGCAATAGGAGGGAAGGACAAACCTAGACCCAGTCAGTCCGGCAAAGCCCCAGCCTCTGCTGGGCCTGTGAGGGAGGCAGGACAGCCACCCTGAGCTCCAGGGAGCCAGGGAAGGGGGTCTGTGGTCTTAGTTTGGGCTCCAGTAGCAGACGCTGACACGAGGGATGAGGACCACCCTCCTGCCTGCTCTAGTGAGCGCAGATGCCAGGGCTGAAATGTGGAAGAGGAGGACGGGTCCACCAGGGATCCCAGGGCATTTCCTGGGTGGATTCTGAGAAACAGCTGTCTTCCCTGGTCACCGAAGTCAACAGGTTTTCTGTGGCATTTAAGGCTCTAATTTTCCTTGTGTTGCTTCCTGAGGCTGACCACCTCCATCAAGGCTTCCCTCAGGGGTTCACACACCAGAGCTTGCACTCAGGTCAGAGTGTTCTCTCTGGGCAAAATGCAGCTTCCTGTTTCAGAGAAGAAGGATTTAAAAAGGCTTTTAAAAGGGCTCCCAAGACTCCTTGAATAGCAAACAGCTTTTAAAATACAACACTTTAATGGGGTATGGGTAACCAATTCAAAAACAAAAGGATTGAATATCCCTTTAAATGTATATGGGCTTAAAATGCAAGAAGGAGACAGATTTGGCAAAAGTTTCTTCTGGATTTTACAGAATTCAAAATGCTTGAAAAATTTTCTCCACCTGTGACCAAACACAACGGCAAGAATTTATCAACTATCCAGAGACAGCGAAAGTGATCTGTGTAAATCCAAACAGCTCGTGGGCAGCCGCGTCCTCTGGAAAGGCTCTCGGCTCCCAGGCCCGGCTCAGAGAGGGTGCGGGGCACCTGGTGGGGGAGGGCAGGAGCTAGTGCCCCAGTTGACCTGGCTGCCCTCAGTCCTGCTGCATCATCTGCTGCACCCTCTTTGCTCACATTCAGAGGACGTTGGATAGTGGTCTTTGTGTAAACTGGACTCTCTGAATCCGCATCAGTGTACTCACTCAAAGAACGTGCGCAGAGCCTCGTGCAGCGCAGAGCCCGCTCAGTGGAGCATCTCACCTTGTTCTGCTTATTAACATGGGCTGATGAAGCCCAAACAAGTAACTGCTTTGTAAGCCCGGGAACCCACTTCTGGGTGGAGTCCTTGTGGCTGGCAATAGGAGGGAAGGACAAACCTAGACCCAGTCAGTCCGGCAAAGCCCCAGCCTCTGCTGGGCCTGTGAGGGAGGCAGGACAGCCACCCTGAGCTCCAGGGAGCCAGGGAAGGGGGTCTGTGGTCTTAGTTTGGGCTCCAGTAGCAGACGCTGACACGAGGGATGAGGACCACCCTCCTGCCTGCTCTAGTGAGAGCGCAGATGCCAGGGCTGAAATGTGGAAGAGGAGACGGGCCACGCCCTGGGCACCCACTAGTCCCACCAGGGATCCCAGGGAGACGGTGCCGCTGGCCTGAGGCTGGTCCACCCCGTGAGGAGATGCACCTGCCGTGGCTGCTTGCAGAGCGTCCCCACCCGGGGGCTGGTTTCCCGCCTCGCGGGAAAGTGGTGGGGTCTGGCAGGGGCTTCCTGGCAGGGTGCCGCGGGCCACGCCGAGGGCCTCATCAGGTCTATCTGCTGTTGGAATCACAAGGGCGAAGGTGCGGGTGACCAGTGCTGGGGTTCAGAGGAGGGAAGAGCCCCATGGGGTGAGGTGAGGAGTCAGCTCTACTTACAGAGAGTCAGCAGGTGGGCTCTCAGGGCTGCTCCTGAACTGGGGGTGGAAGATTGCTGAGGGGCACCTCCTGGGGGTGCCCTGCCGGGCACAGAGCTGGCAGATGGCTGTGGACAGCTCACGGTCAACAGTGGCCGACTGGTGACCTCCGAGGGAGAGATTTTCACTGTGGGATCAAAAGACATGGCTTTGAGGGCTTCACTGGTGGTCCAGTGGGTAAGGACACCGCCTTGCAGTGCAAGGGGCGCCGATTCGATCCCTGGCCTGGGAAGAGCCCACGTGCCGTGGAGCGGCTGGACCAATGTGTCCAATTACCAAGCCAGAGCTCTGGAGCGCATGTGCCCAGAGCCGGTGCTCTGCGACAACAGAGGCCGCCACGATGGGAGGCCCACATGGGCCGAAGAACAAAGATGGATGAAAATGAACAAATGAAAGACCAAAGAAGTGGCCCGCCTGCTCCCCTCCCTCCCCACCCCACCCCCCTCAAATAAATAAATAAATAAATAAATAAATAAATCTTTAAACCAATTAAGTTGATGTTAGGCAGTTAATAAATTGCAATTTCGCCCATTTACACTCTAATCAGATAATGTGGCCCAGATTTGTGAAACACAGCCCATCGGAGATTAGAGTGAAATGTGCCTATACTCTCAGTGGCTTTGGGATGCTTATTCTAAAGTGAGAGTAGAATTCAAGGGTGAGAGATGATCGCTGGGAGGAGGCATGGCAGCCCACTCTAGCACCCTCGCCTGGAGCAGCCTGTGAACTGAGGAGACTGACAGACTGTGATCCACGGGGTCGCAAAGAGTCAGACGTGGCTGAAGCAGCTTAGCACTCACCAGCTGTGCGTTGGGCTCTCTCGGCCAGCGGCAGAAAATTAGCATCGTCTGCCCGCGTGCCAGGGATGGTCCCAGGCAGGGAGCAGGGGGTGCCCAGGAGCCACCCTCCAAGGCTCAGGGACCACACCTCCTCTGTGCGAGTGCCCCGTGTGACTGGCACCCCTGGGCACACATCCCCGGAACGTCCACCCACAGGCACACGTCCTTGGAGCACCTGGAATTACCCCGTGTCAAGCACTGTGCCTTTGGGGAACTTGGTGCTTAAACCCCCAGAAGAGCGTCCCCGGTTGGTGATGCTGGCAGAGGTGGAGACTCAGGACATGCGTGGAGTACGTGAGCCAGTGACGGCCGTGATGAATTGCTGAGTGATCCAGGCCTTCAGGAGCCCCTCGCTCACTAGGACCTTTGTCCCCAGGGGTGGCACTCATCCCAGCTTTTGTTCAAGCTTTTCTCTTCTCTAGTGAGGGTTCAGAGACTCTGGCCCTGCCCTTGTCTAAGCAGTCTCTTTCTGTAGGTCGATCGTATACTCATGTCTTTAGCTTTTATTGGGCAATAATTCTGAGACCCATATGTAATTCATTAGTATGTAAAATGCTCTGCTATCTGAGCCAAAATAATATCCAGGCTGTCTGAAAGTCTGGCAACAGAGGCTAAACTTATTTCAAATAGTTTATTAGTTACATTTTCAAATAATATGCTTAATATGTTTCCCTTCAACCTCCAGACACCTTTTAGGTAAAGTAACTCTAAATTTAAAATAAGAGGTTTGATCTTTAGCCTGAAAAATACAATAAGTATACTAAATTGCAATTTCCATTTACACTCAAGATAATGTGGCCCAGATTTGTGAAACACAGCCCATCGGAGATTAGAGTGAAATGTGCCTATACTCTCAGTGGCTTTGGGATGCTTATTCTAAAGTGAGAGTAGAATTCAAGGGTGAGAGATGATCGCTGGGAGGAGGCATGGCAGCCCACTCTAGCACCCTCGCCTGGAGCAGCCTGTGAACTGAGGAGACTGACAGACTGTGATCCACGGGGTCGCAAAGAGTCAGACGTGGCTGAAGCAGCTTAGCACTCACCAGCTGTGCGTTGGGCTCTCTCGGCCAGCGGCAGAAAATTAGCATCGTCTGCCCGCGTGCCAGGGATGGTCCCAGGCAGGGAGCAGGGGGTGCCCAGGAGCCACCCTCCAAGGCTCAGGGACCACACCTCCTCTGTGCGAGTGCCCCGTGTGACTGGCACCCCTGGGCACACATCCCCGGAACGTCCACCCACAGGCACACGTCCTTGGAGCACCTGGAATTACCCCGTGTCAAGCACTGTGCCTTTGGGGAACTTGGTGCTTAAACCCCCAGAAGAGCGTCCCCGGTTGGTGATGCTGGCAGAGGTGGAGACTCAGGACATGCGTGGAGTACGTGAGCCAGTGACGGCCGTGATGAATTGCTGAGTGATCCAGGCCTTCAGGAGCCCCTCGCTCACTAGGACCTTTGTCCCCAGGGGTGGCACTCATCCCAGCTTTTGTTCAAGCTTTTCTTTTCTCTAGTGAGGGTTCAGAGAGACTCTGGCCCTGCCCTTGTCTAAGCAGTCTCTTTCTGTAGGTCGATACGTATACTCATGTCTTTAGCTTTTATTGGGCAATAATTCTGAGACCCATATGTAATTCATTAGTATGTAAAATGCTCTGCTATCTGAGCCAAAATAATATCCAGGCTGTCTGAAAGTCTGGCAACAGAGGCTAAACTTATTTCAAATAGTTTATTAGTTACATTTTCAAATAATATGCTTAATATGTTTCCCTTCAACCTCCAGACACCTTTTAGGTAAAGTAACTCTAAATTTAAAATAAGAGGTTTGATCTTTAGCCTGAAAAAATACAATAAGTATACTATTCCCCCCACGTTTCCAGAATATTTGGAGTATACTTATTGCAATTTTGTTTCGGATTAACAATAGGATTGTTGCTTTAAATTTAGAGGTACTTTATCTGAAAAGCTGTCTGGAGGTTGAAGAAAAACATATTGAAGATATCTTTTTTATAAAGTAAATAACATGCTGTTTAAAAGTGAGGTTTTCATGTGTTTGCAGAATTTTTGTACATTGTGTAATTGATAAGTGTCTTGGGAAGTTTATTTTAAATTCTTTGTTATAGATTAGTTAAAAGAGACCAAGTGCTTCGACATTTATTTTCAAGTGTCTACTCATAATATGCTCAGAAACAAAATATAAAGATTGAGGTTTTGGCTTGATTCAAATTTTACACTCTGAACAAAGTATTTTAAAAGGAGAAAATAATAAGTTGGAAGAAGGAAACAGGGCAAAGTGCGCGGAGCTCTGTGTCGGCAGCGTGTCTGTGCCCAGCCGCGGGCTCTGCACACCTTCCGGGACTGCGGCTGGGCCCGCAGGGCGGGCGCGCGCTGCGCCACCGGGTGCTCGCCGGCCGAGCCTTCACTCTGGGCCGAGCTGTCTTGTTGGAAGGCGGGACACACTTCACCGTCAGCCTGCGTCAGGTGACCTTCAGGTCCCTGAGTGGGAGAACGATGACAGAACTGGTCCCTCGGGTCTGTGGTGTGGCGGCATCCTGCCCGACTCTCGCGAACCCCTGGACCGCAGCCCACCGGGCTCCTGGGTTCACGGGACTCTCCCGGCGGGAGTGGGCTGCCATTTCCTCCCCCGGGGGATCCTGCCGACCCAGGAATGGAACCCAGGTCTCCTGTACTGCAGGTAGATTCGTTACCGACTGATCTACAAGGGAAGCCTCAGGTCACATGGAGTTGTAGACAAATCTGTTTTGTTCCCAGGGCATGGTTTTGTCCACGTTCAAGACGATGACAGCAGCTCGGACACGCTCTGGACAGCAACATGGCTCAGGCTAGACGTGCATCCAGAGGCCCCTTTCGGTGGACGTTAGTGTCTGTGCCAGCGCACCCTCGGGACCGAAGGCCGCGTGAGGCTGTGTTCACAGGGCTCGTGGTCATCAGCCACAGACCCCAAACTGCCAGCGGTGGCAAACTTGAAGTCCAAGCAAAAAGCAGGGATTAGAGAAAGTCAATAGAAATAGTAAGAATCCATCAAGACATTCTAGAAGAAATCTGCTTCCAAGACAAACTGGGTTTGTTAACGTAAACCCTGCTTGTGAACCTGACCCTCCTGTGCACCATCCTCGGGCCGGGAGCGGGGCTGGGCAGACCTGCTCCCAGGTTCACTGGTGCAGCTGTGCCTCTTCACTGCTTTCTGATCCAGCACTTACTGGCTCGAAACGTAATGTATTTTATGCTCCAGTTTTGCTCTAGTTCTGTCTGCATACGCCTCGAGGGGAAAACGCTTGCATATCCCCCTGACCTTTTAAGAAGTTACTGCTGGACTCCGGGCGCGTTTTTCCCCCGCACCTAGTATTCCTGCCTGTGGATTGAGGCTCTCTATGAAGGTGTCTTGGAGACCCACCTCCCACGGGGGTCAAGGCGCCCCAACAGGGGAGCTGTTTTATTTTAAAGGTCCATCCGTGTAGACCGGGAACAGACAGTCAACAAACACAGAGCCTGACTCTCTCACGGTGCGTGGGGACTGACTCTCACGCTGATGCGGAGGGCTACGGTCTCATGACTGACAACCGCTGTCCTGCCTGTGTGCCATGTGGGACCCCTCCTGCGGGGGTTCTGGAGGTGGGGGCCCGTGGGGGCCACTGGACCCTCCCTTCTTCCGCGTGGTGTGAAAGGCTTCTGGGACCAGTGCAGACTCTAGAGGGGCAGTGTACATCCTCCGCCGCTGGCAGAATTGTCGAGGAGCCAGAACAGGCAGCCATGAGCCCCAGAGGGCGCCTCTCTGATGAGGCAACTGAGCATCGCCAGGACCCCAGCCTCAGGACCCTGCGCTCACGCTTGTCTAGGAGGTGGCTGGCTATGCGGCCTCCGGTGGCGCCCAGCCTCACCTGCAGGCGGCTCAGGTGAGATTCCAAGGTCCGCCTTTGCCGCCCCACCCCCACCCCACCCCAGCCTGCTCCCAGCAGACCCGGAAGCCGCGGTTGGTGGAGTCCCAGCCTGGAAGGAAAGCTACGATAAATTCAGCAAGCTGCCCGAGAGAAGGCCTAAGAGGAGGGTCTGGAATCAATTTGTCGCTTTTCCTGACTCACTCCGACAGACTTCTCTGATGGACAGTTTTACAGGTTTGCCCTGGTGTGTCGGGTGGCTCCCCCCTGCAGCCCCGCCCCTGGGGCCATGGCCCCGGACATCTGGTGTCTCTGGGTCAGGCCCACCCGAACCTGACCCTCCTGTGCACCATCCTCGGGCCGGGAGCGGGGCTGGGCAGACCTGCTCCCAGGTTCACTGGTGCAGCTGTGCCTCTTCACTGCTTTCTGATCCAGCACTTACTGGCTCGAAACGTAATGTATTTTATGCTCCAGTTTTGCTCTAGTTCTGTCTGCATACGCCTCGAGGGGAAAACGCTTGCATATCCCCCTGACCTTTTAAGAAGTTACTGCTGGACTCCGGGCGCGTTTTTCCCCCGCACCTAGTATTCCTGCCTGTGGATTGAGGCTCTCTATGAAGGTGTCTTGGAGACCCACCTCCCACGGGGGTCAAGGCGCCCCAACAGGGGAGCTGTTTTATTTTAAAGGTCCATCCGTGTAGACCGGGAACAGACAGTCAACAAACACAGAGCCTGACTCTCTCACGGTGCGTGGGGACTGACTCTCACGCTGATGCGGAGGGCTACGGTCTCATGACTGACAACCGCTGTCCTGCCTGTGTGCCATGTGGGACCCCTCCTGCGGGGGTTCTGGAGGTGGGGGCCCGTGGGGGCCACTGGACCCTCCCTTCTTCCGCGTGGTGTGAAAGGCTTCTGGGACCAGTGCAGACTCTAGAGGGGCAGTGTACATCCTCCGCCGCTGGCAGAATTGTCGAGGAGCCAGAACAGGCAGCCATGAGCCCCAGAGGGCGCCTCTCTGATGAGGCAACTGAGCATCGCCAGGACCCCAGCCTCAGGACCCTGCGCTCACGCTTGTCTAGGAGGTGGCTGGCTATGCGGCCTCCGGTGGCGCCCAGCCTCACCTGCAGGCGGCTCAGGTGAGATTCCAAGGTCCGCCTTTGCCGCCCCACCCCCACCCCACCCCAGCCTGCTCCCAGCAGACCCGGAAGCCGCGGTTGGTGGAGTCCCAGCCTGGAAGGAAAGCTACGATAAATTCAGCAAGCTGCCCGAGAGAAGGCCTAAGAGGAGGGTCTGGAATCAATTTGTCGCTTTTCCCTGACTCCACTCCGACAGACTTCTCTGATGGACAGTTTTACAGGTTTGCCCTGGTGTGTCGGGTGGCTCGCCTGCAGCCCCTGCCCCCTGGGGGCCATGTGCCCCCGGAGACATCTGGGTGTCTCTGGGCTCCAGGCCCACCCGTGCTGAAATCAGGACCACGCCATCCCCGCCTGTGGTAACAGGGGCTTTCACCTCTCTGCAGCTGTGCTCCGTGATGAGCAGGACGCGGGGGAGACACGGGCCAGGTCAGTTCTCACCCTGAGGGACATGCGCCTTATGATTCCATCACTGGACACCCAAGGGATTTATGAAAATACACCTGTGAGGCAGTGCTGTGCCATCTGGATAATGAGATCATTTCTCTTTTTCCTTTTGGGGGCCTAAATGCTGATCCTCTTTTGTCCAGTTCTTTGCATTTGAACTGGCTTTCTTTGTTTAACACCAGCAATTGAAGGGCTTCGGGCCTTTCTGTCTTACATAAAGTCTTGCCTGCTTTTTCTCTCAGTATTGGAAAAGCCAAGGTGCCCCGTGGGCTGCCTGCAAACGGGGTGGGGCTGGCGGAGGTCCGGGGCCCCGCAGTCCTTCCTCTCCCTTCCCCTTTCTCTCCCTCCTCCCTTCTCTGCCCCGCCAGGTCCTCCCTTTCCCTCCTCTCCTCACTTCCCTTCTCCCTTCCTCTCCCGTCCCTCCTGCCAGGAACTTCTGTGTCCACCTTCAAGGCTAGCAATGCCCCCGGCCGGCAAGGCGACCCAGCCAGCCCAGCCTAGAGGAAATCGACCCTGAGCGCTCACTGGAGGGACGGAGGCCGGAGCCGAAGCCCCAGTGCTGTGGCCGCCCAACGGGAAGAGCTGGCTCGCAAGAAAGACCCTGATGCTGGGAAAGACTGAAGGAAGGGGGAGAAGCGGACAGCAGAGGACGCGATGGCTGGATGGTATCGTCGACTCAAGCGACATGAGTTTGAGGAAACTCTGGGAGATGGCGGAGGACGGGAAGGCCCGGCGGGCTGGAGTCCACGGGGTTCCCGTCAGACACGACGGAAGAGTGACAGCAAAGCCCCCTGCGAACTTCCATCCTTCACCCACTCTTCCTCAAGGAGTCTAACTCCAGACTTACTCTCAAATCTGGCTTGGGTCCGCAGTCTACTCTGTGGACTGATGGGCAACGAAGCTCCCGGAGCCACCAGCTCTTTGGGGGCGTTGGATATGGACCTCAGTGGGCTGCTGTGGGGGGAGGGCTGAGACCCAGTTTCTTTCTGATTTAACAGGAACAGGTCAAAGGGCCTTGCACAGTATGCAACACCCGGATTCAAAGTCGATCTTGGAAGACACTGCAAGGAGGAGGAAGACATGGGGTGCGGCGGGACGGAGGGGGCTTTCATTCTGACCCCATTGCGCACTGATTAGCTGTGGACGTGAGACCAAAAGCGGGTGAGGCTCAGAGCGGCTTCCCAGCGAGGCGGGAGTTCTGGGGAATAACAGACTTGTCCTCTTTCCAGCTGAATCCACCATGAAGTTCTGGGAGATTCTCGGGGGGAGATCTCCTCTGTGCCCTGTATCCTGAACAGAGGATCTCTGCAACAGAGCAAGATGGTTACCTGTGAGTTCTCTCCTGTGTGTTCCGGACACACACAGCACGATGGGGAGAACTGCCCAGCCTCGGTCCCCCTGCCCTCTCCCAGAGGGGACCTGACCTAGAAGGGCAGACTTCTAGCCCCGCCAGGTCCTCCCTTTCCTCCTCTCCTCACTTCCCTTCTCCCTTCCTCTCCGTCCCTCCTGCCAGGAACTTCTGTGTCCACCTTCAAGGCTAGCAATGCCCCCGGCCGGCAAGGCGACCCAGCCAGCCCAGCCTAGAGGAAATCGACCCTGAGCGCTCACTGGAGGGACGGAGGCCGGAGCCGAAGCCCCAGTGCTGTGGCCGCCCAACGGGAAGAGCTGGCTCGCAAGAAAGACCCTGATGCTGGGAAAGACTGAAGGAAGGGGGAGAAGCGGACAGCAGAGGACGCGATGGCTGGATGGTATCGTCGACTCAAGCGACATGAGTTTGAGGAAACTCTGGGAGATGGCGGAGGACGGGAAGGCCCGGCGGGCTGGAGTCCACGGGGTTCCCGTCAGACACGACGGAAGAGTGACAGCAAAGCCCCCTGCGAACTTCCATCCTTCACCCACTCTTCCTCAAGGAGTCTAACTCCAGACTTACTCTCAAATCTGGCTTGGGTCCGCAGTCTACTCTGTGGACTGATGGGCAACGAAGCTCCCGGAGCCACCAGCTCTTTGGGGGCGTTGGATATGGACCTCAGTGGGCTGCTGTGGGGGGAGGGCTGAGACCCAGTTTCTTTCTGATTTAACAGGAACAGGTCAAAGGGCCTTGCACAGTATGCAACACCCGGATTCAAAGTCGATCTTGGAAGACACTGCAAGGAGGAGGAAGACATGGGGTGCGGCGGGACGGAGGGGTCTTTCATTCTGACCCCATTGCGCACTGATTAGCTGTGGACGTGAGACCAAAAGCGGGTGAGGCTCAGAGCGGCTTCCCAGCGAGGCGGGAGTTCTGGGGAATAACAGACTTGTCCTCTTTCCAGCTGAATCCACCATGAAGTTCTGGGAGATTCTCGGGGGGAGATCTCCTCTGTGCCCTGTATCCTGAACAGAGGATCTCTGCAACAGAGCAAGATGGTTACCTGTGAGTTCTCTCCTGTGTGTTCCGGACACACACAGCACGATGGGGAGAACTGCCCAGCCTCGGTCCCCCTGCCCTCTCCCAGGTACCCGCGAGCTCTGGGTAAGACCATTGACGAGGAGCAGCTTCAGGAAAGAGGCAGGACCTTCTAGCGCTCGGAGGAGGAGTGGAGGGAGGCACTGCCAGGGCAGCAGCCTGGCAGGTGCAGGAGGCGAGATGCCCCCTCCCCCCCCGCTGGAGATTTGCGCATCCCCAGGGGAGGGCCTCGGCTGCGGAGGGGTGGAGCGAGGAGAAGCCGGCGGTCCAGCCACCGTGTCTACGGGGTGGAGTGCGCAGTGCCATTGCTGAACTTGACAGGAGTGATTCCCGTCCAAGAGCAGAGAGAGAAGCTCTGTTTCACAGACTTAAGGCAGTTCAGAAATAGGCATATGCACTATTTGCAATGATGAGAAATTTAGGAAAAATTCCGATGTGATCTCCAAGTGTCCACTGCCACTCTCGTGGTCAAGATCTCTGGTCCCAACTCCCCCTCCTTCAGGGGGACATGACCGTCACAGAGCATCCCAAACCTTGGGTCCAAACTCCAAGGTGTCTGGGAGATCAGGTGATGCAGATGAAGGCGGCGTGGGGCAGGCAGGTACTTCTGGGGAGGGAGGTTCTCTGTCTTGACAAGTTGGGTTTTATGGGAGGAACTTCCTCTCTTTCCTTCCTATATTCAAGGAAGGATAGTTCATTATTTTCACTGCAAGAGACGCTGGGGGAAAGGTGAGCTGCAGACCTGCCAATGTCCTGACCTTCGCCTGTCATTATGCTAATACAGGTATCTGTATCCTGCATCCACACATAGGACGTGCCACAGGAAGGCGAGCTCGGGCATGGGGTGCTCGGCCCTCTCCCCGATACGTGGAGTTGTCATGTCTGGATGCCCCAAGCAACAGCAGTCATCCCCCAGGTGACGTCCAGGTGCAGCCAGAGCGCGGGCCGCCATGTGGAGACGTGGCTCTCTGAGTCGCCCTGGATGGACCAGTGCTCCCCACCCCAGGCCGTATCAGAGGCGGGTTTCAGGTGCAGTCTCTTCCTGAACAGAGGATCTCTGCAACAGAGCAAGATGGTTACCTGTGAGTTCTCTCCTGTGTGTTCCGGACACACACAGCACGATGGGGAGAACTGCCCAGCCTCGGTCCCCCTGCCCTCTCCCAGGTACCCGCGAGCTCTGGGTAAGACCATTGACGAGGAGCAGCTTCAGGAAAGAGGCAGGACCTTCTAGCGCTCGGAGGAGGAGTGGAGGGAGGCACTGCCAGGCAGCAGCCTGGCAGGTGCAGGAGGCGAGATGCCCCCTCCCCCCCCGCTGGAGATTTGCGCATCCCCAGGGGAGGGCCTCGGCTGCGGAGGGGTGGAGCGAGGAGAAGCCGGCGGTCCAGCCACCGTGTCTACGGGGTGGAGTGCGCAGTGCCATTGCTGAACTTGACAGGAGTGTTTCCCCGTCCAAGAGCAGAGAGAGAAGCTCTGTTTCACAGACTTAAGGCAGTTCAGAAATAGGCATATGCACTATTTGCAATGATGAGAAATTTAGGAAAAATTCCGATGTGATCTCCAAGTGTCCACTGCCACTCTCGTGGTCAAGATCTCTGGTCCCAACTCCCCCTCCTTCAGGGGGACATGACCGTCACAGAGCATCCCAAACCTTGGGTCCAAACTCCAAGGTGTCTGGGAGATCAGGTGATGCAGATGAAGGCGGCGTGGGGCAGGCAGGTACTTCTGGGGAGGGAGGTTCTCTGTCTTGACAAGTTGGGTTTTATGGGAGGAACTTCCTCTCTTTCCTTCCTATATTCAAGGAAGGATAGTTCATTATTTTCACTGCAAGAGACGCTGGGGGAAAGGTGAGCTGCAGACCTGCCAATGTCCTGACCTTCGCCTGTCATTATGCTAATACAGGTATCTGTATCCTGCATCCACACATAGGACGTGCCACAGGAAGGCGAGCTCGGGCATGGGGTGCTCGGCCCTCTCCCCGATACGTGGAGTTGTCATGTCTGGATGCCCCAAGCAACAGCAGTCATCCCCCAGGTGACGTCCAGGTGCAGCCAGAGCCCGGGCCGCCATGTGGAGACGTGGCTCTCTGAGTGCGGCCCTGGATGGACCAGTGCTCCCCACCCCAGGCCGTATCAGAGGCGCTGGTGTCCCTCCAGACCTGCAGTGCGACCCAGCTCTCTTGGGTTCTGCAGTGCACTCACGTTAGAGAAACTTCCCGAGAGTCCGGGGAGGAAGGCCGGGTGCAGCGTCGGCACGGGGCACAGTGCTGAAGACCAGTCCACATGCGGGGGAGCGTCTCCTTTGCGCCGAGTGTGGGAAGAGCTAAAGAGAGACACTCGTGCCCGCCGGGGCCTTCCAGCCTGGACTGGGAAGCCTGCGGAGCAGCTGGACCTCCACAGCAGGACAGACGCACCTGTACCTAACCACAGATTTATGGGTGGCTCGCTGGAGCCATGGTGACATCACGAGACGATTTTTCAAACTCCAGTCACTCGCGGACTGCGCGTCCTCGTCCGTGGTCAGACGTCCTTTCCTCTTGTGGTTGGTGGACTCTTTTCTGTGGTCTTTGTCATTGCTTGTGGGAAAAGCAATGAGTCTAGAAGGGATTTTCTCGTTGGTAGGGGACTTCCTTTTCCCCCTTGACCTTGGGAGCAAGTATTCATGAACCTGGCGATTTAACAGAAATTCAATAACTTAACCAGGATGCGCCTCTATTTTCTTTTCTGAACAAGACATACTGTTTCCATCTCCAGGTCCAGCTCTTCACTCGCTTCAGGATAATTTTTGTGCGGTACCCCTGGATTTTTACAGCGGATCTCAACAGTTCTCCGTGTGTGCTTAGATGTTGTACCCACAGGCAGGGCTTACTCCTCCCACCCTCACAGGCTCGCCTGGCTGTGTCTGTCCCGGCTCCGACACGGAAGAGCTTGGTGTCTCCAGTCTTGAAAGACTCCACATTTCTGGACTTTCCCACCCACGTTCATCTCTGCTCACCGTGCTCTGGGCCAGTCTTTCCCGAGACAAGGGCAACTGTGGCCAACACACACCACTCAGTTCATTTTTTAAAGGTGCATTTCATTCATCTTTAAAACGTTTCTACTTTGAAACAAAAGCAGAATCAGTAGGATCAGCTCCCACAACCCTAAAACCAGGCTCACCGTTTCTTAACCTTTTGCCTTGTCATTGTGTCTGCTATACACTGTGGCCTTGTGGAAAGAAGAGGATGCAGTAATTTTTTACTAGGAAAGTCCACTAATAACATAAACCTACCAAACTGCCGATCAGCCTAATTAGGACTTAGTTCCCTCGGTGCTAAGGTCTGATAACTTACCTGAAACCAGTGTGAAATAGGGAGAGACTTAGAAGTAAGAGGAGGTCGGGAAGAATTCTAAAATGACAGATGCAAGGAAACTTAGAAATGGCCCACTCCAGACTCCTGTGAACAGTCCTCTCTATGTCCTTTGATACCAGTGACCCTGCTACAGTATCTGCTGAAATAGTTTCCGTGTTCAAGCCTGCGGCCCCGCAGCGCGCCGTTCAGCCCCGAGGGTCAGTAACCTTCTTCATCCCCAGCCAGGGAGGGGCTTGCTGGCCGGGATTGGACATCAGGCCTGGGTGAGACCTGGGCTGGCGAGACTTCCCCTGCCACACAGGTGAGGACACTGGGGTCTCCGAGAAGAGCGCGGTCTCTGGTCAGACCACAAACAGCGACAGCGCGAGCCCGCTCCTCCCACTCCTTCCCTCCCAGGAAGCCAGCTCTCCTCATCCATCCCAAGACCTGAGCCAGAGCCAGCAATTCTAGTATTCAACATGTTTAGGGTCCTATTTCTTACGTGGGGCTTAGAAGAGAGGGGCTGTTGAAGAAGTGCTTTATTCTGCCTCCTGTCTAACGGGGCCTGAGCTCTGAAAGGAGACGCTGCACAAAGCAGCTGGAAGGGTTTCTGTTTCCAAGAGAAGCCGTGTGGCTACGAAGTTAACAGACTCAGACCTCCTTTAGAATGCTCTTGGCAATGCAGTAGCCTCGGCCGCACACCCAGCACACCCAGTAAAAATTTGAAAAACCGCTATCTCACATTTCTGGACTTTCCCACCCACGTTCATCTCTGCTCACCGTGCTCTGGGCCAGTCTTTCCCGAGACAAGGGCAACTGTGGCCAACACACACCACTCAGTTCATTTTTTAAAGGTGCATTTCATTCATCTTTAAAACGTTTCTACTTTGAAACAAAAGCAGAATCAGTAGGATCAGCTCCCACAACCCTAAAACCAGGCTCACCGTTTCTTAACCTTTTGCCTTGTCATTGTGTCTGCTATACACTGTGGCCTTGTGGAAAGAAGAGGATGCAGTAATTTTTTACTAGGAAAGTCCACTAATAACATAAACCTACCAAACTGCCGATCAGCCTAATTAGGACTTAGTTCCCTCGGTGCTAAGGTCTGATAACTTACCTGAAACCAGTGTGAAATAGGGAGAGACTTAGAAGTAAGAGGAGGTCGGGAAGAATTCTAAAATGACAGATGCAAGGAAACTTAGAAATGGCCCACTCCAGACTCCTGTGAACAGTCCTCTCTATGTCCTTTGATACCAGTGACCCTGCTACAGTATCTGCTGAAATAGTTTCCGTGTTCAAGCCTGCGGCCCATAGCGCCGTTCAACCCGAGTCAGTAACCTTCTTCATCCCCAGCCAGGGAGGGGCTTGCTGGCCGGGATTGGACATCAGGCCTGGGTGAGACCTGGGCTGGCGAGACTTCCCCTGCCACACAGGTGAGGACACTGGGGTCTCCGAGAAGAGCGCGGTCTCTGGTCAGACCACAAACAGCGACAGCGCGAGCCCGCTCCTCCCACTCCTTCCCTCCCAGGAAGCCAGCTCTCCTCATCCATCCCAAGACCTGAGCCAGAGCCAGCAATTCTAGTATTCAACATGTTTAGGGTCCTATTTCTTACGTGGGGCTTAGAAGAGAGGGGCTGTTGAAGAAGTGCTTTATTCTGCCTCCTGTCTAACGGGGCCTGAGCTCTGAAAGGAGACGCTGCACAAAGCAGCTGGAAGGGTTTCTGTTTCCAAGAGAAGCCGTGTGGCTACGAAGTTAACAGACTCAGACCTCCTTTAGAATGCTCTTGGCAATGCAGTAGCCTCGGCCGCACACCCAGCACACCCAGTAATAGAAAAACAGTGCTAGTTGCTAGCGCTAGGAGGTCCCAGCGCCCACGGAGCGCCTTTTAAGTAGATCTTCTAAGAGAGGCCTGTGCACGTGCTCATGCATTTTTTATCAGCTTTGCTTATCATCCCTGTAGCTTTAGGTCCTGGTCCTCGCGGGAGGAGAGGTGTGCTCACCTGCCTGCTCGGTCGCACAGGAGCCTGCAGGTGTGTGCTCTTCAGCAGACGGTAAGCGTTTAACAGACAGCCTCCTTCTGCTCACCCGCAGCGTGCGGATACCGTCATGCGTACCCTCTACCTTAGGGGTTTGGGTTTCTGTGCTGTAGATTTGAAAACAGTTTATGCCAGTGATCAGTTTGAGGACTCCTCCAATCCCACCACTGAGTGATGTGCTGCAGTTAGGACAGACAGGCTCAGGACGGACAGAACCAGCACAGCTCCAAGCGGGGTGAGCAGGAGCTTGTTCTGTGCCTTCTGGTCTGTGCAGGGGCTGGAGCACCTCGATCATTACAGAAATGGGAGCTGAGCTGTTCCTGCTGTTCTTCCAGCAGTGACACCAAGGGGCTTCCATGGAAAGACACCCCGCCACAACCCACAAAGACCCACAAGAATCCACAATAACGACCATCCAAAACCTATGTGTGTTTGATTTTGGGGTTTGCTTTGGTAGGTAGATTTGAACATGTGTCTTGAGCTCTGTCTGAAATTTTGCCTTTTACCAAATAAAAAAACTCCAACCCCATAAACCTGGGGAAGAACAGGAGAAGCCAAGGGGCTGTCCACCTTGTCCCGTGGCCCGCCTCTGTGCTGGCCAGCTCCGGAGGAGCCAGCTGAGCCACCACTCCAAACCCACCCGACCCTGCCTCCGCCCCAGGAGAGAGGAGTCCTATTTCTTACGTGGGGCTTAGAAGAGAGGGGCTGTTGAAGAAGTGCTTTATTCTGCCTCCTGTCTAACGGGGCCTGAGCTCTGAAAGGAGACGCTGCACAAAGCAGCTGGAAGGGTTTCTGTTTCCAAGAGAAGCCGTGTGGCTACGAAGTTAACAGACTCAGACCTCCTTTAGAATGCTCTTGGCAATGCAGTAGCCTCGGCCGCACACCCAGCACACCCAGTAATAGAAAAACAGTGCTAGTTGCTAGCGCTAGGAGGTCCCAGCGCCCACGGAGCGCCTTTTAAGTAGATCTTCTAAGAGAGGCCTGTGCACGTGCTCATGCATTTTTTATCAGCTTTGCTTATCATCCCTGTAGCTTTAGGTCCTGGTCCTCGCGGGAGGAGAGGTGTGCTCACCTGCCTGCTCGGTCGCACAGGAGCCTGCAGGTGTGTGCTCTTCAGCAGACGGTAAGCGTTTAACAGACAGCCTCCTTCTGCTCACCCGCAGCGTGCGGATACCGTCATGCGTACCCTCTACCTTAGGGGTTTGGGTTTCTGTGCTGTAGATTTGAAAACAGTTTATGCCAGTGATCAGTTTGAGGACTCCTCCAATCCCACCACTGAGTGATGTGCTGCAGTTAGGACAGACAGGCTCAGGACGGACAGAACCAGCACAGCTCCAAGCGGGGTGAGCAGGAGCTTGTTCTGTGCCTTCTGGTCTGTGCAGGGGCTGGAGCACCTCGATCATTACAGAAATGGGAGCTGAGCTGTTCCTGCTGTTCTTCCAGCAGTGACACCAAGGGGCTTCCATGGAAAGACACCCCGCCACAACCCACAAAGACCCACAAGAATCCACAATAACGACCATCCAAAACCTATGTGTGTTTGATTTTGGGGTTTGCTTTGGTAGGTAGATTTGAACATGTGTCTTGAGCTCTGTCTGAAATTTTGCCTTTTACCAAATAAAAAAACTCCAACCCCCATAAACCTGGGGAAGAACAGGAGAAGCCAAGGGGCTGTCCACCTTGTCCCGTGGCCCGCCTCTGTGCTGGCCAGCTCCGGAGGAGCCAGCTGAGCCACCACTCCAAACCCACCCGACCCTGCCTCCGCCCCAGGAGAGAGGAAGGGCATGTGCTGAGACGAGGCCAGCGGAGCCGAGCAGGGGCTGCGCTGAGTCTGCAGGCAGGGCTCACCCACGCCCAGTGATCTGCGCGGTGGAGGGCCAGGCCCGCCAGTGGCTGGACACCTGCCTTTGCCCCCAGGCTCTAGGCAATGACCTGGCCCGTCGAGGACCACGCGGCCCCCGAGCGCTGCACGCGTCCAGCAGCGGCGAGCCCCAGCACGGCTCAGCGAAGCCCACTCTGACACCCAGTTTTGCTATACACATAGCATTAAATGTAGCTCATGAAATCTCTTTTTCACCTCAGTTTTTTGTTTTCATTTACAAGTTTTACCATGAAAAATATTTTCTTCGATCATAGAATCTAGGAATTAAAGTGCAGCATTTAGAGAATGTTGCGGGTAACAGTCTAAAACATTTCACTTTTCATTCATATGCTTAAGCTGTTTAATATAAACAAATTTTTCACCAGAGTTTTCTTCAGAATGTCACAAGGCCCTAGATCCTAGTTACATTCTGCTGAGGAAAGGTGATTTTCTTTTAAATGTGGCATTTAGAAACCATGTTGCTGCTTTTAGCGAAGTTTAAAGAAATGAATTACATCAGTTTTCCGTATGCATCTGTAAGGCCCCTCTCTTCAAGGAATTCTCCAGGCAAGAATACTGAAATAGGTTTCCATGCCCTTCTCCAGGGGGTCTTCCTGGCCCACGGATTGGCCCCAGGCCTCCTGCATTGCAGGGAGATTCTTTACCACGAGCACCAGGGAAGCCCCAATGCACACGTACCTGTGAGTCTTTACTGTGTAGGAAGCGCTTGTGTGTTCGCCATCAGCACGAGCCTGTGACGTGCACCCTGGTCTGGGACATGTCACGAGATGCGATGATAAATTCTGAGCTTCATCCAGTAAGTGGACTTTCCCACAGACCAGCGGGGGCTTTGGGCAGATGCCTCCTTAACCCTGGACGTTCCTGCGTGACTTTCGTGAAGGTGGCCTCACTTCCTCCCTTGACTGGGCTGCTCTGTTGAGGGGATCAGTGTTGGGGGCGGTGGCATGAGCACCCCGGGTGACCCTGAGGCTCACTTTGAGAGGATCTGCCGAAGGAAGGTGCGGCCTCCAGCCTCAGCGGCTCCCTCTCCAGCCCTTTCTGCCTCTTCTTGGTTTATGCATCTGTTGCGGGGTGGGGGAGGGACCAGGTGGTGCCCCGCTATTCCTCTGGGAGCCCCAGACACTGTCAGGCCCCAGCGCTGCACGTCCAGCAGCGGCGAGCCCCAGCACGGCTCAGCGAAGCCCACTCTGACACCCAGTTTTGCTATACACATAGCATTAAATGTAGCTCATGAAATCTCTTTTTCACCTCAGTTTTTTGTTTTCATTTACAAGTTTTACCATGAAAAATATTTTCTTCGATCATAGAATCTAGGAATTAAAGTGCAGCATTTAGAGAATGTTGCGGGTAACAGTCTAAAACATTTCACTTTTCATTCATATGCTTAAGCTGTTTAATATAAACAAATTTTTCACCAGAGTTTTCTTCAGAATGTCACAAGGCCCTAGATCCTAGTTACATTCTGCTGAGGAAAGGTGATTTTCTTTTAAATGTGGCATTTAGAAACCATGTTGCTGCTTTTAGCGAAGTTTAAAGAAATGAATTACATCAGTTTTCCGTATGCATCTGTAAGGCCCCTCTCTTCAAGGAATTCTCCAGGCAAGAATACTGAAATAGGTTTCCATGCCCTTCTCCAGGGGGTCTTCCTGGCCCACGGATTGGCCCCAGGCCTCCTGCATTGCAGGGAGATTCTTTACCACGAGCACCAGGGAAGCCCCAATGCACACGTACCTGTGAGTCTTTACTGTGTAGGAAGCGCTTGTGTGTTCGCCATCAGCACGAGCCTGTGACGTGCACCCTGGTCTGGGACATGTCACGAGATGCGATGATAAATTCTGAGCTTCATCCAGTAAGTGGACTTTCCCACAGACCAGCGGGGGCTTTGGGCAGATGCCTCCTTAACCCTGGACGTTCCTGCGTGACTTTCGTGAAGGTGGCCTCACTTCCTCCCTTGACTGGGCTGCTCTGTTGAGGGGATCAGTGTTGGGGGCGGTGGCATGAGCACCCCGGGTGACCCTGAGGCTCACTTTGAGAGGATCTGCCGAAGGAAGGTGCGGCCTCCAGCCTCAGCGGCTCCCTCTCCAGCCCTTTCTGCCTCTTCTTGGTTTATGCATCTGTTGCGGGGTGGGGGAGGGACCAGGTGGTGCCCCGCTATTCCTCTGGGAGCCCCAGACACTGTCAGGCCCCAGTCCACAGGTGCAGAGAGCAAAGAGCAAGAGAATAAAACTCAGAAGTTACGCCTTTACATTTTGTAGGGAAATTAAAACTAGGTTTCTTCACAGATACAGTGGCACACAGGGCTTTGTATCCATGTAAGTACAAGATACATTTAAGATATTCCTAGAAGGTCTTTGGGAAATGTCACGTCCTCACGTCGCTGGTTCACAAGCAGCTGCAAGTGGCCATGGTACAGAAGGAGCTGTGATCCTGGTCACTTGCAAATCTCCCTGCTGCCCAGGCCTCTGGGCCCAGGGTGAGGACATGCCTGTCCCCACCATCTGTTTCCACGTCCCCACATGAGTGAGTCTGGTGATGGACTTACGCCCGAGACGCCGAAGCAGGTAGCAGCAGGCTGGTAAGAGACCAGCTACAAGCAGACAATAGGTGCAGAAATGGGCGGTCCTGCGGTGAAAGGCGCCCACAACCCCAAGGGGTGGGGGTCAGTGATTTCTGCTGGCGGCTTGGCAGGGGCTGCCAGGGGCCAGAACACCAGGGGTGCTCTCCCTCCACAACACTACCTCCGGCGGGTCCTGGTTTCTCACGGCCGCTCCTTGGAGCTGGCTGTTAACAGGGCTGCTCCTGTCAGGGTGCCTTTGTCCTTGTCCCCGATCTCTGTGTCCTAGGAGTCACAACAGGCAGGCACGAGATCCACTGCCCTGAAACTGGACTTCTTCCTCAAATAAACACCCGTATAGCCAGGATCCAGGGAGAACTCGCCGATCAGCATCAAAGTCGCGGAGCCTGAAGGCGACCAGCTGTTTTCTGAGGAAAGACAGTCTGTGGGACCACGCTGCTCCCCACCCTCCACGATGGAATCACAGCTGTTTTGGACTCCCAGGGATTTGGCTCTGAGGCATAGTGTGGGGCGGTGGCATGAGCACCGGGTGACCCTGAGGCTCACTTTGAGAGGATCTGCCGAAGGAAGGTGCGGCCTCCAGCCTCAGCGGCTCCCTCTCCAGCCCTTTCTGCCTCTTCTTGGTTTATGCATCTGTTGCGGGGTGGGGGAGGGACCAGGTGGTGCCCCGCTATTCCTCTGGGAGCCCCAGACACTGTCAGGCCCCAGTCCACAGGTGCAGAGAGCAAAGAGCAAGAGAATAAAACTCAGAAGTTACGCCTTTACATTTTGTAGGGAAATTAAAACTAGGTTTCTTCACAGATACAGTGGCACACAGGGCTTTGTATCCATGTAAGTACAAGATACATTTAAGATATTCCTAGAAGGTCTTTGGGAAATGTCACGTCCTCACGTCGCTGGTTCACAAGCAGCTGCAAGTGGCCATGGTACAGAAGGAGCTGTGATCCTGGTCACTTGCAAATCTCCCTGCTGCCCAGGCCTCTGGGCCCAGGGTGAGGACATGCCTGTCCCCACCATCTGTTTCCACGTCCCCACATGAGTGAGTCTGGTGATGGACTTACGCCCGAGACGCCGAAGCAGGTAGCAGCAGGCTGGTAAGAGACCAGCTACAAGCAGACAATAGGTGCAGAAATGGGCGGTCCTGCGGTGAAAGGCGCCCACAACCCCAAGGGGTGGGGGTCAGTGATTTCTGCTGGCGGCTTGGCAGGGGCTGCCAGGGGCCAGAACACCAGGGGTGCTCTCCCTCCACAACACTACCTCCGGCGGGTCCTGGTTTCTCACGGCCGCTCCTTGGAGCTGGCTGTTAACAGGGCTGCTCCTGTCAGGGTGCCTTTGTCCTTGTCCCCGATCTCTGTGTCCTAGGAGTCACAACAGGCAGGCACGAGATCCACTGCCCTGAAACTGGACTTCTTCCTCAAATAAACACCCGTATAGCCAGGATCCAGGGAGAACTCGCCGATCAGCATCAAAGTCGCGGAGCCTGAAGGGCGACCAGCTGTTTTCTGAGGAAAGACAGTCCCTGTGGGACCACCGGCTGCTCCCCCACCCTCCCCTCACGACTGGACACCACCATTAGCATCAGCTGCCCGGAGGAGAGAGCATCTTCTGGTTGTTACTGCTTTGCTTTCGGTAGGAGGGATGTTTGGGCTAGCTTCTTACCAAATGTAAAAAAATTAATTCATAAAAATACTCACAAAGTTTTTCTCTTTGGCTTTGACAAAAGCAAAAGCAAAGGACTCAATGGTACAGGGTATTTGTTTTTAAAGAAACCCACAGGAAATGTGGAAACTAATATTTCTTTGTAGGCTTGAAACGCATGAGAAACGAGGGTGTTTTATTTAAGAGGTGACAAGCTGGATCCGTCTTGTGGGCAGTGATACATACTAAAGAAGGCCAGGCGGCCCACCCAGCGCTACTTTCTATATTAGAGCGTGGATTTCGCCACAAGCAAGAGAAACTGACAGCAGTAAGTAGGAAAACATGCTGTAACTGTGGCGTGCGCACACACACACATGCACGCGTGCGCGTGTCCTGCCGCAGCCCTGAAATGACCTGACCTCCTTTGCGATGATGGTGGAGGATGTGGTGGAGGGTGGTGGCCTGTCCCTTCCCCGCGGACAGCTGTGGCCTGTTGAGGAACCAGCTCCCCGAACCTGACCTGCTTTGTCAACCTTCAGAAACCAAAGCTTTCTCTTCAAATGCAGATTGAATGTGAAATTCCCTCTTCATTGAACATTGCATATACACACAACTTTCTGTTTTTTCAAATGGCATAATTTATTATCCATATCTTATTTATACATTAAAATAGTTTATTAAAACCTTAAAGTACGGTAAGCCCAATGTGTATCCTGTAACTCAAAAGTTTATTTATTTACACATAAATGCATTAAAGAGTTCGTTGCCTTAGGTGGCACATGGGTATGTTTTAAAATCTCCATAAAACAGAATGAAGCTTCTCCCTGTGAACTTACCCGGGACACACAGATAACAGTAAAATAACTGGGGTCTCAGAAACACACTCATTCATCTATGCCAGAAGGAATTTTTTTTTCCATGAGGAACTTTTGATGTTATCTCTTCTTTGTCTTAAAATCAGGAGAGAAACTCAAGAGTAATGTGTGTTAAACCAACCATTCACTTCTGGAAGTTTCTTAAGCTTTCTTCAAGGTTGGAGATGATGGTTTTGAAAAATGACTGAAGGCCTACTGAGATTGCTAACCACAGAATCTGCAGCACGAGTCCTAGGGTTATACTGCTTTATGAACAAATCAGAAACAATTGTAATGTTTACAAAGCTGGAGTGCTAAATATGACATGATGAAGGCCATAGAAAGTGGTTTGCAAATTTTCTTTTCTTTCACTGTTTATTCAAATTTCAAAAAACCTCCAGCTGTTAAGGCTAAAAAGAAAAATTCAATAAATATTAAAGTTTCAATTTTAAAACCACTTAAAATCTGAGAAATCCTGAAAGAGCAATAGATACATTAAGTAACTAAAAATAACTTTCACGGAGGGTTTTAAGCCTTTGAGGAGGACAAGGTACTGTTTTTACAGGTTGTGAAATTTTTTCTTTCTTTTTTATTAATAGTCTCCATACATGGTGTTAGTAAAATCTTTATCTCTTGAGCATTTTATTCTTTTAAACAGTAAGGCAGGAGCTTCCAAGTTTATTTTGTTAGATTGAAATGAAATTCTTTGAGATTCAGCGTTTTCTTTGTGAAAAATGAAAAGTGAAGGCAACATTTTTGGAGGAGACTTTGATAAGAGCTTGAGGACTAAGTCAAAGCTTTCTAATTTTTAGGAAAAGAATAGGATACTCACATCGCGACCAAACCTACATTTCACACCAGTTCATGGTCCTGTGCTCTGTTCCACGTCCTAAGACTGGACAGCGGAGCCCGGGGCCACACCGGGGAGCAGGCAGGGCAGCGCCAGCAGAGGGCGGTGGGGAGCAGAGCGGCGGCCAGACCGGAGGAGGAACCCCCAGTCACTGCTATAGCTGGAAAAGAAGCGGAGTCCGCTCGCTCCGGGGATGGGGCGGTGGGCATGGGGGGGGGCTGGGGGGTCGGCATGGAGGAGTGGGCATGGGGTGGGGCTGGGGGTGGGCATGGAGGAGTGGGCATGGGGTGGGGCTGGGGGTGGGCATGGGGTGGGGCTGGGGGTTGGGCATGGGGTGGGGTAGAGAGGCAGGTTTGCCCGTGGCTGTGCGAAGGAGTTTGGTGGGTATAAAAACAGTAAAATTGTGAAGATGAATTTACAGCTCTGAAAATACTAAAAGTCGTTCAATTGAATGACCTTTGAGTGAATGAATTATGTGGGGCAAGCATTGTGTCTCCACAAAACTGTTGGTTTGAACTTACTGCGCTTTAGAAATCTTGATGCGGAAATTCATTTCTAATGAGCATGTTTCCAGATAATCCATTTATAACACACCTTAGTGATGGAAATTGCTGTCAGCGGTTTCATATCCAGCAGGTACAGGTTAGTTTATGCAATTTTAGGTGAACCCAGCAGTTTATCAGGAGCCAGGAGGGAGTGAGGGGTCTTCGGCAGAGCTCCCCGGTGGTCCAGGCTCCTCGGGGCTCCCTTTCCTGTCTGGGAGCCGGGGCCAGCCTCGCCCTTCGCTGGGCTCAGGCTCTGCAGCCATAGCCTCTCCTCAGGGTCCCCGCCTCCCTCTGCCCCCCACCCCCACTCCGCGCCCCAGTGGGTGGAAACTGAGCAGGCTTTCCGTTCATTCCAGCGACTTCTGTACAGCATTTGCACATCTGAATGAGGTGGAGAAACGGTTTTATTGTCTTGCGTCTGCTAAGCCCGCTTTGGAAGCAGATGTTTGAACCTTTTGTTCAATTACTGGGGTTTGGACATCTGAATAAAACATTACTTATATTTTAAAGTTTTAATAAAATTAGTTTTTATTAAAAATATTTAATTAAAATTGTAAGCATTTCCAAAATTGGAATTTTATGTGTAATAAATGATATAGCAGGCACTCAGATTCATATATATATTTCCTAAATATATGTCTAACTATACCACCTGAGTTTTTAACTCAGCATTTTTAAACTTAGAAAAGTGGTGATATGTATTTTTCAGACATAGGAAAATTTTTGGAGAAATATGTTTTGAATCACAGCAAGAAAAATTCCAAATTGATTAACTTTATACTCTTCTTGCTTTAGGAAGAAAGATCTTTTGTGGTTCACTCTTGAATTCTTTCATTTTGCTGGATCTCTTCACAGACAGTAACTGAAGCATACTAGCTTATTTGTTTTCTCTTCCTCTTCAGGATAAACACTTTATAGACATCAAAACACAACGTCACCCATCTGGTTCTCCTGAGTGGAGCTCCATCTACAGGGATGTCCAGCCCTCGGGGTCGTGGGGACGAGAGGGTGAAGCGGTGAGATTCCCCTGAAGGTCTTCACACTGGGGCTCTCCCGCCCTCCATCCTCTTCTGTCATCATCTCACTGCCTGCCACCAGAAGCAGCAAAGATGCAAAGAGGAGGCTGGACACCCCTCTCAAGCCAGAGCCGCAGCAGAAGGGCTGCGGGAGCCCCGTGGTGCCCTGTTGCCATGCGTCTGTCTGGTCTCTGCTGCTCTGCAGTCCTTGCCCTCGGGCTGCAGTGGCCGCATCTTCCCCGTCTCTCCTGAGGCCTGTTTTTGTGCCTCTTGGGAGCCAGGGGCCAGCCTCGCCCTTCGCTGGGCTCAGGCTCTGCAGCCATAGCCTCTCCTCAGGGTCCCCGCCTCCCTCTGCCCCCACCCCACTCCGCGCCCCAGTGGGTGGAAACTGAGCAGGCTTTCCGTTCATTCCAGCGACTTCTGTACAGCATTTGCACATCTGAATGAGGTGGAGAAACGGTTTTATTGTCTTGCGTCTGCTAAGCCCGCTTTGGAAGCAGATGTTTGAACCTTTTGTTCAATTACTGGGGTTTGGACATCTGAATAAAACATTACTTATATTTTAAAGTTTTAATAAAATTAGTTTTTATTAAAAATATTTAATTAAAATTGTAAGCATTTCCAAAATTGGAATTTTATGTGTAATAAATGATATAGCAGGCACTCAGATTCATATATATATTTCCTAAATATATGTCTAACTATACCACCTGAGTTTTTAACTCAGCATTTTTAAACTTAGAAAAGTGGTGATATGTATTTTTCAGACATAGGAAAATTTTTTGGAGAAATATGTTTTGAATCACAGCAAGAAAAATTCCAAATTGATTAACTTTATACTCTTCTTGCTTTAGGAAGAAAGATCTTTTGTGGTTCACTCTTGAATTCTTTCATTTTGCTGGATCTCTTCACAGACAGTAACTGAAGCATACTAGCTTATTTGTTTTCTCTTCCTCTTCAGGATAAACACTTTATAGACATCAAAACACAACGTCACCCATCTGGTTCTCCTGAGTGGAGCTCCATCTACAGGGATGTCCAGCCCTCGGGGTCGTGGGGACGAGAGGGTGAAGCGGTGAGATTCCCCTGAAGGTCTTCACACTGGGGCTCTCCCGCCCTCCATCCTCTTCTGTCATCATCTCACTGCCTGCCACCAGAAGCAGCAAAGATGCAAAGAGGAGGCTGGACACCCCTCTCAAGCCAGAGCCGCAGCAGAAGGGCTGCGGGAGCCCCGTGGTGCCCTGTTGCCATGCGTCTGTCTGGTCTCTGCTGCTCTGCAGTCCTTGCCCTCGGGCTGCAGTGGCCGCATCTTCCCCGTCTCTCCTGAGGCCTGTTTCTTTGTGTTGATTTTTTCAACTCTTGGGAAATACAGAGCATCTGCCACGTACAAGGAATGTCTTGGCGTCTTAGAACCGGCAGAAGGCTCCGAGGCTGTCTGGTTCATCCTCAACCCTGTAAAACGTGTGCTTTCATGAAACTCATCTGGAATTGAGGATATGGGTTCAGTTTTTCCAGGAGCAAGTGGCCACTGCCTACCTTTGGCTACTGGATGGCTCGCGTGCCGTAGCCTGACCCCTCTCACGCAGGGGCCTCCCTACCTCTCCAAAGCTGCCTGGCACACCCAAGCCACCAGTGCCCCCACCGAAGTGGAAAGCTGGTCCCTGGCTAGACCCGGGCCGTGTCTCAGGCCTGAGGGAGGACCACTTTTGCTGCCTGTCCGAGTGCTGACGTGTGCTGCTCTGAGCCCTGGTCCCGCGCGCTCGTGTAATTTGTATTGTAGCAAAATATATAGTGTGACCCTCCGGATGAAGAGGCTTCTCATTTCAGAATTACTAGCATCCATGTGCTTTTATTATCCGTGTACTTTTTTTATCGTTAAAAGGTTTCTTTTTCAAAATCAAAAGGCACCGCCCAAGCAATAGCAGGTTTGGGACTGCTCTGTGGTTAAAACAGAGAATATTGCTTGATTTGCATGCTGTCCTCTGGACTGTTATAACTTACACAATAAGGGGACTTGGAATCATACTGTAATGACTTGGATGGCGAAATGAAACCTCGAGGCTGTGCATGATTAGACGTTCGTGTGATGATCCTCTTAGTGGCACTCAGCCTCATGCCCTTTCCTGTTGCTGGTCTGCCCTCCAGGTCCTGCGAAGCGACCCGAGCCCGGTGAGTCAGTGCGACGGATGAAGGAGAAGGCGTGCGTGTGTGCACACGTGACCGGTGCACTCCCCTTACCCTGACCTTTCCTGGAGCCTGAGGCGGATGAAGCCAACCCTGCCCCTGGTGCTGAACGGGAGGGAGGGAGGGCCGAGCGGGGAGGCGTTGGGCTGAGCACCGACCCTAGAGCCGCCCGGCCGAGGTTCCCGGGCGCTCCTGGGGGTCCCTGGCCGGAGCACCTCTGGTGTCGCAGAGAATCTGTGCCCAGCACGTGAAGGGCGGGCACCCTGACGTGTGAAGGCTGGACGAGGAGTGTCGATGGAGAAGTAGAGACGGTCTAATCATGTAAACAGGTTTAAGTAAATATGTGTAGTCGCTTTTGAAGTTAACACCAAAACGTGGCTATGAACTACAACTACAGCAGTAACTTTTCTCACAGGGGATCTTCACAGTGTGTTTATGCTGCAGACTGTACACCAGGGAGAGCTTTTGGCCATCTCTAATCACGCATAGCGTCCCTTCCACAGCTGAACTCAGACGGTGGGGTGTCGTCTGTTACACTTATTTACCAGTTCTACATGCCACAATTTGCTGTAATTTAGCCTAATTTCAGAAATTACACGATATGCATAATTTTCTCAAGGAAAGACAAAAATGTTTTCAGAGTCTCCAGATGTTCGGCTTTGAAGGGCACTGCCTGGCGTCTGAGCACCCACCCTGTGAGCACTCTGGGCTCAGCCTGCTCACGGCCTGCAGACAGGTTCCCAGTGGGATGCCTCAGTGGCTCCAGGCCCAGGGACCTCGGGCCCCAGGGACACGGGGTGGCCGCCCTGCCTTGTCCCTGCCAGGAACCAGCAGTCTAAGAGGAGGAACGGGCTGTGATTCAGGGGAGAAGGTTTTCTTTTCTCTGGTCGCTAGCACTGCTCTTTGAAGGTAAAGAAAGGCAGATAGCTTTATTAAAAAAAAAAAAAAAAGGCTGGTTGCCAAACAACAAATCTCTTTTTTGCCTGCATTTAAAGTGTTTTTCTTTAATTTAAAAAATATTAATGTTCTTTTCAGTATTAATGCCTCTTTCCTGTTGCTGGTCTGCCCTCCAGGTCCTGCGAAGCGACCCGAGCCCGGTGAGTCAGTGCGACGGATGAAGGAGAAGGCGTGCGTGTGTGCACACGTGACCGGTGCACTCCCCTTACCCTGACCTTTCCTGGAGCCTGAGGCGGATGAAGCCAACCCTGCCCCTGGTGCTGAACGGGAGGGAGGGAGGGCCGAGCGGGGAGGCGTTGGGCTGAGCACCGACCCTAGAGCCGCCCGGCCGAGGTTCCCGGGCGCTCCTGGGGGTCCCTGGCCGGAGCACCTCTGGTGTCGCAGAGAATCTGTGCCCAGCACGTGAAGGGCGGGCACCCTGACGTGTGAAGGCTGGACGAGGAGTGTCGATGGAGAAGTAGAGACGGTCTAATCATGTAAACAGGTTTAAGTAAATATGTGTAGTCGCTTTTGAAGTTAACACCAAAACGTGGCTATGAACTACAACTACAGCAGTAACTTTTCTCACAGGGGATCTTCACAGTGTGTTTATGCTGCAGACTGTACACCAGGGAGAGCTTTTGGCCATCTCTAATCACGCATAGCGTCCCTTCCACAGCTGAACTCAGACGGTGGGGTGTCGTCTGTTACACTTATTTACCAGTTCTACATGCCACAATTTGCTGTAATTTAGCCTAATTTCAGAAATTACACGATATGCATAATTTTCTCCAAGGAAAGACAAAAATGTTTTCAGAGTCTCCAGATGTTCGGCTTTGAAGGGCACTGCCTGGCGTCTGAGCACCCACCCTGTGAGCACTCTGGGCTCAGCCTGCTCACGGCCTGCAGACAGGTTCCCAGTGGGATGCCTCAGTGGCTCCAGGCCCAGGGACCTCGGGCCCCAGGGACACGGGGTGGCCGCCCTGCCTTGTCCCTGCCAGGAACCAGCAGTCTAAGAGGAGGAACGGGCTGTGATTCAGGGGAGAAGGTTTTCTTTTCTCTGGTCGCTAGCACTGCTCTTTGAAGGTAAAGAAAGGCAGATAGCTTTATTAAAAAAAAAAAAAAAAGGCTGGTTGCCAAACAACAAATCTCTTTTTTGCCTGCATTTAAAGTGTTTTTCTTTAATTTAAAAAATATTAATGTTCTTTTCAGTATTCTCTTGTAAAACTGAAATGTCTGGCAGTGCAGAGTTAAATTAAACATAGGCACACTCATTTACACAGCCGTTCTGCTCCTGGGCTTATACTTCGAAGAGATCACACCTCGCTCTGCGGGGCCGGCGTCCAGGCGGCCTGGCTGTGGCCACGGGGGCAGGGCAGAGTGTGTGAGAGGTGCATGCTGGTCACCCACGAGGACGCATGTGCATACGAGAACGTTGATGTCCTCTGATGCGTTGAAATGCACGCGTGCTCAGCCACGTCAGTCGTGCCTGATTCCGGCGACTCCATGGACGGTAGCCCGCCAGATTCCTCTGCCCGTGTGTCCTCCGGGCAAGAACATCGGAGAGGGCTGCCATGCCTTTCTCCCGGGGACCGTCCTGACCCAGGGATCACATCTGCATCCGCATCTCCTTGCAGGTTGGTTCTTTACCGGCTGCAACCTGGGAAGCCCCTGCGTTGAAACACGTCCATGCAAAGCACATACAGTCACCGATGCTGTGGAAACCATCCGTCTGCTGCCTGCAGGGGAAGGCAGGGTGAGGGACGGGACAGAGGGAGATGCTGGCAAAGAGGTGGGTCAGTGACAACCACACGTCCCAAGCCCAGAGCACTCAGTGCCAAGCCCTTCGGCGGAACATGGAAAGCTCAGTGCCTGCGGGCGGCCTGGGCACGAGGCGTGGCCGTGTGGAGCCTGCTTCCAGCTTCTGGCCCCGTTCAGCTCACGGTGGCCACGCTGCCGGCAACCGGGACAGTTTCTCCTAGCGCTGCGGCCTCGCGTCCAGGCACCGTGACGTCCGACTCTGTTCTGACAGCAGCGGGCTCACGCTCTGCCTCCTGCCCTGCACGGTGCTTTGTCTTGCACACAGGACGGTGTGCGCACACGTGCTGTCACACACACTTCCACACACACACTGCTTGTGCATCTACATGCAGCCGTGGATGCAGAGTCCCCCACACGGTCCCCTTGCTTTCCCGCCCGGACCCTGTCCACTGGAGCTGGAGTCACTCTGCCTGTGTTGCTACTTCGTGTGCGTGTCTGTGAGTGGCTAATGCCACAGAGCTTGACGTTTCCAAGGTTTGTCCATCTTACCACCTGTGTCACAACTGTCTTCTCTGTAAGTGTGAGTGGATTCCATTCTGCGCATGGATCGTATTTTCTTTATCCCTCATCTGCAATGGACGCTTAGGGTTCTTCCACATCTTGGCTACCGTGAACAGTGCTGCAATGAACATGGGAGTACATATCTCTTCAAAGTCCTAATTCAATCCTCTTGGATAAAAAAAAAAATCTAGAAATGGGATTGCTGGACTATGTGGCAGTTCTATTTTTAATTACTGAGGAACCTCCATACTGCTTTCCATAATGACTGTACTATCTTGATTCTGACCAGTAGTGCACAAGGATTTAAATTCCCCACGTCCTCACCGATGCTCGGCTGGCTTTTATTTTTTTATAATGGCCGTCTTGATGGGTGTGACATGGTAAACTCTTGTGGTTTGATTTGAATTTCCTTGATGTTTAGTCTTATGGAATACATTTTGTATACTTGTTCATTTTTATGCTTTCTGAGGAGAAATGTCTATTCAAGTCAGTCCATTTTAAAAATCAGTCATTTGTGGGTTTTTTGCTATTGAGTGTGTGAGTTTCTTATGTATTTTGGAGGCTGGCTCCTTGTCAGATGTATGGTTGCCCCCCGTTCTGGAGGCTGCCTTTGCATACTACTGTTTTCCTTGACCACGCAGAAGTCTTTTAGTCTGACACAGCTCCATTTGTGTATTTTTGTTCTAACTGCTTTTACGTCAAATTATTGCAAAAACCATTGTCATGAAGTTTTCCCTCTATGTTTTCTTCTAGAAGCTTCACAGTTTTAGGTCTTCAGTTTATCTTTATTTCGAGTTGATTTGTGTGTTGTAAGGTAAGAATACAATTTGATTCTTTTGCATGTGGCTATCCAGCTCTGCTAGCACTAGGGTCAGTCTTTTCTCCCTTGAATGTTTTTGATGCCTGTGTTGAAGATCCATTGACTTACGTCTGTTGACTCATTTCTGGGCTCTCTATTCTGTCCCATCCATCTACATATCTGTCTCCTGCCAGTACCAAAAGATTGTGATCACGGTAGCTTTGTAATATATTTTGAATTCTGACCCCAGTTTTCCTCTTCTTTCTTAGGATTTATTTGGTAATTCATGATCCTTCCTGATTCCACATGAATTGTGCAGTTTCAGTTTATATAAAAAAATGCACCTGGGGTTTCTCTGGTGGTCCAGTGGGTAAGGGGCGCCGGTTCAATCCCTGGCCTGGGAAGATCCCATGTGCCAAGGAGCGGCTGGACTGATGTGTCCAATTGCCGAGCCGGAGCTCTGGAGCGCATGAGCCCAGAGCCGGTGCTCTGCGACAACAGAGGCCACCGTGATGGGAGGCCCACACGGGCCAAAGAACAAAGATGGATGAAAATAGACAAATGAAAGACCAATAGAAGTGGCCTGCCTGCTCCCCTCCCTCCCCAACCCGCCCCTGCCCAAATAAATAAATAAATAAATAAATATTTTTTAAAAAAAGGCACCTGGATTTTCAGAATGGTTGAATTGAATCCCTAGATGGCTTTGGTTAGTCTGAACATTCTGACAAAATTAAACAGTTTTCCAACCCATGAACTCAGGATGTGTTTCTGTTTGTTTGTGTCTTTAATTTTTTCATCAATGTTTTGTAGTTTTCAATATACATGTCTTTTACCTCCTTAGTGGAGTCTACTCATAAGTATTTTATTCCTTTTTGGTGCTATTATAAATGGGATTGCTTTTCTAATTTCCTTTTCACAAAGTTTGTTTTTGATGTATAGAAATGGAACTGATGTTTTCATGTTGATTTGTATTCTGCAGCCTTATCAAATTTGTATATTAGCCCTAACTGACTTTTGGTGGAGTCTTTAAAGCTTTCTGCATATGAAGTGGTATTATGTACAAACAGGGACAATTTCATTTCTTCCTTTCCCATTTGGGTGACTCGTATCTTTTTCTTACCCCATGCTCTGGCTGGGGCCTCCAGGATTTTGCTGCACAGGGTGTTGAGACACAGATGTGTTGAGACTGGGCGCCCCTGTCCCAGTCCTGGCCTTTGAGGAAAAGCTTAGTTTCCTGAGTGTGATGCTGTGAGTTTTCATTTAGGACTTTCATTATGTTGAGGTAATTTTCTTCTATTCCTAGTTTTTGAGAGCTTTTATTCATGAAAGGGTGTAGAATTTCATCAAATCCTTTTTTTATTGAGAAGATTATGTGGTTTTTATCCTTTATTCTGTCCATGTTGCATGTCACATTGCTTGATTTGATTTTTATATGTTGAACCATCTTTGCATCCCAGGGTAGCCTGCACTTGGTCACCGTGCTTGATCCTTTGAATGTACTATTGAATTTTCCTTTTGCTAGTGTTTTGCTGAATATTTTTGCATGTATTCATCAGGAATATTGGCCTGTCATTTTCTTTTCTTATGATGTTTCTGACTTTGATATCAGGGCCCATGAAATGAGTTTGGAAGTATTCATGCCTTTTCAGTCTTTTGGTGGGGTAGGGGGGCTTGAGAAGAATTGACATTATTTCTTTAAATGTTCGGTAGAATTCACCAGAAGCCATCTGGTCCTGGGTTTTTCAATGGAGCCTTTGGTTTGTTGATTTAATCTTCTCACTAGTTAAAGACCTGTTTAGAGTTTGTATTTCTCCATGATTCAGTCTCAAAAGGTTGTTTGTTTCTAGAGATTTATTCATTTTTTTCTAGGTTTTATTTGGGGGGCGGTGCATAATTGTAAGAGTCTCTTATGGTTCTTTGTATTTCCATGGCATCAGTTGTGAAGATTTGTTTTACACTTCTCGTTTTATTTCTTTGAGTATTCTCTCTCTCTTTTTTTTTTCTTAATTAGTTGAGCTAAGAGTTTGTCAACTTTGTCTTTTCAAAAAGCCAACACAGTTTCATTGACTTTTTCTATTGTTTTCCTACTTCTTATCTAATTTATTTCTGCTGTAATCTTTGCTATCTTTTTGCTTCTACTCACTTTGGATTTAGTTTGTTTTTTTTCTCTTGGCTCCCTGAGGAGCACACCATTTAGTATTTGTTCAAAAGGGGAGAGGGCAGGGAGTAAGCTCACCTATAGTTTCCTGTCTTCTGTTCTGAGGTGGTTCTGAACACTCTAAAAAACTTGATTCTGGGGCTCCCCCGGTGGTCCAGTGGGTAAAGAGTCCATCTTGCAGTGCAGCGGGCACTGATTTGATCCCTGGATCCCTATTCCAGGACTGTATATTTATTTTATTGATTGCCAGATTTTGAAATTTATAGGATTAAGTTATTCTGGTGAAGTGATAAAATTTTATTGAGAAGATTATGTGGTTTTTATCCTTTATTCTGTCCATGTTGCATGTCACATTGCTTGATTTGATTTTTATATGTTGAACCATCTTTGCATCCCAGGGTAGCCTGCACTTGGTCACCGTGCTTGATCCTTTGAATGTACTATTGAATTTTCCTTTTGCTAGTGTTTTGCTGAATATTTTTGCATGTATTCATCAGGAATATTGGCCTGTCATTTTCTTTTCTTATGATGTTTCTGACTTTGATATCAGGGCCCATGAAATGAGTTTGGAAGTATTCATGCCTTTTCAGTCTTTTGGTGGGGTAGGGGGGCTTGAGAAGAATTGACATTATTTCTTTAAATGTTCGGTAGAATTCACCAGAAGCCATCTGGTCCTGGGTTTTTCAATGGAGCCTTTGGTTTGTTGATTTAATCTTCTCACTAGTTAAAGACCTGTTTAGAGTTTGTATTTCTCCATGATTCAGTCTCAAAAGGTTGTTTGTTTCTAGAGATTTATTCATTTTTTTCTAGGTTTTATTTGGGGGGCGGTGCATAATTGTAAGAGTCTCTTATGGTTCTTTGTATTTCCATGGCATCAGTTGTGAAGATTTGTTTTACACTTCTCGTTTTATTTCTTTGAGTATTCTCTCTCTCTTTTTTTTTTCTTAATTAGTTGAGCTAAGAGTTTGTCAACTTTGTCTTTTCAAAAAGCCAACACAGTTTCATTGACTTTTTCTATTGTTTTCCTACTTCTTATCTAATTTATTTCTGCTGTAATCTTTGCTATCTTTTTGCTTCTACTCACTTTGGATTTAGTTTGTTTTTTTTCTCTTGGCTCCCTGAGGAGCACACCATTTAGTATTTGTTCAAAAGGGGAGAGGGCAGGGAGTAAGCTCACCTATAGTTTCCTGTCTTCTGTTCTGAGGTGGTTCTGAACACTCTAAAAAACTTGATTCTGGGGCTCCCCCGGTGGTCCAGTGGGTAAAGAGTCCATCTTGCAGTGCAGCGGGCACTGATTTGATCCCTGGATCCCTATTCCAGGACTGTATATTTATTTTATTGATTGCCAGATTTTGAAATTTATAGGATTAAGTTATTCTGTGGATGGTTTTTTAAACTGTGATAGTAACACAGAACATGAGACCTACCCTCGTGACAACATTGCAAGCATAAAGCTACGCCAGCCCTAAGCTCACAAGTGGACAGGCCCCTCTAGAGATTCTTTGCCCCACATGACCGACACTTTGTGTCTGTTCAGCGGCAGATGCCCATCTCCTCTCTCTGGCGCCTGGAGACCCCCACTTTACTCTCTGCTTCTGTCAGTCTGATTAGCTTAGATTCCTAAGTGGAGTCCCGTGGTGTTTACTCGTCTGTAACTGGCTTATTTCACTGAGCATAAGGTCCTTAAAGTTCATCCATGTAGTTGCAAATGGCAGGATTTCCTTCTTTTTATTGGCTGAATAGCATTCCAGTTTTATGCATCTACCATCTTTTCTTTACCCATTCAATTGTCAGCGGACATTTACTGGTAGGGAATTTCTGTATAGGTGTAGAATTGGAAGATTTTGCGATGTAATTTCCATTCACGAACTTGGCACCAGAAGCGCTGCCCGCAGCACCGTGGGTGGAGCTGGAGTAGCTGCCCCTGGTGGACAGAGCTCAGAGTCACACTGGCATCTGGCAGCGCGTCGTGGGATTCCGGTTTCCTGAGGATACCAGGTCTACGTCTTGCTTAGGCTCGGGACCTGCTGTTTGACTCCTATCGCTTGAGCAAGTGTCAGACCCCAGCCTCTAAGATCCCTTGTGCATCGGAGTCGTGAATCCTGCCCACTGCCACACGCCCTTGCTTCCTCTAGGGCTTTATTTCATGCTTTGCATCTTCATCCGGTCAGAGAGGAAGAGGGGGGTTTAAGTCTGTGCGGTATCTGCCATCTCGACCCCAGGAACCAGCTTCACACACGTAAACTACCTGGCATCACGAGACAAAACCAGGGCTGTGAAATATTAGATGTCAGCTGATATACTGTACGCGTCCATTATCCATGCATAAACTTAGAGAATAAAGGAAATGCACGGATGAATATACACGACAGGAAAATGGAGTGCTGAACCTCAAGTCTGGCCCTGCCGTTATACCTGGAACAGAACCGGAATAATAAAGAGAGAAAACAAATCGAGAGGGAAAGCACTCCCCAGGCCAAGTGGAGCAGGTCTACACCCTCCGAGCACGGAGCACTCCTGGGAAGAAGGAGCTCTCGTGAAACCACCTAAGGTTTTGCAAAAAGCCAGATGTTCTTTATGGAAATATTTACCTACTGTAATTGGGCTCTTTGGATATACTTCGGCTCTTTGTTGGAAGAAATGATACCTAAATGTGGTGAATAACTATCACACCACACCCTTCCTAGAAAAAGCGTTTCTACGATTTACGGGTGAGGCTTTAAAAAGAGGTTCATAAGCATCTCACCAATTTTAGAAGGGCATATGAATCTTATTAGGGGTTTTGAGCTTTTCAGACTTCAATTTTGACCGTTGCTTGAGAGCTGGGGGTTTCATAAGGAAACTAGTGACTAAAGCTCTCAGTCCTACAGAGTAAGGTTCCTACGGAGTCAGGGCAGCCTGTTATGCATATTGAGCTCTGCATGTTAGGGTCGCAGGAGCAAGTTTGCTTCGAACTTTATTTCATGGGGTGTACACAGGCCTGGGGGCTTCCCTGGTGGCACAGCAAATGGCAGCCCACTCCAGTGTTCTCGCCTGGAGAATCCCATGGCCAGAGGAGCCTGGTCGGCTACAGTCCACGGCGTTGCAAAGAGTCAGACACGACGGGGTGGCTGAGCACACACAGAAGCTCCCAGGCGCGGAGCGGTAGGCATGATGACCAAACAATTAATAGATTGAATTAATTCACTTTCCAGGTGATAAGCAGAGGCCCTGGAGGACCACATGATTGTGCATGTTATGTGGTCAGTGAAGACACCCAACTCTCCTGTTCGCAAACAACCTTGTTAATATCTTAATATTGATTTCCTTGCCCCCAGTATTGTCCTTTACCTCCTCCTCATGGGTGCTACTTTCTGGGACTTGACTATGTCAGAGAGTGCTCTGGGTCAGTGTGCATGTTCTTTGTTTGCAGCTTCAAGGCACCGTGCCCTCCTGAAGTTCTCTCTGCCTTGGGTTCTGTGGTGCCACACCTTCTCGGTCCCTCTGCACGGATGAATATACACGACAGGAAAATGGAGTGCTGAACCTCAAGTCTGGCCCTGCCGTTATACCTGGAACAGAACCGGAATAATAAAGAGAGAAAACAAATCGAGAGGGAAAGCACTCCCCAGGCCAAGTGGAGCAGGTCTACACCCTCCGAGCACGGAGCACTCCTGGGAAGAAGGAGCTCTCGTGAAACCACCTAAGGTTTTGCAAAAAGCCAGATGTTCTTTATGGAAATATTTACCTACTGTAATTGGGCTCTTTGGATATACTTCGGCTCTTTGTTGGAAGAAATGATACCTAAATGTGGTGAATAACTATCACACCACACCCTTCCTAGAAAAAGCGTTTCTACGATTTACGGGTGAGGCTTTAAAAAGAGGTTCATAAGCATCTCACCAATTTTAGAAGGGCATATGAATCTTATTAGGGGTTTTGAGCTTTTCAGACTTCAATTTTGACCGTTGCTTGAGAGCTGGGGGTTTCATAAGGAAACTAGTGACTAAAGCTCTCAGTCCTACAGAGTAAGGTTCCTACGGAGTCAGGGCAGCCTGTTATGCATATTGAGCTCTGCATGTTAGGGTCGCAGGAGCAAGTTTGCTTCGAACTTTATTTCATGGGGTGTACACAGGCCTGGGGGCTTCCCTGGTGGCACAGCAAATGGCAGCCCACTCCAGTGTTCTCGCCTGGAGAATCCCATGGCCAGAGGAGCCTGGTCGGCTACAGTCCACGGCGTTGCAAAGAGTCAGACACGACGGGGTGGCTGAGCACACACAGAAGCTCCCAGGCGCGGAGCGGTAGGCATGATGACCAAACAATTAATAGATTGAATTAATTCACTTTCCAGGTGATAAGCAGAGGCCCTGGAGGACCACATGATTGTGCATGTTATGTGGTCAGTGAAGACACCCAACTCTCCTGTTCGCAAACAACCTTGTTAATATCTTAATATTGATTTCCTTGCCCCCAGTATTGTCCTTTACCTCCTCCTCATGGGTGCTACTTTCTGGGACTTGACTATGTCAGAGAGTGCTCTGGGTCAGTGTGCATGTTCTTTGTTTGCAGCTTCAAGGCACCGTGCCCTCCTGAAGTTCTCTCTGCCTTGGGTTCTGTGGTGCCACACCTTCTCGGTCCCTCTCTGTTTCTGGCCCCTCTTTGTGCACGCTTTAGCCGGTGCCGCACTGTGAGATGCTCTGAAACTCAAGTATCTCCCATCTCTGCCAGATTCTTCCTCTGCAACCAGCTCCCCCGGGGCTGCTTGCTCCCGCCTGCTGCTGGTGGCGAGGTCTCCACAGGTGACGCAGAGCTCCACCTGCAGACCCAGCATATAAGCTTTGGGATTCCAGCGTGTCCACCCTGATCTCCATGGCAACGTCCCTCCTCAGGAGAGCCTCCTCTCCCGCCCCGGGGCTTGGTTAAGGCCAACACCGGCCAGCAGAGAGCCCCCACGCCACCCCCCTCCCTCATCTGCAGTGTCGTCTTCTGTCCAGAACTAGCTGATTTCTTGATCTGTAACTGCTCTGCCCTTCAGATACACCCGATGTCCTCTCTTTAATCTGCACTCTTGCTTCCTTGGGCTGAATTTTGACTGGGCTTGATGTAAGCACAGCCTTCAGTCCACCCTTTCCCAATCCATCGTCTTTATGTCACCTACATTCTTTCTAAAATGCAGGTTGAAGCATGATTTCCATTGCTGTAAAGGCAAGGGCAGACACCTTGACGTGGATTTCAAAGCTCGCTATATAATCGGCCCCGGCCTGCAATTCTATCCTGGTCTCCACGACTCATCCGCTCTGCAACCACAATATCCTGGAGCTAAAAGTTCCCCACCTTTCTTCTTCATAAATTTATGTGCATTATTTGATAAGTACTGATGCTTTCCTGAATATTTCAAAATTTCCCTGAACTTCTGTCACTTTAATAATCATGAGAAACTAGTTAAAAATCTACATAAGACAGCAAAAACAGGCAAGAAAACAGAGTATTAGGATAAGATCTGCTAGGAGTTAAGGCAGAGGGAAGTGTGGCTACAGGAAGGGCTTGTAGATAGTATGCTGAGTGCAGGTGGCAGGCCGAGTGCAACTAGAGGACTGAGTGCTGGTAGAGGGCTAAGTGCAGACAGAGGGCCGAGTGCAGGCAGAGGGCCGAGTGCAGGCAGAGGGCCTAGTGCAGGGCCGAGTGCAGGCAGAGGGCCGAGTGCAGGCAGAGGGCCGAGTGCAGGCAGAGGGCCTAGTGCAGGGCCGAGTGCAGGCAGAGGGCCGAGTGCAGGCAGAGGGCCGAGTGCAGGCAGAGGGCCTAGTGCAGGGCCGAGTGCAGGCAGAGGGCCTAGTGCAGGGCCGAGTGCAGGTAGAGGGCCGAGTGCAGGCAGAGGGCCGAGTGCAGGCAGAGGGCCTAGTGCAGGGCCGAGTGCAGTCAGAGGGCCGAGTGCAGTCAGAGGGCCGAGTGCAGGTAGAGGGCCGAGTGCAGACAGAGGGCCGAGTGCAGTCAGAGGGCCGAGTGCAGGCAGAGGGCCGAGTGCAGACAGAGGGCCGAGTGCAGGCAGAGGGCCGAGTGCAGGGCCGAGTGCAGGCAGAGGGCCGAGTGCAGGCAGAGGGCCGAGTGCAGGCAGAGGGCCTAGTGCAGGGCCGAGTGCAGGCAGAGGGCCTAGTGCAGGGCCGAGTGCAGGTAGAGGGCCGAGTGCAGGCAGAGGGCCGAGTGCAGGCAGAGGGCCTAGTGCAGGGCCGAGTGCAGTCAGAGGGCCGAGTGCAGTCAGAGGGCCGAGTGCAGGTAGAGGGCCGAGTGCAGACAGAGGGCCGAGTGCAGTCAGAGGGCCGAGTGCAGGTAGAGGGCCGAGTGCAGACAGAGGGCCGAGTGCAGTCAGAGGGCCGAGTGCAGGTAGAGGGCCGAGTGCAGACAGAGGGGCGAGTGCAGACAGAGGGCCGAGTGCAGACAGAGGGCCGAGTGCAGTCAGAGGGCCGCTGAACTGCGTGCAGGCAGTGGGCCACGTGAGGGCGACAAGCCGAGTGCAGACCGAATTGGGAGATGCTGATGCAGGAGGTGGCATCCGATTATGCTCCAGCACACATGGAGGGAGCCAGGGCAGAGAGAGACAGGGACACTGGAGATACAGCCCTGAGAATGGAAAAGGGATGGTCCAGCAGTTGGAAGCAGGAGTCCAGATGGAAATGCAGGTATGAGGTCATCCAGGACGGCTCTCAGCTCAACTAAGAGGAGCTCAACCAACAGAGCCTCAATGACATTTGACCGTGAAACTTCTGGAGGTGAGCAGTTCAAGGGTTGGAAAAGAAACGTCACAACGTCACAACGTCACAACATCACAAGCGTCTTTGATGGCAAAGACCTACCCGGTCTCTGAATGGTCGTCCTGATCGTGGGGGCGTCTCATCTTTAGCCTCATTGTCGCATGTGTCAAACTTCTTACATTTATGCTGCAGTTACCAAAATATCCAGATGTCCCTGAATTAAGTAACAGAGGTTTATATCTCATTGCATTATGTTGTCTTCAGGCTTTTATTCCTGGATATTAAATTGAAGAACAGCCACCTCCTGGATCACACTGTCCTCTGGACAGAAGGGCAGTTGTGCGAGGTCCTTAAGGCTGATGGTGGGTGTGGGGCCTGCACGGTCCACCAGCCAGGCGTCCTGGGCTGAGCCCGAGCATCCAGGCTGAGAACGGCCCCCTCCGCCAGGGAGCCAGGCAGCCGGAACGGGCAGGTCTCCTCTGCAGGGAAGGCAGCAAATGCCTGGGTGTGTTTTAATGTTTATCGCCTGGTTTCTTCACATTTTTACCTTAAATAGCTGGATTGAGAACTGGAGTAAGGGGCAGCATTTCTCCCCGTGCTTCTATATGTTGAGGGCAGCAGAGGTCTGTGGTGGATGGACTCCTAGTTCCATGATACGCATGTGTGCACGCTGAGTCGCTTCAGTCACATCCCTCTTTGTGACGCCATGGACTGTAGCCCGCAAGTCTCCTTTGTCCATGGGATCTTCCCGACCTCACCCGAGTCTTCCGTGTCTCCTGTCTGTCAGGGCGATTCTTTACCCCTGAGCCACCAGGGAAGCCAGGTTACATGTTATTCTTATTAGTGAGTCAGCAGTTTCTCAGAAAGAGTGTCAGAAAATCAGAAATTTGATACAACAAATTTCTAATAAAATACAAGAGTCAAAGAAATAGTTATTACTTGTTGCCCAAATTCCTACAGAGCCTGTTTGTCCCCAGCCTGAAGCCCAGTGATCTTCCGCCTCCTCTGTCGTCAGCGTCCTTCCCGTCATTAGCCAGGGCCGAGCTCTGGAAACGTGGGACTGGATGGTGAGGGCTCCGCAGGAGGTAAACGTCTGCACAGCCTGGTGCCGCCCGGCTCCCCAGCATCTCGGGAGCACACACGGGGGGAGACAGGCGCCGGCACTCATCCCCTTTGGTCATTTTGTTGTTGTTGCTGTTGTTGGTCTGTGGTCATGAGGTCTGCAGACTGGCTCCAGCATAAACTGGTGATGACCCGCTTTTGTACCCAAGAAGCTCCTGGACACCTCTGTGCTTTTACATTTAGAGAAAGACAGGCATAACTTGTGGGACATTTTCTGCACCATCTGAAGACATCAGATTAAACACTTTTAAATCCCTTAAATACTCTATAACTTCCCCAATCAAATCACACTCTTGGCTTCATGATGTTCTAAATTTGCCCGAATTCCTAAAGTCAAGGACGTGTCCACTTGGGAAGCCTTGTGGAGGCCTCGGAACACTCCATGTGGGAATGCTTTTGTTTGCACACATCTCGCTGTTATTTTGAAAAACAGTCGTCATGTGATTTTGAGCACTACCTTCGCAGAGTATCTTGGGATTGTTAAATGAACCTGGGTGTGGGGTTTTTAATGTTTATCGCCTGGTTTCTTCACATTTTTACCTTAAATAGCTGGATTGAGAACTGGAGTAAGGGGCAGCATTTCTCCCCGTGCTTCTATATGTTGAGGGCAGCAGAGGTCTGTGGTGGATGGACTCCTAGTTCCATGATACGCATGTGTGCACGCTGAGTCGCTTCAGTCACATCCCTCTTTGTGACGCCATGGACTGTAGCCCGCAAGTCTCCTTTGTCCATGGGATCTTCCCGACCTCACCCGAGTCTTCCGTGTCTCCTGTCTGTCAGGGCGATTCTTTACCCCTGAGCCACCAGGGAAGCCAGGTTACATGTTATTCTTATTAGTGAGTCAGCAGTTTCTCAGAAAGAGTGTCAGAAAATCAGAAATTTGATACAACAAATTTCTAATAAAATACAAGAGTCAAAGAAATAGTTATTACTTGTTGCCCAAATTCCTACAGAGCCTGTTTGTCCCCAGCCTGAAGCCCAGTGATCTTCCGCCTCCTCTGTCGTCAGCGTCCTTCCCGTCATTAGCCAGGGCCGAGCTCTGGAAACGTGGGACTGGATGGTGAGGGCTCCGCAGGAGGTAAACGTCTGCACAGCCTGGTGCCGCCCGGCTCCCCAGCATCTCGGGAGCACACACGGGGGGAGACAGGCGCCGGCACTCATCCCCTTTGGTCATTTTGTTGTTGTTGCTGTTGTTGGTCTGTGGTCATGAGGTCTGCAGACTGGCTCCAGCATAAACTGGTGATGACCCGCTTTTGTACCCAAGAAGCTCCTGGACACCTCTGTGCTTTTACATTTAGAGAAAGACAGGCATAACTTGTGGGACATTTTCTGCACCATCTGAAGACATCAGATTAAACACTTTTAAATCCCTTAAATACTCTATAACTTCCCCAATCAAATCACACTCTTGGCTTCATGATGTTCTAAATTTGCCCGAATTCCTAAAGTCAAGGACGTGTCCACTTGGGAAGCCTTGTGGAGGCCTCGGAACACTCCATGTGGGAATGCTTTTGTTTGCACACATCTCGCTGTTATTTTGAAAAACAGTCGTCATGTGATTTTGAGCACTACCTTGGCAGAGTATCTTGGGATTGTTAAATGAACCTTAAATGTAAAACTGTCCTGAAATCTCCCGTGGATTTTGAGTCTGAAGGGCTTGAAGGCAAACACAGCTCATTTGGGGATATTAAACCTGACCTCCCCAAGTGCCCTTCATTCTGTGTTGACCTTGAATTGGGAGGGGAGGACCTGTGGGCTAAGTCAAGAGTCAGACTTCTTGGTAGAGAAGGAGATGGGCTCTCAGAGGAGGAGACGTGCTAAAAATGCACAGAACGTTTGATTAGAGGGGAGGAACTTCAAAATGTCTATCTATGTGATATGGAATAAATTAAATCAGACAATGGTTTGAATTGAAATATTCCCTCTTCCAAAAATGTAGCAACTTGAACGAAATCTAACACCGCCATGGCGAGAAAACATTTTCAATTCGTGCTTCCTCAGTTCTCTGTGCTGCTCAGAAATTTTCTCAGAGTGGCTACTTCTTAGCACACGACCCAGGATAGTGAAATCCTTGTCCAAGAACCAATGCCAAGAGTTTCAAGCAAAGCATATTAGTCATATTTTTTAAAAGATTGTTGTGAAGTGTTTCCAAGTGGGGACGATTTAAAATCTTATAACCAAACCCAGGTGTGCACTTATACAACCACTTTTTTTATTGCTGTGAAGGGAAATAAGAATCATTGAAATTCATAGTTGACCATAGAACCTCTGATTTTAGTCTTTATATAATTATCTTGCTTTCCAATATTTTGCAAGAAGTATTGAATATCAGTGAGGCAGAATTTGGTGGAGCTGACATTTGTTCCTTTGACCCTGTTTACATTCTGTTATAACCCATGATGAGACGACCAGACTTCAGGGTCTGGGGAGACGGCTCTGCATGGCTGTGAGGAGGCTCTAGACGCTCAACCGTGGCTCCGCGGGCCCCTCCCACAGCTCACCTTGCACCTTCTGTCTCTCTTTATTGAGGGAAGTCCGAGGCTCAGAGTCCTCGGGATCCAGACGAAGTCTGTCTTCACTTCAGTTTGCATCTCAGCCTTTAGAAGACCAAATGGAAGATGTCCATCTGGAGTCACTCCTGGCCATCTGCGTGGTCAGTGATACAGGAGATCATCACACTTAGGAGGCTTGACAAGGTCTGTGTCTCTTAGGAGGCACTTGTGCTTGTCGTTGGGCTTCCCCGGAGGCTCAGCAGTAAGGAATCTGCCTGCAGTGCAGGAGATGTGGGTTCAGTCCCTGGGTTGGGAAGGTCCCCTGGAGGAGGGTATGGTCCCCGTCTTCTTGCGGGGGGAATTTCATGGGCAGAGGAGGCTGGAGGGCGGCAGCCTGTGGGCCGCATGGACTCGGCTATGCCTGAAGCGACTGAGCACACATACACACATGTTTATTGTTAGTCTGAATATTCACTTTCAGATGAAAGTGCCCTTCTGAGATGTAAGCTGCAGTCAAACAATATTCTTATGTGCCGTATAGGTCGAAACCGTGGGATTCAGTGAAGCATAACTGCGTGTTCATGGCTGCAACGGTGGAATGCTTTAGGAACGAGTGGTCACTGTGTACAGGCCACGTGGCCCTTGTGCAGACGGCTGCTGATGGTGCGGCTTCTACCAACACAGAAGTCGTCCTTTATGCCAGTGTCTCCTTCGCTTGGTTCTGAACCTGGAGATGTGTGGACTTCTTTTTTTTTTTTTTTTTAAACTTTGGCCTCTTTCATTATTTTATTTTTTATTTTCATCCATCTTTATTTTTTGGCCTTTGGCCTCCCTTGTTGCAGAGCACCGGCTCTGGGCGCACGTGCTCCAGAGCACTGACTTGTAAGTGGACACACCTGTCCAGCCGCTCTGCAACACGTGGGATCTTCCCGGGTCAGGGATCGAACCGGTCCCCCTTGCACTGCACGGCAGACTCTTTACCCCCTGGACCACCAGGGAAGTCCCACGTGTTGATTTCTTGATGAAGACTTACAGAGCAGATGCTCCAATGGCCCAACCCCGCCTCCATGGTCTGAGGTCCTGGGGGTTCTGGACTGGTGACTTCCACTTTGCTCCCCTTATGTTACAGGATTTGTATCCACAAAAGAGCCTGCATTTACTTGAGCTCATTTTAGATTTGAGCTCACTTTAGTCTGTTTGTGTTCTTTGCACCTATGCTCAACATGGGACTGAAGGGACTTTTATTAAGATTTCATGGAAACAAACACGTCTGCAAAGAGGACATACGGATGGCCCCAAAACACATGAAACGATGCTCAACTTCACTTATAATTAGAGAAATGGAAATCAAAACGACAATGAGATATCACCTCACACCCGTCAGAATGGCCATCATCCACACATAGACAGACAATAAATGCTGGAGAGGGTGCGGAGAAAAGGGAACACTCCTGCATTGCTGGTGGGAATGTAGATTGATACAGCCTCTATGGAAGACAGTATGGAGATTTCTTAAAAAACTAAAAATAGAAGCACCATACGACCCAGCAATCCCACTCTTAGGCTTATACCCTGATGAAATTAAATCTGAAAGAAGCACCTGTACTCCAATGTTCACTGCAGCTGTCTATACAACAGCTAGAACATGGAAGCAACCTAGATGCCCATTGACGAACGAATGGATACAAAAGCTCTGGTACACATATACAATGGAATACTACACAGCTGTAAAGAGAAATACAGAAGAATCAGCCCTAATGAGGTGGCTGGATATAGAACGTATCATAAAAAGTGAAGTTAGTCAGAAAGAGAAGGACAAGTGCAATATACTAACACATATATATAGAATCTAGTAGGATGGTGGTGATGGCACAAGCAGTAAAGCGATGGAAAGACAGACATGGACAGTGGACATATGGACATTGTGGGGAAGGAACAGTGGGTGAGAGGCGTAAAGGAAGTAGCATGAAGGCCTGTACTATCATATGTGAAAAAATAAGTCTAGTCATTGCCCTGTGAGAAAAGCAGATCCTTCACGGGTGCTGTATGACGGTCTGGAGGGGTGGGATAGGGGGGATATACATGTGACTAATCTGAGAACATACATATCTGTAAACAACAAAACTCTGTAAAAGTTAAAAGTAAAATAAAAGTTTAAAAAAAAAAAAAAGATTTCATGGAACAACTTGCGCTCCTCAGGGGCTGTATCTACCGACCGTGGTGTGAATGGTGACTTCTGGTGAAATGAAAAGGATTAAAAGCTGGAAAGGGAAGTGATGTTCCCAAGGTCACATAAGGGAGTCTGGAAAAGGAGTCGCAAAGGGGACCTGGACAGAGGTGTCTGTGACTCAGGGCTCTGGCTGCGTGAGTCCACTGAGAGGCCAGGGCCCCTGGCCGCTGGTGCTTCGGCCATGAGCTCAACTTGGGGCTGAAGGTGCTCAGAGCCTCAGGGCTAAAGGAACTGGCTTCAGGAGGGAAACTTTTAGGTGTAATAACTTAATTTCTTTCACTTAGCTTTAAAAACCCTAATATATTTTGTATAATGGCAATACTTGTAGGCACTTAAAAATGTAAAGAGGGCTTGTTGTTAATTAAGTCTGTTACTCCAGGTGTCTTTGCTTAAGTGGTGGCGAGCCGGCAACTTCCAAAATGAACTTTTGTTTATTAATATCTCAGTTGGACCAGTCCAGGGTTTCTGTTTCAAAGTGTTGGGTTAAGTCAGCGTGGCTGGCAACGTCCACTCTGTTTTGTAAGAGAAATAACAGAAGAATCCACCCCTTCTGGTACACATATACAATGGAATACTACACAGCTGTAAAGAGAAATACAGAAGAATCAGCCCTAATGAGGTGGCTGGATATAGAACGTATCATAAAAAGTGAAGTTAGTCAGAAAGAGAAGGACAAGTGCAATATACTAACACATATATATAGAATCTAGTAGGATGGTGGTGATGGCACAAGCAGTAAAGCGATGGAAAGACAGACATGGACAGTGGACATATGGACATTGTGGGGAAGGAACAGTGGGTGAGAGGCGTAAAGGAAGTAGCATGAAGGCCTGTACTATCATATGTGAAAAAATAAGTCTAGTCATTGCCCTGTGAGAAAAGCAGATCCTTCACGGGTGCTGTATGACGGTCTGGAGGGGTGGGATAGGGGGGATATACATGTGACTAATCTGAGAACATACATATCTGTAAACAACAAAACTCTGTAAAAGTTAAAAGTAAAATAAAAGTTTAAAAAAAAAAAAAAGATTTCATGGAACAACTTGCGCTCCTCAGGGGCTGTATCTACCGACCGTGGTGTGAATGGTGACTTCTGGTGAAATGAAAAGGATTAAAAGCTGGAAAGGGAAGTGATGTTCCCAAGGTCACATAAGGGAGTCTGGAAAAGGAGTCGCAAAGGGGACCTGGACAGAGGTGTCTGTGACTCAGGGCTCTGGCTGCGTGAGTCCACTGAGAGGCCAGGGCCCCTGGCCGCTGGTGCTTCGGCCATGAGCTCAACTTGGGGCTGAAGGTGCTCAGAGCCTCAGGGCTAAAGGAACTGGCTTCAGGAGGGAAACTTTTAGGTGTAATAACTTAATTTCTTTCACTTAGCTTTAAAAACCCTAATATATTTTGTATAATGGCAATACTTGTAGGCACTTAAAAATGTAAAGAGGGCTTGTTGTTAATTAAGTCTGTTACTCCAGGTGTCTTTGCTTAAGTGGTGGCGAGCCGGCAACTTCCAAAATGAACTTTTGTTTATTAATATCTCAGTTGGACCAGTCCAGGGTTTCTGTTTCAAAGTGTTGTAAGAGAGTGGAACCCTGCTGCAGCCGTGCGGTCTGGTAAAGGCAAACGTCTAGAGTCAGGTACCGACTCTGTTTTTCTTAACTTGCTTGAAACTATTGAAGTTTTGGGGAAGGCCAAAAAGTAACACTATCCCCTTTTGTATTTGGAACCGAGAGGTAAGGCCCAGGAGATCCTCCGGTGGAAATCAAACTTCCAGGTGTGCAGCGGACAGGGCGGCCCGACTACGGGCACTGGCCGGGTGGTCACGGCCTGGCCTGGGAGGGGCTTGCCCTGGATGGCCGCACGGTCGCTGTGGTCCCCACAGGCCCAGAGGGCCTGATGGCTGGAGGATGGCAAAGCGACCTCTTCCTCTGCTGGTCAGCTGTCCCGCAAGCTGACCGGTCTGAGAACCGGCCGGCAGGAGGGAGGGAAGCCAGGACGGGGTGGGAGTGGGGCGGCGGCACCACTGCCCATCTGGCGCTCAGGAGACCAGGGTGCCAGCCCACCCTCCCGAGCAATGCTTCTGCAGGTGAGAGCCAGGCACGAGAACGTCTAAAGGCCGTGCCTGGAGCCCAGCGTCCAGCCAGGGCTGCGGTCGCCGCCCACAGCCGACGGGAGGCCTCGGAGGCACCCGCCCCGGCGCCACCCGGAGGGACCAGCGGGTCAGGCCTCCAGGCGCGGTCGCGGCCCTGCTGCCTTCCATTGTGCTTTTAATGTCTTCTCCTTAATGCGTCAGTAAGCTTTAAAACTTATTTTAAGACAGTTGCAGATTTATATACAGTTAGAAGAAATACTGTGGAGAGAGCCGGGCACTCTCCCCCGGCTCCCCTGGGTGGGGGTGGGGGGACATCCCGCCAGTGGGCTCCGGTGCCCCGCCGGGACTTGCCCGCGGGCACTGGCTCAGCCGCCGGGGCCTGGGTCAGCACGGAGGCCGATCAGCAGCAGGGTCCCGAGGCCAAGGTCGGGAGGCAGCGTGGGCGAGCGGGGAGGCCGGCCCCGGGCCTCGGCTGCCTTCAGACCCCCGCGACTCCCTGCCTCCCGCCGGGGCTGCCGCCGAGGAGGGCTCCGTGGCGTGGAGGCACCGCCAGCTGGTCACTTACACACTCGTTAAAGGACACCTGGCAGGCTTCCAACTAAAGAAACACCCTCCGTGTGCCCGCCTGTTAGACCAGACCCTGTGTGGAGCCCAGGCCCCACGCGAGGCCGCGTCAGGGCTGTCGTGCAGTTGCTTCTCCCCCGTGGGCCGTCCCTCTGCTCCACTGGCATCACTGGCCACTTTAAAGGACGAACCTCCTACTAAAATCAGAGGGGAAGCTCTCAGGGCCATCGCTCACGGTCCCCTTGCTCCATTTTCCCTTCTATATATGGAGCGAGCGTTTCTGCGTCGTGTGCCGAAAGGTTCACGTGATCACAGTTTATACAGCCGAGGAGGCAAGTGTGAGAAAGGCGACACAGACAGCCAGGTGTGAGCCGGGGCTCCGGTATCGAGACCAGCCCCCCAGCCAGGCCCGAGCAGGCCCTTCTCAGCGCTGCGGAGCTCCCGGAACCCCGTTCTCCCAGGCCTCCGTGCTCAGGCTTGGTGCTGTGCAGACCACTGTGTTCAAGCTGGCAGGTGGCCCAGACTGCTCGTTATCAGCTACTTATGGAAGAATGAGCTGAAACTGCAGAGGACTGGACTTGAAACTCAAGATGTGAACTAGAGACATGACTTGATAAAGCTCAGGCAGAACTACGCGCATCCTCTCTCCAGGTCTAAAGCGTGCCTTTTCTGTAGGCTCTGTGCTACATGTGTCTTGTTTTTATTCATCCAAGTACCCGAAAGGAATGCTGGTGCATTTAGGACCAGCACGGTAGAAATTTTGGAAATTAAGACTCAGTGGAATTCTAACCAGGTCCCAGTCTGGACGAGGACAGAGGCCCCCGGCTGCAGGACCACCGTCTGGGCATCTGGTTCCACGAGCCGCAGCCTGGAAGGGACTCGGAGCCCTCTCCTGACCCCAGCCTGAAGGCCGGCGCCTCCGCTGGTTTCTACCCTTCCCCGGAGACGGCGATGACCAGCCTCGAGCCGAGTGGCGGCTGCAGCAGCCCCGTGCCCGTTCGCCAGCCTCAGGAGCAGCGAGCCTGGACGGGTTTGAAGGTCTTTAGCTTCCGTGGGACTCCAGAGAATTAGCTCTCCACAGTTCCGTCTTTTAATTTATTCATTTATTTATTTTATTTCTCTCTATATATATTTTTTATTTTTATTTTACTTTTGACCTTTACAGAGTTTTGTTGTTTACAGATATGTATGATCCCAGATTAGTCATAGCCCCAAGTTCCTCATCCTCAAGATGGTGCTTTAATCAGGATTTATGTGGAATTCATCCTGCGTTTCCCCGACTCCCTTCCCTCCTGAGACTCTGCACCGGCAGGCGTCTGTGCTCTGGGGCCTGAGGAAGACCCCCGTCAAAGGGGCTGAGCTCAGCGCTCAGCACTGTGTAAGGCAGAAGCAATCTCCCTTTACTAATTGCCTTAAGACCCGCAGGTGTAGAGTTTCATTTGAGGGGCTTTGTGGGGTATATACATATGATCAACGTTCCAGTGGATATTCTTGCCTAATCCTAGGGTTTTACGGTTGTTCTTGGTTATGCATGTTATGAAATGTACACAGTCTTTCATTCATTGCAAACTCCCAGGATGATTCTCACGTGGAGGAAAACTTCTGACCAGTAAACTTGAATGAGCCCCTGCTAAGGCAAGGCTTCAGGAGAAATAGCATCTTGTGGTTGGCTTTTTCTTTTCTTTTCTTTTTATCTAGATCCAACTGAGGAAGTCTGTGGCTTGTATGTTGGTCTGTGTACACTCAGCCTGGGTCTTTGAGGGTCTTAACCAACCCCAAAGCTGTATTTCGTTCTACCTAGTAAAACTTAGGGACACATTCATCCAAGTACCCGAAAGGAATGCTGGTGCATTTAGGACCAGCACGGTAGAAATTTTGGAAATTAAGACTCAGTGGAATTCTAACCAGGTCCCAGTCTGGACGAGGACAGAGGCCCCCGGCTGCAGGACCACCGTCTGGGCATCTGGTTCCACGAGCCGCAGCCTGGAAGGGACTCGGAGCCCTCTCCTGACCCCAGCCTGAAGGCCGGCGCCTCCGCTGGTTTCTACCCTTCCCCGGAGACGGCGATGACCAGCCTCGAGCCGAGTGGCGGCTGCAGCAGCCCCGTGCCCGTTCGCCAGCCTCAGGAGCAGCGAGCCTGGACGGGTTTGAAGGTCTTTAGCTTCCGTGGGACTCCAGAGAATTAGCTCTCCACAGTTCCGTCTTTTAATTTATTCATTTATTTATTTTATTTCTCTCTATATATATTTTTTATTTTTATTTTACTTTTGACCTTTACAGAGTTTTGTTGTTTACAGATATGTATGATCCCAGATTAGTCATAGCTCCAAGTTCCCTCATCCTCAAGATGGTGCTTTAATCAGGATTTATGTGGAATTCATCCTGCGTTTCCCCGACTCCCTTCCCTCCTGAGACTCTGCACCGGCAGGCGTCTGTGCTCTGGGGCCTGAGGAAGACCCCCGTCAAAGGGGCTGAGCTCAGCGCTCAGCACTGTGTAAGGCAGAAGCAATCTCCCTTTACTAATTGCCTTAAGACCCGCAGGTGTAGAGTTTCATTTGAGGGGCTTTGTGGGGTATATACATATGATCAACGTTCCAGTGGATATTCTTGCCTAATCCTAGGGTTTTACGGTTGTTCTTGGTTATGCATGTTATGAAATGTACACAGTCTTTCATTCATTGCAAACTCCCAGGATGATTCTCACGTGGAGGAAAACTTCTGACCAGTAAACTTGAATGAGCCCCTGCTAAGGCAAGGCTTCAGGAGAAATAGCATCTTGTGGTTGGCTTTTTCTTTTCTTTTCTTTTTATCTAGATCCAACTGAGGAAGTCTATGCGTGGCTTGTATGTTGGTCTGTGTACACTCAGCCTGGGTCTTTGAGGGTCTTAACCAACCCCAAAGCTGTATTTATTCCAAGTTCAGTGAGCCCTAAGTAAAACTTCAGGGACACAGAGAATTCACCAGAGGTGACACTATGAGCACACGTACAGGCCACGAGAAGAAGCGGGAAGCAGACAAAAAGAGCAGCACAGGTAACTGCCCAGTATCCGTGCCGGACAAGACGCGGCCGCATCTAGAAATGCTACCAGATGGTCCGAACCAGCGGCTCTGATTCTCGCAGTAAGGCTCAGGAGGTGGAACAGAAGCATTGTGGAGACGAGGGGCTGTAACTCACAGGGGGACACCCGGAGGGCCTGGATGGGACTTGCTGTTCACGGAGCCCAGGGCCACCCCGGGCTGCTGAATGGCCTCAGGGCTGGAGGCTCTGATGGCCCAGCGCCTGGTCCTGCTTCAGAAGGTCTGCTCTCAGGTTCTCCCTGGTTTATAAATTTAAAATAGCAGCATTTTTGTTCTCTTCTAAATATCAGGTTTGACTACTCCAGCTTCACTTCAAAGGTCCCTGTAGGCGAGTGGAAACCAACAAACAACAGCTCTGTTAGCTGATTCAGTGAACTTTCTCTCACACTCCTAAGACTTCGCTGTTGCCCCCACTTTCATGGGGTTTGAGAGCGCTAACCTGCCCAGCGCAGGCTGCCTGGAAGCCCCTGTCAGTGGCATCATTTTGCCCTTTTTGTTCTTCATTTTTTCTTTTTCCCTTCATGTTTCTTTTATTTATATTTATTTTCATCCATCTTTTAATTCTGTTCGCATGTGTGGGCCTCCCATCACAGTGGCCTCTCTCGTTGCAGAGCTCCGGCTCTAGAAGCATGTGTTCCAAAGCACTGGCTCGTAATTGGACACATCAGTCCGGCTGCTCCACAGCGCATGGGATCATCCTAGGCCAGGGATCGAACCAGTGCCCCTTGCACTGCGAGGCGGACTCTTTACCCACTGGACCACCCAGGAAGCCCTCATTTTGCTTTTTACATAGTAGACTCTTAGCTCAGGAATGCTGTCTGGTCTGAAGGTCGCACCCTGGCTTCATGGGCAGGTTCTAGAAACACAGAAGCCAGGAGCTCCCGGCTGTTCCCTGTGACACAAGGGAATTCACCGCCTCGGGGATGTTTCCGGCTGCTCCCCCCACCCGCAACCATTTCACGAAGAGGGCCTCTTTTCACTCTGGCCTAGGAGCTGACCCAGGCTGGGTTGGTTGGGCCTGGTGGGGAAGGAGCAGGTTCTACGTGGAGACGAGTCCCGTTTCAACCCATCTGCGCACGTAGAGCAGAGTGCTGTGACGGTCCCCAGGCCCCCAGATGCTGATGAGTCACGGCAGTCACTGGGCTCCGGGCAGCCCTGCCCCTTGCGGACCTGTGCCTGCTGCTTCGGGGAGACTGCTGCGAGGAAAGGCCCGTCCCTGCCCTCGGAGAGCCGTGGGCCAGGGACACGAGCTCCTAGCAGCACAGGTGGTCAGGCCTCGAACAAGGGCCAGAGGGACAGCAGCTGCATCCCACAGGAAGGTCAGCATGCCTGACTGTGGGCTCTTTATTGTGTTTTTTTCTCAAGTTTCTGAGCAATACCCATGGTCAGGCCGGTGAGGGAAACACATGTCCTCAGCACATTATGGACGTTAGGCACCAAACAAATGCTTCCTTCTGCAGTGCGCCAGATGCTGGCGGCGATGGAGGTGCACATTTACAGATTAGGCCTTAAGCTCCAAGAGGAAACTTGTGTAAAATCTCACCAGTAATAAGGCAATGGCCCGGCCTTTAATCAAAACTTCTGGGTTCCCATACACTAGAGGCTGAATGACAGGCATAAACGTGACAAAATCCAGCTGTGAGAGACCAGGGCTTTGAAAATTAACCTTTTTAAAAATTAGATTACTTCAGGCGTCCATAGGTTTTAATGTAGTAGTGATTAAAAATAGTTGTTCAGAGCATATCAAGCTAAGCTTACTTTGTTGGAATTGAAACTTTGAGTCCAGCGATAGCTAAGTTAAAATAGCTTTTTTTGGTTTGTTTTGCAAAGAAGGCTGCATATTGTTTAAAATATTTAAAGATGTAAGTTAAGGGTATATGTTCTTCTCTTTTCAAAATTAAACAAACTAAAGATACACAAGTAAAATAAATCAACACAAAAAGTATACTAGAGTATTTATGTCAAATGACTTCCTCACTAATTCCTACAAACCAGCTCTTTCTAATATTTGCTTAACAATATTAGCTAATTCAGTCCACCTTAATTCATGATAAAGAGCCACGCTGACCTTTGCCCCTGAATTACTCACTGGAAACCTGATGGCTCAGAGACTAGAATCAGAAGAAGCTCCAGAAGAAATAGAAGGCGTCTTTTCAGATCTTCTGTACGAAAGGAGTCAGTTACAAACGACTCAGCACAGACCCTGCAGAACCTCTGATTAGTGACCAATGCGGTGATGCTTGAAGACATTAAGACAATATTAAGAATTTAAAAGTAATTCTTTACTATTTTGCATTATATTCTATGATGCATTCACTGAATTCATCGTATTCGTTTCTCTCTGATTAGCTCAACATAGAACTAGTATTCTGTGTCCTACGTTTGCTCACCGCTACCGTCAAAGAAGTCCCTTCCTGCCTGAGCTGTGTTTCGGCCCCTGGAGGCGGCGCAGCGCGTTCTCCACGACGGAGGGTGTGGTCGCACCGCCTGCGGTGGAGCCGCGCTGTGAGTGTCGGCGGCAGACACCTGCTCCGTCCACAGCGGAGACCTGAGAGGCTCCTGGCTGGCCGGCTGGAGCGAAGACCTGCCCCGCGAGCTGCCGGCCCTGCCTCCCAGGAGTCCAGCAGGGAGGCGGAGTGACGCCCACGGCCACCACGGTCATCACCTCGGAGTCGGGGACTGCAGGAGGCTCCCAGGTCGGGGGAAACGGCTCCGCCTCCGGGAAGGCCCTGGGAGGGGCTGGAGGAAGACGCCGTGTAAAGCCTGCGCCTGCCCTGGTGGAGCCTGAGCCTGGGCGTGGGGAGGCGGCTGAGGGGCTGGGCTGCTGGGCAGCCCCCTCCCCAGGGGTCTTTCCCCTCACCCTTGTTGTGATTCATTATTACTGCCACTTAAATTTTATTTTCCCTTGTAGAAGTGTCTGTTTATCTTATGTGGCATATGGGTTTCATAATACTTGAAAATCCCCAGGATTATTTAAACATCACCGTCCTTGGTCCTAGCATTAGTGAAGTACAACTTTATACTTAATTTAATTATATTCATACTTAATTTAATTTTTTCAAATTAATTTCTCTTGGGATCTACTCCTACTAATTGGGGCTTTTCATTTATTCCAAAGTTTGCAGTCTGATTTAGAGATCTAATAGTGTGAATTAAAAGTTAAGAAGATAGATTTTGCCGTATTATGATGATTTTAAACCTGATGGCTCAGAGACTAGAATCAGAAGAAGCTCCAGAAGAAATAGAAGGCGTCTTTTCAGATCTTCTGTACGAAAGGAGTCAGTTACAAACGACTCAGCACAGACCCTGCAGAACCTCTGATTAGTGACCAATGCGGTGATGCTTGAAGACATTAAGACAATATTAAGAATTTAAAAGTAATTCTTTACTATTTTGCATTATATTCTATGATGCATTCACTGAATTCATCGTATTCGTTTCTCTCTGATTAGCTCAACATAGAACTAGTATTCTGTGTCCTACGTTTGCTCACCGCTACCGTCAAAGAAGTCCCTTCCTGCCTGAGCTGTGTTTCGGCCCCTGGAGGCGGCGCAGCGCGTTCTCCACGACGGAGGGTGTGGTCGCACCGCCTGCGGTGGAGCCGCGCTGTGAGTGTCGGCGGCAGACACCTGCTCCGTCCACAGCGGAGACCTGAGAGGCTCCTGGCTGGCCGGCTGGAGCGAAGACCTGCCCCGCGAGCTGCCGGCCCTGCCTCCCAGGAGTCCAGCAGGGAGGCGGAGTGACGCCCACGGCCACCACGGTCATCACCTCGGAGTCGGGGACTGCAGGAGGCTCCCAGGTCGGGGGAAACGGCTCCGCCTCCGGGAAGGCCCTGGGAGGGGCTGGAGGAAGACGCCGTGTAAAGCCTGCGCCTGCCCTGGTGGAGCCTGAGCCTGGGCGTGGGGAGGCGGCTGAGGGGCTGGGCTGCTGGGCAGCCCCTCCCGGGGTCTTTCCCCTCACCCTTGTTGTGATTCATTATTACTGCCACTTAAATTTTATTTTCCCTTGTAGAAGTGTCTGTTTATCTTATGTGGCATATGGGTTTCATAATACTTGAAAATCCCCAGGATTATTTAAACATCACCGTCCTTGGTCCTAGCATTAGTGAAGTACAACTTTATACTTAATTTAATTATATTCATACTTAATTTAATTTTTTCAAATTAATTTCTCTTGGGATCTACTCCTACTAATTGGGGCTTTTCATTTATTCCAAAGTTTGCAGTCTGATTTAGAGATCTAATAGTGTGAATTAAAAGTTAAGAAGATAGATTTTGCCGTATTATGATGATTTCTAGGTGAAGATGCTGCTCTGGAGTAAGAGTTATTTTGGTTAAGACATGTTACATTTTTGGCGAGATATTCAACTAGAAAGGTATTTCCAGACGAAAACTGGAGTCTGGAGAAGTCTACCAAGTGACAGGGCTTCACAGGTGGCGCTAGTGGTAGAGAGCCCGCCTGCCAGGGCCGGAGGCACAGGGGACGCGGTTTCGGGGCCTGGGTGGGGAAGATCCCCTGGAGGCGGAACTGCAACTTGCTCCAGGATTCCTGCCTGGAAGATTCTGTGGACAGAGAAGCCTGGTCGGCTGCAGTCGACGGGGCCGCAGAGAGTCAGATGCCACTAAACACAAGTCTCTCAAAGTCAGAGCTTCAGTCTTCAGTGTACCCCCGGCCCGCCGCCCCCCGGCCCACACAATGTTTTATGTGCTTTAAATAAAGAAAGCTTCGGTGATTTTGGAGTGTTACCTGTGGCAGCTTATTTTAGCATGAGGAGAAGTGAATTTTGAACCACTGATGACATTCACTGGCAGAATAATCCTAAGAAATAAATTCTAGTTAAATAGCTCTGGTGAGACTCGGTCCATTTTGAAAAATGTGACCTAGCCTCATTGCTCTGCAGGAGACCGGCGTGAGGGGTCCCCTGCACAGGGCTGTGTTGCTGGGTCTGCCTCCCACAAGTGGAGTTGAGTGACACGCCTTCGCCTCGTCCCGCTCACCGTCTTTAGATGCAGAAGGTGGGGCTTTCTGTTTGGGAACATATGTTGAGTCACAGATCAAGCCCTTCGACTGACGTTTTTCCACTGCCACTGACCTCCAAACCATGCAGGAAATCCCTGTGTAAGCAAATTCCCACCCTGTCCCTGGGTGTTTAGTCTGCCGCGCTGAGTAGGGGCTTACTTACTCCTTTGATTGGCAAGCCCAGCACTAGGAAAACAAATGCAGCCCAGGTCCCACAGAAGTCCGCTGCCCTCTGTCTTCCCAATCTGTGATTCCTTCAGCTCTGTCTGGACTGAAACCTGACAAACGCTTTTCAGGAAGCTGCCCCCCCCTCCTGAGAATGCCACGACAGGAGGACAGAGCTTCTCACAGCTGCAGCTCCCAGGCTGCAGGGACCTGAGCGCCCGTGGCCTGGGAACTCTGACTCTTGCAAAGAAGGAAATAGCTCAAATGGTTTATTTTCACTGAAGATGAAGTTAATTGTTTGACTGAAATCTGCAGTTTCAGTGGCACATGACATTGGTGATTACGAGGGGCAAAAGAATAAGCAACTCACAGCACACAGGAGGCTCAAGAAAAACAAGACAGAAAAAGATGTGAAATGTGAAGATCAGGAAAAACAAGGAAAAATCAAATTTCACTTTTTAAAAAGCTCAAGCAGTGAAAGGAAAAATGGATAACTTAGATCCATCGAAACTGTAACCTTCTGTGCTTACAGAGGACACTATCACACAAAAAATGAACAGACGACCCACAAATTTGGACAAAATGTTCACAAATCATAATCTGACAAGAGACCTGTGTATAGAATATGTGAAGAGATCTCACAGCTCCATGAAGAAAGACCAGTCTACAGTTAAAAATGTGTGATGAGTCTGGATAGGTCTTCAAGAGTGACCCACAAGTGACCACACGATGAACAGACGGGGGCGATGACCCGTCAGAGGACATGAGCCAGACCACGTGACGGCACTTCTCGCCAGGGCGGCCCAGCGGCAAAGACGGACTGCAGTGGAGACGGGGAGGCGGGGAGAAGGTGCCCTCTCGGACATGGCAGGTAGGAGTGCAGAACGGCGCAGTCACTCTGAAAAGCAGGTTGACAGCTTCTGAGAAGGTTAAACGTAAAACTTCCAAATGACTCAACAATTCCAGCCTTATGTAGATGCTCAAGAGATTGAAACCACGTGCCCACACAAACACTTGTAAATTATTGCTGTTCCATTCAAAAACTCTCCCCATTTTGCTTTTTGTTTGTTGCTTTCCAGTCTTGTGGAGAGGTAGCGGACACTAGCGTTGTGTCAGGTTAAGGTGCACGGCGTGATGGCAGGGTGTCTGCGTGCTCTGGGAAGGGATCGCCAGTGTCTAGGCAGCGTCCAATACCACTTGATTCAGGTCAGTTACTCAGTTGTGTCTGGACTGAAACCTGAAAAGCTTCCTGCAGAATGCCACGACAGGAGGACAGAGCTTCTCACAGCTGCAGCTCCCAGGCTGCAGGGACCTGAGCGCCCGTGGCCTGGGAACTCTGACTCTTGCAAAGAAGGAAATAGCTCAAATGGTTTATTTTCACTGAAGATGAAGTTAATTGTTTGACTGAAATCTGCAGTTTCAGTGGCACATGACATTGGTGATTACGAGGGGCAAAAGAATAAGCAACTCACAGCACACAGGAGGCTCAAGAAAAACAAGACAGAAAAAGATGTGAAATGTGAAGATCAGGAAAAACAAGGAAAAATCAAATTTCACTTTTTAAAAAGCTCAAGCAGTGAAAGGAAAAATGGATAACTTAGATCCATCGAAACTGTAACCTTCTGTGCTTACAGAGGACACTATCACACAAAAAATGAACAGACGACCCACAAATTTGGACAAAATGTTCACAAATCATAATCTGACAAGAGACCTGTGTATAGAATATGTGAAGAGATCTCACAGCTCCATGAAGAAAGACCAGTCTACAGTTAAAAATGTGTGATGAGTCTGGATAGGTCTTCAAGAGTGACCCACAAGTGACCACACGATGAACAGACGGGGGCGATGACCCGTCAGAGGACATGAGCCAGACCACGTGACGGCACTTCTCGCCAGGGCGGCCCAGCGGCAAAGACGGACTGCAGTGGAGACGGGGAGGCGGGGAGAAGGTGCCCTCTCGGACATGGCAGGTAGGAGTGCAGAACGGCGCAGTCACTCTGAAAAGCAGGTTGACAGCTTCTGAGAAGGTTAAACGTAAAACTTCCAAATGACTCAACAATTCCAGCCTTATGTAGATGCTCAAGAGATTGAAACCACGTGCCCACACAAACACTTGTAAATTATTGCTGTTCCATTCAAAAAATCTCCCCATTTTGCTTTTTGTTTGTTGCTTTCCAGTCTTGTGGAGAGGTAGCGGACACTAGCGTTGTGTCAGGTTAAGGTGCACGGCGTGATGGCAGGGTGTCTGCGTGCTCTGGGAAGGGATCGCCAGTGTCTAGGCAGCGTCCAATACCACTTGATTCAGGTCAGTTACTCAGTTGTGTCCAGTTGTCTGCAGCCCCGTGGACTGATGCACGCCAGGCTTCCCTGTCCTCACCACCTGTTACCAAACAGGACTACATTTTCCTTGTGATCGGAATTTGTAAGACCTACTCTCTTAGCGACATTCAAATATACAAGTGCAATGCTACTAGCTGCGGCCATCCTGCTGAGCACACATCCCCAGGACTTTATCTGATGATTGGAAGTTTGTACCTTCTGATTCCCTTGGCCCGCTTTGCCTGCTCCCACCTCTGGGAACCTGTCATCTGCTTTTCGTTTCTACAAACTCAGCTTTTTAAGGTTGTACATACAAGCTCACACAGTATTTTTCTTTCTCTGAGTTATGTCACTTAGCATAATGCCCTCATGGCCTGTCCACGTTGTCACAAGTAGGGGATTTCCTTTTGTTCTGTGACTGAATAATATTTCATTTTATGTCTGTATCACATTTGCTTTATCCATTCGTCTGTTATTGTACGGGCTTGTTTCCATATCTTTTTTTTTTTTTTTAAAGATTTATTTATTTATTTATTTTGGGCGGGGGTCGGGTTGGGGAGGGAGGCGGATGGGCGGGCCACTTCTATTGGTCTTTCATTTCTCTATTTTCATCCGTCTTAGTTCTTTGGCCCTTGTGGGCCTCCCATCGCGGTGGCGTCTGTCGTCGCAGAGCACTGGCTCTGAGCGCATGCGCCCCAGAGCTCGGCTCTGTAATTGGACACATCGGTCCAGCCGCTCCGTGGCACGTGGTATCTTCCCAGGCAAGGGATCAAACTGGCGCCCCTTGCACTGTAAGGCGGTGTCCTTACCCACTGGACCACCAGGGGAAGCCCAAGGAGTTTGACAATACTGAGCGACTAACGTTACAACCAGGAAGACACAGACGGTGAAAAAAACCCAGTTAAATTCAATCTATTTTATTTTGAATTCTTCTGCCCTTAATTTGGCCAAAATGCACAGAAGCAGCTTGCCCTCTGCTCCTGCCCCCGCGGGACCACATGGTCCTGTCCAGTCAGTCGGTGCACGGCGTGATGGCAGGGTGTCTGCGTGCTCTGGGAAGGGATCGCCAGTGTCTAGGCAGCGTCCAATACCACTTGATTCAGGTCAGTTACTCAGTTGTGTCCAGTTGTCTGCAGCCCCGTGGACTGATGCACGCCAGGCTTCCCTGTCCTCACCACCTGTTACCAAACAGGACTACATTTTCCTTGTGATCGGAATTTGTAAGACCTACTCTCTTAGCGACATTCAAATATACAAGTGCAATGCTACTAGCTGCGGCCATCCTGCTGAGCACACATCCCCAGGACTTTATCTGATGATTGGAAGTTTGTACCTTCTGATTCCCTTGGCCCGCTTTGCCTGCTCCCACCTCTGGGAACCTGTCATCTGCTTTTCGTTTCTACAAACTCAGCTTTTTAAGGTTGTACATACAAGCTCACACAGTATTTTTCTTTCTCTGAGTTATGTCACTTAGCATAATGCCCTCATGGCCTGTCCACGTTGTCACAAGTAGGGGATTTCCTTTTGTTCTGTGACTGAATAATATTTCATTTTATGTCTGTATCACATTTGCTTTATCCATTCGTCTGTTATTGTACGGGCTTGTTTCCATATCTTTTTTTTTTTTTTTAAAGATTTATTTATTTATTTATTTTGGGCGGGGGTCGGGTTGGGGAGGGAGGCGGATGGGCGGGCCACTTCTATTGGTCTTTCATTTCTCTATTTTCATCCGTCTTAGTTCTTTGGCCCTTGTGGGCCTCCCATCGCGGTGGCGTCTGTCGTCGCAGAGCACTGGCTCTGAGCGCATGCGCCCCAGAGCTCCGGCTCTGTAATTGGACACATCGGTCCAGCCGCTCCGTGGCACGTGGTATCTTCCCAGGCAAGGGATCAAACTGGCGCCCCTTGCACTGTAAGGCGGTGTCCTTACCCACTGGACCACCAGGGGAAGCCCAAGGAGTTTGACAATACTGAGCGACTAACGTTACAACCAGGAAGACACAGACGGTGAAAAAAACCCAGTTAAATTCAATCTATTTTATTTTGAATTCTTCTGCCCTTAATTTGGCCAAAATGCACAGAAGCAGCTTGCCCTCTGCTCCTGCCCCTGCGGGACCACATGGTCCTGTCCAGTCAGTCGGGAGCGTCCAGCTGAGACCAGGGCAGGTCCCTGAGGAGGACGGGAGCTTCTCTCACGTTCCTTCTGCCGTCTGCCTGTGGCCTTCCCTCAGTCCGGCCACTCCCTGTCCAGCAAGAAGGGGGAAGAAAACAGGCTGTCTGAGCGATGGACTGGCGCTCACATCGGTTCTGACTCTGAGGCCAGGTTGTTGGCCGCCTGGGAAGGAGACACCATCAGGGCCATGGGGGGACGCAGGGCCTGCACCCACCAGGAGAGCCCGTCAGCCCCGTTCCGGCAGAGGGCAGCGTGGACGTGCGCCGGCGGGGGCCTGCCCGAGGGGGCCCCAGGAGGCCCCGCCAGCCCCTGCTGTGCCTCTCCTCAGGGCGAGGCGCGTGGCTGTCCCGTGGCACATGTGGGTCGTGGGCTCCTCGCCAGGCGCAGTCACAGCTCGACGGCTGCAGACCCAGCGTCTGTGCAGCATCTTTGTGTTTCCTGAGACGGGTAGTAAAGTAATCCACCCGGATCGTCAGAGCCGGTGTGGGGGGTCCGTGGGGGAAGGGCGCGCACGGTTTCAGACCCTAGGCCCCCGGAGAAGCCCGTGGAGCGGACTGCAGGAGTTCTCTGAGTCCAAGCAGTTCCTGATGACCTGTGTTTTTTTAAGCTAAAGCCAGACGGTGCACACAAAGGGACACATCAGTGTGTGCACACGCCCACGCTCGCACACGCCCACGCTCGCACATGCCATCCAACCACTCCCCTCACCCCCACCTCCGAATAGAAACATTTCCAGCATTTGGGGTCTGGTGTCTGCCCTCCTGTGGGCGGCTGCGGGCGCTGGCTGAGGAGAGGCTGGCTGCGAGAGGGGCCGGTGCCCGAGGGCACCCTCCTCTGCCGCGAGCCGGGCGGCCGAGACTCCGAGGCTGACTCCAGTTCTCCTTCCAAGAGCACAATCCCGTAATGCAGAACAGAACGGCTTCGCTCCTTCAAAGTAAAGCCTTAATACGGTGCTTGGTTTTGTTGGGCCCTCTTTTTTTTTTGCCCTTAATTTGGCCAAAATGCACAGAAGCAGCTTGCCCTCTGCTCCTGCCCCTGCGGGACCACATGGTCCTGTCCAGTCAGTCGGGAGCGTCCAGCTGAGACCAGGGCAGGTCCCTGAGGAGGACGGGAGCTTCTCTCACGTTCCTTCTGCCGTCTGCCTGTGGCCTTCCCTCAGTCCGGCCACTCCCTGTCCAGCAAGAAGGGGGAAGAAAACAGGCTGTCTGAGCGATGGACTGGCGCTCACATCGGTTCTGACTCTGAGGCCAGGTTGTTGGCCGCCTGGGAAGGAGACACCATCAGGGCCATGGGGGGACGCAGGGCCTGCACCCACCAGGAGAGCCCGTCAGCCCCGTTCCGGCAGAGGGCAGCGTGGACGTGCGCCGGCGGGGGCCTGCCCGAGGGGGCCCCAGGAGGCCCCGCCAGCCCCTGCTGTGCCTCTCCTCAGGGCGAGGCGCGTGGCTGTCCCGTGGCACATGTGGGTCGTGGGCTCCTCGCCAGGCGCAGTCACAGCTCGACGGCTGCAGACCCAGCGTCTGTGCAGCATCTTTGTGTTTCCTGAGACGGGTAGTAAAGTAATCCACCCGGATCGTCAGAGCCGGTGTGGGGGGTCCGTGGGGGAAGGGCGCGCACGGTTTCAGACCCTAGGCCCCCGGAGAAGCCCGTGGAGCGGACTGCAGGAGTTCTCTGAGTCCAAGCAGTTCCTGATGACCTGTGTTTTTTTAAGCTAAAGCCAGACGGTGCACACAAAGGGACACATCAGTGTGTGCACACGCCCACGCTCGCACACGCCCACGCTCGCACATGCCATCCAACCACTCCCCTCACCCCCACCTCCGAATAGAAACATTTCCAGCATTTGGGGTCTGGTGTCTGCCCTCCTGTGGGCGGCTGCGGGCGCTGGCTGAGGAGAGGCTGGCTGCGAGAGGGGCCGGTGCCCGAGGGCACCCTCCTCTGCCGCGAGCCGGGCGGCCGAGACTCCGCAGGCTGACTCCAGTTCTCCTTCCAAGAGCACAATCCCGTAATGCAGAACAGAACGGCTTCGCTCCTTCAAAGTAAAGCCTTAATACGGTGCTTGGTTTTGTTGGGTTTTTCCCTTTCTCCTGAGTAGAGAGACTGTAATCCAGAGGCTTCAGATGACCTCAGCCTGCCCTCCTCTGTTTGGAGCGTGCTCCCTCCTGAGACCGTCCAGGAGGAGCGCGGGGAAGGTCGGCCCTTGGGTGGGTGAGTGCTCCCCTGACTAGACAGAGACACTTGAGCACAAGACGGACGTCGCCTGGCTGTGGCGGGGTCTGTAGGACATTTGCGACTTTGCACCTTGCGTCCACTGAAATCATCTCCCAGCAGGACCGTGAGGTCTGTGGACCGAAGCAACCGGGCAGGCCCCCGGTCTGGGAGCAGCCTCTCTCTCCGGAAAGGTTCCCTCCTCCACGCGGCGCTTCCGGCTGCAGGGTCTGCCCACGAGACACTCAAACCACACGCGTCGACCAGTCGATCCTCACTGCCGGAGGCGGAAAGCCCAGGGCACAGGAGGCGTGTGGTGGACGGGAGATGTCTCTTTTCCAGCCCCGTGGACAGCAGTACGTGCTGTGGCAAGCTCAGTGCCGAGGACGGCAGCGCTGAGGCGGTGGCGGTCTCTGGGTCAGCTGCAGAAAATCCCGGGGATGGAAACAGGAGGTTTGATCATCATCCGGGAGACAAAATCCATCACCTTCTTTTCTCATATTGAGAAACAGATGGGTGTGTTTGCAGAGTGAAGGTGCGGCCATGATCCTTGCAGAGGAGACAGTGCCACGGCCGCAGAGCACACGCTGCCTGCGGAGGACCGTCCAGCCTCTCACCTCCGTCAGCCACAGTGTGGCCAGGCGTTCAGGCTCACCGCACCACTCCTGCGATTTTCCATAGGTCTCTTCAGATGAGAAGGATTAAAATATTCTAATTTGCTAGCAAAACTCAAACCTCAGAATTCAATATGCTTGCAGGTCTGATGATGTTGACTATGAAATGTTCTGATGAGAACACCGGCTCAGTGGGATATCCACATCAGAGCCATCCACCCATGCACCCATCCATGCACCCATCCATCCACCCGTCCACTCATCCACCCATCCACGCATCCACCCGTCTGCTCAACCACCCATCCATCCATCCACCTGTCCACCCACCCATCTTCCCACCCACCCATCCATCCATCCACCCATCCACCCACCCATCCATCCACCCATCCACCCACCCATCCATCCACCTATCCACCCACTCATCCACCCATCCATCCACCCGCCTCTCCGTCCATTGATTCATCCACCCACCTACCCACCCACCCGCCCATCCACAGGAAAAGATGGGAGAGGAGCCATCCCCATGCTGGCACCAGGGTTGTGTGGGCACTGAGATAGAGCGGAGTTCGGAGGAAACTCTTTTTCTAGACTTTAGTAGAGTTGGGTAGTGATGTGCTTTAAACTGTCAAGAGATACGGTGTTTTCCAGACATTTAACCACGGTCGGGATGTGTGTGTGTGTGTGTGTGAATGCACACTCACATACATGGTCTGTGCTCTGGAACACAGCATTGGGTAGAGGAGGTACAGGGCAGCTGGACTATAGAGAAGGCCTCCTGTCGCCAGAGCCGAGCACATCCTGAGGCAGCCCGTGGGTCCTGGTGTCCCCACGGGGCAAGGAAGTCACTTCCCATCGGAGGCTGGGAGCACCCAGCTGAAGCCCTGGGACGCCCGCCCCAGATGGCAGCTCTGTCTGCCATCCAGTGGGCTGCAGTCTGTCTGGGGGTGGATGGGCAGGGCCTCTGGCTCCCCGTTTCCTCCCGAGCGAGTGCTGCTGCTCAGTCGCTCAGCCGTGTCCGGCTCAGCAGCAGGCCTCCCTGTCCCCTCACTGTCTCCTGGAGCTTGCTCGGACTGACGTCCACTGAGTCGGTGAGGCAGTTCAACCATCTCACCTTCTGTGGCCGCTTCTCCTTGTGCCTCAGTCTTTCCCCACTTCAGGGTCTTTTCCAATGTCGGTGGCATCAGCCACCCTCGACCTTAACCCTGAAGCCGCAGGCTCTTCGTGGCTGTGACGTCAGGGTCATAGGATCAAACCCACCTCACCCAGGGCTCTGGTCTTCCCGCCTCTCCAGTCTTCTGCCTCCTTCTCCATTCTCGTTAAGGAAGGTGCTGGGCTGACCCCTTTCTGGGCAGATCTTCCTTATTTGAGTAAATTCTGCCTCCCCACTTCTCCTTCCCGCCGCTCTGAGAGGCACTGATGTTTGGAGTCATCGCCAGTGGGCCCAGCATGGCCACCTCGCAACCTTGGCCCCCTGAGGCGTTTGACTGTTTGTGTTTCTGTTGGTTCTCGGGTCCTTTTCCCGGAGGGCTAGGGGAGACCTTGAAAGTGGAGGCCTCTGGAGCTAGTCTGACCCGTGAAGAGCAAAGCCGATCCCCTCAGCCCCACCCCGCCTTCGGGGGCTGAATTCTCCCGTCTGGCCAAGGGCTCTGGCAACGACCGAGGGTGAGGACAAGGTGTGAGCGCTGAGGCTTCCGGGTGAGGCAGCCTGGCCGTCTCCCCAGCCCCGCACTCTCCCCCCAGGGGCTCCCCCAGGCTGCCCAGAGCAGGGTGCTGAGCTGCATGGCCCTGGTCCTCCACCTGCCTGAGGTCCCCAACCCCACTTCTGTAAATTCAAGGGGAGGATCTGCAGGGCCTGAGCTAGGAAGGGTTTTCTTTGGCTTTCTGCTGGCTTCTGTTCTCCCCTCACGAGGCCCCCAACCCCTCTGCCTCCTTCCCTCCCTGCACACAGTTGACAAGCGAGGGGGATTCTGGGCTCTGGAGTTCCAAGAGCCTGGACTCTGGTGTTAGACTACAGCTGGGGCCTGGCTGGCCTGTCGAGCTTGGGGACATGGTGGTGAGGGCAGTGTGCCCCTTCTCAGCGCCCTCTGCTGTGCCCCTCCCTCCCGGGGCTGCTGGTGCTGTGGAAGGTGGCAGAGAAAGTCCTGGTCTCTGGTCCTCAGGGTTCCCAGAGCTGGGGGTGGGGCAGGGAGAGCTTTAGGAAGTGTCTGGTCTGGTGCGAGGGGAGGTTGGCTGGGCACCTGGAGGTGACGTGAGTGTGGCCGGGAGGACAGACCTGAAGAGGCCATAATCAGGGGTTGGCAGTGATCTCACTGGACTTGTGCCCAGAAAGGCAAGGAGCAAGCGTGTCTAGAGGACCGAGCACTGGTGGACCGGGGGCCAGGCACCTCGTGGCCCCTCCCTCCGTCCTGTGCGGCTCTGGGGACACCCTGAACGGGTCCTGTGGGTCCCGTCACTCTGGAACAGGCCCCAGCCGTGTCAGCTCACATTCAGATCAAGACAGAGGTTTCTCACACAGAGCAGCCTGTGAATGGAGATGAACGCACGCACGCATTTGGGAACAGACCTCCTCTGGTTCTGAGCTAAACGTCTGCTGTGGGAGAGGAAGCAGGGACAGGCCATCACCCGGCCAGGCACAGGGCCGTGGGCCGTGTGTTCGGGTGAAGGGAAGGTGATGGGAATTGAGAGACAGCACGTGAACTTTCTCTCGCTCGTGCGGTAGGTGCTCACCTGTGTCCGGGACGCCAGGGAGGGCAGTGGTGAGCAGCCGAGCAGCCGCCAGGGCACGGACGCCTCCCCTCCTTCAGTGCACCCCCATCCCCGCGGACCGTCTGCCCGCACCACGTGGCCAGTGGTGCCGCGGGAGCAGTGCTAGCTGTTTCCGTGTTTACCCTGGACCTTCCTGGGGCTGTGCCCACACCCACCGCTCCTGAGGGGTGCAGGGGACTTCTGCCTCTACTTGATTGCTATGTGCTTACCTCGTGTGGCTCCTGGAGGCGTGTCCTCTGTCCAGCTGAGTTTACAAAAGCGTTAGCGGTCTTGCTTTCTCATGGGCAGCGCTAACGCACGGTGCAGGGGCAGGTTGAACTGCCATCGCGCTAGGTGTGGCGGGGCGGAGCACTCCCTTAGTGGCAGCACTGCCCAGACGGCTCCTTGCCGTCACGAGCCCGGCACCCCACCTCCCTAGAGGGTGCGCGTCAGTGTTTGCGGTGCTTCATGGCCATGCATCTGTCCACACCAGGGGTTCAGAACGTGCTCGTCACCCCAGTGTTGGTGGCGTCCCCTTTCATCTTCTCTCACCCACTCTGGAGCTGGGCAGCCACCAGCCCGCTCCCTGTCTCCGCAGAGCTGTTGTTCCGGACACTCTGTGAGTAGGATCATGCGGATGGTCTTCTCTGAGTGGCTTCTTTCTCTGAGCATGCTACTTTTAAGGCTTGTCAGTACTGTATTTCTTTCTCCCAGAGTCCTGTTGTTGGACACCTGGGTGGACATCGTGGCTCCTCGTCGGGGTCTACACCCTGAACGGGTCCTGTGGGTCCCGTCACTCTGGAACAGGCCCCAGCCGTGTCAGCTCACATTCAGATCAAGACAGAGGTTTCTCACACAGAGCAGCCTGTGAATGGAGATGAACGCACGCACGCATTTGGGAACAGACCTCCTCTGGTTCTGAGCTAAACGTCTGCTGTGGGAGAGGAAGCAGGGACAGGCCATCACCCGGCCAGGCACAGGGCCGTGGGCCGTGTGTTCGGGTGAAGGGAAGGTGATGGGAATTGAGAGACAGCACGTGAACTTTCTCTCGCTCGTGCGGTAGGTGCTCACCTGTGTCCGGGACGCCAGGGAGGGCAGTGGTGAGCAGCCGAGCAGCCGCCAGGGCACGGACGCCTCCCCTCCTTCAGTGCACCCCCATCCCCGCGGACCGTCTGCCCGCACCACGTGGCCAGTGGTGCCGCGGGAGCAGTGCTAGCTGTTTCCGTGTTTACCCTGGACCTTCCTGGGGCTGTGCCCACACCCACCGCTCCTGAGGGGTGCAGGGGACTTCTGCCTCTACTTGATTGCTATGTGCTTACCTCGTGTGGCTCCTGGAGGCGTGTCCTCTGTCCAGCTGAGTTTACAAAAGCGTTAGCGGTCTTGCTTTCTCATGGGCAGCGCTAACGCACGGTGCAGGGGCAGGTTGAACTGCCATCGCTAGGTGTGGCGGGGCGGAGCACTCCCTTAGTGGCAGCACTGCCCAGACGGCTCCTTGCCGTCACGAGCCCGGCACCCCACCTCCCTAGAGGGTGCGCGTCAGTGTTTGCGGTGCTTCATGGCCATGCATCTGTCCACACCAGGGGTTCAGAACGTGCTCGTCACCCCAGTGTTGGTGGCGTCCCCTTTCATCTTCTCTCACCCACTCTGGAGCTGGGCAGCCACCAGCCCGCTCCCTGTCTCCGCAGAGCTGTTGTTCCGGACACTCTGTGAGTAGGATCATGCGGATGGTCTTCTCTGAGTGGCTTCTTTCTCTGAGCATGCTACTTTTAAGGCTTGTCAGTACTGTATTTCTTTTCATGGCCCAGCATTGTCTCACCGTGTTGGATGGATCACGTTTTCCTTACCCGCTCATCAGTGGACGGACACTGGCTGTTTTCACTCTGACTGCTGAGGACCTGATGCCACGAGCGTTCATCTACAAGCTTTGGTGGACATAGAGCTCATTTCCCTCAGGTACAGACCTGGGACTGGACTGGCTGGGCCCTGTGGTAATGCTATGTTCCACCTTCCTCCTAGGGGAGCTGATAGGCTGCCTTTCAAAGCAAATGCACCTTTTCACATGCCCACCAGCAGAGTGGCACGCCCCAGCCGAGTGTCCTCGCCTCCTGACACTGGCTCTCGCCTGTCTTTGTGGTCATGGCCATCTGACGGGGTGGGGATCCCGTGCTGGTGGGTGTGTCAGCCTCTGTTCATCTTTGGAGAAATGTCTATTCACGTGCTTTGTCTATTTATAAATCAGGTTATTTACCTGTTTATGATTGAGTTGCAAATTTTCTTTGTATATTCTAGATAGAAGTCCATCAGACACATGCTTTGCAAAGATTTACTTCTATTCTGTGGGTGTCTTTAGAAACACAGAAGTTTTAAATCTTAATCAAGTCTAATTTACGAGCTTTCTCTTTTCGTGCTTCAGGCTGCAACTTCTTGATCTTAAATAAGTATTTTTGAATGCCATTTTTTTAGAGAGATAATTTTTTTTAATGTGATCTTGATTACAGAGGCACTGTCTATCTTGTAGGTGAAAGCTTATGGGCATTTGAAAACAGGACGTTTTCTGTGTTGTTAGCACAACACAGTGGCTCTGTTCCTGCTGTGTAGCAGACGCACCTTCTCTCTGACAACGCGTGAGCCTGTGTTAGAGCACTCCTGTCATGTTGCCATGTAGGAAACTGTGTCTTTGTTGTGTTTCGTGAGTGAAGTTACGGTCTCTCTCTGTTCACATATTCCGTGCCTGACCCTGGAGAGGGGCTGGGGCCATGTGAACAGAAGGAAAGCTTCCGGGGCTCTTTGGAAACCATTTGTAAGGAATTCTCACCAAGTCAGCTTTCCTTTTCTGAACTGACCAATGAACAAGGTAAAGCAAACCTTACAAGCTTTTCTTGGAGAAAACACCATGAAGCCGTCAGCTCTGGATGGCCCGGCGCGCGCTGGCAGAGTTGGAGAAAGAGGCCACCTGAGGCCTGGGGCTCAGCTGTGCCAGGCGTGACGGGAGTGACGCTTCCTCCTTCTCGGCCAGACCAGCGGGTCCAGCTCTCGGTGCCTGTGGACATGGGTCAAACTGCGGAACAAACTAGGCCAGCTTCACGAGTGTTTTCCGTTTGTGAATGGACTTGGTTATTAAAAGTGAAGGAGTAGGTTCACAGATGGCTTCACAGGGAAATTCCACCAAACATTTAAAGAAGAACTAATGCCTCTCCTTCTAAAACTCGTTCAAAAAATTGCACAAGAAGGGACACTTCCAAACACATTCTATGAGGCCACCATCACCCTGATACCAAATCCAGGCAAAGATATCACAAAAAAAGAAAATTACAGGCCAATATCTCTGATGAATTTAGATGCCAAAATCGTCAACAAAATTCTCGTGAACAGAATTCAACAACACATCAAAAAGCCATACATCATGACCATGTTGGGTTCTGCCCAAGCATGCAGGGATTCTTCAATATCCACAAATCAATGTGATATACCATACCAACAAATCAAAAAACAAAAAGTCACATGATAATCTCAATAGATGCAGAAAAGCCTTTGGATTCTTCAAAATCACATTTAGAGAGATAATTTTTTTTAATGTGATCTTGATTACAGAGGCACTGTCTATCTTGTAGGTGAAAGCTTATGGGCATTTGAAAACAGGACGTTTTCTGTGTTGTTAGCACAACACAGTGGCTCTGTTCCTGCTGTGTAGCAGACGCACCTTCTCTCTGACAACGCGTGAGCCTGTGTTAGAGCACTCCTGTCATGTTGCCATGTAGGAAACTGTGTCTTTGTTGTGTTTCGTGAGTGAAGTTACGGTCTCTCTCTGTTCACATATTCCGTGCCTGACCCTGGAGAGGGGCTGGGGCCATGTGAACAGAAGGAAAGCTTCCGGGGCTCTTTGGAAACCATTTGTAAGGAATTCTCACCAAGTCAGCTTTCCTTTTCTGAACTGACCAATGAACAAGGTAAAGCAAACCTTACAAGCTTTTCTTGGAGAAAACACCATGAAGCCGTCAGCTCTGGATGGCCCGGCGCGCGCTGGCAGAGTTGGAGAAAGAGGCCACCTGAGGCCTGGGGCTCAGCTGTGCCAGGCGTGACGGGAGTGACGCTTCCTCCTTCTCGGCCAGACCAGCGGGTCCAGCTCTCGGTGCCTGTGGACATGGGTCAAACTGCGGAACAAACTAGGCCAGCTTCACGAGTGTTTTCCGTTTGTGAATGGACTTGGTTATTAAAAGTGAAGGAGTAGGTTCACAGATGGCTTCACAGGGAAATTCCACCAAACATTTAAAGAAGAACTAATGCCTCTCCTTCTAAAACTCGTTCAAAAAATTGCACAAGAAGGGACACTTCCAAACACATTCTATGAGGCCACCATCACCCTGATACCAAATCCAGGCAAAGATATCACAAAAAAAGAAAATTACAGGCCAATATCTCTGATGAATTTAGATGCCAAAATCGTCAACAAAATTCTCGTGAACAGAATTCAACAACACATCAAAAAGCCATACATCATGACCATGTTGGGTTCTGCCCAAGCATGCAGGGATTCTTCAATATCCACAAATCAATGTGATATACCATACCAACAAATCAAAAAACAAAAAGTCACATGATAATCTCAATAGATGCAGAAAAAGCCTTTGACAAAATACAACATCCATTTATGATAAAAACCCTTCAAAATATGGGCATATAAGGAACCTACCTCAACATAATGAAAGTCACATATGAGAAGTGAACATTATGCTCAATAGTGAAAAACTGAAAGCATTCCCTCTAAGATCAGGAACAAGACAGGGGTGTTCACTTTCACCACTATTATTCAACATAGTCCTGGAAGTTCTAGCTACAACAGTAAGAGAAGAAAGAGAAATTAAAGGAATCCAGATGGAAAAAGAAGAAGTAAAATTCTATCTGCAGATGACATGATACTATACATAAAAAGCCCCATTACAAAACTACTAGAGTTAATCAATGATTTCAGCAAAGTCACAGGATACAAAATCAATATGCACAAATCACTCATTCCTATATACAAACAAAGAAAAATCAGAAAGAGAAATCAAGGATGCAATCCCTTCACCATTGCAACCAAAAGAATAAAATATTTAGGAAAAAACCTACCTAAATAGACAAAAGAACTGTGCACAGAAAGTTACAAGACCCTAATGAAAGATGACATAAACAGATGGAGAGACATTCCATGTTCTTGGGTCAGAAGAATCACTATTGTGAAAATGACCATCCTACCAAATACCATCTACAGATTCAGTGTGATCCCTATCAAATTACCAATGACATTCTTCACAGAGCTAGACCAAAAAATAACACAATTCACATGGAAACACAAAAGACCTCGAATAGCCAAAGCAATCCTGAGAAAGAAGAATGGAGCTGGAGGGATCAGTCTCCCTAACTTCAGACTTTACTACAAAGCAACAATCATCAAGATAGTATGGTACTGGCACAAACACAGAAATATCGACCAATGGAACAAGATAGAGAACCCAGAGATAAACCCATGCGCCTATGGATACCTTATTTTTGACAAAGAAGGTGATAAGATACAATGGGACAGAAACAGCCTCTTCAACTAGTGGTGCTGGGACAATTGGACAGCTACATGGGAAAAAAATGAAATTGGAACATTCCCTAGCACCATACACAAAGATAAACTCAAAATGGATTAAAGACCTAAATGTAAGACCAGAAACCATAAAACTCTTAGAGGAGAATATAGGTAAAACACTCAGTAACATAAATCAAAGCAAGATCTTCTATGACCCACCGTCTAGAATATCGGAAATAAAAACAAAAATAAACACGTTGGACCTAATGAAACTTAAAAGCTTTGTACAGCAAAAGAAACTACAAACATGGTAAATAGACAACCCACAGAAAGGGAGAAAATCATAGCAAATGAAGCAACTGACAAAGCATTAATTTTCAAAATATACAAATAACTCAGACAACTCAATACCCAAAAAACAAACAACCCAATCAGAAAATGGGAAAAAGACCTAAAGAGACATTTCTCCAAAGAAGACATACAGATGGCCAAAAAGCACATGAAAAGATGCTCAAAGTCCCTTATTATTAGAGAAATTCAAATCAAAACTACAATGAGGGGACTTCCCTGGTAGTCCAGTGGGTAAGGACATCGCTTTGCAGTGCAAGGGGTGCCGGTTCGATCCTTGGCCTGGGAGGATTCCACATGCTGTGGAGCGGCTGGACCGATGTGTCCAACTATCCAGCCGGAGCTCTGGAGCGCGTGTGCCCAGAGCCACTGCGATGGGAGGCCCACACAGGCCGAAGAACAAAGATGGAAATAAGTGAAAGAGCAATAGAAGTGGCCAAAGAAAAAAGGAGAAAACTAACAATGAGATATCACGTCACCCCAGTCAGAATGACCACGATGAAAAAAACTACAGATAATAAATGCTGGAGAGGGTGTGGAGATAAGGGAACACTCCTGCATTGCTGGTGGGAATGCAAATCGATGCAACCAATATGGAAGACAGTATGGGGACTCCTTTAAAAACTAAAAATAGAAGCACCATAGGACCCAGCAGTCCCATCATTAGGCATATATCCTGATGAAATCAAAATGGAAAGAGACACCTGTACCCCAGTGTTCATTGCAGCTCTCTATACAATAGCTAGAACATGGAAGCAACCTAGATGTCCATCAACAAATGAATGGATAAAGAAGCTCTGGTACATATATACAAGAGAGTACTTCTCAGCTGTGAAAGAAATGCAGAAGAATCAGTCCTAATAAGGTGGATAAATCTAGAACCTATTATACAAAGTGAAGTAACTCAAAAAGAAAAGGACAGATACAGTATACTAACACATATATACATGTGGAATCTAGTAAGACGGTACTGATAAATACACACGCAGACCAGCGATGGAGAAACAGACTTAGAGAACAGACCCATGGTCATTGAGGGGAGGGAAGATCGGATGAGAGGTATGGAAACAGAAACGAGGAAATCCACACTATCATATGTAATAGAGATTACCACTGTGATTAAGCTGCAAGACTAAGGGAACCTACATGGGGACTAAGCATCAACCTGGGGGAGTGGGAAAGGGAGGGGGCTCGGGGCTTGGGGTCAGGGATATGCCTATGACTGTTTCGGGATTATACATACCTGTAGACAAGAAAACTCTGTAAAAATGTATAACAATATCTTCACCATACACCTGAGGCTAATGCAACATTGTAAAACAAATATACCCTAATAAAGAGAAAGAAAAAAAAATGGAAAGAAGTAGGTTTAAATCCACAGGCGACACTTGTTTCCCGCCCACCTGTGTGGGCTGAACTTGGTCTCCTCCCAGCTCACGCGTTGAAGACGAACCCCCAGGACCTCAGAAGGTCATCTGTGCGGAGATGAGGCTTTAAAGAGGTAATTAAGGTAAATGAGGTCACTGGGGCCCTCGTTTAACCTCCCGGGGTCCTTACAGGAAGGGATCCAGGCACAGAGAATGACCCCGTGGGCACGAGGGAGCGGCAGCCGTACCCAGGCAAGCCCTCAGGAGGGACCACCCTGCCGAAGCCTCCATCTCCGCTTCCAGCCCCCGGGACTGCGTCCATGTCTGTGTCTACGCCGCCCCGACTGTGGCACCTGCTACAGGAGCAAACTACGGGACCGTCTGTGTTCACGAACTTCTGTGAAAGGTCTGTCCGTTGGCCTTAGCAGCTGGGAACCTCCAGGAGTCAGGAGAACGCACGCGCTCTCCTGTGACCACTGCCGGTGCTTCAGGCCGGCGTGTGCCTCCCAGCCGAGTGCCGCGGAGCGCGTGTCACGAGGCGCGCCTCTTCTGAGCCTCGTCGCTGATCGTGAAAGCAGGCCCGCGAGGCTACGGTCACTGTCACTTACCGTTCACACCCAGTAGGTGGAGAAGCCACCTCCAGTCTCTAGGAAACCCGGACTGTGAGCAGCGGGGACAGGGTCCTCCCCGTCCCGGGCCCTCGAGCACCTCGCCCTCTGGTCCAGCACGGCTGCATTCCCGGAACCAGGCTGGCTGCTTCTGGGAAAGGCAGCGCAAGTTGAAATCGGATGAGAGGTATGGAAACAGAAACGAGAAATCCACACTATCATATGTAATAGAGATTACCACTGTGATTAAGCTGCAAGACTAAGGAACCTACATGGGGACTAAGCATCAACCTGGGGAGTGGGAAAGGGAGGGCTCGGGGCTTGGGGTCAGGGATATGCCTATGACTGTTTCGGGATTATACATACCTGTAGACAAGAAAACTCTGTAAAAATGTATAACAATATCTTCACCATACACCTGAGGCTAATGCAACATTGTAAAACAAATATACCCTAATAAAGAGAAAGAAAAAAAAATGGAAAGAAGTAGGTTTAAATCCACAGGCGACACTTGTTTCCCGCCCACCTGTGTGGGCTGAACTTGGTCTCCTCCCAGCTCACGCGTTGAAGACGAACCCCCAGGACCTCAGAAGGTCATCTGTGCGGAGATGAGGCTTTAAAGAGGTAATTAAGGTAAATGAGGTCACTGGGGCCCTCGTTTAACCTCCCGGGGTCCTTACAGGAAGGGATCCAGGCACAGAGAATGACCCCGTGGGCACGAGGGAGCGGCAGCCGTACCCAGGCAAGCCCTCAGGAGGGACCACCCTGCCGAAGCCTCCATCTCCGCTTCCAGCCCCCGGGACTGCGTCCATGTCTGTGTCTACGCCGCCCCGACTGTGGCACCTGCTACAGGAGCAAACTACGGGACCGTCTGTGTTCACGAACTTCTGTGAAAGGTCTGTCCGTTGGCCTTAGCAGCTGGGAACCTCCAGGAGTCAGGAGAACGCACGCGCTCTCCTGTGACCACTGCCGGTGCTTCAGGCCGGCGTGTGCCTCCCAGCCGAGTGCCGCGGAGCGCGTGTCACGAGGCGCGCCTCTTCTGAGCCTCGTCGCTGATCGTGAAAGCAGGCCCGCGAGGCTACGGTCACTGTCACTTACCGTTCACACCCAGTAGGTGGAGAAGCCACCTCCAGTCTCTAGGAAACCCGGACTGTGAGCAGCGGGGACAGGGTCCTCCCCGTCCCGGGCCCTCGAGCACCTCGCCCTCTGGTCCAGCACGGCTGCATTCCCGGAACCAGGCTGGCTGCTTCTGGGAAAGGCAGCGCAAGTTGAAATGATGTCAGCCCAGTCTAATTTATATTATACGTATAAATATTTTGTGTGACTTGCATCATCATGGAGGTCAGAATAGGGACCGAGTGCTGGATTCTCAACTTATTACTGAGAAAACAAACACACCCTGCGTGGCCCAGGCTGGTGAAGCCCTGCGCTAGTATCTGGGCCAATAAAGCCTCACTTCATTTTACCATCGTCACTGGGAGAGGGGCTGTGCCGAGTGGGGTGGAGGCTGGAGTTTCCGTGGAAGCAGGTGGGGGAGTCCTGGCTTCCAGAGTTTTGCCGGAAGCTGAGGGCTGGAGAGGCCCTGGGGCGGGTGATATCGGATGTCTGCCCTAGACGCATCCTCTCCGGGCGTGGGGAGGCAGGGGTGCCAGCTGGGGGCCTGGGCACAGCGGGGGCGTGGGGTCTCTGGCTGAAGCCCGTTGGTGGAGGGAAGCCTCAAGTGTCCTTGGCTTTCACGGCTGAAGGGGCCACGGCAGCTGCCGCTTCGTTGTCGAGAGCTGCCCGCAGGAGAAGGCCAGCCCTGCCCAGGGCAGCCCCTGGCGCCCAGACAGAGCCGGCGCTGTGAGGCGCTCGGGGAGGACGGAGTGGCTGCCCCAGACCGGAGCCCCTTGGCCTAGAGGCCAGGATGGGCTCCTGGGGGCGGCTTCCTCACAGCCCCACGCCCAGTGCCCGGGACACGAGCTGGGAGCATCCGCCGGGCGTCTCTGGCCATCTGTGTCCAGACAGGCGAAGCAGGAAGAGGCAATTGTTTTCTTAAGAAAGTCCCTCTCCTGAACCTGCAGCTGGAAGGAAGGCGACTGTTGCCATTTTGGGGAGGTGCTGAGAGCGGGGACCTGGCCAGGCCTGGGCTCCACGGTGACCTCAGGTCGCAGTCAGAGACGCGGCCAGCGGGCCCAGCAGCTTCTCCGGGCCTTCTCACGGGGAAGGTGACACTGACACCGTTGAGAAGACGGGACTGGACAGAGGGGTGATTTGTCATCACGTCACCGACCCTGTGTCCTAACAGGAATCTCAGGGCTGCCCAGTGAGAAGGGAATTGAGGGCTTTTCAGTCACCCACAGATTCCACTCTCTTCAACTATGTTTTAAATATAAACAATGAACGAAAAACTCCAAAAAACAAAATAAGCCACTTTAAAGTTTGCATGGCCATTTTTTGGTTTTCCCTTCTCACCCGTCTCGTTTGCCGCATCTATCTGTTTTTCTATCTGTCCATCATCTGTCTATATCTCTCCATCCATCTATTAATAATCTCTATCTATCCATCTGCCATCTGTCAACCTACTGCCTATCTATCGTCTATCAACTCTATTCTCTCTGTCCATCTACCACCTATCAACCTACCCACCAATATCTGTCTAGCCACCTATATATTGTGCATCTATTCATTTATCATCTGTCCATCCATCCATCATCCATCTATCCTTGTCCACCTATCGTCTATCCACCCACCCATCCATCCATCATCTATGCACATCTGGGAAGAAGCCAGAGAAGCACAGTTGTCTCTCGCCCCCGCAAGCTCAGTGCTGTGAGACTTCCCTGCCTGGACCCCCAGCAGCGCTCAGGGCCTCACGTGGGGCCCAGTGCCCTGTCCTCGAGCCTCAGTGGACCTGAAGTGGGAGGAAGAATGGTGGGCTCCAGGTTCTCTGCAGGAAGTGAGACCGGCAGCCTTGACGCATGGGTGTTTTCTCCAGGGTTTTGCAGGAGGCAGAGTCTCCCCAGCGTTCTGCTTCCTGAGGGTGGGATTCAGCCGTCTGTCTGTCAGTTTCCTAGTGGTGACCAGCTGGACGAGGGCCTCCCTGAAGGGATGTCTGAGGCTTGTGTTTTATACGCTTGCTCTGGATGCTTTGGGAGTGTTTGCCAGCCTGGGGTTGGTTCAGGCCTGGCACTTGGTCCTCCTGGTTCGTGTGTGCCCGCCTGCGCCATGCCCTCAGCGCACAGCTTGGCACCCTGGCCGTCGGAAGCTGTGAGGGACCCACAGTCTGATGCCGGAGTCTCGTGAGAACAGTGCAAGAGGGACAGGAAGTGGGACCTCAGAGAGGGTTCTCACGACACAGCTCGGGCAGACAATGGGAGCACGCTTACCAGACCGTCCTCGGGTGTCCTGACGCTCCTCCCTCTCCTTGACCCCTCGCCCGTCCTCCCCGAGGAAGCAGGATATTTGCACGAAGCCTCAGTTCCCCTGAGGGCCCTGCGCTCCTTCTCTGCCAGAGTCACCCTCCGCCCCCCCGTGCCCAGGATGTCCTGCGGGGACGGGTATGGGGCCGAGGGTCGCCTGCCCCTCCGCACCCCATGGAGAGGAAAAACACCCCATTGATCGACAGAGTCCTATTCACTGAAACATATCACAAGGTGGCAGTTGGAGCCCCAGTTGAAACATGGAGAACGCCCAGCTGGAGAAAGGAGGGGCGCTGGGGCAGCAGTCTGGTCTCCAGAGAAAGGTTTCCCTCCAGAGAACCTCGCGTTGCCCCGCTCGATGAGAAACTGAGAGACTGGGGAACGACCAGCAGCCAAGCAAGAGTCTCCTCTGGCTCAAAGGCTCTGCTGCCACGGGGGCAGTGTGGGGGGCATGGGGGGCACTGCCGGGGAGCCACGCGACCTGCGGCGCCGGCCTCCGCGCCGCCCAGCCCCGCACACCCGCAGGAACGCTCCCGCCGACGGTCACGTCCCCCCGAGCCGCGCGGTTAAGGCAGCTTGCTCAAGCGGATAAGTTGGTGGGCTGCAGGCCAGGAGGCCTGATCTCGCTGATTTGCTTTCAGTTTACGACTGAATTTACAGCGCCCAGATTATTGGTGCAGAAACGTCGCTGATGGTCATGAGCACCTTTGTCGCTTGTAAAGCTCTGTCGATGGCCTTACAGGTGCGGAGTCAGCGGCCGGACAGAGCCAGAGTCAGAGGGACCTTTACGGCAGAGGGTCAGTTAGGAGCTCGAGACTGACACACACACAGGACTTTATATAAAACAGATGAGAACCTACTACGTAGCACAGAGAAGGCTTCTCAGGGCTCTGTAAGCACCTGAAAGGGAAAGACTCTGGTGAAGAATGGCTATGTGTGTGTGCAACGGAGCCACTGGCTGTGCCCCTGAAGCTGGCGCAGCACTGTCAATCACGTCTACGCGGCTAGAACAAAAAGAGAAGCATCTACGTAAGTAACAATAAATAAATGAAGCTCTATGTCGCTCCCCACCCCAGGCTCCAGAAGAGACAGCGAAGGAAGGCCGTGTCTCAGGTACCCAGTGTGCAGTCTTGCGGAAGCACAGACGTTTTGCTTTCCACCAGAAATAAAAAGCAGGTTAATAAGCTTGTCGCTGTCTAGTTGCTCAGTCATGTCCAACTCTTTGAGACCCCGTGAACTGCAGCCCACCTGTCTCCTCCGTCCATGGGATTCTCCAGGCGAGAATGCTGGAGCAGGGAGCAGGGAGCAGGATTCTCCAGGGGATCTTCCTGACTCAGGGGCTGAACCCAGGTCTCCTGCGTCTCCTGGATTGGCAAGTGGGATCTCACCACTGAGCCACAGCAGAAGCCCTAAGAAGCTTGTAGGACGGGAGAGATTTCCCATCACCATGAGTGAAGCCCTCTTCTCCTGACGAGGGTCTAAGGAAAGGATGTCTCGGCTTTCCTGGAGGGAAGATTCTGCTCCCAGCGCGAGGCCTCTGCAGCCCCCGTGCTGCCCCAGGGAGACATAGCGGCCGGGAGACCGGCTGGGGGCAAGGGGGCACACCACAGCCGGAACCCGGATAGAGCCTCTTATTGTCTTTTCTGAACTCCTTGAAAATCTAAGTGATCTCAGGAACACATCTGCTGTGTCCCCAAGAAGCAGGGAGCACTTGCCCCCTCTCCCCTGCCCGGCCCCACCAGGGCAGTGCTGAGTGACCGCTTCTCCCACACAGACGGGGTGACCCTCAGGAGTGAAGAGGACAGTGATGCTCAGACCTGGGCGCAGAGGAAGGGGCTGTGAGGTGCAGAGGATGCGGTCGGTCCCCTCGCCATGCTCAGGGCTCGCTCCTGACCCAGGCCCCGCTGTGCTCACGCCCCTCACAGGACGTCCGTCTGAGAAACAGGCTCCAGACGGTTAGTGACAGGCGCTCCCGGGTCCAGGTGGGCCCTTCTGGTGTCCCTGAGAGCACCTCCAGAAGGAGCTCAGGGCTGGTGAAGAATGGCTTGTGTGTGTGCACGGAGCCACTGGCTGTGCCCCTGAAGCTGGCGCAGCACTGTCAATCACGTCTACGCGGCTAGAACAAAAAGAGAAGCATCTACGTAAGTAACAATAAATAAATGAAGCTCTATGTCGCTCCCCACCCCAGGCTCCAGAAGAGACAGCGAAGGAAGGCCGTGTCTCAGGTACCCAGTGTGCAGTCTTGCGGAAGCACAGACGTTTTGCTTTCCACCAGAAATAAAAAGCAGGTTAATAAGCTTGTCGCTGTCTAGTTGCTCAGTCATGTCCAACTCTTTGAGACCCCGTGAACTGCAGCCCACCTGTCTCCTCCGTCCATGGGATTCTCCAGGCGAGAATGCTGGAGCAGGGAGCAGGGAGCAGGATTCTCCAGGGGATCTTCCTGACTCAGGGGCTGAACCCAGGTCTCCTGCGTCTCCTGGATTGGCAAGTGGGATCTCACCACTGAGCCACAGCAGAAGCCCTAAGAAGCTTGTAGGACGGGAGAGATTTCCCATCACCATGAGTGAAGCCCTCTTCTCCTGACGAGGGTCTAAGGAAAGGATGTCTCGGCTTTCCTGGAGGGAAGATTCTGCTCCCAGCGCGAGGCCTCTGCAGCCCCCGTGCTGCCCCAGGGAGACATAGCGGCCGGGAGACCGGCTGGGGGCAAGGGGGCACACCACAGCCGGAACCCGGATAGAGCCTCTTATTGTCTTTTCTGAACTCCTTGAAAATCTAAGTGATCTCAGGAACACATCTGCTGTGTCCCCAAGAAGCAGGGAGCACTTGCCCCCTCTCCCCTGCCCGGCCCCACCAGGGCAGTGCTGAGTGACCGCTTCTCCCACACAGACGGGGTGACCCTCAGGAGTGAAGAGGACAGTGATGCTCAGACCTGGGCGCAGAGGAAGGGGCTGTGAGGTGCAGAGGACGCGGTCGGTCCCCCTCGCCATGCTCAGGGCTCGCTCCTGACCCAGGCCCCGCTGTGCTCACGCCCCTCACAGGACGTCCGTCTGAGAAACAGGCTCCAGACGGTTAGTGACAGGCGCTCCCGGGTCCAGGTGGGCCCTTCTGGTGTCCCTGAGAGCACCTCCAGAAGGAGCTCAGGGCTGGCTGCCTTAAGCACGTTTTGCCAGAAACGTGTATTTTTAGAGAGACAGCTCACAGACCAGGAACTTGGGCGGGCTTCCCTGCCAACCCAGCCACAGGACTCCTCCCAGTCAGAGGGCACTTGAGCTCCACGCTGAAGGCTGGGCAGCGCTGCTCCACGGACACTAGTGAGGAAGTCAGCTGTCTGTCTGGGGAGAAGATGCCTCTGGCTGGGAATGGTTGCTGGAAACAAACCAAATTTAATATGAAATTGCTTGTTAAAGGAAGCGTCTTCAGCATCATGCAGAAATGTCGAAATACGTTTGTCCCTTCCTCCCTCCGTCCGTGGGTTGAAAACTAAAATCAGTGTTAGTGGAAGTGACCTGTGAATGGTCTCTGTGAACTAGTGGGGTCTTCACGTCAGCCAGGCCCTTTACTCTGTCTTTAACCAGATAGTGGCCGCTGCATTCTCGGTGTTCGCCGTGTGGAGACGCCCTCCCCCGCGTGCCCACAGCTGCCCGCTTACGTGTCCCTGACTCCCGTCCGCGGCGGCCGCGCCTTCTGTCTGCACGTCCTCCCCTTCCTGGGCCAGGTGCCCCTGTGGTGCCCACACCTGTCCGGGCCCTGACCAGGCGGCCCTGGGCTCACCTGTCGGGAACCATGAGCATCCTGAGGCTGAGGATGGTCTTCAGTCATCCCTGTAAACCATGGGTCCTCAGAAGCCCCCCGAGGGTGTGTGGCTTAAGCACTGGACGGCGGGGGCCTTGGCCAGGGCCCCTCGCCCGTGGGAGGAGAAGGGCCCTGAGCCCATGCTGGTGAGTCGTGAGCTGACAGCTGGTTCGAGGCCCACGCCTGCCAAGCACCCCTGGAGCCTGGTGTGCCGAGGCCGCCGGCCAGAAGGCCAAGCGGGCACCCAGGGCAGCCCCACGTGCACGCGCACAGGGGGCCCTGAGCGGGCACTGGACGCGGGGACTCTGGGGAGTCGGAGCACGGGGAACGCGATGGTCAACCTCTCTTCCCATCAGACAGGGAGGGCTTATGGGGCCTTTTTCTGCCTCCACCCGAAGGGCTCGCCAGCCTGCAGGGCCCTCCCACCCTATGCCTCCCTCTCCGTCGGGGCTTTCCCCCACTCCCGGGCCCCCCGACAGAGGGCTCCCCCACCCCTGGCCCCAGAGCTCTCCGGGAGTCTGTCTGAGGGTCAGGACCTGGGGAGGCAGGCCTTTCCCTTTCCCTTGGTTGAAGCGACCGGTTATACAAGTGCAGCCTTGCCTGGGGCTGGTTTGAGGGGAGACGCGTGCCGTTTCTCTGGGTCCCTCGGCATCCCCTTTATTGCCTCAAGTCTCATATTCGTAACAGAAGTTGCCGCAGCTGCAGCAGGGTCGCACACACGGTTTGCAGGGCTGAGGCTGGTTGAGATGCACGCTGGTATGACTGATACTGTTACTTGCGCTCGAATTTAATTGAAATACTTAGTTTATTGGCACTAGTTAATCCAAGTTATTTTTTCCCTCGTTAAGGAACATGCCAAAAGCTGTAATTTGATCATTTTATACGAACCAAAATAGATTCTGGCTTCAGGATGGGAGGAGGGACAAAGATTTTATTCCTTTCAAAACTTGGCTACTAAAAATTCTAGGAAAGAAATTCCTGACGGATGCCGCTGCCCTGTCACGTCCCTTCCTGGGCCAGGTGCCCCTGTGGTGCCCACACCTGTCCGGGCCCTGACCAGGCGGCCCTGGGCTCACCTGTCGGGAACCATGAGCATCCTGAGGCTGAGGATGGTCTTCAGTCATCCCTGTAAACCATGGGTCCTCAGAAGCCCCCCGAGGGTGTGTGGCTTAAGCACTGGACGGCGGGGGCCTTGGCCAGGGCCCCTCGCCCGTGGGAGGAGAAGGGCCCTGAGCCCATGCTGGTGAGTCGTGAGCTGACAGCTGGTTCGAGGCCCACGCCTGCCAAGCACCCCTGGAGCCTGGTGTGCCGAGGCCGCCGGCCAGAAGGCCAAGCGGGCACCCAGGGCAGCCCCACGTGCACGCGCACAGGGGGCCCTGAGCGGGCACTGGACGCGGGGACTCTGGGGAGTCGGAGCACGGGGAACGCGATGGTCAACCTCTCTTCCCATCAGACAGGGAGGGCTTATGGGGCCTTTTTCTGCCTCCACCCGAAGGGCTCGCCAGCCTGCAGGGCCCTCCCACCCTATGCCTCCCTCTCCGTCGGGGCTTTCCCCCACTCCCGGGCCCCCCGACAGAGGGCTCCCCCACCCCTGGCCCCAGAGCTCTCCGGGAGTCTGTCTGAGGGTCAGGACCTGGGGAGGCAGGCCTTTCCCTTTCCCTTGGTTGAAGCGACCGGTTATACAAGTGCAGCCTTGCCTGGGGCTGGTTTGAGGGGAGACGCGTGCCGTTTCTCTGGGTCCTCGGCATCCCCTTTATTGCCTCAAGTCTCATATTCGTAACAGAAGTTGCCGCAGCTGCAGCAGGGTCGCACACACGGTTTGCAGGGCTGAGGCTGGTTGAGATGCACGCTGGTATGACTGATACTGTTACTTGCGCTCGAATTTAATTGAAATACTTAGTTTATTGGCACTAGTTAATCCAAGTTATTTTTTCCCTCGTTAAGGAACATGCCAAAAGCTGTAATTTGATCATTTTTATACGAACCAAAATAGATTCTGGCTTCAGGATGGGAGGAGGGACAAAGATTTTATTCCCTTTCAAAACTGGCCTGACAGTTTAACAAGCAACGTTAACAGAAATGAGAAGAAAGAGATTTCATAGGAAAGAAAAGCTATGAGAAGCCTGAGATGTTTTCATAGAAACCTGCCTGGGGCAGCGGCTCCTCCCGCTCTGAGCTCCTGGCGTGGACGAGGCTCTCTGTGGACCATCGGGCGGTCTCCTCGCTGGATGGCGCGTGAGCCTAGAGGACCAGGTCATCGGGAGAGGGCGGCGGAGGCCCCTCCCGTGTCCCCACCGAGAGTCCCTCGGGAGCTGGGGGTCTCACGCCTTTGTCTGCAGCATGTCCAGAGGGGGCAGGTGTCCAAGCCACCAGCTCGCCAGCCCAGCTCCACTTCCCCCAGGGTGGACCCCAGAGCCATGGTCCAGACCTGCCCCTCGAGCCACAGGTGTGGACGAGCCCCTCCAACCAGTGCTCGGCGGCCACGGGCCCTGCAGACACCAGCCGGGCGGACAGCAGTCAGCGGTGGGCAAGACAGGCACACTCCCCGCCACCGAGAGGTTTCCTGCTTAGCGGACAGCCCGCAGACGTGGAGATTCAGAGAAGGGAGCGTGTTAACAGCCTCCCAGGAGAGCTGGAACCACGTCTGGGTGGTCACTGCCGTCCGACCGGGTGCCGCACAGCCGGCTCGGGGGTCGCAGACGCACGTGTTGAGACAGAAAGATGGGGGCACAGGGCCTCGGTACCCAACGAGCCTCGGCTGCTGGCGTGGGGGCATTTCAGGCTCGGGCGTCCATCCATCACCACCGTTATCCCCAAGCGACCGGTTATACAAGTGCAGCCTTGCCTGGGGCTGGTTTGAGGGGAGACGCGTGCCGTTTCTCTGGGTCCCTCGGCATCCCCTTTATTGCCTCAAGTCTCATATTCGTAACAGAAGTTGCCGCAGCTGCAGCAGGGTGAAAGGTTTGCAGGGCTGAGGCTGGTTGAGATGCACGCTGGTATGACTGATACTGTTACTTGCGCTCGAATTTAATTGAAATACTTAGTTTATTGGCACTAGTTAATCCAAGTTATTTTTTCCCTCGTTAAGGAACATGCCAAAAGCTGTAATTTGATCATTTTTATACGAACCAAAATAGATTCTGGCTTCAGGATGGGAGGAGGGACAAAGATTTTATTCCCTTTCAAAACTGGCCTGACAGTTTAACAAGCAACGTTAACAGAAATGAGAAGAAAGAGATTTCATAGGAAAGAAAAGCTATGAGAAGCCTGAGATGTTTTCATAGAAACCTGCCTGGGGCAGCGGCTCCTCCCGCTCTGAGCTCCTGGCGTGGACGAGGCTCTCTGTGGACCATCGGGCGGTCTCCTCGCTGGATGGCGCGTGAGCCTAGAGGACCAGGTCATCGGGAGAGGGCGGCGGAGGCCCCTCCCGTGTCCCCACCGAGAGTCCCTCGGGAGCTGGGGGTCTCACGCCTTTGTCTGCAGCATGTCCAGAGGGGGCAGGTGTCCAAGCCACCAGCTCGCCAGCCCAGCTCCACTTCCCCCAGGGTGGACCCCAGAGCCATGGTCCAGACCTGCCCCTCGAGCCACAGGTGTGGACGAGCCCCTCCAACCAGTGCTCGGCGGCCACGGGCCCTGCAGACACCAGCCGGGCGGACAGCAGTCAGCGGTGGGCAAGACAGGCACACTCCCCGCCACCGAGAGGTTTCCTGCTTAGCGGACAGCCCGCAGACGTGGAGATTCAGAGAAGGGAGCGTGTTAACAGCCTCCCAGGAGAGCTGGAACCACGTCTGGGTGGTCACTGCCGTCCGACCGGGTGCCGCACAGCCGGCTCGGGGGACGTCGCAGACGCACGTGTTGAGACAGAAAGATGGAGGCACAGGGCCTCGGTACCCAACGAGCCTCGGCTGCTGGCGTGGGGGCATTTCAGGCTCGGGCGTCCATCCATCACCACCGTTATCACAGCGGCCCCACCAGCGCCCCGGCAGGGCCCTCCGCAGGCTGGGCTGGGTGGGGGCGGCTTCAGCCGCCAGCCCGGGTCGTTGGGGAGCCCCCACGGGCGTGCGCCTCCCCCGCTCTGTCCTCGGAAGCCGTGACCGCGGGCGGTGCCGCTGCCTGGGCTCAGGTCCTGGCGGCTCCCGATCGTCACATGCGGCCCCTGCACTTGCAGTGACAAACCCTAAAGACCACAGTCTTTCCTCTTCCCGCTGCCAGGGATGTGGCTGAGATTCATTATTAATAAAGCAGAGCTGGTGAAGGGCTTGGAGAGCACTTTACAAACACAGAGCATCCTGACCTGGTGGATCCCGGGACTTTTATGATTTTTTACACGAGATACAGCAAATGCTTTAATCAAAATGCCTTCTTACTCTAATGAAAACCACTCAAAAGCGGTCAATTTACTCAACAAAAAGAAGTGCTCCACTCTCCGATGACCAGGCCTGCGGAGGGTGGGGGGGGGGGTGGTGGTGCTGGTGGGTGGTCCACACAGCTGCTCCGGGCGGCGGGCAAAGCCTGGAGTCAGCTCTGGCTCCCGACCGGGCCCTTTGGTGAGGAAGTTTGGGGGTGCAGGCCGCGACTGCCGGTGAAGAGCCAGCCCCGTGCTCGGCGTCAGGGAGGCTGGCAGGTCCCTCCTAGCCCACGGGGGCCTGCGGGGCCCCGGGGGCCGGGAGCATCCTGGCTATTCACGGTTCACTCCTCAAACAGACACTTTCAGGGTCAGGAGTCTGCAGAAAAATGTTTCTGTGAGACCAGATTTCTGAATTTTCTGCAAAGATGTTTGGAGGTGTTTATGTTGAATTGTCTGAAGAAAGCACTTGGACGCCCGGCATTGCCCGAATCTGGTATTATTTTGCTCTAATGTAGGTCCTGGCAGAGAGCGTGGTGATGTGATCTGGCCTAGTCTCCCCATCTGCCCCCCAGTCCGAGGGTTGTCAGCCCCGCCCCTGCCTCCCGGCATCTTGAGCGCCAGGGCCTCGCGGCTCAGGAAGGATGCGGCTTCTGCCTCTAGGCTCGCCCTGGCCTCTGGCCTCTGGGCGCCGCGGGGGCTGCTCGCTAGCTGGGGGCCCTCGGGCTCCCAGGCCCTCTAGAGCTGTGGCAGGAGAAGGGGGAGCCAGCTGGTCTTCCTGCCCCGCCCCTCCCACGTCTCCCCCACCACCTCGGGGTGCCCCCCGGGCTGACCAGGCAGTCCCTCTCTCGGGGTTCACCACGCCCGCCTTCTCTGGGTCCTGCCAGAGCCGCCTCCCACCACCGTCCTCTTCGTCCCTCGCGGCCTGTCTCCGGCGTGGCCCCGCGGCCCGTCGCCCTGGAGCCGGCTCCTGCTCTTCTGGGCTGCAAGCTGGGGCGGGCCAGGGCTGCATCTGCTTCTTGGCCACAGGGTGTCCGGTGGGGGGAACGCGCCGCTGTCTGCTCGTTGGCTGGCCGGCACCCCTGTGCCCGGGTCACTGGGCGGCTCCCGCCCGCATGATGGTCAGCTGCGGTTTCCAGTGGGGCTGCCCCTCCCCGAGGAGGTTTTCTCCGTGACACCTGGAGCGTCACGTGTGAGGCTCACTGCCTGTGGTTCAGGGGCACCCGCGCACATGCGGACACACGTGCACACACACACACATGCACAGAAGGTTCCGGTGGTGAGATCAAGCGTAACTGTCAGGGACTCTGGGTACAGAATGTAAGAAAGCTGTCTACCCCTTCATCCCCACCCACCGACCAGGGCCAGGGGAGACTCACAGGGGCTGAGCCGGGCCGGACCCGCTGAGCGGGGGTCTGGTCCCGAAGCCCCTGGAGTCGGGGGCCCAGGGCGGGGATCCCAGGATGCGGGCAGGGAGTCTGGCTGCCTCCCCCCAGGCAAATCCAGCCGATAGAGAGGTGACGATGGCTGAGTTTCTGGTGCTCCTGTTTCAGCACCCGAAAGTGCTGGTGACCACTTTAGGGTGTCAGCTGAGTGCCCTTCTCGTGGTCTCCCCCGCGCAGGGCACCGGTCCCGCGTCCGGGCTGTAGCGCAGGCCTCCCGGCGGCTCTGGGCCCCGACGACCGAGGCCCCGGTGCCGGCACAGCTGCTTGGCTGACAGATTTGGAACCAGCACCGGACATGTGCGGGGCAGTAAACAGGAATGAATTTTCCCTAACCTTTATGAGTCAAATATTTATTTTTGGAATATTAACAAAATCAAAAGAATTACAGGGTTCTTTTAATTTTGAGTCAAAACACAGTGATGCTCGGCTTTTAAGAAATTTTATTTAATGGGTTGTCTTAAATTGAAGCAGAAACAAACTCAGAAATCCTGAGATTTCTTGCCCAGTGTGTATAGCACCGAGGCAAGATTTTTTAAAAAAAATCTTTAATGCTCTATAAAAGAGGTAATGAAATCCTTCTTTCCATAAACTGTCCATCAGATATTGATGACGCTGTTAAAGCTCCCAAGTGTACTGTGGGCAGAAAGCTCTAGAAAGCCTGTGTGGGCTCCCGGCTTCCCTCTCGGAAGGGGCGGCACCTGAGGGGAGCAGCATGTGTCTTTAGTAACAGACAAAAGGAAATTCACTCTTACTCTAGCGTGGGACAGGATGAACTGCAAATCTTCCCAAATGCAAAGACCTGTTTCCGCGTGTGGACTGCAGTTTCAGAAGGAGAGAACAGCCAAAGCCCCCCGACATCAGCCACCCAGTCCCCGCAGCGCTCTGCCTCTGGGCCCTCCTGTGGTCCTCTCTGCTGAGGAGCCGCCGTCAGGGCAACTTGACACTCAAGCGCCGGCAGCAGCACATTTCCAGGGACTCTGGGTAGAGTCACCACCCCCGACCAGGGGGGACTCACAGGGGCTGAGCCGGGCCGGACCCGCTGAGCGGGGTCTGGTCCCAAGCCCCTGGAGTCGGGGCCCAGGCCGGGGATCCCAGGATGCGGGCAGGGAGTCTGGCTGCCTCCCCCCAGGCAAATCCAGCCGATAGAGAGGTGACGATGGCTGAGTTTCTGGTGCTCCTGTTTCAGCACCCGAAAGTGCTGGTGACCACTTTAGGGTGTCAGCTGAGTGCCCTTCTCGTGGTCTCCCCCGCGCAGGGCACCGGTCCCGCGTCCGGGCTGTAGCGCAGGCCTCCCGGCGGCTCTGGGCCCCGACGACCGAGGCCCCGTGCCGGCACAGCTGCTTGGCTGACAGATTTGGAACCAGCACCGGACATGTGCGGGGCAGTAAACAGGAATGAATTTTCCCTAACCTTTATGAGTCAAATATTTATTTTTGGAATATTAACAAAATCAAAAGAATTACAGGGTTCTTTTAATTTTGAGTCAAAACACAGTGATGCTCGGCTTTTAAGAAATTTTATTTAATGGGTTGTCTTAAATTGAAGCAGAAACAAACTCAGAAATCCTGAGATTTCTTGCCCAGTGTGTATAGCACCGAGGCAAGATTTTTTAAAAAAAATCTTTAATGCTCTATAAAAGAGGTAATGAAATCCTTCTTTCCATAAACTGTCCATCAGATATTGATGACGCTGTTAAAGCTCCCAAGTGTACTGTGGGCAGAAAGCTCTAGAAAGCCTGTGTGGGCTCCCGGCTTCCCTCTCGGAAGGGGCGGCACCTGAGGGGAGCAGCATGTGTCTTTAGTAACAGACAAAAGGAAATTCACTCTTACTCTAGCGTGGGACAGGATGAACTGCAAATCTTCCCAAATGCAAAGACCTGTTTCCGCGTGTGGACTGCAGTTTCAGAAGGAGAGAACAGCCAAAGCCCCCCGACATCAGCCACCCAGTCCCCGCAGCGCTCTGCCTCTGGGCCCTCCTGTGGTCCTCTCTGCTGAGGAGCCGCCGTCAGGGCAACTTGACACTCAAAGCAGCCGGCAGCAGCTACATTTCCCGGCCCAGAGCCGAGGGAAACCTCAGGTCCTCGTTCCAAAGGACAAAGGGTTTCCGAGCAGAGACCCCAGCTTTAACCCGAGCCCAGTCCTCTGCGGCAGCCCGTGGCCGCCTGCCCACGGGGAGGCTGAGCCGTGAGCCTCTGCTTCCAGAGTCAATACCGGTCAGCGAGGAGGCCCTGCTGAGATCGAGTTTTAGTGTGAGCCTGTGGCCAAGTTCAAGGAAAAATTATTATCATGATTTTCGAACCAGTAGTTGGAAGTAAGACTTCACAGTTTGAATCAAAGGACTTTGCGGTAAGAAGTTTTCAGAACCTTAATAGGTTTCACAGCTTGTCAAATATAAACCTCTCTCCCCCTTTGTAAAATAGAGTTACAGTATTTAAACACTCAGAGCTGGTAGGATCCTTAGAAGCCCTCCAAGTTAATGAAATCAGACCCATGAAAATACAGTGACCAGGAATTTGAATCTGCCCCTTGGACCCAGTACTTGACCCTTTCTTCTATCTTAAATTCATTTCTATATTTTTTCTCTCATGAGGTGGGTACTTGACTCCACAGGAAAAAATAAATCGGCTGCGTGCGTCGGCAGGCTGGGCTGCAGGCGGCTGTTGGGTGTGTAAATCCCCACAGTCTGAGGCCCCCGGGGCGGGAGCTGGCCCCGCTTCCCCGTCCCCAGGCTACCCCCGGGCAGGCAAGGGCTGGGGCGCCGCGGACACCGGAGTCTCACACGCTCACGCCCTGCTGGTGTGAGCGAAAACCGTCCTCCAGCGTCCAGCTGCAGCTCTACAACTCAGCCATTCTGTTTCTAAATATTTATCTCAGATAAAACTGTGCGTGTGAGCTCCAGGAGACAAAAAAAAAAATCATAGTAATACTCTTTGTAAAGATCCCAAACTGGAAACAACAATCCAAACCTGTATAGAAAATGGACAAATACACTTGGATATTCACAGCCTTAAGAGGCCGACCACGGTGACAGAAATAAAGCACAGCTGCCGGCACGGATAGCAGAGGAAACAGCCACGGGAAAATGCAAACAGCCTGACGTCTCCTGTACCAGGTTCCATGGATCGGAACAATATTGCCTAAGGATGCATACGCATAAGGAACATCACGATAAAGCCCAAATCCATGGCAGTGTTTACCTCAGGAAGCCACCGGGCATCGCAGAGCTGGGGGGCACTCGAGACTGAGGAGGGGAGCAGAGCTGAGCTGCTGGGGTGGCTGTGGCCGCTGGTCTGGTTGCTCTGGAGGAGGGGACGCTCACCGCGGCAGAGGGCTCGGCTGAGAGCCCCGTGGACAGAGACGTCTGGGGGTCCAGCCTCTGGGGTCCCACAGAACCGGACACGGGCAAGACTTCTATTCGATGGCTCTTGGTGCCTTTTGATCGGTGCCTCTGCTGCTGGTACTGGCCGTTTATGTATCTGTCTATGCATCTATCTGTCTATCACCTATCCATCCATACAGTCCCTTCTCAGTAGCATACATTTCATAAAAACATGTAGGCGCAAACATGAAGGACACTGACTCAAGACAGCGTGTAGATCCATGTCTTTTCAGGACGTATTCAATAATTATGAACAAGAAATGTACAGTAAGAACACAATATTAATGTTCTTTTCATCTTATCAATTTGTCCCCTAATGAGGTGGGTACTTGACTCCACAGGAAAAAATAAATCGGCTGCGTGCGTCGGCAGGCTGGGCTGCAGGCGGCTGTTGGGTGTAAATCCCCACAGTCTGAGGCCCCGGGCGGGAGCTGGCCCGCTTCCCGTCCCCAGGCTACCCCGGCAGGCAAGGGCTGGGGCGCCGCGGACACCGGAGTCTCACACGCTCACGCCCTGCTGGTGTGAGCGAAAACCGTCCTCCAGCGTCCAGCTGCAGCTCTACAACTCAGCCATTCTGTTTCTAAATATTTATCTCAGATAAAACTGTGCGTGTGAGCTCCAGGAGACAAAAAAAAAAATCATAGTAATACTCTTTGTAAAGATCCCAAACTGGAAACAACAATCCAAACCTGTATAGAAAATGGACAAATACACTTGGATATTCACAGCCTTAAGAGGCCGACCACGGTGACAGAAATAAAGCACAGCTGCCGGCACGGATAGCAGAGGAAACAGCCACGGGAAAATGCAAACAGCCTGACGTCTCCTGTACCAGGTTCCATGGATCGGAACAATATTGCCTAAGGATGCATACGCATAAGGAACATCACGATAAAGCCCAAATCCATGGCAGTGTTTACCTCAGGAAGCCACCGGGCATCGCAGAGCTGGGGGGCACTCGAGACTGAGGAGGGGAGCAGAGCTGAGCCGCTGGGGTGGCTGTGGCCGCTGGTCTGGTTGCTCTGGAGGAGGGGACGCTCACCGCGGCAGAGGGCTCGGCTGAGAGCCCCGTGGACAGAGACGTCTGGGGGTCCAGCCTCTGGGGTCCCACAGAACCGGACACGGGCAAGACTTCTATTCGATGGCTCTTGGTGCCTTTTGATCGGTGCCTCTGCTGCTGGTACTGGCCGTTTATGTATCTGTCTATGCATCTATCTGTCTATCACCTATCCATCCATACAGTCCCTTCTCAGTAGCATACATTTCATAAAAAACATGTAGAGCGCAAACATGAAGGACACTGACTCAAGACAGCGTGTAGATCCATGTCTTTTCAGGACGTATTCAATAATTATGAACAAGAAATGTACAGTAAGAACACAATATTAATGTTCTTTTCATCTTATCAATTTGTCCCTTATCTTACATAAGTACATCAATTTGAACTTCTGTGTGGCTGTAATAAACGGAAGATTCCACAATAAGTGGTTCACGTGAGAAAGTTGTTTATGTTTATCTCACCTGAGGTCACTGGAGATTAGAGCATTTACTAAATCCCTGACCCACCACCCACAGGATGAAGCCTTTTCTTCATGCTCACAAAAAGGTTGCTGGCACTCAGGCCATTGCCTTCATGTTTCCAGGTCAAAGAAAGGACAGGGCAAAGGCACAGAGACACGCAGTCAAAGGTGTTCACCTGTAAAGAGCTTCCCAGACATTTCACTTCGTGACTTTTGCTTACCTCTCACGGGCCACTATGAGCTGCAAGGGAGGCTGGGCGACGCCCTTAACAGAATTGTCTTATTAGTAAGAAAAAGGAGGATGTCTAACGGGTGGGCAATTAGCAGTCCCTGTCGTGCACGGTAATTGTTTCTGAATAAGAAAGCAGAAATACAGATGCAGTTCTGAAATTAAAATAATATATATTGAAGATACTATTGACAAAAACTGGCTGCTCTGTGACTGATCCTGCCCATCGCGGTGTTGGAGAAACCACACTTTTTGTTGTGAGTCCCTGAGATGTGGATTTATTGTGATTCCTTGTTATCAGAGCATTACTTTGACTATATTTAATTTGAATTTATTTAGATTGTATTATGCAGACATATATCTGAATTTTATCAGTGTGACTGTATTTGTTCATTTATATGTGACTGATACATTAAACTGTATTTATCCTGAGTCAAAATGATCAGAAAGTTTAATTTCTAGTTTTTTGCAATTGGTAGATATATTTTACTGCACCCTGTTTTTAAAATCTCATAATTTACACACAGTTAGTACACAGTTTTAGTGAATCAAAATAGTTATTCAACTAGTATTAATATCAATTATAGTACCACTTTTCACAGTGTTCACCTCTTTTTATTACTTTTCACATGAAAAAACACATTTCTTTCAAACTACTTAAGCCCCCTCTTTCATATATATCTAAAATAGTAACAACAATATTTGGAAAGCAAATTTTTTTTTTTTCTTCTGTGAACTAAAAAAAATGACGTTTTGTATCAGGAATTAAAAGAAGATATTTCTTTAATCCTCCGGATTATTTTTCAAAGTTTGGCAATGCAAAATTCTGTGAACTTGCAGAGAATTCAATCTGATACAATAAGTGGTTCACGTGAGAAATTTTTGTTTATCTCACCTGAGGTCACTGGAGATTAGAGCATTTACTAAATCCCTGACCCACCACCCACAGGATGAAGCCTTTTCTTCATGCTCACAAAAAGGTTGCTGGCACTCAGGCCATTGCCTTCATGTTTCCAGGTCAAAGAAAGGACAGGGCAAAGGCACAGAGACACGCAGTCAAAGGTGTTCACCTGTAAAGAGCTTCCCAGACATTTCACTTCGTGACTTTTGCTTACCTCTCACGGGCCACTATGAGCTGCAAGGGAGGCTGGGCGACGCCCTTAACAGAATTGTCTTATTAGTAAGAAAAAGGAGGATGTCTAACGGGTGGGCAATTAGCAGTCCCTGTCGTGCACGGTAATTGTTTCTGAATAAGAAAGCAGAAATACAGATGCAGTTCTGAAATTAAAATAATATATATTGAAGATACTATTGACAAAAACTGGCTGCTCTGTGACTGATCCTGCCCATCGCGGTGTTGGAGAAACCACACTTTTTGTTGTGAGTCCCTGAGATGTGGATTTATTGTGATTCCTTGTTATCAGAGCATTACTTTGACTATATTTAATTTGAATTTATTTAGATTGTATTATGCAGACATATATCTGAATTTTATCAGTGTGACTGTATTTGTTCATTTATATGTGACTGATACATTAAACTGTATTTATCCTGAGTCAAAATGATCAGAAAGTTTAATTTCTAGTTTTTTGCAATTGGTAGATATATTTTACTGCACCCTGTTTTAAAATCTCATAATTTACACACAGTTAGTACACAGTTTTAGTGAATCAAAATAGTTATTCAACTAGTATTAATATCAATTATAGTACCACTTTTCACAGTGTTCACCTCTTTTTATTACTTTTCACATGAAAAAACACATTTCTTTCAAACTACTTAAGCCCCCTCTTTCATATATATCTAAAATAGTAACAACAATATTTGGAAAGCAAATTTTTTTTTTTTCTTCTGTGAACTAAAAAAAATGACGTTTTGTATCAGGAATTAAAAGAAGATATTTCTTTAATCCTCCGGATTATTTTTCAAAGTTTGGCAATGCAAAATTCTGTGAACTTGCAGAGAATTCAACGGCCAGATAAACAAAGATCTGAAGTGGACCCCCGCCGCTGAGAACAAATTCCTCCAGCCGGAGCCAGCCCACGTCCGTCACAGCGGCATCGGCCTATTGTGCAGGCTCCTCGGTGTAGACACAACACCCCTCGGCCCCTCAGATCTGCCCGTGAGTCACCGCCTTGCCTGCGACTTCCTCTGAGACAAAGCACACGGGGGTGCCTTTGAAGAGGCGCCCCGAGCCCACGACCCACCGGGATGCTGAGCAGGTGGCGCGGGAGTCCCTGCAGGGCCCACCCCCGGGCCGGCACCGCGCGGGCCCACGTCCGGCGCCACAGCTGTGCACGTGGCATTTCTGTGGCCCCGCGTCCTCCTTTCCAGCACTGCGCATCTCTCCAGCTCCCGCTGGTCCACAGGATTCCCACGGACTCAGGCAACGAGGGCCCGGGCGCCATTCCTCTGTTCTCTGAGCGCCTCAGTACTTCGTAATTAACGGTCCAATCTCCTGTCTGCATGACGCTTTCTATCTGACAACCTGCTTTGCTCGCTCTCAGGTCTGAGTGGCCAGAGGGTGCTGGTCTGGACCAGCTCCCCTGCTCACGGGTCAGCTCCGTGAACACGGACTCAACACCCAGCCTCTGCGGACCTCAGCAGACAGGAAGTGGTACAGGGACCAGAAAAGTCCTTAGTAAACCTTCATGTCAGCGTCACAGGTAACAGGAGCTCTCCTTTGTGGATGCGGGGCAGGTCTGGAGGTGACGTGCCCAGGCCACTCTCCTTCACTTATAGGGGGACCTAGAGGCCCCCCATAGCTGCCAGGACCGCCCAGGGATCCCCCTCAGGCAGGAGCGACCACTCCGCTTTTGCCCAAAGTGGAGAATTTCAGGGACATGAGAGTCCTTCGTCCCGGCACAATGACGGGGGCTTCTGCTGGTAAAATTTTTTCAAAAAAAAGCCCCTCTTTCATATATATCTAAAATAGTAACAACAATATTTGGAAAGCAAATTTTTTTTCTTCTGTGAACTAAAAAATGACGTTTTGTATCAGGAATTAAAAGAAGATATTTCTTTAATCCTCCGGATTATTTTTCAAAGTTTGGCAATGCAAAATTCTGTGAACTTGCAGAGAATTCAACGGCCAGATAAACAAAGATCTGAAGTGGACCCCCGCCGCTGAGAACAAATTCCTCCAGCCGGAGCCAGCCCACGTCCGTCACAGCGGCATCGGCCTATTGTGCAGGCTCCTCGGTGTAGACACAACACCCCTCGGCCCCTCAGATCTGCCCGTGAGTCACCGCCTTGCCTGCGACTTCCTCTGAGACAAAGCACACGGGGGTGCCTTTGAAGAGGCGCCCCGAGCCCACGACCCACCGGGATGCTGAGCAGGTGGCGCGGAGTCCCTGCAGGGCCCACCCGGGCCGGCACCGCGGGCCCACGCCCGGGCGCCACAGCTGTGCACGTGGCATTTCTGTGGCCCCGCGTCCTCCTTTCCAGCACTGCGCATCTCTCCAGCTCCCGCTGGTCCACAGGATTCCCACGGACTCAGGCAACGAGGGCCCGGGCGCCATTCCTCTGTTCTCTGAGCGCCTCAGTACTTCGTAATTAACGGTCCAATCTCCTGTCTGCATGACGCTTTCTATCTGACAACCTGCTTTGCTCGCTCTCAGGTCTGAGTGGCCAGAGGGTGCTGGTCTGGACCAGCTCCCCTGCTCACGGGTCAGCTCCGTGAACACGGACTCAACACCCAGCCTCTGCGGACCTCAGCAGACAGGAAGTGGTACAGGGACCAGAAAAGTCCTTAGTAAACCTTCATGTCAGCGTCACAGGTAACAGGAGCTCTCCTTTGTGGATGCGGGGCAGGTCTGGAGGTGACGTGCCCAGGCCACTCTCCTTCACTTATAGGGGGACCTAGAGGCCCCCCATAGCTGCCAGGACCGCCCAGGGATCCCCCTCAGGCAGGAGACGACCACTTCCCGCTTTTGCCCAAAGTGGAGAATTTCAGGGACATGAGAGTCCTTCGTCCCCGGCACAATGCGGGGCTTCTGTCTGACGGAGAGGACCGCTTCTTGCGTCTTGGGAGGGTCCCAGGCAGTCACCCAGAGCTGCTCACACCAGCCCAAGCGCACAGGCCTGTGCGTGGTTGGCCGCTGAGCTGTAGACGTGGGAGAGCGAGGTCTCGCGTGCAAAGATGTGACCTCCAGGAGCTCAGGGACCTTCCCGACGGTCCACCCCTCGGTCCCTCGGGAGCGACGAGCACGAGGTAGGTGGCCGGTGCTTGACACGTATGTGCTACTCAAAGAATCAACTGCAAGAGTGAGCTTTGATGGAGCAAAATAAAGGACTAGGAGAATAAGAATTAGGCCTCATGGCAAGAGAGCACAGCATCGGCTGCCTTGAGTTCTGAGGGCTCAGGAGGGGAGAGCCTACTGCATCCTCTGCAGCCCCGCCAGGGGCAACACACGCGGTCCCTCCCAACAGGGCGTCCACGCCTCACATCCACGCTGTCTGCCGTGTCCCACATCACAGGCCAAGGACGCACCTTCAGGGGCCCGGGGACCTGGGGGCAGAGCCCCCCGCCTCCTTTCATCGCCCACCTCAGCAGGTGACACCCTGACCGGGCACCGAGCCAAGATTCCCTCCTCGGCATCTGTCCTCTGGAAAATAAGCTCAGCTCCGTCCGTCGCAGCTCCTGTGTGTTTCTGCCCGAGTCTCTTGCTGAGCTGATCTGAGAAGCAGAAGCACGCTGTCTGCCACCAGAGGACAGCAGTGGTCTGAGATCCAGGTGCGGCCGCCCTGTTTCGGGTCAAGCTTCCCGCCTGGCCTGCGGGATTTAGAGACTCTGTCCCCCTCCCGGGGTTCTGAGTGGAAGGCGTGTTTGTTTAGTAGAGCTGAGGGGATCCCGGAGGAGGGCAGCGTGGCCAAGCCAGAGGGCTGCGGTGTTCTTCACGCTTCAGGAGCGTGGCTGCATCACTGCCATTGTCAGAGGCTCTCTGGGAAAAGATGGCACACGAGTCACTGAAAAGGCAGAAAGGACGCAGGTCCTGCGGCACCTGCAGCTCTGCAGCCTGACTGGGCTCAGAACAGAGCTCTTCCGCCGAACCCGCGCCACATCAAGAGCTGCGATTCTCTGTCGTATTCCGCAGCAGCCTTCACACGGCGATCCACACACGGCTCTTGGCCATGTTCTTTATTAAATAAGTCTCGTATTTGATTAACATTTACCAACCCCTGCCTGCCTGCCTGCCTCGAATGTGTAGGAGGTGCTGAGACGTGACTAGGGACGAGCCTCCGCTGGGGCGGCACAGGTGGGACACAGGCGTGGGGGTGCTGACCACAGGGGTCAGGTGTAGCCGTGCAAGGGCGGGACGGGGGCAGAGCCTGCGAGAAGGCGGGCAGGAGGGCGGGGGCAGCTGGGTGGGGCCTGAGGGGTCACAGGCGGAAAGGGTCCTCCCCCAGAAACCCCGCTCTCCTCGGTCAGCTGGTGCTGGGGGTCTGATCTCAGGGTGTGCGCTAAGAGCTCTCCGCACCCGGAGACGCATTGGAGGGGAGAGGTCAGGGTGGCGCCCAGAACGGTGCGGAGACTGAGGTTCCGGGTCAGACCCGGCTGCCCAGGGCCCACAGCGGGTCCCAGGGCCTGGACGTGGAGCCCTGCTGACCGCTGCCCTGGGCCTTCTTGCTCTTCCCTGGCTCCCATCCCCTGCTCGCCCCCATAACACCGTGCCTTTGCTGGGCCCGGGGTCCCCTCCACCTGCGGCTTCTCCCTGCCTCTCTCTCTGTCTTTGCTTCTCTGTCTCCCTCCCTCTCTCTCCCTCTCTCTGTACCCGTGCAGTGAGCCCACTGTGATGAGTCCCCCAAGACAGCGCTGCTCACCTGCTCGCCTGGGCTCATCACAGAGGGAAAACATGCACATGGGATGTGTGTTTTCCCAGAAGGGAACTCGGAATCGGTGTGAGATCTCCCATCTCTGACACGGGAAAGGCTCTCTTCTGGAAATCAGACGCGGCCTGGGATGGAGTAAGAGAGTCCAGTGGACCAAGGCCGGGCGCCCGGGACAGCAGCCGCTGCGCAGGCGAGGGCCAGGAGGGCGGGGAGCGCAGGCGTGGCCGGGCTTGAGCAGAAAGTGGCACAAGCCGAGGGCTTTGCCGGCTCAGCTACCCGTCTCCAAGAGAGGAGGTGTTCTGCTTAAAATCAGAAAACGTGGACATCGCTTTTTGTGTTCTTAACTCTTTTTCTTCCATGTTTTGCTTTTTATTACATTTCATTTAAGAGATGCCAGAGTAGTTCAGACTAAAGAACACTCTTAGTTCACAGGAGGCTCACCCTTCACCCCGACCCCTGCGGCTTTTCTCAAGAGCTCTCTTCTGCCTAAACAGTTTCCTTACATGGAAAACAGGTTTTTGCTTGATAATGAGTTTGCAAAACAAACAAGTAAACAAAAAGCCCTAACCCTTCTCTCCTTGCAGGGCTTATTGCCAGGCATTAGGGTGGCGTCTATCATCCAGACACGGGGCATTCACGGAACAAGACCTAGAAATCATGGAACGAGACCCAGGATTCAGAACAAGAGCAGAACGCAGAGCACTGTGCCGAGGACGCTGTGCTTCTTCCTGGCCCGTGGCGGCAGGCGGGGCCCCGGGGCCCCAGGGCTGCAGACCTCCGCTCTTCTGCTGTTTTTCCCGCTGAGGACATCCAGCAACCTGCTGAGAAGTGGCTCCACCAGAGCCCGGTCCCCAGCCTGGCTCAGCACCGGCTCTCCTGCTCCTCAGGGCGGCCACGTGGGGTTGTTTTGCGAGAATAAGGACAGACTCAACCAGTGAGTAGAAATCGGCCTGAAGCTTTTTCTACATCAGAGAATCTAGAGTAATTTGCCACGAAAATAGAAGAACAACAAGGGTGGAAACTGACGACAGAGCCTCGCTGGTGGGTAAGAGTCACCGAGTGAGCATGGACGGAGCAACCTTGACATTCCCTGTAACACATTTTTATGGCTCGGTGGACAGAGAGCCATTATGTGGTTACGAAATGGCTTTCAGGGCCTCTGGCTGGGCTTCTTAAAATGCATGATCATGAAGCAAAATCTCAGTATGATGAGGCTGTTTAGATGTGATCAGTTACTTTAAGGGCACAAACCCCGGTGGAAAGTTTCTAGGTATTTAATAATTGTTTCCAACTCTAATCGACCTCGTAGGAAGGTCAAGGAGAAGCAGACATTTTAGGCTATTTAGAAACCGAAAAAGGAGGGCTTTGCCGGCTCAGCTACCCGTCTCCAAGAGAGGAGGTGTTCTGCTTAAAATCAGAAAACGTGGACATCGCTTTTTGTGTTCTTAACTCTTTTTCTTCCATGTTTTGCTTTTTATTACATTTCATTTAAGAGATGCCAGAGTAGTTCAGACTAAAGAACACTCTTAGTTCACAGGAGGCTCACCCTTCACCCCGACCCCTGCGGCTTTTCTCAAGAGCTCTCTTCTGCCTAAACAGTTTCCTTACATGGAAAACAGGTTTTTGCTTGATAATGAGTTTGCAAAACAAACAAGTAAACAAAAAGCCTAACCCTTCTCTCCTTGCAGGGCTTATTGCCAGGCATTAGGGTGGCGTCTATCATCCAGACACGGGGCATTCACGGAACAAGACCTAGAAATCATGGAACGAGACCCAGGATTCAGAACAAGAGCAGAACGCAGAGCACTGTGCCGAGGACGCTGTGCTTCTTCCTGGCCCGTGGCGGCAGGCGGGGCCCCGGGGCCCCAGGGCTGCAGACCTCCGCTCTTCTGCTGTTTTTCCCGCTGAGGACATCCAGCAACCTGCTGAGAAGTGGCTCCACCAGAGCCCGGTCCCCAGCCTGGCTCAGCACCGGCTCTCCTGCTCCTCAGGGCGGCCACGTGGGGTTATTTTGCGAGAATAAGGACAGACTCAACCAGTGAGTAGAAATCGGCCTGAAGCTTTTTCTACATCAGAGAATCTAGAGTAATTTGCCACGAAAATAGAAGAACAACAAGGGTGGAAACTGACGACAGAGCCTCGCTGGTGGGTAAGAGTCACCGAGTGAGCATGGACGGAGCAACCTTGACATTCCCTGTAACACATTTTTATGGCTCGGTGGACAGAGAGCCATTATGTGGTTACGAAATGGCTTTCAGGGCCTCTGGCTGGGCTTCTTAAAATGCATGATCATGAAGCAAAATCTCAGTATGATGAGGCTGTTTAGATGTGATCAGTTACTTTAAGGGCACAAACCCCGGTGGAAAGTTTCTAGGTATTTAATAATTGTTTCCAACTCTAATCGACCTCGTAGGAAGGTCAAGGAGAAGCAGACATTTTAGGCTATTTAGAAAGTCCATTAAGAGATGATAAATTGGAAAGAAAAAACAAAACAAAACAGCAAATAGAAGGGTATTTTCAAGACAAAACGACAGAAATTCCAAGTACTTCAGGCCATATTTATCCCAACAATGCCCCCGTGTCCAGCGCAATGCTGCCGCCATACAGGAGCCCTTGTTAATGTCCACCCTCTCTCGTTCCTGCAGATCCACAGAGAGTGCCTGGAGTCTGGACCAGGTTGGATGCCAAGCTGAATGCACCAGCCAGTCCGGTCCCGGCCCCCGAGGGGGAGAGAACAGGGCTCGCCGGCTTGGTTGGCTCACTGCCTGCAGGGCCTGAGAGGGTCAGGTGGAGGCCCCGCCCCGCCTCTGCGGGACAGAGTCACTGTCGACTTTTTTAGTTAATTGTGTAAAGTAGTCCCTGAAGGAACCCGGCACTGAGCCTGTTTTGAGTGGGTTGTAAAGAACCAACACATTCTCAACTGTCAAGGAACTTTTCCCTTTTGCGGATAGAGGAAAGACCAGAGTAAGACCAACTTAAAAACTGAAATAAAACCAGGGAAACTGGGCCGCAGGCAGGCAGCCTGGTCAACATCTCCAGGGGCAACTGTGCTGAGACCACGTGCCCTTGACGTGAAGTAACGGGCTCCTTGGCTCTGGGGTCCTCTTCCCCAAACCCCAGTCTGCTCATGAGGAGAACATCCAGCAGCATTCCAGAGAATGTCTGGTCTGCCCTCTCGAGCACTGTCAGAGAGGTCTGGGGGAGCGCCGCAGCCCAGAGGATCAGGACGCCTGGGGGCTGAAGCCAGTGTGGGTGCCGTGGGACACCGGGTCAGGGAAAGGCCACTGGACTTGAGGATGGGCTTCACGAGAACCTTCCAGCATGGGCTCGTCCACTGTAACAGCAAACACTCCATCGTGAGGCCTTCAAGAGAACTCTGTGGACTATTTTCAGTTTTTCCATAAATCTAAAACTATTTTAACATAAGATTTTTTTTTTTTTTAGGAATGAAAGGTAAAACCAGAGAATTTGGAGAATACCAGGCAGTGTGAACGACCACCGCTGACCCCTCAGAGACAGAGCACCCCCGCCCAGCGCTCCTCTAAGAACTTACAAAAGGCCATGTCCTTCATCCCACGGCGCCCGGGGGCGAGGGAGGCCCTCTTTCTCGGGGAGACCCTCACTCCCCTACATCCAACGTGAGCCCAGGAATGTGCAAACCTTGTGTTTTAGCGGAGGGACTGTAAACTGTAGTTCTGAAATCATCCACCAGGTAAAGCAGATGACCTGTTTCCACACACGAGCAAGGATACACCTAAAGTGTTCAATGTTTAAAGCGAGTTGCAGGATGTCACATGCCGTACACTCTACTTTATGGGCTATTTGAATGCAGAGAGGACAAGTACACGCCGTTTTTCAACGCATGCTTGTGCAGGAAAAACCTTAAGCACACAGAAGGGGAGCAGAGGGGTTGCCTGTATTTTCCTATGTTTGGGATGCTCTATTATTATTATTTTTTTAACGTCAGCATCGATGCAGCAAACAAATGTCAGCTTCTGTTCATTCTCGGTGGAAACCGTGGTCGGTTGACCGTGGCACTGATCTGTTTTTCTGTTTGAAGTGTTTCCCAGTTCGCAACAGGGAAGAATGGAAAACAATGACCGAGCACTTGTACTTTTATTCGTGGACTCCGGGGCTCGCGCACTGTAGGCTGGGCAGCTGCAGGGACCAGTCGCCAGGCTCACAGTGACAAACAGACTCGAGTCACCACCCTAAAGGTCCCCTGCCTACCCCTTATCCAACCCCCACTCAACCCCTGGCCACTACTGACTTCTTCATGTCTTCAAAGTTCTGCCTTTTCCAGAAGCAAGTACATTTTAATAGTAAAATTTCAGGTAGGATCAGACTAACCCAAGAAAGAGGGGTAAGCCACCTTCAGATCTGGGTCAGGGAGGAAGGAGTCGCCACCATCCTGCTCTCCTGCTCTTCCCGACTTCTCGTTCCTTCTGCTTCTCCTCACATGTTCTCTGTAAGACTTGCTGGATGTTCCAGCCACCTTCAGCCGCCCTCCACGACTGGCAGGGAGATGTGGTGTGAGGGACAGGTGAGCCGCTGGCCCTGGAAACTCAGTCAGGAGCTTTTCAAGGAGATGGAAGGGTCCTGGGCTTGTGGCCTGGGGCAGGGGGACAAGGCTGGGCCTTGGAATCCTGGGTCTGAGTGAGTGACTCAGCTCCCAGCCCCGAGGCTAAGGTTCCGCCCACTTTCTTCTCCAGAACAGTCCCAGGACGGAGCACAGGGGATCGGCACCAAGCCAGCAAGGGGGAGGAGACTGTGGAGGAATGAGTGGAGGGCTGATTGGAGGAAACCCCGTGGGACTGACAGCCCCGCGCCTCCTCGGGTGGGGGCTGAGGAGCAGACGCAGCGCCCGTCCTCACCTACGGGTGACTGAAGGCACATCCCGGAACCTGGGTCTGCCTCTGGTGAAAGACTGCCTTTCCCTTGTCCCATCCTAAACGAGCCAATGAATGGATCATTGGCTGATGGGCTGCTTCTGTAAGTTCAGAATCGGTGGAATCTTGACCAATGTGTATAAGGAAGGAAACCGACGGCAGGAGTAGCCAGGCACTGCGTGTAGCAAAAGTGCGTGTTCTGACTGGTACAGAGTGCGCCTGTGACAGGGACCTCAGCCAGCGGCTCGGGGGTGCCTTCTGGGCCGGGTGCTGAGATCCACACTGAGCCAGGCTCTGTGCTGAGAGCTGGGGCTTCAAAGGCTTGGTTCTGGTCCAGAGGAGGCGCTGAGGGGCCCGGGTCCTGCTAGGAGGGGAGCTTCGTAGAGGCTGGAGGAGCAGAGTGAGGGGCCCCAGGGGGCGGGGGGCCGAAGGGCTGGGGCAGCCTCAGCAGGGCCCACAGTGGGCTCCGAGTCTGCATGTCCACCGCCCCAGGCTGGTCCAGCCTCTCCAGGCCGGCCCCCAGCCTGACCTCCCGGGAGCCCGAGCGCGGAGCCATCCGCGGTTACACTGACACCATGACTTCCAGAGACACGCGCTTCAGGCTTCAGTGAATTTTCTCACAAAAGGGCATCAAGGATCTGCGTGCACGTGAAGAAGTTTAAACGAGAGCTGCATGAGCACAGTGTTCTCCTTCGCCATTTTCTGTCCTGCCGTGGTGTTGAGAACCTTTCTCTGGATGAGGTAATGGGTGATGTTGTCATATCTCCGCTTCCAAACGAATCTGCACCCGAGAGTGACATCTGCTCCAGAAGCAGGTGCTCAGAGCCCCCGGTCGAGCATGCGGGGCACGCCGGTCCCCTGATGACCTTCCCCAGGCGAGCCCACCAGCCTGCATCTGGCAGTGGCCAGGGTGTGGACGGACCCGGGGACCCTCCTGGGAGGTGGGACCTCACCCCTGCTCCCCAGGGACAGGCCTTTCTAACTAGGAAAAGGTCACCTTTGGTTTAGAATGCCCATTAAAGGACTGCTTCTGCAAAGCAAAGACAGCAGCTCAAGGGTATAAGGGTATCTTGGTATATTTAAAAATTAGTCCATAACCTTGTGTGAAATGTATAAATTATTTTGAAAGTCATAACAGTCTAACTCTGAATCATGACCTTCAAAAATGGTCAGTTCTTGTGGCTGACACCATGACTTGACTGTGTCATTTGGTTTTAGTCAAACGTTTTTGGAAGACAAACTTTCCCCCAACTTTTTATTATGAAAAAATTCTAGTAAAGAATGACTATTGAACAAATGAAACGATGAAGCCAGTTTAATGTCCGTCCAGATTCAACAACTATTGTTATTTTCCTATGGATGTAAATGCACAGAGGTGCATACGTATAATCACATGTAAGTACAAATGTATATAAACTCTAAATATTCAATATACAACATAATACCTATCAAGTAAGTATATGTGTATTAATATAGGTAAATAATTAAATAAAATGTAAATATTATGACTATAAAATATTAAGTTATAAATGTATAAATCACTAAGTATTTGAAAATTAGTTTAGCCCTCATGATATTGCACCCCTAAATATCTTGGGATTTTTGTCCTAAAGGTCAAAACAATCTACTTGTGACAATTGCACCAGTGTTGCTACTAAGATCAATAATCCGGGCTTCCCTGGTAGTCCAGTGGGTAAAGAGTCCACCTTGCAATGCAAGGGGCACCAGTTCGATCCCTGGCCTGGGAAGATCCCATGTGCCGCAGAGCAGCTGGGTTGGTGTATCTAATTGTGAGCCGGCGCTCTGGAGCACATGTGCCCAGAGCCAGTGCTCTGCAACGAGAGGCCACTGCAATGAGAGGCCCACACATGCCAAAGAATAAAGATGGAGGAAAATAAATAAATTAATAAAGTAAATGGTTTTTTTTTTTTTTAAAGATCAATAATCCCACACCTGGCAGCCAGTCCACATTCAACTTTCCCTGATTGCTTCTAGAATGCTCGCCAGTTGCCTGCTGGTTTTTAAACAAGGATTCTGTGTAGAGTTGCACATCGCATTTTGTTATGTCTCTTTGGTCTTTTTTAACCTAAAGCAGCACTACCCGCTATGCAAATATAAATATGCTAGCTGCCACAGTAAAAATTGAAAAGAAACAGCTGAAAGGAATCTTAGCCACATATTTGTTTCTATGATTTGTATGACTCTCTCTAGATTAGAATGACGCTTTTCCCATGCTACGTCTTCACAGTCTGGTGTGTACTGCATGTTTGCCACAGCGCTCGGTTGGGACAGACGTGGACGTGGTGGTCTTCCCACAGGGAATTCCTGGATTTTCTTTTGAATTCCCAGATGTTACTAAAAATTTAAGGCCCCCTTCAGTCAGATGGCTGACAATCACAGCGTAATGTCAGGGTCTGCAGACACTGCGCATGGCTCTGGGCCAGCAGCAGTGGGACCTCAGGGCGGCGGGGTCTCACGAGAGCATCACAACCTCCCGACCCCTCACCCCACACGAGGTCACAGAAGACAGAGGGTGACCCGTCCAGCAGTTTCCAAAATCTCTGCCCCAAACAGGTTCAGTAAACAACGAACACGTTTATTACATAACGGGTGCAGCAGTGGGACCTCAGGCTATAAAATATTAAGTTATAAATGTATAAATCACTAAGTATTTGAAAATTAGTTTAGCCCTCATGATATTGCACCCCTAAATATCTTGGGATTTTTGTCCTAAAGGTCAAAACAATCTACTTGTGACAATTGCACCAGTGTTGCTACTAAGATCAATAATCCGGGCTTCCCTGGTAGTCCAGTGGGTAAAGAGTCCACCTTGCAATGCAAGGGGCACCAGTTCGATCCCTGGCCTGGGAAGATCCCATGTGCCGCAGAGCAGCTGGGTTGGTGTATCTAATTGTGAGCCGGCGCTCTGGAGCACATGTGCCCAGAGCCAGTGCTCTGCAACGAGAGGCCACTGCAATGAGAGGCCCACACATGCCAAAGAATAAAGATGGAGGAAAATAAATAAATTAATAAAGTAAATGGTTTTTTTTTTTTTTAAAGATCAATAATCCCACACCTGGCAGCCAGTCCACATTCAACTTTCCCTGATTGCTTCTAGAATGCTCGCCAGTTGCCTGCTGGTTTTTAAACAAGGATTCTGTGTAGAGTTGCACATCGCATTTTGTTATGTCTCTTTGGTCTTTTTTAACCTAAAGCAGCACTACCCGCTATGCAAATATAAATATGCTAGCTGCCACATTAAAAAGTGAAAAGAAACAGCTGAAATGAATCTTAGCCACATATTTGTTTCTATGATTTGTATGACTCTCTCTAGATTAGAATGACGCTTTTCCCATGCTACGTCTTCACAGTCTGGTGTGTACTGCATGTTTGCCACAGCGCTCGGTTGGGACAGACGTGGACGTGGTGGTCTTCCCACAGGGAATTCCTGGATTTTCTTTTGAATTCCCAGATGTTACTAAAAATTTAAGGCCCCCTTCAGTCAGATGGCTGACAATCACAGCGTAATGTCAGGGTCTGCAGACACTGCGCATGGCTCTGGGCCAGCAGCAGTGGGACCTCAGGGCGAGCGGGGGTCTCACGAGAGCATCACAACCTCCCCGACCCCTCACCCCACACGAGGTCACAGAAGACAGAGGGTGACCCGTCCAGCAGTTTCCAAAATCTCTGCCCCAAACAGGCTCAGTAAACAACGAACACGTTTATTACATAACGGGTCGTCTTTGAAGAAAACCACATTAGGAACCTTGAGGTCTCTCTCAAAACTTACTAAATCAACAGCTTTTGGAAAGCGGGTGCCCTCTGGCTGGTGGCACGGTGAGGACACCGACCCATTTGTGCAGAGCTCTGCCGGCCATTCCTCCGCCCACGGGTTCCACGTGGAGAACAGGCTGCATGGGCCACCCAGGGCACCGAGGCTGCTCCTGAGAGCACATGAGACCTCGCTCCCCTGTCGTTTACGGTCCAGTGGGTGTGGGGTGAGGACAGAACACCCTGGACCAGCCGAGTCTGTGCAGGGGGCGTACAGGGGGATGAAGCCACAGAGGCCCCAGGGCGGCCTGGAGGGCGGGGTGAGGCTGGAGGGGAGACCTCATCCAGGAGGAGCAGCTCCAGAGTCTGGCTCTTCCGTCCTCCCAGCAAAATGAGAAACAAGGTCGTGGGCTGGGCCTGGGGAAGGCAGCAGCGGCGGGGCTGACGGGGCAGAGGAGGAGCCTCCCCCTCTCTCTGTCGCCGTGGACACCACCGCAGGCACGCGCTCCTCCTCAGCCCCACGAGGGATTTCAGGCTTCTCACTCTCACCTCGACTGACATCTCTTCTGGACCCCGGTGAGCCTCTGGTCTCCAGAGTGCGACTGGTAGCAAGTTATTCCTTTGCTGGAGAACTTTACCTGGGAGCTTTCCAGACACCCGCTGTTCAGCCCCAAAGTCCTGGTTTCCCGGTCCCAGTGGAGACTTTTCTGGCCCCACAAGACCCCTGCTCCTGGGCGAGCTCAGCTCACGGCTGTAAACGCTCACATTACGCCTGCCTTCTGCTATGCCTGCAGCCCCCAGGCTGTTTCTTCTCTAATTCATTACACAAAACACTTATTTCTGTGGCACTGATACTGGTATTACATTCATTCCCTCCTTCGACAAAAGTTTACAGAGCATGCTTTCTGTAAAGGAGAGATGTTTCTAAGCACCTGGCTAGTTTTCTTTTACACGATTCTCCGTTTACCACCATTTTGCCTTTTTAATTCCTCTAGCTTCCCTGGTAGCTCAGCTGGTAAAGAGTCTCCCTGAAAGGCAGGAGCCCCCTGTTTGATCCCTGGATTGGGTCTGGAAGATCCCCTGGAGAAGGGACAGGCTACCCACTCCAGTGTTCTTGGGCTTCCCTGGGGGCTCAGATGGTAAAAGTCTGCCTGCCACGCGGGAGACCCGGGTTCGATCCCTGGGTTGGGAAGATCCCCTGGGAGAGGGCATGGCCGCCCACTGCAGGATTCTTGCCTGGAGGATCCTATGGACTGAAGAGGGTGGCGGGTTGCAGTCCACGGGGTTGCAAAGAGTCGGACACGACTGAGCGACTAAGCACAGCACATACATTCTTCGGAGAAGGGTCAGCTTCACTGCTGGCTGCTTGTGTTATAAGGAGGGGAGAAAACCAAGGCAGGAGCGACTGGCCATACATGACAATCAAAGAGGAGATGCAATACCAAGCGTGTCCTCGGCCGCGGATCGCGGAGCACAGGAGAGCCGGCTGCGACGACGAGTCGCTCCCTGTGCTCTTCACGGGCTCTGCTCCTGTGCCTGCAGCCTGGCGCCACCGGCAATAAAAGGGATCCGATGCTTTTCGGGCGGGGAGGGCGAAACTGTACCCAAATCTTAATGCCGTTTCCACAGACGTTTCATCTCTTCTGGACCCCGGTGAGCCTCTGGTCTCCAGAGTGCGACTGGTAGCAAGTTATTCCTTTGCTGGAGAACTTTACCTGGGAGCTTTCCAGACACCCGCTGTTCAGCCCCAAAGTCCTGGTTTCCCGGTCCCAGTGGAGACTTTTCTGGCCCCACAAGACCCCTGCTCCTGGGCGAGCTCAGCTCACGGCTGTAAACGCTCACATTACGCCTGCCTTCTGCTATGCCTGCAGCCCCCAGGCTGTTTCTTCTCTAATTCATTACACAAAACACTTATTTCTGTGGCACTGATACTGGTATTACATTCATTCCCTCCTTCGACAAAAGTTTACAGAGCATGCTTTCTGTAAAGGAGAGATGTTTCTAAGCACCTGGCTAGTTTTCTTTTACACGATTCTCCGTTTACCACCATTTTGCCTTTTTAATTCCTCTAGCTTCCCTGGTAGCTCAGCTGGTAAAGAGTCTCCCTGAAAGGCAGGAGCCCCCTGTTTGATCCCTGGATTGGGTCTGGAAGATCCCTGGAGAAGGGACAGGCTACCCACTCCAGTGTTCTTGGGCTTCCCTGGGGGCTCAGATGGTAAAAGTCTGCCTGCCACGCGGGAGACCCGGGTTCGATCCCTGGGTTGGGAAGATCCCCTGGGAGAGGGCATGGCCGCCCACTGCAGGATTCTTGCCTGGAGGATCCTATGGACTGAAGAGGGTGGCGGGTTGCAGTCCACGGGGTTGCAAAGAGTCGGACACGACTGAGCGACTAAGCACAGCACATACATTCTTCGGAGAAGGGTCAGCTTCACTGCTGGCTGCTTGTGTTATAAGGAGGGGAGAAAACCAAGGCAGGAGCGACTGGCCATACATGACAATCAAAGAGGAGATGCAATACCAAGCGTGTCCTCGGCCGCGGATCGCGGAGCACAGGAGAGCCGGCTGCGACGACGAGTCGCTCCCTGTGCTCTTCACGGGCTCTGCTCCTGTGCCTGCAGCCTGGCGCCACCGGCAATAAAAGGGATCCGATGCTTTTCGGGCGGGGAGGGCGAAACTGTACCCAAATCTTAATGCCGTTTCCACAGACCGTTTCATCTCATGATATCTAGGCACTGGGATATCCTCGATTGATTCAGCAAATAGTGAATGAGAATTTGCCAATATTTGGCCAGCAAACACTCACCAGTCTGGCGATCAATGTTGGTTTGCTCCCAGGAGAGGAAGCCAGACTGAGCCGGGAATCTGCGGGTAGCGGCACTAACTGTCTACAATGTGATCCTTTCCACGCTCTTTCTGAGGGACGATGTATTGATGGAAAGTATAAAGAAGGAAAGGAAAGTTACTGAAGAGTCTGCTACCTTCTAACACTTTCTAGACATAAACAATGGTATTCCATAATATTACATACTATGCAATATCACATACTATGCAATATTATTTCATAATCATAGGCCCACTGGATCATGGTGAGGGACAGGAAAGCCTGGCGTGCTGCAGTCTGTGGAGTCTCACACTTTTTTATTATGAGGATTTCTCCCCAGTATTAAATATTTCTTACAGGATGTGATTTTTAGCTAGGGTATAAGGTTTTACTGAATGTAGTTCAGCCACTATTTTGTGTTGAAACAGCTACCTGGTTTCTGGCCTTTAGCTAGTAAAAATGTTTAAAAAAGGAAAGTACAGTCTTGATCATATTTTTGGCTGCTCTCTAGAATAAAGTCTTATGAGCCAAATTCCTAGATGACTCTTGATACATCTTGAAAATCTGCCTCCAGAAGCCTGTGTGACACGACTCTCTGAGTCCTAGGGTGGCGTCACTTTCCCTGCACCCTGTCCCGTCCCGGGAGCACGAGGTCGCTCCGTCGCGGCCGACTCTGTGGACATGAGGGCAGCCCCCAGGCCCCTCCGTCCGCGGGACCCTCCAGGCAGGAGCACGAGGGGGTTGCGTGCCCCCTCCAGGGGGTCCTCCCCACGCAGGGGCTGGAGCCGTGTCTCTGTGTCTCCCGCACAGTAGGCAGGTTCTCGGCCACTGCTGCCGCCGGGGAAGCCCTCGTGCAAGGCGGACGTGTGAAGCCCTGTAACAGAGGCCCGTCTTTACTGGCTTCCTCGTCTGCTCCATGGCCACGGTGCTTCGGGCTGCTGTACTCAGGCCCACGTTGCCCGGCTTCTGTCCGTAGCCTGCCCGGTCTTCCCGCCCAGGAGCCTCTGCCCTGACAGCGGGGCTCCTCCTCCCCGGCGGCGGCTCCACCAGCCACGTCGGGCCTGGCCCGCTTCTCTGCAGCCTGCCTCCTTAGCCCGTTTTCCAGTATCTTCTAACTGTCCCCGCTTAGACGCCTCAGCATATCGTTAGGTACAGTTAGGAGGTTTTTCTATTACATATTCATGAACGTGGCCAGGCGCGTTAGTGAGTCCCAGGAGTCTTGTCCCCTTCCTGTGACGTCAGCCCTGAGCCCGTGTGCATGGCTTCCTGTCCTCCTGTCACACGAGCCGGGCACTGTCTGTCCTTCTCACCTGCTTACTTGGTCCTTGCTCGACCTCAGACGGGATTTTTGCCCCTTCTCTCTGGGGAGCTCGGCTCACACGTGCCATCTCTCCAGCTTACCTGATGCGTTGAACCAGGGCTCGCACATGGACTTTGCATTTGCCGTGATACCGAGCACGTTTGCTGTGGCACCAACCACGCTTGCCATGGGACTGACCGTGCTGTGCGTGCCCGTATGACGTGTGATCGTCTTCTCCTCTGAGCTCGGGAGGTCAGTACTGGGTCCCTTGTGCACGTGACAGGGACTGGCACCTGCAGCGTGCGTTTAGGCTGTCGCTCTGCACACTCGTGAGTCTGCGTGTCCACACGGGGCTGTCGTCGCCTGGCCGTGGGCTGGCCTGAGCGTACACGCGTTGACCACGGGCTTAAGCCATCCATAACATGTAACTTAGTCTGTATCAGATTATCTAGATTGTCGTAAAAATCATGTCAGCTCTATTTATGACCCACGGCTAAGATGTCAACATTTTAAAACCAGGAAACTCAGAAGCTTGCAAGTGCTCTGTCTAGAGGACCCCAGACTGCAAACAGCCAGCGTTGCTTATAATTCACGGCCGACCAATTTGATACTTTGTCTTGTCCTTAAAAATGTTCAGCACTTAACAGTCAGCAATTCAGTCATGAGAAACTGGAAGGATCTAGAGGCTGCAAAAGACAACAGCTTCTAAGAAATTACAACAGCAGTAAATTGCAAGGTGATCCAGTGAACAGCTCGCACTTGCTGTCGGGTGTCATGCGGGCCTCGGAGGAGGGCCAGCCCCGGTCCGTGCGGCTGCTTCCCGCGCTGGGCGGCCGCCGTTCCCTCTTGAACGGGCGCGGGCTCTGAAGACGCCTCAAGAGCAGCTTCTCTTTCCTTTCCTCCTCCGCTGATCACAGCCTGAGAGCCCTAGGACGGATGAGCTCATGCGAAAGGTTTCATGGTCGACAACAGGAAAACCAGCCTAAAATATCTTCCTTCGGCCAGAATTTCTCCTTCTCTGATCACTGGTTGCACCAAGATTTCGGATTTCCGTGTGTGGTTTACGGTGTGGAGCTGGGAGGGTTTCCATTGACTTCAATTCAGGTGAGCAGATCAATGGCTTCCTGGATACAAATACCCTTTTTTAGATTAATACTCTAAATATATGAACTCACCTTATCAGGTAGCTTAAACAGAAATCTCTGTGCGTTAATTGCGATTGAGGTTAATGTTCTTTATAAAATGAAATCAATATAGTCTCTATTGTTCATTAACTGAGATGTTCTGAGCTCAATTCTATTTTATTTTCCAATTAAGTTCTATTAGTTTTTCTTATTGGCTCTTGAAAAAATAGCCGCAGAAACAAACTTTAATGGCTCAGAGTCAACAAAATGCCCTAATAGAAAACCATATATATTTGAATTAAGGATTCAGGGTTCAACTCTTAGAAATTACAAGCTACTCTAATATATGTGCGCTCAGTCACTCAGCTGTGTCCGACTCTGTGACCTCACAGAGCCCACCAGACTCCTGTGTCTGGGGTATTTTGGGCAAGAATACTGGATCAGGTTGTCATTTCCTTCTCCAGGGGATCTTCCCGATGGAGATATCGAACCCATGTCTCCTACTTGACAGGATGATGCTTTAGCACTGAACCACTTGGGCAGGCTTTTCTTTCTGGAGGCCAGGGAGTAACATTTACTACATAAAATGCAGACCAGGGGTCCCTTGCCTGATACGATTCCTAAGACTGTTTTGTTCCCATATGATATGTGCTCATCACAGCCTGTAGCTTTCCCATGCGAACTCGAGGGTACCCAGCTCTGCCTGATGCTTTCTGGAGGCCTGGGTCTGAAGCATTTCAGTCATGTTTAGAATTTTAGAAGTCAATTCCCACTAGATTGTAGTTACCTTAACAATTGATTGAAAGAATACTGCTTACAAAGCATTCTGATCAGATGCTTCCTTGCATACAAAGTCCACCTATTTTTGTGTCGAATGCATCTGGCAACAAGCATAACCTCCCACAAATTATTTTTGTTACTAGAGCTTTAACAGTTCAATGTCTTTCTAAATACAGCCATATTCTAATGTAGCAATTGAAGATTTAGGTTATGTTGAATCCTATCAGCCTCTCTGAATCTACTTTTCTTGTTTTCCAAGAACAATTTTTTAAAAAAATGAATCACCAGTGCTAGAGTTGGTGGAATTAGTATCTTTTGTCTGTTTCTGAGAGTGGAGTGGTTGACCTTGAGCTGATCTGTCCAACGTGGAGCCTCTCTGCCACGTGTAGCTGTCCAGCACCTTAAAGGTGGCCCAGAGGGAGAAGAGCCGTGAATGCAAAACACAGACCAGACCCTGAACGTGCAATACACCGACAGTGTCAGGTTGCTTGTGTGCCACGCGGAGAGCACCCCGTGGTGTATCGCGGTAAACACACTACAGTCCGCGGAGCTGCAAAGAGTCAGACAGCTGAGTGACTAACACTTTCATTCCATTCTTAAAATTAATATTACTTTTTTTCCTTTTAAAAATGAAACAACTAGAAAAAAAGCTGGGTGGTTTACAGGTTCGCCTTTGTTTTATTTCTACTAAGCAGAGCTGACTTAGAGTCAAATGGCACTAGTGGTAAAGAACCTGTCTGCCAGTGCAGAAGACTCAAGACTCGTGGGTTCGATCCTTAGGTCAGGAAAATCCCCTGGAGGAGGAAAGGGTGACCCATTCCAGCATCCGTGCCTGGGAAATTCGGTGAACAAGAGGAGACTGGGGGTCCACAGTCCACGGGGTCACGGAGAGTCGGACACCAGTAAGCGACTGAACAACAAGAATGTAGAAGCCCCTCTCCGGGTTTTCATCCATATGAAGAAGGCAGAGTCATCCTCTGAAGCCAGTGTGACTCTTAAGAAGTTGGAGGCACCATCACTTCCTAAGTTGTACCGTTTGATCGTAAGTTGCAGCCTAGTGGCATAAAAGCACCCAGTTCACCTTGCGAACAGGCTCCCTTTACAAGCAGGGAGTGACTCTCCCTGGGAAAGTTTGGCTTCATAAATTCTAGTTGATAGTAACACCAATTAACTAAGGGGGATTAATTTACAATTATGGTTTATAAGGAAGAAGCAGCAGAAAACTCTGCGAATGTGCCGTAATGCATGCTGCATATGAATTAACACGACACTGTTATAACATCAAGCTGTGTGATTATATATCTGTCTTCACGCTTGCCTCCTTGGCTTCTGGTGCATTGGCAGAGGTTTAAAATATGAAATTAGCTTCTTAACAACCAGGCCTAATTAGTGTAACATTCTCCGATCAAACCATGAAACACGCACACATGCATCGACTTGCAGCAACAAGTCCCTCTTGTTTCTCTGCAGGTCCTTGCCTCCCAGGGTCCAGGCAAGCCCAGAAGCGCAGGTGCCCTTGGAGATGGCACGAGGGTCTCACAGCCCCAGAGGGGTCTGCAGCGCCCCGGATGCCTGGCTGGCGAGGCTGTGTCCCCTGTGGACGTGTCCAGGGCCTGCAAGGCCCTTCTTCTGACAGTACCGACTCCTGCCCATGCTGCGCAGACCACAGGTCATCCTGCCCACACGCGTCGGCCTCCCTGTGAGCCTCGCTCGCTAGGCCCACCCTCTGCACGAGGTGCCTCCTCCTCCTCCTTTAGAGATGAAGGTCCACGTTCTTCCTCCTCCCCGACAACGATACGCTGTGCAAAAGGAGGCGGGAAGGTTAGGTCAACTCAGTGAGCACCATCAGGTAAAACAACAGGCATACAGCACAGAGCATCCAGGCGGGGTTTGTTCCAAAGCGGCTTCATGAAATGACAGGCTTTAATGTTTAGAAAACCACAGACGCTCCATTAAACAGTAACTATTCTCATTATAGACTTGAATATTACAGCAACAGATGAGGTTTATTTTCAAACAGAGACACTTTTTTTCTGGTTCATTAAAAAACAAATGTTTGAAGCCCCTGGACTAGGAGAGGCTGCTGTGGTCAGTGAGGCGCGCTTTCAGGGCCCCGTGGCATTTCTGGATTCCACTGGGAAGAAATAGCCAGTCACGTGGCTTTTCCAGGTAAAAGCAAAGCGAGAGCATCCAGAAGGCCCCTGTCCTGGCCCCAGTCTATCTGAAATATCCGCTGGACAGGAGACTTACAAGCCTCACTGCAAGTCCCAGCAAGTGGACCCATCTCAGTGAGGACCGGGCAGCACTGAGCAGGGGTTTGGGCAGGGTGTTCCCCAGTTCCTCCCAGTTCAGGGTGGCAGTCTGGGCCCTTCGGGGACCCTCACCTGCCAGGTGACCCCCTTTCTCCTCCTGCCTTCTTCTCTGCCTCAGTGCCCATGCCTAGGAAGCACCCCTGCCAAGGCTGGACTGGGAGAGGCAAGCCCCGGGCCCCGAGATGTCAAGTCCCTCCAGGGCCTGAGTCCCAGCCTCAGCCCCCTGGCTCTGCCCATGTGGGCTGGCCAGGGCCTCTTTCTCAGGCTTGTGTCGGGGGAGTCCTTCTGGAGGAAGGCCCCTGTGCTCAGTCTGGGAGGGCACAGCCCTCCTTGGCTCTGGTGTGGTTTCTGGGGTCTCCCTGGCTTTCCTGTCTCTGTTTTCAGACTCCGGGCTGTGTGCACATATTGGCTGGACAGGCCAGCACTGAGCTTCCCGGCTGCCCTCCTCAGCTTGCTCCCCCCTGCCTTCTTGCCTGATCAGGAACGTGTCACTGCTCCCGTCCAGGATGACCGTGACCCCCCTCGCGGCCACCGCCCCAGCTTCAGGTCCAAGAGCAGGTGTTCTGAACCCCCAGTTTTCTCTTCACTTTTCCCGTTTCCTCGGCCATCACTGCTTAGATCTAGCCCCGCCTTCCAAGGGGCCCTGGTCCTCCTGACCCCCGCCCCCACCGTGCAGGGCCCTTTTCTAGAAGCCCGAGGGTCGGCTTCTCCCATCATTGTTTACAAATAAACACTTTGTGTCCAATAAACACTTTATAAGAAATTATGATATCATCATTATCATTGCTACTTTGATTTCAGTCCACTCTATCAGCCTATAGACTGTTTTCTCAGGGTCAGCCGCCTCGACACGACAGCAGCTCGCTTCACTCTCACAGGCTTTCCTGCTCACATGCCGGTGGCATGAAACGCCTACTCAGATGAAGGCATCTTTTTCTTTGGGTGATTTCATTTTCTGGCCTAATCACTGTGATTAATTTCCTATATTTAGGAAAGCTAAATTTTTAAAGACAATGCCAGTTATCTTTAAAAATGCAACAATCTCTCTTTTATTTTTCCTTACTTATTCGAGGGAGAATCAGAAACTAGAGGCCATTTTGTGCTCTACCACTGAGTCACATAAACGTGCTTTAAAGTTAATATCTGCTGTTTATAGCAGGAAGATTTTGTAAGAGTCCAAATGTTCAACTTTTAGAGAAATTGGTAAAAACATTATTCACAATCATATTGTAAAATTTTTCAACAGACAGGGCCTTTATGGAGATCAATTGGGCAATATTTATGCTCTTTTGTCCCAGAAATGCCAGTTCCCAGAGTCTATTCTATGGCTCTATGGAAATTAGCAGAAAGATGGTGAAGGACTTCACACAAGGCCGCCTCCTGAGTGTGATTTGTAAAAAGATAAAACACTGGAAACCATTCAAAGAATAATTGTGTAATTAAGACTGTCAAGCCATAAAATCGTGTTTTGGAAGATTAGATAAAAGCAGTGCTCGTGAGACAACGCTGAATGTAAAAACACTAACAAGACAGGGGCACACTGGCCGTCTGGCCCCCAGCTCCTTGTACGCCCAGCAAGGGGAGCACACTCTCCTTGATAGATGGGGCTTATTTTGCTTAAAATGAGAACTGCATTATCATTATTTTCTTCTGGGTTTTGTTGTTGACACAGTAAGATCGATGGCGCATAGTTTTCTAGTGTTTAGTCGAACACCAAGAGCCTGCAGGAGAGAAGGGTGGCTCCGACCTTCTGAACGTGCCCCCGCGAGCACACAGAGCCGGACGGCGGGAGGCGGTGGGCCCGTCAGAGACGCTCGTCGGGGCCAGCCCCTCGCCCCGCCTCGGACTCACCGCCGATTCACCATTCCCCTGTGTGAGCAGGCGGGGAAGCGGGAAGGCAGGAGGAAGTGTCGCTCCAATGAGGTGTCGAGAGAGCTGGAGTCTGCACGCGGCCCCTTGCCTCTGCAGCGCCGGGGGGCGGGCGTGGACGCCGGGCAGAGACTTGAAGTCTTCGGCGTTTAGTCAGCAGCAGAGGGTTTCGAGCAGCGAAGCCAGGGAGGCCGAGGCAGGGGCTCCGATTTTCTTTGAAATGTGGGCAGACTGAGGAGGGGAAGTTTGGCACGAGTCCGTGGGGGTTGGCCAGACTGAGAGCACCTGAGAGCCCGCGTGGAGCACCGGAGGGACATGAAAGTGCGGGAACGCGGACGGCCAGTGTGCGTGGCGGGGCCACGGACAGAGCTGGGCGGGGCCAGTGCGACTTGTCTCCATGCGGGTGCCGAAGGGGAGGAGAGCGTCTCGTCTCCAGGGCCCAGCTCCCACCCTGGCCTCCGCGCCTCCCTCTGGGACCCAGACGCATTTAAGCTGCCTTTTGTAGCCATCAAGGCACATAAAGTGTCCTCCGTTCCAGCTCTCGACCATGAGCAGAGCAGGCAGACAGAAGATGGGGCGGAAGTCGAGGCCTCGACACCAGGTTGGCCCACGAGGTTCCGGAGCCATGCAGGACCCCACGAACAGCAGACACACCTGCTCCCCAAGTGCCCACGGCAGCGCCCAGGACAGCCAGCCTGCAGAGTAAGTCTCAGTGGATTTTAAAAGACAGACATCACACAAAATATCTTCCACATCATGACAGGGTGCAGTTAGCAACTAATAATACAAGAGAAGCTGGGGAAATCACAGATGTGCAGAAATTAATGTGCGTATGTTAGTTGCTCAGTCGTGTCGACTCTTTGCGACCCCATGGACTGTAGACCACCAGGATCCTCTGCCCATGGAATTCTCGAAGCTAGAATACTGAAGAGGGGACTTCCCTGGTGTCCCAGTGGATAAGGAGTCTGCCTTGCAGTGCAAGGGGCACCGGTTCCATCCCTGGCCTGGGAGGATCCCACGTGCTGTGGAGTGGCTGGACTGGCGTGTCCAACTACCAGCCTGTGCTGTGGAGTGCATGCGCCCAAAGCCAGTGCTCTGCAATGAGAGAGGCCACTGCAGTGGGAGACCCACACAGGCCAAAGAATAAAGATGGATGAAAATGAATAAATGGAAAACCAATAAAAGAGGCCAAAATTAAAAAAAAAAAGTAATAAGATCTCATCAAATTGGTAATAAACGTATAAAACATATGTGCAACACTACTTTAAAAAATAAAGAAAGAATACTGAAAGGGTTGCCATTTCCTTCTGGAAATTAATATGCTTAATCAATGTATCAAAGAAAAATATCAAAGGGAAATTAGAAAATACTCAGGGATGGTTGAAAATGAAAACAAAAGCACAACATACAGAAATCATCTAAAGATTCTCATTTCTTTCTTTTTTTTTTTTTTTTTAGCACATTGGGGTTTTACCACCTTGGTTGCTTTGTTTGTCAAATAACAGATCTATTCCTGTTTTAATGACAAAATCTCAAGTGTCTTAACAGTACGTAAGAAATTACTCTGGAAAATCAACATACAGTTCCTCAGGTAAGATTTGATCTAGCAGCTCAGCTGACAGGTTCAGATTTGAGACCTGGTTTCTCTGTTTCTACAGTCAGCTCCTTCTAGGCAGATGTGCCGGACCTCACGGTCACAGATGGCCGCAGAAGCTTCTAGGGCTCCACGCTCCCAGGCTCAGATCTAGCAGAAAGTCCAAACTCTTGTTGACCAGGAAAAGAAATGCACAGTCTGAACGCTGAGAATGGTTTTGTTTCCTGACCTTCCTGAGGATCATAGCCTGGCACACAACCTCTCAGACAGCTCCAAGGCATTGTTCCAAAGATATAAGGGAGGAGCTATGCAGGAGTTTTTTCTGGAAAAAAATTGTAGTAGAACATGAAAATATTACCACTAATCACGAAAAACAAATCTCAAGTTAATGATTTAAGTTCTTTTCTATGTCGGGGAAGATGCAAGAAGCTGGGCTCCTTGGAATTGTTCCTCAGATATACACCTCAACTGTCCAGGGCCAGAGTCCTGTTCTTCGCCATCCCGAGTCCCCTCGGGGTGCACCATCTGGGGCTGCAGTGGCTGCTGGCTCAAGGAGGTGATGTCCTTTGTCTTGGAAATGGCAAGGGACAGACTCTGGCCCACACTCTTCTCAGGAAACTCAGACACAAGTCCCAAGTCAGATGTCCTCCCATGAACCAAGGTCTGTGGTCAGGATACTGGCTGGTCCAGGTCATCGATGTCCTCCATGAACCACCAGTCAAATTGGTAATAAACGTATAAAACATATGTGCAACACTACTTTAAAAAATAAAGAAAGAATACTGAAAGGGTTGCCATTTCCTTCTGGAAATTAATATGCTTAATCAATGTATCAAAGAAAAATATCAAAGGGAAATTAGAAAATACTCAGGGATGGTTGAAAATGAAAACAAAAGCACAACATACAGAAATCATCTAAAGATTCTCATTTCTTTCTTTTTTTTTTTTTTTTTAGCACATTGGGGTTTTACCACCTTGGTTGCTTTGTTTGTCAAATAACAGATCTATTCCTGTTTTAATGACAAAATCTCAAGTGTCTTAACAGTACGTAAGAAATTACTCTGGAAAATCAACATACAGTTCCTCAGGTAAGATTTGATCTAGCAGCTCAGCTGACAGGTTCAGATTTGAGACCTGGTTTCTCTGTTTCTACAGTCAGCTCCTTCTAGGCAGATGTGCCGGACCTCACGGTCACAGATGGCCGCAGAAGCTTCTAGGGCTCCACGCTCCCAGGCTCAGATCTAGCAGAAAGTCCAAACTCTTGTTGACCAGGAAAAGAAATGCACAGTCTGAACGCTGAGAATGGTTTTGTTTCCTGACCTTCCTGAGGATCATAGCCTGGCACACAACCTCTCAGACAGCTCCAAGGCATTGTTCCAAAGATATAAGGGAGGAGCTATGCAGGAGTTTTTTCTGGAAAAAAATTGTAGTAGAACATGAAAATATTACCACTAATCACGAAAAACAAATCTCAAGTTAATGATTTAAGTTCTTTTCTATGTCGGGGAAGATGCAAGAAGCTGGGCTCCTTGGAATTGTTCCTCAGATATACACCTCAACTGTCCAGGGCCAGAGTCCTGTTCTTCGCCATCCCGAGTCCCCTCGGGGTGCACCATCTGGGGCTGCAGTGGCTGCTGGCTCGAAGGAGGTGATGTCCTTTGTCTTGGAAATGGCAAGGGACAGACTCTGGCCCACACTCTTCTCAGGAAACTCAGACACAAGTCCCAAGTCAGATGTCCTCCCATGAACCAAGGTCTGTGGTCAGGATACTGGCTGGTCCAGGTCATCGATGGCCCTGCCTCTGAAGGAGTGGGGTCCCCGCATGACCCCGGACAGCAGGACCGTGGCCAGGAGTCTGCAGGAGGGTGGGTGTGGGCAAAAAGGACCCCTCTTTCCGTCAGTTCCACAGGTGTCCATCTTTTCAGATTTTTCTACATATAGAGTATATTTTATTCCAAAACAGATTAAAATAAATATTCTTTCTTTTGTTATCTTCTTTCCTAGTTCAAGGTCATATGACAAACTCACTGGAAAATATCATCAACCTTTTAATAATAAGATCTGATTTTCATTGGAGAATTTGCAGTACATTCTAGGTTAACCTCATACAGTGAAAACTGCTAAAGGTGACTGAATACTTTTTTTCCAACTAGAAGTTACATGGACAGAATCATCAAGTAAACCACATATACATGAGTGACAAGTTTAAAATAGCTTGAAAACAGTCATGCAGTGTCCAAGAGGCAAACGTGACCCCGCCAAGTCTGAATGCTTTGATGTGGTGATAGGAATTTACAGGAATTCACAGAAAACTTGTTTTCTCATTTCTGACTGACACAGACGGAAGTGAAGGATTTGAAAATTAAAAATGCAATAATACATATGGCACAGGTTCTGGAAAAGAAAAAGCAAAATGAAACATCCTGTTTCTATTTAGGAAAGCAGGTTCCAGAACCACGTCCCCCCGCCAGCAAGAAACTGAGTGCCCGTGAGAACAAGCTGTTCCAGTGGGCGCCGGGTGAGTGTCTGTTCCCAGGAGGAAAACCCCAGAGGCGCATGTGCCCGTTTGCTGGGTCCTCTGGGACAAGCACCCCAGATGGTGTCGGGCGTCCAGCAGGAGCATGCGTGCGCGGGGCTGGGGCTGGCGTCCAGGGCAGCCTGGCTTCCCCGAGGCGTCCCCATGTCCTTCTGCATCTTCACACACACGGATCTTCCTTCCTTCGCTGCCTCTCGTGGTCCAAACATCATCCGCTCAGGAGGTCGGTCATCTGTGTCAGCATCCACCCCGTGGCCTCATTCTAAGGGACAGACTCTGGCCATCTTCCAGGAATCAAAAATGTCGCTCCCATGAACCAAGGTCTGTGGTCAGGATACTGGCTGGTCCAGGTCATCGATGGCCCTGCCTCTGAAGGAGTGGGGTCCCATGACCCCGGACAGCAGGACCGTGGCCAGGAGTCTGCAGGAGGGTGGGTGTGGGCAAAAGGCCCCCTCTTTCCGTCAGTTCCACAGGTGTCCATCTTTTCAGATTTTTCTACATATAGAGTATATTTTATTCCAAAACAGATTAAAATAAATATTCTTTCTTTTGTTATCTTCTTTCCTAGTTCAAGGTCATATGACAAACTCACTGGAAAATATCATCAACCTTTTAATAATAAGATCTGATTTTCATTGGAGAATTTGCAGTACATTCTAGGTTAACCTCATACAGTGAAAACTGCTAAAGGTGACTGAATACTTTTTTTCCAACTAGAAGTTACATGGACAGAATCATCAAGTAAACCACATATACATGAGTGACAAGTTTAAAATAGCTTGAAAACAGTCATGCAGTGTCCAAGAGGCAAACGTGACCCCGCCAAGTCTGAATGCTTTGATGTGGTGATAGGAATTTACAGGAATTCACAGAAAACTTGTTTTCTCATTTCTGACTGACACAGACGGAAGTGAAGGGTTTGAAAATTAAAAATGCAATAATACATATGGCACAGGTTCTGGAAAAGAAAAAGCAAAATGAAACATCCTGTTTCTATTTAGGAAAGCAGGTTCCAGAACCACGTCCCCCCGCCAGCAAGAAACTGAGTGCCCGTGAGAACAAGCTGTTCCAGTGGGCGCCGGGTGAGTGTCTGTTCCCAGGAGGAAAACCCCAGAGGCGCATGTGCCCGTTTGCTGGGTCCTCTGGGACAAGCACCCCAGATGGTGTCGGGCGTACCCAGCAGGAGCATGCGTGCCGCGGGGCTGGGGCTGGCGTCCAGGGCAGCCTGGCTTCCCCGAGGCGTCCCCATGTCCTTCTGCATCTTCACACACACGGATCTTCCTTCCTTCGCTGCCTCTCGTGGTCCAAACATCATCCGCTCAGGAGGTCGGTCATCTGTGTCAGCATCCACCCCGTGGCCTCATTCTAAGGCGCTTTCCTCCTTAAAGATGTCATCTCCGTGTATGGTCATTCTCTGAGATAATGGTGGGGGGGCTTCAGCATACAAATGCAGGCACAGAGCAGATAAATGGCAAAGTCACAGGAGGGGGAAGAGAGGAGGGGTCTCCAGGACACCAGGACAGTGCTGGGGTCTGCCTTTCCTGTGACAGTGGCCCTAGGCTCCTGTGGTTTGGTGGGAAGGGGGCAGACACACTGGGATGGGCGGGCGGACCTGGGCTCTCCTCCCCCAGGCAGCGGCCGGGTCTCTGACACCCCTCAGCCCTTCCGTGTCTGTGTGGAGGGTCCCCGTGGCCACAGGAACTGCAAGCCCTGACTCCCGCTTGTCCCACTCAGGGGCACCAGGCCCGGCGAGGCAAGGTCCCTGCCCGAGCGTCCACGTTAGAGCAGCAGAATGTCCTTCCTCTCCGGTGGCCCTTGTGCCACAGGAAGCGCCTCTTAGCTGGATTTTCTCAGTTCTGTCAACAATGGGGAAAGACCTCCGAGCCGGGGCCACTGTCCCGACCTGGCTGTGTCCCAGAGTCTCCTCCGTGTCTACACTTCCTGCTCTCGACCCAGCCCTGATGCCGGCTTCAGTTAGTCTGCGACTGCGACCTGGACGGGCCCCCCAGGTCGCGCAGTGGTAAAGGACCCGCCTGCCAGTCTAGGACATGCAGGCGACACAGGTTTGGTCTCATGCAGAAGGACATGGCCACCCATTCGAGTGTTCTTGCCTGCAGAATCCCATAGACAGAGGAGCCTGGTGGGCCACAGTCCATGGATCGCAGAGAGTTGGACACAACTGAGCAACTGCGCACGCACATATGGATACTGAGGATTTTAAAGGCTCTCAAGAGATTCTGGTAAATTCAGACCTGCTGTCCTAGGCCAGTCTCCATGACCTCTCTGCCGCCTCCTTGGAGTACCCACTCTGTGCCAGCTGCTGCCTTTGGACTGACCGTCCCCTGCTGGGGTGTAACCTCATCCAGGGCTGAGTGGCCCTGGCTCTTCATGTTGGGGGTCTGGTGCCTGGCACGTGGGAGCTGGAAGGTGGCTCGGGGCATTTTCAGGTCTTGCTGTGTGGAGACCGTGGAAGCGGGTCTGAGGTCCAGGTGGGGCCTTTCCTCCTTAAAGATGTCATCTCCGTGTATGGTCATTCTCTGAGATAATGGTGGGGGGGCTTCAGCATACAAATGCAGGCACAGAGCAGATAAATGGCAAAGTCACAGGAGGGGGAAGAGAGGAGGGGTCTCCAGGACACCAGGACAGTGCTGGGGTCTGCCTTTCCTGTGACAGTGGCCCTAGGCTCCTGTGGTTTGGTGGGAAGGGGGCAGACACACTGGGATGGGCGGGCGGACCTGGGCTCTCCTCCCCCAGGCAGCGGCCGGGTCTCTGACACCCCTCAGCCCTTCCGTGTCTGTGTGGAGGGTCCCCGTGGCCACAGGAACTGCAAGCCCTGACTCCCGCTTGTCCCACTCAGGGGCACCAGGCCCGGCGAGGCAAGGTCCCTGCCCGAGCGTCCACGTTAGAGCAGCAGAATGTCCTTCCTCTCCGGTGGCCCTTGTGCCACAGGAAGCGCCTCTTAGCTGGATTTTCTCAGTTCTGTCAACAATGGGGAAAGACCTCCGAGCCGGGGCCACTGTCCCGACCTGGCTGTGTCCCAGAGTCTCCTCCGTGTCTACACTTCCTGCTCTCGACCCAGCCCTGATGCCGGCTTCAGTTAGTCTGCGACTGCGACCTGGACGGGCCCCCCAGGTCGCGCAGTGGTAAAGGACCCGCCTGCCAGTCTAGGACATGCAGGCGACACAGGTTTGGTCTCATGCAGAAGGACATGGCCACCCATTCGAGTGTTCTTGCCTGCAGAATCCCATAGACAGAGGAGCCTGGTGGGCCACAGTCCATGGATCGCAGAGAGTTGGACACAACTGAGCAACTGCGCACGCACATATGGATACTGAGGATTTTAAAGGCTCTCAAGAGATTCTGGTAAATTCAGACCTGCTGTCCTAGGCCAGTCTCCATGACCTCTCTGCCGCCTCCTTGGAGTACCCACTCTGTGCCAGCTGCTGCCTTTGGACTGACCGTCCCCTGCTGGGGTGTAACCTCATCCAGGGCTGAGTGGCCCTGGCTCTTCATGTTGGGGGTCTGGTGCCTGGCACGTGGGAGCTGGAAGGTGGCTCGGGGCATTTTCAGGTCTTGCTGTGTGGAGACCGTGGAAGCGGGTCTGAGGTCCAGGTGGGGCCTTTACACTGGGCTATGATTCTCAGTCACTTAAAGTTGGAGGGGGGGACGTGACATGAAACAGGGTGCCAGTAGATTTGTAGATCCTTGGGCATCTGGTGAAAACCCCAGTCATTCCAGACTGTGACCCATCTCAGTCCCCTGAGGGCTTTCTAGAAGGACACCTGCATCCTACCTCAAAGCTATGGCCAGACCTCCTGCAGAATTAAGATCTTTCCCACCAGAATATTCACCAGATTTCCTTCATGCAATAAACTTATTTTTAAGAGTGTTTTCTCCTTAAACATCTCTGTCTTCACCATTTTGAAGATGAAGTATCATTACTTCCTTGTGAATGAGTATTTTCATTTATCCTGTCATGGATATAATGATCAGCAATAGGAGGAAAAAAATCACAAGGAGGAACTTTCGAAAAGAGAATATGCCCCGAACAATGAGCCCTGGACCACGACTTATCAACGTGTGTTCTGCGGGGGGACCCTGATAATGGGGAGGCTGTGGGGATAGTTTATGGGAGATCACTGTATTTTCTGCTCCTTTTTCTGTGAATCTAAAACTGCTTAAAAAAATATATATATATTTTTTTAACACAGAGAATTTAAACATGCAGAAAAGCTGAGGAAAGGGTTTTAAAGGCATCCTGACACAGTTCACAGACCCTCCACTATGGCCTGTAGGGTGGGGGCAGACCACGTGACCCTTGGGGGCCAGCGGCAGCGGAGGCCTTGCCCACTGGCCCTGGGCTTTGCTTGTGCACAGGTGGCTGTGTGCACCCTTGGGGGCCAGCGGCAGCGGAGGCCTTGCCCACTGGCCCTGGGCTTTGCTTGGGTGCACAGGTGGCTGTGTGCGCTTCACCGGATACCCAGGCCGGCGCTTTAGTGCCCTCGGAGCTCAGGCTCCCTCTGCCAGAGCTTCTCTGGCTCTAACCCAGTTACCGTCGCCCTAGTAACTTTGCCTAATTCAATATTTTGATGTTTTTTAAACACACAAAACATGTTCGAACACCAAAGAATCATGATTCAGTGACTGCCACGGGGCCCTAGGCAAACTTCTGCAGGTAACTCGAGCCCATGAAGACAGCTCGGAGCCGGGTGGGGCTGGCAGGTGGAATCTAATTAGATGTGCCCTGTGACAGCTTCATTTTGTTTTAACGAGAGCACCCCGGGCCAGATGCTCACGCGGGCGACGGCTGGGTTGATGGAGGGGTGAGCCAGAACCTCAGCCCAGTCCTGCCTCGCATCTGGGGTCCGGCTCCGGCGGGGACAGAGGCCAGGGGAGACGCTGCGGCTCCCCTCCGGCCTCCGGCGCTGCCGGGCACGGGCTCGCCGGCGTCGGGCCGCAGGCTGGAGCTGCTGGACTCTCCGGGGAGCCGTCGCATCAGGCGGCAGCCACACGCGGCCGCGACATGCCTCCGCGCGTGTTCCCGCACGTCTCCGCCCGGCCTGGGGCGCGGCGAGGCCCCGGCACCGGCTCTGGGTTTCCTGCTGGAAACGTGGAGAGCGCACAGCATCCAGCCTGGCCGGGGCTGCCCGGGTTCGTGGCCTCCTTACGCCCGCGCTCCGAGCGTCCCCTCCCCGGCGCCTCTCTGCCCCTCGGCACGTGCTAAAGCCTCTTCATCAGAACAATCTGGGACTTGATTTTCTCTCCTCTTGAGACGCTGCCCTCGCACCCTCAGCCTTCCACTGCCAAGCTTCCAGCAGAAGGAACGCACACCAACTCAAATCTCCATGTTCCGTTTTCCGTTGGTAACCAGCTTCTCTGAGATCTTCTGAGTCTATAGCCTTCCCTGTTCTGGACACCCTGGTGAACGAATCCAGTACTAAGTGGTCTTTCGGACTCGTTTCTTCACGCAGCACAATGTCCCCGAGGCTCCCCGGTGATGTACGGCGTCTTCTCTGTGTGGTAAGCCGTATTCAGTTTGTGGATGCGCCACGGTCAGCTCCTCACCAGGTGTTGGACGTCGTGGGTTATTTCCAACCTTTTGAGGCCGGCGCTTTAGTGCCCTCGGAGCTCAGGCTCCCTCTGCCAGAGCTTCTCTGGCTCTAACCCAGTTACCGTCGCCCTAGTAACTTTGCCTAATTCAATATTTTGATGTTTTTTAAACACACAAAACATGTTCGAACACCAAAGAATCATGATTCAGTGACTGCCACGGGGCCCTAGGCAAACTTCTGCAGGTAACTCGAGCCCATGAAGACAGCTCGGAGCCGGGTGGGGCTGGCAGGTGGAATCTAATTAGATGTGCCCTGTGACAGCTTCATTTTGTTTTAACGAGAGCACCCCGGGCCAGATGCTCACGCGGGCGACGGCTGGGTTGATGGAGGGGTGAGCCAGAACCTCAGCCCAGTCCTGCCTCGCATCTGGGGTCCGGCTCCGGCGGGGACAGAGGCCAGGGGAGACGCTGCGGCTCCCCTCCGGCCTCCGGCGCTGCCGGGCACGGGCTCGCCGGCGTCGGGCCGCAGGCTGGAGCTGCTGGACTCTCCGGGGAGCCGTCGCATCAGGCGGCAGCCACACGCGGCCGCGACATGCCTCCGCGCGTGTTCCCGCACGTCTCCGCCCGGCCTGGGGCGCGGCGAGGCCCCGGCACCGGCTCTGGGTTTCCTGCTGGAAACGTGGAGAGCGCACAGCATCCAGCCTGGCCGGGGCTGCCCGGGTTCGTGGCCTCCTTACGCCCGCGCTCCGAGCGTCCCCTCCCCGGCGCCTCTCTGCCCCTCGGCACGTGCTAAAGCCTCTTCATCAGAACAATCTGGGACTTGATTTTCTCTCCTCTTGAGACGCTGCCCTCGCACCCTCAGCCTTCCACTGCCAAGCTTCCAGCAGAAGGAACGCACACCAACTCAAATCTCCATGTTCCGTTTTCCGTTGGTAACCAGCTTCTCTGAGATCTTCTGAGTCTATAGCCTTCCCTGTTCTGGACACCCTGGTGAACGAATCCAGTACTAAGTGGTCTTTCGGACTCGTTTCTTCACGCAGCACAATGTCCCCGAGGCTCCCCGGTGATGTACGGCGTCTTCTCTGTGTGGTAAGCCGTATTCAGTTTGTGGATGCGCCACGGTCAGCTCCTCACCAGGTGTTGGACGTCGTGGGTTATTTCCAACCTTTTGGCTATTATGAATAGTGCTATTATAAACAGTCAAATAATTTTAAAAGGATGACACTGGCCCACTCCCTCTTCATTTCCCCCCTTGCTCCCCTTTTGAAAGCCGGACATTAAAGACTAGAACATTGAAAAGAATAAGAGCAGGACTTCCCTGGTGGTCCAGTGGTTAAGAATCCATCTGTCAAAGCAGGGGACACAGGTTCGATCCCTGGCCTGGAAAGATCCCACATGCTACGGAGCAGCTAAGCCTGTGGGCCACAACCACAGATGCCAGCACGCCCTAGAGCCCCAGCTGTGCAGCAGGAGGGGTCACCACAAGGGGACCCCAGCCCCTGCAACTAGCAGTGCCCCACTCCCCAGCACTAGAGAAGGCCCGCATCGACAAAGACCCAGTGAACTCAGAAACACAGAAATAGGCAAATCAATAAGTCTTAAAAATAATAAACCAAGAGCACACACGGAGGACACTATAAAGGGACCACACGTAGCTAGGGAAGGCTCAGAAGAGACCTGCCAGCTACTTCAGCCTGATCCTCAGCATAAAAACAGCCTGCAGGCACACACAGCCCCAATAAAACAGTCAATAAGACACTAACAAAGCCCGGCAATCCCCGAGGAAGGTAGGGTGGGGGCAGGGGATCTGATTTCCAGTTACCACATTATCCAGTTCAAATGTCCAGTCTTCAACAAAAAGTCACAAGGCCCACAAAGAAGCAGGAAAATATGGATGAGATAACAGGGAAAAAGACAAACAGAAATGATCTCTGAGAAGCAGAAATGGTAGATACAGTAGACAAACACTTTAAAACAACTATCGTAAAGATGTTCAAAAGCTAACAGAAGATGCAGAGGAAGTCAAGGAAATGATGTCTGAACAAAATGGAAATATTACAAAACAAATAGAAATCCTAGGGAGGATACTAAAAACATTTCTGAAAATGTGAAGTGCCTTAACTGGGATGAAAAATCCACCACCGCATCTCAGGAGCAGATCTGAGACTCAGAAGAAAGACGCGGCAGACTTGAAGAGAAGACGACGGAAGTTACTGACTCTGAGGACCAGAAAGAACAAGGGGGTGAGGGAAGGTGAGTCGTGCCTCGGGACGTGAGGAAGCCATCAGCACCCTCACTGCGGGGACCCCAGGCAGCAGAGAGGACGCGGCAGGCAGGAATGACACCCGCTTCTCCCCAGAGTCGCACAGGCAAGAAGAGAGCGGAGTGAAACAGTGTTCAGAGAAACCGAAACCACAGACTCCACCAACACTATGTAATTTCGTATACTAGAGAACATTATCAATAAAGTGGAAAAACAACTTACAGACACGGAGAAAAATCTGAAAACCAACTATAAAACTGTATTCTGTGTATGTGCGTGTTTACATAGCTATACTTAGGCCTGTCTCTTTATCTGTTATCTACCTATCCATCTAGCTATCCGACTCTACCAAGAAAGGAAGGAAACGATCATCAAAATGCTGTTTGAGCTTAGCGGGCTGGAGGCTGACGTGCCCGGTCGCTCAGCCGTGGCTGACCCTGTGCCCCCTGCCGACCGTGGCCTGCCGGGCTGCTCGGTGCCTGGGGCTCCAGCGAGCGGCTGCAGTGGGCTCCGCGCCCTCCAGTGGCTCCTCTGGACCGGGGCTGAGTCCGCACCTCCCACGTCTCCTGCTGGCAGGCAAGTAGCTTCCTCAGCACTGGGACCGGGGCTGAGAGCAAAGCCCGCAATCCCGAGGAAGGTAGGGTGGGGCAGGGGATCTGATTTCCAGTTACCACATTATCCAGTTCAAATGTCCAGTCTTCAACAAAAGTCACAAGGCCCACAAAGAAGCAGGAAAATATGGATGAGATAACAGGAAAAGACAAACAGAAATGATCTCTGAGAAGCAGAAATGGTAGATACAGTAGACAAACACTTTAAAACAACTATCGTAAAGATGTTCAAAAGCTAACAGAAGATGCAGAGGAAGTCAAGGAAATGATGTCTGAACAAAATGGAAATATTACAAAACAAATAGAAATCCTAGGGAGGATACTAAAAACATTTCTGAAAATGTGAAGTGCCTTAACTGGGATGAAAAATCCACCACCGCATCTCAGGAGCAGATCTGAGACTCAGAAGAAAGACGCGGCAGACTTGAAGAGAAGACGACGGAAGTTACTGACTCTGAGGACCAGAAAGAACAAGGGGGTGAGGGAAGGTGAGTCGTGCCTCGGGACGTGAGGAAGCCATCAGCACCCTCACCGCGGGGACCCCAGGCAGCAGAGAGGACGCGGCAGGCAGGAATGACACCCGCTTCTCCCCAGAGTCGCACAGGCAAGAAGAGAGCGGAGTGAAACAGTGTTCAGAGAAACCGAAACCACAGACTCCACCAACACTATGTAATTTCGTATACTAGAGAACATTATCAATAAAGTGGAAAAACAACTTACAGACACGGAGAAAAATCTGAAAACCAACTATAAAACTGTATTCTGTGTATGTGCGTGTTTACATAGCTATACTTAGGCCTGTCTCTTTATCTGTTATCTACCTATCCATCTAGCTATCCGACTCTACCAAGAAAGGAAGGAAACGATCATCAAAATGCTGTTTGAGCTTAGCGGGCTGGAGGCTGACGTGCCCGGTCGCTCAGCCGTGGCTGACCCTGTGCCCCCTGCCGACCGTGGCCTGCCGGGCTGCTCGGTGCCTGGGGCTCCAGCGAGCGGCTGCAGTGGGCTCCGCGCCCTCTCCAGTGGCTCCTCTGGACCGGGGGCTGAGTCCGCACCTCCCACGTCTCCTGCTGGCAGGCAAGTAGCTTCCTCAGCACTCAGCCGCCCGGGAAGCTCAGGCAGGGCGGAAGGAGTGGAGAAAGTAAAGACGTTTCACCGGCATCTCTGGGGACTCTCCATTTCTAAAGTTCTTTGGAAGATTTGCAGGTACTTGTACCACTATTTAAACAGAACACGGACATTGTATTTACTGTCATGTAAAAGCTGTATCTCACAAAGATAGGCAGTAGGGTAAAGTCTCAAGTTTTCTTAGCAGCATTTTTTTTTTTCCTTTTTAAGGAAATACCGTTATTTATCTTATACAAAGATTGATCAAAGATTTACATTTCCACAGATTTAAATAGACTGAAATGTTTCAAAAAAAAAAAAAAAAAAAAGACTGATTTCCACCAAGTACGAGTGATGGGTGTCCTTCGATTCACAGCGTCCATCCTGGGGTCGGCTCTGGGTCCAGCTGAGAGAGGCTGCCTGTAACCCCCACGCGGCGTCCTGCCTGGTCCCTAGCCTCCTGGCCCTTGCCAGGCTTATCCTGGTTCAGAATCCAGTCACACACCAGCAGGAGCCTCAGGGTCACAGGTGATGGGGACGTGTGGAAGGTGGTGTCTTCTGGGAGAGGCAGGTGTGCGGAGTGGACATCAGGACTGTCCCTGTGTTCAGCTACCACGTGAGAGCGTCCAGGAGCTAGGGAGGAGGCAGAGCAACTCACCCATGAGGATTCACGATGGAAAATTGTGATTGTTTCAGCCGTGAGACCTTCTCAGTGCCCTGTCTCTTTGAGCAAAGATGCAAGAGAGGCTCTGAGGCGCCCTCGGGTGAAGCCCGGGCCCTGGAACCTGAGCCGAGCTGGCCCTGTCTTTTTCGATTTTTANAGCTATCCGACTCTACCAAGAAAGGAAGGAAACGATCATCAAAATGCTGTTTGAGCTTAGCGGGCTGGAGGCTGACGTGCCCGGTCGCTCAGCCGTGGCTGACCCTGTGCCCCCTGCCGACCGTGGCCTGCCGGGCTGCTCGGTGCCTGGGGCTCCAGCGAGCGGCTGCAGTGGGCTCCGCGCCCTCTCCAGTGGCTCCTCTGGACCGGGGGCTGAGTCCGCACCTCCCACGTCTCCTGCTGGCAGGCAAGTAGCTTCCTCAGCACTCAGCCGCCCGGGAAGCTCAGGCAGGGCGGAAGGAGTGGAGAAAGTAAAGACGTTTCACCGGCATCTCTGGGGACTCTCCATTTCTAAAGTTCTTTGGAAGATTTGCAGGTACTTGTACCACTATTTAAACAGAACACGGACATTGTATTTACTGTCATGTAAAAGCTGTATCTCACAAAGATAGGCAGTAGGGTAAAGTCTCAAGTTTTCTTAGCAGCATTTTTTTTTTTCCTTTTTAAGGAAATACCGTTATTTATCTTATACAAAGATTGATCAAAGATTTACATTTCCACAGATTTAAATAGACTGAAATGTTTCAAAAAAAAAAAAAAAAAAAGACTGATTTCCACCAAGTACGAGTGATGGGTGTCCTTCGATTCACAGCGTCCATCCTGGGGTCGGCTCTGGGTCCAGCTGAGAGAGGCTGCCTGTAACCCCCACGCGGCGTCCTGCCTGGTCCCTAGCCTCCTGGCCCTTGCCAGGCTTATCCTGGTTCAGAATCCAGTCACACACCAGCAGGAGCCTCAGGGTCACAGGTGATGGGGACGTGTGGAAGGTGGTGTCTTCTGGGAGAGGCAGGTGTGCGGAGTGGACATCAGGACTGTCCCTGTGTTCAGCTACCACGTGAGAGCGTCCAGGAGCTAGGGAGGAGGCAGAGCAACTCACCCATGAGGATTCACGATGGAAAATTGTGATTGTTTCAGCCGTGAGACCTTCTCAGTGCCCTGTCTCTTTGAGCAAAGATGCAAGAGAGGCTCTGAGGCGCCCTCGGGTGAAGCCCGGGCCCTGGAACCTGAGCCGAGCTGGCCCTGCACCCCAGAGACCCAGGCCTGGTGTCCAGCCGAGTGGGACGTGTTTGTTCCCGGGACTCTTAGGCGTCTGTTTGGAGAGAGGCTGCACCGGGTGTCCCTTGTGCTCACTTTCTGGCCTGGTTTACGTCATCTCTGGGAAGCCGTCCACTGACGATGGACGCCTGAGAGAGACGATCAGAGGAGGTATCTGTAGGCGTGCGTCTTCGTTTCTGAGCAGCAGCGTCAAGCCTCCAGCCCTGCCATCACGGGAGGCCGCAAGCACTGCCACGGCTCTGATCACCAGCTCCTAACACTCATCTCACGTCCTCTCCAGAGACGAGCCTCGACAGGAAGGCAGGAGCTCTAAGACGGCGTGGGTCTGCACACTGGCCCCTGAACTGAACTGTCACAGTTTTCGAGAACTCGTGAATGTTTTAAGAGCTGCGCCCACAAGGGCTCCGGAAGGAAGGGGCCGTGCCTGGCGGGTTGGCTACGGCCCATGGGGCACACGGACTCCCTCCCTGTGCCCTCCTGGCGGGTCCCCACATTTCTGTCATGTTCCTGTGAGAGAAATTCATTTCCGAAATTATTAGCAGTCATTTTCATCAATCGCTTCTCCAAAAGGAGTCTCCGTGACGACGGGGCCGGTGTGGGCATTGGACACAGGGAGGTGTCAGACGTGCCCTTATCTGCCCTCTGACCCCCGGGGAATCCTGCCCCCACCCTTTTATAAAACAAGCTAGGAACCCCCAAACCCTGCGACGACCTCTCTGGGGCAGCCGTAGGATCTCTAGCCGTCCCCTCCAGCACCCACCTCGCCTTGGCCAGGCCCATGGCTCTCGTCACTTGCAGTTGTGGAGCATACCCTCTGTCTGGCGGTTCTGAGGGATTCCAGGGGAGAGATGGCCCGTCCAGTCTGGGCGGGATGTGGTCAGGGCACACGTGGCCACCCTAGACCCACGGCCGACCCCCTGCAGGGGAGGTGCCCTGGCAGCTGGGCCCTCGGCAAGGCCGCCTCCTGGGTCTGTGTGAAAGGGAGGAGGCTGAGCCTCTGTTCCAAGCCTCCTGCCACCCTGGACGTCCTCTCCCAGTTCCCTGTCCGTGGGTCTCTTGACCATCAGTCCCAGGTTCTCTCCGTTTTCTCACCTGACTCTTGCCCAGTCTGTCAATGGTTTTGTCGGGGAAGGCTTTCCAGACAGTTCTTAACAGCAAAGCCACCAGCAGACTTCTCAGCAAAAGGCGACTCTCTCCTGGAAAGAGGGGTGGTGGAGTTTGAGCTGGTGGGGGCGCCCGGGCTCCTGGTTAAGGGCTGGGCAGAGTTCGGGGCTGCATCTCACTGTGGTGGGGGGTGTGTGAATGAAGCCTTCCTGGTCTGTTCAGAGTCTTTGTTGCCCTGACATTTGCTTGTGCAAAAATCTGATTAAAATACCGAGGCTCCTGGAGGCGAGGGAGAGGCCTTTGTTAAAAGCAGATGTGGGGCGTCCCTGGCGGCTCAGTGGGTAAGGCCACTGCCCCGCAGTGCAGGCTGCGCTGGCTCAATCCCTGGCCTGGGAAGATCCCGCGTGTCGTGCAGTGACTGGACCGATGTGGCCACTACTGAGCCAGCGCTCTGGAGGCATGCACCCAGAGTCAGTGCACGGCAACGAGAAGGGCCACGCGATGGGAGGCCCAAACAGGCCAAAGAACAAAGATGGATGAAAACAAATAAATGAAAGACCCATAGAAGTGCCCCCCACCAAAAAAAAAGCAGGTGTGGTTCCATTCACTGTACTGGCGTTGGTCACAGGGCCCTGGTCACAGGGTGGAGCAGATGCTCCGACAAGGGTCACCAAGGAGGGTTCTGGTGTGCAGGGGTCACATGACGCCTTGAAAACACACTGACTCCTTCTGGGGCCACCACCCTCTGAGGTGGTCTTGATGGCTGAAAACCTTGAGAAAAGGTTGGGAAGGAGACCGCCTGTCTTCATGTGAGGTTTCCAGCCAGTTCGGCTCCAGACAGACAGCGTCGCATAAGCACTGGAGAGGCAGCTGGTTGGTGGGACCAGTCCCACCTCCCTCAGAATAGTCTGATGTTCCCGGTGCCCCATCCTCCAGCATCCCATGGAATGTTCCAGTGTAAACTCCATGCTGAAACCTAAACAAACGGTTGGGGCCAAGAATTTAAAGGGTGAGCTGTGTTCTCAAGAATCCGTGAGTCGTTGAAGGAGCTTCACTGATGAGACAATGGTGGCGCCTGAAACCCAGCAGCTCCCCAGCTTGCTTCCCTGGCCGCTGAGCTCACACCACCCGGAGAAAGCCTGGGGTCTGCCCGGTGGGGGTGGAATCTGAGCTCGGCTCTTGACCGTCCCCTGACACAGTGGTTCTACGAATGTGTGCTATTGCTGAGTTCATCCTGACTTGGCCTCGCATAACCCACGTTAGAGTGATGTCCCTACCATGTGGGGTACGTGGTAAACAGCTCACTCTGCCCCGGGCAGGGTTTCCAGCCATGGGAGTCAACACAGCTCTGAGTCAGAATCGGATCTCGCTGAGAATCGGAGGCAAGCCCGGCCGTCTCGCTCGCTCTCTGCACCCTAGCTCCCCGCAAGGGCGTGCGGCCCGGGAGCCAGGCCATGCAGCGCCTGGAACAGCGCGATCTCTGGGGCCTGGGAGGGGATAGAGCGGTAAGAGCTGACCAGCAAGGACAGGGCTTCTGAACAAAGCCAAGACCTCGTGCGGGATGAGAGGCTCCACCTTGGAAAATGTCCCTGAAGAGGAAGGAAGCCTTGACCTTTGCTATCAAGCTAGGTGGGGGGAAAAGGAAAAAAAGACCCATAGAAGTGCCCCCACCAAAAAAAGCAGGTGTGGTTCCATTCACTGTACTGGCGTTGGTCACAGGGCCCTGGTCACAGGGTGGAGCAGATGCTCCGACAAGGGTCACCAAGGAGGGTTCTGGTGTGCAGGGGTCACATGACGCCTTGAAAACACACTGACTCCTTCTGGGGCCACCACCCTCTGAGGTGGTCTTGATGGCTGAAAACCTTGAGAAAAGGTTGGGAAGGAGACCGCCTGTCTTCATGTGAGGTTTCCAGCCAGTTCGGCTCCAGACAGACAGCGTCGCATAAGCACTGGAGAGGCAGCTGGTTGGTGGGACCAGTCCCACCTCCCTCAGAATAGTCTGATGTTCCCGGTGCCCCATCCTCCAGCATCCCATGGAATGTTCCAGTGTAAACTCCATGCTGAAACCTAAACAAACGGTTGGGGCCAAGAATTTAAAGGGTGAGCTGTGTTCTCAAGAATCCGTGAGTCGTTGAAGGAGCTTCACTGATGAGACAATGGTGGCGCCTGAAACCCAGCAGCTCCCCAGCTTGCTTCCCTGGCCGCTGAGCTCACACCACCCGGAGAAAGCCTGGGGTCTGCCCGGTGGGGGTGGAATCTGAGCTCGGCTCTTGACCGTCCCCTGACACAGTGGTTCTACGAATGTGTGCTATTGCTGAGTTCATCCTGACTTGGCCTCGCATAACCCACGTTAGAGTGATGTCCCTACCATGTGGGGTACGTGGTAAACAGCTCACTCTGCCCCGGGCAGGGTTTCCAGCCATGGGAGTCAACACAGCTCTGAGTCAGAATCGGATCTCGCTGAGAATCGGAGGCAAGCCCGGCCGTCTCGCTCGCTCTCTGCACCCTAGCTCCCCGCAAGGGCGTGCGGCCCGGGAGCCAGGCCATGCAGCGCCTGGAACAGCGCGATCTCTGGGGCCTGGGAGGGGATAGAGCGGTAAGAGCTGACCAGCAAGGACAGGGCTTCTGAACAAAGCCAAGACCTCGTGCGGGATGAGAGGCTCCACCTTGGAAAATGTCCCTGAAGAAGAGGAAGGAAGCCTTGACCTTTGCTATCAAGCTAGGTGAGGAGGAGCGAGCCCCGGCGACGGGGAAGGGCAAACAAAGCAGAAGCGTCCTGAGTGGAAGAGCCGCCCGTCCCCTGGGCTCCAGACCCCGTGAGCAGCCTCTGAGCCAGCGGGCCACGCTGCTGCTGGAAAGACAAAGTTTTCTTTGCAACAAGGACTCCAAGGTCAGAGACGGCAATTAGAAAATTAGAACGACTCCCTGCTCAGTTGGTCTGACTCTTTGTGACCCTAATGGACTGTCGCCCACCCGGCGTCTCGGCCCACGGGAGTCTCCAGGCGAGAAGACTGGAGTGGGCTGCCACTTCCTCCTCCAGGGGATCTTCCGGAACCAAGGATCGAACCCACGCCTCCTGCACTGCAGGCAATCCTCTCCCCACTGAGCCGCCTGGGAAGCCTCACAGCTGCTATGACTCGTGTATTTATTTTTCCAATCATGTGTCTCGGGTACTCTTTTCTGCCACTGGCCAAGACTAACTTGCAAGCCTTAGACTCTGAGAGAGAGAAATAGTATGTTTTCTTTATTGAAATACAGTTGATTTAGTATATGGTGTTGGTTCCAGGTGTAGAATAAAGTAATTTGAATATATATATCCAAATACACACACACTCTCTTCTTCAGGGCCCGTGACCCTGGAGCACACGCTTGGCAGAGAGCTCCGTGGGCATCCGAGAGGGGCTGTGACCAGAAACCCGTCCTGGTTGGGGACTCCCGACCCCTGGGGTGGTCAGGACTCTTCGGGACCCTCAGGCCGTAGCTCCCACCGCACCACGCCTGCTGACCACAAGCGCCTGCCCGCTGGCGGCCGTGGCATCTCTCTGTCCTTCTGCCCCTGCCCGGTGGTTTCTGGTCTTCCCATCTCTCTCCTTCTGCCTTGAGTTGCCTGGTACCTCCAGCCAACCCCGACCCTCTCTCTCTGTCTACAGCCATGATCATGCCATGTGTGGCTTTTATGATTCTCTGCCTCATTTTCACGTTGAGATCTGGGTGAAAATACACAAGAAAGAGGGGATCAGTCAAGGAAAAGGAAGTGAGTAAAGCCCAAGTGATGACTTTCTTTTTAAGATTTTATTTTTAGGTTTTAGGTTCACACCTTGGAAAATGTCCCTGAAGAGGAAGGAAGCCTTGACCTTTGCTATCAAGCTAGGTGAGGAGGAGCGAGCCCCGGCGACGGGGAAGGGCAAACAAAGCAGAAGCGTCCTGAGTGGAAGAGCCGCCCGTCCCCTGGGCTCCAGACCCCGTGAGCAGCCTCTGAGCCAGCGGGCCACGCTGCTGCTGGAAAGACAAAGTTTTCTTTGCAACAAGGACTCCAAGGTCAGAGACGGCAATTAGAAAATTAGAACGACTCCCTGCTCAGTTGGTCTGACTCTTTGTGACCCTAATGGACTGTCGCCCACCCGGCGTCTCGGCCCACGGGAGTCTCCAGGCGAGAAGACTGGAGTGGGCTGCCACTTCCTCCTCCAGGGGATCTTCCGGAACCAAGGATCGAACCCACGTCTCCTGCACTGCAGGCAATCCTCTCCCCACTGAGCCGCCTGGGAAGCCTCACAGCTGCTATGACTCGTGTATTTATTTTTCCAATCATGTGTCTCGGGTACTCTTTTCTGCCACTGGCCAAGACTAACTTGCAAGCCTTAGACTCTGAGAGAGAGAAATAGTATGTTTTCTTTATTGAAATACAGTTGATTTAGTATATGGTGTTGGTTCCAGGTGTAGAATAAAGTAATTTGAATATATATATCCAAATACACACACACTCTCTTCTTCAGGGCCCGTGACCCTGGAGCACACGCTTGGCAGAGAGCTCCGTGGGCATCCGAGAGGGGCTGTGACCAGAAACCCGTCCTGGTTGGGGACTCCCGACCCCTGGGGTGGTCAGGACTCTTCGGGACCCTCAGGCCGTAGCTCCCACCGCACCACGCCTGCTGACCACAAGCGCCTGCCCGCTGGCGGCCGTGGCATCTCTCTGTCCTTCTGCCCCTGCCCGGTGGTTTCTGGTCTTCCCATCTCTCTCCTTCTGCCTTGAGTTGCCTGGTACCTCCAGCCAACCCCGACCCTCTCTCTCTCTGTCTACAGCCATGATCATGCCATGTGTGGCTTTTTGCGGATTCTCTGCCTCATTTTCACGTTGAGATCTGGAGTGAAAATACACAAGAAAGAGGGGAACAGTCAAGGAAAAGGAAGTGAGTAAAGCCCAAGTGATGACTTTCTTTTTTAAGATTTTATTTTTAGGTTTTAGGTTCACAGCAAAAGGGATTTTGTTTTAGAAATATAGAAGTGGTCTGTGTAGCAATATTTGAAATTCTCCCATGTGCTCAAAACAGAGTTAAATTAACCAGAAGAAAAACTGGCTCCCTGAAGAAACACCTCTGTTAGAAATCGATCTCCATCTTGAAGTTCTTGTTTGTGTTTCACAGCAGTTTGAGTTAATTGTTCTTTTTACAATAACGAGTCATTATTCAGAAGGGAAAAGGAATTGGAAAGAGAGCCCTAAACTTGATCTTTGAATTGGGAACAGGAGGGAGTTGATGACATCACAGCCTTTTCCCAAGGGAATAGGGACCCCACAGTGTGGGCGCACAGGCGCATGGTGGAAAGGTGAGTCCTCTGTGATTTGGGCTGTTTTCAGCTCGCCGCAGGCAGAGTCCAGGAGCGCCATGTGCCGAGAAGCAGAGGGCAGGAGGTGGGCAAAGACGCCCTCAAGACAGTCAATGCCTCAAGGGGGAGGAAGGTCCCATGTTAACACAAACCCGCAGAAGGGCAGAGGGAGCCAGGCTCTGAGCGCCTGATGCCTGAGCACCAGCCGTTAGTGCTCGGGTCCCCTTCCTCTCCTCGCCCACGGCGGTGTGGGGCTCCTGGTTGCTGCGGGAGCTGCTGCCTCCCCGCCGTGCCCTGGCCCGGCCCCAGGAGCTGCCTGAGACCAGCCCCGCACTCTGCCCTCGTGGTCACCAGGCTATGGACACTGGCTCAGCAAGCTACCCTTGTGGCTGGTTAACTGGACCCTGATACAGATGATTCAGGCCCGTTCACTGTCTTACATCTTCATTTAGCGTTTCCACAGTGTCCATTTTACAGAACAGTTATTCAGCCTGAGATGACCATCTCCCCAGGTTCCACTTGGTGGTAAACGAAGTGGTTTCTTCCTTTGTACGAAGCTAATTGGTTTGGTAACGTTGCCCTTAGGGACCTGATGGAAGCTTTCTTTGCTCTCGAGAGGGGACTGTTGGGAGCTTTAACCTGGGACATAGCTCGCCTGCCATGCCAGACTCACAGTTAAGTATCCATCTCTGCCGGGCGAGGGGAGGCTTCCATAGCTGAGGTCAGGTCCCTCTCCACCTGCAGGGTGGCCCCAGCACCTCCAGGGCCTTCCTGGACCCCTGACCCGCGTTCTATTTGAAATTCTCCCATGTGCTCAAAACAGAGTTAAATTAACCAGAAGAAAAACTGGCTCCTGAAGAAACACCTCTGTTAGAAATCGATCTCCATCTTGAAGTTCTTGTTTGTGTTTCACAGCAGTTTGAGTTAATTGTTCTTTTTACAATAACGAGTCATTATTCAGAAGGGAAAAGGAATTGGAAAGAGAGCCCTAAACTTGATCTTTGAATTGGGAACAGGAGGGAGTTGATGGCATCACAGCCTTTTCCCAAGGGAATAGGGACCCCACAGTGTGGGCGCACAGGCGCATGGTGGAAAGGTGAGTCCTCTGTGATTTGGGCTGTTTTCAGCTCGCCGCAGGCAGAGTCCAGGAGCGCCATGTGCCGAGAAGCAGAGGGCAGGAGGTGGGCAAAGACGCCCTCAAGACAGTCAATGCCTCAAGGGGGAGGAAGGTCCCATGTTAACACAAACCCGCAGAAGGGCAGAGGGAGCCAGGCTCTGAGCGCCTGATGCCTGAGCACCAGCCGTTAGTGCTCGGGTCCCCTTCCTCTCCTCGCCCACGGCGGGTGTGGGGCTCCTGGTTGCTGCGGGAGCTGCTGCCTCCCCGCCGTGCCCTGGCCCGGCCCCAGGAGCTGCCTGAGACCAGCCCCGCACTCTGCCCTCGTGGTCACCAGGCTATGGACACTGGCTCAGCAAGCTACCCTTGTGGCTGGTTAACTGGACCCTGATACAGATGATTCAGGCCCGTTCACTGTCTTACATCTTCATTTAGCGTTTCCACAGTGTCCATTTTACAGAACAGTTATTCAGCCTGAGATGACCATCTCCCCAGGTTCCACTTGGTGGTAAACGAAGTGGTTTCTTCCTTTGTACGAAGCTAATTGGTTTGGTAACGTTGCCCTTAGGGACCTGATGGAAGCTTTCTTTGCTCTCGAGAGGGGACTGTTGGGAGCTTTAACCTGGGACATAGCTCGCCTGCCATGCCAGACTCACAGTTAAGTATCCATCTCTGCCGGGCGAGGGGAGGCTTCCATAGCTGAGGTCAGGTCCCTCTCCACCTGCAGGGTGGCCCCAGCACCTCCAGGGCCTTCCTGGACCCCCTGACCCGGCGTTCCATCGACAGCGTGGACTGCTCGGCTGAGAGGGCCACAGGTCACGCGAGCGGCCTCTTGAGTCCGGAGTGGAATCCAGGATCCAGGGCGACGTGGGACCTGAGCTCCTTCCAGACTGTGGAGTAGGGAGACCAGAGGGCTCCGAACCGGCCTCACCTCTGGGCCGTGGCTCTGCCGGGACAGTCTGTGCTGTGGCATGAAACCAGGGCACACTCTGCACGATGGACTGTCACTGACTCTTCAGCCTTTAGAACCGCAGGGAGTCTCGCCAGTTGTTTGTGTGGCTGAGTGTTCGCTCTGAGCCCAACAGCGGGGAAAGCTCACACACACACTCACAATCACGCACACACACACACGCTTACTCAAAGACCAGTGCAATCGCTGTCTCCAACCGCATGTCAGCAATGTCTCTGATGTGGAAATCAATCTCAAGACAGAAGACAGAACATAAATAAAAGGAATAAACAGACTCAGTGAGAAGGAGATAAAATAAACAGCCACTAGAGTGAGAAGCCCACATACTGCAACCAGAGGGTCGTGTCCGCTCATTCCAACTTGAGAGAAGCCTGCGCAGCACTGGAGACCCGGTAGAGCCAAATAAGTAAATTAAAAAAAAAGAAAAATACCAGAAAGAAAGCCAAGAAAAATCCTATGCTATCCACGGCAATTGATAGGGGTCTAACACAATCCCTATCAAAATCCCAAGGAGACTTTTCACATATGTAGAAAAAAATAATCTTAAAATTTTTATTGAACCAAATAACCAAAGCAATCTTGACACACACACACAAAAAAAGAAGAAAGCCAGAAATAGCATGCCCTTTGACTTCAGACTATCCTAGCAGCCTAGGTGTGGGCCTGGTTCTGGCCGCAGCCTCTGGGGCCCTGGTCTGGGCTGGGAAGAGCCTGCTCTGTCCCCGCCGTTGCTCGGGGGCTGGCGCCCCGCGGCCGTGCCCCTCGGCCTCCGCTTCTGCAGCAGGTGAGTGCACGCTAAGTCGTGTCCGCCTCTCCTCAGCCCCGTGGACCGTAGCCCACCCGGCTCCTCTGTCTGTGGCATTTCCCAGGCAGGAATCCTGGAGCGGGTTGCCGTTTCCTTCTCCAGGGGGTCCTCTGACGGAGGAATTGGACCCGGGTCTCCTGCGCTGGCAGGTGGGTGGGCTCTATATCAATGAGCCGCCCGGGAGCCTCATCAGCAAGATGCAGGCTCAACAGACGGGGCTGTTGTGAACTCGATGAGCAAGGACCCAGGTCCGCGGGGTGAGGCCTGGCCCACGGGGACTTCTGCTCCCGTCTCCCTCCTGTGGGAGGAGAAGATCCAGTGAGACTGAGGTTACGTCTTGGACTGACGACGGAATGATTTCCTCGGCATAAGTCGGGGACCCGCCTGGCTCCCGTCCTCAGGTCAGGCTGTGGCCCACAGGGTAGGGCCATTGGTGCCAGGACCTTCCTCTATGGTAAGCATATCCTGCGATGAGCATTCGACACGCACCAGAGCAGAAGGGGGCCCTGGGGGCTGGGTTCAGAGAAGGGGCCAGGTCAGCCCAGGAAGTGGGGCTGAGGTGCCGAGGAGCAGAGGAGCTGGAGACGGGCTGGATCCACAGGCCCGGGGAGGGCCGTGCCTGGGGAGCGTCCGCGTCTCCGGACCCCGCCGGAGGCATCCCTCGGTCCTGGGAGAGTCCCCGAGGACCCGCCCCTCCTGCGGGTTGTCTGGCTTTGCTTTGTCTGTAACAACCTCCAGGCCCTTTATTCGTCATTGAGCATCTCGTCCCTCCCCTGGGATGCGTGTGGGACGGGGGATCGGGTTCCCCCTAAGTGCTTCCACCTGCGCACACAGGCCTAAAGCCATCCTATTCCAGTTTAGGCCTCAAATAGGCCACACCAGTACTTGATACACCAGCGTCATTTATGCGGGCTGCTTGCCTGGCTCTCCCCAAGAGATTCCACCCGAAAGTCTGCCCAAAGGCCGAATAGCTGCCCTTGCAGACTATCCTAGCAGCCTAGGTGTGGGCCTGGTTCTGGCCGCAGCCTCTGGGGCCCTGGTCTGGGCTGGGAAGAGCCTGCTCTGTCCCGCCGTTGCTCGGGGCTGGCGCCCGGCCGTGCCCTCGGCCTCCGCTCTGCAGCAGGTGAGTGCACGCTAAGTCGTGTCCGCCTCTCCTCAGCCCCGTGGACCGTAGCCCACCCGGCTCCTCTGTCTGTGGCATTTCCCAGGCAGGAATCCTGGAGCGGGTTGCCGTTTCCTTCTCCAGGGGGTCCTCTGACGGAGGAATTGGACCCGGGTCTCCTGCGCTGGCAGGTGGGTGGGCTCTATATCAATGAGCCGCCCGGGAGCCTCATCAGCAAGATGCAGGCTCAACAGACGGGGCTGTTGTGAACTCGATGAGCAAGGACCCAGGTCCGCGGGGTGAGGCCTGGCCCACGGGGACTTCTGCTCCCGTCTCCCTCCTGTGGGAGGAGAAGATCCAGTGAGACTGAGGTTACGTCTTGGACTGACGACGGAATGATTTCCTCGGCATAAGTCGGGGACCCGCCTGGCTCCCGTCCTCAGGTCAGGCTGTGGCCCACAGGGTAGGGCCATTGGTGCCAGGACCTTCCTCTATGGTAAGCATATCCTGCGATGAGCATTCGACACGCACCAGAGCAGAAGGGGGCCCTGGGGGCTGGGTTCAGAGAAGGGGCCAGGTCAGCCCAGGAAGTGGGGCTGAGGTGCCGAGGAGCAGAGGAGCTGGAGACGGGCTGGATCCACAGGCCCGGGGAGGGCCGTGCCTGGGGAGCGTCCGCGTCTCCGGACCCCGCCGGAGGCATCCCTCGGTCCTGGGAGAGTCCCCGAGGACCCGCCCCTCCTGCGGGTTGTCTGGCTTTGCTTTGTCTGTAACAACCTCCAGGCCCTTTATTCGTCATTGAGCATCTCGTCCCTCCCCTGGGATGCGTGTGGGACGGGGGATCGGGTTCCCCCTAAGTGCTTCCACCTGCGCACACAGGCCTAAAGCCATCCTGTTCCAGTTTAGGCCTCAAATAGGCCACACCAGTACTTGATACACCAGCGTCATTTATGCGGGCTGCTTGCCTGGCTCTCCCCAAGAGATTCCACCCGAAAGTCTCCCACATTCGGAGCAGGAAGAACAAAACTGTCCTTTGAGTTTCCATGAAAGTCTGCTGCTCATCTAAGAAGTCCGTGTTCTCTGGACATGGTGAGCCACGACTGTGTGTCTGTCACTCTGTTCCCGAGTGAGCGCCACGTCGACTCCTCACAGACACGAGTCCGTGGTGTGAGCGAAGCTCTTTGGGCTTCACAGAGCACTGAGCGCCTGTCTGTAACTAGTACAGGTGAGCTTCTACACAACATTTCCAGGTTCCAGTGTACAGCGAGTGGAGTTCCCACAGTGACATATGTACTCACTGTGTCTAACTTAGCAGCATTAACTATGACCTTGCACTCTGGAGAAACACATTAATTTCTCCTTCTTTACTGTGCACACAAGGGGTGCTTTTCCGTTCTCGCAGCACACGTGCATTATTTGGCACTACGGATCCCTACGGCTGGAAAGGAACCCAAAGCTTACTTCGTCAGCTCAGACAGTGTTCAATTTATAAATGGAGAAACAGAAACTAGGTTCAAACATTCTCAGTGACTCACCCCAGATGACCTCATGTTTCATTACAAGTTAAGCCAATCTTCACTCTCACCGGTTCAGTCGCTGCAGCCTCTTCTGTGCGCTGAGCGTCCTGCTGCGTCCAGGAGGACAGAGAGGGAGGCCGGGGCTGCCCGCCAGGCCGGGGGCCGCGGAGGGAGGCCGGCAGCGAGTGCTGCACAGCCGTGGGTGGGTGAGCAGCCCCAGGGGCTCGACGGAGTCCTGGCAGCTACGGAGATAGGACATGACCCTGGCACCGAGGTTTCAAGGAAGCCGGGCTGACTGTGAGTTTCCCTGTTAAATGCTGAGCAAATCCAAAACCAGCATTTGAACCCAAACTTGCCCCATCCCTGCTCGCTACCTTACAATCGCCCTTCTTCACAGGGGCCAGGACAGTGAAGCCGGGTTCTCCAAGAGGATCCTACGAGTGTAAAGTTCTCAGTGTTTACTAAATAGTCATTGTTACTCGATCTACTTATTTATAACTTTGCCTCTTTGGGAGGAAATGGCAAGTTCGGGCTTGAACCCCTTGGAGGAACCGGAGCAGACAATGACGCACAGGCCTAAAGCCATCCTTTGAGTTTACTTGATACACCAGCGTCATTTATGCGGGCTGCTTGCCTGGCTCTCCCAAGAGATTCCACCGAAAGTCTCCCACATTCGGAGCAGGAAGAACAAAACTGTCCTTTGAGTTTCCATGAAAGTCTGCTGCTCATCTAAGAAGTCCGTGTTCTCTGGACATGGTGAGCCACGACTGTGTGTCTGTCACTCTGTTCCCGAGTGAGCGCCACGTCGACTCCTCACAGACACGAGTCCGTGGTGTGAGCGAAGCTCTTTGGGCTTCACAGAGCACTGAGCGCCTGTCTGTAACTAGTACAGGTGAGCTTCTACACAACATTTCCAGGTTCCAGTGTACAGCGAGTGGAGTTCCCACAGTGACATATGTACTCACTGTGTCTAACTTAGCAGCATTAACTATGACCTTGCACTCTGGAGAAACACATTAATTTCTCCTTCTTTACTGTGCACACAAGCGCGTGCTTTTCCGTTCTCGCAGCACACGTGCATTATTTGGCACTACGGATCCCTACGGCTGGAAAGGAACCCAAAGCTTACTTCGTCAGCTCAGACAGTGTTCAATTTATAAATGGAGAAACAGAAACTAGGTTCAAACATTCTCAGTGACTCACCCCAGATGACCTCATGTTTCATTACAAGTTAAGCCAATCTTCACTCTCACCGGTTCAGTCGCTGCAGCCTCTTCTGTGCGCTGAGCGTCCTGCTGCGTCCAGGAGGACAGAGAGGGAGGCCGGGGCTGCCCGCCAGGCCGGGGGCCGCGGAGGGAGGCCGGCAGCGAGTGCTGCACAGCCGTGGGTGGGTGAGCAGCCCCAGGGGCTCGACGGAGTCCTGGCAGCTACGGAGATAGGACATGACCCTGGCACCGAGGTTTCAAGGAAGCCGGGCTGACTGTGAGTTTCCCTGTTAAATGCTGAGCAAATCCAAAACCAGCATTTGAACCCAAACTTGCCCCATCCCTGCTCGCTACCTTACAATCGCCCTTCTTCACAGGGGCCAGGACAGTGAAGCCGGGTTCTCCAAGAGGATCCTACGCAGAGTGTAAAGTTCTCAGTGTTTACTAAATAGTCATTGTTACTCGATCTACTTATTTATAACTTTGCCTCTTTGGGAGGAAATGGCAAGTTCGGGCTTGACTTACACCCCTTTCAGAGCAGGAAAGCCTCAGGGACCCCTGCCGCATTCTCTCCACCCGAGCACAGGAGTCCAGCTGCCACGGGCAGAAGCTCAGGACCAGCTTGTGGCTACCGATGTCTTAGGTCCCCTTCCAGGCATCACCCCTGTCCTGTGATGTCACCATCACTCCTTTCGGTCGAGGTTTAGAAGCTCAGGGTCCAGGGGGTCACACAGAGGGCCCTACTGGGCAGGCTCTACTGAAGGGCGGGGACAGAGACTGGGGTATGTTGGGGTTTGGGGGACAAATCCACAAACTTCCTGAAATGCAGCTGAAGGGGGAGGTGGCTCTCTGTGAAAAAGGATGAGCTCAGCGGGCACTGGACATCTAGCCCGGACCCTACCCCACCGCCTGCCCAGGACAGCCGTGGCCCTCAGAGCACCTTCCCAGGAAGCACATGGCTCCAAGGCTCTCTCTTTGTTCATCTTTGCACAGCTGAGACAGCTTAGAATTTTCAAAAGACATTTCACTAAAGCACCACAGGGAACAAACAATGAATGAACAAAGAAGAGACGGAAAACATAAAAACGGCCTTCAAAGTTCCGACGTGCAGGCGGTGGAGGCTGCAGGGCTCACCTCCCGCCAGGCTCGCAGGCCCGTCAGCAGGCAGAGCCCGTCTGGAGAGAGTCCCTCACCTCTGCCCTGGGCTCTGCCTCTTGGAGAGGGCCTGCTGTCAGAGAGAGGGTACGAGACGAGCCGCTGAAAAAGGCCGCCCTCTCCCCCGGGGGTGACCGGGGCCTCGGCGGGCCCAGGCGCAGGCCCAGGAGGCTGGCCTGTCAGAAGGGAGTTTCCCTCTCTCTCTTTTCTTCCCCTACTGGAGTCACCGAGGCTCCCGTGGCCGGAAGGTGAAGGCGACCTCTCGAGGTCCCCAAAGCGGGGCCTGCCTGACCAGCGAGCACCTGCAGACACAAGGCGAAGAGCAGAGACGGTGGCGCGGGTGACGAGGAGCCAGCCCGCCACGGCTCCATAGCGCCGACGGCCAGGACAGTGAAGCCGGGTTCTCCAAGAGGATCCTACGAGTGTAAAGTTCTCAGTGTTTACTAAATAGTCATTGTTACTCGATCTACTTATTTATAACTTTGCCTCTTTGGGAGGAAATGGCAAGTTCGGGCTTGACTTACACCCCTTTCAGAGCAGGAAAGCCTCAGGGACCCCTGCCGCATTCTCTCCACCCGAGCACAGGAGTCCAGCTGCCACGGGCAGAAGCTCAGGACCAGCTTGTGGCTACCGATGTCTTAGGTCCCCTTCCAGGCATCACCCCTGTCCTGTGATGTCACCATCACTCCTTTCGGTCGAGGTTTAGAAGCTCAGGGTCCAGGGGGTCACACAGAGGGCCCTACTGGGCAGGCTCTACTGAAGGGCGGGGACAGAGACTGGGGTATGTTGGGGTTTGGGGGACAAATCCACAAACTTCCTGAAATGCAGCTGAAGGGGGAGGTGGCTCTCTGTGAAAAAGGATGAGCTCAGCGGGCACTGGACATCTAGCCCGGACCCTACCCCACCGCCTGCCCAGGACAGCCGTGGCCCTCAGAGCACCTTCCCAGGAAGCACATGGCTCCAAGGCTCTCTCTTTGTTCATCTTTGCACAGCTGAGACAGCTTAGAATTTTCAAAAGACATTTCACTAAAGCACCACAGGGAACAAACAATGAATGAACAAAGAAGAGACGGAAAACATAAAAACGGCCTTCAAAGTTCCGACGTGCAGGCGGTGGAGGCTGCAGGGCTCACCTCCCGCCAGGCTCGCAGGCCCGTCAGCAGGCAGAGCCCGTCTGGAGAGAGTCCCTCACCTCTGCCCTGGGCTCTGCCTCTTGGAGAGGGCCTGCTGTCAGAGAGAGGGTACGAGACGAGCCGCTGAAAAAGGCCGCCCTCTCCCCCGGGGGTGACCGGGGCCTCGGCGGGCCCAGGCGCAGGCCCAGGAGGCTGGCCTGTCAGAAGGGAGTTTCCCTCTCTCTCTTTTCTTCCCCTACTGGAGTCACCGAGGCTCCCGTGGCCGGAAGGTGAAGGCGACCTCTCGAGGTCCCCAAAGCGGGGCCTGCCTGACCAGCGAGCACCTGCAGACACAAGGCGAAGAGCAGAGACGGTGGCGCGGGTGACGCAGGAGCCAGGCCCGCCCACGGGCTCCATAGCGCAGCGGACGGCCAGCTGCTTAGGCCTGGGGCTCCCTTGCTGAAAGCAAATCTGTACTCAGCGCCCCCACGTCCCAGAGCTTTGCACGCCCTCTGACCTGCAGTCCCTCTGGAAGCCAGTGGGTCCAGGGCCTTGATGACCCTGCCTCGGAGCCTGCGGACACGGGCGCTGAGCACCGCCAGGGCCTGGGCCTGCCTGTCTGGAGAAACAGCCAGAAATAAGGCATTTCTGACCGTGGTCAGGTGAACAGAAAGACGCTAAGGTTGAGTCACAAACCTTACATCTCTCCGCTCTCTGTTGACTGGGGAACGGTTTTGCCCCCAAGAAAGCAAAGCCCCAAGTGTTAGAAAGGACGTGTGTCCCCCACGAGGTCAACTTTGTTGAAAAGCACTTGGTGACTGTTTCGTTGACCGGCAGCTGTTTGTTGCACCAGGACAGCCTGCCCTTCCCACCCTGTGTTCCACCCAACAGCGAGTCCAGACAAAACCATCCCAATAAAATATGAGCAACAAACAGAAAGAATACGAAAGGGCAGTGTGCATAAACATCACACATTTTTAAGCAGAAGGAAAAGAAAAGTAGAAGCAAAGAGCAGAGAAAGGCTGATGTACTGTTGCAGAGCGCCCAAGGCTGGTGCTCTGTGACGACCTGGGCGGCGGGGCTCGGGGGGGCCGGCAGGAGGGGCCCAGGAGGGGGCGACCCATGTGCTCCTGGGGCTGATGCCTCCTGAAGCACGGCAAACCATCACAATAGCGTAAACTAGCCATCCTCCAATTAAAGTAAATAAATTAATCGTCAAAAGAAGAATCGTCAAAGACAATTAGATAAAACTTTGGGAAAATACTTCTCCACGCTCTCAGATAAATTGAGGAGTAAATAGACTCTTGGGAGTTGGTTGGAAAATGCCTTAAAACAGAGATGCAGGAGTTATTGAGAGACTGCAGACTCCAGTAGGCAAGTGAGGTTAACAATATAACTGTTAACAGGAAAAAAGAATAGTTTATAAAAAATTAGAATATACACCGCTGAAAAGAGAGTCAGTAGCTTGAAAAAATAACCCAGGCTAAGGGAAATAAAAAGACACAGCAAATAAAGATGAAAGGAAATCCATATAAAGTCATATAGAAAAGAACAAAATTGAGCATAATTGGTGTTCTAGAAGACAGAAGAGAATAAACAGAAACGTAGAAACACTCGAATATAATAGAACAAAACATTTCTAAAATAAATATGAGACCTGAAACTGAAGGTGAAAGGGCATACTTTGTACCAGGAAAAACAATGACGCAGAATTATAAACACCGAGTTACGTCTTGATAAAGTTATGGAGATTCAGGGATTAAGAGTAAATATCGTAAACACCCAGCAGAGTAAGTCACCTGTGACACTGAGCCTCAGACTTCTCTGAGAGGAGCTCGATGCTTCAAGAAGTGAAGCTTTAGGATTCCCAAGGAGAAACTGTGGCCGGAGTATAGCTGGCAATTTCTACCGGTTAAATTTCAGTAAAAAGGTAGGCATTTAATAGCATGAAACACTTTGGGGGAATTACTTGGAGCCTGTATTTACTGAGAGAGGAATTAAAGCAGAGAACACAGGGATTCAGTAGGAGCAGAATGAAGAACATGTGTGGACATCACATACACTTACGGGGAACGAAACCTGTCGATGAACAGGACCAAATCAAGGGTCCAGCTCTTAAAGACTTTGCCTTAAGCTCCTCCCCCTTCCCCGTGCCCCTCCTCCTCACGGGGGCCTCTTGTAGCGGAGTCCTCGCCCGTCACTGACTCTCGAGGGAACCACGCTGCCATGCCACTGTCCACCCTCAGCCCGGCAAACGGCCGAAGGCCTGAGCGGCCCCTGTGCTGTCGGTCTGGGGGAGCAGACTCTGCTGACCCTCGGTGCGCATGCGGCCGGGGCCCCCGGAAAACGGACACCCGCAATCCCCAACCTGCCCTCTGGCCCAGAAGATCCACTTCTGGGAATTTACCCCACGGAAATCCTCATCCCCGTGTTCCATGAGTTTGTCAAGCGTGTCACTCTGCATCGTCACCAGGCAGCAAGTGGCTGGAGATGGCAGACGTGCGCGATGGGAGGTTGGTTGAATAAACGGGTGCTCACCAGGACCTGGCCCGAAACAAACCGGGAGAAAGCCTAGGCAGACAGGCACCCCCAGCCTCCTGCAAAGGTTTCCAAAGGAGCGTAATTTTAAAAGTGTGTATCATTTATTGTTTCAAAGGGAGGAAACATGCATTAAATATCCCTGGAAGGATAAGCCCTTCAAAGGGAAATCAAGAAGAGGCTTGGCACTTGCCATAATTTTTATTCATTTTTTAAAATAGATTTTATTTCTTATTTCAAAGTTACTTTAAAAATGTATGAAACGAAGCAAAATGAAAAATGTTCCTCCACCAAATTAGATATGTGAGCTCTCGGCCCCGAGGGGCACTCAGACCCGCCGTCCGTGTGGCGGCCCCGGTGTGCCTTTGAGCCACCGACTTCGTGGTCCGGCCATAGGATTTAAAGGTGGCTGATTTATTTGATGCTCTATTTAAAATGGTCTCATACGTGAAAGTTCTCCCCTCCTGTCTTTTCTTTTTACAAAATAATAAAAATTCCTTTTCCTCACCACGTGAGAATCCTACAATTAAATTTTCATTGCCCGAGTCGTCAGTTTTGAAGGATACTTGAAAGTTTTGCCAAATCCGTCATCTTAAGCAGCTGAGCTATAAAGATTTTATATAATTCCATCGTCCAAACAAATCAGAAACAGTGAACAGTTTTTCTACATTGAGTTGCAAAGTTTCTTGTGTCAAAAGTAGTTTTTGAGAAAATGAGATACAATAGAACGTAATAGAGTAGAACGTATCTGTGACTCACACATAATGAAAATACATGTTCTGAGCTGTAATGGAAGCTGTGTTTCCCACGTAGGAGGTGCTGAGGGTTCTGAGGACGCAGCGACGAATGGAACTGACCCTTTTCCAGCCCTAGCAGGGTCTATGGTCTATTTTGGGGGAGAGGAGGCGGATGATACAGAAGCAATAAATAGACAAGCCAGAGCAGATTGTGAACAGCGCCCAGTAGGGGCGAAGGAGGGGCGGGCAGAGGCACCGGGGACGGCAGCATTTTATCACGTGTGGAACCCTGCGTGGTTTCTCCAGGAGGTGACGTGTCGTCACAGGCAAAGGTCCTGGGGAAGCAGCTCCAGGCTCGTGTGTAGACCGCAAGCCGAGGCGAGCGGGGCTGTTCTAGAACGGGAGCCCCGGGAACGTCACGGGAAAGGCAGCTGGACCAGGCCAGGTGTCCTGGGCCAGGTGGCGGGATCTGGTTCTAGATTTTGCCTGAGGCCACAGAAGGATTTTCAGTTTTAAAATATCCTCCTGTTCTCAGCCTGGGATGAGCTGGAAATAGGCCACGGGAGCCTTTCTGGGGGGCTCAGAGGGGCTGCAGAGGGGATGGGGAACCTGCCCTTGACCGGGAGGCAGGTTGGTGTGGTGTCAGCTCAGGGTGGGCATGGGGGGGAACGTCCAGAAAGCAGCCAACCGTGCGGCTGTGCCCGCCGGGTGACATGGGTACCGCCGGCTGCATTTGGTAGCTGTCTGCTCGCCAACAGACGCGGTAAGATGTCTGCGGTGTGACGTGAGCCTAGGTTTGGCCTCGTGGCTTGTGCTTCATCTGCAGTGTGCTAACCTTACCCATTCTAGGTGCACGTTCACTGCCACACTCAAATAGCGTGTGTATAGCTGACCCTTGAGCAGCACGGGTTTGAACTGTCCACTTAAATGTGACTGTTTTCAGGAAAGATGCGTGCGTGTGTGTGTTCAGTCATGTCTGACGCTTTGCAACCCCGTGGACTGTGCCCGGCCAGGCTCCTCTGCCTGCGAGATTTCCCAGGCGAGACCACCGGAGTGAGCTGCCACTTCTTTCTCCAGGGGATCTTCCCCACCCAGGAGTCAAACACAAGTCTCTTTCATTGTCAAGCAGATTCTTTACCACTAGCACCATATGTGAGAGCTGGACCGTAAAGAAGGTTGAGCACCAAACAATCGATGTTTTCAAATTGTGGTGCTGGAAAAGACTGTTGAAATCCCTTGGACTGCAAGGAGATTAAACCAGTCTGTCCTAAAGGAAATCAGCTCTGAAGAGTCATTAGAGGGACTGATGCTGAAGCTGAACCTCTGGTATTTTGGCCGCCTGATGGAAAGAGCCAGGTCGTTGGGAAAGACTGAAAGCAAAGCAAGAAGAGGGTGACAGAGGACGGGATGGTGGGAGAGCATCACTGACTCAGAGGACATGAACCTGAGCAAACTTCAGAAGACAGTGAAGGGTAGGGAAGCCAGGTGAGCTGCAGTTCATGGACTTGCAAATAGCTGGGCACGACTGGGCGGCTGAAGAAGAATAATAGCGTCTAGCATGTGTATTCATGTGTGTGTGTGTACGTATGTGTATGAATGTGTGTACACGTGTGTACAGGTGCTTGTGTGCCTGTGTGTGTTTCTGTGTACATGGAGCATTCCTCCCCACGGAGACATAGGCAGATCCCTCTCACTCGGGGAAGAGCCCCCGGGCCCCAGCTCTGAGCTCACTACAGCGCAGCGGTCAGTGCCCGGCTGCCTTCCGGGAGGCTTAGCCTTTGTGGAAGAAGCTAAAAGGCTTTCCCACTTATGGAAACAGGTAAAGCAGAGACCTTGTATGAATTCCTCCCGCTGAGAACAGAAGTTAAACACCCAGCCTCCAGGCCAGTGAGGACTCGGGGTGGCGGGCCCCAAGCTGTCCACGCGGGGGTTGGAGGGGTAACCGCCCGCTGGCACCTGACCAGCTGGACACCTGTGTGTATAAGCCATGCTCCAGGAAGAAAAGAAACCCCGGGGCAGCCTCGCCCGAGGTGGGGACGTGGCCCAGGGACGGGGCTGGATTCTGGCGGTGGTGCCCGCAGTGTGGTGAGCGACCGCCCAGGCGCTGCACTCTTCACTCCACCCACACCGGCCCTGGGCCCCTGGCGCAGCTCTGCCCCTGCCCCGAGAGTCACCCCGCCACCTGGAGGCTGACCCTGCCCACCCAGGCTCTGCCTGGAGCCAGGCAGTGCGGGCACCTGCCCGCCCGCCTGGTTTCTGTCTCTGGTGGATGGCCCTTGGCACCTCGCACAGGGGCATCAGGCCACGCTGGCCCCCTCGTGACCGGTTACCTCACTGAGCCCCGTGTCCTCCAGGTCCACTGTGTTGGAGCCTGTGTGAGGCTCTCCTCCTTTTTAAGGCTGAACAATGCCGTCTTCCACTACATGGATCCCCTCGCCCGCGGGGGATGGCTCGTCCCGCTCTTGGGGGATTGTAAGCAATGCTGCTGGGAACGTGGACGTGGAAGCGCGCTGCTCGTTCCAGTCCACCGTCGCTGGACAAGTCTCACCACATGACATCCAGCGGCCTCGTCACGGTCCTCAGGGCCACAGCGGGGCTTTTCTGCTGTTTCCTCCTACGAAGACCTGCAACAGGCGACCCTCACTACAGACGATTTTGATTATTTCTTCCAACTTGTGGAAGTGAGGACAGGCCATGCACTGGGGCTTTCCTAAGAGCTGTCTTTTCAATTCCTTCAAGGTTTACATCAAAGCTCTGACTCATGTAAGGGATGAAAATGAGCAAAAGTGATGCGCTTAATGAAAAACAAAAGTTTGGACGAGGTGTATCACAGTGATGGGTTCTCAGGTTAGCTAGCCGGAAATGGGTCTGAAAGCCCAAATAATCAAAGCGCTGGGCAGACCCACGTGGGCAGGAAGGCCTGCACGGGAAGCAGTGCACGCGAGAGCCCAAAGCCGGACAGAAACCTACAGCCTGGGGAGGAAGAGGAACAGGATATCCGTGTCATTCCTTAAAAGCACACTCTGTTATTTTTAAAAAGCATGAGGCATGTATGGACGTATAAATAACCCATGGAGATTCTGCGTTGGTGCTGTCTTTCGTCGCTGTGATGAACAGAAGCTTCATCGCCCCGATGCTGATCTGATGACCAGAAGCAGGTAGCTGTGCACCCCGGGCAAAGCCCAGCTGGTCGCGATGCCAGAGGTCAGGGTTAAAGTCCTGACCCACCACTTGGGCCAACTACTTCTGCTTCCTGAGTCTGTTTCCATTTCTGTGAAATGGAGAAAATGATTTTTAAAAAGATCATAAGTCTATTCGAGCTTAGGAAGCCTGTGTGCTGACGTGTCGGGCCCACGGCCTTCCCTTCCCATCCAGAGCAGTGGGCGTCACCCGTCAGGAGACGCCTCCCTGGAGAAAAGTCCCCTCCTCGGAGGCTGACTAGTGCGGCTGCGGAGGAAGACAAAAAGGTCCTTTCAAACAAACGATTCAAGAAGGAGGAGTGGTGGACCGCGGTCTGGGACCCTGGGGCAGCCCCTGACCTCCCCTCCAGCCTCTGCTCCCCCAGGCTGGCGGCGGCGCCCGGGCCGCGTGGACCCGCCATGGCGCCGAGGCGGTGCAGCAGGCGCTGCCGCGGCCCACGCAGCCCTGGGTCTCCATCGAAGGTCTCCTTCCGCCTGCGGGTCAGTAGGTTGGGGCCGGCTCTGAGAGGAAACCATGGGTTCACCCATTTTCTTCCTGACCTCTTTGGCATTGAGTCTCTGGGGCATCTGTTAGTCCCGGCTCTGCCCCGCGGCGTGGTTTTCCGATGGCGTCGCCCCCAGGACGGCGACGACATCGTCAGCTCTGCCCTTCCTGGTGCAGCTGGAGCCCTGTGTCCTGTGTGTCCAGCCAGGAAGCTGAGCCAGTGGGGAGAAGCACTCTGGTGTGTCCCCCTCTTTGACTAATCGTCTGGTTGCCAGAGCTAAGCTATGAGCCAGGTGCCTCCTCGGGAGAGAACCGTTAGATGTGGAGTGTGGGGAGGGTCAGCTCAAAAAACCGGGCCAGGAATCCTAGACCCTGGGCCCCAGACTCGCCCCATCCGGGCTGCTTGCTGAACAGCGCGAGCAGTCGTGAGCACATGGTCCCGAGCACACAGCCTCCTTCTAGCCTCATGTGTGCAGTGCGGATCCAGGGCAAGTGAGCCACAGCTCAGGGGATGCCGAGGACGAGCCAGGGCGAGGCCATCCTACCCCAACCTCCGCCTGGGAAGACGGATCGTAAAACTGGATGGACTGCAGGTGTGTCAGGGTCCCCGCATGGAGCTGAGATGCTGTACGACCACAGCCTCAGCCGTCCCGATGGGGAGGGGCACTGCTCTGGAGAGGCCTTGTCCCAACAGTCAAAGCCCCCTGGAGACCATCACTGGCAAGTCCAGCCTGCACACCCCCTGCTCGGGGTGGCCGTGGGTCCCGGGACAGAGCGATGGGGCCTCCAGGCTGCTCCCTGGGGAGGCCGTGTCCTCCCTGCCTCCAAGGTTCCCAGACTTGGGAAACGTGGCCCCGTGACCATCCTGCTTCCTCCCGGAGGCGGGCCCTCAGGTGCCCTATTAGCATATTTTCAGAATGACGGCCTGAGCCCAGGCTTTGATCCACTGGACTCCCCTGTCTCAGAGGGCCTGCGGTCCTGTAGGAAGTCAGTGGTCTGTTGACTTTGCTGGCAGGATAAAGACGCCTTCTTTGACCCACAGAATGGGGCAGAATCCGACTTCCTTTCCGCCGCCCGTGGAGCCAGGCAGCCTGAGACGGCGGAAGCAGAGGACTGAGCACAGCCTGGACTCGGAGCAGCAGTCCCTGCCCAGCACCCAGCAGAGCCCTCCCCACTGAGGCAGGAAGAGCGGCGGGCGTCAGAGTCCCTGCACGGCTTCCCAGGAAAGCGGGGAGACAGGCCCGGACAGAGGCGGGCGGACCCGCTGCCTTGGACATGTGGCCTGCAAATGCTGGCGTCCACGTGGGCTGGTTGCAGTGGTCTGCATTCTGAATCCGTTCCGTCTTATGTAGTGAAACAATTACAAATGAACTTGGAAGACAAGCGTTTTGGTGACAGTGTGCCTGTACGTTGAAAACCCAGGGGGGCGATCACCGACACAGCTTTTGTGTGTGTTCTTCGTTTGCCCTTACGGCAGCTCGTCCAAGTCTGCTCTGCCAGGTGAAGGCCCTGGCATCTCCACGGCTCCTGTTTACTGACCAATAGACAATCCTGCCAATACTGTGAGATCCGGAAGCCAACTTAATTGGGCACATATGATACCCCGTCCACACAGGAAACAGGAGAACCCTGGACGCAACGCCACACGAACTCTCAGCCAGGTGGGCAGGGGCCAGGCTGGCGCGATGGGGCGTGGGGTGCTGGCTCCTCTCTACTCTGCTCTGCTCACCTGACTTCTGACTCCGCCACGAGCCGGGGCCTCCGGGGAGGGCACAGCGGTGAGGAAGGGTGAGGCCTGTGTCCGGCTGACGATGTCACACGGGGCGTCAGGGTCACTGGACCAGGCTGTGAGCTGTTTCCGAAGCAGGCATTTCCCTGGGTCACCAGGAAGAGCAGGGCTTTCCCGGTGGCTCAAGTGTTGAAGAATCTGCCTGTAACGCAGGAGACGTAAGAGGTGCGGGTTTATTCCCTGGGTCGGAGGCTGAAGGTCCCCCGGAGGAGTCTTGCTGGGAGAGCCCCGTAGACAGAGGGGCCCGGCGGACCCCGGTGTGTGGCTCCACAGAGACGGATGCAGCCGAGCAACAGACGCTTTCACTTTGTTTTTCACACGGAAGGGACAGGCATGGACACATTTACTTGTTCTTCCCAGAATGAAGACGGTGAGTCTCTCTGAAGAATCCCAAGAACATGCTGAGATAAGCAGGATGGTTTTATTTGGTGGCCACACTGAGCCATGTCCACAGAGAGCACGGGGCGGGTTCCTGCTGTGTCCACGCAGAGCGGAAAGACCAGGACGGTTCGTCTTCGACATCCCGGAGACCGGCCGGCCGGCTCCTGTGCACGTGGCTGCCGTGGCCCTGTCCCCTCTGCCTGGCCCTGGGCTTCCTTCCTCTGGAGACAGGGCGGCCCCGGCCAGTGTCCCTGCGTGGGGGTCCTCGGTCCTGCCCCGAGGGTGCTCACCGCATGACCTGGCGGAAGACACAAGGCGGGCTTGGACACCCTCCTGCCCCACCTTCCCAGACCCCAAGGCTCCCTCCCCAGGGGCCCCCGCCTGCCTGTCTGCAGCTCACCGGGCCAGGCTCCTCAGAGTGTCTGTGGCGTTCCTTCCAGACACCAAAATAGCAATCCCCCTGCCCTCCCACTGACACCCCTGCCCTAGAACAAAAGAAAGAAAACATCCCTGCCCCTGGACTTCTGCCAATTTTCCAAAATAGGTAAACTTCCCTTGCGTTCAAAGAGATGGGCCTGTGGGCCTGGGGTGGCCGCGGCCGTGACCGCCCTGCCCTCCAGGCCCTCTGATGACACGACCGCTCACCGCAGGCCACGGGACACGCCTCCTGGGCTCCGTTTCCTGTCGGCCCAGCAGCAGAGGCCCAAGGTGAGTCCGGGGCCAGGGGAAGGGCTGCAGCCAAGGCCAGTGGTGGGTCCGGTATCGCCAGCCCTGGGGACAGGGGCTCGGTGCGTCCCTGGGGCAGCCGCTCTGCCGCTCTGCCCGGCACCTTCTCGAGTCTGGCGCTTCAGGCATCCCCTCCCTGCCTCCTCCTCCTGGGCCTCGGGCAGGGGGTGAGCACCCCGAAGGAGAAGCCTCGTTAGACGTGGGGCCGTCCGAGGTGTAGGAAGATGAGGATCTTGGAGGCTGCTGCTCCCTGCAGCCAGGACTGGGAGAGGCGCCGAGTGCGCCGTGCGGATGCTGGCTCGGGTCCTGGCGAGAAGGCGGGATGGGGCTGGTCCGGCAGAGGGTCCTGTGGTCTGATGGGCATTCTGCCTGATGTGCTCGTGAGACGGCAGCCCCCTCGGGTGAGCTGACTCCCCGTGAGCTCCAGCCCGGCTTCCCACGAACCCCGGTACACTTCCTTGGTCTTGGATGCTCTACATGCACCCCAGTTTAAACCATTCTCCACAGCTCTGCAGCAGCGCATGATCCTGAAAGAGGCCTCGCCCCTCTTCCCGTCCAAGGAGTCATGCCTTAGTTTCAGCAGGCACGCCTCTGGCCTCGGTGGCCATCCATGGAGAGTGATGTGATCGCTGACCTAGACGCCACTAGAAAAGCCCCAAGCCTCCCGTTGCAGCCAGATGCCCCCCAAAGCCGGGATCACCTGCTGCGTGGTTTTAGGTGTGGGTCTCCCATCCCGACTCCAGCTGAAAGGTTCCTCTCTACTCTGGAGCCTGGCGTATCTTACTGCGAGTTTGCTCTTGATTTCTGACCATAGGAGCAGAGGAAAGACGGGAAATACATGGTGGCATTTATAGCTGGGAAACGAGACCAGACGGAAGAGGCATGCGTAGGCCGTGGAGGCCATAAAGGAGGAGTCATGTCAGGGGCAGAGCCCTGTGAGAAGGAAGGCGTGTAGGAGACTCGGGAATGTCTCAGAGACCCTGGGAGACAGCTGAAGTGTGCAGTGCCGGGCGAGGACCTGCCGGCGAAACCTCCGGAAGCCTCGAGCAGCGGCACAGCTCCCGGAAGCCCCCCAGGGGCCTAATTACACCCTCCTGGCTCCGTCGGTGCAGCAGCGGCACCGTGGGCCCTGTGGTCTTCCGCTGTGGGGACCCACCCTGCCCTGCAGGAGGCTGAGCTGAGCCTCCTGGAGGCAGTGACCCCTCCTCCTGCTGCCATGACCCCGGACAGGGCCAGGTCAACCGCCCACCTCGCCCCCCGTGGACGCCGACTGGCCTGTGGGATGGAGATTCATGACATTCCCCTCCGTGCCCCTGCGGTGCCGGGGAGTGGCGGTGGGTAAGAGCTCATCCTGACAGGACTCAGCCTTAGCTTGGCTTGGACGGTCTCCCTGCCCTACTCCACCCGCATGCCCATCATCCTCTGTTCCCACAGCCGGAGGAGGCCTTCCGATCAAACTCGTTGCCTTTGACAATCAGCCCTGTGATCGCACGAATGGGGTGCTGTTCTGCCCTGCGTGGGGGCTCTGGCTCTGTGGTCGCCCTGGTGCCCAGGTTGCAAAACCCAGGTGTACACGGGGCCTCAGACAATAGGGAGACTCATTAGCGGCCCTTTGAAGAGTGCGGCGGCCCCACCGCCTCCCCCCTCCCTCCCCTCCCTCTCCTCGGGGCTCCATCCAGTGAGAACTGGCAGAGGGCAGGAGGGGAGGGCCTGTCTGTGCCAGCCTTCATTCCAACGCCGCGTCCAGAATGCAGGTGCACGTCTCCCCTTCCCGTCTGCCCCAGGAGCTGCCCTCCTCATGGCCAGTGCCCCCAGGCACCCCAGCTTCAGTTCCTAGTGTGAAGAGCCCTGGGGATGGATGCTGGGGACGGCCCCGCGGCAGTGTGTGTGTCATTGTACATTAGGTACATTTCACCACAATTGAACAAAAAACAACTAATGCCTTGCTTTTGTGAATCATCCACAGACGACACAGTCTCCTCACTGCAGCACAGAACTGCTTCCACAGACGTCAGGGCTCAGAGGAGGAGAGGCCAGGCAGAATGGAGGAGCAAGCAGAGGTCAGAACCTGGACAGGCCGTAGAAGAAAGAAAGGTGCTTTCCTCCCAGGGCCTTGGTGGTGGCCGCGGGGCGAGGGGGTTGTTTAACTGGTTTCTCTGTTTCTGTTCAGCTTCCCCACTTCCCCACTCGGTCCAGACACACTTTTTGTTTTCTTTTCCCCCTGAGACTCAGACAAAGAAAGAGCTAAAGAGAAGAGGCTCCAGGTCAGCCCAGACAGGGGGGGGGGGCACTGACAAGGACCCCTGCCACCTCCCCCACAGTGCTGTCCCAAATGTCACTCACGCTGTTCAACGTGGGGGTGGAAGAGGACTTGCAATGAAGGAGATACGTCACTGCCAAACCTCTAACTCAAAGAGAAGTTCTAAATATTGGCTTCAATAAGGAGCTGAGTGAATCGCTTTGTGTTTTTAAATCTGAGAATTGAAAACCTCTCTTCACGTTGTTGTATCTTCCTCAGCCTGTGTTTGGCTCCTGGGCCGCCGCACCGGTGCTCAGAGGCCCGTCGCCCTCTGGTCTTCCTCAAAACCCGCCTGTGCTCCTGGTGACGTCACTGCCTTTTCTCCACCGCGGGCTCCCACTTGCAGGAGGGCCAGCTCTGTGGGGCCGTGTCCAGACCATGTGCGTTCTTGACACACGTGTTGTCAGAGCGTCTCCTTATCAAGTTGGCAGAGGATGACCTAATTCTTTGGGAATTTATCTGACTTAAGAAGCCAGTGCAGTGATTTAGCTAGAAATCGGCGCGAGGCCACACCCACAGAACCAACAGGAGGGGGACCCGCATGTGGCCCCAGCCAGGGCTCCGTTGCTGGCCCTCCGGAGCCTGACCTCCCCCTGCACCGTCTCGGGTCTGAGTCACCACCCGGGCGCCCCAGGGGACTCCGTGTGGACTTGGAGAGCAGATAGCACACACTATCCGTTGGTGAATCAGTGTTGGTTGTAGTTCAGGACAAGCCGGGGCTGCAGGAACAGCATACAATGGCACAGGGTGTGAGCTGGGTTCAGCACAATAGAGAGGCCGTGTGTTTTCACATCGGTGATTAACACGGAAAACGCACCCTCTGTTTACGCTGGGTCTGCGCCAGCCAGGGCTGCGGGGTGGGGATGGGCTGTGGGGTGGGTGGGGTGGGGGGAGGCTCTCTGGAGTGGGAGCGGGCAGGGGGCGAGCGTGCAGGGGCCACCGTGAGGCCCCGAGGCAGGAAGCTCAGTCCACCATGGAGGACCTTCCAACCAGGGCGTCCAGGGAGGCCTCTGAGACCCCTGTGCACGGTCATGACAGGCAAGGTCAGAGGCTCCAGGTCAGCCCAGACAGGCGGTGGGGGGGGGGGGGGCACTGACAAGGACCCCTGCCACCTCCCCCACAGTGCTGTCCCAAATGTCACTCACGCTGTTCAACGTGGGGGTGGAAGAGGACTTGCAATGAAGGAGATACGTCACTGCCAAACCTCTAACTCAAAGAGAAGTTCTAAATATTGGCTTCAATAAGGAGCTGAGTGAATCGCTTTGTGTTTTTAAATCTGAGAATTGAAAACCTCTCTTCACGTTGTTGTATCTTCCTCAGCCTGTGTTTGGCTCCTGGGCCGCCGCACCGGTGCTCAGAGGCCCGTCGCCCTCTGGTCTTCCTCAAAACCCGCCTGTGCTCCTGGTGACGTCACTGCCTTTTCTCCACCGCGGGCTCCCACTTGCAGGAGGGCCAGCTCTGTGGGGCCGTGTCCAGACCATGTGCGTTCTTGACACACGTGTTGTCAGAGCGTCTCCTTATCAAGTTGGCAGAGGATGACCTAATTCTTTGGGAATTTATCTGACTTAAGAAGCCAGTGCAGTGATTTAGCTAGAAATCGGCGCGAGGCCACACCCACAGAACCAACAGGAGGGGGACCCGCATGTGGCCCCAGCCAGGGCTCCGTTGCTGGCCCTCCGGAGCCTGACCTCCCCCTGCACCGTCTCGGGTCTGAGTCACCACCCGGGCGCCCCAGGGGACTCCGTGTGGACTTGGAGAGCAGATAGCACACACTATCCGTTGGTGAATCAGTGTTGGTTGTAGTTCAGGACAAGCCGGGGCTGCAGGAACAGCATACAATGGCACAGGGTGTGAGCTGGGTTCAGCACAATAGAGAGGCCGTGTGTTTTCACATCGGTGATTAACACGGAAAACGCACCCTCTGTTTACGCTGGGTCTGCGCCAGCCAGGGCTGCGGGGTGGGGATGGGCTGTGGGGGTGGGTGGGGTGGGGGGAGGCTCTCTGGAGTGGGAGCGGGCAGGGGGCGAGCGTGCAGGGGCCACCGTGAGGCCCCGAGGCAGGAAGCTCAGTCCACCATGGAGGACCTTCCAACCAGGGCTTCCAGGGAGGCCTCTGAGACCCCTGTGCACGGTCATGACAGGCAAGGTCAGAGGAGCTGTGGGGCAGGCCAGCCGGCACCCTGGGCGGGAGGCCTGTGCTCACAGGGGCTGTGTCACCGAGCACCGCTGCTCACGCCCCTCCAGGCCCTTCTTCCCGGGGGCCCCGTAAGGAAGACGGCCATGCTTACAGGGCCAGGGCGCCGTCAGGCAGCCCCCGCAGGCCAGGTCCCCGTGCGCCACACCCAGCCTGTGCGTCTCCGTCTCCAACCTCAGGTCTTCTCGCTCTGTCACAAACCCGAGGCCTCCGGGGCCTGGGAAGGAGGCCGATGCCGGTGGAGGCGACGGGCGCGTGGGTCGCGCCTCTCAGTACCGCCCCACCTCCTGCCTCCACGCCCTCCACACGGACCCCTGCAGCCTGGGCCCCTGGCTCTGGGCCAGCCGGCACCCGGGGCCTGGAAGCTGCCTGGTGTTGGCAGCTTGAGGTCTGTCCTGTAAGTCGCACACTGTGAGTGGACTTGGATTTCCAGCGGCAGCCGCTGCCCCGGAGTGTCCCTGGGCAGAGGGTCAGACAAGGATGGGTGGGGACATGGGGACAGGGGACAGAGGAAGTGAGGAGGCACAGACACCTCCTGGGAAAGGGGAAGACCTGGAAACAGGTTCACCCCAAGGTGAGCCTCAAAACAGGAGCAACGCCCACAGATGAGGGACCGGGGAGGCTGTGGGCAGAGCCCCCCGTGACAGGAGCCTGCCCCTCAGCTCCGCTCAGCGGAGAGAGTTGTGGAGACGAAGGCAGCTCCTGGAGAGGGAATGGCTGGTGTGACTGCAAACAGCCTCGAGAACTGCTTGCGTTCAAGACGTCAGCAAAGAGGAAACGGAGACGGAGAGGCGGGACGACAGCCCTAGACCCCCGCACCCGTCCAGCCGGCCTGGGCAGGGCCCGGGGGAGCTGGCATGGCTACGCCCTGCTGGGACGAGGGGCGAGGGACCCGCCCGAGGCCCCCACGAGGGGACAGCTGAGAGTCTGGCTCCCTCCAGTCCACCCTGTTGGGCCTGTGCTGTCACCACGCTGGTCCGGGGAAGACGACCATGCCCCAGACAAGGAGGGCCCGGAGCCCCTGGCCAGGCGGTGTCCCCCAGGGAACGCCAGCGTCCAGGGGTGATGCTCACACCTGCCCTGAGCGGACAGTGTGGACCGGAAACGCCGACGTCTAGGGTTTGTTTTAGTGTCTGGTCACCTGGAGGTTCACCTGGGAGTATCTCAGGAGGCCTTGCTGAGCATCCCCAAGCGTCGGTCAAGGCGCTCACCCCACGGAAAGCGGGAGCAGAGATGGACGCTGAAGACGCAGGAGCAGAGAGTGACACCACAGGGCCCTCAGGGGGTGGCTGGGCCCCGGCCCCTTTCACACACAAGGTGGGGGAGCTACCTGCCCGCCTTCTCGAGGAGACGGAGCTTTCCAGGTCAGAGGAGCCACGTCCCTGCCGACGCTGCCCCCGTCCCCCCGAGGACAGGGAGCCAGGGCGCGGTGGGGGTTCCTGGCTCTGGGGAAGGCGACACTGGCCCTCCCCGCGCCCTCGGGGCACCCTGGGCCTCGCCTCGGGGAGACGAGTGTGCCTGAGAGCAGGCGAGGGGAGTCCGGAGAAGGCACGGCGTCCCGAGGCAGGCTCCACACCTCCGGCCCCACGCGTCCCAGCCAGGCCGTCCGTTCCAAGGCAACGGCGGGCCCGGACCTGCGGACGCAGCAGAGTCGCTCCCTCCAGGGCTGCCTAGTGACAGCCTACAGTGCCGCGCCCCCTAACTCACACAGCCGCCTCAGAGCCCTGTCCAAGTGCGGCCTAGCCTGTTATCTGTAAAACGGAGTGGACCGCTCTCAGGCTCCCTCCCTCCTGCCCCGGACTTCCCAAGAGGAGGACAGAGGGCCCGGGCAGAGGACGTTCCGGAGGGCCCCGGACGTGCCTGAGGGCGGGACGTCGAGCCCTGCAGACATGGAGTCGCCGTCCAGCCTCTGGGGTGGTCGGCATGGAGGCGGGGACAGGCCTGGACCCACTGAGGTGCCACCTCATCCGCTCTCACTCGTCCAGTTGACTCAGGGCCTCCTCAGCTCTAGTCAGCGTCCTCGGCCCTGAGAAGGCGTGCGTGCTCGGTGTGGCTGACTCTTGGCCGCCCCGTGGGCTGTAGCCCCCCGGCTCCTCCGTCCACGGAGTTCCAGGCAAGAACGCTGGAGTGGGCTGCCATTTCCTTCTCCAGGGGATCCTCCCAACCCTGGGATCAAACCTGGCTCTCCTGCATTGGCAGCGGACAGTGTGGACCGGAAACGCCGACGTCTAGGGTTTGTTTTAGTGTCTGGTCACCTGGAGGTTCACCTGGGAGTATCTCAGGAGGCCTTGCTGAGCATCCCCAAGCGTCGGTCAAGGCGCTCACCCCACGGAAAGCGGGAGCAGAGATGGACGCTGAAGACGCAGGAGCAGAGAGTGACACCACAGGGCCCTCAGGGGGTGGCTGGGCCCCGGCCCCTTTCACACACAAGGTGGGGGAGCTACCTGCCCGCCTTCTCGAGGAGACGGAGCTTTCCAGGTCAGAGGAGCCACGTCCCTGCCGACGCTGCCCCCGTCCCCCCGAGGACAGGGAGCCAGGGCGCGGTGGGGGTTCCTGGCTCTGGGGAAGGCGACACTGGCCCTCCCCGCGCCCTCGGGGCACCCTGGGCCTCGCCTCGGGGAGACGAGTGTGCCTGAGAGCAGGCGAGGGGAGTCCGGAGAAGGCACGGCGTCCCGAGGCAGGCTCCACACCTCCGGCCCCACGCGTCCCAGCCAGGCCGTCCGTTCCAAGGCAACGGCGGGCCCGGACCTGCGGACGCAGCAGAGTCGCTCCCTCCAGGGCTGCCTAGTGACAGCCTACAGTGCCGCGCCCCCTAACTCACACAGCCGCCTCAGAGCCCTGTCCAAGTGCGGCCTAGCCTGTTATCTGTAAAACGGAGTGGACCGCTCTCAGGCTCCCTCCCTCCTGCCCCGGACTTCCCAAGAGGAGGACAGAGGGCCCGGGCAGAGGACGTTCCGGAGGGCCCCGGACGTGCCTGAGGGCGGGACGTCGAGCCCTGCAGACATGGAGTCGCCGTCCAGCCTCTGGGGTGGTCGGCATGGAGGCGGGGACAGGCCTGGACCCACTGAGGTGCCACCTCATCCGCTCTCACTCGTCCAGTTGACTCAGGGCCTCCTCAGCTCTAGTCAGCGTCCTCGGCCCTGAGAAGGCGTGCGTGCTCGGTGTGGCTGACTCTTGGCCGCCCCGTGGGCTGTAGCCCCCCGGCTCCTCCGTCCACGGAGTTCCAGGCAAGAACGCTGGAGTGGGCTGCCATTTCCTTCTCCAGGGGATCCTCCCAACCCTGGGATCAAACCTGGCTCTCCTGCATTGGCAGACAGATTCTTTACCATCTGAGTCACCAGGGAAGACATCCGTTAAAAAAAAAAGATAAGTCCCGTGTCTCCATCCCGAGACACAGGCATTCCATGGAGGAAATACAGACACTTTCCTATAAAACCAGGCTCCAGGCCTTGCCCGACGGGGTGACTTTATTGGTAGAGGCTGTGGCTCGGATCCCCTCCCGGCCTGGAGGCCTGGCCCCCGGTGCCTGTGCTCTCTCAGTCCCGGCCTCTTGGAGGCGGGGGAAAAGCTGTTCCCGCTGGGGGAGTGGGCGGCCGGTGACCCCGGGGCTCCCGGGACGCCGAGGGAGCGTCCAGAAGCCTTCGGGGGAGGTTCTCCCGCCTGCGTGAGAAGCGACTGGTGCTCACGGCCACACTCGTGAGGCTCAGACTGCGTGTGGCTGCGGTGATCCGCCACCCTGGCGCGGCGCCGCTGCGGGGCTTTCAGTGCCAAGACTGGGACGGTCCCGGGCCAGCAGGACAGAGGGTCACCTCGGGCAGGGTGGGGCTGTGAAGAATGGAGCGCTCCTTTCCGGTGGAGACGTGATTACGGCGCTGTTTAAACTTCTATGATAAGAACAGGCAAGTTATCCTCCATCGGTCAACACCCCACCCCGCGGCTCCGTGGCTTGGTGACGGAATGAGCAGCGGGACCTGGAGGCACCCAGGCTGCCTCGCGGGAGAGACAGCGCCCGGCGCTCAGGCCCAAGGAGCCCCCTCCAGGGACGGAACCCGGTACCAGGACTTGTCTGGGCTCCGGTGTGACCAAGGCACAGGCTACGTGGAGACCCGGCTGTTTCTGGACCCGGGTCTGCCGAGGACGGAGGGAAGGCAGAGGCGTGTGGTCCGGGTGCCAGACCGCTTCTGAAAGTGCCCGAGCTCAGCGTGACCCCCGCTGTCCTCACGGCCACCGGGCGGTGGTGGATGCTGGCTCGAGACCGCCGGCCTGCGTCCCCCCGAGGGCGCCCTGAGGCCCCGGGGAAGGGCAGCCAAGCTCAGTGCAGAGGTGGGCAGGCGGAGGCGGGGCCTCCACAGCCTCTCCTGTCCTGGCCCCGCGGCCTCCGCGAGGCCCAGGGACCTGGCTAAAGAAGGTGAAGTCCACGGGAAGAGGCAGACGCCTCTGAACTTTCCCTCTCCCGGATCAGTCAGCCAGACCTGGCTCCACGATCACGGCTGTAGTCTCCACGGGAGCAGCCTCGCCGTGCGCCTGTCTGATCCGTGGCCGCTTTGCTGCGGCAGAGGGATGGACCGTCTCGGCAGAGAAAAAGCGTAATATTGAACTACTTGGGACTATGACCTGTGCTGAGTCAGAGCATCAGGAAGCCAGTGAGGGTTCTGGAACTTTCTTTACAACCCAGGTTGCTGCACACTGGATGTGGGCGGGGAAAAGCTGTTCCGCTGGGGAGACCTGGGCTCCGGGACGCCGAGGGAGCGTCCAGAAGCCTTCGGGGGAGGTTCTCCCGCCTGCGTGAGAAGCGACTGGTGCTCACGGCCACACTCGTGAGGCTCAGACTGCGTGTGGCTGCGGTGATCCGCCACCCTGGCGCGGCGCCGCTGCGGGGCTTTCAGTGCCAAGACTGGGACGGTCCCGGGCCAGCAGGACAGAGGGTCACCTCGGGCAGGGTGGGGCTGTGAAGAATGGAGCGCTCCTTTCCGGTGGAGACGTGATTACGGCGCTGTTTAAACTTCTATGATAAGAACAGGCAAGTTATCCTCCATCGGTCAACACCCCACCCCGCGGCTCCGTGGCTTGGTGACGGAATGAGCAGCGGGACCTGGAGGCACCCAGGCTGCCTCGCGGGAGAGACAGCGCCCGGCGCTCAGGCCCAAGGAGCCCCCTCCAGGGACGGAACCCGGTACCAGGACTTGTCTGGGCCCCGGGTGTGACCAAGGCACAGGCTACGTGGAGACCCGGCTGTTTCTGGACCCGGGTCTGCCGAGGACGGAGGGAAGGCAGAGGCGTGTGGTCCGGGTGCCAGACCGCTTCTGAAAGTGCCCGAGCTCAGCGTGACCCCCGCTGTCCTCACGGCCACCGGGCGGTGGTGGATGCTGGCTCGAGACCGCCGGCCTGCGTCCCCCCGAGGGCGCCCTGAGGCCCCGGGGAAGGGCAGCCAAGCTCAGTGCAGAGGTGGGCAGGCGGAGGCGGGGCCTCCACAGCCTCTCCTGTCCTGGCCCCGCGGCCTCCGCGAGGCCCAGGGACCTGGCTAAAGAAGGTGAAGTCCACGGGAAGAGGCAGACGCCTCTGAACTTTCCCTCTCCCGGATCAGTCAGCCAGACCTGGCTCCACGATCACGGCTGTAGTCTCCACGGGAGCAGCCTCGCCGTGCGCCTGTCTGATCCGTGGCCGCTTTGCTGCGGCAGAGGGATGGACCGTCTCGGCAGAGAAAAAGCGTAATATTGAACTACTTGGGACTATGACCTGTGCTGAGTCAGAGCATCAGGAAGCCAGTGAGGGTTCTGGAACTTTCTTTACAACCCAGGTTGCTGCACACTGGATGTGGGCAGGAGTGGCCAGATCAGAGTTAAGAAAACGTTATCAGAGCCATACCCTCGATCAACACTGACGGCTTCGTAGATAAGCTGCGGGTTTGTTCCCAGCCTCCCTCTGCATCTCATGCTTCCCTGGGGCAGGTGCGGCCTTTGCTGAACTCTGCCACAGTGGCCGAGGCCAGCGGAGGCGACCGCTGCCCAGCAAGGGGCCAGCTCACCGCCAACTCCTTGCATCATTCTCTGTGCTGTTCAGGATGTAACACCAAAAAGTCACAAAAGTCACTCCCCACCCAAGAAGCTCACAGCGGCACTAATGCTTCTGGGAACTCCATGAAGGCCATGATGGCTCCCCCTCCGAAGGGCGGGCGCCCAGCGGACAGTCGGGTCCTAAGCAAATCTGAAACAGGGATGAGAACCCAGTGGAAAGAAAGGCTCTGGCTTTCAGCTCTTGGGAGGATGTTTCTTCGAGTGATCGGACATATTTTACACAGACTTAAACATGTTCCGACAAGACAGCCGTGCCATCAAAGGGCCACTTCACTAACATGCCTGGGGAAGGCACGGGAATCCGCTGGCAGCTGAGGGGGCAGGGGTCAGCAGACACCCTCGGGCACGTGTCCAGGGTCCGTCCCTCCTGCGTCACTCGAGCGCTGTCGCTGCAGCTCCCGCGGGACGCACACGGGGACACGCGTTTTGGAAAGCGACGGGCTCGTGGAAAGAGACACACGATTGTGGGCAGTCCTTTGGGGATGCTGTGAAGGCAGCAAGGTGGTCCCCGAGGGTGGGGAGTCTTGTCGCTTAGTGTGAAGGAGCCTTGGAGACAGGAGGGCGCAGTCTGTGCCGGAAGCCGAAGCTTGGCTGGGCGGCAGTGACCAGCCCGCTGGGCGCCCGGGCCTCCGCCTCCCGCCCCAGGCCCCGGCGCGGCAGCTTCCCCCGGGAAGGCACCCAGCCTGGGTCCTGGGCCGTGAAAGGTCTTGCTTCTTCCGTTTCCGTTTCAGACTCTTCAGACTGTGAGCCTCTCCCAGGTACTGAGATCTCGGGGACCAGGGGAAAGGGAATCGAGCAAAAGGGGAAAAGGAACAATATTTGCCTCCGCTATCGTGAGAGATTACCCGGTCGAAACTTGGACGGTGATTGCTCAAGAGTTTAACTCTTTTATTTCTTTTTCTTTTTAGAATAGCAGAGACCAGTGTAAACCGGTTTGGAGAAACAGTTTGCAAGAGAAGAGCTCTGCCATTTGCAAGCTCTGAGCGAGACTCCCCACTGCCCAGCCAGTGCCGAGAAGCCTGAGCTCAGGGGTCAGAGGGGAAGTCGAGTGAGCCCAGCGCCTGGCACGGGCCGGCACGCGCGCAGAGCAGCGGGTCCCCTCTCCTGCCCTCCGGTGTGTGCGCACCTCTGAGCCTCGCTCTACGGTTGGGATGAACGAGACGGGGCAGCGGGCTCGGCGGCCCCTCCCAGAGACGATGCTCTGAAGGCAGAACCGAGATCTCTGAGCACCTCCCCTCCGTGGCCCCCACTCTTCCCAAACCGTCTTTCCTCCTGGACTTCAGTTAAAACATTTCACATTCGGACTTGGAGAGGTTTCAAGTCTCTTCCTAAATGTGACTATTTCTGACACAGACATTTTAAAACCAAGGGGGTCCAAGCTGATTAAAGTTAGAACAAATTGGGCCTCTGGAAAGTTCATGTCATCAGTCGAGGAGAGAGATTAATCTGATTGAATAATGAGTTTCATCTGGATTTGCTTTGCCATCTGGTACAAATGTTTTCTGAAAGGGGCTTTGTGGGGGGAATATCAGCTATTAAACAAAAGTAGCATGTTCTTATCCCTCCAAAAGAGGTAAGCGCGTGGAGACGCAGCTGAGCAAGACCTGGGAAGTGGTGGTGCCTCTGAGCGGTTACCCCGTGCCAGCCTGTGCGCCGTGGGACCCCCGACGCTCCTTCAGCGAGCGCTCGGTCTCCCCGACCATCAGCACGCAACTTCTGGATGCAACTGTTAGGCCCGGAGGTGAGCCTGGAGATGGCTGGCTTCAGGCTACCGAGGCTCAGGTTAGAGAAGCACAGCGCCAGCAGCCGGGGCTCCGGGTCCCGCCTCGGGCCGCCGCCCACCGGCGCCCACCAGGCAGGTGGTGGCCGAGGCCCCGGCCGCAGCTCCAGGCGCCTCCTGCCGTCACGTGAAGCTCTGCAGCTCCTTCACTCTGTTTGGGGCTCCCAGGTGGCACTAGTGGTAAAGAGCCCACCTGCCCGTGCAGGAGGCACAAGGGATGTGAGTTTAACCCCTGGGTGGGAGGAGCGCCTGGTGGAGGGCGTGGCGACCCACTGAAGTATCCCTGCCTGGGGAGTCCCCCGGACACAGGAGCCTGGCGGGCTGCGGTCCACGGGGTCACACAGAATTGGGCACAACTGGAGTGACAGAGCACACACACCACTCTCTTTGACTCTGGTTTATTTATTCTGTTTAGCGCATCTTTCATTTCTCTTAGTGTTACGCTTTAGTGCGTGCCCCAAACACCACCACTGCAAGTCGTCGCAAGGTGGGCATACTGTTGTGTTTCCGGTCAGGAGCGTAGCACGGAGCAGTCGTAAAGATGAACAGCACTCATGAGGCACACACAGAGCACCCACACCCTGTAAAACAGCTGTCTTTTCCCCGAGCCCCGGTTCCCTCACTGCCCAGAAGGCTGCCAGCGGCCCTCGCCTGGCGCCAGGAGTCAGTGGAGACTGGGCGCAGCGCTCGACGGCTCCCCGGAGGCGTGCGGGTGGCCGGGACGACCTGTCAGCCCCCTGCAGGCGCTCAGCAACTCGGTCACGATCCTGACCACAGTGTTCAGAGCCGGTGCCATCCTTATTCCTGTTTCAAAAATGAGAGAAATAAAGGCCAAGAGACCCAAACAAGTCGTCCAAGGCATGGGGCCAGCAAGCATCCTCACGGGCATTTCAACCCAGATGCGGGGACTTCAGAGCACGAAGGCTTCAGTCCTGTTCTACAGCAGAGCTGACGGGTGAGAAAGAACGCGATGATTATTATTCTGTCTAAAGAAGGGAGTTATTATCCATATCACACAGAGCACGACCACGCGCTGTGAACATTGTTTCATAAAAGACCTTGTTACGGGCTTTCCTGGTGGTCCAGTGTGTAAAGAGTCGCCATGCAGTGCAAGGGGCACCAGTTCGATCCCTGGCCCAGGAAGATCCTACGGGCCACAGAATGGCTGGACCGGTGTGTCCAATTAGGGGCCAGCCCTCTGGAGCACATGTGGCCAGAGCGGGGGCTCTTGAGCGAGAGAGGCCACTGCAATGGGAGGCCCACGCAGGCCAGGGAATAGAGATGGATAAAAATAAATAAATAAAGGGAAAACCAATAAAAGAGGCAAAAATTAATAATAATAAAAAAAGACCTTGTTACTATCAAGTGAGTAAAGCAAAATATAGACCTACCGACCATGGCGCTGGTCCCTAATGAAATAGAGATGCACTGCCTGGGAGTCCCCGGACACAGGAGCCTGCGGGCTGCGTCACTAAGATGCTGGAGTGACAGAGCACACACACTCTCTTTGACTCTGGTTTATTTATTCTGTTTAGCGCATCTTTCATTTCTCTTAGTGTTACGCTTTAGTGCGTGCCCCAAACACCACCACTGCAAGTCGTCGCAAGGTGGGCATACTGTTGTGTTTCCGGTCAGGAGCGTAGCACGGAGCAGTCGTAAAGATGAACAGCACTCATGAGGCACACACAGAGCACCCACACCCTGTAAAACAGCTGTCTTTTCCCCGAGCCCCGGTTCCCTCACTGCCCAGAAGGCTGCCAGCGGCCTCGCCTGGCGCCAGGAGTCAGTGGAGACTGGGCGCAGCGCTCGACGGCTCCCCGGAGGCGTGCGGGTGGCCGGGACGACCTGTCAGCCCCCTGCAGGCGCTCAGCAACTCGGTCACGATCCTGACCACAGTGTTCAGAGCCGGTGCCATCCTTATTCCTGTTTCAAAAATGAGAGAAATAAAGGCCAAGAGACCCAAACAAGTCGTCCAAGGCATGGGGCCAGCAAGCATCCTCACGGGCATTTCAACCCAGATGCGGGGACTTCAGAGCACGAAGGCTTCAGTCCTGTTCTACAGCAGAGCTGACGGGTGAGAAAGAACGCGATGATTATTATTCTGTCTAAAGAAGGGAGTTATTATCCATATCACACAGAGCACGACCACGCGCTGTGAACATTGTTTCATAAAAGACCTTGTTACGGGCTTTCCTGGTGGTCCAGTGTGTAAAGAGTCGCCATGCAGTGCAAGGGGCACCAGTTCGATCCCTGGCCCAGGAAGATCCTACGGGCCACAGAATGGCTGGACCGGTGTGTCCAATTAGGGGCCAGCCCTCTGGAGCACATGTGGCCAGAGCAGGTGCTCTGCAACGAGAGAGGCCACTGCAATGGGAGGCCCACGCAGGCCAGGGAATAGAGATGGATAAAAATAAATAAATAAAGGGAAAACCAATAAAAGAGGCAAAAATTAATAATAATAAAAAAAGACCTTGTTACTATCAAGTGAGTAAAGCAAAATATAGACCTACCGACCATGGCGCTGGTCCCTAATGAAATAGAGATGCATGCCCCGTCCTTCAGGAGCACTTTTTACAATACAGGACCCATTTTACCATAAATATGTTCCAGCAGGTACGATCCCATGTCTCCTTTTTTTCTGAATAAACTTCTGACTCAACATAAGTTGTCTGAAATTACTGTGGGAGTTGGAGTCCCACACCCACCACTGTCAAGGGCACTTGAGCTGGTTTGCTGTGGAAGGTACGTTGTCGTTGTTTTTTATGGAAGTTGCAAAGGCTCCTGAAAAGGACAGAGAATGCAGTCATGCCCTCACATCTCCACCCAGCATCTCAGACTCCGAGGATGGATCAATTTCATCACTGTTTCATTAAAACTCTTAGGAAAATAAGAATCGAGGGGAAATTCCTTACCCTCAAAAGTGCAGCCCTAAACATCCACGGCGAACAACAGCCTCCCATGCTGCTCCCTTTGAAGCTGGACGCGCCCAGAAGAGCGTGTCTTCTCTGCCTCTCTGTCCTGTGATGCTCGGCCCTGAGGCCCGACCGCGACAGGGAGAGGCGGAGGGGGGACCGACCGCACCGTCCCCACCTGGCGGTGGACATGGCTTTGCCGCGTCACCTCCTCGGGGACAGGGCATTTGCTGGAGGGCCTGGTTTGTGACCACAGGCCCTCGTGCTGGTCGCCACGAGCGCTTGTGGCTGTGGCGTGTGGTCCGCGTCAGGCCGTGTCCCCGGGTGCCGGGCCGGGCGGGGCTCCTCCCCTTGTGGTCTCCTTCGTTGCTCTGGGCCTTCGGGGTCCACCCTTCCCAGACCCAGGTAGGGGCTTGCCGTTCAAGTCCTCACCACGCCCCCGCACGCCCCCTCGATCCCTTGAAAGCACCGCAGCCTTTCTCATCAGCTCAGCACCACATTGAAGAGAACATTTGCTAACATTTCCCCAGCACTGAGATATCTGCGGTTGGATGGATTTCAGATTCTTTAGCCGCCAATCATCTCTGGAGCCAGGCACGCGCTCTCCAGGCCGGGAACGACTCCGCTCCCCTCCCCGTCAGTCACCTTCTCTCTACAACGGACCCAGGTCTGCTCACCCCACCCAGACACGGCAGCCAGCAGAGCTCGCCCCGGGCGCGGTGGGAAAGCCCCCGCGGGACTGCGTCTCCCCCAGGACAGGGCAGGAAGCACAGCACGGGAGCCTGGGCGCCCCGGTCTCCCCGGAAAAGGCAGCCCACAGCTCCAGGCACCGTCACTCAGCCCCGGCAGCCTCAGTGCCACGGCCTGGAGATTACGGCCTTTTAGACCAGAGCCAGCCCCAACGCCTCCTGTCTTCTCTCCCCACCCAAAGTAAATATTTTGGCATTAAAAAAGAGAGATTTTACGGATGGTTCCCCCCAAATCCCAGAGCGAGCTGATGGCAGGATCAGCTTCTCACACATCTTTCAACAAGGCATTTCATCCCCAGGTCCACCCCTGCTTCCCTCCCCACGCGTGTGCCATGTGAGTGTGTACACGAGGCATTGTACACACTCCCCACGGTACACGCCGCACGCCCCCTGCACACACGCGAGCGTCCACTATCCACAAGCGTGTACCCCCCACACGCCCACACAGGGACACGCATGTCGCTCGGAAGTCCATCTTTTCCCTGGTGTTGCCTGTAGAGCAAACTTCGTTAGAGCATTTCCACAGCAAAAAAAGAAAATTGTAGGCCAATTTCACTGATGAATTTAGACGCCAAAATACTAACGAAATCTGAGCAAACAGAATTCAACAACACATCAAAAAACTCATACGTCTTGATCAAGTCGAATCATCTCATTCTCTGCCGCCCCCTCCTTCTTTCGCCTTCAGCCTTCCCAGCAGCAAGGCCTCCGCCAGCCGGTCGGCTCTTCCACCAGGCGGCCAAGGACTGGCGCTCCGGCTCCAGCGTCCGTCCTCCCGGTGAATGCTCGGGGTGGGTTTCCTCTGGGACGGACCGGGTTGATCTCCTTGCTGTCCCAGGGGCTCTCAAGCTTCTTCTCCAGCAGCAGTTCTTCGGCGCTCAGCCTCCTCGCCGGTCCAGCTCTCGCACCCGCACGTGGCTACTGGAAGCACCACAGCTTCGACCATACGGACTTTCGTCAACAAAGTGATGTCTTTGATTTTTAATATGCTGTTGATGTTTGTCAAAGCTTTTCTTCCAAAGAGCAAGTATCTTTTAATTTCGTGGCTATAGTCACCGTCTGCAGTGATTTTCTTGAGCCCAAGAAAATGAACTCTGTCACTGCTTCTGCTTTTTCCTATTTGCCACAAACAGACGGCGCTGGATCCCACGATCTTAGTTTTTTGAATGCTGAGTTTTAAACCAGCTCTTTCACTCTTGTCTTCTACCCTCATCAAGAGGCTCTTTAGTTCTTCTTCACTGTCTGCCCTTAAATGCTCTACAAATTCCAGTCTGCAGGTTATTCATTAATATAATAGGAAAAAACATTCAGAAACAACAATGTAAAAATATAACTAACCGAGATTAAGATTCAGACTCCAAGAATTTCACAAATAGCAGGTGATTAATCTGTTCTAAGAAGCTTCCCTCTGTCTTCTGCTTATCTGTGACCTTTTCAGTGGCAAGGGAATAAAGGAAATTTAAAAGCTTTTTTCTTCTGTCACCTTTCTGAATCATGTGTCAGTCATATTTAAGGTCTGAATTTCTCCAGATTTCTAAAACACATCTCGCAAACTCATCACCCCTCCACACAGACCATTTCCTTAGAGATAAAGACATGTCTGAGGTTGCTCGTAGCAACCATCCCAGCCCTCCTGACTGTGTATCCCTGCAATCCTCAGGTTTCAGGCAGCTGGTCTCTCGGATCACAGATGTGCAAAGGTTTGGGAATACTTCTTAATTCCTACCCCTTAGGTGCTGTTAATCTGGAGTGAATTTACGCCTCTGTGCTCTCCCGGCCTGGGGCGCGGGGCTGCTGAAGGCAGGCTCTGGGGCAGCCGGCGTCCTGCCAACAGTCCTGAGCCCCAGCGGCCAGCTTAGGCCCTTGACCAGGTCAGGACAGGAGGTCCTCTGTGTTCACTGGTCATGGAAAGACACCATTGCAGGGATGTTATCACCAGGCCGGATGTCCTGAACGCCTGCAGGGCCCCGGGTCTGGGGAGAAGTTCTGGCCCACAGGACCCGCTATCAGAGCAAAGCCCAGGGCTCCAGGGATCAGGGCCTGGACCACTGGCCCCGGCGGGACTCGAGCAGCAGCTCCCCAGCCGGAGGGCTCCTGGAGTGAGACTCTGCGTTCGGGGACCCAAGTGGCTCGGCCACCGGCCCTGGAAGAGAAGACCGATCACCCCCACGCAGCTCTGCTGAGTAAAGGAGACCTGAGCCCCATGACTCCCGTCTGCAGGCGCTGGGTCACGGGCACACGTCCTCAGACCCGGAACAGGCCCCGTCCGCACCAAGGGCTCGTCAGTCCTGCAGCCGCAAGCCTCGCCTGCATGCGTCCGCCCCACCTCGCCGTCGGGGTGGTTCAGGTTCAGGTTCAGGTTCAGGCGGGAGTCCGTCTGGGACGGGTGGAGGGCGACAGGAGCCTTCCCTCTTGAGAGCGGAGCAGGCGTGGGGCAGGACCCTATAAACCAACACGGCCGGCACAGCGCCAACAAACCACACACCCGTCTCACCTTCGTGGCTGACGTGCCCCTGAAAGCGCGGGATGCAGAGCCGGCCTCTCACGTGCCCGTGGCGAGCGGGCCCCGACAGGGCCCCGGGAGACTGGAGAGCTGCCCGGGCGCGTCCGCTCAGGGCCCTGGTCGCTGAGGCCTGGGGACCGAGGCGCTCCTTCTGGAGGCTCGGAGGGAACGGAGCCTGCCTGCCAGCCCGCCCGGTGCAGCCCAGCCTCCTTCCAGGCCCTCCCGCCCACTCTGCCCTGGCCGCCACTCGCGGCTCTGGCCCCACGGCCTCTGCTCCGCCGACACCGCAGCCCCCGGGAGAGGCTGCCACTTTCTCTAGGAGCTCTGGCGCCCAGGGCTCTCCGGGGGGCACTTGGCGTCAGCTCCCCGCTGGCACGTGAGCTCTGGAGGTGGCGGCAGAGACCCCGCTCCTGTCCCTGCAGCTGTGGACAGGGGCCCGCAGCGTGCACCCGGTGCTCTGTGCCTCCACGCCGCCGCGCAGGAAACGCCGGACAGGCTGCTGGTGAGCGGGCGGGAGCCCCGGCCGCGACAGTCCAGCACCCGATCGCTGAGCTCCGACGCTGAACGCTCTCCTCGGGGCGGCGTCAGCCTCGGGCGTCTTCCTCGCGCACGGCGTCTTGGAGAGGCCCCTGTGGAAGCAGCGGGCCTGAAAACGGCCCTCGGTGCCTCTCGTCCAGGACGGAGGCCTCTCTGGGGTGACCAGCCCTCTGGAGATCCGCGGCGCGCCGCAGAGGCCGGCCTTCTGGCCCATTTCTGAACAGCTGTGCGGAGCTCCCTTTCTCCTAAATAGCCGACTTGGCCGCAGTTTAGGGAGATCGGGAGGTCTCACGCGGTGGCCTGAGGCTGAAGGACTTGCCGTGCCCTGCGGCCGGGAGGCCGGCGCTGTGGACTTGCCGGAGACACGTGCTGTGCTCCTGCTGGCCGGGGCTCAAGGGCGCGGGGCGGGGGACCCCGGGGTCGGCAGCCGTGGGCGAGGGGGTGACTTACACCTACACCCACACTCGGAGACGGGGCTGCGCACACCTGAGACGCACACACACCTGATGCTCTCTCTGGTGACGCCCGCACGCCCCATGGGAGCTGAGCCTTCCTAACCCTGCGGAAGGGCCCTGGAAGACCGCCCCGCACCCCGTCCATCCCCTCCCCGTCTGACGCTGTGTCCCCAGGACACCCAGCCTCTCCGTCACTGGGCGCGGGTCGTGATCTTCCCTATTTCACGCTCGGGACAGGGTGCCGCGGCTCAGGTGGCATGCGTTCGCCCGAGAACACGGGCTCGGAACCCCCAGAAGCGGCTCTGACTGTTGCTGGCCCTCCGACTGCCGCGGGTCCTGACACTCCTGATGCTTCAGTGTCCGTCCTGCAGGGCCCTCAGAGCCCCGCCCCAGCGGCCAGCCCGCGGCCCCTCTTCAGCCCCCGAGTCCTGGGAGGCGGACGCTCGCTGGGCGTCTCCGTGCAGAGCAGCGCTGGCCGGTGCGCTGTCCAGGCCCGCCGGCGGAGACCCAGCCCTGCGGCTGCGGGGCCCCGTCTGCACTAGCCGCCGTGCCAGGCCAGCCCCTCTCCTGGACGCTGGGGACGTCTGGTCACCAGAGGGAGACTCCTGAGGGGACGAGACACGGCCATTTCGCAAGCAACGGGCCCGAGGCCCGTCTTCAAGCGAATGAGAGCGTCCTGTTCGGACCCCCCATCCCTCGGGGAAGCGGGCCAGCCCTGCGGGGAGCCTGGGGTGGTTGGCCTGCCAGAGGGCCCTCCTCCCGCGGCCGGGCGCGCCTTCTTCCTGAGCCAGGACACGGCTTCCTGTTTCTTCGCGTGCCTCGTCTCTTGCTGCCCACCGGACATTTTGTGCAACATGGTGTAGGAATTCGGGGTTATGACTTTTCCCGAGGGAACTGTTGTTGTCACTGTTCCATGTTTGTTTGTTTAGTCGTTCTCATCGTGCGGCCCTGACGTGTCTGGTGAGGTGTTTCCCTTTCTTTTGACTTTTGAAAGGCAGCTGCCTGGGAGCTGCACGTGTCTGCAGAACTGAGTGGTCAGAGGAGGGCCGTCTGCACTGGTGACTCACCCACGCCGGCCGCGTCCAGGGTGACAGTTGGGGCCGGGCCTTTGCTTCAGTGCCCAGCTGGGGCCTCCGGGGCGTCTCTCTCCTGCGGCCCCAGCTCCACTGCCCGGCGGTGGGGCGGCTCAGGACCCCGCTGGCTTCCTCCACACGTGGGCATGGCCTCTGGGCCACTGGAGACGTGGGGTCTTACCAGGCCCCCGCTGGCTGGTCCACCTCGTGGACTCCCCCATAAGCACCCGCCAGCTCCCCAGCCCTGCCTGCCTGCTGCCCAGCGGCTGCTGCTGGACAGACCGCACATGAGGCCCAGGCGACCCCCCAGCAGCGGCCCCTCCCGGGCTGAAGCCCCCTCGGCAGGGCAGTTGTTGAGATGACAGGCCGGCCGGCCCAGCCGCGGCGGTGTTTGGCGAGGGGATTCCTCACCTGATGGTGCCGCCCCCTCCGCGTAGAGAGGACGAGCAGAGCTGGATGCTGGCTGGTCCGCTCAGGGTTCGGCCCCTCAAAACTGACTTGCAACAGGAGACAGGGCTTGTTGGTTTGGTGGTTCCATGGACATCGGGGCCTCCACTCCACGCCGGTACCTCTGGCCGGGCGGCTGCTGCCCACTGGGGTGCACGTGGCGAGGGTTGGCGTCAGGTGAGGGCCCTTGGCCGACTGTGCTCTCCCTCGTCCTTGAAGTCAGGCCAGCGCGAGGACTGTCCCCAGCCTGGCTCTGGGCCCCGGTCACTCTGCAAGCCTCCCTGCCGCCATCCTCAGCTGCCTGTTACCCCAGGACACTGCTTCAGAGCCGGCCGCCTGGCCTGGCCGTGGCCGCAGTGGCCCCGCAGACCAGCCTCCGCCAACCGGAATCTGCAGCCCAGTGGGTCTCTGGCCGTCGTGCTGACCGTCCCAGAGCGTCACTGCTCATCCCCATCAACAAGACAGGCTCCGCCAGGCCCTGCCTGAGCTGGCTTCTGCTCTCTCGAGGGTGAAAAAAGATACTATCATTTATTTTCAAATAGACGGAGGGTTAGCTTTTTAATCTCAGCCTCCAAAGTAAGCTAATCATAAATAATTTTTAAAAATCTTTACAGGCACAGAGAGCTGGTGGTTCTCAGTGTAGTTCAATTTATTAAAAGCACTCTGATTTTTTATGTTAAAAATTATGTGTTATTTACATTTTTACCTGATGTCTTATTTGAAACGTCTTTAAAATCATTCGATACTTGTACACTTTTACCCAGCGGCATTCTGTAACTTATAATTATTTGCCAATTCCTGTTTGTTTGAACTATTAAAAGATACCAGGGAGGGTCATACAACAAACATTGTTCTAAATGTTTATTTAAAATAGCTCTTGTTTATTAACAATACCTGTGAAGTTTCCAATTGATACAAACAAGGTTCTAACTAACAATGGATCAAGAGTTTAACTATTACACTAGGTGCTTTTTTGCTCCATAAAAATAGCATTTTATAATTTAAATGGAACAATTAAGACATTTTGCTTTTGATGTTGATTGAGGCTTTCAAGAATTCTCCTTCACTAATTGGATCTGTTTGGAAAGACTCGATGATGCCTCTTTTGAAATGGTACACCGTACGCAGCTGTGCGGGACACGCCAGCCCGGTGCCTCAGCCCGGGCCACTCCTTGCGGTTGGTGAGGAGCCTCCCCTGCTGCGGGCCTGTGAGAGTGACTCAGAGCCCCTGACTGGCCGGACTGAGGGAGGCGCAGATGTGAGCAAGTCACAGAGAGATACCTTGGGAGGGGGCGGCCCCGTTCCCCAGATCCAAGCGTGGCTCCCCAAGATGACAGCTCAAAGGCCAGTTTCAAGTCTGTTTTCCGCACTATAAATCCCATCTCGCTCAGGAGTGGATTGCCGCACCTCTGTGCTGGAGCAGGCTTAGCCCTTGTTCCGAGAGTGCCGTTCACTTCACAGGTGGGCCGCTGAAGCCCGGAGAGGCGGCCCCATCCGCCTAAGTCACACAGAGTTGGTGCAGAATGAGGCTGGCCCCCAGGTCTGCCGGCTCTCACCGGGCCTGGTCCGCTCCGCAGCGTCCTCCGAGTCATCATTCCCTCAGTCGACTTGTAAAGATAAATTACAGGCAGGGAAAACAAGACCTTGTGCTCAGCGATGGTTCTCTGCTGAGGGACCCCGTCTTCACCACTCCCGTTTGGACACAGCTTTCTGCCCGGTGCCCTCCAGCTGTCCCAGCCTACCCCTCCAGAGGCGAAGCCCGAGTCAAGGCCCAGAAAGCTTGTCTTTTATTCACCGACAGCACATGCTGGCATTTATGTTGAGAGCACTAGTGCCCGGAGGGCCTTGAGGGCAGGAGGCCCTGGACCGCGGGCGTGGACAAGGATGCCAGCCTACCCTGCTCACCAGCCGGGCTCTTGGACGAAGGAGGCCCCCAGCCCAGAGAGGTACGGAGGTCACGCCAGACGCCTCAGCTGGATGAAGGCGGACGAAGCCTTTGGAGCCCCGAGGCCAGAAGCCGGCGTGTGAACAGACGTACGTGCAGGGGAGAGGCACAGCTCGGCCCAGTAACGAACGGTCGTGTTTTCCCTGGGCTGGTCGTCTTTGCACTTACCCTGACGTATACATCCAGAAGTAAAATGTAAGCGCCGCCAGGTGGCCCTCCCACGTAAGTCGAGGTCCTGTCTTGACCGAGGGAGTGCTCTAAGCAATGAGTCGGAGCATCTAACCGAACGTTCTTTGTAAACAGAGGGACACCATGAAGCTGTGACCCTGCACCTGACTGTGTGTCTTTCCTGCTCCATAAACCTCAGGGACTAGAAAGGTGCCACTGGAGACGGGGCACAGGCCACCTTGTCCTCGGGGAGCGGCTGCTGTGCCCGGAACGGGCAGGTGCGGGGGCCGGGGGGCCTGAGTTGCAGAACAAAGAGAAGGTGGCTGGACAGAGCCTCTTCTAGGGGGTCCCCCCAGTCAAGCATCACCCGTGGATCATGGCCCACGCATGGCCGTGGGGGGCTCGCCCCCACCCAGGGGCCCTGAGCACACAGAGGTTTAGCCGCGGATGCTTCCAGGCCGAGACGCGTGCCGAGGCCGTCGGCGCCGGAGCTCAGCCCGGTGCTCAGGCCGCCGAGTGGAGTTCCAGTGAGGCCTGTTTCCTGCAAAGGGATGCGAGGACCACCAGCAGGCAGTGTTTATAAACCCACCAGCCGGGCTGACTGATCTCACCATGGGCCGGGTCACGTAAACAGTTCGGTATCCTACACGCGAACACGCAGTCCGCCTCAGGCCAGAGCCACTCTGCCACGACCATGGGAAACACCCCCACCCCGAGGGGCCAGGGCCGTGGGAAACACCCCGACCCTGAGGGGCGCCTGGCTCCTCCAAGCTCAGAGGCCGAGGCCTTACCCACATAAACACGCAGTAACTCAGGGCTTGTTTGTAACCGCTCGGGAGAGCTGAGATAAAATTAGGACAGAACAGAGAGCACTGAAATGTTCTAATTTGGGGTTAATCTATTTCAGCAGGCTCTTGGCATGCACTGGACACGTGTCCCCAAGTGTGTGTGTATGTGTGTGTGCGTGCATCACTTTGAGGTTTGTTCATTTGGTAGCATTCATTTTAAAAAGGACACGCCCAAGGGAATTTTATGAGGTAACATGTTAGAATGTGGATGTTATAAAGAGAATTTCTGTTTTGCCAGTAATAGCAAGCAGGTGGAATTAAATATGAGGAAAGAGAGAGAAACAGAACTAGGGAACAGCATCCCCGGGTATCTGAGATGGGCTCTGATGGGTGCCACTGTTTCACGCTCCGGCAGGATTTTGCGGGGAGACGGGGGGTATTGATTTCTTTCAACCCCATACCGTACATTCAGTGTTCATTTGCCCCCCAAATCACACAACTTGAAAATAGTTTTAGTTTGATTTAGAGCTGAGTTACTGCTCCAAGGGGCAGGACAGGGGACAAGCCCTTGGGTGGTGTCCACACCCTGGGGCGAGGTGCAGAGGAGACATAACTGGCCTCTATTTGGGGCAAACAGACTCCACAGGGCATCGGATCTATAGCCCCCGGGACCGCCCGTGGGCACACACGCAAGCGCAGATAGTATCAGCCGGTCCCGCCTGTGGGCACAACAGGACGCTCGGTGCCGGCCCGCCCACAGCCTGGAAAGCAGCCGCCGCTCGAGCCTCACATCTGACAGCGTCGCCGCCCCCGGAGCAGCCGGGGGGCAGGAGCGGGAGCACATGGGAGCTGGCTCACCCCAAAGCCAATCTAAAAGGGAGAGAGGGAAGTCTTACTCGACCCAAAAGAATAGATTTTGGAGTAAATTTCAGTCCGAGACGAGATTATTCAAAATGCCTTTGGTTTTAAGCAAGTGGATGAATTTTGGAAAGCCTTTAGGGGATTTTGAGACCTGGAGTCCATCACTGGCTCCCAGCCCTCAGACGGGTCATCTCAGGAGCTCAGGGGTGGGGCGAGCAGAGGGGGTGTCCACTGGTCAGGGAGTCTGTGTCCACCTCCCAGGAAGGGTGGATAGCATCCACCCCGGGGCCAACGTCCGCAGAGCTGAGCCCGCCAGGCCTCATGCATCACCTGGGGGTTTAGCCGGCCGGATCAGCAGCCACGCTGATGCCTGAGACCTGAACAAGGAGAATGGGGACCCTCAGGAGATGCAGACAAAGCCCGGGTGGGAGCCCACAGCCTTGAGAGCCTATCCTCGGCATCCCTGAGACACTCATCCCAGGACCACGGGGCAGAGAGAGGCGGGGCCGTGAGGGAGGCACGCCGGAGGGTGTGGTCATCTTTTTGGCCCCAGGGTCCTGCGTGATGACACGGACACAGCCGGGAGTCACTGGGCATCTGTCACACAGAAGACTGAGTGTTCACACGGGACCTGGGAGCCCAGGGCCAGGCTGCAGAGAAGCCGCGGAGGACGGCACCCTCGGGAAAGCACCGGGTCTGCCCTGCTGGTCACCTGAGGGGGCCCTGCCTCACCCAGCTCTCGGCCGCAGGTTCCCCAGGGGGCTGGGCCCGTGGGAGGCCTTGGTGGGGCCTGGAGGCACGAGACAGGGAGAGGTGGGCGTTTCTTCCTCTCGCTCAGTTACAATTTTGGAGAAAGCAGGTGCTTGGAGCAAAGGTTATTAAACACCTGAGCCCCCAGGTGGTGCGACAGACCCTCGCGTCCTCTCTGGCAGGGAGGCACGTGGCCCTGGGGCCGTGAGGCACGGGGAGAGGCACCCAGCAGAGTGGGGGGTTACAGACCTTGGACTCCAGCAACTATAAACCTGGAGATGGGAAGTCTGGGAATCTGAGACTCTGTGGACTTCTACAGAGCCTCGGAGCCCGTCTCTACCAGGGGCCGCAGTTTTGGACCCACGGGTGTTCAGGGTCGTGAGAGCGGAAGATTAGGATCCATCCCACTCCATCCACGGAAGCAGCCTGAAGTGAAACACACTCTGTCCTGACTCCATGACATCCAGACCCTCCCAAAGGTGCGAAGATCAGGTGAGCTGGCCCGGCAGGGAGCCCCTGGCCTCAGAAGCCGATGCTGCCAGGCCCCCGACGCTGCCCGCTCCGGGGGCTGTGCTTTCGGCAGGGTGGCGGTGGTTTCCTGTCCCATGCCCACTGTGCAGAGAGTCTGTGACTCTAAATATGCCGTGAGGCACCTGGCTAATTGCAGAAGCCGCTCGCTAGGCTCCTCTGCAGCTCCGGTCACTCCCTGCCCAGCGGCCCATCCTCTGGGATCTTAAAGGCGAACTTGAACCCCGAGCCCCCGGGGCTGTTACTCCAGCAACTGGAGGCAGTGCCACCCACTAAGCTGGGGTCGCCAGGTGTTCTCAGGAAAGAGCCAGAGCGTGAACCGTGGAGGGCTCGCCACGTCCATCAGGGCTCCACTCCTGCGGCCAAGGGGATGGTTTTGTTCCATGAAGCCGTGTGAACTGACGCCAAAGCTGGAGTGCCATGCTGTTTTCACATCAGGAAGCTTCCTTCTGACGTTTCTCACGGCACTGGGTGGACAGGATGGGCTGGGAGCTGCCTGCGGTCTCCAGTGTCTGAGGTTGGCCAGTACGCCGGCCCGCCCTGAGCCTCCGCCCCTTAGGCCTGGGGACCCTGCCCCAGAGGCGCCCGGGCCGTTTCTCCGATAGACGTGCCGAGGGTGGTCACGTGGGAAGACTAAGGAATTGTTTATAAAGAGGTGGCTGCCTGGGGCAAGAAGCGTAAAACAGCTATAGCTTTTCAGAAAAGAGGGAGAGGCTTCTCTGGAAGGGCTGGCAGGGATGCTGCCCCACCGGGGCTGTGGGCGCCGCTGCTTTCAGGATGAAAGCCGTAAGTCCACCTCTGAAGACAGTCAGGCCCGGCCCACCACGTGGGTTTCCAGTGCCAGCTCCGCGGGGTGATCCGCCGCCTGGGTTCAGGGTGCACCAGTTCTGTCTTCATCAGGATGGAAAGTTCGGGGCTGGATAGGCGGGATGCCGGAGGAAGGTCCCAGGAGACCGGTCCCTCCGAGCGCCACAGCCGCGGGGTCAGCGCCCGGGCTAGGCCCTGAGCCTCTGGAAGCCCAGCTCCTCCCACCCTGCTCGGGCGTGACCGGACCTCCTCCCACGCAGGTGCAGGGGACTCAGCCATGCCTGCTTCCTTCGTCCTTGATCATTAGTTTACTGCATTAACATGCCGACGTTTAACAAAAAGCCCAATCATTTCTGAGCTGAGTAGACAGAAGACCAGCCTCACCCCCTCCTGAGCCCTGCCCCTCCCGGCCAGAATCTCACCACCAGCGCGAGCAGCATCCTGTGTAATCCAGGGCCCGTGTACAGACGTTGAGTCTCTGTGTGCCGTTATTTTATGGATTTTGTCCATTTGTTTATTCTTTGCTCCTATGCCTTCACGAGGCCCTGTGGCCACACTCGTGCATAGGGATCCACCTGCACTTTCTGAAGGGCAAGGTCATCCTTGCTTAAGTGGACATGGAGCAGCGTCTTCAACAGTTCACCAGTGACAGGCGTTTGGATCATCTCCACCGCTCTGGCCGTTCAAGCTGCTATAAACATTTGTGTTTAAGTCTTTGTGCGGATGTGTGTTTTGGGGGATTTCACTTATCTTGAGTAGACACTCAGGAGTGGAATTGCTGGGTCATATGGTAAATCTCTTTTTAACATTTTAGGAAAGTGCCACACTGATATGCAGAGTGCATCAAATGTGCACCGTATCTTTGCTAGTTGCTTTTAAAAGAACCTTGGGTTTGGTTTTAGCTAATATCACAGCAAATCAGGTTAATCATTGCAATTTACCGGCCATTCTGGGGAAAAGGTATTTGTTTTCAACTATTATGTCCAGAACTGACTTAATCTCAATGATTTGTACTGATCCGTAACGCCCGGGGGGTATTCACCCGCCTCAGATTTGAAACAATAATCATATCAGGAGACTTTGCTCCATTCTGACCATTACTATCAAATCCTTTTGCCTGGAAGTTAACATTTCTGACTGAAGTCGCTGTGTGTGGGTGACAGTCAAGAATCAAGGCAGAGACGAAGAAATCCAGATGCAAATTTACTATATAAATAAGTAATCATCTGAAAATGCTTGTAATCGTTTATGTTTTAAACTTCTTCTCCTAAGTCGTGTGTGTGTGTGTGTGTGTGTTCGTCACTCAGTCCTGCCTGACTCTGTGCGACCCACAGACCGCAGCCCACCAGGCTCCTCTGTCCATGGAATCTCCCAGGCATGAGTACTTGAGTGGGTTGCCCTTCCCTTCTCCGGAGGATCTTCCTGACCAAGAGACAGAACCCAAGTCTCCCCCGTGGCAGACAGATTCCTCACGGCCTGCCCCCAGGGAGGCGCCGTGGCGGTGCGCTGTGAGCCAGCCAGGGGTGGAGCGCGGAGTGCTCCGATCAGACTCATCAGCCGTCGCACCCCTGACTCCCGCTCAGGTCACTCGTGCCCACTCACAACGAGCAGGCATGTTTCTGTGTATCACCAGACCACGCTCTGTGATTTTTCTATTTCTAGGACAACTTTACATCACAGTCCGTTAAGAGGCATGTCTCTGTGCTAAGAAAGCGGCGATGATGGCCGAGTCTCAGGAGCCCGGGAAAGGGCACAGTCCAGTGAATCCAGGGTGAGCGCTACCGTGTGTCTAATTCCAAGTATCGGGGAGAATCCTCCCAGGCCACAAAGGCCCCTCGAGAAGTGCTCTGTCTGCTTCCAGCACCCCATCCTGGAGGCCAGGCATGCGCTTGAGCCAGCTCAGGTACGCAGGTCTGCCTCAAGTGCGCAAAGACCTGCAAGGGAAGCTCGAGGTCTTTCTAGCAGCCGGCTACTCTCAGAGTCCATTTCAGGAGAATTCTATAGGCGGGACTGTCCCCACTTGTGGTGAACTTGAGCTTACAGTGAAGAGCCCCTCTGGGTGTCCCTGGACCCCTGACCCAGGGTTCTTATCCTCCCATGTGCCCATCTCCCCAGGACGCCCCTCATACCCACCCTAAAATATCACCCCAGACGGCTCCCTTCCCAGGCCCCTTGCAAGTCCTGGCCGAGGTGTGCGGGGGGTCCCCTGCCCCAGCTTCAGCCAGGCAGGAAATGGAGTCTATGCTGAGCCCCCCACCCAGCAGGGTGTAGGGGGGCTTCAGATCAAGGCGCTTTCCCACAGCTCGACTGTGTGTTTTGGCTCTACTGAGACTCAATTGAGTTAACACTGAGAGACTAACATTAAAAGACGCTATGTGTGCAGCCGCGTAGGAAGTTCAACTTTAAAAATAAGCATGTCTTTCAAGTCCAAACATAATGTTTTGGGGTCACTGGGGTTCAAGTCCGTGAGAAAGAAGGAATCCCTCAGTGTAGAGGCAGCCCTGCCCAAGTGGAGGTGGGAGCTGGGGACCCTCAGGAGATCCACGCCCGTCTGCACCCCTCGTGGGGATGGGGGTCAGGGTCCCCGGCTGCTGGGTGGCGTCTTATGGTGACAGGAGGGGAAGAGAGGCAAGGGTGCCTCAGGACACGGCCGCACAGGGAGAGGGGCTCCATGTAGGGAGGGGACATCGGGGCTCTCTGCCCGTCACATGTGATAGCAGAGGTCCCCTGCCTGCACATGCCGTGGGCCCAGCACTTCTCATCCAGGGCGAGGAAGTGGCCTCGCAGCCTCACAGCAGCTGCCAGCCCGGCCCCCCCACCGGCTGGCTCTGCTGGAGCGTGAATGTGTGACCATGACCTTCTGAAGGTCAGAATCCTCTGAGGACCTGAGGTGGGGGTCACTCTCTCCAGAAACACCTGCAGCAGCTCCTCATTCTCACAAACAGCTCTGGGGGCTTCACAGAGTCCAAGCAAGAGCCCTTTCTCAGGGTTGCATTTTACGCTCTTAGGAAACAACCCACTTTAGGGAAATGGAAAATCTTATACCTTCTTCTTAATGTCAATTGCAAAATAGTCCAAATAATGTAGTAAAAGAAAAAAAAACAAGCAGTGGACAGAGCCTTCCCTGGTCACAGAGCCTCTCCCCGCTCGCCTGCCCTGCAGGGGCCTGGGGCCTGGGCAGAGGCCACGCCGGGCAGCAGGAGGGCCCGGGTCACAGGGCAGCAGTGTTTTGTTCTCCATATTGTGTGACCAGGGCTGATCCCCGACAGCCTATGGGAGGGACTTGCCCACACGCGTTCTGTATCCGAGCACGCCGTGCTCACGCTCGGCAGGACCTGACCTGTCTTCTGCGCACTCTTCTGATCTTGCTGTGGTTTACAGAGCTCGCCACGCTCAGAGAAGGCACGTGTGGCGGGAAGCGCCCTCCGTCTCTGCAAGAGATGGGCCGGGATGACAGTTAAAGTGGGCCAACGGTCACAAAAGCTTTTTCCAAGGGAGAATTTTAAGTAATTTTGCCATTTTATATGAGGAAAATAAATCTTTTCCTTTCCTAAGAAATACCAATTGCAGACAGCTGTAGGATTCATTCAATGATTAAGGTTATCCTTTATTAGATAACCACGTGTCATTAGAACTACAAGGAAGAGAAGGACACCACCATCGTTTCCCAGCATGAGACGGGGCATCCCTGCTGGGAGAACGGTCCTCATGCAGGCAGAGCCCCGTCCGGAGGCGAGGGGAGAGGACCGGAGGGCAGCGCCGGGTGGGCGCTCGAGTGCACCTGCCGGAGCTGCCCCGGAGCTCGCAGAGGTCCAGCGTCTCTGGGTGCTTGTTCAATTGGCCTGGGTCATTTCGTCAATCCAGTGAATTAAGAATTTAAGTTTTCTATCTTTCATTGACAAGAGCACTGGGAAATCAACAGGCAAAACTATATTCCTGGGACTTCAGTGTAGTGGAGCCTGAACCAGGGTTACTGTTCATCACACGGACTTTTAACCTCAGAATCCTACTCCCGGGCATTCCGGGAGCAGTAATCACACACATGAAGAGCCACGTCAGAGCTGCGAATGAAGCCGAACATGGGGAAGCACTGACTGTCCATCGAGAAGCTGCCTTCAGACGCTCACGTTTCTAATGATGTCAGGTGGGGTTTAAAATACAGCATACACTAAATTCTGTAAAAATACATGTATGAACCATTGTGCAGCAATACACAAAAATGACGTGGTTGATTATCTCTAGGTGAGGAGATTGATTCCTTTTTTTCGCTATTCTTTTTCCTTGATGCAGTTTTGAATTTTACAACAGGGAATACGCATTGCTTTGAAACCGTGAGTTTATTTCCAAGCCTCTTATTCAGCATCCATCTGGTGAGTGAGTCAGTGAGCTGAGCGCTGCCCAGGGCCCTTGTGGCGGGGAAACTCAGGAGTACCGAGGATTGGGGCGAGGGCGGTGAGGACACTGTCTGGAATGAACATCTTCCCCTTAGTTGAGAGCCCCTCCCATCCCCCACGAGGTCCACGCATGGTCTCCCAGCGACCGAAGCTGGAGACCCTGCATAAGCCCCTCTGAGGACTAACAGATGTCCAGTGAGACTGCGTGACTTGGTTGGATCATCAGTTGCTGAGACGCCTTAAAAGTGAGCCCCGGGGCGCTTCACAGGACTCTCCACTTTTACAGGCGGCTCCGCCTGGCCTCCTAAGACCCAGGAGAATCAGAAACAGATGAGGGATCAAGCCGCATCCCTACACATGAGAACCGCGGGCCCACCGAAATCTCACAGTCCTCTCTGGGGAGAGCTGGTCGACCTGCGCCTGGATGCTGACGAGGGCGGCGACGTCTGTGAGTGGAGGAATGCACGGCCACGTCCGCGGGCGGGCGTCTGCGGGGAGACGACAGGAATCGGTCTGTGCAAGTCCGAGCGGGAGCCGCGCCTGCGCTGGGTGTGACGCTGCCCGTCAGAGCTGCGGCGGCCAGGCCGGGCCCGGGGAGGCAGGAGGGGGACTGCGCCCCAGGGGCCCAGGATGGACCTGGGGAGCACACGGAGCCCAGCACTCGGGCTAAAAATGGCAATTGTTTCTTGTAATCAAATTTTGCCCTGTGACACATTTTCCTCATTCTTCTGTGGGTTTAGTTCTTCTCTTTTTCAAAGTCATAATTACCAGTTTCACATCCTAACACAAAATAGCTAGGAAACCAATCTGAGGGAACCAGCCCTACACAGGAAAATGCCAGATGTTAATAAGGCATGATTTTGATTTGATTCGTGGTTTCACATCAGTAACAATCACGGAGTCCAATCTTTACAGTGATTTTTAATGGGAAACAATACTATTTTAAAATTTCAGTTATTATGTTAGAATCAGAAAGCTGAAACCTCAAGGAAATCACCTAGATCTGGGTCAGCGTGTCTGCCACAAGCTCACACCGTCTGATCGCAACACAGGAGCCCTGAGCAGGAGCCCCGGGAGGGACGGGCACCAGGCTCGCGTCCTCGCCTCCGGAAACACGGGCGCCCGCGGGTACCCACACGCGGCAGAAACGCAGCACAGCCAGGCAGCTCCAGGCACCTCCAGCATGACAGCAGGCCTCCAGGTACCGAGACCAGCTCGGCCCAAGGGGATGGCCCCGGACGGGTACCGCAGGCCCCGGGGGATCAGCTCTCAGAGGGTAAAACTCTGGATGCCTGCTTGGTGTAAAGGGTGCCTGGGGGAGGGGCAGGCGGTGTCTTTATCTGGGACTCTGCCGAGTGCGGAGCTCAGCTCCTCCGGCCCGCGCCCCTGCCGCTGGATGCACCCCTGCCGCTGCCCGCTGAGGCCTCCGTCCGGTCCAGAGAGCAGCATTCCCTCCAGGGGACAGCACACGGCAGGGCAGGGAGAGCTGGTCGACCTGCGCCTGGATGCTGACGAGGGCGGCGACGTCTGTGAGTGGAGGAATGCACGGCCACGTCCGCGGGCGGGCGTCTGCGGGGAGACGACAGGAATCGGTCTGTGCAAGTCCGAGCTGGAGCCGCGCCTGCGCTGGGTGTGACGCTGCCCGTCAGAGCTGCGGCGGCCAGGCCGGGCCCGGGGAGGCAGGAGGGGGACTGCGCCCCAGGGGCCCAGGATGGACCTGGGGAGCACACGGAGCCCAGCACTCGGGCTAAAAATGGCAATTGTTTCTTGTAATCAAATTTTGCCCTGTGACACATTTTCCTCATTCTTCTGTGGGTTTAGTTCTTCTCTTTTTCAAAGTCATAATTACCAGTTTCACATCCTAACACAAAATAGCTAGGAAACCAATCTGAGGGAACCAGCCCTACACAGGAAAATGCCAGATGTTAATAAGGCATGATTTTGATTTGATTCGTGGTTTCACATCAGTAACAATCACGGAGTCCAATCTTTACAGTGATTTTTAATGGGAAACAATACTATTTTAAAATTTCAGTTATTATGTTAGAATCAGAAAGCTGAAACCTCAAGGAAATCACCTAGATCTGGGTCAGCGTGTCTGCCACAAGCTCACACCGTCTGATCGCAACACAGGAGCCCTGAGCAGGAGCCCCGGGAGGGACGGGCACCAGGCTCGCGTCCTCGCCTCCGGAAACACGGGCGCCCGCGGGTACCCACACGCGGCAGAAACGCAGCACAGCCAGGCAGCTCCAGGCACCTCCAGCATGACAGCAGGCCTCCAGGTACCGAGACCAGCTCGGCCCAAGGGGATGGCCCCGGACGGGTACCGCAGGCCCCGGGGGATCAGCTCTCAGAGGGTAAAACTCTGGATGCCTGCTTGGTGTAAAGGGTGCCTGGGGGAGGGGCAGGCGGTGTCTTTATCTGGGACTCTGCCGAGTGCGGAGCTCAGCTCCTCCGGCCCGCGCCCCTGCCGCTGGATGCACCCCTGCCGCTGCCCGCTGAGGCCTCCGTCCGGTCCAGAGAGCAGCATTCCCTCCAGGGGACAGCACACGGCAGGGCAGGGAGAGGCGACCCCACCCTTAATCCCTGGGGGTCCCATGCGCAAAGGTGGCTCAGAGTGGCACCTTGGAGAAGCTCCATGTGCCTCGTATGCCACAGACCAAGGCTCCGTGTGTTGAGTTCATTGAGGATGTGATGACCACAAGGAAAGCCTGATGTCACTGCCCACTCAGCCCAGAACTTTGTTTTCCAAGGGTAAGAAAGGCGTCGCTATCTCTTTGCGACCTTTTAAAATCCTTCTGTAGAGAGTATTTGAAGCCTGTGCCAGGAACCTGGAGAGCCACGGCTGGCCGGGAGACAGATCTCGGCAGCAAGGCTGGGCCCCGGCTCCGCCAGCCTCTGATCAGCCCGACTGTTTCATCAGAGCCTGCGGTCCCACTTCCAGAAGGAGCTCCGGCTCATGGGGGCTGTGTTGGGAACTTTGCTCCCAGCAGCAGGTAGGGGTCCCAGCAGAGCAGGAAGGCCGGCTGACCCAGGGCCCCTCCGCCCGAGCCTCCAAGGCAGACCAGCCCCTCAGGAGTCCCTGGGCTCGGCGACACCATCAGGCAGGGGGATGCCTCCTCTGCCTGCCTGGGTTTCACACCTCGCCACTTGGATTAAGAAACGCCTGGTAACTCATTGCTACAACAGCAAGTCAGAGGTCAGACTTTGTAGGACACTGGTGACGCAAAGGCTCTGAAGAACGTGTGGATGCTGTGGCAGGAAGGCCCCCGCACCAGGGAGGCCTGAGGTTGGCTCCCCACGGCCCTAGGCAGGGGCCGGCGGAGGGGTCCTGCGGCTGCTTAACACCGGCAGCCGCTGGGCTGCTGTCTTTGGGGTGGCCTCTATGGAGCAGCAAAGACTCTGAAGGGCTTCTTTGTGGGCACAGGGGACAGAGAGGCGCATCCAGGTCTAGGCGCGGCCCTTCCCAGGCAGGATTTTTCTCAGAGAGGATCAAGACCGGGGACCCCCTCGAGTGGCATCTCCTGAGGGCGTCTCGGACCTGCTCAGCTGGGCACCGCCTGCCTCCTTGCAGGCCCGTCTGCTCCTCCCCCATCCTGGTGGCTCCCCTGGACCCCCGGTCTGCAGGGTTCCGGCTTTGTGCTAACACCATTGAACAGCTGCTCCTCGGCTCACAGGACAGATTCTGTTACCAAGGAAGCCCCCGAGACACTCAGACCAGGATGGAGCATTCCCAGCTCCAACAGGCAGGCACAGCGCCCCGCAGCCCCGCGCCCTGGGTGCTCCCCAAGCAGCCCTACGTGCGCACGCTGCAGCCCCCGAGCCGGGATAGTCACGCACTGAAATTTTAGTGCAGTTTACATTTAGACTTTAGAGGAGATAGCTCTCCCCTAAGACTGTGTCCAGTGTGGACCTTGGGCAGACGTGGAGGGGTGTTGTGTGGGGGTGTCCGCGTGCATCTGACACCCTACCAGCCGAGGAGACCTGCCTGGCCTCTGAAACAGTCTTTCCGGAACCCCAAATATGCTCCTGCGCTTGCAGCTCGACATTCGCTCCTTGGGCTTGAGCACTGGAAGCCAGCTAAGCTGAGTGGCGCAAGCGGAGCGGACTTCCATTCGACGTACAAACCACTGCAGGGACAAGCCTGGGACTGCTGAAGTGGTTTTTTCTTCTGATTGCCTTGAGATTGTCATGGAAACCATATTGCTCTTACATCCTTATCCCTGTTTTCATAGACTATGATCAACATCCTTCTTCCTTTCAGGGTTTAGCTGTTCCTAAATTAGTTTCATTTAGCATAAGCATTTTAAACTCTAAAACAGTTGAATCTGAAATACTATTGTACTTAAGAAACATGGCATGGATGCCAAATGAAGCAGGGGTTTAAGATGTTGTCAAAGAAAGCTGCTATCTCTTGCTCTCTTAGCTTCAGTTAATCCCACAAGACGAGCGAGAATCAACCTGAAATTCAGAAGCGTCTCCCTTCCAGAGGGGAATCTTCACCCTGCGGCAGCTGGAGCCGCACGGCGGCCTCTCTGGGGCCGGTTCCTCCGCGGCCCTGACGTAACAAGGAGGGGTCATCCGCGTCGTCTCCGCTGTGCGCTCCTGGCTGTGTGGGAGCACGTGTTCTCTGAGCCAGCCGTCAAGGCCAGGGCAGGCCCGGGTCACCGGAGGCTGTGCGACTGCACGATCGCCGAGTGCTGTGCACAGTAGTCCTTGGAAGAAGCAAGTCTAGGTACTCAACAAACAGAACCAGAGCCAGCTCTCCAGACCTTTCTCCAGAACAAAGAGGCTCCTTTCTCTCTGCTCAACCCTTCCCAACAGACCAGAAGTCAGCCTTTCTGCTCAGACCAGCACCCGAGGGGTGGGCTGTGGGCCAGGCTCCCGGGGACAGCCTGCAATGACCGCGGCCCTCAGCCTCTGTCACCAGCACTGAGCCCCCGACCCCAGCAGGCTCTGTTCGCAGCCCAAGGACGCCACTCTCTCCCCTCTTGCTAAGTGTCTCTTTTTTACTGTCCTCGCTATCTGGGGACATCGGGAGAGCTTGCTGGCTTCTATAGACGGGTGCCTGCCCGGGGCCGTGCGCAGGCTGGAGGTGAGTCAGCGGCCCCGGCGGCTCCCTCACGGGCGTTGGCGGCAGGCATTTTTGCAGGCAAGGCTCCTCGCGGCGGCCGGGACACGTGATCTCTCCTAGCGTCGCTGCGCCTGCCAACTCCGCGTAAGTCAGCCGTCTGACTTAGCTTCATTTAGCATAGAGGCTGATTGCCTTGAGATTGTCATGGAAACCATATTGCTCTTACATCCTTATCCCTGTTTTCATAGACTATGATCAACATCCTTCTTCCTTTCAGGGTTTAGCTGTTCCTAAATTAGTTTCATTTAGCATAAGCATTTTAAACTCTAAAACAGTTGAATCTGAAATACTATTGTACTTAAGAAACATGGCATGGATGCCAAATGAAGCAGGGGTTTAAGATGTTGTCAAAGAAAGCTGCTATCTCTTGCTCTCTTAGCTTCAGTTAATCCCACAAGACGAGCGAGAATCAACCTGAAATTCAGAAGCGTCTCCCTTCCAGAGGGGAATCTTCACCCTGCGGCAGCTGGAGCCGCACGGCGGCCTCTCTGGGGCCGGTTCCTCCGCGGCCCTGACGTAACAAGGAGGGGTCATCCGCGTCGTCTCCGCTGTGCGCTCCTGGCTGTGTGGGAGCACGTGTTCTCTGAGCCAGCCGTCAAGGCCAGGGCAGGCCCGGGTCACCGGAGGCTGTGCGACTGCACGATCGCCGAGTGCTGTGCACAGTAGTCCTTGGAAGAAGCAAGTCTAGGTACTCAACAAACAGAACCAGAGCCAGCTCTCCAGACCTTTCTCCAGAACAAAGAGGCTCCTTTCTCTCTGCTCAACCCTTCCCAACAGACCAGAAGTCAGCCTTTCTGCTCAGACCAGCACCCGAGGGGTGGGCTGTGGGCCAGGCTCCCGGGGACAGCCTGCAATGACCGCGGCCCTCAGCCTCTGTCACCAGCACTGAGCCCCCGACCCCAGCAGGCTCTGTTCGCAGCCCAAGGACGCCACTCTCTCCCCTCTTGCTAAGTGTCTCTTTTTTACTGTCCTCGCTATCTGGGGACATCGGGAGAGCTTGCTGGCTTCTATAGACGGGTGCCTGCCCGGGGCCGTGCGCAGGCTGGAGGTGAGTCAGCGGCCCCGGCGGCTCCCTCACGGGCGTTGGCGGCAGGCATTTTTGCAGGCAAGGCTCCTCGCGGCGGCCGGGACACGTGATCTCTCCTAGCGTCGCTGCGCCTGCCAACTCCGCGTAAGTCAGCCGTCTGACTTATTCACAGTGATGAGTCCATTAGCACTGACAGGCGGCGGGGTGAGCTGCGAGCGGCCTTGGTCCTGTCAGTGATGGGGTGCGCGTCTGGGGCGGTGAGGCTGCCCCCCCGTGGTCCTCCCCCCACGGTGATCCTCCCCCCCATGCTCCTCCCCCTCCGTGGTCCTCCCCCCACCGTGGTCCTCCCCCTCCGTGGTCCTCCCTCTCCGTGGTCCTGCCCCTGGGCTGTCACTCAGGGGGCTGCAGGAACCGGACCAAGATGCACACAGTGATGGGAGGTAAGAATCCGAGCTAAAATTAGAGATATTTACAGCTTGGCACAAAACCTTAAATTGCTGCAAAAACAGGACATTAAACACACATATACACACCTCTCCATGGCATAATTAGACTCTCTCTCCTTGGTTTAAACACTTTTCCTTAAAGGCACGTAGCATTCAAGAAGAAATGCCAGAACTCCTCCTAGGGCTCGTCTGCCTGTTGGCAGCCTGCCCGCCTGCTTTGAAATCTAGGTTATTGCAATTACTGCACACCCTCTTGTAGGATTTGGAAAAGAGATTAATGTGTTTCAACCCACATGCATGCACTGAAGGAAAGATGGTGCCTGCCACGTCAGCTCACGTGGGCAAGGGGCATCTGAGCAGGGGCTCCGGAGGCGCCTCTGGGGGTAAACATGGAGTGGCTGGAACCAGGCCGAGCTGGGCAGAAGTGCAGTAAGGCGACGTGGCACTTGGTAGCTATCTTAAATAATGTGACTAGCTTTATGTACAGAGGATGGAATGTTCTAAACCAGCCTCCTGCTTTGCAAGATCAAGAGCATTGCAACAATCCCTCTGAGAAACATTACCCTGTTGTGGCTTCAAAAATTCCAGGGAGACACAGCTGGCCTATTTTAGTCCTGGTATCACCTACCCTGGGTATACTCAGAAAACTGAGATGACTGAATCTGTAACACAAGAGAGTAATTTATTGCAAATAATCCCAAACTGGTTGTGGGGCTGTGTGTGAGCTTCAGATAACCTGAGTGAACCAAGTGCACTATCGGTATTTCTGTCCCTTCCTACGACGTGCTGGAGACAGCTGACAGAGAAGGCAGTGCAAGGGGGCAAGGGTGAGTGATGCCGGCCTTCGGTCCTGTCGGGGGGTGATGGGTGCCGCTTTCCTGGGCGGTGAGGCTGCCCCGTGGTCCTCCCCACGGTGATCCTCCCCATGCTCCTCCCCTCCGTGGTCCTCCCCCCACCGTGGTCCTCCCCCTCCGTGGTCCTCCCTCTCCGTGGTCCTGCCCCTGGGCTGTCACTCAGGGGGCTGCAGGAACCGGACCAAGATGCACACAGTGATGGGAGGTAAGAATCCGAGCTAAAATTAGAGATATTTACAGCTTGGCACAAAACCTTAAATTGCTGCAAAAACAGGACATTAAACACACATATACACACCTCTCCATGGCATAATTAGACTCTCTCTCCTTGGTTTAAACACTTTTCCTTAAAGGCACGTAGCATTCAAGAAGAAATGCCAGAACTCCTCCTAGGGCTCGTCTGCCTGTTGGCAGCCTGCCCGCCTGCTTTGAAATCTAGGTTATTGCAATTACTGCACACCCTCTTGTAGGATTTGGAAAAGAGATTAATGTGTTTCAACCCACATGCATGCACTGAAGGAAAGATGGTGCCTGCCACGTCAGCTCACGTGGGCAAGGGGCATCTGAGCAGGGGCTCCGGAGGCGCCTCTGGGGGTAAACATGGAGTGGCTGGAACCAGGCCGAGCTGGGCAGAAGTGCAGTAAGGCGACGTGGCACTTGGTAGCTATCTTAAATAATGTGACTAGCTTTATGTACAGAGGATGGAATGTTCTAAACCAGCCTCCTGCTTTGCAAGATCAAGAGCATTGCAACAATCCCTCTGAGAAACATTACCCTGTTGTGGCTTCAAAAATTCCAGGGAGACACAGCTGGCCTATTTTAGTCCTGGTATCACCTACCCTGGGTATACTCAGAAAACTGAGATGACTGAATCTGTAACACAAGAGAGTAATTTATTGCAAATAATCCCAAACTGGTTGTGGGGCTGTGTGTGAGCTTCAGATAACCTGAGTGAACCAAGTGCACTATCGGTATTTCTGTCCCTTCCTACGACGTGCTGGAGACAGCTGACAGAGAAGGCAGTGCAAGGGGGCAAGGGTGAGTGATGCCGGCCGGGCCGTGGCCACGGACTCAACACGTTCCCAGGCTAGAAGACGTCAGTCAGCAAAAGGCTGTTTGGAGTCAGGAAAGATGCTTTCCAAAGCGCTAAACAGCTACGTTCCGTCAAGTTAAACTATAAAACCCAGCACACTGTGACGCTTGACGCTGTGACACTGAAGAGAGGGCCGTGATCTTAACATCGACTGTGACCCACGCACTTCCACGCTTGGACACGTGCCTTACCTTGAGGCTGACCTGTTGCTTCCTCTGCTGGGATCTCACTGAGCCCAGAGCCACGCCCCCTGCCACCTGCAAATAGCCCCTTCGCCCCTGTGTGCTGCACCCGTCTGCCTTCCACGGGCCTCTCCTGGGCGGGGACGCACCTGTGGCATTCACCTGGCACCACAGTGTTGGTGGGCAGGGCAAAGACATCTCCTAAAGACAGAGGCGGACAGTTTTAATAAACACTTTCAGCTGAGGCTCCTGCTGGCTGGAGAATCCTGAGGACAGTGAGCAAGCCTTATTCCATTTTTTCATGTTCTGAGCTTCCTGTGCCAGCCTCAGCTTGCTCTAAATTATATGGTTTCTAATAGGAGCAAAATCTTCATAGGCCTGATAAGGGTCAAATTGATTTTTGATGTATAAGTATAGTCAACCTAGTTCCTAATATTTGGAAACAAAGCAAATATCTATTTCTGGATAGGACTTGTGCTATCTGTGGAGCTTCTGATAATTTTAAATGAATTGCTTTTCCTTCTTTGCAAACTCATTTAACTCGCTCACTGTTGACAGATTATAAGAATGAGCCAAACACCAGCGCCTGGGGATCAACCCCCTCGGTATTTCTTCACTGAACAGTAAGATCCACGAACTCAAAAGGTGGTTGACACCAAACACAATTGTTTACACATCCATTCTTTAGAAATAAATGGCCCGAACAAGCAACGCTTTGACTTCTGGAGTGTGCTTCTTTCGTATCCAGGGGGCGCCACCTGACAGTTGGTCAGAAGCCAAAGGATGGAAACAGGCTGACACCCGTCAAGAGAAGTGAGACGATGACGTCATGTCAGACGAGAGGAGATCTCAACGTGCAGGCGTTCCCAGAGCCATCATGCGTTCCATCAGTAACAGCATTTCAAATCCACAGAGCAGGAAACACAGACCCGCAGGGACAAGTAGAGATGTTCACAGTTACAGATGGGGATTCAACAAATTGGTTCTCTGAAACTGGTTAAACACAGATAGGAAATCAGCAAAAATATAGAAGACAAGAAAAAGTATCAATCAACCTTACTTAATCGATACTGACAGAACACTCATCCTGTTCAAGTACATTTACCAAGATCATTCATTTTTAGCCCAAAAAAAATCATGCCTTACCTTGAGGCTGACCTGTTGTTTCCTGAAGCCCAGAGCCACGCCCCTGCCACCTGCAAATAGCCCTTCGCCCCTGTGTGCTGCACCGTCTGCCTTCCACGGGCCTCTCCTGGGCGGGGACGCACCTGTGGCATTCACCTGGCACCACAGTGTTGGTGGGCAGGGCAAAGACATCTCCTAAAGACAGAGGCGGACAGTTTTAATAAACACTTTCAGCTGAGGCTCCTGCTGGCTGGAGAATCCTGAGGACAGTGAGCAAGCCTTATTCCATTTTTTCATGTTCTGAGCTTCCTGTGCCAGCCTCAGCTTGCTCTAAATTATATGGTTTCTAATAGGAGCAAAATCTTCATAGGCCTGATAAGGGTCAAATTGATTTTTGATGTATAAGTATAGTCAACCTAGTTCCTAATATTTGGAAACAAAGCAAATATCTATTTCTGGATAGGACTTGTGCTATCTGTGGAGCTTCTGATAATTTTAAATGAATTGCTTTTCCTTCTTTGCAAACTCATTTAACTCGCTCACTGTTGACAGATTATAAGAATGAGCCAAACACCAGCGCCTGGGGATCAACCCCCTCGGTATTTCTTCACTGAACAGTAAGATCCACGAACTCAAAAGGTGGTTGACACCAAACACAATTGTTTACACATCCATTCTTTAGAAATAAATGGCCCGAACAAGCAACGTTTTGACTTGTGGAGTGTGCTTGTTTCGTATCCAGGGAGCGCCACCTGACAGTTGGTCAGAAGCCAAAGGATGGAAACAGGCTGACACCCGTCAAGAGAAGTGAGACGATGACGTCATGTCAGACGAGAGGAGATCTCAACGTGCAGGCGTTCCCAGAGCCATCATGCGTTCCATCAGTAACAGCATTTCAAATCCACAGAGCAGGAAACACAGACCCGCAGGGACAAGTAGAGATGTTCACAGTTACAGATGGGGATTCAACAAATTGGTTCTCTGAAACTGGTTAAACACAGATAGGAAATCAGCAAAAATATAGAAGACAAGAAAAAGTATCAATCAACCTTACTTAATCGATACTGACAGAACACTCATCCTGTTCAAGTACATTTACCAAGATCATTCATGTTCTTGGCTGCAGAGCCCCTATTTGTGTGTATATATGAACAGAGATGAAAATATCCTCCACGAAACGTCAGCAAATCAAAGCCAGCATGCATCTCCATACATCATGACCAAGTGAGGCTTAACCCAGGAATGCAAGGTTGGTTTCACATCCAAAAGTCAGTCAGTGTACTTTACCATATTAATAAACTAAAAAGGGAAAATCACATGGTAATCTCAATGGACACAGGAGTATTTTACAAAATGCAGCTTCGCAGTAAACTGGACACAGGAGGGACGCCTCTTCACTCTGTAAGGAGTGCCGGAGGGCGACGTGCTGACAGCTCCGTCCCTAAGGCCTAGGGCAGGACACGCCTGGCGCTCCCACTTCACCCACGGCTGTGCTGCGGGCCCAGAGCCTGTTCAGGCCAGAAAAAGAAATCAAGTGCCTCCAGGTGAGGAAGGGCAAACTAGACCTACTGTATTTACAGACAACATGATCAGCTAACAGAAAATCTAACAGACTCTGCATAAAAGGATGCAAGAATTAACAAGTTAGAGCGTTAAGGGTGCAGGGCATAAGATCAACATGAGAAATCAAATGCATTTCTTCACTCAGTCAGCCCTTTGTATCTGAATCGTCAGATTCAACCAACCACAGATCAAAAATGTTTTTTTGATTCCGAAAACTTGCAAAAGGCAAAACTTGAATTTGCCACGTGCAGGGAATTCTGTACATAGCATTGAATTTACAAGCATCTGTGTGGTATTTACACTGCGTCAGGCGTTACCAGGAGTCCAGCGATGGCTGCACGTGAACGGGAGGACTGTGGAGGCTGTGTCACAGAGGAAGTCGAGTCTCCTCAGATTTGGGTGCCCTCAGGCCCCGGAAGCCGTCCTCTGGGAGCACTGGGAGAGGACTGCCCTGCCGTGAGGGAGGAACAACTGGGGGTTTTCACTAAAAACACCCCACCATGGCCATGGCATCACACCGACGACTGACTGACACAGGTGTGTAAGACCGGGAAGCTCCACAGCCCATGCCAGCAGAGACACGCGTGCCCCTTGGAAGGAGCCGTGCTGTGCAGACGTCACTCCCCTCGGTCAGCCTGCAGCTCTGAGGTGACCCCGGTGGTGACCCCGCCAGCGTCATCGCACGGCCCCCGGGACAGCCTCAGCTCACTGGCAGCTCCCCCGGCGCTCACCAGCACCAGAGTGAGACCCAAACCCCCACCCGAGAGGGCCCAAGGGAGGACATGAGACGCACCGTGGGCCTGTCTGTGGCCACGCTTTCTTCTTTCTTGTGTGATGAACTAGTCCTGTTTCTTTCTGAATTTTGATTTTGATGAGTCTGTGGGGAGAACAAAAGGAAAGGAGATTGTTACAAGACGATGAGGCACTTCTCTGGAGCAGGAAGGAAAGCCAAAACTGAGGCCAGCCAGGTGTGGATGGACTTGGCCTGTGAAGGGTCCTTATACTCCAGGGGACAGCTCTGGGGAGCCTGGGCCGAGAGGGCAGGCCGGCGCGACGCACAGGCCCTGGTGTGCCAGCCAGCAGCAGCCGCCTGGATGCACGGACCCACACCTCCGACCTCCTCGGGGCGAAAGCAGGCATCGTCGTGGGCCGTGTTGTTCACGTGCATCCACAGACACAGTGGCCTCCAAACTTCTGAACTGTGTACCCCTTCTCCAGGGAACTCTTTGCAAATCTGTCCTCTGAAGATGCACGTTTACCTGTATTTACAAATTACATATATGCATATATTCAATCATATCAAAGTAGGACACGGATTGTAAAAAGTTGCAGAAATGAGTTCTTTAAAATGAGACGGAAACAAATAGATGGGCTCCCTTTGGAGCAGGTTCAGGCTGGGCCTGGTTGTCCACCATCCCTGCCGAGAGGACAGTGTGACCTGAGCGGAGGCTCCGGGGCCACGCTGCCCGTGCCGTGTGCCCTGCTCTGCTCTGACTCCTGTCGGAAGACCCTGGGCTGCAGGAAACAGAACCATCCCCTCAGAGGCTCTCTCGGCTCTTCCTGTGGCTCGGAGAGCCTGTCGTCGTCCCTCCTGCCCCCACCACATAGAACACGGTCGCTCTCCCTACCAGGGAACCTACTGCCCCTCCAGGGCGTTTGTCCTGTGTTTCCATGGGACCAGTCTTGGCTGTCACACTCCACAGAGAGGGTCACAGAGGAGCTGGGCAGAGGACCACTCCCATGAAAGAGATGAGAGAGAATGTATCTTTAACCAGCTAAATAAAACAGAATAAGCGAGGGCCACTACATAAATCACACCTTTCACATCAAAATTATCCAAAGGAAATCACCAGGAAAGTCGCTGCTCAGATACGACGCCACCCTGGCGCCCACAGCACCCACGCAGGCATTCCCGGGACCCGGTCATCCGCCAGGGCCCCAGGGCTCCCCCGCCAGCACCCTTCTTTCGCTGCTGGGTTATGGGAGGATGGACAAGACGCACGTCCCGGTTTAGGGCAGGCTAGCCTTTGCTGCGTCCCGGTCAGACACCTCCCCAGAAGGCTGGGGCGCCCAGCGCGTGTTTGGGGTTGCCGTTCCAAGATCCCAGAGGAGACTCCAGAGGCATCAGAACCAAACCCCTGCTCCTGACCGCGATCCGGTCCCTGGCGGGAGCGCTCTCTGAGTCCGTCTTCCCTCAGGCTGTCTGGGAGGAGAGGAGGGCTTTCTCCCGAGCAGGGTTGTGGGCCTCCTGAGATCCAGCAGAGGTGCTCTCGGGGCTCTGCTCTGCCCCCCACCCTCACCAGGAAGCTGGGCTGTCCCGGGCCCTGTCCTGGCCATGGGGCCAGTGAATTTGCACACTCCTGTCTGCGCCTGCTGGGCTACATCCCCAGCATTTGGGAGCGGCCACAGCCCCAGGCCCTGCAGGTCAGCCCCTGTGAAGCAGCAGCCCCGCCTTCCCGGCAGGTGAGCCGCTGCTGACGACAGAGCCGCCCCTTCCCTGCCTGGAGCCCTGAGTCCACAGAGGAGGAGGCGGGTCCCCACAGACACACGTGTGTGCAGCAGCTCCCAGCCAGCGCACCAGGCCCGGAGACGAGTTCACCAGGCCCTGGACGGGGAGGCCTCGGGCAAGTGTAGGGCGCGCTGAGGCCTTTCTGAGTCCCCAAGCAGGCCGTCGTTGCAGACCCCGGGCCCGGACAGCGGAGGGCCCGTCCTGGAGGGCTTTGTGGCACAGCCTGCAGAGGCCCAGGTGCCAGGCCCCTCCCAGGCGGCTCCCACCCGCCCTCCAGCCCACGGGGGTCACAGCGCAGCCCAGAGCAGCAGACTCACGTGCCGGCACATTTTACTGAACAGGCTTCTCTTTGGAACAGCACAGAAATGGTGAGCGAACCTGGAAAACAGCTGAGGTCAGGGCGCGAGTATAGACAGCGCCCAGTCTGCCCCTCACCCGAGAGACCCGTGACCGGCCCCTGTGGCACTCCCTGCGGACGTGTCTCTCCTGACCCTCCGAAGCCCGCTCTGGGGGCTGTTTGGACAAAGAATTAGCATCCAGCAAAGCCTGGAATACTAGGGAGGAAAACGACAGCAGGTGTAGACTGGGGGGTGGCCCCTAGGCTCTGAGGAAAGGGGGCGGCTGACAGCCTCTGAACCCCCTTGAAACCTCTGCTAGCTCCTGCGGGTGGGAAGAAGCCGTCCACAGGGTGACAGCCACGCTGGGCACCCCCCGGGAAGCTCGCTGAAGTCCCCACTGCGAGATGCGTGTGTGGAGTCCGCCCCGGGGCCCCTCGCTCCTCCCCTGTCTGCGCTCGGGCACTCTCTCAGCCCCGGAGGCGGCCCGGGAGCCCGGCCAGGCCTGGCCAGTGGAGGAACCGCGGGGCGCTCGGGCAACGCCCTGAGGGTCTCTTCGGTGGCATAATCGCCGCGCGGCTGTCGGGCTCCTCTGTGGACAACAGGCTCGTGACACAGGTCCTCGTCGAGCATGTGAGGACACACAGCTGACCTCGTGTGGGCCCTTTGAACTACGACCTCAGCCCAGTGTACACAGCGGGGTCCCACAGGCGTTTTCTGTGACGGCCAAACGGTTGATAGGGCCTCTTCGTGGCCTCAGGGCCCAGTGGCGTCTCCTAGACCGGTTTTTGCCCCCCGAACACAGCCCCGAAGGGCAGATGGCACCTCCGGGGGCACCGCTGGGCCTGCTGCCACGTCTCCTGACTCCCAGCTTCAGAAACTGCCCCCAGCAACCTCAGCTCTTGAACTAAGACACTAGAAGCATGAGGGGGAAAACGAAAGCTTCCGAGCATTGGAGGGAGGTGTCCACGGTTTGTGAACCCCGACTCCTCACGCCAGGCCTAGAGCAGCTGCCCAGCCTGTGGGCCCCACTGACACTGTTTTCTAAACTGTTCTCAGAATCTCAAGGACGTCTGCCCAGTTTCTGGCGTTTTCTGGGTGCACAGCCACACCCCGGTTTGTTCTGCCCCGGGGCAAGCCCCCTCACGGCCTCGGTTACGCCGCCTGAAGCGGTTGCTGCTGGCCTTTCAGAGGAAAGGCTTGTCACGCCCCGCTTGGCTCCCCCCGGAGGGCCAGAGCCTGGCTCCCGGCTGTGTCTGTCCCTCAACACGGTTAATAAAGGGCCGCCGGCGACGTGCTCGTAAGCACAGCGCCCCGGAAGGGAACAACCCTGGGTCTGATAATTAAAATGCAGTGAATTCAGGCAGCTCGGGGAGGTGCCGTCTCTAGTTCGGTCTTACACAAATATTTGCCCTGTCTGTTGTCCCCGAGTCTCCTAAAATGCCGATTCCAGCTTTGTCGCTAATTAGAACAATTCTTATATTTACTTGGGTAATAGCTCCTCTTTATCTCTCCCCGAGTAAATTAAATGCGTATACAAATACACATCACATGCCTAGATGGTTTTCATCCTCTGACCTTTTAAAACTTATCTGAGTCTTTGTAAGAGCGGGGCTCCTCGGGGAGCAGCAGCAAAGGCCAGGTTATTGTGCACCGTTCCCCCAGCCCCGCCACCCCCGCAAGAGAGACAAGGAGCAGGCGAGAGTGGAGGAGGCTGGCCTCAGGTCACCTTCTGAAGGCACCAGCCGGAAGGTGGAGTAAGCAGGCAGGTAGAACTGGGCACCTGGTGCCGTCGCAAAGCACAGGGCGGGTGGAAGTCAAGAAGCGGAGTCACCAGGTTCCGAACCTGGGACGTAACAGCAGAGTGTCCGCAGCGCTGACTCTCGGCCCGACTGGGCGCGTCTCATGGCCGCCATGGGTAAAAGAAGTGAAAGGTGGCACATCCTCCAAAGGTAGGAATGGCTCACCATCCACAGAAGCTGTCAGGAGCGTGACTTTGGAGACCATGCACAGTGCGGTCCCTGGGCTGGTCCCTTGTCCTCTGCCTGTCCTCCCTCCTCTATCCCTTTCTTTGCCCTGATCTCCTTTGTGTCTCCAGCTATGCTCACACCTGCCGAGCCCCTCCTTGGCTGTGGGAGGGGAGCCGACCCTCCAGGCATGCGTAGGTTGGGGCGGAGGGACTCAGCACAGCCTTCACTAACATCAGGGAGAGGACCCCGCTGTACTCCTGAGCTTTGTCCAGGGCCAGCTGTGGCCCGGTATCAAAAGTGTGTCCTTTCAGGCAATAAAACTCAGCTGCCTTCCCTCCAGAGCTGACTAGCTGGCGGGGGTGCACCCGGGTTCACCGGGTCTTCTTTCGTCAGAGCCGTCTGTATTGTCGTCTAAGTCCTTCCTTCCTTCAAGGGGCTACAGTCAAATCGATTTGACTCGGACGAAGTTCAGGAAAAGGATCTGGAAATAAGGCAGGCTCGCCCCACTGGTGAGCGTCTCGGCCGGGCACAGGACCGCGCCACGTTCTATGAAAAATAATTCCCACCTCAAGGATTGCAGGGTGGCCGTGGCACATGCAGGAGCTGGCAGGAAGCCAGGACTCGCCTTGGAGATTGCTGCCCACACCCACGCGTGGACAGCCAGAGGGCTTGGGGCCATCCAAGGGTCCATGCACTGCAGGCCGGCAGCGCAGAATTTTCCAGTATCTCACTTGAGAGAGGCTTGTGCCCAGTAGGACGAAGAACTCTGCTCCTGAAATGCTCCCTCGTCCGCACACTCCGTTCTAGCGACAACGTCCTTAACTGCCGTGAAGGAAAGTAGGCTATGCTGTGACATCGGGGCCTCGCCAAGCTCCAGGCGGGAGGCGGCCCAGCACCAGGGAGCGCCGTGAGACTCGTGGCTGTGTGAGGACGACTGCCGACGAGGACCCGAGAGTCGCAGCGTCCCCCAGAGTGATGTTAATAGCAGAACCCCTGCTGCTGCAGAAACGCGGTCTTCCCTTGAATGAATTTACTTAAAATTAAAGAAAATCACCTAATGCTTTGAAAAGTAGGTACATGTCTCTCTTTTCTGGTTCAAAGATAAGAAAGACCAGGACGGAGAAGAGAAGTTGATGACATAATTCATCACCCTCTGTTTCCGCGTCGACTGGAAGTAAAGCCATATGAGTGTCAGAGAATCGCATGTAACATTCAGAAACATGAAGCAGATTAAAAATCCATATGCTGTTTTTACAAAAATAAACACTGGGAAAATATACAGAATACATAAGCCTGCTGCTCTGAGTTGAGCAGAGCAAGTTCGATGTGTCTGATGTAACGGTGACTGCTCCCAGCCTCCTGATAAACACAGGGTGTGAGAATATCCCCTCCAAACCCATGATTAATACGTTTAATTAGAGACGTTACACCTTGTGATGACTTGACAAGTATCTACTTCAATTAGTAACGGTTCACACACAACCAAATTAATACCGTGCTGCCTTGTTTAATGGCAAAGTTAATCTGAAAACATGATTAAATAAGAACTGCGTTTAAGCGGCCGCGTGCCTCATTCCTCTTTTCCTCCCCGTCCTTCAACACCCACCCCAGCCTCTTCCTCCTCCTTCCTAAATGAAATTGGATTTAAGAGAATCAAAAGGCTTTAAATCAAATCTGCATAAGATCATTCACAAATACAAATAAACATCCCCACGGGTGCCTGGGGGACCTGAGGGTGAGATGGGGCTTTCGTGCTCAGAGGCAGAGCTCTGACCCTGATAAACCCCGGGGTGTCCAGAGCGCCGTCCCTCTAGGGCCCCATCAGCCAACAGGATGGCCTCAGACCTATGGGTGGCTACTTGACGTGTGGACCCCAGGAAAGCTCACTTTGCATGGAAAATAAAAGCAAGTTCTGTTCATTGTTTAGCGTAACACAAAGTGTTAATATCTCCCAAGGGCAGGGACTAAAGCATTTTTCGATGTTCTTGGATTCCAGAGGCAAAACGGAAAGAAGGTGTCTGGGCTGATCTGGAGTCTCTTTAAAGCTGCGGTCCCGCGGTGTTGAAGTTGCCGCCAGGAGAGGCCGTTTTTGTTCTGCAGAAACGGTCTTCCTTGAATGAATTTACTTAAAATTAAAGAAAATCACCTAATGCTTTGAAAAGTAGGTACATGTCTCTCTTTTCTGGTTCAAAGATAAGAAAGACCAGGACGGAGAAGAGAAGTTGATGACATAATTCATCACCCTCTGTTTCCGCGTCGACTGGAAGTAAAGCCATATGAGTGTCAGAGAATCGCATGTAACATTCAGAAACATGAAGCAGATTAAAAATCCATATGCTGTTTTTACAAAAATAAACACTGGGAAAATATACAGAATACATAAGCCTGCTGCTCTGAGTTGAGCAGAGCAAGTTCGATGTGTCTGATGTAACGGTGACTGCTCCCAGCCTCCTGATAAACACAGGGTGTGAGAATATCCCTCCAAACCCATGATTAATACGTTTAATTAGAGACGTTACACCTTGTGATGACTTGACAAGTATCTACTTCAATTAGTAACGGTTCACACACAACCAAATTAATACCGTGCTGCCTTGTTTAATGGCAAAGTTAATCTGAAAACATGATTAAATAAGAACTGCGTTTAAGCGGCCGCGTGCCTCATTCCTCTTTTCCTCCCCGTCCTTCAACACCCACCCCAGCCTCTTCCTCCTCCTTCCTAAATGAAATTGGATTTAAGAGAATCAAAAGGCTTTAAATCAAATCTGCATAAGATCATTCACAAATACAAATAAACATCCCCACGGGTGCCTGGGGGACCTGAGGGTGAGATGGGGCTTTCGTGCTCAGAGGCAGAGCTCTGACCCTGATAAACCCCGGGGTGTCCAGAGCGCCGTCCCTCTAGGGCCCCATCAGCCAACAGGATGGCCTCAGACCTATGGGTGGCTACTTGACGTGTGGACCCCAGGAAAGCTCACTTTGCATGGAAAATAAAAGCAAGTTCTGTTCATTGTTTAGCGTAACACAAAGTGTTAATATCTCCCAAGGGCAGGGACTAAAGCATTTTTCGATGTTCTTGGATTCCAGAGGCAAAACGGAAAGAAGGTGTCTGGGCTGATCTGGAGTCTCTTTAAAGCTGCGGTCCCGCGGTGTTGAAGTTGCCGCCAGGAGAGGCCGTGGGCGCGGCCGAACGTGGGAGAGCCAGCGTCGTCCCCCGGCAGAGGTGGGACTGGGGTCTCACACTGGCACACCACCCGACCTTCTCCTTCCCCATCGCCAGCCAGCCCGAAGGGGCCCTTCTTCAGCGAAGCCCACCCGGTGGCTGCAAGAGGCAGCGGGAGGAGGCACGTTCAGGCCGCACAGCAGGCCCCGAGCCCGTCCCGCGCGACCCCAGCGAGGCGGGGGAGCTGGCTGTAGACACCCCAGCACCCTCCCTGTGCCTCCCGGGGCCTGCCAGGACAGGCTGTGAAGGAGGCTGGCGTGAACGCCCTCACAGGGAGGAATTGGTTGTTTTCTACAAAGACTAACAACTTTTACAGCCCGAACAGTGATCCTCGTACCTTGGTGTGGGTCAGAAATCCTGTGCTTTGGAGACACAGGCACAGTCAGTAACAGCAACAGCCGGCACTGGGCACCTAGCACCAGGCGCTGTTTCAGCGGCTGCATTTTGATTTCTCTGCAAGGTGATGAGGAGTAAGCAGAGATGTGCCAATAAATATGTAACCGCTGGTTCTGTGGAAACACAAAATCCCTGATTCATAGCAATTGCCAGTTTCTCTGGAGGAAATATTGCAATGACGGCCAACTCCAAACTGCCGTGTGACCTCACCACATGGCGAGGGCAAGAGCTGAGCGCTGGCTCTCATCCCATTTCACTGGTGGAGACGCAAAGGCACAAACAGTCCCAGACTTTCCAAACCAGAGTTCTCGCCAGGAGCATCAGAGCGGCGCCTCCTAACCCCTGCAGTTGCACCGTGGGTGTGAAAGTCTCAGGAGAAGTGACTGCCCAGGGCCGCGCTGGGTGCGGCCACCGCAGCTCAGAGCAGAAGGCACCCGGGGCCCAGGCATGTGTCCTTGGCTGAGCTGGTGTCAGCCAAACATTATGGAGACAATTTGGAGGAGATGGAAAGTGGAATGCTGGGGCCCGAAGGAATATCAGACTCCACCTGGATGCCAGAATGAAGGCAGCATGTTGGAATCCAGCCCCCCATCTTCCCACCACCAGAGGAAGAGAAACTAGGAACCCCATCCCCGCCTCCGAGCCCTCTACCAATTTCCCCAAAGATCATTCTCAAACTTGTTGGAGTCAGGGATCCTTTTGTGTGCTTACAAATTATGGAGGGCCCCCCAAATGACTTTTATAAATATGTCTGTGTGTAAATATATGTATACTTACATGTGCATCGATAGGTGGGCGGCGCTAGTGGCAAAGACCCCCCCCTCCGGCCAGTGCAGGAGACACAAGAGATGCAGGTTCGATCCCTGGGTGGGGAAGATCCCCTGGGGAAGGGCAGGGCCACCCACTCCAGTGGTCTTGTCTGGAGAATCCCAAGGACAGAGGAGCCTGGAGGGCTGCAGTCCAGGGGGTCACATAGAGTCAGACACACACACATATAGGTAGATAAGGTTTCTAAATGTTTATTAAGTCATTCATTTAAAATAAAATAGCAAATGTACTGCATATTAACGTATACATCCTTTTCAGGAAAAATCATTAACTTTGTAAATGATTTTACAAATTAAAATTTGTAAAAACAAATTTTAATGAAAACATTTTTCAGAAAAGAAAGGAGGTTTTATCCTACGTTGTTGCAAATCTCTTTGGTGTCCAGCTCGAGAGGTGGCTCCTGCACTCACATCTGCTCTGCCTTGGACCTTCTGCAGCAGCATGCCGGTCCGGTTCGAGGGTGTGGGGACACCCAGCCTAGCTCACACATCAGCTCGGGGCCGGGAAAGCAGGGGGGCGGTAGTGCCTCTTCAGGCGAAGCTGGATGTTCTTTGACGCTACGTCAGTCCTTGAGGAGCAGCTTGAAGTGCATCGGTCTCTCTACCATGATGCTGGAGCATCAGACATCAGTCACTCAAAGGTACGACTCCCCTGAGTTGTGCAGACAGGCCTCCTGGCGCTGATGCTTTCACTCTCTCATATTAAGATCACCTTCCTAGTACTATCTCACTAGGAAGCTGTAGGTCTTTCTGCTCAGTCACTAAGTCACGTCTGACTCTTTGCAGCCCCACGGACTGCAGCACGCCAGGCTGCTCTGTCCTTCACTATCTCCAGGAATTTGCTCAAACTCATGCCTTGAGTGGTTGATGCCATCCAGCTCTCTCGTCCTGTGTCGCCCCCTTCTCCTCCTGCCCTCAGTATTTCCCAGAATCAGGGTCTTTTCCAATGATTCAGCTTTTTGCATCAGTGGCCAAAATATTGGTGCTTCAGCATTGGTCCTTCCAATGACTAGTCAGGGTTGATTTCTTTTACGACTGTCTGGTTTGATCACCTTGCTTATAGTGGTAGATAAAAGATTTCCAAAATTCTAGTTTTTCCTTCAAACCTCAAAGTTTATCATTGGCTAGTAAACACCCCCAATTCTCTTCCTTAAAGAAACAGACTCTTGGGCTTCCCTGGTGGTCTAGTGGGTAAGGACACTGCCTTGCAGCGCAAGGGGCGCCGGTTCCATCCCTGGCCTGGGAAGATCCCACATGCCACGGAGCGACTGGACCGATGTGTCCAACTCCCGAGCTGGAGCTCTGGTGTGCGTGCGCCCAGAGCCGGTGCTCTGCAATGAGAGAGGCCACCGCGATGGGAGGCCCACACAGGGCAAAAGAACAAAGATGGATGAAAATAGATAAAAGAAAGGCAAATAGAAGTGGCCAAAAAATAAAAAAAGAATAAAAAAAAGAGAGAGAGACTCTTTCCTGCACATTGGAGACAGTCTCTGTCACTGGGTCGAGTCTAGAAAACCACGGTTTTCTGTTCGCGGGTCTGGCAGGTGACAACGCTGTCCCGCAGAAGGCAGCCAGTCCAGCAATCCCTAGCCCGTGTCCTCCCCTGGGGACGGCTGCCACCAGGCGCGACTGAAAGGGACCGCCTTCACCTCCCAGGCGAGCCCACGACCTGTCCTTCTCCGGGGCCACAACGAAACGCCGGCAATCGTCTGCCGCTTGCTCTTCACGGGCGGGGGCAAGGTGTGGAGAAACACCCCTGGCCAGGGACTGCGCGGCGGCTGCTACGGCTTTGGCTCCATCAGAGCAGCAGGGAAAGGGGCCCAAAGCCCAGGACCATGAGGACCTCGGCCACCAGGAGCGGTTTGAGGGAAGAAACAGACACTCAGCAAGGTCGGTCCCGGGAACCACCCGCGTGGAGAGGAATTACGGTGGCCACTCACCCCGCAAGGCTCTCACCCGGCTTAGGGCTCCCTCTCCTCCTCCTGGTGGAGAAGCCTGGGGAAGTGAGTCCTGCAGGTCATGACCCCTTGTTGCACTGCTGCAAAGCCAAATCCCTGCATCAGTCACCGCCTGGCCCTGCCGTGAGCCGGAGTCCCCCAACAGCCAGACGGGAGGGTCTGGACCACAGTCCATGTCTCCCTGGAGAGGCTGCGGCAGGGCAGAGGCCCGGACACCACACCTCGGAGCCTCTTTTTTCTCACCTGTCGGTGGGAAGAACAACAGCGCCACGCCCTCCCCCCCAGGGAATCTTACGACAATTAAAGGGGTGATGCGCGGAGGAGGCTGGGGCCCCGGTTGACCTGGAGGGGCCCCGTCAGCCACCGTCACAGCCAGGTGTACCACCTGCTCACTGTGGGAATGGCCTGCCGAGGAGATGCCCATGCCTTGCTGCCTTCACCGGCCGACAACCAGAAGGAAAATCCCACCTGGAATGCCGGGAGCCGTGTAATTGAGTCGGTGGCGCCCAGCATGCACTGCCGACTGAGGTTATGTAAACTCTGCTAATTTATTAGTGAGGGAGTGGCAGGCGGAGGATCAGGGTTGATTTGTTCATGTCTGGGACCAGGAAGAAGTCATGGTTTTCAAGTCTGACCATGTCAGACTCTGACGGTTAAATGGGCAGCCCTCACGCTAATCCCCATGAGAGCAGGCAGGGAGGGGGTGCGGCCGAGCAGGAAGTGGGGGACTGGCCCTGAGCCGACCCTTCTGCACGCCAGCCCCTCGCCATCAGCGGCAGCACCAGCTCCGCCGGCCCTCCCAGCTAGCACCTGCCAGCCCCCGTGCACCCGGGTGGGCGTCGACACAGACACAGCTTTCCAGAAAAGCCGTTGAGGACTGACGGGCAGAAGTGCGTGTTTGTGTTTGCAAGGAGAGGAAGGGCAGCAAGGGAACACTGATTCCATTCTAATAAAATACCTGTGAGATTCTCAGTTAGGAAAGCTCTTAGCCGCAAGTGACAGGACATTGACCCACAGTGGCTTTAAAAGCAGGGCTCAGGGGCTTCCCTGGTGGCTCAGTGGTAAAGAATCTGCCTGCCGGTGCAGGAGGCACAGGTTTGATCTCCCCTGGAGAAGGGAATGGAAACCCACTCCAGTATTCTTGACTGGGGAGCAAGCCTGCGGGGCTACAGTCCATGGGGTTCAAAGAGTTAGACTCAACTGAGCATCTGAACAACAATCAATATTCCACTGAGTGGCGTCAGAACAAGGCAGAGCCCAGAGCAAAGCCCTTGGAGACGGGGCAGACGGGCCTCAGAGCTGGGCGGGGGCTGGGGTCCTGGGACCAGAGGCAGCAAGGAGCCGGGGGCGGGAGTGGCTGCAAGGACAAGCGCCCCGGCCGCCTGAAGCTGGTGGGGTTTGAACACAGGAAGCCAGGAGGCCCCGAGTGTCCCGTGTTCTCCCGTGCACCGAGGAGGCGACGAGAAGCAAGGACAGGCCGCCAGAGGGGTGGTCCTCACTAGGGGCCGTGGCAGCCCGGTCTCAGGGTCAGGAAGGACGGGGCTGGAGACCCACTCGAGGACAGGAGCACGACCAGTTAGGTACAGGCCTGCGACTTCAGCATCCCCACTGGCCTGAAAGCGCGGCACCCCGAGGTCGGGGTGAGGAAGGGCACAGACCAGCGCCTGAGGACAAGGAGCAGCACTCCAGAATCTTCCACGTCATCCCCAGGCACGAAGGGTGCCGCCTGGGCTCCGCTGAGACACTGGGCGTCTGGGCTCAAGGGGGCCGAGGCTCCTCCGGCTCCAGCCTCGGGGCCTGGCGTGTCCAGCGGGCTGCCCTGAGCGCTCGAGCCAGAGCGGCGGCACAGCCCTGCCTGCATGTCCGGTGGTGGCGTCCGTGGACCACCCGGCTCTCCCTGCGTCCCCCGTCCTGCTTCCTGAGGGAGGACGTCCCCAGACAAAGCCTGACCCCAGTGACCAGCCTACCAAACCACCGTCTGACATTTCCTTCTGCCTCCACCCACGTGTTTGAACTTCCCCTTAGGGAGAAGAGAAAGCAGGCCGCGGGGCGAGAGAGGGGCTTCACGTCCAGGCGAGAAGCCGTGGCACTGTAAACCACACTGAGTGTGCGAGTAGGGAAACCTGGATCTACTGTGGAACTCTCTCTGTACACACATTTCCGTGCCAAATGTTTCACAGACACCTGTTCGTATGTGAGGCTGGGATTCATCCTGAGACGCACACTTGGTCTGTCTGGAGTCTGCCACGGAGGTCCCGGACACGCAGAAAGTCCCGAGCGTTGAGGAAGCTGCCTGTGTCTTGTCAACGAGGTGACCTTGGAAGCACCGGGGGAGGGCTGGCGGCCAGCAGAGCCCACGAGCCTGGAGGCTGAGCGGGCTCTGTCACGGCCCCCCGCTCCTGGGGCTGGAGTTTGCATTGATCTCCGGCGGCCGGTGATCCGATCAGCCATGCCCACTGAGCAAAGCCTCTGTCAGCCCCGGAGGACAATGCTGGGAGCCCCAGCGCTGGGGAGCCCGAGGCCGTCTGGGGACAGCGCTCCTGGGGTGACAGAAGCCTCTGCCTCTCACCTCCCCTACAACCCGAGGCCCATCCTTTACAGCAGACCGGTCTGGCCAGCAAAGCGTCTCTCAGAGCTCTGTGAGCTGGTCCACCAGACCGACGGGACCCGGGCAGGGAGCCTCGCCTCTGGAGCTGGTTGGTCAGACGCACAGGAGACGCTGGGGCTTGTGACTGGGTCTCGGGCCACCCTGTGGGGCTGCGCCCTGCCCCTCAAGGTCTGACGCCGTCCCTGGGAGGGTGGGCTAGGGCTGTAGAAGGTGCTGGACCGAGGAGGCGCCCACATTAGGTCAGCAGAAGCCCCCAGGCATCCCCCCGGCAGGTGTGAAGACCAGGGCATCTGAAAGCAAATGTCCCCAGCTCAGGAATCCTTCAGTGGTCTGCCGCACTGTGTGGGCACCCATTGTTTTCCGAGACGTCCGTTCCTTTGCTCCGATTCTCAAAGGGGTTCCCGTCCACAGAAGGTTTAAGGGTAATTCTCTTACATGAACCATCTCTAGACCTTTACTCGAATATTTTGTTAATATTAATAACTCAATAAAAAAGGTTAAAATGACCCTAACTTAGACTATTTAATGTGACTTGGTAAAAATTCTAATTTATAGACATTAAAAAATAAGTGGAACTTGAACTTTTCTTAACAGAACCAGGTATTAATGTTTACATCTAGTTTTTAAGGAAAACATACAAAATAATATTTATATTCTTTTGAACATAAATGGATGCATCAAGGAGCCGTAAGACAATTGGTTCTCTTTAAAAAAAAAACTTGTAAGCAAATTCCCATAGTTTTCCTTTGCTCTTAATTTAATTACAAAATCCTTTCTTTTGCTGGGAGTTCAAGGTGAATCTATTCAACTTGTGTCTAAATTGCCACACATGTCCTCAGAAAGACCTCAAGCCAATTGGTTTGCTCTGCAAATGCAGTTGGTCAGATACCAGCTACCAAACCAGGCGACAGCTGGTGTCGAAGCCGATTGATACCAATACTACATAACCTCATTGTCAAGAATAAAGGAGAAAGATGCGTCCAGAAGCTCACCGGGTGCCGTGCTGGGGGCTGGAGCAGGAGGGTCCTGACGGCAGTGGGTGCGCCCGGGGGCCCGGAGCCCCAGTGGACACAGCCACAGGCCCGCGCCCACTCACACCCTCCTGTTCCCTGAACCTCTCTTTGCCCCGCCCCACGCTGCCCGCCAAGCACCGGGGCTAGCACCGCCTCACCTGTCACAGCACCCTTTGCGCTGTTTTGTAATTACCTCCCGCGCCTCTCCAGCCCTGGCTGCAGGCCCCCGCTCGGAAGGTTCTGACACAGGCTCGGGGCTCCAGATGCCACCGCCTGGGGGAAGGGAGGGTCCCTTCGTGAGTCAAATGTAAACAGGCAGGGGCCTGAGCACACCTCCGAGACCTGCCGCCCCTTCCTCGTGAAAGCACAACTCGAGGACTTCCAGGTTGCAGAGCCGCCTGACTCCGTCCACGCCCACCAGCGACCAGACGCCCATCGCTCACTGCCGCCCAGCCCCGGGCCCGGCCGGGGGTCAGACGTGTCCCTGCAGGCCTGCCTTGCACAAGCCTGCGGTTCCTCTGCTCTCGTCGACGGGAGCCTTGCCGGGCAAGCGGTTTGTACGCTGTGCAGCTGCCTGGACGGTTAAAACCTGAGCAGGGCACGTCTGCGTCTCGGGGAGAGGTTTCCGGCCCGGGTCGCTCACCCTCGCGGCATCGCCAGCTGGCAGTGCTGCCCACGGCCTCTGATGGACCCCTCTGAGGCTGCGGCAATAAGAACGGCAAGGTCCATCAAACCCATGCCACCTGGAGGGTCCCCGCCGGCCAACCGAGAGGGGCCGTGGCTCCAGGTCCCCTGAGAGTGATGTGGAAACGCGTCTGGACCTGGAAACAGAGATGCGCCCAACAAGCCAAGCAGAGCGAGGCAGAGTCCCCAAGGAGCCCAGGGGAAGCCGTGCCGCCTGAGGGGAGCGCAGCGGCGGCGAGGCCAGCTCCCCCGTGTCCACCCCCTGCGTCGGCCCACGTGCCGGGCAGCAGCGCGGCCTCCAGGCTGCTCCCGTCCCCCGTCTGTCCTGGTGCCCCTGCGGCTTGGCCCGCGCACCCTTCTCGCTGGCCTCAGGTCTCCGTCAGATCAAAGGCTGCGCTGAGGTCAATAAATCAGCTCTAATGAGAAAATCGGCCAGTCGTGCTCCTGCCCTGCTGGACGTCAGGGTGGGGAGCCGCAGGCAGGCACTGCCCTGGGCGGGGCGGCCCTGACGGAGTCGCCCCGCGCCTGCCGGGACCTGTCCTGGGGCAACTTGGCTCAGCCGGCACCTCCACTGCTGCCCGGGCTTGGGCTCCCCGCGAGGACGTGGAGCCCCTCCTGTGAAACCCCTGCAGGCCCCGCCGGAAGGTTCTGACACAGGCTCGGGGCTCCAGATGCCACCGCCTGGGGGAAGGGAGGGTCCCTTCGTGAGTCAAATGTAAACAGGCAGGGGCCTGAGCACACCTCCGAGACCTGCCGCCCCTTCCTCGTGAAAGCACAACTCGAGGACTTCCAGGTTGCAGAGCCGCCTGACTCCGTCCACGCCCACCAGCGACCAGACGCCCATCGCTCACTGCCGCCCAGCCCCGGGCCCGGCCGGGGGTCAGACGTGTCCCTGCAGGCCTGCCTTGCACAAGCCTGCGGTTCCTCTGCTCTCGTCGACGGGAGCCTTGCCGGGCAAGCGGTTTGTACGCTGTGCAGCTGCCTGGACGGTTAAAACCTGAGCAGGGCACGTCTGCGTCTCGGGGAGAGGTTTCCGGCCCGGGTCGCTCACCCTCGCGGCATCGCCAGCTGGCAGTGCTGCCCACGGCCTCTGATGGACCCCTCTGAGGCTGCGGCAATAAGAACGGCAAGGTCCATCAAACCCATGCCACCTGGAGGGTCCCCGCCGGCCAACCGAGAGGGGCCGTGGCTCCAGGTCCCCTGAGAGTGATGTGGAAACGCGTCTGGACCTGGAAACAGAGATGCGCCCAACAAGCCAAGCAGAGCGAGGCAGAGTCCCCAAGGAGCCCAGGGGAAGCCGTGCCGCCTGAGGGGAGCGCAGCGGCGGCGAGGCCAGCTCCCCCGTGTCCACCCCCTGCGTCGGCCCACGTGCCGGGCAGCAGCGCGGCCTCCAGGCTGCTCCCGTCCCCCGTCTGTCCTGGTGCCCCTGCGGCTTGGCCCGCGCACCCTTCTCGCTGGCCTCAGGTCTCCGTCAGATCAAAGGCTGCGCTGAGGTCAATAAATCAGCTCTAATGAGAAAATCGGCCAGTCGTGCTCCTGCCCTGCTGGACGTCAGGGTGGGGAGCCGCAGGCAGGCACTGCCCTGGGCGGGGCGGCCCTGACGGAGTCGCCCCGCGCCTGCCGGGACCTGTCCTGGGGCAACTTGGCTCAGCCGGCACCTCCACTGCTGCCCGGGCTTGGGCTCCCCGCGAGGCAGAGGACGTGGAGGGCCTGTGCGCGGCTGCCCTCGGGCTGCCAGGGTCCCTCTGGGGGTCCCTGCGGAAGTTCAGAGCTGCGGTCAGGGAAGCCGACGCTGGGTCTCCCCCTGGCTCTCTCAGAGGGGCTGGGCTGTGGGAAACCAGATGGTTCCAGGCGCCATCTGCCCGTGCCCAGCCACACTGAGGCCGGCTCGGTGGCCACCCTCCCCCCTGGGGCTCAGGGTCCTCCCTAATCCAGCCCCTCCTGCCCCAGCCTTCACCTGGTCAGGAATCCAGAGCTAATTTTCCTGGATTTGCTTTCAACCCAGATCTTCTGGGGCCCACGTGGTGACCTCGTATCTTCATCTCAAGTTGCTCACAGCAGCGTCCTTGAACTATAGAGAGTCCTCCTGCCAGAATTTCGTCCCTCGTTTTGCTCCGCTTGGTCGTTAGTATGGATCTGCTTCAAATTTTCTGGCAGTCACATTAACCAGAGATCCCAGTCCGTAGGATGACACGGTCTGGCTGGGAGTGTCGCCTCCACTAATGACCAGTGCCCATGGCTTCCTGGCAACTGCACCAGGTTTGCCTGAGCGAGACCGAACAGGTTAAAACAGTGGATGGGAATCAAGGAGCACTCCCGAATCTGTCGTCCCAGGTAAGGTGATGGCACTTGTTCAGACTGATCGGAGAATCTCAGTGAACTGGACACGGAGTAAAACCTCTGCTCCTGGACGGGCTTTCCAGTTGTCCGTTTTTTTGCCTGCTGAGTGTTCGCAAGAGTCTGGGTTTGGTGGATGGTGTTGAAAAGCACCGGCTTCTCGCTTCTTGGGCCCAGAAGTCTTCCCTCCTAGCAGGGAGGCTCACCAGAAAGTGGCGTGGCCTCAGGGACAGCTCTGCCTTCACCCCGCAGGCTGGCGCTCCCGCTCCTGGCAGGCAGAGGCAGGGTGTCCTAGGTGCCCCAGAAGGCAGGGTCCCCCAGCCCCCACGGCCACAGAGCACCGCCTGCTCCAGCCTGCGCGTGAGTTCCCATCACCCTGCGCCTCCCTTGGCCTGTCCCACAGCCTCTTTGCTTTCATGTCAGTCAAACACATGTGCTTATCCCTCTGGGCGGGACCCACGGGGAGACCCTCCTGCCTTCTGTCCACTCTGGGGCTGTGGCTTCGCAGGGAGGTGAAAACGCCTGGAGCGGCCCGGGGTCCCCAACACTAACCATGCCACTGGCAGGGGGACTCATCCAGACTCAGATGATGTTTCTGTTTCATCATGAGGCTCAGAGAAGCGAGTCAAATGGGTCCATCGAGCAACACGTGTGTGGGTCCCAGTGCCCGGTGCAAACTTGTCACACGGGACCAGGCCCCTTTCTGAAGGGCACCTGCGCCTGCCACTTGCAGGGCCTCCTGGCGAGAGTCACCTCCTCGGCGTCCCTGCTCCCCGGAGGCCAAGCCGGGCCTCCGCCGAGGCTGCTTCCTGCACTTTCTTTCTTCCCTTTGCAATTTCAAAATAAAATGACAGTAGTTAGGGTCCGTAGTGGATCTGCTTCAAATTTTCTGGCAGTCACATTAACCAGAGATCCCAGTCCGTAGGATGACACGGTCTGGCTGGGAGTGTCGCCTCCACTAATGACCAGTGCCCATGGCTTCCTGGCAACTGCACCAGGTTTGCCTGAGCGAGACCGAACAGGTTAAAACAGTGGATGGGAATCAAGGAGCACTCCCGAATCTGTCGTCCCAGGTAAGGTGATGGCACTTGTTCAGACTGATCGGAGAATCTCAGTGAACTGGACACGGAGTAAAACCTCTGCTCCTGGACGGGCTTTCCAGTTGTCCGTTTTTTTGCCTGCTGAGTGTTCGCAAGAGTCTGGGTTTGGTGGATGGTGTTGAAAAGCACCGGCTTCTCGCTTCTTGGGCCCAGAAGTCTTCCCTCCTAGCAGGGAGGCTCACCAGAAAGTGGCGTGGCCTCAGGGACAGCTCTGCCTTCACCCCGCAGGCTGGCGCTCCCGCTCCTGGCAGGCAGAGGCAGGGTGTCCTAGGTGCCCCAGAAGGCAGGGTCCCCCAGCCCCCACGGCCACAGAGCACCGCCTGCTCCAGCCTGCGCGTGAGTTCCCATCACCCTGCGCCTCCCTTGGCCTGTCCCACAGCCTCTTTGCTTTCATGTCAGTCAAACACATGTGCTTATCCCTCTGGGCGGGACCCACGGGGAGACCCTCCTGCCTTCTGTCCACTCTGGGGCTGTGGCTTCGCAGGGAGGTGAAAACGCCTGGAGCGGCCCGGGGTCCCCAACACTAACCATGCCACTGGCAGGGGGACTCATCCAGACTCAGATGATGTTTCTGTTTCATCATGAGGCTCAGAGAAGCGAGTCAAATGGGTCCATCGAGCAACACGTGTGTGGGTCCCAGTGCCCGGTGCAAACTTGTCACACGGGACCAGGCCCCTTTCTGAAGGGCACCTGCGCCTGCCACTTGCAGGGCCTCCTGGCGAGAGTCACCTCCTCGGCGTCCCTGCTCCCCGGAGGCCAAGCCGGGCCTCCGCCGAGGCTGCTTCCTGCACTTTCTTTCTTCCCTTTGCAATTTCAAAATAAAATGACAGTAGTTAGGGTCCTCTGAACATCTCCTGCAATGCAAAACAGACAACCAAACAAACCAAAAGGGCCAGGACACTTTGATAAAGACAGAGGAGCCTGATCTTCAACCCAGAAGTTTGGTGTGGAAGGAGGCCACGGTGCTCGCGGCTCAGCTCACCCCCAGCACGCCCCGGCTCTCCTTGAGCGAGCGGGGGCAGCGATGGGGCAGAATCTCCTGGGACTAGAAGACAAAGAAATATTTTTAGATCGCTTTCCCCTCCCTTGTTCCAGCCACAGGGTACCTCTTGCCAAACGGAATGTAAGACTTTCTGCAGCTCCTCCTGCGTGCCGGGCGTAAACAGGGCTGAGGACTTGACAGGCCCTGCCCAGCCGAGATCCAGGACAGACCTCAGTGCTGTGCCAGCCAGATCCCAGGTGACTCAGGTAACTGGAGACACCCTATCATCAAAGCATGAGTTATTCTGGGGCCCTGAACCCACAGCAAAACATTAGACAATAACCAGCCTATTAATAAGAGATGAAAGTGTTATTTTTAGACTAGGTTAACCTAGAGAAAGGTTGACTCAGTTGTGGCTTCTTCAGATGACCAGGCTGGTGCGCTCGGGCCGCTCGCCTGCAGGCAGCCAGCCAGCTCAGACTCTTCCCCACCGCCTGCGGGAAAAGTAGACGCGCGGTCTGGGTCAGCATCACACTGCGGACAAAATGCGTTCTCTTGAAAACATCTTGAAGTCAGCTCCAAACTCTGTGCAAACTAAGGGCTGTGAGGGTACTACAAGATACCAGCAAGCTGGGCTCAGACTGCAGCTTCACAAGGAGTTGCCATCTGCTCATCCCCTTCTCCGTCTTCCTAGATGGGCACGGCAGGGTGGTAAGGGTGCCCACGACACAGGGCAGGAAGGGCCGCTGTCAGCTGTGCCAGCAAGATTTACCTAGGCGTCGCTTCTCAGTTCCCATGCGGATCTAATGTAGAATGAGGAAGAATAACAGAATCTCCTTTGTCAGAAACAAAAGTCTCTCTACTTCTTTAAATAATTTCAGCAGCCCTAGCAATTAAATAGACAACCTGGTACGTTCCTAGTGCAGATGGGGCACCAGGACCAGAGGACCCATCCTCACAGAACACTCTCCTACGGATTCTGGAAAGAAACCCAATTTTCCTCATGTTGATTTCCGTGCTGAGACTCAGGAGGCAGCATCTACTTCATCATCCAGGTGGGCTCAGGGAGACCAGGGGCGAGAAGTGAGCTTGTGGCGTGCGGTGTTGCTCTGGGCTCTCCGCCCCGGCTCCAGCAGAGCGGCCTGTGTCAGCCCGACCGTCCCGCCGAGGGTGAGGACGAGCTCCGGGCACGTGTGAAACACGCTGTGGGAAGACAGCAGACGGCAGCCGCGTCAGCAGGACTCGAGGCACAGGCGCTGGGAGGAGAAGGAAGCCCAGCAGAGCACGGCCTGCTTCCTGGCTATTCCCATGGAAGTATCTGCCACCTTCCAAGCAGAGACTCGGCGCGTTCACAGGGGGTCAGGTGAGAGTCCGGGCCTCTCTGCCAGGTCCTGCCCTGCGCGTGACCAGAGTCCAGGGCACCCAGGGGAGAAGGTCGGTGGAGCGGCTGCAAAGCTGAGCAGTGCTGTCAGGACGCCCGGGGTGCCCGAGAGAAAGGAGGGGCTCCTGAGGGCGGGACCTTGAGAGAGAACCTGGAGGGCACCCTGAGGGCCCGGCCCCGCAGGTGAGGGGGCACCAGGAACCGTCCTGTCCACCAGGATGTGGATGGCCAAAGCTCCTGATGGGACCCGGGTGAGCTGACCCCATATAATTGCCTATTAGGAGGAGAGAAACCTTCATGAAAGACATAACATTCAGAGTCTACAACTTTTGTGCACAGTATCCAGCATCCAACATAAATTATCAGGAGTCCCAGTAAATAGGACAGAATGAATGAAAACCAGGAGAAAATTGAAGACCATAGAAACAACTTCCTGGGTGATCTGGGTGTTTTTATTATCAGGCGGAATGTTTAAGTAGCTGTGGTGAATAGTTAAGAGAAGACATGGAAAAGACAGAGAACTGACATTTTTAAAAAAGCTAGAGACAAAATACATAATTCTCACCATGAAGAAGGCAGGTATGAGCTCAAGAGTGAACTGAGCAGAGCCAGGAGAGAATGAGGGAAACGCGTTTCTAGGAAGACTGACCAAAGAGAGGAAAATACTGAGAAAACCTACCTGAGACCTGAGAAACCCAGCAGAAAGGCGCAACATCTGTGGAGCTCGAGTTGCAGGGGAAGAGAGACAGGCAGGGGCAGAAGCAATATTTGAGGGAGAACTGGCCAAGAAATTTCCCCCAATGATAAAAAACATGAACCCACATATCTAAGACGCTCTATGACATGGAAGCAGGATACACAGTGGTGGAGAAACACGCCTACATCCGAGGTACTCCACGCTGAACATGTCAGAGATCAACACACCGAAACGAAACTAAAATGCACCTTCAGAGCAGCTGCAGGCACATTCCATTCAAGGAAGCAAAGGCATACTCGCGGCTGATGCTTTTTAAATTTTTAATGTTATTTTTAAAATTTATTTCTATTTTTAAAATTTATTATTTGTTTATTTTCGGCTGTTCTGGGTTTTCACTGCTCTTCTCTAGTTGCAGGGCATGGGGGCCACTCGCTACTTGAGGTGAGCAGGCCTTCTGCTGCAGTGACCGCTCCTGTGGAACTCGGGCTCCAGGGCACGCAGGCTTCAGTTGCTGCGGCCCAGGGGCTCCATAGTTGCGTCTCCGAGGCTCTAGAGCACAGGCTCCACAGCTGTGGCTCATGGGCCTAGTTGCTCCGCAGCGTGGGATCCCGATCAGGATCGAACCCGGGTGAGCTGACCCCATATAATTGCCTATTAGGAGGAGAGAAACCTTCATGAAAGACATAACATTCAGAGTCTACAACTTTTGTGCACAGTATCCAGCATCCAACATAAATTATCAGGAGTCCCAGTAAATAGGACAGAATGAATGAAAACCAGGAGAAAATTGAAGACCATAGAAACAACTTCCTGGGTGATCTGGGTGTTTTTATTATCAGGCGGAATGTTTAAGTAGCTGTGGTGAATAGTTAAGAGAAGACATGGAAAAGACAGAGAACTGACATTTTTAAAAAAGCTAGAGACAAAATACATAATTCTCACCATGAAGAAGGCAGGTATGAGCTCAAGAGTGAACTGAGCAGAGCCAGGAGAGAATGAGGGAAACGCGTTTCTAGGAAGACTGACCAAAGAGAGGAAAATACTGAGAAAACCTACCTGAGACCTGAGAAACCCAGCAGAAAGGCGCAACATCTGTGGAGCTCGAGTTGCAGGGGAAGAGAGACAGGCAGGGGCAGAAGCAATATTTGAGGGAGAACTGGCCAAGAAATTTCCCCCAATGATAAAAAACATGAACCCACATATCTAAGACGCTCTATGACATGGAAGCAGGATACACAGTGGTGGAGAAACACGCCTACATCCGAGGTACTCCACGCTGAACATGTCAGAGATCAACACACCGAAACGAAACTAAAACGCACCTTCAGAGCAGCTGCAGGCACATTCCATTCAAGGAAGCAAAGGCATACTCGCGGCTGATGCTTTTTAAATTTTTAATGTTATTTTTAAAATTTATTTCTATTTTTAAAATTTATTATTTGTTTATTTTCGGCTGTTCTGGGTTTTCACTGCTCTTCTCTAGTTGCAGGGCATGGGGGCCACTCGCTACTTGAGGTGAGCAGGCCTTCTGCTGCAGTGACCGCTCCTGTGGAACTCGGGCTCCAGGGCACGCAGGCTTCAGTTGCTGCGGCCCAGGGGCTCCATAGTTGCGTCTCCGAGGCTCTAGAGCACAGGCTCCACAGCTGTGGCTCATGGGCCTAGTTGCTCCGCAGCACGTGGGATCCTCCCAGATCAGGGATCGAACCCGGGTCTCCTGCCTTGGCAGGCAAACTCTTCACCACTGAGCCAGGGAAGTCCCGCGGCTGACTTTTCAAAAACACCCAGTGGGATGCAGAAGACGCTATGACGGCATCCGTAAACAGGGGAAGAAGATGGTTGCCGAACTCCAGATGGAGAAAAGCATCTTTTAAACGAAGCGGAATACAGCACGCAGTCAAGCCTGTGGACCTCGAGCGCCAGGGCGCAGCTTTAGACACACGCGAAACCGCAGCGCGTGCCCCTCGCTCCTCCGCGCGTCCAGGCCGCCACAGCCCCCAGGAGCCAGGCCGGGCGGGGACGCGCGCTGTCGGGAAGAGCAGCCCACCGGCGCCTCCCCTGTCCTCGCTCCAGTCTACAGCTCCAGCCAGCCTCCGCCGCTGGCCTCAGGTGCATAAAACGCCATGCCCACGAAACTGGGTCTCCACTAAGTAACCTCTACGGTGGCTCAGAAACATGAGAGAAGGACGTCCAGTGGATCACTGGCTCCACCCGGCCCCTGATGGCCTTCCTGGTGCTCCAGCTCCGGAGGGCGGCTCGGGGTGAAGCGCGGCCCTGGGAGGAGACGTGCCGGGGCCATCTGAAAGCCTTCCTCTAGCGAAGTCCCCAGGGAGCGAGGGGGCGCTCACAGGCTTTGGGGACAAGGCTTCACACGGGCCATGTCCCGGTTGGATGACCACGGCGCCGAAACTCTCTGCGCCTCTCTGCTACCTGGGCAGACGAGCCCCTCGGAGATGCAGGAAGATTACATTGGATCAAGTATGGGTCTGTGGGCCAGCGCATGACCGTGTCGCTGACCCCAAGAGAGGAGGAATGGTTTCGGGCGTGCAGGCTTGTCGGCGAGCTGGGCGTGAGGAAGATGCTGGGGCACGGAGCGCTGAGTGGAGAGACAGCAGATGGCCTGTGCTCCAGGGAGGACGGCGAGGAGGGGCTGGGCGCCGACGAGAGCAGGGTGTCTCTCCACCCGCTTTCTGTGCTGTGAGCCGCAAGCTGGGGTTGCCTTAGAGATGGCGCAGCACTAGCCACCAGCAGAAATCGGCAACTTCACCACTGAGCCTAGGGAAGTCCGGCGCTGACGGGATTTCAGATCGAACCCGGGTCTCCTGCCTTGGCAGGCAAACTCTTCACCACTGAGCCAGGGAAGTCCCGGCTGACTTTTCAAACACCCAGTGGGATGCAGAAGACGCTATGACGGCATCCGTAAACAGGGGAAGAAGATGGTTGCCGAACTCCAGATGGAGAAAAGCATCTTTTAAACGAAGCGGAATACAGCACGCAGTCAAGCCTGTGGACCTCGAGCGCCAGGGCGCAGCTTTAGACACACGCGAAACCGCAGCGCGTGCCCCTCGCTCCTCCGCGCGTCCAGGCCGCCACAGCCCCCAGGAGCCAGGCCGGGCGGGGACGCGCGCTGTCGGGAAGAGCAGCCCACCGGCGCCTCCCCTGTCCTCGCTCCAGTCTACAGCTCCAGCCAGCCTCCGCCGCTGGCCTCAGGTGCATAAAACGCCATGCCCACGAAACTGGGTCTCCACTAAGTAACCTCTACGGTGGCTCAGAAACATGAGAGAAGGACGTCCAGTGGATCACTGGCTCCACCCGGCCCCTGATGGCCTTCCTGGTGCTCCAGCTCCGGAGGGCGGCTCGGGGTGAAGCGCGGCCCTGGGAGGAGACGTGCCGGGGCCATCTGAAAGCCTTCCTCTAGCGAAGTCCCCAGGGAGCGAGGGGGCGCTCACAGGCTTTGGGGACAAGGCTTCACACGGGCCATGTCCCGGTTGGATGACCACGGCGCCGAAACTCTCTGCGCCTCTCTGCTACCTGGGCAGACGAGCCCCTCGGAGATGCAGGAAGATTACATTGGATCAAGTATGGGTCTGTGGGCCAGCGCATGACCGTGTCGCTGACCCCAAGAGAGGAGGAATGGTTTCGGGCGTGCAGGCTTGTCGGCGAGCTGGGCGTGAGGAAGATGCTGGGGCACGGAGCGCTGAGTGGAGAGACAGCAGATGGCCTGTGCTCCAGGGAGGACGGCGAGGAGGGGCTGGGCGCCGACGAGAGCAGGGTGTCTCTCCACCCGCTTTCTGTGCTGTGAGCCGCAAGCTGGGGTTGCCTTAGAGATGGCGCAGCACTAGCCACCAGCAGAAATCGGCACGCTGCTGCGACTTCACAGGAAAACACATTTAATTAAGTGCCATCTGAGCCACCCACACTGCGAACAAGGATTCTGGCAACAAGGGGGCTGCTGTTGCCAAGCTCCTGCCAAGCGTTGCTTTCAAGTTCGTGTGCTGGTTTCTTCAGACCAAGGCCTGAACCAAGAGCTCCAGACGGCAGTGTGAGGAAAGGAAGGCCGTCCCCCAGACCAGAGTCTCCCAGAGCCCCAGGAATATAAGGGAACCCTTAAAAACATGTTCCTGGATGGAGGCAGGGCATGGGCACCGCCTGCAGTGGTACAATGTCCGGGCGGTTTCTCATCTCTGCAGGCGCCTCCAGCCCGGCCCGCCAGGGCAGAGCACGTCCTCCCCACGCGCAGGCGGACGGCTGGGTCGCTCGGAGGCTCGGAGCACACGTGGCGGCGGGAAGCACAAGGGCCAGGCACGTCCTCGTCACGTGTGCTATAGCTGTAGTCCCCCCTGCCACCCGTGACCCTGCACACCTGACCCTCAGCTTCTCCCTGCAGGAGCCCAGCCTCATGGCCTGCCCGTGAGCACAGAGCTCCGAGCCTGTAACAGAGCTGGGCTCCGCACAGGGCCTGTCTCCAATCAAACGCCAAACTCTGCCACTGCTCCCAGGACTGGGCAAAGTTCTGAAACGTCCCTCTTGGCATGAATAGGTAACTGAAAAAAAATCAATGCATAAGATTAAGCTCGACCAATCAGGAAAGACAGGCCAATCCGAGAATAGAGGCCAAGGAATGTAGACGATACCCACTGTGTCGGGAAATCTCAGGGAATTCTGGGTAATGAAGAAGTAGGGTAATGAAGGTCACGGGGTCAAAGTGAAAACACTGCTATCAGTCAGCAAGGGCCCGTGTGTGGCCAGCCGCGTTCTTTGAGTTCAGGTATCCTGCGTGCAGCTTTAAAGGGCTCAGGTTGGTGCTCCCTTCCTTCTCCTCGGGTGGTGAGAAGTGTGGGTGTCGGGTTGCATGTGTTGTTTTTTTTCACTATTTTTTTTGTGGTGGAGGCGGGCTGAGAAGGGAGGGTGACCCGCTTTCTGTGCTGTGAGCCCAACCCAGACCCTACCCCAGAAATCGGCACGCTGCTGCGACCACAGGAAAACACATTTAATTAAGTGCCATCTGAGCCACCCACACTGCGAACAAGGATTCTGGCAACAAGGGGGCTGCTGTTGCCAAGCTCCTGCCAAGCGTTGCTTTCAAGTTCGTGTGCTGGTTTCTTCAGACCAAGGCCTGAACCAAGAGCTCCAGACGGCAGTGTGAGGAAAGGAAGGCCGTCCCCCAGACCAGAGTCTCCCAGAGCCCCAGGAATATAAGGGAACCCTTAAAAACATGTTCCTGGATGGAGGCAGGGCATGGGCACCGCCTGCAGTGGTACAATGTCCGGGCGGTTTCTCATCTCTGCAGGCGCCTCCAGCCCGGCCCGCCAGGGCAGAGCACGTCCTCCCCACGCGCAGGCGGACGGCTGGGTCGCTCGGAGGCTCGGAGCACACGTGGCGGCGGGAAGCACAAGGGCCAGGCACGTCCTCGTCACGTGTGCTATAGCTGTAGTCCCCCCTGCCACCCGTGACCCTGCACACCTGACCCTCAGCTTCTCCCTGCAGGAGCCCAGCCTCATGGCCTGCCCGTGAGCACAGAGCTCCGAGCCTGTAACAGAGCTGGGCTCCGCACAGGGCCTGTCTCCAATCAAACGCCAAACTCTGCCACTGCTCCCAGGACTGGGCAAAGTTCTGAAACGTCCCTCTTGGCATGAATAGGTAACTGAAAAAAAATCAATGCATAAGATTAAGCTCGACCAATCAGGAAAGACAGGCCAATCCGAGAATAGAGGCCAAGGAATGTAGACGATACCCACTGTGTCGGGAAATCTCAGGGAATTCTGGGTAATGAAGAAGTAGGGTAATGAAGGTCACGGGGTCAAAGTGAAAACACTGCTATCAGTCAGCAAGGGCCCGTGTGTGGCCAGCCGCGTTCTTTGAGTTCAGGTATCCTGCGTGCAGCTTTAAAGGGCTCAGGTTGGTGCTCCCTTCCTTCTCCTCGGGTGGTGAGAAGTGTGGGTGTGCGGGTTGCATGTGTTGTTTTTTTTTTTCACTATTTTTTTTTTTGTGGTGGGAGGGCGGGCTGAGAAGGGAGGGGGGCAGGCGGGCCCCTTCTATTGGTCTTTCATTATCTATTTTCATCCATCTTTGTTCTTTGGCCCGTGTGGGCCTCCCATCGCAGCGGTCTCTCCTGCTGCAGAGCACCAGCTCTGGGCATATGCGCTCCAGAGCTCCGGCTCGGTACTTGGACACATCGGTTCAGCCGCTCCACGGCACGTGGGATCTTCCCAGGCCAGGGATCGAACCGGCGCCCCTTGCACTGCAAGGCGGTATCCTTACCCACTGGGCCACCAGGGAAGCCCTGCATATGTTAAAGTGACATTTGTTTCATCGCTTGATCCCCTGGAGGAGGACATGGGCAGAGGGGCCTGGCGGGCTGCGGTCCATGGGGTCGCGTAGGGTCAGACACAACTGAGCGTGAGCACAAGTCGTTTTCTTCTAGATGTCAAGTGGAATGTTGAAGAGACAATGACAGAGGTCTTTGGAGATAGAAAACACTGGAAAGGAGATGTGGAAAGAACTTCTGAGGGGCCTCCCTTTGCAGTTCAGCCCATGGCCGGGCCCCCACCACTTCAGGGCCCCACCCCCATCTAGACCAATCATCCCTGAACTGAAGGCTCCTGCTTCACTCCCAAATGTCTGTGTGTGTGTGTGTGTGTGTGAGAGAGAGAGAGAGAGGGAATCACTCAGTCATGTCCAACTCTCTGCGACCCCATGGACTGCAGTCTGCCCCCAGACCCCTCTGCCCATGGGATTCTCCAGGCACGCATCCTGGAGTGGGCTGCCATGTCCCTCTTCGAGCGATCTTCCCAGTCCACGGGTTGAGCCCAGGCCTCCTGCACCGCAGGCTGCTTCTTTACCGTCTGAGCCACCAGGGGTGCCCACGTCTCTACTGAACTGCAAAGCCAGTGGCAAGCTGCCTTCCCAACGGCTCAAGCTCAGCAGACCCGAGTGTCTGAATCTGTTCTCACTTGGGTGCTCCCCACTCCGTTCCAGGGACCGCCCAGTCCTCCCACAGCCACGACAGCTGGAGACACAGGTCGTCCCTCGTGCATCCTTCTCAGAAACGCCCGATCCAGGTTGGTGCTCCTTCCTTCTCCTCGGGTGGTGAGAAGTGTGGGTGTGCGGGTTGCATGTGTTGTTTTTTTTTTTCACTATTTTTTTTTTTTGTGGGGGGGGGGCGGGCTGAGAAGGGAGGGGGGCAGGCGGGCCCCTTCTATTGGTCTTTCATTATCTATTTTCATCCATCTTTGTTCTTTGGCCCGTGTGGGCCTCCCATCGCAGCGGTCTCTCCTGCTGCAGAGCACCAGCTCTGGGCATATGCGCTCCAGAGCTCCGGCTCGGTACTTGGACACATCGGTTCAGCCGCTCCACGGCACGTGGGATCTTCCCAGGCCAGGGATCGAACCGGCGCCCCTTGCACTGCAAGGCGGTGTCCTTACCCACTGGGCCACCAGGGAAGCCCTGCATATGTTAAAGTGACATTTGTTTCATCGCTTGATCCCCTGGAGGAGGACATGGGCAGAGGGGCCTGGCGGGCTGCGGTCCATGGGGTCGCGTAGGGTCAGACACAACTGAGCGTGAGCACAAGTCGTTTTCTTCTAGATGTCAAGTGGAATGTTGAAGAGACAATGACAGAGGTCTTTGGAGATAGAAAACACTGGAAAGGAGATGTGGAAAGAACTTCTGAGGGGCCTCCCTTTGCAGTTCAGCCCATGGCCGGGCCCCCACCACTTCAGGGCCCCACCCCCATCTAGACCAATCATCCCTGAACTGAAGGCTCCTGCTTCACTCCCAAATGTCTGTGTGTGTGTGTGTGTGTGTGAGAGAGAGAGAGAGGGAATCACTCAGTCATGTCCAACTCTCTGCGACCCCATGGACTGCAGTCTGCCCCCAGACCCCTCTGCCCATGGGATTCTCCAGGCACGCATCCTGGAGTGGGCTGCCATGTCCCTCTTCGAGCGATCTTCCCAGTCCACGGGTTGAGCCCAGGCCTCCTGCACCGCAGGCTGCTTCTTTACCGTCTGAGCCACCAGGGGTGCCCACGTCTCTACTGAACTGCAAAGCCAGTGGCAAGCTGCCTTCCCAACGGCTCAAGCTCAGCAGACCCGAGTGTCTGAATCTGTTCTCACTTGGGTGCTCCCCACTCCGTTCCAGGGACCGCCCAGTCCTCCCACAGCCACGACAGCTGGAGACACAGGTCGTCCCTCGTGCATCCTTCTCAGAAACGCCCGCATCCAGTTAGCCCCAGATTCTGCCGGGCCCACCTTTGGATGCCTCCTGCTGTCTCTTCATCTCCAGGACCCCTCTTGGCTCATCCCTGCCTCTGCTGCTGTGGAGACGAGATCACCGCAGGCCCCGACTTCCTGTCATGACCTGCTGGACATCCAGACCCAAGCCCTTCCCGCAGCGCGTGACGAAGCGGAGCGGCCAGGGAGCTGCGGTCTCCGCCCCTCGAAACACAAGCATTGTGACTCAAACACTGCAGGTGAGCTCTTCACCAGGCGCTCGGACGAAGCACACGGGGCGGCCGGGGGACGGCGTCTCCCGTGTGAGTTAAAGGGCAGGTCCAGGGTGAGGGGATGGGGAGAGTCCCCAGAGAAAGCGCCCGAGACCCAGGATGAGGACTGACCAGAGTGAGGCCCCGTCAGGGCAGACCGCCCTGGACTGGTGACCGCCTGTCAGGCAGGCCGCTTCCCTCCCCACAGAGCTCGCCTCGGAGGACAGGCCTGCCCCAACAAGTGGGAAAAACACACAGGCGTGCTGAGCTCAGATACAAATCCGAACGCATGGAAAGCAGCCAACAAGCAGCATCTCCTCAGCCCCGACAGTCTTAGCCGCCTCTGATCCCTGCGGGCAGAGAGCGCGAGGCCGCCGGGCTCCCGGCAGAGGACCCCTGGGCGTGGGAGCACCGGATAACAGACCAGAAGAGGCCAACTTGTTCCTGCCAGATGTGCTCTTGGGAGGAAAACCTGGTCAAGAGAAAACACACCCCCTCTAGTCCTACGCGGACAGTGACCAGGCGGTCTGCAAGCTCTGGGGCATTTATGTAATAAGCAGGCTTTTGTGGAACGTCCGGTTAGCAGCTAAAGATTGTCGGCAAAGAGGCTGAGCTCTGGGAGGACTGTGGCTGGTTGAGTTTCTCGTCAGGGTCTTCCGCTGCTACGTCGCCCGCCTTTACCTGCAGAAGAACCGCACGCAGGGAACCCAAGGGCCACCAGGCAGAATGAGACACTCACCTCTTCACCTCGTGGGTGCTCCCCACTCCGTTCCAGGGACTGCCCAGTCCTCCCACAGCCACGACAGCTGGAGACACAGGTCGTCCCTCGTGCATCCTTCTCAGAAACGCCCGCATCCAGTTAGCCCCAGATTCTGCCGGGCCCACCTTTGGATGCCTCCTGCTGTCTCTTCATCTCCAGGACCCCTCTTGGCTCATCCCTGCCTCTGCTGCTGTGGAGACGAGATCACCGCAGGCCCCGACTTCCTGTCATGACCTGCTGGACATCCAGACCCAAGCCCTTCCCGCAGCGCGTGACGAAGCGGAGCGGCCAGGGAGCTGCGGTCTCCGCCCCTCGAAACACAAGCATTGTGACTCAAACACTGCAGGTGAGCTCTTCACCAGGCGCTCGGACGAAGCACACGGGGCGGCCGGGGGACGGCGTCTCCCGTGTGAGTTAAAGGGCAGATCCAGGGTGAGGGGATGGGGAGAGTCCCCAGAGAAAGCGCCCGAGACCCAGGATGAGGACTGACCAGAGTGAGGCCCCGTCAGGGCAGACCGCCCTGGACTGGTGACCGCCTGTCAGGCAGGCCGCTTCCCTCCCCACAGAGCTCGCCTCGGAGGACAGGCCTGCCCCAGCAAGTGGGAAAAACACACAGGCGTGCTGAGCTCAGATACAAATCCGAACGCATGGAAAGCAGCCAACAAGCAGCATCTCCTCAGCCCCGACAGTCTTAGCCGCCTCTGATCCCTGCGGGCAGAGAGCGCGAGGCCGCCGGGCTCCCGGCAGAGGACCCCTGGGCGTGGGAGCACCGGATAACAGACCAGAAGAGGCCAACTTGTTCCTGCCAGATGTGCTCTTGGGAGGAAAACCTGGTCAAGAGAAAACACACCCCCTCTAGTCCTACGCGGACAGTGACCAGGCGGTCTGCAAGCACTGGGGCATTTATGTAATAAGCAGGCTTTTGTGGAACGTCCGGTTAGCAGCTAAAGATTGTCGGCAAAGAGGCTGAGCTCTGGGAGGACTGTGGCTGGTTGAGTTTCTCGTCAGGGTCTTCCGCTGCTACGTCGCCCGCCTTTACCTGCAGAAGAACCGCACGCAGGGAACCCAAGGGCCACCAGGCAGAATGAGACACTCACCTCTTCACCTCGTGGCCCGGAGTCAGGTCTGTTCAGAGATTCCAACAATCAGGAAATGTTGGGGGCCGCAGCCCCAGCCCTCTCGCCTGCCAGCCCCTCCCTCCCAGCCAGGCCAGCTGTCGGGTCCTCGTGGTGGCCAGCGAACCGCGTGGCCTAGAGTGTCTTTGGCTGCTTCACAAACCTCAGAGGAATCTGTGAGAACCACGGTCGTGAGCCGCGCCCGGCTGTGGAGGGAGGAGCCGTGCCTACCGCCTGCGTGTGGCCCATTTTCCACCCCAGGACGCCCGGCTGGTGGGCAGAGATGTCTCAGGGACACTCGCGTTACAGACCCTGGAGTCCACAGGCTGCCACCCTCGGTCACTGGTGGTGCAGAGTGGACGGTGAGGTGCAGGCGGAGGCTTCCTCCCTGGGTTTCAGGGACCAGCAGGAAGCAGGGCCTGAAGGCACCACGGAGCCCGGCCGGTGAGACCGTCTCTGGGCATCCGCTGGCCACACGAGACCCAGGTCTGCCCCAAGGTCCCCGACGCTGCCGTGCGCACCTCCACCGGCCCGCCCGCGGCCACGCTGCGACCCAGGGCCTCTCGTGTGTGCCTCCCTCCTGTCTCTCTACCCCCTCCTGCCTCTTCCTGAAGTCTTGGCTTCTGTCCACAGGTTGTTTCTCGGACGATAAGGTGAGAGAGAACAAATGGCATCATGAAGGGTAAGAGGTCAACGTGCGAATCCTGCGCTTGACTCAGGGAGAGGAGGAGCCTCTCACAGCCGCGCGCCGAGGTCCGCGCACCTGCGGCCTCCCCACCACCGGCCGTAACGGCACCTGCTGTGACAGCACGCACCGCAGCCCCTGCTGCTGCCCGCTGCCCACGCGGCCAGCGAGGGCCGGCCCGCCCTTCCACCGGACGCGGCCTTGGCTCGGCCTGCATGGAATGGGGAGGCTTACACTGTTTCTCAGAAAACGAAGGACTCGGTGGCCAGCCAAACGCCAGCGAATTGTTGCTTGGCAGGGAGAGTACAGGAGATGACCAGAGCCTGGGGGATCCTCTCCGGAGGAGCCCTGGCCACAGAAGAACCGCACGCAGGGAACCCAAGGGCCACCAGGCAGAATGAGACACTCACCTCTTCACCTGGGGGAAATGTTGGGGGCCGCAGCCCCAGCCCTCTCGCCTGCCAGCCCCTCCCTCCCAGCCAGGCCAGCTGTCGGGTCCTCGTGGTGGCCAGCGAACCGCGTGGCCTAGAGTGTCTTTGGCTGCTTCACAAACCTCAGAGGAATCTGTGAGAACCACGGTCGTGAGCTGCGCCCGGCTGTGGAGGGAGGAGCCGTGCCTACCGCCTGCGTGTGGCCCATTTTCCACCCCAGGACGCCCGGCTGGTGGGCAGAGATGTCTCAGGGACACTCGCGTTACAGACCCTGGAGTCCACAGGCTGCCACCCTCGGTCACTGGTGGTGCAGAGTGGACGGTGAGGTGCAGGCGGAGGCTTCCTCCCTGGGTTTCAGGGACCAGCAGGAAGCAGGGCCTGAAGGCACCACGGAGCCCGGCCGGTGAGACCGTCTCTGGGCATCCGCTGGCCACACGAGACCCAGGTCTGCCCCAAGGTCCCCGACGCTGCCGTGCGCACCTCCACCGGCCCGCCCGCGGCCACGCTGCGACCCAGGGCCTCTCGTGTGTGCCTCCCTCCTGTCTCTCTACCCCCTCCTGCCTCTTCCTGAAGTCTTGGCTTCTGTCCACAGGTTGTTTCTCGGACGATAAGGTGAGAGAGAACAAATGGCATCATGAAGGGTAAGAGGTCAACGTGCGAATCCTGCGCTTGACTCAGGGAGAGGAGGAGCCTCTCACAGCCGCGCGCCGAGGTCCGCGCACCTGCGGCCTCCCCACCACCGGCCGTAACGGCACCTGCTGTGACAGCACGCACCGCAGCCCCTGCTGCTGCCCGCTGCCCACGCGGCCAGCGAGGGCCGGCCCGCCCTTCCACCGGACGCGGCCTTGGCTCGGCCTGCATGGAATGGGGAGGCTTACACTGTTTCTCAGAAAACGAAGGACTCGGTGGCCAGCCAAACGCCAGCGAATTGTTGCTTGGCAGGGAGAGTACAGGAGATGACCAGAGCCTGGGGGATCCTCTCCGGAGGAGCCCTGGCCACAGAATGTCCAGGAACCCTTGGGTCAAAGAAGAAAGAGAGGGTTTGCTCATCAGAGGCCAGCACATGATGCTACGGTGCAGCAGTCCAGACAGCAGGGCGCCAGGCGGGAGCACGAGACGAACCAAGCGAAGAGAACAGAGCACAGGAGACTCATGCAGACACGACAGGCCCGTGTCCGATCAAGGCCAGATTTTACAATCAGAAGGGAAGAGGGACCATTTAGTAATCAATTCTATTCCTAACTCCCTTCTTACCCCCAAATAAATTTCAAATGGATTACAGAATCATGTACAGAAAATCACCAATAAAAATACTGGAAAACAATAAAGCCAAATTCTGATCTGATCCCTAGGAAGACCAGAGCTCCTAAGCATAGTCACAAAAAAAAATACCCTAAAAGAAAGATCGATATGCGGGACTATATGAAAATTTGAAATTCTCTACCTAAGAAGATTAAAGCTGAAGATGAACAAAGAACCAGAAGGCAAGAACTTAAAACCGTACAATAGGCAGTGGTGAAAATTCCGAGTCAAGCTCTTACTCAACCAGCCGGTATCACGAGCTGTGTGAGTCTGCATGGACTGTTTAACCCTCACAAGCCTGCGTCATTTTATTGGGGATAATAATTGATTAGAGCTCGTCAGACTGTGAGGATTAAAAGAGATAAAACACGACAGCGGTAGCCCGGCCGGAGGCGCTCGGGGAAGGCTTCCGAACGTCTGCTCTCGCTGTGCCCACTGCTGCTCACTCGTCTACCATAGTCAGTAAATGATGGCACATGTTTACATGTGTAAGTAGTGGATTTTATTATCAGACACTTCACAGACGTGCGAGTGAGCACTTGAGAAGGTAATTCACGCCAGAAGACGACAGCGGGAGGCGGCTGCCCTGCCCCAGACGCGAGATGAGAACAGCCGTGCGTCTGGGCAGCAGTTCGACGGGGAGGGTGACTGGCACGCGATGTGCCCTTCTTGAGACTCGCAGTGAGTCTCAGGAAAGGCCAGCTGGCTCTGGCGGTAGTGGGGTCTCCGGGGCGACGTTGTGCATTTGCACGACCAGAGCCTGGGGATCCTCTCCGAGGAGCCCTGGCCACAGAATGTCCAGGAACCCTTGGGTCAAAGAAGAAAGAGAGGGTTTGCTCATCAGAGGCCAGCACATGATGCTACGGTGCAGCAGTCCAGACAGCAGGGCGCCAGGCGGGAGCACGAGACGAACCAAGCGAAGAGAACAGAGCACAGGAGACTCATGCAGACACGACAGGCCCGTGTCCGATCAAGGCCAGATTTTACAATCAGAAGGGAAGAGGGACCATTTAGTAATCAATTCTATTCCTAACTCCCTTCTTACCCCCAAATAAATTTCAAATGGATTACAGAATCATGTACAGAAAATCACCAATAAAAATACTGGAAAACAATAAAGCCAAATTCTGATCTGATCCCTAGGAAGACCAGAGCTCCTAAGCATAGTCACAAAAAAAAATACCCTAAAAGAAAGATCGATATGCGGGACTATATGAAAATTTGAAATTCTCTACCTAAGAAGATTAAAGCTGAAGATGAACAAAGAACCAGAAGGCAAGAACTTAAAACCGTACAATAGGCAGTGGTGAAAATTCCGAGTCAAGCTCTTACTCAACCAGCCGGTATCACGAGCTGTGTGAGTCTGCATGGACTGTTTAACCCTCACAAGCCTGCGTCATTTTATTGGGGATAATAATTGATTAGAGCTCGTCAGACTGTGAGGATTAAAAGAGATAAAACACGACAGCGGTAGCCCGGCCGGAGGCGCTCGGGGAAGGCTTCCGAACGTCTGCTCTCGCTGTGCCCACTGCTGCTCACTCGTCTACCATAGTCAGTAAATGATGGCACATGTTTACATGTGTAAGTAGTGGATTTTATTATCACACACTTCACAGACGTGCGAGTGAGCACTTGAGAAGGTAATTCACGCCAGAAGACGACAGCGGGAGGCGGCTGCCCTGCCCCAGACGCGAGATGAGAACAGCCGTGCGTCTGGGCAGCAGTTCGACGGGGAGGGTGACTGGCACGCGATGTGCCCTTCTTGAGACTCGCAGTGAGTCTCAGGAAAGGCCAGCTGGCTCTGGCGGTAGTGGGGTCTCCGGGGCGACGTTGTGCATTTGCACGACCTGCTGTGCCCTCCTGGCTCGTGCTCTTCACTGGCGCAGGCCGACGCGGCCCCGCGTGTGAGCACCGGGCCAGAGCCCCCGGCGGGCAGGTCCCCCGTGAGCCCCGCAGTCCCGCCCTTGGGAGCAGGAAGTAAACACCGCGGCGCACAAACAAAGTCAAACACCGTGTAAACAGCCGCGCAGGACTCACAGGGCCTGGAGATCCTTGTAAAGACAACAGGAGCAGCAATTACCACCGACAGGAGCAGTAATCACCATAATTAACCTTAATGGAGGTGATTAAGTTGTTTGTCCTTGGGGTTCAGGGAGCAGAGCACCTAGCAGCCCCAAGCCTTCCTCCGAGGTTTGGGGAGAAACCCCCAAAGGTGCACCTGGAATCCTGTCTGAGGGGTACGCACGTGGGGAGGGAGGTGGCTGGACGGCCATGGGCGTCATTGTATTTTTCTCCAGGAGATGACCGGTCAGCGGGGCCATGGACTAGAGCAGACTGAAGTTCAGGGGACCCTGGCCAGGGGACCTCAGCGGGTGCAACGGCACTCTAAGGCTGTTGTGGTCAGCGCTAGGACAAAGCCTGGTTCTGCCTCCTGAACTCCGGCAGCAGCGTCGCCATGGAAACACGCTTAGTTTGCTTTCAGGACATTTCCACAGGTGACAGTCCTAAACCTCCCAGTTCTATGAGGAGGGGCCAGGTCTGGCCTTCTGTCCTGCCTCTCATGGCCTTGGGGACACCATGGGAAGATCAAGGGTCAGGCCCACACCGAGGCAAGAGGGGCCATGGACTCCCCGATCTGTGCCAGGTTTGCAGACGACCTCCGCCCTCACGACAGCCCTGCTCACCCCTGGCCCACTAGGCCGTCGGAGTCCGCGGGTCCTCGGTTGAGGAGCAGCCGATTGGCACTGGGACTGGCACTCGCGAACCTGGAGCAGGCTCGGCTCCTGCCTCATTTTGGTGGTTTGCGGACCCACACTGCTGCCTCGGGCTCCAGAGGAAAACGACGTCGAATAAGTCCTTGGTTTCTAACCACACGCCTTCCCCTGACTTTGATCTGTTCTCAGAAGGCCAAGAGGCAGGCGTGGTGCTGGCCAAGGCTCAGGACGGCGCCGAGGAGGTCGACCGCTCCCCTCTGGGGCCTTCTCTCCTGGGCCGGGCTCTGCTGCCCCGCACCCGCCCCATCCCTCACGCCCTCGCGTCTGGAATCTCAGCCGTGAGCTTCCGTCCATTAGTCCAACCATCCGTCTGGAGTTCCTGCTGCAGCTTAGCTCTGATGGGCCACCTGTGCTCTGGGGGGCCAGGCGGCAGCACCTGGGGCCTCAGAGATTCTGCGTGGTGTGTTCTCCACTCTGAACACGGAAGTTCCAAATAGTTTCCTTTAGTGCCAACTGATAGCAAAAGTTACAGTCCATGGAGGTCCATGAAACCACCGTCACCCCTCCGTGTCTGATGGGCAGGGGCTTTCAGGGCCCCCGTGGACCAGAGTCAGAGGAAGTTCGCGACCCTGCGCATCACCTGCGTGTATCGTGTGCACACCCTGCACAGGCCAGAGCACCCAGACGACCTGCCACGTCCGATGCAATGCCAGTGCTGTGCAGACTGTTGCAAATACACTGCACATGCTTGTAGACAGTGGTCTGTGTGTCGGGTGTTCAAGCTGACCTTCGGGGAATTTCTGGAACTTGTCAAGTATTCTCCACCAGAGGCGGTGAAGTCTCACAGACGCTGTGGATACGGAGGGCTTGCATGTGCCTCTCACTTGCTTCGCCGGCGCAAAGGGAGGCGAAGATGCTACAGCGCAGAGAAGCTCTGTGACTTGCTGGCTCCGCCGGCGAGGGCCAGAGCGGAGGTGGACGCCCGTGTCTGGGTGCAGGCTGCTCAGCGTGAGCAGGGAGCGGGGTGCTGGGCCAGGGGCAGGCGGGCAGCCTCACTCCTTCCAGTGCGTCGAGTAGGCACCTGGGGACCCGGGGTGGTGGGGGGACCGTGTTCCCACGTCCAGGGCAGAACCACGGCCCCGCTACAGCCAGGCTCTCCAGGCGTCCCCGACATCACGGCTCTCGGGAGGCAGTTCAGTGAGGACCCCGGTGGACGGACCTGCTCTGGACACAGCAGACTGACCCGCTCCTCCCCGACCCACAACCTGGATCCTCAGGAAAACCCAACAGCCGGTGGACCTCTCCCTCCCATCTGGACTTGGGAGCAGACCCTAAACAATGGCAAAAGGGGTCTTTCCCAAATAGGCCTCTTAGGGATAAGGGGGAGAACCAGGAAGTCACATGTTTAAGGGAACGAGCTCCTTCCGACATAACAAGGTTAATAGCCCAAGCAGCACCTGCGTGAGTCAGGTCCTGCCCCTTGGATGCCTTCAGCCCTCCGGCCCCTGATCTCCTGCCCCTCCCCCTGCCCTGTGCCAGTGCTCTTTCTGGATGCCTCCCCTGCGGCATCTCCCGATCGTGCGGGAAAGGCCGCTGACGTCGGTTGGGTCACTGAAAGCCCCATTTGCCTCCCCAGGCTCCTCCCAGGTGCGGGGCTGCAGGCCTGGGTCCATGAACCAGTGCTGATGGGCAGGGGCTTTCAGGGCCCCCGTGGACCAGAGTCAGAGGAAGTTCGCGACCCTGCGCATCACCTGCGTGTATCGTGTGCACACCCTGCACAGGCCAGAGCACCCAGACGACCTGCCACGTCCGATGCAATGCCAGTGCTGTGCAGACTGTTGCAAATACACTGCACATGCTTGTAGACAGTGGTCTGTGTGTCGGGTGTTCAAGCTGACCTTCGGGGAATTTCTGGAACTTGTCAAGTATTCTCCACCAGAGGCGGTGAAGTCTCACAGACGCTGTGGATACGGAGGGCTTGCATGTGCCTCTCACTTGCTTCGCCGGCGCAAAGGGAGGCGAAGATGCTACAGCGCAGAGAAGCTCTGTGACTTGCTGGCTCCGCCGGCGAGGGCCAGAGCGGAGGTGGACGCCCGTGTCTGGGTGCAGGCTGCTCAGCGTGAGCAGGGAGCGGGGTGCTGGGCCAGGGGCAGGCGGGCAGCCTCACTCCTTCCAGTGCGTCGAGTAGGCACCTGGGGACCCGGGGTGGTGGGGGGACCGTGTTCCCACGTCCAGGGCAGAACCACGGCCCCGCTACAGCCAGGCTCTCCAGGCGTCCCCGACATCACGGCTCTCGGGAGGCAGTTCAGTGAGGACCCCGGTGGACGGACCTGCTCTGGACACAGCAGACTGACCCGCTCCTCCCCGACCCACAACCTGGATCCTCAGGAAAACCCAACAGCCGGTGGACCTCTCCCTCCCATCTGGACTTGGGAGCAGACCCTAAACAATGGCAAAAGGGGTCTTTCCCAAATAGGCCTCTTAGGGATAAGGGGGAGAACCAGGAAGTCACATGTTTAAGGGAACGAGCTCCTTCCGACATAACAAGGTTAATAGCCCAAGCAGCACCTGCGTGAGTCAGGTCCTGCCCCTTGGATGCCTTCAGCCCTCCGGCCCCTGATCTCCTGCCCCTCCCCCTGCCCTGTGCCAGTGCTCTTTCTGGATGCCTCCCCTGCGGCATCTCCCGATCGTGCGGGAAAGGCCGCTGACGTCGGTTGGGTCACTGAAAGCCCCATTTGCCTCCCCAGGCTCCTCCCAGGTGCGGGGCTGCAGGCCTGGCCCACTCTGCCTCATCCCGTCTGGGTCACAGCCCAGGCAGGGTCCTCACCTGGCCTGGTCACCTGACACCAAGGGCTTCATACACACGCGGCCCAGACCCCTTGTGGGGCACCGTCCCCAGTTACCGGCTCAACCGAACCTGCCCCCTGCCCCCATCCCCACGAGGAGGGGTGGCCCACCAACCCCAGAATGCTCTGCCTGTGACTGAGACCTCCACCACCAGCTCGGCCGGCACCTCGGAGGCTCTGCATCCACGACCGCCTCAGTGAGGCTCCCGTCATGGCTGGTGATGCCCCGTGACGCTGCCCTCCCCTAGGGATTCCAGGGCCTGGGGGATCTGGTGTCGCCCAGCCACCTGACCCCTGGCTTGAGCAGGGTGCTTCACTGCTTCTAGAGGCCATGGGGATGGGAGGCCCACACGGGCCAAAGAACAAAGATGGATGAAAACAGATAAATGAAAGACCAATAGAAGTGGCCTGCCCACCCCTCTCCCTCCCCAACCCGCCCCCAAGAAAAAATTAATTAATTAATTAATTAATTTTAAAAATCTGGTAAACACAGTGAGCGGACCCAACAGATCCAGAAGGCTGTAAGTGGGCGACCGCCAGCCGTCTTCCTCAGGCCTCGAGCCTCGCTTCCTCAGACGAGCCTCACAGGCAAGGGGGGCGCTAGGTCCCCCTCGCGAGCCTCACGGCGCTGAAGCCTGAATTCCCCGAGTGTCAGGGTGCAGACTGTGGGGCCCTGGGCTTGTCAAGAAGCGACAGCTGATAAAGCAGAGAACGTGTCCTGGAGGGAGTGCCTATGTCAAGACCATGCTGTTTTTGAAAATAAAAACAAAATCCTCTAATTAGACACTTCAAGCAGTGACTGAATCACTCAAAACAGCCAGCAGACCTCAGGAATGCCCCCGAGGAACTCGTCCGTCGAGTCCTTCACGTGACCCTCGTGCCCACGTCCAGCGGCGCCCGGCCCGGCGAGGCTGGCCGTGGGTGTCCGCCAGCGCCCGGCGGCTCCCTGGGACTCCTCTGGGGCACAAGGCATGTGCCACCTTGAGACGCAGCGCTCTGCTCCCAGCTCCTCGGCCAGGGCTGCCGCGTCGGCCGCTGAAGCTGAACAGCAAACGTCTCAGATCAAAGGAGCCCGCAGAAAGGCGAATCAGAGCCTGTGAGCTCCAGGCACCCCACCCCAAGCTGGTGGTTAAACACTTACCAGCATTCCGTACAGATGTTTAATTTGGTCTAACTAACCCACGAAGCTTCAAGACCGAAACTAGAATCTAGCTTGAACTGGTCTTCTTAGTAATGCAATTTGATACGGGGACAGACCATTAACGTGAAGAGGAATTTACTCCACTTTTTAGTTTCTTATTTTTTAGCATTGTGTGTGTTTGAAAGCAGGATTTTATGGGATAAGAGAGGCCTGGTCCAGAGGGAGCAGAGCCAGGGTCAGCAAGCGAGGCTGCCTCAGAGCCCCCGAGACCCCCGCGCCGCGGCGAAGCGAGCGCACCTTCCTCGCCAGGTACCTTGCCTGGTCTCGGGCCTTAAGCCTCCAAAGTTCTCTTTATTAGTTAGTGCTTGACGTGTTCTCTCTCTTTCCTTCTTTAGTCCTCATTCTCCTCCTTGCTCTGGGACGGACTTTCAGTGACGCCTGTATGTTAGTTTGTTGCAGGGCATGCAGGGGGCACGTAGGGGCGGACGGAACGCCGGAGCAAGGAGCCCCAAAGACAGGACACGAGGCAGGAGAGCAAGACGAAAGCAGGGGCCACAAGAGTCCCATACGAATGTGATGTAAAGTTATGTAAATATGTCTTTAAATCATTAGCAAGATAAATATAGCAGTCACAAATATATAGTGCTCGCCAAAAACAGAAAAGCAATTATAGTGGAATTTGTTAATACACTTCTTTCAGAAATAGACAGATCTAACAGAAAAATGTAAGTTAGGATCTTCTGATGATGATCTAATAAATTAGAAGAATATGATAAAAAGTTTTCTTAGAAACTAAAATATATCTTTCTAAATAATCCATTTCATACCATTATAATCAAATTTTAAATTAAATCTATCTCCAAAACAATAAAAAAAAAAAAACCCTTTATACTAGAACAGATGCAGCTAAAGCAGTACTATCTATCTTAAGATACCAGGGTGAAAAAGTGTGAGGAAAAGTTAGTGGGAAGAATTAATAAAGATACAAGCTGAAATTAAGAAAAATAAGAAAAAATAAATACTAAAATTGATTACTTGGAATGACCATTAAAATAGATAACCTCTCCATGGGCCTGATTAAGCAAAAGAAACATAAAAGAAATACATGAAACTCTGAAAGAAAAACTACGGATACAGAAGGAGCTCTAGGAATAATAAGTAAATAGTATATACATAAACTCTGGGGCAATGAAGTTATAACAGGAAAAATTTAGTGATTTTTTTCTAATAAATATAAAACCCCTAAATTTTGCCTTAAGGAAAAAAAAAAGGGAGTTACTACATGGGAGACTCAGAGTGATAAAGACATACCATCGAAAAAGATCCCAGGGCAGTTGGCCTCACAGCTGAGTCATCTCATGTTTCTGTTCAGTGAATATTAATGTAATAAATATTCATATGGCCCATAAAAAGATGAAAATGTCCTTAATTTACTCTCTAAAGCTAGCCTGCTTAATAACAAAGCTTGATAAGATTAGCACAGTACCCAAAAAAGTCTATAGACATATAATATTTATGAATTTAAAAATAAATTTTAAGGTACTGAATAAAAGGAATGAGTTCCTAAGTGCCTCAGAAGAATAACAAAACAGGATCAAATCGATTTTAACCAAAGAAGGAGCGTGTGTTTACTATTTGGAGACAAAGCAACACAGCTTGCTGCGCCCGCCAGGAGGATCTCACAGGCTCACAGCCGGTACCTTAGCAGATCTTCTGTAAAACTTCAAGGGCTGTTGGACCAAAATTTCAGGGTATAGAAACTGAACACATATGACCTAATAAAGGACACACATACAGCACACCTCACTGTCAGGGAAAAGGCCAGGCCACCTGCCCTGAAGGCAGGGGAAGCCGTGTGCCAGCTCTCACTGGGACCATCCAGCCTGGAGGACCAGCAGTCTGACAGGAAATCAGAAAAGAAAACAGGCCACGAAGATACTGGGGGAGTGAGGGCAAACCTTCTTTCCTTGCTGGTGATGTGATTATATCCATATAAAATTCAAGACACTTGGAGGAAAAAAATACATTGGAAGTAACCAAATAATTTAATCAAGTGTCCATATACAAGATAAACATACAAAAATCTGTAATTGTTTTTCTATACTGATATTAAACAGTTAAAAATGTATATTTGGGAAAATGTTCATTCTTAATAGAGACGCCTGTAAATAGGAGAACATTCCGTAAAAAGAGTGTTCAGGTCATGTGACAAATACCATAAAATCTTACCACAAGAGATAGAACAAGGTCTGAAGAAAGCAGAAAATCTATCACGCCCTTCAATAAGAAGATTCAATCTGATAAATTTCCAATCATCCAAGAATTAATCAATAATATAAAAACTGCAATTTTAATCCTATTATGGTAGAAACATGGGTTTAGGTTATCTTAAAGATCCTACGGACGAATAAATGACCAAAGATAGCAAAGAAAAAGCACTTTCTGGTGTTGGGGGGGCTGCCATGGGGTGGGGGGAGGACTCGCTGCTCCAGAGCCAGCCTGCCAGGATGAGCACGATGCAGTGACCTTGGCATGAGCACGGTGCAGTGACCTTGGCATGAGCAAAGACAAACAGGTGAAAAGAAGAAAACAGAATCCTAGAAACAGCTTATGTAAGCATGTACTGAACGGCACGGCTGCCGTTTCAGTCTGGTGGCGGAGGTGCGCTTTTTAAACAGATGAGACCGGCCACCTGGGGTCCACCCGGAGGGACGGAGCCTCACGCCACGGGCAGAACCAGCGCTGCTGCAAGAGACACTCGTGCGGAAGGTCCATCGGTGACGAGCTGCAGTGCACTTCAGCGCAACACGCTGGTGACCTCGAGCACAGGAAGATCTTTAACAAGTAAGAATAAAGGGGGTAAGGAGGAGGGGCTCCACATGTACGGCCACCTGCCCAACACGCACACACACACACACCACGTAGACATACACGTGTAAATGTGCACATACCTAATCGGCTACAGAAACACTTCAATACTTAAGGCAAAAATACAGTATAAATACAATCGATAGACGACACACCGGGCAAATACCTGTAATGCACCTTCTGAAAGGAACGGTTTGTACTTAATGTGTTTAATTTGCTGATCCTCCACCACAGGCCCAGGCTTTCACAGCCACAAAGACGAGCAGAGACCTGCAGCTCAGGGTCAGGGGCCCTGGAGACGAGGTGGCTCAGAGAAACATACAAGGGGCACCGTGTGCATGAAAAGAAGGTCAGCCCCACGAGGCCAAGGACGGACAGGGACTCCGACACGCTCTGGTGAGGACGGTCCCTGTGACGCGGTGACGTCACTGCACAGGCTTCCCACCTGTGGACAAGGTCAAGAAGCACGCGTCCCTCAGCCCGGCCGCCCGCCTCCAGGGATCCAGCCGGCAGACATGCAGGCACCCGTGGGCGGAAGGCCTCTGCAGGTCAGCCTCTGCGGCGTTCAGGGACGCTGACAGTCAGGGAGAGAACTGGACAGCTACTCACAGAGGCCCGTGTGAGCCTGTGTTTAACACGCCTGCTGAGGCGCCCCAGCCTTCCAGAGAACGGAGCCGTGTGGCGGTGTCAAGGGGACAGCCCAGGTGTGGCCCAGCAAGAGGATGGACCCGCTGAGCGGGGCCCACAGACAGGGGCTCCTGCCACTGCCATGATCCAGGAGGACCCGATCCGAGGAAGCCACCAGGGAAGCAGGTCCAGGTCAGAGGTTTTAGAAAAGGTGGGACGAACCCACAGGGCATCAGAAGGGCTGTCCGGGGACTGGGCAGAAGGGACTGAGTAACAAAATGTCTCCCACCTTCCACTGGGCAAAGGTTTTGCTTTGATGTCTCTTAATTCCTTACCATGTTAAGTCCTCTAACCAGAAGCAGGATAAGGGCTTGTCCAAACAATTTCTGTAACTAGTCTTTTTAAAAATATATAAAATAACTTATACAGGTAGACCGTGCACACTGAGTATTATAGCATTACTTGCAGAATTATTTGTAAAGACATTCTCAGTGCTGCCAAGGCTGAGAAATTCGGCCACCTGCCCAACACGCACACACACACACCACGTAGACATACACGTGTAAATGTGCACATACCTAATCGGCTACAGAAACACTTCAATACTTAAGGCAAAAATACAGTATAAATACAATCGATAGCGACACACCGGGCAAATACCTGTAATGCACCTTCTGAAAGGAACGGTTTGTACTTAATGTGTTTAATTTGCTGATCCTCCACCACAGGCCCAGGCTTTCACAGCCACAAAGACGAGCAGAGACCTGCAGCTCAGGGTCAGGGGCCCTGGAGACGAGGTGGCTCAGAGAAACATACAAGGGGCACCGTGTGCATGAAAAGAAGGTCAGCCCCACGAGGCCAAGGACGGACAGGGACTCCGACACGCTCTGGTGAGGACGGTCCCTGTGACGCGGTGACGTCACTGCACAGGCTTCCCACCTGTGGACAAGGTCAAGAAGCACGCGTCCCTCAGCCCGGCCGCCCGCCTCCAGGGATCCAGCCGGCAGACATGCAGGCACCCGTGGACGGAAGGCCTCTGCAGGTCAGCCTCTGCGGCGTTCAGGGACGCTGACAGTCAGGGAGAGAACTGGACAGCTACTCACAGAGGCCCGTGTGAGCCTGTGTTTAACACGCCTGCTGAGGCGCCCCAGCCTTCCAGAGAACGGAGCCGTGTGGCGGTGTCAAGGGGACAGCCCAGGTGTGGCCCAGCAAGAGGATGGACCCGCTGAGCGGGGCCCACAGACAGGGGCTCCTGCCACTGCCATGATCCAGGAGGACCCGATCCGAGGAAGCCACCAGGGAAGCAGGTCCAGGTCAGAGGTTTTAGAAAAGGTGGGACGAACCCACAGGGCATCAGAAGGGCTGTCCGGGGACTGGGCAGAAGGGACTGAGTAACAAAATGTCTCCCACCTTCCACTGGGCAAAGGTTTTGCTTTGATGTCTCTTAATTCCTTACCATGTTAAGTCCTCTAACCAGAAGCAGGATAAGGGCTTGTCCAAACAATTTCTGTAACTAGTCTTTTTAAAAATATATAAAATAACTTATACAGGTAGACCGTGCACACTGAGTATTATAGCATTACTTGCAGAATTATTTGTAAAGACATTCTCAGTGCTGCCAAGGCTGAGAAATTCTGAAAGAGACAGAGATGCAGGCGCGGCAGTTCATAGGTACGTAGGCAGGTGGGTGGGTGGCGAGTGGGATGGAGAAGACCAGGCCCCAGAAGTTACTCTGACCTAAAAGACTGACTCAGAGCATCGTGACGATCCCTCCAGTTTCGGTATGATCTTGTCCGTGGCTACTGGTCAGATCACGCCGATATAAGAGTCTTTATAAGCAGGTAATAATGCTATCCGGAGACTTAGGAAAAGCTCGGTAATACTGAGGGGCCATGTGGTAACTTCCAGAAATGGCAAGCACCTGTCATCATCCACAGCCGTGATGTGAGAAGAGAGAGAGAAGCAGGCGTTAGAAGAGCAATGACTCTGTTCGTGGAAATGAAGGACTTGAAGAAGGAAGCCTGTCTCGCTGCTGTGGCTTCGGACAGGCTGAGTGCAGGACGGTCGCGAGTCGGCCGAGCAAGGCCGCGTGCACACAGGGCGACGACGAGCCAGGCCAGGACGAGCATCTCCACTCTGAAGTCACAGGGGAGTCACGGGACAGACACATCCCCCGGGAACAGGCAGTGGCAGCCCTGACGGGAGCACGGACCGTGGAGGTCATCCCCGGAGGCGCCCAGGGAGAGGGCCAGTCGGGAGCCAGAGGACGGGATGCGCTGTCTCACAGCTGCTCAGGGAGAGGCACATTCGAAGGTAAGGGTGGGCTCTTCAGTGCCGAGGGCTGCAAGGAGATGGAAAGAAAGAGGTGGAGGAAAGAACCAACACTTTAGAATACCCCTGGTGGCCTCTAGAAATGCAGGTGATTGAAGGATAGACAACACTAACATGCCTTCCCTGGTGGCTCAGTGGTAAAGGCTCTACCTGCCAGTGGAGGAGACGCAGATTCAACCCTGGGTCAGGAAGATCCCGGAGAGGAAAATGGCACCAGAATCCAGGCCTGGGGAATGCCATGGACAGAGGAGCCTGGCGGACAACAGTCCATGGGGTCGCAAAGAGAAGGCATGGCTGAGCAACTAAACAACAATGACAATTGTTGGGCTTCAAAAATATATAAAATAACTTATACAGGTAGACCGTGCACACTGAGTATTATAGCATTACTTGCAGAATTATTTGTAAAGACATTCTCAGTGCTGCCAAGGCTGAGAAATTCTGAAAGAGACAGAGATGCAGGCACGGCAGTTCATAGGTACGTAGGCAGGTGGGTGGGTGGCGAGTGGGATGGAGAAGACCAGGCCCCAGAAGTTACTCTGACCTAAAAGACTGACTCAGAGCATCGTGACGATCCCTCCAGTTTCGGTATGATCTTGTCCGTGGCTACTGGTCAGATCACGCCGATATAAGAGTCTTTATAAGCAGGTAATAATGCTATCCGGAGACTTAGGAAAAGCTCGGTAATACTGAGGGGCCATGTGGTAACTTCCAGAAATGGCAAGCACCTGTCATCATCCACAGCCGTGATGTGAGAAGAGAGAGAGAAGCAGGCGTTAGAAGAGCAATGACTCTGTTCGTGGAAATGAAGGACTTGAAGAAGGAAGCCTGTCTCGCTGCTGTGGCTTCGGACAGGCTGAGTGCAGGACGGTCGCGAGTCGGCCGAGCAAGGCCGCGTGCACACAGGGCGACGACGAGCCAGGCCAGGACGAGCATCTCCACTCTGAAGTCACAGGGGAGTCACGGGACAGACACATCCCCCAGGAACAGGCAGTGGCAGCCCTGACGGGAGCACGGACCGTGGAGGTCATCCCCGGAGGCGCCCAGGGAGAGGGCCAGTCGGGAGCCAGAGGACGGGATGCGCTGTCTCACAGCTGCTCAGGGAGAGGCACATTCGAAGGTAAGGGTGGGCTCTTCAGTGCCGAGGGCTGCAAGGAGATGGAAAGAAAGAGGTGGAGGAAAGAACCAACACTTTAGAATACCCCTGGTGGCCTCTAGAAATGCAGGTGATTGAAGGATAGACAACACTAACATGCCTTCCCTGGTGGCTCAGTGGTAAAGGCTCTACCTGCCAGTGGAGGAGACGCAGATTCAACCCTGGGTCAGGAAGATCCCGCGGAGAGGAAAATGGCACCAGAATCCAGGCCTGGGGAATGCCATGGACAGAGGAGCCTGGCGGACAACAGTCCATGGGGTCGCAAAGAGAAGGCATGGCTGAGCAACTAAACAACAATGACAATTGTTGGGCTTCCCCTGGTGGTCCAGTGGGTGGGGCACCGCCTTGCAGTGCAAGGGGCGCCGGTTCAATCCCTGGCCTGGGAAGATCCCACGTGCCGCGGAGCGGCTGGACTGATGTGTCCAATGACCGAGCCGGAGCTCTGGAGCGCATGGACCCAGAGCCGGTGCTCTGCAACGACAACAGATGCCACCGCAATGGGAGGCCCACAGGAGCCAAGGAACAAAGATGGATGAAAATGGAGAAATGAAAGACCAATAGAAGTGGCCCGCCCACTCCCCTCCCTCCCCAACCCGACCCCCACCCAAAATAAATAAATAAATAAATCTTTAAAAAGAAAAAAAAAAACAATGACAGTTGTTAAAATAGAGACATTCTATGGAAACAGATGGTTCAAGGAGCGGACCGTGGCACGATACCCCGTCAGCGACTGGATGAGCAAAACAAGAGCTATTTAAATGTGCCCTCCAAAGGGTGTGGGAGGGGAAACTCTGAGAAAAGTGGTCTCAGTTGAATCAATTGCTCTTCCATGAACAGAAGGGGAAATGAAGGAATGATTGTAACTAATCGAAATGTGAAAATCACCAATCAGTATATATTATCCAAGAGGGGTCAAGTACTTAAATTTATTTCCTGATCTGCCTGAAAGAATCTTTGGGGACTATTTCCAAAAACGAACAACAACAACAAAAAGCTACAAAGATAACTGGAAACAACAAAGAAAACACTCTCGGTGTGTGTTATGCTAACATCTGTAACGTTGTTCCTACTTTCCTTTTCAGATTGGAATTTACAACTTCCAGGAGAAACTTACACAACATGTTTGGCATAAACTTGCCAATCAATGGCTTACATTTCAAAAGCAAGAGTAATGAATTAGCTCAGTAAATTTGCTTTGATGCCACAGGGGAAAATGGCAACAGTGACTTGAAGACCTTCCAGTGACTGACAATCTATGTAAAACTGAGGCGAGGCGGGTTGTGATGACCGCTGGCGACCAGAACAGCCGAGCAACTTGTTTGCTGCTTTGGCAAGGCTGGCCCAGAGCTCAATTACATAAACATCCTCTGTCAAACTCGTTACAGAGTCGGGAAGCCCAAATCCAACCCCTGTAATTGCAAAAGTATTTTGCACACTCTTAGCAAAATCCAGAAACTGGGTCAAGGATAATCATCACTCATTTATTCTGTCTACTTGAAATAAAACTTTGTAGCTGTCCACTTTTTCAAATGGACCTTATTCCCAGAAGTGCTTAACGTTGAATTTATTTACAGATGTATAGCCTGTCTCGAAATTCATGGTGGAAAATGACCAGAACGTGAGGGCATGTGACACAAATGAAGACCAGACAAGGTTCCCAGTTACAGCTTCTTAGGCAAGAACACGTGTGGATGATCCGTGTCGGAGGGCAGGGGGTGGGGGTGGGGACCTGGAGCGCGTCTAGCCTGGCACCCCTGACGACCCGCGTGCGCTTAGCGGACCCGCCAGCGTCAGCCAAGCGACTCCCTGAAGCATTCCTCTGATTGCAGCGGAGCTAGGGAGGGTCCTGACGATTTTGTCTTCTGTAGAATGTGGAGCTATGCGGACAGTCGGCCTAGATTCTGTTAATGATCATCATAAATAAATAATGACAACAATGATAATAACAAATCGTGTGTTTGCCCCGTTTTGCCCTTAAGTCACTTTTGGAAAAAATCGCATAATTTTCAAAACTCTTGATGTCATGTGAGCTCATCAGATTAAGAACAGTGTCACATTTTTTGTCCGACGGCCCGGAAGGAGGTAGCAAAGAGCCCCCCGAGTCCTGGCTGGAAGACCTGCTATGTCGCCCAGAGGCGTCTGCACTGGGGAGCCGGTGAACCCCTAGTGAAGGGCAGAAACCGAAGATGCGGCCCGTGGCCGGATCACACGGCGCTCAGAGGCAGCGTCGGGCGGGTGACAGAGCCCCACAGCCCGAGGCCGGCCCGCCACGCCCCTGACTCCCCTCCTCCTGAGGACTTCAGGGAGAAGAGGGCGTCCAGAGTCACCAGCTCCTCCTGCTTGTAACACCCCTGGGGAAGCAAAGCGAGGGAAGCGCAGAGTGAGCCGCCGTCCCGGAACAGGCCGGCCGGGCCCGCGGGGAGGCGAGGCGGACCAGCCCCGGCTTATTCCGGCAGCAGGTGCAGAGTCCCGGGGAGAGGAGGTCCTGGGCAGGGGCAACAGGACAGTGAAAGGTCTAAGGCCCAACGCCCGGGAGGGCAGGAGCGACCGGCCTGCAGAGGCCGGGGCCCGGGGCCAGAGGGCGGGGGGCCAAGGCGGCGGCTTGGCTGGATCCTGAGGACGAGGGGAGCCCGTGGAGGGTCCTGGTCAGGAGGGGGACCTGACTTCAACCCACACGTTGAAGGCCACTCCAGCAGCAGCCGAAGCAATCAGACTGGGGGCGGGGTGGGCTCGGGGTGCAGCAAGGTCCTTGCAGGGGCCAACCCAACGACCTTGGCTGACCTTGGCAGCAATGGCCATAGCAGCAGGGTGGGGGGTGTAGTTCCTTAGGGTCCACAGGATCCGGAGCCTGGGCGGAAACAGCAGCCGTGTAGGAGAGGACAAGGTGGGGGCGCCCAGTGGCAGAGGGGAGGCCAGGTGTCAGACACGACCCTCGTGGGCCTGCAGCTGCTGAGAGGACGACAGGAGGAGAGCTGGCGGGGCGCTGGGGTCTGCAGGGACCAGGTTCCAGTGGGAGCTGCCCCCGCTGTGCAGAGCAGGGCACCGCGTGCAGGAGTGGGGTCTTCAGGGCCGACGGGCGCCTGCTGGGAGCTGCCCGGGAGGGCAAGGGGAGCTGATTCCCCCCCGGCCGGGTGTTCCTGTGGGTGTGGGAGAAACCCCGCTCCTGCCGCAGCACTGTGGGGTCGGCACATCCCTGCGGGCCGGGGGAGGGAAGAGCGCGCCAGAGGTGGGGCCGGGGCTTTGCAGGAAAACATCCCAGTCAGGTCCCAGGGTCTCTCACCTCTGCCCCCGGCATGCCCGGGGCTGGGAGCCAGTGCAGGCAGGGCCGTGTGCCCGGGAGGACGTGCGGCAGCCTCGGCCCACGCTGTGCCAGCTGCACACACGCACCACCCCCCGCCCGAGGCTGACCACCAAAAAAGTCTCCGGACCTCCCAAATGTTCCCTGGGGGCACATCGCCCCAGCCCAGAGCCCCTCCCCACCCACTGGGGGCCACTCTCCTTCCCCTATCCGGCGCCCAAGGGGGCCTGGGAGAGAACGAAGCACACTCCATGCAGGACTCTTCCTCCAAGAATGTGAACCATGTCCCCGGGAGCCGGTGGGAACCCTGCTCCGGAAACACCCTCAGGAAACCACGGTGGCCCCTCGTGCTCGCAGGCCTGACCCCCGGGACAGGGGTGTGCTACAGTGCCTCGCACCAGCCTGTTCCGTGCTCACAGCTGCAAGTTCCACGATGCACCAACCACAGAACTCGATACTCAGGCCTCCACGAGGTCAGATGAGAGCCCGCCACGGGCCTCCCAGAAAGGATGAGCCCGGCCCCCTGATCACCCCGCAGACTGTGTGTGGAGCAGGGCACTCACCGCCACCCAGCAGTGACAAAGGACAAGCACGCAGACCTGGGCGCACAGCCCACCTCGGTCGCGGGCTGGTGGAGAGCCCGGGCACCATCCCTGTGGGCCCAGCTCTCCTCTTGCGGGCACCCCAGCCCCAGGCAGACTCGCTGATTCCCAAACAATAATGCAATCACCCTGTAATCTGTGTGTTTAGAAAGGAGAAGCCACACACACAAACACAATCACCACTTCCTTGAAGCAACCAGAAGGGCAGTGTCTTAAGCAAACAGGCTCTGTAGGGAAGCCCATCGGCCAAGGTTAACCATTGACGGCCTGACGGCCCTCATCCTGCCCAGGGCCACTGAGAGCTGAGAATACAAGTCCCACCAAGGGCTAGAAGGTGGCACCCCGAGCCCAGCTGAGAAAGAGCGGGTTTCCTAGAGGCTTCTGTCCGGAGACGGGAACTAGAGGAGAGACCTCAGTTTATGGGGAGCCCCACCTCCAGCCTTCTCCGAGCCAGAGCCCAACCTTTCCTCGGCGTCCTCCAAGGTCGCACTTCAGACACAGCAGATCAACATCCACACGACCACTATCAAGTGGACTCAGACACTCAGCCAGGGCAGCCCACCCCGTCTCACACTTTTATCTGCCGGCCAGGTGGACGGCCATCAGAGCCGGCTCTTTCCAAGGCGAGAGAAATCAAGGGTGGGAGACCACAGTGGAGGCACTTCAAGGGGGGCTTGGCAGGTGACATTCAACTGAAGCCGCTCCATGAGGCGCTGTGGCCTGCAGGCAGCTGGGCCCGGCTCCCGCCCCAACGCCTGCCTCAGGCGTTGCTGAACGTTCCCAGACTGGAGTCGCCCAGCTGTCTTGAAACAGGAGGTGCCAAGCCTCCGGGCGACAGTTGTGGGCACCAAGCAGGATTTTTTGTATCATCTCCCTTTCAAGACGCATACTTTCCAGATGAGTCCAGAGCCATGCTTATCTAAACATTTCATCCCCCAAGGCCAAGGGCGGGCCCCCTGCTTCTCTTTGCTCAGAAGCCCAGCACCCAGTCCTGTCTTACTTCCTTTCCCGCGTGGGAACCTTGGAGCTGGAAAGGAGAGGATGTTTTCTAGGCAAAACAATTCTGGGCAAAAAAAAAGGAAAAAAGGAACTTCATCTTCGGTGAAGGATGCTAACTAGGCGAGAGACCTAGAAGGTCTCAGGGCTCCCTGGGGACACTCGCCACCTGGGGGGTAGCAAGGGGTGTATTCTGCTCCCCTCTTTGGGTGAACAGTTTCACCAACAGTGATTCTCGGCACCTGCTATGAACCCAGCACCCGCTGAGTTTGGGAGACAGGGCAAATGGAAGATGCTCGTTCCTCTGAAAAAATCGGGCCCACAGGGATGGTGCCCCAGGCTCTCCGCCAGCCCGCGACCGAGGTGGGCTGTGCGCCCAGGTCTGCGTGCTTGTCCTTTGTCACTGCTGGGTGGCGGTGAGTGCCCTGCTCCACACACAGTCTGCGGGGTGATCAGGGGGCCGGGCTCATCCTTTCTGGGAGGCCCGTGGCGGGCTCTCATCTGACCTCGTGGAGGCCTGAGTATCGAGTTCTGTGGTTGGTGCATCGTGGAACTTGCAGCTGTGAGCACGGAACAGGCTGGTACGAGGCACTGTAGCACACCCCTGTCCCGGGGGTCAGGCCTGCGGGCACGAGGGGCCACATAAAACAATGGTATTACACAAGAGAAAATCGAAGCGTCTTTGCCTGGGAGTGATCCCCTCCAAAGGGCTGACACTGGAGCAGGGCCGACAAGGACAGGGGGTGCCCAGTGGGCAATGGGAAAGACCAGGGCCAGGGTGTGCAGCCCAGGAGAGAAACAGAAAAAGAGTCAGAAGGCACAGGAGGGCACAGAGGGGCGATGGCCAGGGAGCCCGAGAGAGACGCACGGCCAGACCTGGAAGGACCAGGACCCTTGTTTTCTTTGAAAAAGATGAATGCAGGGGAATTAGTGTTATTAAACTCAAGAACGTTTAAAAAAAAAATCATTGCAAAGAATCTCCTAACCTTCAAGGTGAATGCTCCACGTAAAGGGCATAGCATATGCCAAGTTCTACACTGGAATCTTGATGGAAAATCTGACTTTGCATGTCAAGAAGGCTGTGACCCTAACATGAGTGATTCACTCCTTAAGAGGCAGGAAGCTTGCTTGCCCACTGGCTTCATAAAGTGCACGGCACTACTCCTTGTAGATCTGCAATTAGCCTTTGGTCACGCCATCGTCTTAGAGAAGAATCACTTAGGCTGAACGTAAAACTCAGGTGAGGATGCTCGGCCTTTGATCTGCGCTCTGTCCACACAGGACTGACGAGGCACAGTTGTGAAATTCAGAGAGGGCTGAAATTCTCTGTGATGTTGGAGACAGAATTCAGTCATTAAGTTTTGCTGTCTGAGCGGTAGTGCTTTCAGTTTAATGATTGGTGGTAAATCCCTTAGCTGAGTGATTCCTTTAAGGACGACTGTTGTGTTAGGACAAATGAATGTATTCCGAGGCCTGGTGGCTACAGTACAGTGTGTAAAAGGCCCGAGCATTTCATCAGACTGTAGGCTTAATCCCCTAATTGCCCACTGAGAAATGGCTTTGGGACTAATTACAGAACCTAGTCCTATTCACTGGCACAGCTAATCCTTTCTAAAATCTCACAAAGCTCTTTGGCTCAACGGTGTCCCGAGGCTGACGTTGCCGCAGGTTTGATAGACACTTGCTTTAAAATACGGCTCTGGACACACACACGAAACCCGTGTGCTTTCAAAGTGCTCGTTGCATCTGAAGTGAGCATTGAGTCAGGAATTCTTGCCTGTCTCCTGAGGTGTGCAGCCAAGCCCTTTCCTCTCGGGGGTGAGGGCTGGACTCCTGAGAAGGTTCGGCAGACTGATGGACCTGAGAGGTCAGCGCCTCCGTGAAGCCGTTACGGAAGACCCAATTGAGGTCAAGCGGGCTCCTTGCTGGGTCCCACGGCTCCTGGGCCTCCTTCCTCCAGGCACGTGGAGGATGCTGGTGTTTTAGAGCAGAGACCGAGGCAGCCGCAGGAAATCTGGAAAACAGTGAGGTCTCTGCTGACCTCGATGCAATGGCGGCCAGAGAAACTAGGTGGGCTACAAGGAAATGGGGCGCTAAAGCAGGAGCAACTTGGGCCCCTTTCCAAAGAGTCTCCAGCCCACCAACACTGGAGCGGCCCGCAGTGGGCACTGTGTTAAGGCAAGTGGATAGAGCCCTAGCGCAGGCGAGCTCAGCGTGGAGATCACGTGAATCTTTACACAAAAAGGCAGACAGGTCAGCTCTAGCAAAAACTTGTGGCGTTTTCTTTGGACCCCCCTCCCCACCCCGATTTCTCTGTTCTGGTTCTTTTTACCGAGAACTGCTTCTCTTTGAAAACCGTCCAATCGGGTGGGTGACGACAGCCGATTTGAGACCCTAAGCAGAAAGGCTAAAGTGGTGACCGGGTGTATGAAGGGCTCCGGCAGGGGGGCTGGAGGGCCTGCAGGGGGCAGACTTTCAGTTTAATGATTGGTGGTAAATCCCTTAGCTGAGTGATTCCTTTAAGGACGACTGTTGTGTTAGGACAAATGAATGTATTCCGAGGCCTGGTGGCTACAGTACAGTGTGTAAAAGGCCCGAGCATTTCATCAGACTGTAGGCTTAATCCCCTAATTGCCCACTGAGAAATGGCTTTGGGACTAATTACAGAACCTAGTCCTATTCACTGGCACAGCTAATCCTTTCTAAAATCTCACAAAGCTCTTTGGCTCAACGGTGTCCCGAGGCTGACGTTGCCGCAGGTTTGATAGACACTTGCTTTAAAATACGGCTCTGGACACACACACGAAACCCGTGTGCTTTCAAAGTGCTCGTTGCATCTGAAGTGAGCATTGAGTCAGGAATTCTTGCCTGTCTCCTGAGGTGTGCAGCCAAGCCCTTTCCTCTCGGGGTGAGGCTGGACTCCTGAGAAGGTTCGGCAGACTGATGGACCTGAGAGGTCAGCGCCTCCGTGAAGCCGTTACGGAAGACCCAATTGAGGTCAAGCGGGCTCCTTGCTGGGTCCCACGGCTCCTGGGCCTCCTTCCTCCAGGCACGTGGAGGATGCTGGTGTTTTAGAGCAGAGACCGAGGCAGCCGCAGGAAATCTGGAAAACAGTGAGGTCTCTGCTGACCTCGATGCAATGGCGGCCAGAGAAACTAGGTGGGCTACAAGGAAATGGGGCGCTAAAGCAGGAGCAACTTGGGCCCCTTTCCAAAGAGTCTCCAGCCCACCAACACTGGAGCGGCCCGCAGTGGGCACTGTGTTAAGGCAAGTGGATAGAGCCCTAGCGCAGGCGAGCTCAGCGTGGAGATCACGTGAATCTTTACACAAAAAGGCAGACAGGTCAGCTCTAGCAAAAACTTGTGGCGTTTTCTTTGGACCCCCCTCCCCACCCCGATTTCTCTGTTCTGGTTCTTTTTACCGAGAACTGCTTCTCTTTGAAAACCGTCCAATCGGGTGGGTGACGACAGCCGATTTGAGACCCTAAGCAGAAAGGCTAAAGTGGTGACCGGGTGTATGAAGGGCTCCGGCAGGGGGGCTGGAGGGCCTGCAGGGTGCGGCTTCAGACAGGGCTATGGCGACACCTGTCACTCTCTCGGGGCCGCCGGCTGTCTGCATCTCGACGCGCTTTGGGGATGTCATGCAGGTCATGATCGGGGAGCCAAGGCGGCCTGCTCCGCGGAAGCTGCCCTGGCCTCCCTGCCGCCCTTTGGCTGGTGCACAGGCAGTGGGTGTCGGCTCCAGAGCTGGGGGGCAGAGCTGACAGGTGCGTGGAGCCCCCTCGGCAGCAGCCGCTCTGGTCTGCAGAGGTACCGATGAGTGCCCCCTCGGAGGGTGGCCTCCGTCATGTCACGACCTCGTTCCTGGTCTGTGATGTCTCTATAGGAATTTCCTGGCTCTGCAAGATGGACTGTCCAGGCCCCCTGGAAGGTCAGCACACTGTTCTTTTAATACCTTCCTTCTCTTCCAAAATTGGCCCGGGTTGGTTTCTGCCGCAACTGAGGACCTGGACTGGAGTGGGGAGAGGGGCCCCAGAAAGGCTTCCCCCCAGATGGCGTCGGAGTGGGACCCCGCAGTGTGTCTGTGACAGATGCTTATGCAGTGAGGGCCACCGCTTCTTGCCTCACCACTCAAACATCTGCTGGGCCTTCACGTGTCCTTCTAGCCCGGGGTCAGGCGGGCGGGGCTGAGGGAGCGTGGGAAGTCCAGTTCTCTGGGCACGTGGGGCATCTCCTGCCTCCAGCTCTCCACTCACACGGACCCCTTCCCCTGCACGACCCCAGGGTCCTACGTCCAAGTGCCAGCCCAGGGCAGGAGCCCAAAGGGTTGGAGTGCCCGGCGGGCATGAGGGCCCTGTTTACCCTGAGACGTGAGTTGGACATGAAGCCCCAGCCCATGCCGCACAGGCGTGACCTCGTCATTTCATGAAGACTGAACACCAGGCTCGGGCTGCCCCGCCCCGCTACAGAGGACTGCAGTGGAGGACGGGGTCCGGCCGTGGGGGCAGCAGCGGGTGGAAGGCGACAGCCTGAGCCTGAGGCCCTGAGCAGTCCCAGCACCCACACGACCACCCTCGCCGTGACCTCCGGACGCTCCGCCCCGGGCACCTTCCTCAGCCCCAGCCTGCTCGCCCGTCAAGTGGGCAGCATCTCAGCGTCCCTCCCTGGACCGCTCCTGTGAGGGCTCCCCGTGGAGCCGCGTGGGGGACGGGCTTCCTTCCTCCCACGAACATTCAGGCCCGTGGCTCACGCTCCTGTAGCCTCTCTTCGATTTTATTTCATTTTTTTTTTTAAATTTTGGCCTCTTTTATCAGTTTTTTATTTATGTATTTTCATCCATCTTTATTCTTCAGCCTGTGTGGGCCTCCCATCGCAGTGGCCTCTCTCGCTGCAGAGCACCGGCTCTGGGCGCATGCCTCCAGAGCGCTGGCTCGTCATTGGACACCCTGGTCCAGCTGTTCCATGGCACATGGGATCTTCCCGGGCCTGGGATTGAACCGGTGCCCCTTGCACTGCAAGGCGGACTCTTTACCCACTGGACCACCAGGGGAGCTCTCTCTTGGATTTTAAACAACTTATCAATAACAACTCTGCATGGTGCTTTGATGACACCCTGGTCAGTCGTTTCTGTAATCCGTCTCCGTTTATCTTCTCAGAGTGAGGAGTTATACAGAAAAGGAGCTTTTTTTTCCCCCAAAATAACAAGGCTTTATTATTTTACTTATAATGATTCAGTTACAATAATGTAGCATTATCATGGCTGTGCCGCTGGATAGGCAGCTGACATGGAAAGCAAGTGAAGCAGAGAAACATCGGATGACCAGGCACAGTCGGCGGCGTGGTAGTTCTGCAGGAGGAGCCCACCGCGGGCACCACCGCCCAGGCTGTGTCCCCCTAGTCTGTGTCCCCCTAGCACACAGGCGGTGGTGGAACTCTGGGCCTCCGTCCTGACCACCAGCCCTGGGGGAAGCAGCTGCCATCCGGGGGAGTCTCAGACCACCTCGAGGCAAAGCACTGAGACCCCAGACCACGGGACCTCGCATGACCCGGTGAGGTGGACACGCCTTCTGCGGGGCCTCCGCTGACCACAGCACTGGGGTCGATGGGCCCTGAGCAGCGGCCACCTGGCCGAGCACTCCCGGGGCCCAGCCCGCCAAAACTGTGATGTAACAACTGCTTGCTGTCTGGGGTGCTAGGTTTGGGGTGACCAGTAGGTAGCTCACGCACTGCAGGCTCACACACAGGCACGCACGCTCATTACCAGTCCTCCGCACGTGATGTCAACCTGACAATTCTCCTGCATCCGGGAGTCCTGCCCTCAAGCTGGTCACACAGAGGGACTGTCCTGGTGCCCGTTCGTTCTTCAGCCAGGACGCTCTACTCCTGATGCCCAAGACCCGCTCCCCTCACTTCAGATTTCATCGTATACCAAAGGGCATACTCTAGGCTGAAGAAAGGGCCACTCGTGGTCTCCACGTCCGCATCAGGGAAAGACAGACACAAACAGAGGCTCTGCCCACTAAAGAGAGAAGCCCCGCTAGGCTCTCCTAATAGAATGAAAGGAGATTCCGAATTTTAGGATCTGCAGGAAGCCTGCTAAGCAGCGTAAAGGGTAATGGATGCTGGGGGCACTGTCTGCTGGTTAAAGAGATTCTTCTGAACAATTCATAGCATGAGTTATTATCAAAATAAATCAAAGATCTGAAACGAGTGAACAATTTATGCTTTAAAATAGAGGGGAGATTTTCTAAGTGTCCAGAGATATTGACTACCTAGTATATAAGCAAAACACAGTGTCTAAACATATTCATAAAGATTTAAAAGATTATGCCTTAGATCTGTCACGACCTATTAAATGCTACATTCATCATTCAGTTAATCCCCAAATTCTTTGCCATCATCATGAGATGAAACACCCTTGCTCAACAAAATGATTTGCTTACTTACATAAAATGAGTCATGAAATAAAACTTTATTTCTGGAAGAGACTATAAAATCCAAAAGCTGAGTAACGCTGTCATGAACAAAGTGCTTGACACACTAATAGTACTGAAACTAGCTCAAACTGTTGGAGACGAGCTAAGAAAATCAAGTTGGCAGAAATTAGACCAGACAGGGGTGCCTTCACCGATTAAATCGGGTGGTGGTCTGTGATATGAGTCATTGGAATGGTTTTCAGACAAACTTGGCACGCCATACCCTGGGCCTCAGTCTGTTACACAATGAGACTCTTCATCATGATACTATTCAGAAACTCGCAGGGCAGCCTGCGGGCCTCTGAGGACCTGTGGACTTCCACAACGTGGCGATGTTCTTCAGACTCTGCAGGAAAACAGATCAAAAACAATTTATTGGTGCAGGAAAAACACACTTTGATCCTTATTGTATACCATCCACCAGAATTAATCTGAGATGATTCATAAACTGAAACATAAAAGCTAAAACCACAGAGTTTTTAAAGGAGGGCGTAAGAATATGGTGGTGACTGGCTAAGCGAGGGTTTTTCAGACAAGGTATGGAAAACAATAGCCATGGCATAAAAATGATGGGTCTTTATCAAAATTTGAAACTGGTGGTCATTAAAAAACTACCATTAAGAAAATTATTAGGCGAGACACAGACTGGGACAAATTATTTACAAAACAAATACTCACGTTATATAAAGAACTCCTAAAACGCAATAAAAATAAAAGCAAGTGAGAGATTTTGGCACTTTACAAAAGAAGGGATACGTGTGAAAAATGTTCAACAATACCACTGATGAGGGAATCGAAATCAAAACTGAAATGAGGGCTCCCCTGGTGGTCCAGTGGGTAAAGAGTCCGTCTTGCAATACAGGGGGCACCGGTTTGATCCCTGGCCCAGTAAGATCCCACATGCCACGGAGCAGTTGGACGGGTATGTACAATTACTAGCTGATGCTCTGGAGTGCATGCAGGTGCTCTGCAACAAGAGAGGCCACTGCAAGGGGAGGCCCACACAGGCTGAAGAGTAAAGATGGATGAAAAACAAATAAATGAATAAATAAATAAACCTGCTCAAGACTTAAAAAAAACTACAATGAAATGTCACCAAGTAGAGGACCCAAAACAAATATTTTCTTTGGCCACACTGTGCAGCTTATGGGGTCTTAGTTCCCCAACCAGGGTTTGAACCTGAGTCCTCAGCAGTGAAAGCATTGAGTCCTAAGCACAGGACGACCAGGGAGCTCCCTAAAGCAAGGAAAGATTGACAAGACTTAATACTGGTGAGGATTTAAAACAATTAGGAGACATAAAATGTTACAATTAATTACATTGGGAAAAGATCTTGTAGTTTCTCTATTACTAGCAGGTATTTGCCCCAAAGAAACTCATTTCTGCAAAATATCTCCGTAAGAATATTTGTAATGGCTTCATCTAAAAATCAGCAAAAGGTGAAAACCACCCAGGCACCCATCCACTGGAGAACAGATAAGTTACCTGCGGTGGATTCCTTCAACGGGCTGCAATTAGTGACAGAAAGCAGTCGGCCGCCCCTACGCCCCCTCTCCCCGCCACAGGAGCCCCCCAGGCACCTTGCTAGATAAAGGAAAGCTTTGCACCAGGAGTGGACCCGGTGTGACTCTGTCGCGAGTTCTACGGGAAAAGCTCCCGGCATCAGGGAGCCTGGCAGGCGGGCCCCACGTCTTGATGCGGGTCTGGGTCGCACGGACGCCTTTGTCAGAACCCAGAGGCTGCGACTCTTGAGCACAGCTAACCTCAGAAGAGGAGAACTGTAGAAAAACATCAAACTCTCTCAAGACTAAGCATCGGTGGAGAAGAGGACATTCTTGAAACGTAGTTAAACGTCAGAAGGCCCGACCGCAGCGGCGGAGCGGCCACGAGTGGCCTGGTGGGGCGCCGGCGCAGACCCCGGGCTCCGCCGGGCCATGTGCCGGGACTGCATCTCTCCGGGCCACGGGCTCCTCACAGCCACGCTGCCTAGCGTCCGAGTCGCGCTTCGAGTCGGTTTGTTCTTTATGCTGCGGCCGTGGTTTCAGCAGGGCGACGCCAGGAAGGCCGGACCCCGTGTGTCCCGGCGGCCGGCCCACACGCCCGCGGGCTCAGGTCTCGTGAAAGTCAAAGCCGCCTTCCCAGCACCCCGCTCTCCGGGCGCCCCGGCGGCTCTGGGCGGGAGACACGTGGCGGCCCATGGGGTTTATAGCTGAAAGCTCAGAAAGGGAACAATGGAGGTAAACCTGAGCGTCTGCGGCAACCAACACAACCTTGTTTCCACAGGTCTGAGTAAGTCAACACATTTAAAAAAATTATAAAAAAGATGTTTCCAAGACTTTTGAGTGTGTGCGTGAGGAAAGGGTGCAGAGGCCAACATTCTGATCTGCTTTGCAAAGAGGGCCTGGTCTGGCGATATAAGCAAGCTCAAGCAGGCGACCCTGAGCCGCGGGAAGACGGGCAGCCTCGGTGTGGACTGGAGCCGAGGTCAGCGGGGAGCAGGCCTGACGACGGGGACCGACACCCACCACACAGAGCCGCGGCTTTCCAGGGGCCCTCAGACACCCCACTGACCGCACGGGGCTGGGCCGAATGGGGCTGAAGGCGTCTCGACGGTGCGGAGGCACCTGAGATCCCGGATCTGGAAAGTGGCAGGACAAGGCTCCCAGGCGGGAGGGCAGGGCTGCCCAGGCAGATCCGCCGGGCGCAGGGATGGGCTGGTGGCTCCAGAACGTTCCACCAGGAAGTCACACGGGATGAGTCAGGCGGAGCGGCTGGGAGCAAGCTCCGGAATGGCAGCTCTGTGGGGAGAAGCCCTGGCCTGGGCGCCAGGCTCGGCTCCGGCCTCACACCCGCACCGCCGTGTGGCACGTGCGGCGACAGCCCCTCGTCCGCACGCGCTGAGCACCCTGCAGCCCAGGCCCCCGGCCTTCCTTACAGAGGCGCGCTGAGCGGTCTGTCCGAGCCTCGAGGCCCCAGGCTCCAGGGCTCCCTCTCTTCTCCGTGATATTAGCTACTCTTCTAACTTCGCAGGACATGTCATGGGGTCTCGTCACCCTGAACAGGTCTCCAGGGAGACGGGCTGGGAAGGAGGGCTCTCCACGCGGCCAAGGAGCTGCAGGACTGGGTTCAAGGCCGGAGCCAGAAGCCGCACCCCAGCCTGAAACATCCTGCCCTGCGGCCTCCCCTTAGCAAGAGCGTCAGCAAGTGCTGACCCGTGGACGCCCGCAGACCCCACTGGGGTTTCCCGGAGCTCGGCCGCACAGCGCTCAGGGTCTCTTCAAGGGAGGGACATTCTGAAACCGCGGGTGCCATGCTCCCCCTGGACTGAAACAAATCTCACCACGAGCCTCAGAGGGATTAAGAACTTGGGACCAGCCCCACAGCAAGTGGGTGCCAGAGCTGGGATGCGAACGCCGGCAGCCAGCCTGTGGTCCGCACGCCGCGTGCCAGCTGCTCTTCCTTCAAAGTGGAATAGATCCGCAGGCCGGGGCACGACGGCCAGCGCTCACCAGCTCTGGGGCCGGAGCCAGACTCTACGTGGCACGGCAGGGCCACAGAAGAGGGACCCACCCCCACCTCTCAGACACAAGGGGCTGTGAAATCAGCCCCTCGCCTCTATCACCGCCCCGGAGAGGGCTTCCTCCAAGCCCGCCTGTGCGGGCGGGCGCCAAGCAGCACCTGGTCACGTCGCGGGGCAGGCCTGCCCCATCCAGACCCACGGTGGCCACAGGCGTTCGGTGGAGCCCCGGGCTCCCGTGGGGACGGAGAGCTGGGCTGGAGAGGGTTGTTCGTGTCGATGGTGCTTTGGAACATCCAGTCGGCACGGGTGAGGAAGGTCAAGCCACGCCAGTCGCCCTGTGTCTGCCCCTGGCAGAGGCTCAGTAACGAGGTGCTGTGTGACGGGCACTGGGCCTCCAGCCCCGGCGCCCCGGGACGTCGAGGTCCCGCCTCTGGGCGGGCCTGGGGCGGCCCTGGAGAGGCTCGCCCGTGCGCACTGGGCTCCGGCCCGGAGGACAGGTGGCCTGAGGCAGCGGCCCCGCGTGGACGTGGGGCTCAGGGGGGCCTGGGGGTGGGGTGCTGGTGCTCCTTGCCCATAAAACGACACTTTTCTTTATTTTCTTTCTAAACAGAAATGATTTCTTCTGTGTTGCTTGGTCGCTCAACCCGGAAAGAGGAACTCTTTCTATTCTTTATCATCCACTATTTACTCAGTGCAAGCGGCAGTGCCCAGCGCCCTGGAAAGTCCCGCGAGCAAACTGGAAATTCTGGCTCCACGGGGGATCTGCTCACAGAATTTTATGTTCACGGGTTGTGGAGAGAATGTTTAAGATGGCCTAGAGTCTCAGGCTGTCTTTTTGTGTTTGTGAAGTTCTTGATCTTTAAAAGAACTGCAAAGTTGTAGTAGGGGCGGGTGCCATGCTCCCCCTGGACTGAAACAAATCTCACCACGAGCCTCAGAGGGATTAAGAACTTGGGACCAGCCCCACAGCAAGTGGGTGCCAGAGCTGGGATGCGAACGCCGGCAGCCAGCCTGTGGTCCGCACGCCGCGTGCCAGCTGCTCTTCCTTCAAAGTGGAATAGATCCGCAGGCCGGGGCACGACGGCCAGCGCTCACCAGCTCTGGGGCCGGAGCCAGACTCTACGTGGCACGGCAGGGCCACAGAAGAGGGACCCACCCCCACCTCTCAGACACAAGGGGCTGTGAAATCAGCCCCTCGCCTCTATCACCGCCCCGGAGAGGGCTTCCTCCAAGCCCGCCTGTGCGGGCGGGCGCCAAGCAGCACCTGGTCACGTCACGGGGCAGGCCTGCCCCATCCAGACCCACGGTGGCCACAGGCGTTCGGTGGAGCCCCGGGCTCCCGTGGGGACGGAGAGCTGGGCTGGAGAGGGTTGTTCGTGTCGATGGTGCTTTGGAACATCCAGTCGGCACGGGTGAGGAAGGTCAAGCCACGCCAGTCGCCCTGTGTCTGCCCCTGGCAGAGGCTCAGTAACGAGGTGCTGTGTGACGGGCACTGGGCCTCCAGCCCCGGCGCCCCGGGACCTCCAGCTCCCGCCTCTGGGCGGGCCTGGGGGGCGGCCCCTGGAGAGGCTCGCCCGTGCGCACTGGGCTCCGGCCCGGAGGACAGGTGGCCCGGAGGCAGCGGCCCCCGCGTGGACGTGGGGCTCAGAGGGACCTGGGCGTGGGGTGCTGGTGCTCCTTGCCCATAAAACGACACTTTTCTTTATTTTCTTTCTAAACAGAAATGATTTCTTCTGTGTTGCTTGGTCGCTCAACCCGGAAAGAGGAACTCTTTCTATTCTTTATCATCCACTATTTACTCAGTGCAAGCGGCAGTGCCCAGCGCCCTGGAAAGTCCCGCGAGCAAACTGGAAATTCTGGCTCCACGGGGGATCTGCTCACAGAATTTTATGTTCACGGGTTGTGGAGAGAATGTTTAAGATGGCCTAGAGTCTCAGGCTGTCTTTTTTTGTGTTTTGTGAAGTTCTTGATCTTTAAAAGAACTGCAAAGTTGTAGTAGAACAGTAAGGTTAAGGTAATTCTTGCCCTTTTTTTTTGTCCCCAGTTTTCTTTCTTATTTCAGGAAAGAAAACATGCTAAGGGAAAACTGAATACAAAATGCATTCATAAAATAAATACTTTTTAAATAAAAAGTGTGTCCATGGGGCCAGGTGTTTTGGGGCAAACTTGTCAGGTACATCACTTAAAGAAAAATGAAGAAGAAAACAATAGTTTAAAAATGCTTAAATTGTACAGCTGGTCCTAGAATTGTCAACATGCATTCTCTAGAGCGCTGTCTGTGGGCACAGGTCTGGGGACTCTGGGGGTGAACCCTGCCAGACAGCTGTCAGGGCAAGCTTCTCGGCGGGGGCCCCTCTGACCCCTCCCCTGGGCTCCCCGGCCCCGGCCCCTTCTGCAGCGTGGGTGCTGGTCAGTGCTCACTCCACTGGGAAGGGGGTTCCGTGAAGGAGGGACCCAGTCCAAGCCAGAGGAGGGTGGTGGGAGGGGGTGAGCTGAGAGGCGCTGGACATGGGGTGGACGGGGCGCAGGCACGAGCCTGTCCTGGCTCCACGTGGCCGCCCCCGAGTGAGCCCCGGGGCTCCAGCGCGTCTGTCCCCTGGACGCCCCGCCTCAGTTTTCTCTGTAAGAGAAGGTCACAGCAAGCTCTCGTCACCTCCTGCCGTAGCTCACTGTCAGAATTCCCCACAGCGCGCTGCCCCGCTCGTGGAATGAGCAGGAGAGAGAAGGAACAGCCAGGTGGGGCGTTCTCAGCTGTTTGGGGCGGACTCCCGAGAAACAACAGCCTGCCTCCCGTCCCCACGCCCAGCTCCCTGCTCTCACTCCAAACGCTTCTGCTCCCTGCCCTTTCTGTGCCAAGAAAGGTCCAGGTCCCGGGCCTGGTGCTGACGGCTCCACGAGCCGAGCTTGGTCTAAATCTGCTCAATCCGGGAGGCTCGGGACCAGACCCATGGGCTGTTCAGAGGCAGGTCTGCAGTGGCCGGAAGCGAAAGCAGCCCGTCTTGGCCTCACTGCCTGCACTTCCCTGCCGGGGAGCCACCGAAGGCCAGCGGCTGCTCTCGGGGCAGCAGCACCCCAGGACATCCCGTGCTGAGACGGCCCTGGAGAGGACCGGAGCCGCTTGGGATGCTCTCCTCCGGAAAGGGGACGCACACCTCAGTTCCTGAAGGCTCCTACGTTCATCAGAACAAAGGCCCCCGGACGCCCCTCTTCTGGGGACAAAGGAGACTCCCCTCAAGGACCCCGGGAGAAGCACCACCGTGCAGGGCACCCCGGAAACCTGACGACCCAGACCTGCCCTGGGGGGAAGGGGCCGCCGGGGTGGGGGATGCTCGGCCACGAGCCTCAGCAGCACCTGGGGAGGGAGGCGGTGACGCGAGGGCTGAACTCGTGGTCCCGAGCCTGGCGACACCGGGGTACCAGGCCTTGAGGTGCCCTCCGCATTGGAGGGAAGAGCCCCCAAGACTGGAGTTAGGGCCCGGGACTGAGAAAAAAGGCGCTCCCTGCCCTGGCACTTTGACAAGGTTCGGGGCAGGGACGGAGGAGCAGAGCATCAGACGCGGTCCCCTGATGGGACACAGGCTCAGTCGGGGACATTGATGCCAGCCTGCAGCTGGTGGTCATGATTAAATGGCTCTTTGAAACACCCGACAGTCCCACAGCAGCTGTGGCGTCCCGGTGTCCAGGCGTGGCCGGCGAGGCCCCCGTCCCGACCCAGCGCCTCCGGGCGCCCGCGTGGCTCCCCGCCGTCCAGCCCGAGCGCGGCTGCGCCCGCGACGCGCGCTCACACAGGCGACTGACTCTGTCCCGGTGGCCGACCTGCCCGCGCTGCTCGGGGTTTACTCATGCCTGAAAGCAGGTAGAAGCCATTTGTTTTCTCTCTGTTTATGGAAACTTCTAAAAACAACTGAACTGTGTCGGCCTCGCCAAGGGGGCCCGAGAGCAGCGGCGCTGGGCAGGCCGGCCTGAGCGAGGGCCGCAAGGGCTGGGGCTGCAGGCGCCCCGAAAGCCGCGGGCCGCCAGCCTCCTTGCTGGGCGAGGCTGGGCTCCGAGGGGCCTCCCGGGCAGGGGACTCGCAAGGGAGCCGAGGCGAGCGGGGTCCCGCTCCGTCCCTTCCTCGCCCGCTTGGCCAGGCTGACAGGTGACCCTTCCGGGAGGCCGGCCTCTGAGCGCCCCCCTCATCACCTCGCCGAGTCCTCGCGTCCGTCCTGCTCCTCACCACCATGGCCGTCTCTGCACGTCAGGACGTCGGGCTCAGAGCAGCCACCTCCCACGCTCCCGGGGACGAGGCGGCCGGGAAGATGGCCTCACACAGACGGCGCGGGGTCCCCGGCGGGCGGCCCGAGGGGCGGCGCACCTGAGTCCATGGCAGGAGCTCCCGGAGACGCCACGAAGGCTCGACGCAGGGCTGCCACGGTCACCAGGAACCCGGGACACAATCGTCACAAACCCACACGCCCGGGGCTGCCGGCGTGGGCGCGAGGGGCAGAGGGAGCGCCCGGCACCGCGGCCGTCCACCTGCAGCGCCGGAGCGAGCGGGCGCTGCGGTCACCTCCCCGGGGCGGCCCCGACGAGGGCAGGCCGCCAGCCAGCCGTGAGGCCCACCCTTCCTGGGGTGGGGTGGGGACCGTCCTACACATGGACCCTGCTTCCCGCAAGCCCGCCTCCCTTCGGCCCTGCGTTACCCCTCAGCCCCGCCACGGCCCTGGGTGGAAAGCAGTCTCCCCGGGTGAGGAGGACGCAGCTTCCAGAGGCCGAGCACCTTCGCCGAGGTCACACGGCAGCGCCGGCCTTTGAGCGCAAGTCCAAAGTGACTCCAGAGCCTCACGGGACTACGGAAGGTGGCTTCCCCAGACGCCGTCTCCGTCTCCCTGGAGTCCTGTCCCCCTGCCTTCCAGAGGCAGCCCAGCGCCCAGCGTCCCAGCGGCCTGTCAGTCGCCCCGGTTCCCTGCTCTGCAAAGCAGATTCCAAGTTACTGAAATCTCCCCCAGGGCTTCCTGCAGGGCCTCCCAGCCCCTCTGGCTCGGCCACAAAGCCCAGGAGCGGCGTGGCAGAAGGGGACCCTGGCCCCCGTGTAGAGGCTCCCCGGCCCTAACGCTGGGACTCCGTTCTTCCCCCGCCTCCTGAGCGAGGGCGATGCTTCCCCGTCTCCCGTATCCAGGCGTGGCCATGAAAGTCAGTCTGGTGAAAGGGGCTCAAGCAGGTGCCGTGTGCCCCGCCCCGCAAAAGCTCCCTCCCGGTCCTCCTTCCTCCTGCTTGCAAGGTAGACGTGACGGTGGGGCGCAAGTGTCCACTGCGGACGGTGGAGCCTCGGGAGAGGCCGAACAGCCAGCCGGACGGAGCCTGGGCCTCCGGGGACCCGGGCAAGAGCCGTGCCAGCCCTGGCCCATCTTGCAATGCTAGGGGGTACATCAAGCATTCTGTGTCGGAATCACGAATACTTTGATTTTCTATTACTGATAGCGTTCTTATTCTTAATGGACACAGGCAACAACAGATGTGAGAGTGAGGCTTTCGAACTGTGGAGAAGACTCTTGAGAGTCCCTTGGACTGCAAGGAGATCAAGCCAGTCAATCCGAAAGGAAATCAGCCCTGAGTATTGGCAGGACGATGCTGAAGCTGAAGCTCCAATACTTTGACCACCTGATACGAAGAGCCGACTCATTGCAAAAGACCCTGATGCTGCAGGAGGAGAAAGGGGGTGGCAGAGGATGAGAGGGCTGGATGGCATTGTTGACTCCATGGCCATGAGTTTGAGCAAATTCTGGGAGATAGTGAAGGGCAGGGAAGCCTGGCGTGCTATCGTCGATGGGGTCAAAAGAGCTGGACATGAATGAGTGACTTAGCACATGCACATGCACGTAGAGAAGAGAGCCGATTGGGAGAAGTCAGAAGCCAACAGACAGCGTGATGCACTAGGTAGGCTAGAGACAAGTGAGCTGCAAGGAAGAGCTTCCGCTGCAAATTCACTTTCCAGCACCATCTTGACTTTCAGTCTTTAGAATCCTCCGGATTCTAAACAACAGCCAAGCCTCAGATGTCTTTGAGCTCAGTTCCTTCCTTATTTGCCAAATCATGATGATGATGCTCTCCCGCCAGCCCCCTCCCGGGGTTCCAGGCAGCCGGGATGGAGCAACGGTTGCCAAACACTGTGCGCTGCACAGAACGAGGCTGACGGGGGCGCCGTGAAAGTCTGGTTTATGGTGGGACGTTCAAGTCAGGAGGGAAAGGGATGGGTAGCGGGGTGGTCTGGGAGTCACTGGGACGCGTCCTCCCAGAACAGCAGGACGACACAGGCCGGCGGGCGCCTCAGGGACCCTGGCACCCCGGGGAGTCTCAGCAGCACCAGCAGAGGAGGTTCCACATGGGCCGCGGTGCTGCTTGTGGCCCCGGCCAGCGTGTGCCAGCAGCTGAGTGCCCAGCGCTGACCGGATCGCTGTGGTTCCCCACCTCTGCAGAGCCACGTCCTCCCGGGCAGACCGGCGATGGTGCTACACGCCCGCCTCTCCTGGCGCCAGGACCATACCTTTGATTTCCCCTTTATTATTTGTTTTAGCGTTCTTATTCTTAATGGACACAGGCAACAACAGATGTGAGAGTGAGGCTTTCGAACTGTGGAGAAGACTCTTGAGAGTCCCTTGGACTGCAAGGAGATCAAGCCAGTCAATCCGAAAGGAAATCAGCCCTGAGTATTGGCAGGACGATGCTGAAGCTGAAGCTCCAATACTTTGACCACCTGATACGAAGAGCCGACTCATTGCAAAAGACCCTGATGCTGCAGGAGGAGAAAGGGGGTGGCAGAGGATGAGAGGGCTGGATGGCATTGTTGACTCCATGGCCATGAGTTTGAGCAAATTCTGGGAGATAGTGAAGGGCAGGGAAGCCTGGCGTGCTATCGTCGATGGGGTCAAAAGAGCTGGACATGAATGAGTGACTTAGCACATGCACATGCACGTAGAGAAGAGAGCCGATTGGGAGAAGTCAGAAGCCAACAGACAGCGTGATGCACTAGGTAGGCTAGAGACAAGTGAGCTGCAAGGAAGAGCTTCCGCTGCAAATTCACTTTCCAGCACCATCTTGACTTTCAGTCTTTAGAATCCTCCGGATTCTAAACAACAGCCAAGCCTCAGATGTCTTTGAGCTCAGTTCCTTCCTTATTTGCCAAATCATGATGATGATGCTCTCCCGCCAGCCCCCTCCCGGGGTTCCAGGCAGCCGGGATGGAGCAACGGTTGCCAAACACTGTGCGCTGCACAGAACGAGGCTGACGGGGGCGCCGTGAAAGTCTGGTTTATGGTGGGACGTTCAAGTCAGGAGGGAAAGGGATGGGTAGCGGGGTGGTCTGGGAGTCACTGGGACGCGTCCTCCCAGAACAGCAGGACGACACAGGCCGGCGGGCGCCTCAGGGACCCTGGCACCCCGGGGAGTCTCAGCAGCACCAGCAGAGGAGGTTCCACATGGGCCGCGGTGCTGCTTGTGGCCCCGGGCCAGCGTGTGCCAGCAGCTGAGTGCCCAGCGCTGACCGGATCGCTGTGGTTCCCCCACCTCTGCAGAGCCACGTCCTCCCCGGGCAGACCGGCGATGGTGCTACACGCCCGCCTCTCCCTGGCGCCAGGACCAAGGTGCCCTCCGCTGCACGGAGAGGTCTTGCAAAACACTGGTTCTCAAGTCTCGCTGTGTGAGTCATGGCCTAAAGAATGAAGAAATGCTTCTGAATGGCAAACAAGAAGAAAAGAAAAGGAAGCAAGCTAGGATGATGTGTTCTTGGACCACGACTCCGAGGCAGTTTACACGAGCAAAATCAACACACACATCTCTGTTTATAGTGCAAGCCGTTGGGACCAAAAAAATCCACTCTTTGTTTTTTTCTGATTAAAAATGGACACACAAAAAATCAAACCGTAAAAGTAGTTCCCAAGAAGAAAGGAAGGTCGGTGTTTTAAAGCGAGTGCATCTTTCCGAGCTCGTTCCTTCAACTGAGCCAAGCGGGCGGACGCGGGGGAGGACTCGGGCCAGACCTCGGCGTCCGCGGCCACCAGGACCAGAGCGCTCCACCTGCGGCCGCTGACGGAGCCCAGGACCGTGCACCGGGCTGCCGGGGGCCACCGAGGATATCCTGGTACGGACGAAGCATAATTTACCACTCAGTCTCACTGAAGGGTGCTAAAACTGCTTCTGGATTTATTTTTATGGAGATACAGTTTCCACATAACACTGCGCACACCTGAGTCACAGGCACGCTGACCTGACCCATTCGCAGCTGCTTCTGTGATGTTGCTCCTCCAAACACGGGCAGGACGAACGTCCCGACACGCTCGTCACCGCGCCCTGGTCCTGGTCCTCCCCCGGGCTGGCTTCTGGGAGAAGACAGAGCCAAAACCCGCCCGCATTTCCAGCAGACACGAGCGCAGACCGCCCGATCCCCCGGCAGACACGGGGCGCCGGCCCCCCGGCCCCGGCCCCGCTTGCCCACGCCTCGCCGACAGAGGCGGTTAGCGCCCTTCCGCCTCCGCCCCGCGCGGTGGGTAACAAATCGCCCCTCACGGCTGCTCGCATCACGCGTCTGGGATCAGCGAGGCTGAGCTCATGAACGTGGCCCCTACCCGCGCACCCGTGCCGCCGGCAGCCACCTGAGAGAGCCGCACACGGGCCCTGCGCTGAGCGCCCCGGGGAGCTCTCCTCCTCAGCTCAGCCCAGCGGGCAGCTTCCACGACTGCCCCGTCTGACAGAGAAACACCAAGGCTCGGGGGGCTTCGTGTGCCGAAGACCCAAGACCGCAGATGCAATCAGAGTGACCCCAGCGCTGAGCCCCGGTGGCCGCCCCGCCGTGCCCTCCTGCCGGCTCTGCTTCCCTTCTTCCAGGTGCCAACAGGCCACGGATGTTTCACCGGGAGGTGTTACGTTTATCCCTTTGTTCATTTTACAATTGGACAGTTCATAATTAGCAGTCACACTTTACCTGTTAAGAACAGCAAACTCTTGTCATTTTGCTACTGACTTTTCCTCTGTGGAATGTATTTACACCGGCTTTGCAGCCTTCATTCCTGTTTATACTCGGTGCAGGGGCCTGAGCAGGGGTGGGGGACTCCGGCATGAGACCCTGACACATGGAGGACGTGGAGCAGGCTGGCGAGCTAGGCTGTTATATGTGCTGGTCCCAGTCAGGGGGCCCAGGAGGTCTGAGAACCAGCTGTGGGGGCCGTGGTGCAGGGGTGGAAGGAAAAGAGACGGACAGTCAGGAGGCAGCGTTCTCTCCTGAGCAGATCTGTTGCTGAGTTTCCATGTCTGCCGGCCCTGCCCCCAACCCGAGAAGTGACTTCTGTCGCTTGTGATGGTTTCAATGGAGCTAAACCTCTTCTTCTCACTCAGAAACTTGACAGGTGGATGGACACCTGCTATATCTCCCTTCCCTGAGGTAGAGATTAAGCTTTGGTAATAGACTATCTTCCAGAAAGCTGGGCAGACGCTAAAGCGGGGTGGGGGTGAGGTCAGAAGCCAGGCCATAGGGCGCCCCCCCGCATGTGGCTGCGTGTTGAGTTGTCCCAGCCTCTTGGCTCCAGGGCCTTGTCAGCAGGACGAGGAAGCTGCTCCAACTTGGTGGCCCTGCTCTGGACCCAGAACGCCAGCTTGCCTGTCTCCAAGACCCTGCCGGCCGCGGCTCCTCTGCCTGCCGAGCAAGCCAAAGACCCCGGGGCTGGTCCAGGCCCGCCCCATGCCCCAGCAGCTTCTTTATCTCTGATTATATGGGAGAGCAGAAGCGAAATTTACAAAGATCCCAAATCCATCGCAGAACCCCTTAAAGACACAAGAAAGGTGGTCCTCCTACATCACTGTAAGAGCCAAAAGAATCCCCTCACCGGCTGACACCCAATCGGTCGATCCGTGCATACTGGTCAATCCCAGCCACCCGCCTGGGCCGGGACTCTGATTCTAGCTCTGCTCTGCCTTTCAGGCTGGAAGGACCTGTTCCCACCTCACCTCTGTTCCCACCTCGCCTCGAGCCTGTTCCTTCAAAGGGGGAAGCACGCAGCCAGGCGACGACTGAAGTGTGGTCCAGCTCAGGGCACCTGTGCTGCCCTAGCCACCACACCCACTGTGCCCACCAGGCCCTGAGCCAGCACTGGGCAAAGCCCTTCTGCACCTGTCACGTACCTGGTGCCTCCCAAACCCACTGAGAGCACAGCCCCTGCCCCATTTCCCAACGGGAGGCTGGATGAGGCTGCAGACTTCTGCACCCCACTGTCCAGAAGGTGGAGCCAGGTGTTGGTGCACTAGCCCCACCCCTGGAGAGCCTCCCACCAGGTGCCTCCAACAAGAAGTCCCCAGTCAAAGGAAGACGTGGTGTCCCATTTCAGTAGATGGAAGTCGCGGTCGCCTGCTAACTGGGCAGCCTGGGGGCCCACCCTCCTCCCCAGGGCAGTCACGGGGGCTTCAGCAACGGGCAGTGCCCCTCTCCAGCCTGTCCCTGGGGCCGGCCCACTGCCCAGTCCACCTGTGATCTTGGTGGCACAGTAGCTCTCGGGCCACACAACAGGAGGTCAAGTGCCTCCCAGCTCTGGGAGGAAGCCAGGAAACACAGCCCAGACCAGCGCCATCCAGACAGAGGATTAGAACAAACCGACAAGAACGGCTGGCGGCGAACCACACACACCCACGTCTTGTCAGCAGGACGAGGAAGCTGCTCCAACTTGGTGGCCCTGCTCTGGACCCAGAACGCCAGCTTGCCTGTCTCCAAGACCCTGCCGGCCGCGGCTCCTCTGCCTGCCGAGCAAGCCAAAGACCCCGGGGCTGGTCCAGGCCCGCCCCATGCCCCAGCAGCTTCTTTATCTCTGATTATATGGGAGAGCAGAAGCGAAATTTACAAAGATCCCAAATCCATCGCAGAACCCCTTAAAGACACAAGAAAGGTGGTCCTCCTACATCACTGTAAGAGCCAAAAGAATCCCCTCACCGGCTGACACCCAATCGGTCGATCCGTGCATACTGGTCAATCCCAGCCACCCGCCTGGGCCGGGACTCTGATTCTAGCTCTGCTCTGCCTTTCAGGCTGGAAGGACCTGTTCCCACCTCACCTCTGTTCCCACCTCGCCTCGAGCCTGTTCCTTCAAAGGGGGAAGCACGCAGCCAGGCGACGACTGAAGTGTGGTCCAGCTCAGGGCACCTGTGCTGCCCTAGCCACCACACCCACTGTGCCCACCAGGCCCTGAGCCAGCACTGGGCAAAGCCCTTCTGCACCTGTCACGTACCTGGTGCCTCCCAAACCCACTGAGAGCACAGCCCCTGCCCCATTTCCCAACGGGAGGCTGGATGAGGCTGCAGACTTCTGCACCCCACTGTCCAGAAGGTGGAGCCAGGTGTTGGTGCACTAGCCCCACCCCTGGAGAGCCTCCCACCAGGTGCCTCCAACAAGAAGTCCCCAGTCAAAGGAAGACGTGGTGTCCCATTTCAGTAGATGGAAGTCGCGGTCGCCTGCTAACTGGGCAGCCTGGGGGCCCACCCTCCTCCCCAGGGCAGTCACGGGGGCTTCAGCAACGGGCAGTGCCCCTCTCCAGCCTGTCCCTGGGGCCGGCCCACTGCCCAGTCCACCTGTGATCTTGGTGGCACAGTAGCTCTCGGGCCACACAACAGGAGGTCAAGTGCCTCCCAGCTCTGGGAGGAAGCCAGGAAACACAGCCCAGACCAGCGCCATCCAGACAGAGGATTAGAACAAACCGACAAGAACGGCTGGCGTGCGAACCACACACACCCACGTTCAAGGGCACAGACACGAGGACAGCTCTTCCGCGAAGGAGGCCGCTCTCCACGAGGGTCGCAGAGGCTTCCAGGCTTTCCCACCAGAAACACGGACTTTCAGGCTGAACAATCTCTTGCGATAATGCAGTCTGATCCCGGTGCTTAACAGCTGACGGGACGAAGGTCCAAGCAGTAGGTCAAGTGACTCGGTGGGCCGGTCAGAGCAGGAACACGGCAAGAGATCAGGGTCTCCAGTCACATCGAACACTCACTGCCCACTCTGCTTCAGGGAAGTGCCCTCGCCCACGTGCACCCACACACGTGCACACGGGAACCACACTCGCCCACCTGGACCCACACACGTGCACACGGGAACCACACCTCCACACCTGCACACAGGGACACACGCACGATGCAAGGCACCTCCAGGCTCACATGCTCAAGCGCACACGCATGTATGCACCTGCTCGTACACCACACACACGCTCACACCACACCGCCCCTCTTCCGGCAGGAGCCTCACTCCACTGACACGATGACTGGAAGCTCACAGAAGAGACCTGTGCGTCAGGGGACCTGGTTTACTTTCAGCTTTATGTTTATACCTGAAAAAAATATATATACATACATATATATATATATATAGTATCGGAGCTTCGGCTTCAGCATCAGTCCTTCTAGTGAATATTTAGGGTTGATTTCCTTTAGGATTGACTAGTTTGATCTCCTTGCAGTTAATAAATGTAAAAAAAAGAAAAAGCAAACTAACCGGGGCTAAGGACGGGAAGAGGAGGCGAAACCGACAGCGGGCAGGAAGCAGCTTCCTGTGGTGGTGAAAACACTCCGTGTCTGACGTGTGGTCTCAGAAGTGTGTCCATTTGTCAAGACTCACTTAACCAGCCTCTAATGCAGATATATTTTATTATAAGAAATGCTCACCTCAATAACAATGACTTTAAAGTAATCTTACGTTCTTAGGATAACTGAAAATTTGAATACTTTGAGTAATGATGTTAAAAAAGATTACTATTAATTTTGTAGGTGTAACAATGGAATTTGCTTAGGTTTTTAAATGAGTGCTTATCATTTAGAAGAACATAGTGAAATACAGATAAATTTACACGATGTCTAGGGTCTATCTTTAAGAACCGTAGGGGATGGGAAGGCATAAGGCTGGCTGGGAGTGGCTGAAGTGAGATTTGGGTACATGGGCATTCACTGTCCTATTTTCTCTACCTCAGACAATAACTCTGTGGAACTCTCCAGAACCAAAATCTTTGTGAAGTGCTTTAAACACACGAATGATGTCGTAAGTTACTCACTTAAACACGTACACTAAGCAGCTGTTTTGAGTGGTCAATACTCAGGGGCCTAAAATGGTAGAACAATATTGTCATCATATTTTTCTTAATTAAAAAAATTTTCTTCTGGCCGTGCTGGGCCACGGGCAGGATCTTAGTTTTCTGACCAGGTGTGGAGCCCTCACCCTACAGGGCAAGTGCAGAGCTGAGGCCACCAGACCACCGGGAACACACCCGTCATAATATCTCTAATGGCTCCAGTCAGCGCTTGGCTTAACTGAGCCAAGATTAAGAAGTGTGATGGGCCCCTGCGAAATTCTGAAGAGAGTTTTTGGACATTTGCAAAGATGTCCACAGTCTCCGTGGGTCCAACTGCCCATGGTAGCTGGCATCCCCAGGAGCTGGGGCTGCTGCCTGAGGCAGATCGCTCCTCGCCCATGCGGAGAGCTGTCTTGCTCCAAGGACACAGCAGGTCCCGTCTGCCACCTGCCCCTCTCTCCGCAGATCCTTGGGACAGCAGGCCAGCGGAGTAGCACCAGGCGGTGGGGCTCAGAGGCGCCCCCAAGGGTCTGCTCGTGGAAGGACAGCCTCCTTCCCTGAACAAACACCATCAGGGAGTGTCTGATCTTTCATTTATGATAGGAAGTGAGAGCCTCCACGTGCAAAAGAAAGAACCGGATAATTCACTGCAAAGGGAAGCACAACTTTTCTGGCTCTGCTTTTAAAACTTACAGGTTAGGGCTCCCCTGGTAGCTCAGTGGTGAGGAGTTCACCTGTCAACGCAGGAGACATGGGTTCGATCTCTGATCCGGGAAGATCCCACAGGCTGCGGAGCAACGAAGCCCGTGAGCCACAGCTATGGAGCCTATGCTCTAGAGCCTCGGAGCCACAACTACGGAGCCCATGGGCCGCAACTCCTGAAGCCCATGTGCCCCAGAGCCCAAGCTCACAACAAGAGATGTCACCACAAGAAGCCTGCTCACCTCCACTAGAGAGGAGCCCCCACTCCCTGCAACTAGAGAAGAGCCTGCAGCAGTAAAAAGCCAGAATATCCAAAAATAAAATAAATAATATTTAAACAAACAAAAAATCCTTACAGGTTAAAGAACTTGAAGGGAAACTGGACTAACGCTTAAACACGTACACTAAGCAGCTGTTTTGAGTGGTCAATACTCAGGGCCTAAAATGGTAGAACAATATTGTCATCATATTTTCTTAATTAAAAATTTTCTTCTGGCCGTGCTGGGCCACGGGCAGGATCTTAGTTTTCTGACCAGGTGTGGAGCCCTCACCCTACAGGGCAAGTGCAGAGCTGAGGCCACCAGACCACCGGGAACACACCCGTCATAATATCTCTAATGGCTCCAGTCAGCGCTTGGCTTAACTGAGCCAAGATTAAGAAGTGTGATGGGCCCCTGCGAAATTCTGAAGAGAGTTTTTGGACATTTGCAAAGATGTCCACAGTCTCCGTGGGTCCAACTGCCCATGGTAGCTGGCATCCCCAGGAGCTGGGGCTGCTGCCTGAGGCAGATCGCTCCTCGCCCATGCGGAGAGCTGTCTTGCTCCAAGGACACAGCAGGTCCCGTCTGCCACCTGCCCCTCTCTCCGCAGATCCTTGGGACAGCAGGCCAGCGGAGTAGCACCAGGCGGTGGGGCTCAGAGGCGCCCCCAAGGGTCTGCTCGTGGAAGGACAGCCTCCTTCCCTGAACAAACACCATCAGGGAGTGTCTGATCTTTCATTTATGATAGGAAGTGAGAGCCTCCACGTGCAAAAGAAAGAACCGGATAATTCACTGCAAAGGGAAGCACAACTTTTCTGGCTCTGCTTTTAAAACTTACAGGTTAGGGCTCCCCTGGTAGCTCAGTGGTGAGGAGTTCACCTGTCAACGCAGGAGACATGGGTTCGATCTCTGATCCGGGAAGATCCCACAGGCTGCGGAGCAACGAAGCCCGTGAGCCACAGCTATGGAGCCTATGCTCTAGAGCCTCGGAGCCACAACTACGGAGCCCATGGGCCGCAACTCCTGAAGCCCATGTGCCCCAGAGCCCAAGCTCACAACAAGAGATGTCACCACAAGAAGCCTGCTCACCTCCACTAGAGAGGAGCCCCCACTCCCTGCAACTAGAGAAGAGCCTGCGGCCGCAGTGAAAATCCAAAATAGCCAAAAATAAAATAAATAAGATTTAAACAAACAAAAAATCCTTACAGGTTAAAGAACTTGAAGGGAAACTGGACTAACGCTGGACCAGGCGGTTCCTGGGATGTGGTCGGCTCTGAGGACGGCTCCACGACCCCAGTTCGAGCTGCCGGTCACTGTGGTGAGTCAGTGGGACCTCCTCTCATTCCTCAGCAGGGTTCTCCACAGGGAGCAGGCGTCTGACAAGAGCTTCAGGCCACTTTCCCCTGACCTCGGACCCCCGGAGCCGGGGCTGCCCCAAGCCCTCACGCCTCCTACCCTTCCCAGCCGGTCTCCAGACCCTCTCTCTCTTCTCCGGGTGGCTGTGCCTGCCGGCCCCACCCTCCCGGCTCCCAGGACCACTGCCCAGGAGGAGCACCTGGAGTTCCGGGAAGCCCACGGGGGCTTCTCGTGGTCAGGACCACTGTGTTCTCCAAAGGAACTTGAAGTGCATTCCCCCACATCCATGCCACTGCCTCCTCGCAAACCGGCAGCCGGCTGTGGGCCTTGGGTGAACACCACCAGGACGGTGGCTGGGACCGTGCTTAAACCATGGCCCCCGCCGAGCACCGGCAGGAAGAGAAACGACCAACTGCAGACCAGCAAGGCCGGCTCCAAGACAGGGACGCGCACGTCCCCAGCCCGCAGGCTCCTGAAGGCTCTGTGTCTACACGAGTCCGCCCGGCCCAGGAGGCCTAGACTACTGCCAAGTGGCCTCCTCCTCCTGCCTTTTCACCATGAACAAGGAGTGGCCAAGGAGTCGGGCCTGAGCTCTGAAAAGGACCCCAGGCCCCCGACCTTCAGCTCTCTCTGTTCCACAAGCAACGGAGCTCAGATCTGAGCCGTGCCTGGGGCCTGGGGCTGAACCACAGCAGCTCCCACAGCGTGAGAGGCCTGGGCCCCCGGGAAGGCGACTCAAGCTCACCTTCTCTTCAGACCTGGAGGCCAGGGGTGGCTGCTGGGCGAGGGCAGCCCAGCAAGAGGCTCGGGCTGGTTGGGGGGGGGGGGGGGGGGAGGGCAGTGTGAGACGGGTGATTCCCAGGTTCCCTCGGGGCCAGGAGGCTGTGTACCCTCCTCACACCTGGGATGCCCCACTCCCTGCCCAACTAGAGAAGAGCCTGCGCCGCAGTGAAAATCCAAAATAGCCAAAAATAAAATAAATAAGATTTAAACAAACAAAAAATCCTTACAGGTTAAAGAACTTGAAGGGAAACTGGACTAACGCTGGACCAGGCGGTTCCTGGGATGTGGTCGGCTCTGAGGACGGCTCCACGACCCCAGTTCGAGCTGCCGGTCACTGTGGTGAGTCAGTGGGACCTCCTCTCATTCCTCAGCAGGGTTCTCCACAGGGAGCAGGCGTCTGACAAGAGCTTCAGGCCACTTTCCCCTGACCTCGGACCCCCGGAGCCGGGGCTGCCCCAAGCCCTCACGCCTCCTACCCTTCCCAGCCGGTCTCCAGACCCTCTCTCTCTTCTCCGGGTGGCTGTGCCTGCCGGCCCCACCCTCCCGGCTCCCAGGACCACTGCCCAGGAGGAGCACCTGGAGTTCCGGGAAGCCCACGGGGGCTTCTCGTGGTCAGGACCACTGTGTTCTCCAAAGGAACTTGAAGTGCATTCCCCCACATCCATGCCACTGCCTCCTCGCAAACCGGCAGCCGGCTGTGGGCCTTGGGTGAACACCACCAGGACGGTGGCTGGGACCGTGCTTAAACCATGGCCCCCGCCGAGCACCGGCAGGAAGAGAAACGACCAACTGCAGACCAGCAAGGCCGGCTCCAAGACAGGGACGCGCACGTCCCCAGCCCGCAGGCTCCTGAAGGCTCTGTGTCTACACGAGTCCGCCCGGCCCAGGAGGCCTAGACTACTGCCAAGTGGCCTCCTCCTCCTGCCTTTTCACCATGAACAAGGAGTGGCCAAGGAGTCGGGCCTGAGCTCTGAAAAGGACCCCAGGCCCCCGACCTTCAGCTCTCTCTGTTCCACAAGCAACGGAGCTCAGATCTGAGCCGTGCCTGGGGCCTGGGGCTGAACCACAGCAGCTCCCACAGCGTGAGAGGCCTGGGCCCCCGGGAAGGCGACTCAAGCTCACCTTCTCTTCAGACCTGGAGGCCAGGGGTGGCTGCTGGGCGAGGGCAGCCCAGCAAGAAGCTCAGGCTGGTTCTGGGGGTGGGGGCGGGGAGGGCAGTGTGAGACGGGTGATTCCCAGGTTCCCTCGGGGCCAGGAGGCTGTGTACCCTCCTCACACCTGGGATCAGCATCAAGCTTCCACCGGAGTCAGGCTCTGGTTCACTGAGCCCCTCGCATTTCAGGAACCACCTGTCGAGGTTTAGGCAGGGGCGGCGGAGCGCCATCCGCTCCCAGCAGCTTCTAAACCCGCAGACGCTTCCAGATAAGTCAGTTCTTGTCTGCAGATGGATGCAGGTCCCTCCTTTGCCGAAAACCACTTCAAGGAGCCCAGGAAGAAAGAAAGTGACGAAAGCATTAGTCACTCAGTCGTGTCCAACTCTTTGCAACTCCATGGACTGCAGCCCGCCAGGTTCCTCTGTCCTTGGGATTCTCCAGGCGAGAACACTGGAGGGGGTCACCATGTCCTTCTCCAGGGTCAAGGGGCCCACGAGATCACTGAAATGTGATCATGCTTTGCTAGGTTTACCCCTCATCTCCACACAAATTAAAGGTGAAAGGCATTAAAGAATGAACAGATGGGTCATTCAAACCTACAAGAGTTCGGTCAGGCTCCACATTCAGCCATTCATCCTTAACCCACGGGAGGCGATCCCTGAAGGACTGATAATCGGGGGGCAGACGTCTCCAAGTCTTTCCAGGGAGCCTGTGGACCAGCAACACCTACGTGATGCGTCTGCGGCGTCTGGGCCAGGAGCCTGCCCCAGCCTAGGGCGTCGCACCAGAGACGCGGAGGAGTGGTCCCTTCTCCATCCACTGCCACCTTGCATCTGCAGCCGGGGAAGGACTTCTTGGGTGTGAGAGGATGGTAAAGGCAACAAGGGAAACGGAACACCAACACTTCTTCCGCGAGTGACAGACAGAGGCAGTCCTGGAGGCAAGGACTGGGGACACAGCAGAGGTGAAAAAAGGCAGAACTGGCTAACTGGAGGCACTAGCACCTGGGGGTCTTTCAACCTTCAGGTGGCCCTCTGCCCACCATTCTCAGCAGGGGTCTTCCTCTCCAAAGCCCACTCTCTGTCCCCCAAAGCTCTAAGTCACCCTGAAAACAGAGGCTCTCCTGGCAGGAATTCCCCCACATCCATGCCACTGCCTCCTCCCAAACCTGCAGCCGGCTGTGGGCCCTCCCTAAGGCAGGGCGGGCCTGCCCCACGGGAGTGATGGCTGGTCCTTTCTCCACCAGAATGAGGCTGGTGGAGACCCTGCTGCAGGGCACTGAGCAGGGAGCGGAAACAGAGCTACAGGGGCTGAGGACGGGGAGAGCTGTCCAGGAGGGAACTGGTAGGCAGTCGGGCTCTGGGCGTCTTGGGGGCAGGGGTGCGCTGGTGGCCCGGTGCACAGGCCTGCGCATCTCCGCATCTCCAGGATGGAACTGCGTCGCCGTGACACCTGGCCCTGGCACGTCTCTGGCCTCCCTCAGACTCTGCAGCGGCCGACTGGCCCAGCCTCAACCTGCCGGCTTATCTTCCCCGTAAAACAGGACTTTGCCCTCCCGTCCTGCCCACCTCCAGAGCTCACACCAGGACAGCGCTCATTAGGACCACGCTCACCCCTGGCGCTTAGCGGGCTGCTCGGTCCCAGCTCCCCTCCTCAGGGTCCTGAGGACCACGGATTCCCTGGCCTGGAGATGGGCCCCCTAGGGTAGCTGCCTCCAGGAAAAAAAAAAAACCATCCCTGCCGGCTCCCAGCTCTCACAGGCTAACTAGTCAGTCTAATCACCAAATGAGATCTTTTCTCCAAACACCAAAAACAACAGAGCCCTCGAGGGGCCTGTCATTTTTTCGTGCCCCATGCTGAATGCCTTTTAAACTGCCTGCATGAAGATAAGAGAGGACTGTGTATATTTTCTGCACAAATGGTGGAAAGTAATAAAATAAACACCGACGGGGGTCCCACCTACTCGCTGCTCCGTCCCTCTGTGCAACAAAGGCCGGAAAAGGACACAGCCTCCGTGTGGAAGGGCAGCGGGTTAGAAGAGCGCCCTCGGGGGCGGCGCCCCTCCGGGGACCATCCACGCCGCTGGGACTCAGGCCCTAACCTCCTGCCGCGGAGAGAGGGCCCCCGTCTCGACCGTCAGACGCCGGTGCCAGGGAGAACCACCGCGAAGGGTCAGGAGGAGGAGGAGGGCTACTGTGGCCGCGTCGGCGTCCCCGCAGCCCCTCCTGCCGGGGAGGGAAGCCGCGCTCTGCCTGCGCGGGTGCAGGGGCCCCCGCTCCTCGCCGAAGCCACCGCCCAGGTAAAGGCAGAAGAAGGAAGACCGAATAAAGGGAAAGTCTGACGCCTGCGTGAATGCGAGTAAGGTCGTCTCAGTGCAGCCAATTTGCAGTCCAGAATTCTATTCATTAAAGAAGGAAAGAAGACAGAGACGGTCCTCAAGATAAGGTCCCGGGAAGGACACGCCGGGCTCCGGTGGGAGGTCCCTGCAGAGTGTGTCCTGCGCGTTCTCCGCTGTTCGTCCCCTCGGCCCGGACGAGAGGGGTCTACACTGGGAAGACGCACCGTTTTCGCTCTCAGAGAAAACGACACAGCGCGTGCAGCTCAGGGAGGCCGCGCGCCCCACCCCGCCAGGTATCCCTACAGGTGCCCCCTGGCCGCGCCCACCGGCCCACAGCGCTTCGGCGCGCTCCAGGGCGCACAGGCCCCTCCCACGCGGCCGGACGGTCCCCGGGGGCCGAGGCGCACACGCACTCGCGCACACACGCGCGCACACGCGCGGACCGCAGCCGCGCGCACGCTTCCCATTGGCTGGCGGCGGAGGGCGGGGCGGGCGGACCCAAAACAAACAACCTGCGGCCGCGCCGCCGCCCGGCCTCCGCCTGGTGCGCGCCGGCTCCCGGGCCGCGGCCACCTGGGCCGCCCGCTCCCCACCCCTCCGCCGGCGCCAGGCCCCGCCCCCGCGGGACGCCGCGGGCTTATATTGAGCGGGGCCGAAGGTGGAGACGAGGCGGAGCCGCGGCCAGCAGGCGCGGGGATGCTGCTCCGGCGGCCGGGGGCGGGAAGGCTGTTGCGGGCGCCGCGGCCTCGGGGACTTGGCTCCGCGGGCGCTCGGGGCTGAAGGCCGGACCCTCGCCCCGGGGGTGCAGGCACAGCAGCCGGCACCGACGCGACCCGCGAGGTCGCCTGCCCGGGACCCGGGACTTCCAGAGATCAACCCCGTCTCTGGAACGGAAAGCAGATGCGCACGCTGCCTGCTCCAGAAGGAACGCCAGCCTGCGCGCGCCCGGACACCCGAGGCTGGAACCGCGGCCCTGCACGCCTCGCCCGACGTCTCCACTCCTGGAACCGAAGGCGGCGCCCCCAGCTCCTCCCTCTCCGTCCCTGTGGGCTCGCCCCATAAGCACAGCCACTCCAGAGAATCCCAGCGGAAGGGGACCCGGTCTCACCGCGAGAGAGGCGCGCTCCCGGAGCGAGAGGCCAGGACCCCGGCCCCGCTCGCTGCCCCGTTCGGCACGGAGCGAAAGGGGACGCGCGCGGGCATGGAGCTGGAGGCGTCTGGGCCCCGCGCGGGTCTCGGGGACAAGCCGGCGGGCGATCCGGAGGGCGCGGGCGGCAGCGGCGCGCCGTCTCCGCTGTCGGCTGCGGGCGACGACTCCCTGGGCTCGGACGGGGACTGCGCGGCCAACAGCCCGGCGGCGCGGACGGGCTGCGGGGCGGGCGCCGAGGCGGCGGGGGCGGCGGCCGGGCCGGGAGCCGGGGGCGCCGGGGCCGGGGCCGCGGGCGGCGAGGGCGCGCGCGGCAAGCCGTACACCCGGCGGCCCAAGCCCCCGTACTCGTACATCGCGCTCATCGCCATGGCCATCCGCGACTCGGCGGGCGGGCGCCTGACGCTGGCCGAGATCAACGAGTATCTCATGGGCAAGTTCCCGTTCTTCCGCGGCAGCTACACGGGCTGGCGCAACTCCGTGCGCCACAACCTCTCGCTCAACGACTGCTTCGTCAAGGTGCTGCGCGACCCGTCGCGGCCCTGGGGCAAGGACAACTACTGGATGCTCAACCCCAACAGCGAGTACACCTTCGCCGACGGGGTCTTCCGCCGCCGCCGCAAGCGCCTCGGCCACCGGGCGGCGGCCCCGGGCCCCGCGCCTCCGCCGCCCGCGGCCCCGGCTTCGCCCCGCGCGCGCTCGCCCGCCCGCCCGGAGGGGCGCGCCAGCCCCGCGGGCAGGTTCTCCGGCCCCTTCGCCATCGACAGCATCCTCAGCAAGCCCTTCCGCAGCGGCCGGGCCGGGGCCCCGGGCCCCGGGGCGCGCCCGCCGTGGAGCGCGGCGCCGTGCCCGCCGCCGCCCGCCTTCCCCGCGCTGCTGCCTCCGGCGCCCGCCGGGGCCCTGGTGCCGCTCTGCGCGCTCGGCACGGCCGAGCCGCCGGGCCTGTGCGCGCGCGGGGCCGAGGCGCCGCCCCTCTTGCTCGCGCCGCTCGCCGCCCCGGCCGCGGCCAAGGCGCTCCGAGGCCCGGCCGCCGGCGCGCACCTGTGCTGCCCCGTGGGGCTGCCGGACGCCCTGCACGTGGCCCCGGCCCGCGCGCCGGGCCCGCACCTGCCCGGGCGGCCTGCGACGCTCCTGGCCTGAGCGCGGGGCCATGCACCTCCGACCCGAGGACAGAGGCCGTCGGAGCATCCTCGCCAGGCGTGCCTTATTAGAACGGCCACCGTGTGACCAAAGAGTCTCGGCTGCGTTCCGAACATTTCCCTGCGCCTTTACGATGAACGTTGCCGAGGAGCAAAGCAGAGCTTCCTGATGGCTTTCCTTTCCGGACCGAGCCTGCGACGTCCCCGCCTAACCGCCCAGGCTCCGCCTTGTTCCTCATATTTTCGTTCACCTTTCCGTGATGTGTCCCTCACAAAGCCAAACAAAAACTAAAAAGTACATCAGGGAACCGTTCCGTCTGACTACTGCTGGGTCCCGGCCCTCCCGGCCAGGCGTGGCTGAGCGGGAGGGGCCAGAGGACCTTCAGCCATCTCTCTGCTTTGACCAACGTTTCACTGTGCCAAAAGATAGAAAATATATATATTGTTGGGTTTTGTAAGTAAATTATTTATATATTTTTAAAACCCGGATTGAAAATGTTGCAGGCAACGGCTGCGGCTTTACTTCCTGTCGGGTCATCTCTTCACCGACGGGGTCTTCCGCCGCCGCCGCAAGCGCCTCGGCCACCGGGCGGCGGCCCCGGGCCCCGCCTCCGCCGCCCGCGGCCCCGGCTTCGCCCGCGCGCGCTCGCCCGCCCGCCCGGAGGCGCGCCAGCCCCGCGGGCAGGTTCTCCGGCCCCTTCGCCATCGACAGCATCCTCAGCAAGCCCTTCCGCAGGGGCCCGGGGCCCGGGGGCCCCCGGGGCCCCCGGGGGCGCGCCCGCCGTGGAGCGCGGCGCCGTGCCCGCCGCCGCCCGCCTTCCCCGCGCTGCTGCCTCCGGCGCCCGCCGGGGCCCTGGTGCCGCTCTGCGCGCTCGGCACGGCCGAGCCGCCGGGCCTGTGCGCGCGCGGGGCCGAGGCGCCGCCCCTCTTGCTCGCGCCGCTCGCCGCCCCGGCCGCGGCCAAGGCGCTCCGAGGCCCGGCCGCCGGCGCGCACCTGTGCTGCCCCGTGGGGCTGCCGGACGCCCTGCACGTGGCCCCGGCCCGCGCGCCGGGCCCGCACCTGCCCGGGCGGCCTGCGACGCTCCTGGCCTGAGCGCGGGGCCATGCACCTCCGACCCGAGGACAGAGGCCGTCGGAGCATCCTCGCCAGGCGTGCCTTATTAGAACGGCCACCGTGTGACCAAAGAGTCTCGGCTGCGTTCCGAACATTTCCCTGCGCCTTTACGATGAACGTTGCCGAGGAGCAAAGCAGAGCTTCCTGATGGCTTTCCTTTCCGGACCGAGCCTGCGACGTCCCCGCCTAACCGCCCAGGCTCCGCCTTGTTCCTCATATTTTCGTTCACCTTTCCGTGATGTGTCCCTCACAAAGCCAAACAAAAACTAAAAAGTACATCAGGGAACCGTTCCGTCTGACTACTGCTGGGTCCCGGCCCTCCCGGCCAGGCGTGGCTGAGCGGGAGGGGCCAGAGGACCTTCAGCCATCTCTCTGCTTTGACCAACGTTTCACTGTGCCAAAAGATAGAAAATATATATATTGTTGGGTTTTGTAAGTAAATTATTTATATATTTTTAAAACCCGGATTGAAAATGTTGCAGGCAACGGCTGCGGCTTTACTTCCTGTCGGGTCATCTCTTCACCGTGGCCTCCTTGGGCCCAGTGGCTTCTTCAAGGGCAGGTGAACGTTATGTATGTGGGGTGCCAGGATCGCTGCCACGTGCAAGCAAGTGTGGTCTTTATTTTTAATATTATTTTATTTGTGTCTGTGTACATAGTCATGTATAAATTTTATGAAGCCCAGGCATAGTGCTTATTTTGTAATAAAACTCACCGTCGACTTTAGCACTTTGTGGTGATGGGAGAGTTTTGTACAGCCCCCTCCCCAGACGGGTTCAGGCTTGACTCTTAAGAAGCTCTTTGTGAAGTTCAAACTGTTTTCCTGAATCGTTTAGTAAAGGTCGAGGCTGTGGGTGTCCCTACCTGACACACTGCAGCGCAATTCTGCGGAATCTGTTTTCCACCAGGTGGGTTTCTTCAATGTGAAACCAATGTCAAACCAAGTGACCTCTGAGTTCACTTGAATTACCTGAACACATGACAAGTTCAGGTGTCAACCATCTTAGCTGCAAGCAGACATTAGCAGGTCAGTTGGTTTTGTTCTCGCACAAATGGCTGCACACCGTGTTGGCAACAGACTGTCTTAACACATTGAAGATTTTGGGGGGGGGGGGTCTCTTTTATTGGTAATTTGTTTATTTTCATCCATCTTTATTATTTTTGGCACGTGTGGGCCTCCCATCGCAGTGGCCTCTCTCCTTGCAGAGCACTGACTCTTGGCGCATGCGCTCCAGAGCTCCGGCTCGGTAGTTGGACACACCGGTTCAGCCGCTCCGCAGCACTCGGGATCTCCCTGGGCCAGGGATCGAACCGGCGCCCCTTGCACTGCAAGGCAGACCCTTAACTCACTGGACCACCAGGGAAGTCCCACACTGAAGATTTTTTTTAAGGGTAGGTTTTTTATTTTTTCAGTTATTTATTTATTTGGCTGTGCCGGGTCTTGGTTTCGGCATGTAGAATCTAGCTCCCTGACCAGGGGTCAAGTCCAGGCCCCCTGTACTCTAGCCACTGGACCACCAGGGAAGTCCTTCAGGGCAGTTTTGAGAGCAGTTTGAAACTCAGTGGGTTTTGAGCCAAAGCCATCCGCCTTTCTAGGAATGCAGAGGACGGTCGTCTGCTGGAGACAGTGATCTTGGTTGAAGAGGTGAGGTTCAGGGCCCATTTTGGTTGTGGTCTGCAGAGAAAAGCCACCTGGATGGGGTAGACATGACGCCCCATGTAAAAATAGGCAGTTCCCGTTAGAGGAAGCCCAGAAAGCAGGTGCACATCCGTTTCTCAGTAAACTCCATGGATGCAGAGCTCTACGAACCCTTGGACGGTGGTCTTCCACACGTAACAGAGAAAGTGAACAACGCAGAGGCTCTCCATTCAGGCCCCATGGTGATTCCTGGCATCAGACGTCATCTCAGCCAAGACGAGGGTGGCGGGGATCCGGGTAGAGTGAAGCGGTCGGGGGTCAGGGCAGACAGCAGAGCTTGTTTCCGGACGCTGTGCTTGGGCCGGAAGGTGGGGGAAGGCCCATCCTAAGTCTGGTTAACAAGAAGCAAGTCCTGACTGATGCTGGTTCTGTCTACTTAGTAGTCATGAAACAGGATAATAACAGGGTTGAATTATGACAAGAGACACCCATTTAAACCGAGGTTTGCACCCACACGGCCGGTAATTAGACCAGAAAATAAAACTCAGATGGGAGGGGTGGGGGTCCCAGTTCACTGGGTTGAAATGGCGGGGGCCCATCGCTCTGTTCTTTGTGATCCTGAAGCCACGTCTGAAACTCGGGGAGCCCAGCCCTCGGCTCTCACTGACTCCCGCCGGCGGGCCCCTCCTCTCCGACTGCCGCCTCCAGAGGCCAGGCCCTGCCGGCCTCCAGGCCGGGTCTGTAAAGCGGCTGTTTTCATGTCTAGTGGACACTCGGCAGTTCTGCAAATGGGCAGAAACCACAACGTGAGAGGGGAAAGGGAAGAGGGAAGGGGGATGGGGTCTTCCCAGCCCCAGCACTCTCCCCTCCTGTCCTCTCCCCGCCAAGCTCAGTCCTGCCTGCTCCAGGTGAGTGAGAGGTCCCCTTCGCCCTGCCGCCGCGACCGTCCACGTTCTCCACAGAAGGGCCAGGCGCCACGACCTGTGCCCACCTCCTGCTCGACACGAGCCCAGTGGCCGCGCTCTGGGTGGGCCCGGCGGGAAGCGGTGGAGGGTCCCACCAGAGCCCCACCCCAGCCCTGGAGCCCAGGCATCCAGGGACAGGTTCCTAGGACTCCCTCCCTCTGAGGCCCTTCCCGAATCTGCCCAGAAACCCAGTTCCTGCTGGGTTCGGGCCATTGGTTGTGGTCTGCAGAGAAAAGCCACCTGGATGGGGTAGACATGACCCCATGTAAATAGGTAGTTCCCGTTAGAGGAAGCCCAGAAAGCAGGTGCGCATCCGTTTCTCAGTAAACTCCATGGATGCAGAGCTCTACGAACCCTTGGACGGTGGTCTTCCACACGTAACAGAGAAAGTGAACAACGCAGAGGCTCTCCATTCAGGCCCCATGGTGATTCCTGGCATCAGACGTCATCTCAGCCAAGACGAGGGTGGCGGGGATCCGGGTAGAGTGAAGCGGTCGGGGGTCAGGGCAGACAGCAGAGCTTGTTTCCGGACGCTGTGCTTGGGCCGGAAGGTGGGGGAAGGCCCATCCTAAGTCTGGTTAACAAGAAGCAAGTCCTGACTGATGCTGGTTCTGTCTACTTAGTAGTCATGAAACAGGATAATAACAGGGTTGAATTATGACAAGAGACACCCATTTAAACCGAGGTTTGCACCCACACGGCCGGTAATTAGACCAGAAAATAAAACTCAGATGGGAGGGGTGGGGGTCCCAGTTCACTGGGTTGAAATGGCGGGGGCCCATCGCTCTGTTCTTTGTGATCCTGAAGCCACGTCTGAAACTCGGGGAGCCCAGCCCTCGGCTCTCACTGACTCCCGCCGGCGGGCCCCTCCTCTCCGACTGCCGCCTCCAGAGGCCAGGCCCTGCCGGCCTCCAGGCCGGGTCTGTAAAGCGGCTGTTTTCATGTCTAGTGGACACTCGGCAGTTCTGCAAATGGGCAGAAACCACAACGTGAGAGGGGAAAGGGAAGAGGGAAGGGGGATGGGGTCTTCCCAGCCCCAGCACTCTCCCCTCCTGTCCTCTCCCCGCCAAGCTCAGTCCTGCCTGCTCCAGGTGAGTGAGAGGTCCCCTTCGCCCTGCCGCCGCGACCGTCACGTTCTCCACAGAAGGGCCAGGCGCCACGACCTGTGCCCACCTCCTGCTCGACACGAGCCCAGTGGCCGTCGCTCTGGGTGGGCCCGGGCGGGAAGCGGTGGAGGGTCCCACCAGAGCCCCACCCCAGCCCTGGAGCCCAGGCATCCAGGGGACAGGTTCCTAGGACTCCCCTCCCCTCTGAGGCCCTTCCCGAATCTGCCCAGAAAACCCAGTTCCTGCTGGGTGTTCTGGAGGGCAAAGGGCCGGGCCTGTGCCTCCCGAGCGCCAGCCCGCCCTGCCCCAGTCCCACCCTCGCCGGCAGCCCGCTCCCTTCCTCCCGCTTTGCCCTGGATCCTCCCCATCGCACGCCTCCCCAGCCATCCTCCCCCTCCAGCCCCCAGCCCACCCCCGGCTCCAGCTCATTTCCGCCCCATTCCCTTACCACTGCTGAACCCTCTTTCCACTCTTTTCAGGAACTTTTTATCATATCTGGAACCCAAAATAACATACGTATTCAACAGCCTTGACGTGGATCCAATCACCAAGTTCTAACAATTAAAGGGAAACACAGAAAGGCCTGGCAGCCTCTGACTGACTAGGCTCGCTGCAGTCAGAACGCTCAGGGCCACGGGGTCAGTCCACCCACCGGAGAGGTCGGGATGGGACTCCAGGAAGACGGGCACAAGTGGCAGGGCTCTGGGCCCCCGAGGAGGCCCGCCCGCTTGGCCGGGGAGCCCCAGACTTCCTCAGACTCTGCTCCCACGGTGGGGGGCCCTGCGGGGCCCAGCCCGGGGCAGGACAGCGGGCCCGTCTGCCCAGGGCTCTGGAGCAGGCGCGGCGACATTCGAGTCCCAGCGGGAAGAGCTCAGCTGTGGGAGCGAGCCGCGCTCGCTTGTGCCCCAGTGCCATCCCACGGGTCAGCCCAGGAGACGTGTGAGGCCTGTGCTGTGTGAACTGCGTCCTCCTGCTGGCCCTTTGGGGACACTCACTGGGCCTGGCGGGAGGATGTGGGGACATGGCAGCCGGGCCCTGCGTGGCAGGGGTCAGACCGGCAGTGCGTGCAGCTCTGCCTCCCTCCGCCTGTCCCGGCCCCGGGAGATGACCACATAGGGCCTTGCACGAAGGACAGCCGCCTGGCAAGATGGCCGACCCTCAGCTGAGCCCACGCCACAGCGCTGAAATAGACGAAAGGGGCAGAAAGCAGAGCCTTGCCAGGACTGAGGCGGGGTCCCACCAGAGCCCCACCCCAGCCCTGGAGCCCAGGCATCCAGGGACAGGTTCCTAGGACTCCTCCCTCTGAGGCCCTTCCCGAATCTGCCCAGAAAACCCAGTTCCTGCTGGGTGTTCTGGAGGGCAAAGGGCCGGGCCTGTGCCTCCCGAGCGCCAGCCCGCCCTGCCCCAGTCCCACCCTCGCCGGCAGCCCGCTCCCTTCCTCCCGCTTTGCCCTGGATCCTCCCCATCGCACGCCTCCCCAGCCATCCTCCCCCTCCAGCCCCCAGCCCACCCCCGGCTCCAGCTCATTTCCGCCCCATTCCCTTACCACTGCTGAACCCTCTTTCCACTCTTTTCAGGAACTTTTTATCATATCTGGAACCCAAAATAACATACGTATTCAACAGCCTTGACGTGGATCCAATCACCAAGTTCTAACAATTAAAGGGAAACACAGAAAGGCCTGGCAGCCTCTGACTGACTAGGCTCGCTGCAGTCAGAACGCTCAGGGCCACGGGGTCAGTCCACCCACCGGAGAGGTCGGGATGGGACTCCAGGAAGACGGGCACAAGTGGCAGGGCTCTGGGCCCCCAAGGAGGCCCGCCCGCTTGGCCGGGGAGCCCCAGACTTCCTCAGACTCTGCTCCCACGGTGGGGGGCCCTGCGGGGCCCAGCCCGGGGCAGGACAGCGGGCCCGTCTGCCCAGGGCTCTGGAGCAGGCGCGGCGACATTCGAGTCCCAGCGGGAAGAGCTCAGCTGTGGGAGCGAGCCGCGCTCGCTTGTGCCCCAGTGCCATCCCACGGGTCAGCCCAGGAGACGTGTGAGGCCTGTGCTGTGTGAACTGCGTCCTCCTGCTGGCCCTTTGGGGACACTCACTGGGCCTGGCGGGAGGATGTGGGGACATGGCAGCCGGGCCCTGCGTGGCAGGGGTCAGACCGGCAGTGCGTGCAGCTCTGCCTCCCTCCGCCTGTCCCGGCCCCGGGAGATGACCACATAGGGCCTTGCACGAAGGACAGCCGCCTGGCAAGATGGCCGACCCTCAGCTGAGCCCACGCCACAGCGCTGAAATAGACGAAAGGGGCAGAAAGCAGAGCCTTGCCAGGACTGAGGCGGGGGTCTTGGTGGGACAATGGGACTTGCTATGGTTTGTGGATTAACTCCAATCCCCGGGGCGACACTCACTCTTACAGAGAGAGGACCCTGAAGCACCCTGTGCTCCCCGGGCTGGGGTGTCTCCTGACCTCAGCCTCAGCTGAAGGAGAGAATGCTTTATTTATGGAGCTTTGGCTCGCTGGGAGTCGGGGAGTGCTTCTGGAGGAAAAACAAGCATCCCCACGCCTCTCAAATCATATGCAGGGTCAGCTGCCCCTCCCCACTGTGAGCTGGGCACCCAAGGCCCTGGAACCGTGGAGTGGCTCTGCTCGTGTGAGTGCCCACGCCACTCACACAGGAAGGCTCCCCAGACCACCCCCGGAGGGACCCCGTGCCGGACCTCGCCGCGCGTCCCTCCCCCATTCAGACACTGCTCCCTCCATCTGGCCGCTCGGCTGAGAACGGACAGGACTGCTGCCCGTCTAGGATCTGCATCAGGGCCCAGACACCTGCAAGGAAAGGACACCCCCGGGACCAGGGGTCCCCGCTGCAGCCTGTCCACCACGCTCAGGGCCCGCAGAAAGGAGGTCCTTCCCCCTGACCTCAGCCTGCACCCCAGTTCCGTAACCACAAGCGTCAGGGTGCTGAGGACGTGGAGTAAACGGGACATTCTTGACCCGGACAGCAGCTACACGAGTCAGCACTCTGAGCCAAGGTAATTATTAGTTCTGTATTTATTAGCTGAACCCCTTTTGAGTAATAGCCTCTGGGGACGTTTAGCAGTGTAATAAAAGGCGCATCATTGTTTAGAACGAAATGCCGGAGCTCTTTCTGGGTTCTGGCTGAAGCAAGCCCTCGGGCGTGCAGCGCCGAATGCCTGGATTCAGGAAAGGTGAGGGCAGGCCCTCCCCTCACAGCCCTCTGCCCCTGCTTCCGAGGACGTCCGGGGAGCTGGCTGCCCGTGTGGACCCAGCGAGGGCGCCTGAGCCAGGCCTCCAGCTGGTCGCCCAGGACGCCTCGTGAGGGATCAGACTCTGCCCTCAGGCGCCATCCCAGCCCTGCCCCTCAGCCAGCCCAGGGCAGCTCACTCCCTGGGGCTCTTCAACCCGTCCCGGGGGTGGACACCCGCCCGTCGTTCAGGCACAGGGGATTGGACGGCACCAGGGTCCCGCCCGCCTCTGGGCCGGCTGCAGGCTGCTTGCCAAGGGGCCCGGAGGGCTCTGCTGGGGGACCGGCCCCCCCACACCCCTCCACTGCCCCGCCGCTGTCTCAGATATCACCATGGATCACTCCAGGTGATACAGCAGACCCAGGGACACACATTCTCCAAGAGGAAAGCAGAGAACGCAGGCCCAGGAAGACCGATGCAACCACGTTCCGCCCCGAGCACAGCCCGTCCTCGTGCTGCACCGGCAGGGTCGCGGACGGGCCCGCCGGCCTCGGGCGCTCACCGTCTACACCCAGACGCACCAGTGCACAGACCCGCAGGCACGGAGGCATCTTCAGAAACATCCCCGCTGCCGAGCTCGAGCTCTTATCCACCACGCCGCACGCGTGGAGAGTCGAGGTGTGGAAGAGACACCTCTGGGAACCAGCAGCGAGCCCGGCTCCCGCAGGGCGGAAGCCCCGCAGCTCGCAGGACACCAGCAGCCGCCCCGCGGGGACCCTCTGCCTCTGTCCGAGGTGGAGGAGTGCGCTCAAGTGTCCTGGGAGGAAGCTTTGACAGTCGACTATCCAGTGAGGCAGCACCCGCGGGCAGCACTCGGGCTCGGGGGGAAGGCAGGGCCCGGCACCGCGACAGCCATCGACAAGGAGGCCGCAGCCCCGCTCGTCCCCCCGGCCTGGCTCTCAGTCCAGATGCCGCCCCAGGGCCCGGGCTCCCCAGCGGCTCCCTGCGAGGCGCTTCCTCGTCCTTTTGGAGAAGGAAGCCGAGTCGCTGGCCCGGAGCGCGCCCAGAGCAGAGGCAAACTCCGGTCCTGGAGAGAAGGTGCCTGAAGAAGGCCCGGGTCACGTGACCACACGTAGCCATCCCAGCAGACCTGGGGACGGACCGGTTCCGAGAGACTCCTGCCACACCTCCTGCCGGTGGTGTCTGCTGCGGCCAGCCCCGCCGACTGGAGGACGGGGGGTCCCTCTGGACAGAGAGCCGGGTGCCAGCCACTCTGGGCTTGCACGGGCATCTCTCTGCTCACCTCCGAGACAGCAAGCCCAAGGCACTCCTTCCTTTGAGGGAAGCTCACCTGGCCTCTTCGGCCCTTCCTGGAGAGACGGCTGCTCCCTGGGCAGCAGACAGGCAGGCAGCGAGGCACCCGCAGCCCCAGGGTCGTGGCAGGACCCCCGGGGAACCCCGAAACTGGCAGCAACACAGACTCTGGAATACAGCGCAAGCGGTCGTCGTGAGTGTGGAGTTACTTCCTCTCTCACACAGACACAGGTGCCGTTCTCATCAGGCTTAATAACCCAGCAACCCTTCCCCAGCGGAAGCAAGCGTCCTGAGGAAAGGACGTTCCTCAGATGTGCTCAGAGCCACCGTCCGAGCCCCGCGGCGTGCGCGCAGGCAGGGACAGGCCCTGGGGCGGTGGAGCCTGGGCCTCGGGCGTCCCGCTGAAGCCCGGGAGCCACGACGCTGGGCGTGGTGGAAACTGTCCACGCAGGGTCTCCCTCCAGGGACGCGGCGGCCTCCTCCAGGGCAGCGTGTGATGGACTTGGTGGAAATCACTTGAAAGAAGCACCCGGACACACCAGGTAAGCTCTGGGTCGAAAATGGGGTGAGTCCAGAGCAGAGGGAGGGACCGGAAAGGCCGGCCACTGGCCGCCCGTGGAGACAGGATGAAGGAGCCGGAGCAGAAGGGACGGGGGAGAGAGCAAGTGACGGAAACCAGAAGCCACGTTTTAGGAGAGGAGGGACACAGGCAACGGGACCGTCCTGGTTGATCAGTACTGATAGCACGAGGCTCCCTAGCCCCTGACGAGGACGTCAGGCCCTCACTAGTCACCTTAGGCTCTTGATACAAACGACACAGGGACCGTGAGGTAGACACCTGGGGGGAAGGAATGCCTCGGAACCTCTTAGCAAAACGACCTGGACTCTGATCTCCAGGATTAGATGGATTGTGCTGCAAATCAGAGTGTGTAGGTCCTGCCAACAAGAAGCTGAGACCGCGACTGCTGCTGACGGAGGTGAAGCTGTGTGGTCTTCACCGGGAGAGCGCCGCGCCTCTTTAGGCACTCTGGGAGGCGTCCTGAGAAGCCAGGCTGTGGTGTGAGCTCTTGAACTTCCCACAAGAGCTGTGGTCTGTTCAACCAAGAAAAGTCACCGCAGAGATCCCCTTCAAATGAGAGGTACAAATCAGTTGTATGTGCCTTCTCTCTTTCTTGAGCAGAGTCGGGTCAACAATGAACAGAAGTCACCTGCTCAGCTGTGCACTCAGCCCACGATTCTTGCTGTTCAGTTGCTAAGTCCTGTCCGACCCTGTGCACCCCCAGGGACGGCGGCTTGCCAGGCGCCTCGCCCCTCGCCGTCTCTCAGAGCTGGCTCAAGCTCTTGTCCGCGCGGCCATGATGCCATCCAGCCGTCTCACCCCCGCCGCCGCTCCTCCTGCCCGCAGTCTCTCAGCACCCGGTCTCTTCCAGCGAGTTGGCTCTTCGCGTCAGCTGAACACAGTGTGGGAGCCTCCACCTCAGGCCTTCCCGTGAATATCCAGGGTGGATTTCCCTCGGGACTGACTGGATCTTTCTGGAGCACGAGGGGCACTGTGCTCACAGTTTAGGTGGAAACTGCACCCCGTGGCTTACGCACGTAAGGCACTGAACCCTTTTAAAACTGGTGGTGTTCTCGTCCCACCGGAGGTCTCCATTTTTCACTTTTCTCTCGGTCTTCTTTTCGCATTTACTCCTTGAGGTTTCCTTCAAAATAAAGCCCAGGGTTCTGGGGAAAGGGCCTGATCTTTGAGCCAAGAAGAATGAGGCGCATCCCTGCCTGGATCCTCCAAAAGCTGGTGTGGATCCACGTACTTCTGAAGAAGCAGAAAGCCCCGCCAACAGCAGGCCGCTCGAGCCAGCAGGCTGATAAGCAGGCTTCGGAGAGCTGACCGAGTCCCCGCCTCGCCTGGACACCAGCACACAGGCCGGAGCGGCAGCCAGCCCAGGCAGGGCAGCGCGGGGCAGGGGCAGGCACGCCTTCACTTAGGCGGGCAGGTCTCCTGTGAGCCTGGCGCAAACCCTAAATGCCCTCCAGGAGAAGCAGATACATTCTCTCCATAAATATGGTCAACTTCTATGTGCTTAAATAACAGGTAAATGGGGAATATATTTGTAAGCTAGCTGACAAATAAAGACTAATGGTAAATAAAAGCGCTTTTTTTCTTTTTAATAATTATTTTTATTTTACTTTTACAGAGTTTTGCTGTTTATAGACATGTCTCATCCCAGATTAGTCATATGTATATCCCTGGCCCCCTCCCTCCTTCACCCCTGCTCCCAGTACCCCCCTAAATCATTTTTTTTTAATGACTAAAATCCTAACAGGAGTGTTTTCACCCAAATGGCAATCACACACCCTCCATGCATACCCTCATAATACAAATGGAAATTAAAGAAAATGACGACTTGCCATTTTTTGTCCATTGACAAAGACTTGTAAGTTGGACAGTGTGTGGGTTTGGCGAGGTTTTGAGGAGGTCCGCTGTGCACGCAGCGTTAATGGGGCTGTAAATTGGTGCAGGTTTTTTGCAGGGCAATTGAGCAATGCCTATTAAAATGTAAAATGTGCATAACCTTTGACCCAGCAAAGCCACTGCTAGGAATTTATCCCAAGGGTGCACTCTTTCAACTGAGCACAAGGGCACGTGGTGGGGTATGTCGGGAGGCACAGTCCGCCGTCCCCTCAAACCAGGGAGAATGCACGTGCCCCAGAGTACGGGTCACGCGTCGGCTGGCTGGGCACAGCCTCGCCGCGGAGCGCCCAGCGGGCAGACGGGCGTGTTCAGGAAGCCGTGTGCTCTGCGCACTGGCCACGGCCCCGGCCTCCGCACACAGTGTTTCCAGCCACAGAAGTGCTCGTAGAGGAAACGTTCGGAAGGATTTCAGCAAACACTTACGTCATAGGGTGACCTGGGGCTAGTGGACCGGGCTGCAGAGATGCAGGTGTGGTGAAAGCTTTTTATCTTTCAACTTACGTTCTTTTATTCTGGTTGGAAGAACTATCTTTTACCATCATTGTTCACTGCTTTAGAGTTTAAATAAGCCGGGTTCACTGAGCGGGAAGGCAGGCGCGGGAGGAGGAAGGGCGGGAGCGGGGGGCAGGCGTAGCGAAGCTGGAAGGCACGCCTTCACTTAGGGGGCAAACCCTAAATGCCCTCCAGGAGAAGCTACACCCATAAATATGGTCAACTTCTATGTGCTTAAATAACAGGTAAATGGGGAATATATTTGTAAGCTAGCTGACAAATAAAGACTAATGGTAAATAAAAGCGCTTTTTCTTTTTAATAATTATTTTTATTTTACTTTTACAGAGTTTTGCTGTTTATAGACATGTCTCATCCCAGATTAGTCATATGTATATCCCTGGCCCCCTCCCTCCTTCACCCCTGCTCCCAGTACCCCCCTAAATCATTTTTTTTTAATGACTAAAATCCTAACAGGAGTGTTTTCACCCAAATGGCAATCACACACCCTCCATGCATACCCTCATAATACAAATGGAAATTAAAGAAAATGACGACTTGCCATTTTTTGTCCATTGACAAAGACTTGTAAGTTGGACAGTGTGTGGGTTTGGCGAGGTTTTGAGGAGGTCCGCTGTGCACGCAGCGTTAATGGGGCTGTAAATTGGTGCAGGTTTTTTGCAGGGCAATTGAGCAATGCCTATTAAAATGTAAAATGTGCATAACCTTTGACCCAGCAAAGCCACTGCTAGGAATTTATCCCAAGGGTGCACTCTTTCAACTGAGCACAAGGGCACGTGGTGGGGTATGTCGGGAGGCACAGTCCGCCGTCCCCTCAAACCAGGGAGAATGCACGTGCCCCAGAGTACGGGTCACGCGTCGGCTGGCTGGGCACAGCCTCGCCGCGGAGCGCCCAGCGGGCAGACGGGCGTGTTCAGGAAGCCGTGTGCTCTGCGCACTGGCCACGGCCCCGGCCTCCGCACACAGTGTTTCCAGCCACAGAAGTGCTCGTAGAGGAAATGTTCGGAAGGATTTCAGCAAACACTTACGTCATAGGGTGACCTGGGGCTAGTGGACCGGGCTGCAGAGATGCAGGTGTGGTGAAAGCTTTTTATCTTTCAACTTACGTTCTTTTATTCTGGTTGGAAGAACTATCTTTTACCATCATTGTTCACTGCTTTAGAGTTTAAATAAGCCGGGTTCACTGAGCGGGAAGGCAGGCGCGGGAGGAGGAAGGGGCGGGAGCGAGGCGGGTGAACTGGGGCAGAGCCTGCTCCTCCTCGGGAGGAGACGAGCCAGTGGCCTGTGGACAGGGACAGATCCCAGCCCGTCCAGAACTTCTGCAGATTGCACCGGACTGAACAAACACAAAGCTTCTAGCTTCTTCCTAAATGAAACAAGGGAGCATTGGCTGCTGAGTCTGTGCACATTCTGTGGCCCCCAAACCTCCCACCCCACCACAGGGATAAAGGCCTCAAGGACAGAGGCTGGAGGCCGAGCGCGAGTCCAGGAGCACAGCTGGCAAAGTCCTCCCGGGATGCACACGCAGGAGGACATCTGGACGCCACGGCGACGCCGAGAGCACAGAGCCTGAGCCCGCCTAGCTCTGCAGAGACGAGACCGACAGGAAGGTCTCGGGCCGGCCTGCTTTCCCAGCGTGGGCCTCCGGGAGGCAGAGGGAGGGCTTCCTGGCAGCAGCGGCCTCTGCCTCGCTTGCACTCGGGTCTTCACCAGATAAAACAGCTTCGTTTCTTCTCCCTTTAGATTCTCGTAGCGAACCAGAAGTTAGAGGGTTCTTTTTTTCCACTTATTTCTCAAGTTTAAAATTATCCTTGAGGTCTATTTTTAGAAGGTAATGGATTGGTGCAGAAAATTCTTCTTTAACTTTTTTTAAAAAAAGAGATATTTAGAGAACTTTAAAAATGAATTTTCTGTGAAAAAGAGGGAGAGGTCAGCTCTGCCACGGCGGGAGGGTGGGGGATGGGGTAACTCTTGCGGAAGGACAAACCCCGCGGGAAGGACAGTGGGCGCCTCCCCTGCCCCCGGCCCCACGCTGACCTCTCCGCAGTGACTGGGGCTGACCAGCACCCTCCCACACTGAGAGATTTAAACATTAACGAGCCTGTTGAGGTGCTGAGCCCGGGCGCACGGCCCGATGAGGAGCCAGCAAGCTGCGACTGGGCCCCTAATTACTTCTTGCGCAACTGCGGGCCAGGCGCCCAGATCACAAACTCCGGGTCGGGCAAGGGCCCGGCCCTGCCAGGTTGCACAAGCCTGTGCATAGCAGCGTCCTTAGTCACAGACGCACAGAACAAAGGGCCGTTCTGACCAGGGCAGGGCTAACACCACGTGGACACTCTCCTGAGCAGGAGGCTAACACTACGCGGGTCCACTCTCCTGCTCTCGGGAGGGGAGACCCACCTTCTCTCAGTCAGGGGGTCCCCGGGCTTTGGGAGCAGGAGGTGGGGAGGACGCTGTGAGGCGCGTCTGGTCCTGCCACCCGGAGAGAGTCACAGCTGCTGTTAGCCTTCCACCAGGTCAGGACGCTCGGGCCGGGCCCTCTCTCCAGCTGGGGCTGCCCCTCCCAGGGGCCTCCGAGCCTCCCGGAGACCGGTCCCTCCTGGCCAGCAGAAGGCTGTCCTCAGGCCCAGGGCCTTCCTCCGTCAGGATCAGTCTCTACAAAGCCAGGTGCTACAGCGTAGCTGTCCTGGGGCTTTCTAAGACAGCACGCGCACAGAACCTGAAGTTGGGGGGCAGAGAAGTGGCCTTAGAAATGATCTGGTCCAGTCCACTGATGTTACGGATGGAGAGCCTGGGGCCAGGGGGCCAGCAAGAGAGCTGACGTCACACACGGCCGGGCCCTGCCGAGGCCCTGCGCTACCCGGACCCCGGGGGCGCCCGGGAGCCTCACGCGCTCTCTTCCCCCCGGGACGTCCGTGTCTGCCGGCACCTGCCCCGCCCGGCGGCTCACCTGGAGAGCCCAGCCCCGCTCGCCTGGGAGAGGAGACAGTCGTGCAACACTGCAGCCTGCAGGTGAGTCGGCAGACGGCAGCTCCGCACCTGGACGGAGCCCGGCAGGCCGGCAGGGGCCGCGGCCCCGAGAGACACGGTCCGCGGAGCCGTCCGGGGCTGGGCCGGAGATGGTGGAGCCAGGAGTGCCTGTCATTCAGAAGCACATTTGCCCACGTTCCCTGAGGAAGAATCTTGTATTTCCTATGGCTTTGCCAAGAGACTCTGGTCTTTCCACCTGTGGCTTACGGCGGAGGCCCTGAGCCCGGAGGCCAGGCTGCCCCTTCCCTCCTGCTCACAGCTCCCTGCCCAGTTACGGCAACAAGGGGAAAACCTCACTCGCTTCCCTGATGTGAGAGCTTGACCAGCCGGGCTCAGGGGAGAGCGTGCAGGCTGAGAACCCAGGTTCTCATGCTCCTCGGAGATCTCTGGGGTCAACACAGAGAAGTGCAGCCTGGGCTCTCCCACAGAGTGCACCGGGGCCTCAGCCGCCGGAACCCAAGGCTGCCAGCTCGTGGATCAGCATCGACCCACACGGAGGCCTCAGGGACAGCTCAAGGGATTCTTTTGCACCCTGCTGTCCAACGAATTGGACAGAACCATCTTTTGCTCAGATGTCACCCTTGTGTGAGGTTTTTCTCCAGCCACCCTCCCCGTCTCTTGTTTCTGATTTGTTTTTCTCTCTGGCACTTGTCATAACATCAGGTCCACGTGATTTGTTTGCCTTTGTTTAGTGTCTGCCTTCCCCACCTGAAGGAAAGTCCAGAGAACAGAGATTCCTCTCGTTTGGTCTCCAGGGTGAACACCCCAAGCCGGCCCGCACGGAGCTCTCGGGAGACAGTCACCGGATGGACAGAGGGCGTCGTGGAGGAGGGAAGGGGGGTGGCGCGAGGGACAGTGTGACGGCGGGAGAGGCGGGGAGGGGCGGGTGGACGGAAGGACGCACAGGTGGACGGGCGGTGGCGCGAGGGATGGGGATGGACGGGTGGGTGGATGGATGGGTAGGAGTTCTGGTTGTGAAGATGAAACAACCCAGGAGAGAGCGAGGGAAAAGGTCAGAGACCACGTCAACAGCCACGACTATCTCTGCAGGGGAGGCGACGTCTGAAGCCAGAAGATGGAATTTAACAGGCTGTGTAAATCAACCCCACATCTGGACTCCGGGAAAGCAATCGCACAAGAGCAAGACGGAAAGAGAGTGGGGCTGACCCACAGCACGTGCCAGACTGGCAGCCTCCTGGAAGACAGCCGGCTCGACCTGTGCCAACAGGACGCCAGCCAGCTCGACCCGGTCCAGAGGACGCCGACCAGCTCGACCTGTGCTCAGAGGACGCCAGCCAGAGGACACCTGCGTCCAGAGGACACCAGCTTGCCAGAAGGCCTGGTCCCCGGGGTCCTCTCTAGTTAGAATAATCACAGTTTCCAGTGGACGGGTATCCCATCCGCTTCCTTGCATTAAAACTCATACCTTTTCAAACACACTTGCGATATTCGTGCAAGCAAGCCTGTCCCTTGTAGTCTGCCTTTAAGAACAAAGATGAGAAAGCATCTAAAAATGAATGAATATATGTAAATGCATAACTGAGTCACATTTCTGTACACCTAAAACTGACACAACATTGCAAATCACCAATAAAATAAAACAAATACACCAATACAATAAAAATATTAAAAAAACAAAAAGATGAGAAGCCACCTAAATGTCCACCACTAAAAACTGACATGCCATGGATACAAAACCGTCCAAATGAGAAGGTCCACTTGGCCAGACCACGTCTCCCCAGCGCTGCTCTCTGCCTTAGGAACCTGTTCTGCTCCAGCTCTGCCCCGTGGGCCCAAGCCTGTGGGTCGCCATGCCCCCGGGCTGCCTGCCCAGCCCCTGGCTCCTTCCCTCAGGAGGCTTCCGCCGGGCGGGAGGGGCCCCTGCAGTGGCGGGGCAGGGCAGAGAGGCCGGGGCGTCTCCTGGAGCGTCCCCTCAAGAAGGAAGAGCCGCTCTCGGGGGTCTTGGTGACTGCAGACTCCAGAGTGGACACCTGAGGGCTGAGCACAGAGCGCAGCAGGCTGTCCTGCGAGACCCCGCAAGACGCGCCGTGCCCACCTGGACCGCTCCCTGTGCCTTTCACTTCGTCCTGAGGAGTCCACGCCAAGGGCAGGCCGCACCGCCCCACGGGCCTGCCGGCCGGCGGGGGTGGGCAGGCGGGCAACCAGCTTTGCCAGAAGCAGAGTTGGGAATTTCGGCGTCACCTGAACGGTTCGTCACTCCAGTCTAGAAAACAAACACGGTGCGGTATTTAATATTTTGAGTGAGGCAGTCTTTTCTGTATGTGAACGAGAATAACACAAGTTTATCTACGGTATGATCCTTGGAAACGTCATATGGACTGATCTGGATATAGAAACTGGAGGAAAAAAACAACAACTTGACATGTAAAACAAGGCAACCTGTCTAAATAACTGAAGTATGCGGGTGACGTCTCACCTAACACAGAATATCAACACAAGGAAGTCTCTTTTTCAAAGACCAAATGGCACATCTAGAAAACAGACTTCCCTAGTTCTCCACTGGTTGAGATGCCATGCTTCCGACGAGGGGCATGGATTCAATCCCTGGTCTGGGACTTTCCACATGCCACACGGGATAGCAAAAAAAATTACAAAACTGAAATGAAAATTCTTTAAAGAACTCAAATCAGAGCTAAGCAGGCAGAAGCAAGACTCTGAACTTTGTAAGATGGGTTAACAGAGGCGTCCAATAGGAGGCACAGAAAGAAGCAAGAATGAAGAAAAAGAACCAGTGTCTCGGGAACCTTCTCCAGCAGTTTTGCTTCTTCTGGACGTTCTCGGGGAGAGGGGGCGCTTTTCCCGTGGGTGGGACAGTGGAGACCTGGTGACCCTGGTGCAGGACAGCCCCGTGTCCCTGTCCTCCTCTGTCAGGAGCCCCCAGAAGTGCCGACGTCAGCCTGGCTGTTCCAGAGCAGACCGCGAGGCTCAGGAAAGTGGTTCGTCATGTGGACGATGTCACCCACCTGCGCTGTTACCCAGGATCCCTGACTGACCCCAGACGGAGAGAGGCAAGCCCAGTGTCCTTCGTTAGCTACAGGCACAAGTGGACAGACAAGATCTTCCTGTTCGTAGCCACAGCCCTAACACGACAGTGAGCCTGGTTTTGGAAAGCAGCCGTGCCACGACTCCTGACCTGACCGAGCCGCCAGCAGACGTGCGGCAAGGCCCGGCTTGATCCACGCATCCCTCTGTGCCGCGCCCTCCTCCGGCAAGATCGTCCCTCACTCCGGAAGATGCTCCCGCGGTGTTTTTTTTCCCTTAATTTCTCATTTGAAAAGTAGTAACAAGCAATTTTTTGGCTTTTAAAAGAACTCGTCATGTCTAAATTGTCTAAAAAGAAAGCATCATGGTTAAAATGTTCGATTCCTTTCCCTTTAAATTCTGAATGATAGGTCCAACACTGATCTCACAATTGACCTGGCTCCTTGACATAATCTGAACTTTGTTTCTGTTGAATTGGGCATGAAGAGGTAAATTCTTAATCTGTAGAGCTGAGAGGAAATGGCCTTCGTCATGTGTCTGTTTTTTACTGATGGTTCCCCCACTTTCTTTGGATTAGACGTCTCCTCTGTGAGCACGGAGCGCCCGGGCAGCGCGGACCTTCGCAGCCGTGTGCCGGGGAGACGGTGCAGCTGTGCCTGGAGGAAGCAAGCCTTCCAGCCTCCCGTTTAAAAGCCAATGGCTCCATATGACTGATCTGGGAACATCCATGTCTGTGAACAACAAAACTCTGTAAAATCTTTAAAATAAAGAATAATAATAAAAAAAAAAGCTAATGGCTCATCCTCAGGTATAATGCAATATACCACAGGTACATTTCATTTTATTTTAGAATAAGACACTAAGCTTTAAAAGACTAAGAGTTTTAGATGGAACTATAAACTTTATAAATTATACAGCACTCTTCCATAAAGATGAAACATTAACTGAAACAAGACAAAAGGGTTTACTTACTTTTTCTTGTGTTTCTGCGAGAGAAACTTGAAATGACTCTTCTATTCTTTTTTTTTTTTTTTGCCGAATTTATGCTCTCTATTAGTGACACTAAGCATTTTTATATATAGTTTTTATATTTTCTCTTCAGGGGCTTGCTTATTGGCATAATTTGTTCATAAAAAAATTAAGTTGTCTTTCTCTTAATAACATATAGAATCTTACCCTATTGTAATTAATATTGGGCTTCCCAGGTGGTTCAGTGGTAAAGAATCTGCCCGCAGTGCAGGAGACAGGGGTTTGATACCTGGGTTGCAAAGATCCCCTGGAGAAGGAAATGGCCACCCACTCCAGTCTTCGTGCCTGGGAAACCCACGGGCAGAGGCGCCCGGGGAGGTACGGTCCATGCGGTCTCACAGAGTCGTCCACGACTTAGCGATGAAACAAAAACAGCCTAATTAATATTATTATTTCTTGACTTTGTGTTTTTCCCCTCAAACATGATACTTTTTAAGAAGCACTCATCAAATTTGTCCACTTTACCCTTGATGGCTGTGGATTTCCTCCGTAGTTTGGACGGTCATCTTTATCACAGTATTTCAACACTATTCTCTAATATTTTCTTCTGCTATTTTATTTTACTTTAACGTGCATATATTTAAGCTGTCTGAAGCTGATGTTTATCTCTGATGTTACATATAATGTCTGTCCTCCATGTGGATATTCAAATTTTCAAGCACCATTTATTGAATAATTTTTCTCCCCCAACGAAGTAACATGGCCCCTTTATCATGTAACAAGGTTTTTTTCATGCACGTGGATTGTTTCTCAATGTTTGAATTTGTTCTGCTAACATATTTATCTATCTTGTACCACACCATAGATTCATGACAGGTGCTAAGAATATGTATGTATATATCTCAGTCACTAATCTTCATTATCAAAAATACCTTGTCAGACCTCACACCTTCACGTTACATACAAATGTTAGATACATTTTGTCTTGTTAAAAACAGCTAATGAGATTTAGTTTAAAATGGCATTAAGTATATGTACTGATGTGGGAAGAACTACCATTTTCTTTATTTCTTCATGTACTTATTTATTATTGCTTTATTAATCAATTTTACATTTTGGTTTTATATTCTGTCCTTTGATAAAATATTATTTTTTAAATACAGGTTACTTTGACTTTGCTTATCCTTGAGTATGTTATAATGTTTGTTGCTGTGAATAAAATGTTCCCTTTCTTTTTATACTAAAAGTCCTGCTAATGTTTGGTATTGAGTCTTTTGGATTTTCTGTGTACAGAAGCATCTCATTCATAAATAAATAATCCTACTTTTTCCTTAGGACAACTTGTAAAATGCTGAACACTAGAGATTTAAAAAGCTGTATCTCCGATTTCTGATTCTGGGGAGACAGTCTTAGTACTTCATGACGTGTGTGGTCAGCCGCCTCAGTCATGTCAACTCCCTGCAACCCTATGAACTGCAGCCCACCAGGCTCCTCTGTCCCAGCCAGACCACTGGAGTGGGATGCCATAGCCTCCTCCAGGGGGTCTTCCTGACCCAGGGATTGAACCCGTGTCTCTTGCATCTCCTGCATTGCAGGCAGATTCTTCACCTCTGAGCTACTGGGAAAGCCCAGTTCATAACATAAATAACTAATGATAGCTAAGGGAACTTGTGGTTTTGATTAAACAGTTTTATATAGGAACAGAAGAGAACTAGCTAGAATATAGTAAGTATTGAAAGCTGTTAATCTCTGAAAATGCACATACATACACCTTGATCCTCCTTATTAAGAACATTCTGGAGAAGACAGAAATAGTGAGCTCATATTTCAAGGCAGCAATCTTTCCATGAGCCACGGAGCCTCTGGAAAACCCTACTGTCTCAGAGTGCGAGAGGAACACGCAAAGGAGGATTATTAAGAGGAAAATATTATTAAGAGGAAAGCAGTTTTGACCTTGAAGACCCTGAAAGAGTCCCAGAGGCCCCAGGGCTCCAGAGACCACGTTTTGAGAACTCTCTTATAGGTGACTCCCTTCAGAAATTTCAGAGACGCTGGACAGAGTTTAATCCTGAAGGTGGAGCCCAGAGCAGGGAAGAAGGAAGACCTCAAGGCCACCTGGGCTTCCCAAGCCTTTGGGGCTTCCAGCCAGGCTTAGCAGGCTTGACGCTCTGAAGAGGAAAATCTCATGAAGCTGCTGGCCTTCTGCTCCGAGACTGAAGAGACGCCCGTGGGCAGCCGCACGCCCTTCCCGCTCTGCCGCGGCGTTTCCTCGGCTCCCAGGGCTGCGCTGAGCTGCCCCTTCAGCTTCGCACACATGCAGACCACTCTGGAGACGTCCGAGAACATGTGGACTCTAATGACTCTGTAAGGGGGTGTTCTGGCTGCAGACGGTGCTGAACGTTGCCCATTCCAGAAAAAGGCTGTAAGACATTCCCAAGGCTCTGCGTGATGCAAACCACATTTATCTACTTACCAGAGACAAAAATGAGGCCCAAAGCAGGACCTCAGCTTCTTCCCGAGAAGAGATGCGTGAGCAGGGTCTGCCCTAAGAAGCCCGCCTCCTCCCGGGCTCAGGACCCCCCCAGCGCGGCTGTGACTCCCTAGAACCGACGCCCGTGCGCCCTCGCTCCTGCCGGGAGGCTCCGCGCGGGCCTTGAGGCCAGGCCTGGACGCGCTGCAGTAACAGCGCTAGGAGGGGCTGGGGCGACCGTGGGGTGTGCCGCCCCCTTGCCCCGGCCCCACAGGCAGGCTGAGCTCAGGCTGGGGGCACAGCGCTGTGTTTGCCCCCAGGAGATGAGCTGACACGAGGCCGCAGTCCTGAAGTACCGTCGGCCCCTCTGTCCCACAAACAGGAGGGAGCTTCCTGTCTGCGTGGTCAGCTCGCGCAGCCCTGACCCAGGGCCACGACGGGGCAGCTTGAACCACACACGCTTGTCCCTCACAGTCGGGAGGCAGGACATCCAAGGCAGGGCATCACAGGGCTGGTTCCTCCCGAGGCTTCTCTCCGGGGCTTGGAGACGCCGCCTTCTCCACGTGTCCTGCTGTGGTGACCCCTGAGTGTGTGTCTGTGCCCTCAGACCTGTTCACACAAGGACACCGGTCCTGGGGTCAGAGCCCACCCGAGTGACCTCATTTTAACTTAACCTCCTCTATGAAGGCCCCACCTCCAAACACAGCTGCACACTCCTGAGTGTTCAGACCCAAACACAATTGTGGAGGGGCGTAACTCAGACCAGAGCACTGTCTCTCCCTCCCGTTACCCCCTTGCCCCCTCAACATTTTCCGTGTGGGTCAGGCAGCAGACACGTCCACCCAGAGCACTCGCCTCTGACTCTACAGCACTTTGCAAGGTTCCTGGCCGGTGACAAGGGTTCTATAAGCACTGGTGGAAAATATGAAAGTTCTACACATATTCACATGTAGATCTATTAGCATCACCAAGATGAAAATTAGTAAAACACAAAGAAGCCGGCTTTGGAGTGGCTCGGCTCTATAGTTTCACACTGGCAGAATGATCCTTTATTCACATACCACAGAGCATTAGACATAAATGATTGTTACACCCTGGAATTACTGCGCCTTAAATGATTTTCTTACAGGTAACAAAATAGTTCTATGGATTTATTTAGTGTTTGCCTTATTTTCAAGATAAAGGAACTAGACAAACTGAGTATCCTTTTCAGAACCGGGCTGAGGACCCATTTACAAAGTCGCTCACAAGTAGAGGGTATTTGAAACAGCGCTTTGCCGGGAGGAAAGCCGGCCCCTCCACCCTCCACCCCGTGAGCCAGGGCGCGTTCGCCGTTCGCCGTCCAGAGGATGTGCAGATTAAAGGAAAACAGGCTTCGGCCACAAAATGTCCCCACACATGCTGTCACATGATTCAATTTCATATGTTAATGAACTCTAAAGCACAAGTGTTTAAAGCAGGAAATTAAACAAATCTGGTGGCCTTTTCCCTCTCTCTGAACAGAAAAAGAACTACAGAAAGGCGGATGCTTCTCAGGGCACACGGCAGGGCCAGGCCATTCATACCGCCTCCTTCTCGTGCTCCAAGACCCCCGGACCCGCGTCTGGAGCTACGGGGCTGTGTCTCTGGCCGCCGGGCAGCACGCACTGGATCTGGAAGACGATTTACCCAAAAGAAAAGCACCACAAAGTGCCGGAGGCTTCTTGAAAGCCAGGGAGCAAAGATCTTGAGAAGCACGCCACAGAACTGGCCCAAAGCTCAGAAGTCCAGGAACTCTCTCGGTCTGGATTTAAGGTTCTCAAGCACCACGGATGCCTAAAACCCCTCCACCGGGAGCCACGGAAACAGAAGGAGCAGCCTTGTCACCTCCGGGCCTGTCCTGCTTCACACGGCCGCCGCGGACAATCTCTCTGCCACACGCAGGGCAAAGCACAATTTTAGGAAACACAAACAAGCCGGGGTCCCCACGCCCTGCAGATAACCTGGTCCACAACAATGCAACCTGGAAAAGCACGTCACTCCGAGAAAGGGCACGGGAAAAGAAACTTGTGAAAATAAAACGCTCACCATCTCAGGAGCCAAGTCAACGAAAGCTGGAAGATCCCTTCCCCGGGGTCTGCAGCCTGTGGAGGTGGCTCTCCGGCCCTGGCACCCCGCACGGCCCCCGCACCCAAGGACAGCCCCACGCCCGGGGAGCAGGAGCTAAGTGTCACCCCAGAGACTCCTTATCACCATAGTCTGCGAAGTGGCCATCGCAGAAAATGACACCAGGAAGCCTGAGGCAGATTCTTACAGAAAGAGGACAGCACAGCCTCATCCAGGCCACCCAGAGGCCCAGATGCCAGCAGACGGGGCAGCGACTCTAAGGCTATGGTGTTGGTTCTCCCAGAGCCCCCTCTCCCTGCACCAGGGACCAGCCCTCGGCCAGAGGACCGTTCGTTGGAATTTCATTCAAAACAAAAAGCATTTGAAAATTGTATTTGTAGGTCCAAATGGCGATAACCTAGAAAAGCAGGAAACCTTTGATTTTTTTTTGTTTGTTTGGATTTTCTTTTCTTTGTCCCCCAGACAAAGGAAATTCTTTCAAGCACAAGAAGGTTCGCAAACTTTCATCAAGGTATTAAAAACAAAGTGAGGAGGGCAGCTCTGGGCCTTGGAATAACAGCCTTGAAGAACCGGTATTCTCTTGAAATCAAAATGGGAAAACACAAGAATGTTGAAGGGTTTTTTGCATGAGAGGAATTGGAAGGAACAATGAGGACAAGGGAACAGAGAGGGTGCTGGACAAACCGTCCCTGGCTGTGCCATCAGCGGCCAAACAGGGCAGGACAGAGCTGGAGAGCTCCTGTTGGGTGTCCCTCCACGTGACCCCTCAGCCCGGCCCGGGGGCCACCTCTAGAGAGACAGGGCGGTGGCCATGACCCAGCTCAGCGGCTGCTGCACTGAGCCCAGGGCTGGGGGGACCCTGGGGCTCGGGGCCATCGTCCCCCACCCCCAGACTCTGAACCAGCCACACGCACCTCCTTGAGCGTATATTTTTCTATCTCAAAGTGAAGACAAAAGACCATTCTACAATCTAGGAATTGCAAAGTGGCGACTTTTGGGTACATCTGAAATGAGAAGATCTACCAGGCAGGAAGAAGACAGGAGAGCCGACGCTGACTCCACAGGAAACCAGCTAAGCCTGTACCCTCAGCGGGCTTCTCTGAGCACTCACTGGAAATCTTGGGATCAGACCTTCACAGATACTCACACACCTTGCTTTTATAAACTGCAACCATCATTCCAACTCTCCTCTGCAAGCCTGGGGAAAGGGCTGGGAAAGCCGGGCTGATGGCAGAAATCGATCACGTTTGCCCTCTGCACTCTCACTACCAGCAGCTCTGAAATGAGGGCTCCTCCGCTCACAGAAGAATTCTTAGTTTTCCATCCTTGTCTCTGAAAACCTGTGACCTCACTATAAAGGAGACCCATGAAGACTAAGACCAAGAATCGAGACTTCATCCCTACCTCCCAGTGCTTCCTCCTTCACCAACTTTCTACTTACAGTCTCTTCATTTGCTCAAATATTAATCTGCAAAATGGCCTGGGTCCCAGGTTGGGACAAAGAGCAAGAGGGAAGGTAGAAGCCATCCAGCTTCGGCACAGACCCGAGGAACTCGCCCCCTCTGGGGTCAGGATAGCTCTGGGTGTCTAGACAACTGTGTCACCCACAGCCAAGATGAAGACGTGTGCTGGCACCTCTGCATCGGGCACCATGTAACCGGAATGCATCTGGTGCTCACAGTCCTGGAGGCGGTGGCATGTAGGAAACGACCTGGACCCTGACAGAGCGGCCCCGGGACAGCGCGGTTCAGCACAGAGGCTGTGGATGGGGAGGCTGGCCGCGCGGCCTCGGGGCGCTGCTAATGAGGGCGCCAATGCGTGGACGCCGGCCGAGCTCAGACCTACGATGTCAGCATTCGCGACGCACACCGGGGCAGCTCGCCCCCCGTAAGCTGGAAGATGGGGAGATTATAGGTGAAGAAAGGGTTTCCAACTCTAAAATGCAGTTACTCACTTGTCAGCCCCTGAGGACTCCACGCTCGTCTCCAAGTCCTCCCCAGCAAAGGCACAGCCCTGTGTCTCAAGTGGCCGAACCCTCCCTTCGCTGAGAGCATCCTCGAGGCTCATGAGCATCTGGGCCAGGACTGGGTCGGCCTGGGCATCTCCAGGGAACAGTGGCTCATCCACGTCCCAGTGCCTGTGACCGAGGTGGGAAAGGAATCACGGTGTGAGAAGAGAAGAAGGGACCCTGAGAAGAAGCCCCTACATCTTAGGTCCCCTCGACAGAGCAGAGAGCCCACAGCAAAGCCAGCTCTTCACACCTCACCTCACGTGACAGTATGTATCGGTTCCCCACGTCCCCACCCGCCTGCCAGGCCCACATGTGAAATGCTGCATTAGAGCCAGGGAGCCAGGCTGCGCTTGGCCCTCAGGGGACGCTCAGAAAGCATCTTACAACTGAGCAAGGTAGGTGCTCCCTCCCACCGCCACTCTCCCAGCCCACGATAAAGGTGACAAACCCACGTGCCGCCTCTGGGAGAGAACGCCCGTGCCCTCCCCCAGCGCACAGCAGGAGCCGTGCTGCTCCAGGACCACAGGGAAGGGAGCCCTGCCCATCGGACGTGGTGTCCATTTGACGCACAGACTCTGACATCCCCCCTTTGCACGTTTCCCTCAGATCCAACGTCCATTTCTGGCTCTTGATGTTGGAAAAAAGGTAATAAATATGGCATCTGTCTTAAACTCACTGGCAACACCATACTTAGTGATGAAGTTCTGCAAACACTCTCGTTACGTCAGGGGCGGGGTCAGGGAATAAAGCACCCCGTCCCACCAGTATCATTTACCCCCGTCTAGATATTGCAGCCGGTGCAATAAACCATGGCCCAGAAATACGAGGTACAACGCTTGGCTGTGCTTCCTAAACATGCTCCTTGGAACAGTACTTCCCTGAAACGTTAAATAAAGTTAAACAGTTTCTTCGCTACAAGACTTCTGGAAGCCTTAAAACTCCTGACATTCGCTATGGGTCTCCAAGAGTAGACCCGTTATCCAGCATTTCCCAAAGTTTTAAATACTGAGTTTTCTCCTCTGAGACCTTGAGAAGTCGTATGCTCCTTGGAACAGTCTTTGGGAAACTCTGACTACATTTGTTTCTAGTCCTCAGATATTTTAATTTATATATTTAGTCAAATATATCCATTTCTGTGAACTGAAACAGTAGTTAAGAATAAGATCTTTAGAGCTAAAAAAAAAAAAACAAACCTTCGGTTTGAGCCCTAAATCCCAGAGCGACTGAGGGACTGAAGTGATGCTCTTTCACTTTCCTCGAGCTTCAGTTTTCTCATCTGCGGAACAAAGATCGTGATATCTCCTTTACAAAACATTGTACCTTTTAGGCAATGTATGTAAAGTTGCTTACCCTCTGGTATATTTAAAATTTCCAGTTAAATCGACTATGAGCTATCACCCTGGGTATAAAGTAATCAAAACTAGGAAACATACCATGAGGTACATCTTCTTTATTTTTTTTTTAAAACCTTTATTTTACTTTCAACTTTTACAGAGTTTTGTTGTTTACAGATATGTATGTTCCCAGATTAGTTATATGTATATCCCCCTTTCCCACCCCTCCCGACCATCACACAGCACTCCTGAAGGATCCCCTTTTCTCACAGAACAATGACTATAGCTATTTTCTTCACTTATGATAGTACAGGCCTTCATGCTACTTCCTTTACACCTCCCACAAATCACAGAAGATGAGACTATAAATTGTTGCAACTATTAGAGGAAGTAATTAGTTTAATCAAAACCCATTAAATTATTCATATCTTTTAATTGAGTAATTTCACTTCTAGGATAAAAATTATGACAAAGATGGTTGTTGAAGTTTTTACAGTAATGACATTTTCTAAAGAATGCTGCTGTCCGTCAATAGCGGGGATGCCCAGTCGCTGGACTCTGAGACCCTGTGGACGGCAGCCAGCCAGGCTCCTCCGTCCATAGCATTTTCCAGGCAAGCACACTGGAAGGCGCTGCCATTTACTCTGCCGCCAACAGAGAACTAGGGACAGCCTGCAGCGCAGGCACTGGACGTGTGTCACCTGCTGGCCGCCCCTCTGGGCGTCTCTTACAGCGCGTAATCCTGTCGGGAGGAAATACTCGCCACCCGCGACACCAGAAGCCAGATGCCCGCCCTGGCCCATCTGGGTCAGACTCCCCCAGTGCTTACCTCTCTCAGGACTCTGGAAAATAAGCTGACAAAGACTTCTTTGTATAAATTATAAATCCTCTCCTTTCACTGTCTTCTGATGCGCGTATGTATAACATTGATGTTTTCCCAAGTCTCCTGAGAGGGGAGTCTATCTCACTATTTTTTTTCCCAAGAAACATCTTTTGGTCTCTAAGTTATGTCAATACTGCAGAAGCAGTTGTTCATTTGATTGATATCTGCCATGATCTTCACAATTTCCCTCTTTCCTGAACGCAGAAGGGATTTCCCATGAACCCACTGGTCACACGACTTTTGAATTTCCTTCCAAGGTGGAAGTAGAAACTCACCTTCCCAGCTCCCTGCACTGGGTTCACTCTGGGTCTCAGCCTCTGTCCCCCAAACCCCCCGAGACAGGGCAGCGCAGGGAAAGGGGCACCGGGCCAGTGACCTCAGAGGGATGAATTTGTCCAGGAAGCCCAGGTGTCTGGTGGTCAGTGTGAGTGGCCCCGATGTGACAGCACCATGGGGGTCCTTCCTCAGCTGTTCTGGGGTGGGATTCCATGTTCTTCCCGTGACACAGGCCCGACACCAGAGAGGTGTTAGGCATCCTTCCCTGCATGCACTTCCTGCCGAATGCGGCCACAGGGGGCACCCTCGCTCCTCAGAAGTCAGGCTAACCTGTTGTTTCTGAACGGTTCCACCAGCCTTACTCTGGCTTCTTGAATTTGGCCATTAGCTTCTTTGCTCTTTGTCTTTCTTATATGAGCGTGCGTGCTCAGTCGTGTCCCAGCAGCCGTGGCCCCCTGGACCGTGGCCGCCAGACTCCTCTGTCTGTGGGGTTCTCCAGGCAAGAAGACGGTGTGTGTAGCCACGTCCTACTCCAGTGGATCTTCTCAACCCAGGGATGGAGTGCACATCTCTTGTGTCTCCTGGATTGGCAGGTGAATTCTTTACCATTACCACAACCTGGGAAGCCCACATTTTTCTTAATTTGTGATAAATGGTTCTAAAGTGATAAGCTTCCGCTGAAGCACGGCTTTAGCCGCACTTGGATGTGGAGTGTCTTCACCATCGTCAACCTCGGCATGTCACAATACCCCTTACAACAGACTTTTCGACTCAATTATTATTTCATGATTTGGGGTGAAGCTCCTCATATGTTTTTTTTTTTTTTAAAGATTTATTTATTTATTTACAGGCCACTTTTTTTTTATTGGTCTTTCATTTCTCTATTTTCATTCGTCTTCGTTGCTCCTGTGGGCCTCCCATCGTGGTGGCATCTGTCATTGCAGAGCGCCGGCTCTGGGCGCATGCGCTCCAGAGCTCCGGCTCGGTAGTTGGACACATCAGTCCAGCCGCTCCGTGGCACATGGGATCTTCCCAGGCCAGGGCTCGAACCGGCGCCCCTTGCACTGCAAGGCGGTGTCCTTACCCACTGGACCACCAGGGGATGCCCCCCCTCATATGTTTTTAAAGCCTTCCTATATTCTTATTCCTTATTCTTACTACCTTATTCTTATTCCTATATTTAAAGCTTTCTTGTATTCTTGTTGGATATGTCTAAATGTATTGCTTTGTGGTGAGTGAATGTGGTTCATAGGATGTTAATTCTTTGAATTGACTGAGACTCCCTTCGTGGCCTAGGACATGGCTGACTTTGGTGAATGTTCCTTACGTGCTCAAAAAAGTATGTCTATTCTGTATTCACTACCCCGAGTTTCCAAATGGAGCTCAGCAGGCAAGCTACATCAGACTCCCACGGGTCACCATTTTAAAACAGTGCCCCAGACCTCACCCTGAAATACCGCAGCTGAAGCTCTTGAGGCTGTGTTCTGCCAGCAGCTCAGTCAGTGCTGCTGACAGTCGGGGCACTCTCCTTTCCTCCTGCTCCACTGTGTCCCCCATTCAGACAGGAGCAGAGGTTCAATTTCAGGCACATAGAGTCTTACAGTTTTGAAGACCCAGATCCCACATCCTCCCCCTTTTATTTGACATTCCAATCTTCCACATCAGGCAAGAAGGCGGTTGTGATCCTACTAGGGACCTCGGTGAAGCTCCTACAATTCTTTACCATTACCACAACCTGGGAAGCCCACATTTTCTTAATTTGTGATAAATGGTTCTAAAGTGATAAGCTTCCGCTGAAGCACGGCTTTAGCCGCACTTGGATGTGGAGTGTCTTCACCATCGTCAACCTCGGCATGTCACAATACCCCTTACAACAGACTTTTCGACTCAATTATTATTTCATGATTTGGGGTGAAGCTCCTCATATGTTTTTTTTTTTTTTAAAGATTTATTTATTTATTTACAGGCCACTTTTTTTTTATTGGTCTTTCATTTCTCTATTTTCATTCGTCTTCGTTGCTCCTGTGGGCCTCCCATCGTGGTGGCATCTGTCATTGCAGAGCGCCGGCTCTGGGCGCATGCGCTCCAGAGCTCCGGCTCGGTAGTTGGACACATCAGTCCAGCCGCTCCGTGGCACATGGGATCTTCCCAGGCCAGGGCTCGAACCGGCGCCCCTTGCACTGCAAGGCGGTGTCCTTACCCACTGGACCACCAGGGGATGCCCCCCCTCATATGTTTTTAAAGCCTTCCTATATTCTTATTCCTTATTCTTACTACCTTATTCTTATTCCTATATTTAAAGCTTTCTTGTATTCTTGTTGGATATGTCTAAATGTATTGCTTTGTGGTGAGTGAATGTGGTTCATAGGATGTTAATTCTTTGAATTGACTGAGACTCCCTTCGTGGCCTAGGACATGGCTGACTTTGGTGAATGTTCCTTACGTGCTCAAAAAAGTATGTCTATTCTGTATTCACTACCCCGAGTTTCCAAATGGAGCTCAGCAGGCAAGCTACATCAGACTCCCACGGGTCACCATTTTAAAACAGTGCCCCAGACCTCACCCTGAAATACCGCAGCTGAAGCTCTTGAGGCTGTGTTCTCGCCAGCAGCTCAGTCAGTGCTGCTGACAGTCGTGGGGGCACTCTCCTTTCCTCCTGCTCCGCTGTGTCCCCCATTCAGACAGGAGCAGAGGTTCAATTTCAGGCACATAGAGTCTTACAGTTTTGAAGACCCAGATCCCACATCCTCCCACCCTACATTTTATTTGACATTCCAATCTTCCACATCAGGTTCTCCTTCCTGCACCCACCGTAAAAGCTTCCTACACGCTATCCCACATGCATTTCCCCTCCTTCCTTCTTACAGAGCCTGGATTTCATTTTTTAATCCCATGACACCATGTGATTTAGGGAAGGCTGACTCCATCCCCAGTTCCAGAGAGTCTTAGTAAGCCAGCCTGTACTTGCCCGTGACTGGCCCGGGCATCCGCGAAAGGCCTTCCGTGGAGACTGGCACGGGCACAGACGAAGTACAGGCTCTCAGTGAGCTCGGCTAACGAGAAGTGCCCCTCCTTGCATCACTGGAGACATTCTCCCTTCCCGAGCCTCCTGAATGTGGAGCCCGAGGCACCAGCCGATGCTCTCTCACAGCCACGCTGCGGGCGAGCCCCGGGACGCGGTGGATTCCGTGGCCAGCAGCGTAGAGAGACAGAGAATCCGGGGTCTCACTGACATGGCTGAGTGGCTAACAGACTGGTCCTGCACAAAATTCCTGGTGTTAGGAAGGGTTTCGGCTGCAGCCTGGGTCATCCACACGGGCTCCTGGTTCTCTTTCGTTATAAGTTAAAAACTCCGCAAACGGGACTCCTCGGACGGTCCAGTGGTGAGGACCCTCTGCTTTCACTGCCAAGGGCCCAGCTCAATCAGTGGCCAGGGAACTACGATCCTGCAAGCCGTGCGGCCAGAAAAAGAAGCCTGGCGGTGTCATATGGTCTCAGAGAACAGTGGGTACCTGTGGAGACAGGGGTGCCAGCCTGAACAAAGATGAGCCCGGACGGCACACGCGAAGACCGCCTGTCGGTGCCGCGTCTCTCATCCAAGCACCTGCCCCCGTGAGGAGCTCATCAGCCGGGTGCCCCGGTCCTGGGGCCCCTCGGACATCCCGAGGTCGCCCCGCGGGGCCTTTCTCTGCTGCTCCGTCTGCCCAGGCTCCCGACAGCTGCCCCTCTGGACCATCATCACGTCCAGGTCCTCCATGGCCAACTCCTGCCCAGCGTCTGCTTCTCCACGGCATCACCCCGTCCTGTTATCACCTCTGAGACCGAATGGGGCAGAATGATTTCGATCTGATTGTCTTGAAGAAAAGGCAGACGCAGGAGAAGTTCTGAAAACCGCGCAGAGGCCACCCTCCAGAAGGACGTTTACAGTTCTCAGGGAAGCCTGCGCCTGTCCTGGCCCCTCTCCGCAGCGGCGAGCCAGAGAGGACGCGCACCCCGGAGAGGCTCATCCTAGGAAGGCAGGGCCGACTTTGCGAGACGCCTTTGTCCTGTCCCCAGGTTCTTCCTCCTGACCCCATGGCTCTCCCAACCACAACACCTCTTTTGTTTTCAGCTAAGGATGGTGTCAAAGTGGAGGCCTGGCCATTTCAGGGAGCAACTCCCTTTTCCTGGGTCTCCCTCATGTATATTGGACGTGGACATGTTATTAAATTTATGCTTGTTTTTCCCTTGTTAATTTATCATTTATTTTAGGCACGACATCTGGAAAGGGAAAGTCATTTCTCTTCTCCCACGTTACCATCAGAACGCGGTCGCAGTCTGTCTTCAGACACTCTCCACTTCCGGAAAGGTTGTTCCGTGCACTGGTTTGTTGTCCGTCTCCTCAAACTGAAGCTTCGAAAGCTAGACCTCGGCTGTCGCCCCCAGTGTTTCGTAGCACAGCGCCTTTCACAGAGCACTCCTCAAAAATAATTTGGGAACCAAAGAAGGAAACAAAAGCTCAGTGCCTGGCCAGTCCGCCCCTAACAGTGTGGTCAGCAACCCCTGTCCTTCTCTGGTCTTCCCAGAACTGTCTTTCCTGCCAAGCACCCAGGGAAGTGACCAGATGGTCACAGGAGTTCCAAGCAGCGCCCTCATTCAGCACCTTTACTGAGCATCCCAGGGAAAGGCTGCAGGTGCCCGAGGTTGGCCCCATGCCTGCACGGGGCCAAGCACAGAAGATGACTGGTTCAGACGGGCCTGTGCCTGGGGGTCCCAGCAGTGCGGCTGCTCAAGCCTAGCCTCGAGTGGGAAGGGTATGGAGATGCTGTCACTAGCAGGAAGACAGGGGGACAAGATGCAGGTGAACAAAAAACAAATCTAGAAAACACCCTAGATAACACAAAGGTTTTTAAACACATTTCCCCACTCTCCGGTGCCCTGCCCCTCTTGAAACACAAGTTATTAATGCAGGTCAACCTGTTTGACCCCAGGGTTTACTCTTCCTCTTGCCAGGACTCCACTCCTCTTGTTTCAAGGGGTGAAGACGTGTTTACCTATCTCCCTCTCTAAAGGATTAATGGGAGGTTAATAGACATGAGCTGAACTGTTCACTTTCTCTAGAAAAGACAAAGTGAATCGCAAGGAAACACAACGTAAGCTATCACACAAAAGGGAAATTTAGAATTCTTAGAAGTCATTAAAATCTTCAAAATGTAAGCCTTCTTAAAAGTAGCATTTACACTTTAAGAAGCAGCTTCCATGAATGAGACTCAGATGATGTGACTGAGCTTCTCCCAGAGGCACGGGGTGGACCCATCAACTGAGCGTGACACCTGAAGAACCACCAACAGGACGGGCCTGTTAATTTATCATTTATTTTAGGCACGACATCTGGAAAGGAAAGTCATTTCTCTTCTCCCACGTTACCATCAGAACGCGGTCGCAGTCTGTCTTCAGACACTCTCCACTTCCGGAAAGGTTGTTCCGTGCACTGGTTTGTTGTCCGTCTCCTCAAACTGAAGCTTCGAAAGCTAGACCTCGGCTGTCGCCCCCAGTGTTTCGTAGCACAGCGCCTTTCACAGAGCACTCCTCAAAAATAATTTGGGAACCAAAGAAGGAAACAAAAGCTCAGTGCCTGGCCAGTCCGCCCCTAACAGTGTGGTCAGCAACCCCTGTCCTTCTCTGGTCTTCCCAGAACTGTCTTTCCTGCCAAGCACCCAGGGAAGTGACCAGATGGTCACAGGAGTTCCAAGCAGCGCCCTCATTCAGCACCTTTACTGAGCATCCCAGGGAAAGGCTGCAGGTGCCCGAGGTTGGCCCCATGCCTGCACGGGGCCAAGCACAGAAGATGACTGGTTCAGACGGGCCTGTGCCTGGGGGTCCCAGCAGTGCGGCTGCTCAAGCCTAGCCTCGAGTGGGAAGGGTATGGAGATGCTGTCACTAGCAGGAAGACAGGGGGACAAGATGCAGGTGAACAAAAAACAAATCTAGAAAACACCCTAGATAACACAAAGGTTTTTAAACACATTTCCCCACTCTCCGGTGCCCTGCTCTCTCTTGAAACACCAGTTATTAATGCAGGTCAACCTGTTTGACCTCAGGGTTTACTCTTCCTCTTGCCAGGACTCCACTCCTCTTGTTTCAAGGGGTGAAGACGTGTTTACCTATCTCCCTCTCTAAAGGATTAATGGGAGGTTAATAGACATGAGCTGAACTGTTCACTTTCTCTAGAAAAGACAAAGTGAATCGCAAGGAAACACAACGTAAGCTATCACACAAAAGGGAAATTTAGAATTCTTAGAAGTCATTAAAATCTTCAAAATGTAAGCCTTCTTAAAAGTAGCATTTACACTTTAAGAAGCAGCTTCCATGAATGAGACTCAGATGATGTGACTGAGCTTCTCCCAGAGGCACGGGGTGGACCCATCAACTGAGCGTGACACCTGAAGAACCACCAACAGGACGGGCCGGGGGAGGGGAGCATGTGGTCTACACCCCCCTCCCCCCCAGGCTGCAGCGAGAGTCAGGCTCCTGACGACAACGGAATGGTGGCCTCAGAATCATTTCCTGCATAGAAAGGGACTGTGAGTACATTACAGCAAAATCAAGAAAACCCAAATTACCTGAAATCCTCACATTATTGCAGACAAGCATTTGTTAATATCGCAGAACAAAAGCAAAGGGAAAGAAATAAAGCCCTATTTTCTAGTCACACTTACCTGCTAGCTGCATCGACATTCTTTTTTTTCTTTTGATTAAATCCCTATGTCCATAAAATACATAAGAGAGCTCTTCCAGTAACTGATTTACAAATGCAAGGATCTCCAGGCTCGACCCGCTGCTAAGAGCCCTCCACCTGGCCGTCTTCACAAGGAGAAACCACAAAAGGAAGACTGTTGTCCCATTCCGTCCTCAGCTCAGCAGGGCCTCGCCAGTCGGCAGTTGGCCTCCTCCTCGACCTGACCCACAGCCCACCGGGACGGGGTGGGCCGGGGTGGGGGCCTGGAATCGCCTCCCCCGGAAAGAGCTCCCCACAGAGAGCGCCAGCCCTGCCCCTCTGCTGTCCCCTCCCGACACCAGCCCAGACCCCCAACTGCATTCTGCCCCTTACTCAGATGGGGCTCACTGACCTCCAGACCTGCCGAGGCCCCCCACCCCAGCCTCCATCCCAGACCCTGTCTGCCCAGGGGCCTGTTCACCTCCCCAGACCCGCTTCGGCCCAGACCTGGGTTCTGGAGGTTTGTGGTGTAGGTCCGCCTCCCAACAGTGGTTCCTTTCAGGAGGGCGGGGTGGGCACTCACAGCCCCTTTGGCGGAGTGGAAAACTGACAAATGGAAACCACGCAGGGTTTTTCAGATTCTTAGCATAGTTTAACTCCAGAGACTCGAAGATGGAATGAGGGACTCTGACTCATCAAGTGGGTCCCTCTCTTTAAAAGCCAAGCACTGCTCACAGCTGGGTCTCTTCTGCCTGGGGCCTCCAACTGCCACCCCACTCTCACTCAGCAGCTAAACACAAACAGAAGGGATCTTTGCTTTTTCCAAAAACATCCCTCCAAAGGGAAAACAAAGTTCTGAGTATATCCTGGGTCCGCCTTACTGGAAAAACTAGTATGAGCCTTACAGTGACGTGAAAACACTGCGCAAAGCCACCAGCCTGGAGACGAGACTTTAGACTTCAGCTGCGAGAGCCAGTAATGAAAAGAAGGAACAAAACGACGCCAGTAAAGAAAAGCTGTTTTGTTCCAGATCTTTCCAAAAGTAAGAGTTTGCGTGCATGATTTATCAAGTGGCTATTAAGCTGCGAAGGTGTTTCTGTATGTAACAATACGCTCTCAGAGGAGGTCAGGTGGTACCTTCGCCCTCCACAGGGAAAGCCTAGAGCTCCTCGGTCTGCCGCAGAGAAGCCAGAGCCCCCGTTCAGGCCTCAGGTGCACCCGTGTTTCTCCATTTCCCTATCCTTTCTCTTTTCTTTCCTTAAAACACTTCTTAAAGAATTTGCATTTGAAGAGGTTCAAGAGGTGACTTCCTGTCTCTCCTGTTTGGCCAGCTGAGCGGCCGCATCCGGCCCCCCTCCGCGCCGCCGGGCCGAGGCTCTGCGCTCGGAGCAGCTGCCCCGCGGGGCCGCCGCGCCCGCGGAGAGGCCAGCCTGGCCGCCTGACCGCGCCTGCCCCGAGCACAGGCCAGCAGCCAGAGAGGCTGCGTCCGGCCAGCCTTTTCCAGGCAGTATCCGGAGACGTCCGAGACGGAGAATGTTCGACCGAGCATCCAACGCGGACACTTCGAACGCGCGAAAACGAAAACACTCGCTCCTCTCTCCATCCCTGACTTCCACACTTGTCGCCCTCTGTGTCCAGCGAGGCGGTGGCGCTCCCGCCCCGGGGCGCACCTCCCCTCCGGGACCGTCCAGCGCTCTGGCCGCCCTGAGCGAGGCTGAGGCGGGGACAGGCCGTGCCCCGCGAGCCCGACTCGCCCGCGGCCCAGCATCGGCCGTGGAACTAGGTCCGCCGCACCTGCTCCGTGCCGGGCTCCGGCCTCGCGCCTGCGGGTCCCGCGCTAGCCTCTCCGTCCTTTTCCCCGCTGAGTTCCTAAATCTTCATTCTGACTCGAATTCGAAAACTAAAACAAAGCACCGAGTTGAGCTGGCGCTGGGACAGTCGCAGGGGCCCAGCTGTGCCTAGCCCGCCCGCTCCGAGACCCGGGCCTCGACCAAGGCTCCGGAAAAGCAGCGGGCCCGCCCCCACCCCGGCCGAGGTCAGCGGGTCTGCGCCGCCCGGCCCAGGCCCGAGGTTTGCTGCGCGCCCTCCGCGCGGCGCGCTGTTCGTGCTAGGAGCTGGCTGGCTGATTTCGTTGCTGGTGTTAGGATCCCAGTTAGAGAAGTGACAGAACTGAAGTCCGTGAACACAAGTAGCTTGTCCAAGTTCGCGTAACTAGTAATGGCAAGAGGTACGGGCGGGGGAGACGCAGATAACATCAAATGAGCTAAATAGCATGTGCTACCCTAATGTTTATTTAATACTAGTTTTTCCAACTGCAGGCTACATTTTCCGATCAGAGCTGCAACAGCCGAATGGGACGGCCGCCCGGGGCGCCTCGTTAGACTGGATGGGAGGGCTCTTCGCCGCCTCCCCGCCTCCCACGGCACCGCCCATAGCCGGCGCCTCTCGCAAAGGAGAAACGAGGCGGGATGGAGGAAAGTCCGGCGTTGAGACAGCAAACGTGGGCCGCTGTTGGGTGGGAGGATGCGGCCCTATTGCCCAGGCAGCAGCGCGCAGCTTGGGTTTTTGTCCGCAGTTCTAGGCTTCCCCGTGGGCTCTCTAAGCCGGGGACGTGCGGGTCTGCTGTCGGAGTTTCCATCGACCTCCGGGGAGCGAGTCCAAGCCGCACAGCCGGCCCGCCGGGCATCGTCACGCAGGCGCTTCGCGTTTCCGCGAGGCAGCCTTTCCTTGGGAGAAATGAGGCTCTCACCTGCTCGATCGAGCGGGTTTCTCTACCAGAACACGCACGCACCGCGAGCCCTGGTCTCCGCCCGCGCCAGCCCCCGGGAATCCACCCACCGTGCGCGCCGCCCGGGTGCTGCGAAATAGGACCCTCGCCCCTGAAGCAGCGAGAGCGGGTCTCGGGGAACATCTCGCCCTCGGGGGGAACTCGCCCTCGGCAGCGAGAACGCGGGCCCCGCCTACAGACCGAACACACCCGGAGAGCCGAGACCCCAGCCCGCAGAGGAGGTTTAAACTTGTAGACAAAGGACCCACCTTTTCCTTGTTAAGAGCGCAACCAAACGTGCACAGACGGGACTGATGAGAAGAGCCGCCCAGACGCGTGAGGCCGCCCAGGACCCCAGAATCAACGGCGCTCTCGGTCCGTCAGCTCCGCCGCGCAGTGGTTTCCGACTCTTCGTTGACCGGGGACAGAAATACCAGTACACACGGGCATATTTCAGAATGTTTATTTTTCACAATGTTTATTTCATCTTTATAGTCGCTCTGGGAGGAGGCACTTTTTAAATTATTTTTATTATTCCCGTGTTACACACAGAGGGAAAGAAAGAACTGGAGGCTCACAGACTCAACCAAAGTCACCCGAAGCAGGTGCAACTGTCCAACAAATTCTAAGGCCGCCGAGGACATCACATCGTGACCCGCCTGCTCTGGCTGCATTGAGGGGTGCTGAAAACAAAGGTAACAGGTGTAGTTTGGGGCAGTGGGAAAAAATCAGACGAACAAATATTTGTGAAATATGAAACATTTGTAGAGTCCTGATACACACGGGGCCTCCTGGTCTACCTCCCTCACCTCCCTCTCCATTCTGCACCCTCACAGAACCAAGTCCTCCACAGGACGAAACGATATGAAAAAGTCTCTCCCAGCTGGCCACTATCTGGGTGAACAACTGGAAAGCACCATATGGTCTACTGGGACAAACACACACACACACACTTAGGTGCAGATAGTCTATGGACGAGCGATCTGGCAGGAGACTGAGTTCTGTATGTATGATCTGGCACAGACGTGGGCAGCCAGCGTGGGGCGACTCTGGGACGGCACCCCGAGCCTCTGCGGCTCACTGCGGGGGCACAGGCACAGCCCAGGTGATGGGCACGGCTGTCGCCCTCACCAGCTTGGCCGGCAGGGAAAACCCAGAAACGTGGGGCTGCAGTCGCCGGGGGAGGGTCGCGGGAGAGAGCCCCGGCTCCTAAAACGCACATCCCAGTTCGCCTCCGCCTCCCTGAAGGAAGGGGCTTGTCTACTCCAAAAGGCAACTTTAAGTCAGGGAGAGCCCGAGCCAAAGGGCAGGGGAGGACTACTTAGGGAGCTTTTCAGAATATAACCTCTGCATTTGCCCTGAAATATTTTAGCCAGAACTGCAAATCCAGAGACAGAGAAGAGACCCATGAAGCCAATGTGGCAAAATCTTGAGAACTGTTCTGTCTACATGACCGGGACAGAGGGAGGGCTTACAGTACCCCCTCCACTCCTGAAACTTTTAGTAAGGAGAAAAATTAAAACACTACCTCTTTATTTAAATGCGTGTGTTTTGTTGTGTGTACGGTATGTCCGAATCAAGTTAATTTTGAGGAGTTTTTACATAAAAGCCAAACGCGATGGAGAATGCCTTCTTATCTCATACAAGAGGGGACACGGCTCCCCCCGCGCGGTGTCACCGAGGAAGGCCAGCAGTGACGGCTCCACACCCAGCGCCCTGGCCTTCGGGCTCCCCAGCCGCCCACTGGCCTGCCTGCCGCCCCCAGCCCCAGGGGAGGACTCCCAAAGCTCCCTGATGCGTCTCATCAGGACCACTGTAGGGTGCTTTCCTTCGCTAAAGGGAGCAAGAAATAGTAACAGCAAAGTTCTCCTCCTGTCACTTTAGACCCAGAGGACAAGCGAGGGTCTCGCAGCTGCTCCCCGCCGTCCAGCGCGGACAGCCCCTCTCCGGGCGCGCGGCTAGGGACCCCAGCGACTGGCTTGCCCAGGGGCCCGGCTGTCGGTCTGTCTGTCGTCTGTGTTCCGCTAGACCCGAGCTCCGGCCGGGCTGCACATGAAGACGCCGCTCCGTCCCCTTGCGGGCCCGGGAAACCCCAAGAGCCGACGCCGGAATTTCTTCCGCAGGGTCGAGCCTGTTTGCAAGGCCGAGCGCCTTTACCTGGAGGGGCCCGAGCCTCCGGCCGGCGGGCTTCTGCTGTAACGGCGGAGGGGTCGGCGAGCAGGGTGCCCGACGGCGGCCAGCGAGGCTGAGGGACCGGCACCCACGCCGGACACCGGGGGCCGGGCGGCGGAGACCCGCGGGCAGCGCGGTTCCCGAGGGCCGCGCGCCACCCAGCGGCGGCGAGGCCCGCGCCCAGCTGCAGGGAGGGCGGCCCGCGCCGGCCCGAGGCCCGGGGGCTCCGGGGGCCGGGGCGGCCCTCGCTGCCGGCTGCAGAAAGCCCTGCCCGGCCTCCGCGGAGCCCCCCTCACCCCCCGGAGCACCGCGGCCGGCCAGCGTTCGCCCTGAACCCCGAGATGCAAGGCGCCTCCCCCAGACCAGAGCCGCGCCCTGGAGACGCGTTCCCGCGGACGCGCCGCCAGCCCGGGCCGGGCCTGCGCAGCCGGGCGGGGGCCGGGGTACCGCAGAGCCGCCGGCATCATCCCGAGGGACTGCTGGCCCGAGTCCCTGTTTCCGAAAGGCTGCGGGACGGCTCGGACGCGGATCCAAGTGCGCGCCCCCGCCCCATCGCAGCCCGTCTGGTGTGCGAGGATGGTTTGAAAGGGAGGAAGCATTCCCGAAGTGGCGGGTGATGGATCGCCTAAACCCTTCTGGGGCGTTTCGGGCGGGAGTTTCGAGGCAGCTCATCAATAAGGACCCCCCTGGAGAAGCCCGGCGGGATAACAGCCCCACCGCGCAGTCTGGAAGCCCTAGGTCTGGACCGGAACCTGCCGGCCCAGGGGGGCGCGGAGGGGCCCAGGCAGGTGGAGACGCCTTGCCTGGAGGAGCGCCTTCAGGGGACACCTCGTGGGCGCGCAGGGTGATGTGCTGTGGGGCGAGGGGGCGCCAGGAAGGCTGGTGGGCTCCCGGCGCCAGCGTGTCAGGGGCACAGGCTGAAAAGCAGAGGGACCAGCCAGAGGCAGCTGGGATGTCCTGCTCTTACAGCTCAAGGGCACCTACTCAGCTCCTCAGCACCCGGCTAGAGGACGCTTCCCTTGATGCAGATCTCTCTCAGAGGCCCCAACCGAAAACCTGACCCCCTTTCCCAAACCCGGAAGGCGGCACATCAGGTTGACCTGGGTCCACCCGTTTGAGATGGGCTGGGAAACCCTGGGACCACGCGTGGAGACCCTCTGTCCTCACGCCCTCTGGCCCGCCCAGGGCCGGGAGCCCTGATGGGGAACCTGCAGCCGCTCCCTTCTAGGGAAGTCGTTAAACTCGGAGGCCAGGTGGGCCTGGGAGGCGGCCTCGGGGGGCTCTCCAGGGCCCCTGTCCCAGCACCACTGAGCACTCCCTCCCCTCCTGCGGGCTTTCCGGACCTCCAGGGTCAGGCCCGGCAGGCCGCCTCCAGACCGGGCCCAGCTGCCTGGCACGAGGGGGCACGGATGGGGAGCCCGGAGGCTGCTGGAAGGCGGCTCCTCCAGGGCGGCGTCTAGGCGCCCAGAGTCCCGAGCAGCGCTGGGCGCCGAGCACGTTTTATTTATCCCTGCAGAGGATGCTGGAGCACAAAAGAAATATTTGGACGTCAGAGCTGATTTGTATTTTTGGAAGAGCTACGTTTCCTTTTTTGAAGAGAAGCGAGCGCGCCCCGTATCCTGAGCGCAGCGGGGAGACTGACGGGCAGTTTTGATGCTCCAGGAAGTCGATCCTCACCAAGCAGTGAGTGGGGTCCACTACCCAGGGAGGTATTTATTTACTGGGGAGGGAAGGCTCGAAGGGAGGAGGCAGGCCAGACGCCAGAGAGAGCCGGCCCAAGCCGCGCGGGGCCTCCAGGGCACCTCCAGGCCAGTGGACCCGCAGGAGGCCTGCCTGGCCTCTCCCAGTGGCCTTGGGACCTCCTGGCAAGACCGTGTTTTGTCCCTGGGCTCCTTTGGCTGGTGCCCAGGTGGACCCCCCGCGAGGGCGTCTGCAGGCGGGGCTGCAAGGGCAGGGGGATCTGTGGGGCGAGGGGGCGCCAGGAAGGCTGGTGGGCTCCCGGCGCCAGCGTGTCAGGGGCACAGGCTGAAAAGCAGAGGGACCAGCCAGAGGCAGCTGGGATGTACTGCTCTTACAGCTCAAGGGCACCTACTCAGCTCCTCAGCACCCGGCTGAGGACGCTTCCCTTGATGCAGATCTCTCTCAGAGGCCCCAACCGAAAACCTGACCCCTTTCCCAAACCCGGAAGGCGGCACATCAGGTTGACCTGGGTCCACCGTTCGAGATGGGCTGGGAAACCCTGGGACCACGCGTGGAGACCCTCTGTCCTCACGCCCTCTGGCCCGCCCAGGGCCGGGAGCCCTGATGGGGAACCTGCAGCCGCTCCCTTCTAGGGAAGTCGTTAAACTCGGAGGCCAGGTGGGCCTGGGAGGCGGCCTCGGGGGGCTCTCCAGGGCCCCTGTCCCAGCACCACTGAGCACTCCCTCCCCTCCTGCGGGCTTTCCGGACCTCCAGGGTCAGGCCCGGCAGGCCGCCTCCAGACCGGGCCCAGCTGCCTGGCACGAGGGGGCACGGATGGGGAGCCCGGAGGCTGCTGGAAGGCGGCTCCTCCAGGGCGGCGTCTAGGCGCCCAGAGTCCCGAGCAGCGCTGGGCGCCGAGCACGTTTTATTTATCCCTGCAGAGGATGCTGGAGCACAAAAGAAATATTTGGACGTCAGAGCTGATTTGTATTTTTGGAAGAGCTACGTTTCCTTTTTTGAAGAGAAGCGAGCGCGCCCCGTATCCTGAGCGCAGCGGGGAGACTGACGGGCAGTTTTGATGCTCCAGGAAGTCGATCCCTCACCAAGCAGTGAGTGGGGTCCACTACCCAGGGAGGTATTTATTTACTGGGGGGAGGGGAAGGCTCGAAGGGAGGAGGCAGGCCAGACGCCAGAAGAGAGCCGGCCCAAGCCGCGCGGGGGCCTCCAGGGCACCTCCAGGCCAGTGGACCCGCAGGAGGCCTGCCTGGCCTCTCCCCAGTGGCCTTGGGACCTCCTGGCAAGACCGTGTTTTGTCCCTGGGCTCCTTTCTGGGCCTGGCCTGCCCATCGGCCCGTTGTGCCAGCTGCCGTCCCGGAGCCTGGGGAGGCAGACGCAAGGCGCGAGGGCGTCTGCAGGCGGGGCTGCAGAGCAGGGGCCCAGCGGGGTGGGCGCAGGGAGCTCAGGGCACCCTCCGCCCGCTCCCAGGACACAGCCTGGCTCCAGGTTCCATCTGACCAGCCGGGTGCCCTCGCAGCAGCCCCTGTGGACCCACGGGGATCCTGCGGAGGGGCGCCAGCACCCACCCTTGTTTCACCCTTTTTTCTCCCTAACTGGGCGTGACCGGGACAGGCTTCCCTAATTTTCCTTTACCACTGGACGTGTCCTTAATCCCTGCCCCACTGTCCCAGCTCTGCTTTCTCTCTCCCTTGGGGGCATCGGAGCTGTCTGTCAGGAGGAAGGACCATTCCGGCCATGGAGACCTGCTGCCCGAGCCCCTGGCCTCCCACCCATGAACACAGCAGGCTGTCCTGGAGACCCGAGGCCCGTCCACCACGGAGCTGCACCAGTCAGGGCCAGTTGGCAGATGGGCCAGCTCTGGGGACCACCCCAAACTTGTGTTTCCCGGTGTGGGAGCTGCGCCTTGAAGCACGGGCAGTGTGGTCATGGGAAGCGGTGCTGGACCCTTCCTCCTCCCAGGCACCGTCGCCCTGAGGCCCAGAGGATGACCACACCTGCCCCCCACCCCCTCTGCGCGCCAGGCCCGGGGGCTTCGGGGCCCATCCGTGGATTCAGGAAGGTGGCTATAAAAAGAGCCCGGGACACAGGCATTTGGAGGGCGGAAGAATCTATCTAAATAAACATTTGGAATTGGGTGGCTGGCTTTCAAACTGAGAGGGAGGTCTGGGGGCTCTGGACCGAGGAAGGGGAACAGACGCCTCCAACAGGGGTGTAAAGTTCCCGTCAGGTCCAGGTGCCCTCTCCAAGCCCGGCCGGCGCCTCCTCCTGGCCTCAAGGACAGATTTTCTATTGTAAACCAGAGTTTCCAGCTCAGCCTGGGGGAGGGGAGCGCCTTCCTCACACGGGCTCACAGACTCTGGGCTGACCCACCCGCCCTCTGGAAAGACCTCTGTCACACGTTAGCTTTGTACCAAAGGACAGGCTCGCGTGATCACCTTCCCTCAGGACTGAGCGGAGACGAATCCCCTGGGCTGGGGAAGGAAGGGCTGCTGCAGGGCCAGGGAGCTAGTGGCCGAGCCCTCAGAGGGCCCCAGACAGGATGGGTGCGGGTCGGCTCTCCAGGGGGAGCCGCCTGCATCTAAGCCACGTCATGTAAGCCCCATGCAGCGGAGAAGCATGCTAAGAACATAAAACTTAAACCACAATAATAAAGAGATTTCCTAGAGTAAAGCACCGATTACAGAACAAAATCAGAGAAACCCGGGCTTCCCGGAGTGTACACTCCCTGCGCTGGAGCAGGGGCGGGGGCCTGGGGCGTGGAGCAGACAGGGGCCCGCAGCTCTTCAGTCCCCGAGAGAGGGCCGCGCCGGGACGGAGAGGGAACCTGAGTCCCCAGGTATTTCTGGTCCAGAAAGGCGCGCCTGGCCGATCGGCACTCATTCTAAGGAACCTTTCCTTCCCATGAGAAAGAAGTCAACACGTCTGTTGTTTATAAGACGGTGAAAGTCAATCAGGAAGAGGTGGGAGACAGAAACGCCTCCTGAGCAAGGCTATTTCAGAAACAAACACACTCTCCTTTCCACTGTCTGCCCCACGGGAACTCAGGTGCTCCTGCTGGGGACAGAGCTTGACATGGTCGGTTTCTGCTCGCACTCCCCCCAGGAGACACGTAGGAAGCAGTCATTAAAACAGTCACCACCGGCTGTGCTCCCCAGTAGTAGAAGCAGCCCTGGACTGAGACCCCAGGGGCTTCGGGGCCCATCCGTGGATTCAGGAAGGTGGCTATAAAAAGAGCCCGGGACACAGGCATTTGGAGGGCGGAAGAATCTATCTAAATAAACATTTGGAATTGGGTGGCTGGCTTTCAAACTGAGAGGGAGGTCTGGGGGCTCTGGACCGAGGAAGGGGAACAGACGCCTCCAACAGGGGTGTAAAGTTCCCGTCAGGTCCAGGTGCCCTCTCCAAGCCCGGCCGGCGCCTCCTCCTGGCCTCAAGGACAGATTTTCTATTGTAAACCAGAGTTTCCAGCTCAGCCTGGGGGAGGGGAGCGCCTTCCTCACACGGGCTCACAGACTCTGGGCTGACCCACCCGCCCTCTGGAAAGACCTCTGTCACACGTTAGCTTTGTACCAAAGGACAGGCTCGCGTGATCACCTTCCCTCAGGACTGAGCGGAGACGAATCCCCTGGGCTGGGGAAGGAAGGGCTGCTGCAGGGCCAGGGAGCTAGTGGCCGAGCCCTCAGAGGGCCCCAGACAGGATGGGTGCGGGTCGGCTCTCCAGGGGGAGCCGCCTGCATCTAAGCCACGTCATGTAAGCCCCATGCAGCGGAGAAGCATGCTAAGAACATAAAACTTAAACCACAATAATAAAGAGATTTCCTAGAGTAAAGCACCGATTACAGAACAAAATCAGAGAAACCCGGGCTTCCCGGAGTGTACACTCCCTGCGCTGGAGCAGGGGCGGGGGCCTGGGGCGTGGAGCAGACAGGGGCCCGCAGCTCTTCAGTCCCCGAGAGAGGGCCGCGCCGGGACGGAGAGGGAACCTGAGTCCCCAGGTATTTCTGGTCCAGAAAGGCGCGCCTGGCCGATCGGCACTCATTCTAAGGAACCTTTCCTTCCCATGAGAAAGAAGTCAACACGTCTGTTGTTTATAAGACGGTGAAAGTCAATCAGGAAGAGGTGGGAGACAGAAACGCCTCCTGAGCAAGGCTATTTCAGAAACAAACACACTCTCCTTTCCACTGTCTGCCCCACGGGAACTCAGGTGCTCCTGCTGGGGACAGAGCTTGACATGGTCGGTTTCTGCTCGCACTCCCCCCAGGAGACACGTAGGAAGCAGTCATTAAAACAGTCACCACCGGCTGTGCTCCCCAGTAGTAGAAGCAGCCCTGGACTGAGACCCCAGACCTGAGCGACAAGCCAGCTCTGTCCCAGGCCCACCGGTGACTTCCTCAGATTCTCTCACCTCTGAGGCCCTCGATTTCCTCACTTTGACACCACCTGGCGGTCACATGATATGAATGCCAGTGAAATCTGCAAGGAGCACATTTCTAGATTTGGTGGGGGCCGTCTCTGCCAGGGCAACAGTTTTGAAAGACAGGGGAGGGTCTCCAGGAAAGAAGTTTGGTGAAGAGCCCTTTCCTGCTCAGATAAGACGGGCACCAGCCTCTGGAAGTCCTGGAGCGCAGGGCAGCACTGAGACCCCTGGGGAGAGGCCCCAGGTTTGCAGACTTGCTCCCCAAAGCCTCCTGCCTTTCCAACCTGCCTGGGCTCCTAGAACACTCCCCAAACTGTTAGTAGGCACATTTTGCAAGCTCAGAGGATCTAGGTAAAACCAGTGCCACTGTCACTTAGATGGGAAGGAGCTTTTAAAATCCTTGATGACTTGGGAGATACATTGTAAAACCCTTGATGTCTTAGGAGATACATTGGTAGGAACTAAAAATGCATAGTTTTTTAAATTTTTTTTAATGAGTATCTGTGGATCCTGTAAAATTCTAGGCAAATTGAGAGTATTTTTTTCTTCCTGCAAGAAGGCTCCTCTTCCATCCTATTCTCAAAAAAAAAAAAAAAGAAAAAATATTCCAAAACTGGGGACCCACTGGTGTTCAAGGTTACCACTAGCCCTGCCCCGGTGTTAGGGTTGTGCCTTTTTCTTCACTCTCTGGATCCTAAAACCACTGAGGAACTGAGACCCAAGGTACCCAGAATTCCCAGGCGCAGAATCAGAGAGGCTCCAGAGCCAGGGGCACATCTACTCGCTGAACTTTCCCCAAATTCACTCTCTACCCCGGCCCAGCTCCCGAGGAGCTGACTGCTTTCCTTGTCCCCACGCTTCTCAGCCCGGCCAGCTGCTACACACACACACACAGACACACACACACACAACACACACACACAAGGCTGTGCCAGCGCAGCTCCTTTCAGATATTCTGTTCTCACTCCAGTTTCTACTGTATATTTCATGATTTCTCATGCATTTAAAGCATTGACTTAGTAAACACTATTTCTTGAATGCTTCCACTTAGTAAACACTATTTCTTGAATGCTTCCAGTTTTACTTACAATTTATTCCCTATAAAATGACAAAAAGGGTAAGAGAAAAAAATACCATAAACTAACTAGGTCCCTATCAAAAAGGAAAAAAAAAAAAAAGCTCACCAGTCACTCAGAAAGGAATTCTTAGAAGTGGAAACAACTGCAAAGCCCCTTCCCCACCTCAACCAAAACATCCCATCCGGAAAAGAGCGGCTTGTTTCTTTTTTCTGTTGGAAATGAGCGGTAAACTGAGTTCATTTGGGCCGTGTTTTCTTAGCTGACTCTCGGCTACAATCAAGCCCTTTACAATTCCCATGTAGGTACCAGGGTGCCTGGGCTCCTAGAACACTCCCCAAACTGTTAGTAGGCACATTTTGCAAGCTCAGAGGATCTAGGTAAAACCAGTGCCACTGTCACTTAGATGGGAAGGAGCTTTTAAAATCCTTGATGACTTGGGAGATACATTGTAAAACCCTTGATGTCTTAGGAGATACATTGGTAGGAACTAAAAATGCATAGTTTTTTAAATTTTTTTTAATGAGTATCTGTGGATCCTGTAAAATTCTAGGCAAATTGAGAGTATTTTTTTCTTCCTGCAAGAAGGCTCCTCTTCCATCCTATTCTCAAAAAAAAAAAAAAGAAAAAATATTCCAAAACTGGGGACCCACTGGTGTTCAAGGTTACCACTAGCCCTGCCCCGGTGTTAGGGTTGTGCCTTTTTCTTCACTCTCTGGATCCTAAAACCACTGAGGAACTGAGACCCAAGGTACCCAGAATTCCCAGGCGCAGAATCAGAGAGGCTCCAGAGCCAGGGGCACATCTACTCGCTGAACTTTCCCCAAATTCACTCTCTACCCCGGCCCAGCTCCCGAGGAGCTGACTGCTTTCCTTGTCCCCACGCTTCTCAGCCCGGCCAGCTGCTACACACACACACACAGACACACACACACACAACACACACACACAAGGCTGTGCCAGCGCAGCTCCTTTCAGATATTCTGTTCTCACTCCAGTTTCTACTGTATATTTCATGATTTCTCATGCATTTAAAGCATTGACTTAGTAAACACTATTTCTTGAATGCTTCCACTTAGTAAACACTATTTCTTGAATGCTTCCAGTTTTACTTACAATTTATTCCCTATAAAATGACAAAAAGGGTAAGAGAAAAAAAAAATACCATAAACTAACTAGGTCCCTATCAAAAAGGAAAAAAAAAAAAAAAGCTCACCAGTCACTCAGAAAGGAATTCTTAGAAGTGGAAACAACTGCAAAGCCCCTTCCCCACCTCAACCAAAACATCCCATCCGGAAAAGAGCGGCTTGTTTCTTTTTTCTGTTGGAAATGAGCGGTAAACTGAGTTCATTTGGGCCGTGTTTTCTTAGCTGACTCTCGGCTACAATCAAGCCCTTTTCGGACACATTCCCATGTAGGTACCAGGGGTGCTCTGGAGGAAGCTGTCGACGCCTGTTCAGCTAATTTAGGTTTTCTTTGTCTAATTACAGTGGAGCTTAGGGAAAAGGAGCTGGGCTCAGGGCAGTAAACTGACACTCGGTCTCTGTGTGTGGTATCCAGGCAGGGTTTGATGGAAAAAGCCTGCTTCCACTCAACTTCAGGTCACTGTCTGGGGCCAGCCCAGCCCAGCCCAGCCCCCAGCCTCCCCTCCAGCCCGCCCTCGCGCTCCTCTCTCTCCAGCCCCACCGCGCCGCCAGGAGCAAGCCCGAGGCTCGCGGGCCTGAGAGCCGGTGCAGCCCCAGGGCCTGCCTGGGGCCTGGTCCACCCCGGCAGCTCCGGCCTCTACCTTCTCCAGACCCTGGCCATCTCCCTTTCTCTCTGCCCAGGCTACCCGGGCTCCGAGTTCTTCCTGAGAAGCCGCAGAGGGTGCCCCCAGCCCCGTCTCCCCTTCGGCCCAAGACCTGCAGCCCCCGGCTTCGGGCGTCCCCACCAGACCCTGTGGCCGGGCGGCCTCCATTCTCCCCCACTTCCAGCCGGTCCATGCACGTGTGATCCAGTACTCGCTGTCCAGCCTCACTGGGCGTAAGTCCCCCCGGGGCACGTCCTCTCCCAGCCGGACTCTCCCTTAGCTGGGGAGGACCAGCCACGCCGGGTGGGGCGCTGTCCCACCACCTAGGGGCAGCCTCGCGGGGCTCAGCGCGCTTGGGTGGGCAGCGCGGGGCCTGGGAGTGTCGACCCCGTGGCAGCAGCCGCCCCGCTTCGGCACTGAGAACACCCACGACCACCGCACGCCTGTGCCACTCCGTGGGCCCTGCTTCTGCGTTTTGTACAGAACCTCAAGGGGCGAACAGAAAGCAAGTGGAGCCAGAGGCAGACAGGAGTCCTGCTCCGCCGCGGTCCCAGAGTCTAAACGCAGTCTCGAGGGAGTCGGTCCTCACGGGCGGGAGCCTGCGGCGGGCAGGGCGAGGGGCGGCACGTTACCTTTGGGCGTCGGCACCCGGCGCGCGGCGGCGGCTGCAGCGTTAAACGCGGCTGACAGCTGGTGTCAGCGCGGGCGCGGGGCAGCGGCCGAAGAGGTCCGGCGGCGGCGGCGGCGGCACCGGCCGCAGCACCACTCCGCCGAGGACCGGCCCGGATGGGGGAGGGAGGAGGGCAGAGGGAGGGGCGGGTGGGCCTGCGCCGCGGGGCCCGTGGGCTCTGCGGTGGGGGACAGGCGCGCTGTCCGGGGCCCGGAGAGAGAAGGTTTCCTAGAGCCTAGATGGCTGAGTTCGGCGGGGCGGGGCGCGGACGGGGGGGCGGCGGGGACTTCCAGGCAAACTGTGAGTCGGGCTGCGATCCCTAAGTTGGAAGAGGGTGGGTAGGGGCGAGGGAGAGCGACCGGGGGAGGAATTAAAAGGCCAAGGGGGACCCCGGAGAGCGAGGCGCGAGATAAGCGAGGGAGCGGGGCTGGCGGGGGAGGAGTGAGCGCCGGCCCGGCTCGCCCTCCCCGGGGCGGCGGCGGCGGAGGGGCAGGGCGGGGGCGGCGGGGCGGGCGCGGGCGGAGGAAGTCCGAGAGACAGAGCGAGCCGCGCTCCGGAGGAGACGTCGGGCTCGTCCCCGGGGTCCCGGCCGCGGCCCCAGCTCCCGCGCGCTGTCCAGCCTCACTGGGCGTAAGTCCCCCCGGGGCACGTCCTCTCCCAGCCGGACTCTCCCTTAGCTGGGGAGGACCAGCCACGCCGGGTGGGGCGCTGTCCCACCACCTAGGGGCAGCCTCGCGGGGCTCAGCGCGCTTGGGTGGGCAGCGCGGGGCCTGGGAGTGTCGACCCCGTGGCAGCAGCCGCCCCGCTTCGGCACTGAGAACACCCACGACCACCGCACGCCTGTGCCACTCCGTGGGCCCTGCTTCTGCGTTTTGTACAGAACCTCAAGGGGCGAACAGAAAGCAAGTGGAGCCAGAGGCAGACAGGAGTCCTGCTCCGCCGCGGTCCCAGAGTCTAAACGCAGTCTCGAGGGAGTCGGTCCTCACGGGCGGGAGCCTGCGGCGGGCAGGGCGAGGGGCGGCACGTTACCTTTGGGCGTCGGCACCCGGCGCGCGGCGGCGGCTGCAGCGTTAAACGCGGCTGACAGCTGGTGTCAGCGCGGGCGCGGGGCAGCGGCCGAAGAGGTCCGGCGGCGGCGGCGGCGGCACCGGCCGCAGCACCACTCCGCCGAGGACCGGCCCGGATGGGGGAGGGAGGAGGGGCAGAGGGAGGGGCGGGTGGGCCTGCGCCGCGGGGCCCGTGGGCTCTGCGGTGGGGGACAGGCGCGCTGTCCGGGGCCCGGAGAGAGAAGGTTTCCTAGAGCCTAGATGGCTGAGTTCGGCGGGGCGGGGCGCGGACGGGGGGGCGGCGGGGACTTCCAGGCAAACTGTGAGTCGGGCTGCGATCCCTAAGTTGGAAGAGGGTGGGTAGGGGCGAGGGAGAGCGACCGGGGGAGGAATTAAAAGGCCAAGGGGGACCCCGGAGAGCGAGGCGCGAGATAAGCGAGGGAGCGGGGCTGGCGGGGGAGGAGTGAGCGCCGGCCCGGCTCGCCCTCCCCGGGGCGGCGGCGGCGGAGGGGGCAGGGCGGGGGCGGCGGGGCGGGCGCGGGCGGAGGAAGTCCGAGAGACAGAGCGAGCCGCGCTCCGGAGGGGAGACGTCGGGCTCGTCCCCGGGGTCCCGGCCGCGGCCCCAGCTCCCGCGCGCTGCCGCCCGGCGCCCGGCCGCTCCGGCTCGGCGGCCCGGAGGACGCCGCGCAGGCCGGGCCCGAGGCCCGGGGAGGGATGCTCCGGGCGGCGCCTCCGGCCCGCAGCCTCGGCCCGAAGCCCCGGCGGAGCTGAGAGCGGCGACGGCGGAGCGCTGGCTCGGAGCGGCCGCGGCTGCAGCCCGGGCGGCGGGCTAGGGCGCTCGCCGGGCCTCTGGGCCGACCGCGTCCCCGCGCCCCCGCGCCCGGCCCCGGGCCCGCCCCCGCCGCCCGGCTCCGCTCCCGGGACCCCGATGACCTCCGAGGGCGGGCCGCCGCCGGCCCCGCTCCGCCGCGCCCGCAGCCCGGGCCCCGGCGCGCTCCAGGCCGCCCTGATGAGCCCGCCGCCCGCCGCCGCCGCCGCCCTGGAGGCCGCCTCGTCGTCGTCGTCGTCGTCGACCGCCTCCTCCTCCGGGGCGGCCGGAGCGGCCCCGGCCGCCTGCAAGAGCGCGGGCGGCGGCGGGGCCCTGGGGGCGGGGGCCGGCGGCGCGGGCGCCAAGAAGGCGAGCTCGGGGCTGCGGCGGCCCGAGAAGCCGCCCTACTCGTACATCGCGCTCATCGTCATGGCCATCCAGAGCTCGCCCGCCAAGCGCCTGACGCTCAGCGAGATCTACCAGTTCCTGCAGAGCCGCTTCCCCTTCTTCCGCGGCGCCTACCAGGGCTGGAAGAACTCCGTGCGCCACAACCTCTCGCTCAACGAGTGCTTCATCAAGCTGCCCAAGGGCCTCGGGCGGCCGGGCAAGGGCCACTACTGGACCATCGACCCGGCCAGCGAGTTCATGTTCGAGGAGGGCTCGTTCCGCCGCCGGCCGCGCGGCTTCAGGCGGAAGTGCCAGGCGCTCAAGCCCATGTACCACCGCGTGGTGAGCGGCCTGGGCTTCGGGGCCTCGCTGCTGCCGCAGGGCTTCGACTTCCAGGCGCCCCCGTCGGCGCCGCTCGGCTGCCACGGGCAGGGCGGCTATGGCGGCCTCGACATGATGCCAGCGGGCTACGACGCGGGCGCCGGCGCCCCGGGCCACGCGCACCCGCACCACCACCACCACCACCACGTCCCGCACATGTCGCCCAACCCGGGCTCCACCTACATGGCCAGCTGTCCGGTGCCCGCCGGGCCGGGCGGCGTCGGGGCCGCCGGGGGCGGCGGCGGCGGCGGCGGCGGGGACTACGGCCCGGACAGCAGCAGCAGCCCCGTGCCCTCGTCCCCGGCCGTGGCGAGCGCCATCGAGTGCCACTCGCCCTACACCAGCCCCGCGGCGCACTGGAGCTCGCCCGGCGCCTCGCCGTACCTCAAGCAGCCGCCGGCCCTGACGCCGGGCAGCAACCCCGCGGCCCCGGCCGGCCTGCACGGCAGCATGTCCTCCTACGCGCTGGAGCAGAGCTACCTGCACCAGAACGCCCGCGAGGACCTCCCAGGTAATGTGGGTGACGAGATGCCAGGCTGCGCCTTCAGGCCTCCCGGCTCCGGTGGCCGAGGCCTCGGGGAGGCTGGCACCCTTCTGGGGGAAATGGGGTCACCAGGCCCTTCCCCGGGCGCTCAGCCCCTAGCGGGCCTCCGGAGTCCTCCCCCCGGGAGGGTGTCTCCATTGTCTGCGGGGCTCAGGCCGCAGGCCCGACTTGACTCCCGGAGGAGGCTTGCCGCCTAAGAGGACCGCGGCCAGGCGCCCTGGCTGCTTTCTTTTGTCTTTTTCTGCATCGGATTTGCTGTGCTTTCACCCAGAAGCAAATGCTCCGTCCCCAGCGTGTGCCTTGGAGGGCCGCGCTGGGCGGTTGTTGAGAGGAGGCTGGAGGAGGGGAAGCGGGGTCCTGGGGTCCTCCACTGGAGGACCCTGTGGCCGGAGGAGGGGGGCCAGGAGGTTGGGGAGCCCATGCCGCCCCCACAGTGGGCCCGGGTTATGACGGCAGGGATCCAGCCTCGGCCAGCAGGACCCCTGGTCCCCACCGGCCCTGGGTGCCACTTCCAGTGTTGTTGGTGTTAGTTACGTTGGTTGCAGATTATGGAAATTTATTGACTTGCTGAAGGCGCTGAGAGGTGGGAGGGGACAGATGGGCCAGAGGAGGGAATTCGAATTTTAGCCAGGTTTACCGGGCGGCAGAGATAAGCCTTCATGAGCCCCTCCGAGCCTGGCCGGCCGATCTGCCTGGCAAGAGCGGCTTCTTCCCACCCCAGTTAGAAAAGGGTTTCCAGGCTGAGATGCCCGCGTTATATGTCCGCGTCAGGAGAAAGGTCAAGCGGCGTCGGGGCCGCCGGGGCGGCGGCGGCGGCGGCGGGGACTACGGCCCGGACAGCAGCAGCAGCCCCGTGCCCTCGTCCCCGGCCGTGGCGAGCGCCATCGAGTGCCACTCGCCCTACACCAGCCCCGCGGCGCACTGGAGCTCGCCCGGCGCCTCGCCGTACCTCAAGCAGCCGCCGGCCCTGACGCCGGGCAGCAACCCCGCGGCCCCGGCCGGCCTGCACGGCAGCATGTCCTCCTACGCGCTGGAGCAGAGCTACCTGCACCAGAACGCCCGCGAGGACCTCCCAGGTAATGTGGGTGACGAGATGCCAGGCTGCGCCTTCAGGCCTCCCGGCTCCGGTGGCCGAGGCCTCGGGGAGGCTGGCACCCTTCTGGGGGAAATGGGGTCACCAGGCCCTTCCCCGGGCGCTCAGCCCCTAGCGGGCCTCCGGAGTCCTCCCCCCGGGAGGGTGTCTCCATTGTCTGCGGGGCTCAGGCCGCAGGCCCGACTTGACTCCCGGAGGAGGCTTGCCGCCTAAGAGGACCGCGGCCAGGCGCCCTGGCTGCTTTCTTTTGTCTTTTTCTGCATCGGATTTGCTGTGCTTTCACCCAGAAGCAAATGCTCCGTCCCCAGCGTGTGCCTTGGAGGGCCGCGCTGGGCGGTTGTTGAGAGGAGGCTGGAGGAGGGAAGCGGGGTCCTGGGGTCCTCCACTGGAGGACCCTGTGGCCGGAGGAGGGGCGCCAGGAGGTTGGGGAGCCCATGCCGCCCCCACAGTGGGCCCGGGTTATGACGGCAGGGATCCAGCCTCGGCCAGCAGGACCCCTGGTCCCCACCGGCCCTGGGTGCCACTTCCAGTGTTGTTGGTGTTAGTTACGTTGGTTGCAGATTATGGAAATTTATTGACTTGCTGAAGGCGCTGAGAGGTGGGAGGGGACAGATGGGCCAGAGGAGGGAATTCGAATTTTAGCCAGGTTTACCGGGCGGCAGAGATAAGCCTTCATGAGCCCCTCCGAGCCTGGCCGGCCGATCTGCCTGGCAAGAGCGGCTTCTTCCCCACCCCAGTTAGAAAAGGGTTTCCAGGCTGAGATGCCCGCGTTATATGTCCGCGTCAGGGAGAAAGGAAGCTCAGAAATGGGCAAAAGATGTCCGTTCCCTGGACGGTGAAATCTCCCGAATAGGCCTTTTAACTTCAGGTCTCAGAGGTTAACTAAACAAAGACAGTCTGGTCAGGACCACACCGGCGAGGACTCTAGCCTGGCTCGGCCCACTGAGAGCCAGTCTTGTTCAGTTTTATGGGAATTTCAACAAGTCACCAACACCGCAGACCCTCCCTTCTTATTTTTCTTAACCCCCCTCGACTGGCTGTCCGTCACCGCCGGGTTCGGTGGCGCGCTTTGGGCTGTCCGGCCAGGCGGCTGCCCCTGCCCGGCGCTGCCGGCTCCGGCCGCCGCCCGGACTCCGGAGGCTTCGCGGCTGCCGCGAAGCACGTCCCGAGCCGCTGAAAACCGCGCAGACAGAGCTCTCCGAGAAGCCCCCTCGCCCCAGCCCCCGCCCGCCCGCCGTGCACACCAGCGGCAGCACCGCGCCCGGCCCAGCAGCGCGGAGACCGGCCTGGGGAGAAGGGACAGCGCCTCGCCGGCCCGGGAGCTCACGGCCCTCCGCAGCGCCTGAGAGCTGGAGCGGGCTGCGGGCTGCCCTGCTTCTCCCTCCCTCTCCTCGCGCCTCGCCCCGCGGCGCTCTGCCGCCCCGGCATCCTCGACGGCCCTTCCCGCGGGCCGAGCTGGCGCCCCTCAGGCTGGGCCTTGGCCCTTCAGGAGCCCAGGGCTGCTAGGGGGGCGGGGAGGCCCAGAAGCTGCCCCGCGCGTCAGCGCCCACCGCGGGAGGCTGTGGCCTGCGCGCTGGCGGAGGCCCCGCGGCCTGTCTGCCTCCTGAGAGTCTTCCAAGAAGGGGCCGAGCTCTGAGGTCCCTCGGCCACATCAAAGCGCCCACTCGGGGGGCGGCGGATGAGAGACGCAGGAACCCCGGGAGCCAGTGCTGGAACCCAGGGGCCAGCGCACCTGCGTGGCCGAGGTCTGAGTGGCGGGGTCAGGTGGCCGGGAGCAGTGGCTTGCCCCAGGCGCACTGGGTCATGAGCCTCGAGCCTGGCCGGCCGATCTGCCTGGCAAGAGCGGCTTCTTCCCCACCCCAGTTAGAAAAGGGTTTCCAGGCTGAGATGCCCGCGTTATATGTCCGCGTCAGGGAGAAAGGAAGCTCAGAAATGGGCAAAAGATGTCCGTTCCCTGGACGGTGAAATCTCCCGAATAGGCCTTTTAACTTCAGGTCTCAGAGGTTAACTAAACAAAGACAGTCTGGTCAGGACCACACCGGCGAGGACTCTAGCCTGGCTCGGCCCACTGAGAGCCAGTCTTGTTCAGTTTTATGGGAATTTCAACAAGTCACCAACACCGCAGACCCTCCCTTCTTATTTTTCTTAACCCCCCTCGACTGGCTGTCCGTCACCGCCGGGTTCGGTGGCGCGCTTTGGGCTGTCCGGCCAGGCGGCTGCCCCTGCCCGGCGCTGCCGGCTCCGGCCGCCGCCCGGACTCCGGAGGCTTCGCGGCTGCCGCGAAGCACGTCCCGAGCCGCTGAAAACCGCGCAGACAGAGCTCTCCGAGAAGCCCCCTCGCCCCAGCCCCCGCCCGCCCGCCGTGCACACCAGCGGCAGCACCGCGCCCGGCCCAGCAGCGCGGAGACCGGCCTGGGGAGAAGGGACAGCGCCTCGCCGGCCCGGGAGCTCACGGCCCTCCGCAGCGCCTGAGAGCTGGAGCGGGCTGCGGGCTGCCCTGCTTCTCCCTCCCTCTCCTCGCGCCTCGCCCCGCGGCGCTCTGCCGCCCCGGCATCCTCGACGGCCCTTCCCGCGGGCCGAGCTGGCGCCCCTCAGGCTGGGCCTTGGCCCTTCAGGAGCCCAGGGCTGCTAGGGGGGCGGGGAGGCCCAGAAGCTGCCCCGCGCGTCAGCGCCCACCGCGGGAGGCTGTGGCCTGCGCGCTGGCGGAGGCCCCGCGGCCTGTCTGCCTCCTGAGAGTCTTCCAAGAAGGGGCCGAGCTCTGAGGTCCCTCGGCCACATCAAAGCGCCCACTCGGGGGGCGGCGGATGAGAGACGCAGGAACCCCGGGAGCCAGTGCTGGAACCCAGGGGCCAGCGCACCTGCGTGGCCGAGGTCTGAGTGGCCCGGGGTCATGGGCCGCTGAGCACAGGCCGAGCTCTTGGCCACGGGGCTGCCGAGTGGCTCCCCAAGCGCAGGGTGCCACCAGGCCAGGCATCCTGGGGCGCCCGGTAGCCTGTTCCCGTGCGAACAGCCCGGCTGGGCCCTGGCAGGGGCTGCCGGTCCCCGCAGGGTGTAGGGGGCTGGAAAGGCCTCGGGGGAGCGGGCCTAGCCCAGGCGTTCCCCCAGAGAGGCCCGGGCGGGGAGAAGCGCCGGGCCAGAGCCCCGGACACCCAGCCAGCTGCCCCTCGAGCCGAAGGCGCCGAGAAAGCAAAAGCAAAAGCTGGTGGCGAGAGGCCGGCTTGGCGCCCGGGGAGAGGCGGGGGGCCGGCCGCTCCCCCAGGGGCTGATCACCGTGCAAGCTCTCGCCCGAGGGCAGGCCCTTCTCTTGGGGCCTTGCTTTTCGAGAGGTCCCGCCGGGGAGACCTGTGCGTCTTTCGGGCCGCTCTCAGGCCGTGGGACAGGCTTTGCCCCACCCTCCCTAGGCGCGCCTGCTTCCCCAGCCGGTCATTTGTTGGGAAATGAGGCAGGGCCTGGACACCAGAGGCGAGGGGGCCACGGTGTGTCTGTGTCGGAGCTGGGCCTCGGCAGCCCAGCCGGAGCCCGGCGCGGGGACCGGGGCGGCCTGTGGCGGTCAGAGCCCCACCGGCCTCCCGGAGCAGCAGGGACAGAGCAGGCTCGTGGGGCTGGAGGCCTGTGCTCGGAGCTTGTGGGCCCGTCAGAACCGAACACCAGAGCAGGATGCCAGAGCCATCCTGTGGCCGACAGCTTGGAACCTGGAGAGACGGGTGGCGCTGGGCTTGCCCTTTGGTTTTTCAGCCGTAGACAAAAAGACAGGTCAAACTCCCTGGAGCCGAGTGAGACACATGTAAACTGCACTTTAAAAAATCACGTGCCCGCAGCGGGCTGCTTCTGAAGAGCGTTCCTCTTTCCTCCCGTTTCAGTGGGGCTGCCCAGGTACCAGCACCACTCCACGCCCGTGTGCGACCGGAAGGACTTCGTCCTCAACTTCAACGGCATCTCCTCCTTCCACCCCTCCGCCAGCGGCCCGTACTACCACCACCACCACCACCAGGGCGTCTGCCAGGACATCAAGCCCTGTGTCATGTGAGCGCGGGGTGGGCCGGGTCGGGCGCCTCTGCCCCAGGGCGGCGGCCGAGCTGGCCTCCCAGAGGGGCCGCGCCAGTCCAGCGTCAGGCGCTGATGTGTGTCCGCCGTGGGTAGGAGGACACCCCCAGGCCAGGTACTGCCCCACTATGTGCAGGCTTCCAGCGACGGGAGATGCTGAAAGCTTGGCGTGCAGAAAACACACATGTGGCGCTCTGGGATCTCACTGCCTCCGTCATCAGGGTCTGAAACATGCAGACAGATTGTGTGTGTGTTTCTTTGTCTATGGAAAATGCGTATGCTTTTCTCACGGGCGGTGGGCAGCACAGAATTTCGAGAAAGCCTCATCTTGTTGCCTGGCTCAGTGGGAGAGCTGTGTTTTGCCCGTCACTGCCTTTGGACACAGGTGCCAAAGAACATTATCAAGAAAGTCCTTAGCAATGGCGTGCCTAGTTTAAGAACGAGTCTCCAGTATTGTGACAATACAACGTTTTTACAAGGTTGTTTTCTACCACCATAGTTTAAAGATATTTTTATGATCTTCGTGTATACTCACACTTTGCTTATATTTTAAAAGGAGGATATATTTGCACTTATGTATACTTTTACAGTTTGCCAAACTATTTTGATGTACAATTTTTTCAATAAAATGTATATAACAAATAGTTGCTGGGGGGCCTCTCCCCTCCATGGGCATCCGATCGCCAGCTCTCCTCGCCAGCCGGCGGCGCAGCTCTGAGCCGGGCAGGATTTTTTCCTAAGCTGTGTAATTGACGTGGTGTGGGGTCTGTGCCGTGAGGAGCGCAGGCCAGGTGCTGACTGGGGGGCTTCTCCGGAGAGAAAGAGAAGAGACGTTTTCTGGTTTTGGCTAAACAGAAACCAGAAGGTGAAAGGAACTTAAAGGAAAGCCGGGCGAGATAAGGGCTCGAGGAAACCGGGTCTGCGGCCCCTTTGCTGTCCTGCCTGTGTGCATCCCGGGCTCTGCCCTTTGCCCCTCCCTGTCCCCGCCGGCGGGAGGTGGGCTGCCCTCCTCGGGCTGTGCGCAGGGGTGGGTGCCCAGGACACGGGCCTGGCTCCTCAGGTCAGACCCCGCGTCCGAGGGGGAGACCGCGGAGCACGCGGGCCGTCTCGAGCCTCAGGGGCAGGAGCAGGACAAGGTGTCCGGCACCCCGGCTGGGCCCAGGGGTCACACAGAGGCCGCCCGCTCGCCGCCTAGTCGCTGCTCTGCTCCCTCCTGTCCCTCTCGAGGGAGTCCCGCACCCTTCCCCGCCTTGCTGGGTTTCTGAGGCGGCCCGTCGTGGATGCTGAAGGCCGCTGCTTGGAGGCCGGCTGAGGAGCTTCCAGACCCAAGCGAGGAGACCAGCGGCGGGCGGGGGACCTGGTGCTGGCCCAGTCCCCGTGGCCCGCTAGCTGCTGCGGCAGGTTTGGCGACCCCCCTTTGACCCCTGCTCCCTACAAGCTGTCTCCCAGCAACCAGGACCCCATACCCCCGCGTGGATGTCTCTCACCCAGGCACTTTGCATGCTGAGTTTTCAGTCTAAAGACGGTCTCAGTTAAACATCTTGTTTTCAAAAGCCCTAACCATCTGCCTAATCCTAAGCTTCCTTTCTATAGTTTCCAAAATCTAGCAGTGACTTAAGCATTTTTTGTGTCTACATTATTGTATTTGCAGTTGTATAGGGATTTTTTTTTTCTTTTATTCTGAGCTACTCGGGGGCCTGCTATAAATTATGAAGTCAGTTTCAGAGTTTGCTCCGACCACAGTGCTGTGTTTACATTCCTTCCGAGGCAGCCGGCATGGTCGTAATTTATATCCTAAACACTCGCACGTAACTTGTTTATACAGAGAATGACAGGACCCGGGCGGAGGCTGTGGCCGCGGGGCTGGGCGAGCCCAGCGCGCCCCCTCGTGGTGCAAGGCCGCCGGCGCACGGCGGTGCGGGGCCTGGGCGCTGGCGGGAGCCCCCAAAGGACCTGTCCTGTGGTGCTTTTCCCTAGTCCTCTGGCGTGAGGACGCTGAGTCCCCGTCCCAGATCCGCACAGGCCAGACGGGGTCGGCTTAAACCAAGAAACCAGAAGGTGAAAGGAACTTAAAGGAAAGCCGGGCGAGATAAGGGCTCGAGGAAACCGGGTCTGCGGCCCCTTTGCTGTCCTGCCTGTGTGCATCCCGGGCTCTGCCCTTTGCCCCTCCCTGTCCCCGCCGGCGGGAGGTGGGCTGCCCTCCTCGGGCTGTGCGCAGGGGTGGGTGCCCAGGACACGGGCCTGGCTCCTCAGGTCAGACCCCGCGTCCGAGGGGGAGACCGCGGAGCACGCGGGCCGTCTCGAGCCTCAGGGGCAGGAGCAGGACAAGGTGTCCGGCACCCCGGCTGGGCCCAGGGGTCACACAGAGGCCGCCCGCTCGCCGCCTAGTCGCTGCTCTGCTCCCTCCTGTCCCTCTCGAGGGAGTCCCGCACCCTTCCCCGCCTTGCTGGGTTTCTGAGGCGGCCCGTCGTGGATGCTGAAGGCCGCTGCTTGGAGGCCGGCTGAGGAGCTTCCAGACCCAAGCGAGGAGACCAGCGGCGGGCGGGGGACCTGGTGCTGGCCCAGTCCCCGTGGCCCTCCAGGTGCTGGGGTAGCTTTGAGGACTCACCTTTGACCCCTGCTCCCTACAAGCTGTCTCCCAGCAACCAGGACCCCATACCCCCGCGTGGATGTCTCTCACCCAGGCACTTTGCGTGCTGAGTTTTCAGTCTAAAGACGGTCTCAGTTAAACATCTTGTTTTCAAAAGCCCTAACCATCTGCCTAATCCTAAGCTTCCTTTCTATAGTTTCCAAAATCTAGCAGTGACTTAAGCATTTTTTGTGTCTACATTATTGTATTTGCAGTTGTATAGGGATTTTTTTTTTCTTTTATTCTGAGCTACTCGGGGGCCTGCTATAAATTATGAAGTCAGTTTCAGAGTTTGCTCCGACCACAGTGCTGTGTTTACATTCCTTCCGAGGCAGCCGGCATGGTCGTAATTTATATCCTAAACACTCGCACGTAACTTGTTTATACAGAGAATGACAGGACCCGGGCGGAGGCTGTGGCCGCGGGGCTGGGCGAGCCCAGCGCGCCCCCTCGTGGTGCAAGGCCGCCGGCGCACGGAGGTGCGGGTCCTGGGCGCTAGGCGGGAGCCCCCCAAAGGACCTGTCCTGTGGTGCTTTTCCCTAGTCCTCTGGCGTGAGGACGCTGAGTCCCCGTCCCAGATCCGCACAGGCAGACCTCAGAGATCCTGTGGGCTCGGCTTAATAGAATAAATACTGCAATAAAGCCAGTCACACAAAATGTTAGTTTCCCAGGATGTATAAAAGCCATGTATACATTATGTTGGAGTCTGTTAAGTGTGCAATAGCGTTATGTCTAAAACACAAGGTGCAGACCTTAATTTTAAAATACTTTGTTGCTAAAAATGCTCAGCCTCAGCTCTTTCCTGGTGGTCCAGTGGTTGAGAGTCTGCCTGCCGATACAGGGGATCTGGGCTCGACCTCTGGTCCGGGAGGACCCCCGTGCCCTGGGGGCAGCTCCACCCATGCGCCACAGCCGCTGAAGTCTGCCTGCAGCAACGAAGACCTAGCACAGCCAAAGACAAATGAACAAATGGTTTTTACAAATGCTAAACCTCGCCTGAGCCTTCGGTGAGCCCTAGTGTTAGAGTAACACCAAGGTCCACTCAACACAGACCGCATAATAAGCCCAAGGGTAATAAGCGATATGGGAGCTTCAAGAAGTACCCAAATGCAGCACAGAGACACAGAAAGTGAGCAGACACAACAGGGAAAGTGACATTTCACCTGGTTCGACGCAGGAGGGCCACTCGGTGAAAAATGCTCGCTCTTTGCCCCTTACAGTGGCGCCAAGGAGCCGAGGTGTCCCTGCACGGGCGGGTCCTGTCTGTCAGGGCTTCGAAGCTCATCCCCTGACTCCGGTTCATTTCACACATGCTCCCCGACGTCACTTACAAGACCCCTGTGTCGGCCGTTGTGGACCCCGGCTCGGGGTCCCTAACGGAGGGGCTTCTGGAGCCCAGGCTGCCAGGCCACTCCCCAGGGAGCCCGTGTCCCTCATAAGCTCCCCGGTGAGGCTGGGTGTTCATCCCTGAGCACAGGTCCTGGAAGACCACAGGTCCTGGAAGACCACAGGTCCTGGAAGATGACAGGTCCAGGAAGACCGCGGGTCCTGGAGTGCCGCCTTGAGCTGCAGGTACTGTGCAGGTTCAGCTGGGCAGGTGTTAAGGCTTGTCCGTTAATCAGTTAAGCAAAGATCTGAGAGGGCTTTTGAAAATAGTTTGCGCACTGAAATACTGGCCCCTGGGAAACATAAGGCCTAATTTTAAGCCCTGAACCAGGATATAGAAACTCCCCTTTTTATTCAAAGCAACGATGCATCTTGTTCTAGTGAACTTTGCAAAGAAAGCTCAGGGGGAATCAGCGACGTCTACCCACCTCGGTAGGTCCACTCCGATGCCACGGTTCTCTGGACGGAGGGCAGCAGTGACTAGAGCAGGCAGGAAGAGGAATTCCTTTATCAGTGATACAAATCTTTAGAGGGTGGAACAGAGAGAAGGCAGAGGTCACCTCAGTGACCCCCAGACATAGATGGGTCAGGCAGGACCAGGGGCGGGAGGGGGAGAGACCGGAAGGGAGAGGGGCCGTCTGCACGGGCGTCTCTCAGCCTCCGAGGAGCTCCCGTCCCGCCGGGAGCAGGGCGGCCTGTGAAGCGGGCTGCTGTCCTCTAGCCCACGGCCGTCCCCTGGCCGCCGCGGCTAGGCAGGGCTGCGAAGCCCACATTCTTCTGTTTTCCTTGACTTCTGCCTGGACTCTGGGCAAGTAAGTGAATTCTCTCATTGTGCATGCTCAGATCTTCTCGACTTCCGAAACAACGGCCAGAGCGTTTGGGGAGAATCGTTGTGACTTGCATTTTAGAAAGTGGAAGTCTGATTTCTGGGCATGTCTACAGGTATTAGGCGGAATTAGCACCTCCTTCCTGAAAGCAAAGCTCCCTTGTCGATGCCTAGCTACCTAGTGACTGTGCGTCATGGTGATTAATTCAGAACAGGCACTGACTTATTGAGCCTGCAAATATTTTATCAGAGCGGAAATACATTTTACCAAACCTGCCTCCATGAAACCCCATCTGAGCAAAGAAAGCCACCCCAGACGCAGACACCAGCCCTGGGGGCCGCGGCTCACAGGCATCGTGCTCGTTTGGGAGAAAAAGAGCGTGCGGAAATTCTCCTGGAGCTCAGAGGGCCTGAGTCTGCGCTACTGACGGACGAGTACCCAGCACTCCAGCCCGGGGGGCGCGGGGGTCCCAGGGCCGGACGGCTCAGCCTGAGTGCTCGGGAGAGGAGGGGGCCCCGGGGCCGGGGAGGCCGGTGCCTTCCAGGCGCTCCCTGCGGAAGCCCCTGCAGCCAGGGAGCTGCTGTCTCAGAGACAGAGAGAGATGGGGGCCCCGACCCCAACCGCACAGCACCACCTGGAACTGGCAGAGCTCCCCGAAGTCCCTAGCCGCTGCCACTCGTGGAGTCTGGGGCGCCTCTGTGCCCTTTCGTCTCAGCTCCCTGAAGGCGGCCCTCATGCACGTCGCTGGATGGGGCCCGGGACCCCAGCCTCATTTTCCGAGTGCATCCCCTGGTGCCCCCCAGGGCCCCTCGTCGTCACAGAGGGGGCGGGCGGGGCGCAGAGCCGGGGCGGGGCTTGAGCGCGTTGACAGCGGCGGGCTCCCCTCTCCCGGGTGGCCCTGTCACCGCGGCTTTCCTCACTCCGTCCAGCCCGGCACCGACAGGCGGAAAGTGTCCGACTCCCCGCGACCCCACGGGCTGTGGCCGGCCAGGCTCCTCTGTCCGTGGGCTTCTCCGGGCCAGACGGCTGGAGCAGGTGGCCGCGCTCGCCTCCCGGGCGCTTCCCCAGCCCAGGGCTTCTGCATTGCAGGCGGGCTCTTTGCAGTCTGAGCCACCAGTAAATCCTGTGGGGTGAGGGGCTGAACGCAGGGCAGCCCCCACGAATGGCTGCTCTTCGAGAAGGAAACGAGCTTCCGTCAGGAGAGAGCCACTTCCTGGGCTGAAGTTCGAGGTGACCAGGCTGGTATGTGGTCCGGGGAGAGCGGGCTAGGGGCCGCTGCTTGGTGACTCGTACGCTCAGCGGTGGGTCACGGCCCTGGGGCCGCGTGGGGACCGGGGAGGCTTTCCCTGGCCAGCGGTGACCCCCACGTCACCCCGGGAAGTCAGCTCCCCACAGGGCTCGGCCCCGGCGGTCCTCTGGGAGCCCCCAGATGCCTCTGGGGCTCAGGCGGGATTGACCGTCGCTGACGAACACTGTCTCGTCTACGTTTTACAGAAACCCTCTAAGGAAGGCCTCACCGTCACAAACTTGCAGACAAGAGGCGACCCTCCGGCCGTGTTCAGCTGGGTCCGCACCAGTGCCACGTCTGCCCCGCGAGGGCCCCCACCCCGGCACGCCGCCTGCCACCCGGGCAGCTGCCGCAGAGGGGTGCCCCGACTCCTGGTCACACGGAGTCTCGGGGAGGGGCGGCTCTGGCCCCGGATCCACGAGGAGAAGGGGACACGGCCCCCGCAGCCGCACGGCGTGAGCGAGGTCGTCAGTGACCCTGGCTCTTCTCCATGCGGGGGGAGGCGCAGGCGGGGGAGGGACCAGCGAGAGAGCCGAGGCCCTCGCCGCTGCCGGAGCTGTCCGGCGGTCAGTTAGGACGCAGGGACCCCAGGCTGTCTGACCATCAGGGCCAAGGGGGGACCCCCACAGACGGGGAGAGCCGAGCAGGGCCCCTGGAGCCCGGGGCACCCACGCCGGAGCCACTGCCGAGAGAACGCACGGGGCAGACAAGCACACGTACCCACACGCAGGTGGACAGACATGCACGGGTACGCACAGACCGACGCAGACACGCCGGGACGCACGCACGCGGCCCTCTGTTCAGTGCGTTTCCCGCCCCAAGGACTGAAGCTCAACGTCCTGTCACACCTGCCGTCTTTCCAAATCTCCAAAGTGACCACAACGGTTCAATAACCGCCCTCTGAGGTTCCCTTCTCTAAAGGCAGGAATTTTCTTCTCCTCTAATTTTAGAAGCATGAAAACAGCCTCTTTTCAATTGTTGCTTTTGGTTTCAAAGGCTAAACCGAGCTCCAGGCCAAAGGCAAGGCCGCCACTGGAACCAGGACTCAGCCCAAAGCTGCCCGAGAGGTGCAGACGTGGAGTGGGGGCAGGGCCACGCCTCGACGGGACCAGGTCCCCGTGGGCTCTGAGCCTCTGAGCCCCGGGCGTCCCTTGTTGGGTGAGAGCAGGTCTAGGGGCAGGCATGCTGGATGACCCTTGTCCTAGAGGGCCCCGAGGTCTGCGAGAAGCCAGGCGGGTGGTGGGCAGAGGCCCTCTGTCCACTGACACCAGCTAAAAGTGCTGCCTGGCCTGGCGAGGGGTGCTGGTGGGGGCGGCCGGCCGGCAGGCGAACAGTCCACCTGAAACCTCGTGCCTTTGCTTCCCCGGAAACCGCTCGTGGAGAAAGTTCACACTTAGGAAGAGGTCCCTGAAGGCCGTCACGCGGCCTCTCCCGCCGGCAACTGTGAGGCCTTCCCGAGCAGCAGGCCCGTCTCCCTGCGGAGAGACCGGCAGAGGGCGCGCTGGACCCGGGCTGACCCCTGGGGCGGCACTTGGGCGGTGTGGGCCTCAGCTGCCTAAGCTGGGCACTGGTTCTGGTCCGTCCGCAGGCTCGGCAGGGACCTGCAGGGGCCACAAAGCAGCTGGCTGCCGTGCGCGGTGGACAGACGGCAGACAGAAGCCCAGCCTGGTAAAGCTGCAGGGGGCCTACCTGCCTGCTGGGGACACCCTGCGCAGGACCGAGTGGGGCTGCGTCTGGGCCTGCAGAGGGCTGGTTGAAAGGCTCCTGTCTCTGTTTGCTTGGGCAGTTGTTACAAAGGGCCACACAGCAGGTGATCTAAACAATAGGAATTCATTTCCTCACCATCCCAGGCCAGATATCCCCAAGCAAGGCATTCCGAGGGACTGGCTCCTTCTGAAGCCCCTCCTTGCATGTTACNCCTGCCGTCTTTCCAAATCTCCAAAGTGACCACAACGGTTCAATAACCGCCCTCTGAGGTTCCCTTCTCTAAAGGCAGGAATTTTCTTCTCCTCTAATTTTAGAAGCATGAAAACAGCCTCTTTTCAATTGTTGCTTTTGGTTTCAAAGGCTAAACCGAGCTCCAGGCCAAAGGCAAGGCCGCCACTGGAACCAGGACTCAGCCCAAAGCTGCCCGAGAGGTGCAGACGTGGAGTGGGGGCAGGGCCACGCCTCGACGGGACCAGGTCCCCGTGGGCTCTGAGCCTCTGAGCCCCAGGCGTCCCTTGTTGGGTGAGAGCAGGTCTAGGGGCAGGCATGCTGGATGACCCTCGTCCTAGAGGGCCCCGAGGTCTGCGAGAAGCCAGGCGGATGGTGGGCAGAGGCCCTCTGTCCACTGACACCAGCTAAAAGTGCTGCCTGGCCTGGCGAGGGGTGCTGGTGGGGGCGGCCGGCCGGCAGGCGAACAGTCCACCTGAAACCTCGTGCCTTTGCTTCCCCGGAAACCGCTCGTGGAGAAAGTTCACACTTAGGAAGAGGTCCCTGAAGGCCGTCACGCGGCCTCTCCCGCCGGCAACTGTGAGGCCTTCCCGAGCAGCAGGCCCGTCTCCCTGCGGAGAGACCGGCAGAGGGCGAGCTGGACCCGGGCTGACCCCTGGGGCGGCACTTGGGCGGTGTGGGCCTCAGCTGCCTAAGCTGGGCACTGGTTCTGGTCCGTCCGCAGGCTCGGCAGGGACCTGCAGGGGCCACAAAGCAGCTGGCTGCCGTGCGCGGTGGACAGACGGCAGACAGAAGCCCAGCCTGGTAAAGCTGCAGGGGCCCACCTGCCCGCTGGGGACACCCTGCGCAGGACCGAGTGGGGCTGCGTCTGGGCCTGCAGAGGGCTGGTTGAAAGGCTCCTGTCTCTGTTTGCTTGGGCATTTGTTACAAAGGGCCACACAGCAGGTGATCTAAACAATAGGAATTCATTTCCTCACCATCCCAGGCCAGATATCCCCAAGCAAGGCATTCCAAGGGACTGGCTCCTTCTGAAGCCCCTCCTTGCATGTCCACGGCATCTTCCTCCTGTGCAGGCCTGCCTGTGCCCAGAGATACCTGTGCTATAAGGACCTGGTCAGGTTGAATCAGGGTCCGCCTCTGAGCCCCCACCGCCCAGTAAGGTCACCGAGGGTAGGACTGCAACCTGTCTTTGGGGACATAATTCATTCCACAACAACCGTAGAGCCAGCTCACAGCTGAACAGAAGCCCACCTGACTCCCTACAGCCCCCCTCGCCCCTTGCCACACACACTGTCCAGAGGCTGCTGACAGGAGCCGGGCCATCCACCCGTTCCTTGAGTGACCAGAGCAAGGTTTCGTCTCATCAGGGAGCAGAACCCCCGCCTTAGCCAGCCCTCAGACCTTGGGCAGAAGCCCCAAGGTATGATTCCTCCACCGATTCCCTGAGGAGCTGGGGGTGGCATGTGACCCTCGAAGTTGCAGCATCAGACGCAGGCCCTGCATCAAAGATGGAACCGAGAGAGACCGGGAAGAGGCCCTTTCCCGCGCTGACCCGCAGGAGAGCGGTGCTACGAGCGCAGGGTCCTGGTAGCCGCTGGGCCCCAGACTCACGTGCTGCTGTCCACGAGGATGACAGACTTCTTTACCAGGACACCGAGAACTGGGGGCTGAACCGCACCCGGTACTCTCAGCTCCGCACATCTGAATCGGGCCGTGGGCAAAGAACGTGTGCGTCGGAGGCAGCCTCCGGGAAGGGGCTCACTGGGAGGCACCTGGTGATCCGAGAGGGGCCCACGCGGGTCTGGCTGTGAGTCCAGGAAGCACCAGGGCAGAGCCCAGACCGTGGAGACACCTCACTCTCATCGCACAAGAAGTAGACCCTCACAGGGCCAGCAAAGGCAGGGGCCTCCAGGGCTCCCTCCCGCCCGCCCGCGCCCCAGGGGGCCAGGAGAACCCGCGTGCCTAGCCCAGCCCTCAGCAGGAGGGCTCCCAGGAGCTGGGCTGAGAAGGCTCTGACCCCGCCGCAGGCCAGCCCCTCGCACAGCCCGGGATGCCGGCAGGGGCCCAGCCCTGGCGGGAGAGGAGGCAGGAGCCGGTCCGCCGGAAGCCTGCTCCCGTGAGAGGACAGCCCGCCACCGCTTCCAGAAGTCTGGCCCAGACTCTGTCCTAAGGACTCCAACTCTGCCCTCATGTTTCCTCCGATAACTGGAAGGTCCCCCCGGGCTCGGGGACAAGGCCTCCTCCTGCCTGGCCTCCTCTGCTCAAGCCCGGCGGCCCCTCCACTGGCCTCCCTGCCCGCCTCCCAGCACCAGAGCGGAGGCGGAGGCATTGCGGACTTTAATTTGGAAAACAAGATCACAAAAGCAGGAAAGAAACCACAGTTCTACTAACAATTACATGCAGAATGAGGCCAGAGTTACAACTTTCTGTTTTCTTCCCCCAATTCTGCCCTTGGCATCAGAGGGACGGTTTCAGAATTCCCATGGGAAGGAGAGGTGACCGCAGGGAAAGGCAGGAGGCTCGCTCTGGGACTCTGTTCCCTTTACCATCAACGCCCAGATGACCGTGTGGAATCGGTTCTCACTGCTGGGGACCAGACAGGCTTCAGAACAAACTAGGGCTCGGGGCTGCTCCCTGGGGATGGGCACGGGAGTTCCCGCTGACCGAGACTCTCGCCTGGTAGCCGCTGGGCCCCAGACTCACGTGCTGCTGTCCACGAGGATGACAGACTTCTTTACCAGGACACCGAGAACTGGGGGCTGAACCGCACCCGGTGCTCTCAGCTCCGCACATCTGAATCGGGCCGTGGGCAAAGAACGTGTGCGTCGGAGGCAGCCTCCGGGAAGGGGCTCACTGGGAGGCACCTGGTGATCCGAGAGGGGCCCACGCGGGTCTGGCTGTGAGTCCAGGAAGCACCAGGGCAGAGCCCAGACCGTGGAGACACCTCACTCTCATCGCACAAGAAGTAGACCCTCACAGGGCCAGCAAAGGCAGGGGCCTCCAGGGCTCCCTCCCGCCCGCCCGCGCCCCAGGGGGCCAGGAGAACCCGCGTGCCTAGCCCAGCCCTCAGCAGGAGGGCTCCCAGGAGCTGGGCTGAGAAGGCTCTGACCCCGCCGCAGGCCAGCCCCTCGCACAGCCCGGGATGCCGGCAGGGGCCCAGCCCTGGCGGGAGAGGAGGCAGGAGCCGGTCCGCCGGAAGCCTGCTCCCGTGAGAGGACAGCCCGCCACCGCTTCCAGAAGTCTGGCCCAGACTCTGTCCTAAGGACTCCAACTCTGCCCTCATGTTTCCTCCGATAACTGGAAGGTCCCCCCGGGCTCGGGGACAAGGCCTCCTCCTGCCTGGCCTCCTCTGCTCAAGCCCGGCGGCCCCTCCACTGGCCTCCCTGCCCGCCTCCCAGCACCAGAGCGGAGGCGGAGGCATTGCGGACTTTAATTTGGAAAACAAGATCACAAAAGCAGGAAAGAAACCACAGTTCTACTAACAATTACATGCAGAATGAGGCCAGAGTTACAACTTTCTGTTTTCTTCCCCCAATTCTGCCCTTGGCATCAGAGGGACGGTTTCAGAATTCCCATGGGAAGGAGAGGTGACCGCAGGGAAAGGCAGGAGGCTCGCTCTGGGACTCTGTTCCCTTTACCATCAACGCCCAGATGACCGTGTGGAATCGGTTCTCACTGCTGGGGACCAGACAGGCTTCAGAACAAACTAGGGCTCGGGGCTGCTCCCTGGGGATGGGCACGGGGAGCCTGGAGGCAGGCGGGCCCCGGAGGGAAGGAGTCGGAGGCAGGGATGAGGCCCACAAGGCCGCCCGCTGGTGCCCTGGGCCCCGGGGAGGGGGTCAGGACCCGCTCGGAGCTGTGCCTTGGAGACCACCCCGCCTCTGGCCTCAGCCGTTCTGAACGGCAGCCCCTGCCTCTGGGCAGGAGCCCAGCGCGGGTGACGGCCAGCTTCGCTGTCCGGCCTTCCGCCGTCCGCTTCCGCGAGGCCGCCTCTGTCACTGCCTTGTTTGATGTTTTCAGATCCGGCCCGAGGCGGGCGACGGGCCGCAGGAGAATCCTTCGGGGTGTCTTGTTTGGTTTGGAAATATTTGGATGTCTGCTGCATTTCCTCTGACAGGGGACGCCGCGGGGCTGGTGGGAGCGTCCTGCCCTCTGTCCCCAGCCCTGCGGGGCCCTGCCCCCTGCCCGCGCCCCCGCCCCGCCCAGGCGACCTGGAGGCTCCCACGACTGTTCACAGGCAAGTGGCCCGGCCCTCACTCTCTCTAGGCCAACCTCGCAGTCTCCGATGATTATACAAACCTCCTTGGCTCCTGGAACCCGCCCCCGTGCGATATTAAGCTCCGGGGTGAGACACATGTTTTCCATAGATCTAAACACTAGTGGCCACCGCAAAGGAGCAGAGCCTTTGAGAACGAAAACCGTGTAATTAAGACATAATCTCTCCTGCTTTGTAATATATGAAGCAGTAAATGGCTACCAAGACTGAGGAAATTCTCTGCTTCCCCCGGCACGTGAGCGCCCGCGTGCGTGGAACCCCACAGGCTCAAGGCCAAGGCGACGGCCACATCCCAGCCCACGGCCGCCGCCAGGTGCTTGCCTTTCCCCAGCCCTGAGATGCACTCAAAGCCCCCCTTCCCCACCCCCGCCAACCACCCTGCCCGAGCCTGGCAAGACGGACAGACGGACACAGAGAGCAGGATTCCAGGCTGACGAACCCAGAGGGAACAAAATACTGGTTGAAGCCAAGGCTGGGGTGGAGGTGACCTGACCGTGGACACCAGGTCGCCGTCCTCCTGCCTGCTTCGGACGCAGGCCCGCCTTGGACAGGTCGCTGTTCCCTCTGGCTCTCCACGTGGGGGGATGTCCCGCCACTTCCCACCTCCCCGAGCAGAGCGTCCACGCGGGCCACGGCTGGCCTCCGAGGGCCTGGCCTCACCCTGGCCGGCGGCGCTGGGCCTCAGGCGAGGTCCCTGCCAGAGGCGGCTCAGGGCTTAGTGCTCAGGAGACCGCCCTGCACTCCTCCGTCCCCAGGCCAGCCCACCCAGAGCCGAGGGCCTGGGAAAGATGCGTCCACACAGAGTCGCCCTGCTGAGCCGTGTGTGGGCTGCAGCCAGACCGGGACCTGCGGGGACAGCCGCGGTCGTGGGGACGGCTTGGTCCGGACACTCGACCCTCCCCCAGGCATTCTGCCAGCACTGCTGGGCCTGGAGCCCCTGGCCCCGGAGCCGCGGAGCGGTGGCAGCGGCAGCTGCTGGAACGTCCCCGGCCCCCCGCCGGCCGCGCCTGAGCCCAGCCCGGCCGCAGTCTTCCCTCCCCCACTTTCTCCCTCTCGTCAAGTTTATCTCTGCAAGCGGCCTGGATTTTTCTGTGCTTTTTCTCCTTATCTTGGAACGCTTCTGTTTTACCTTTTAGTTTTTGATATATCGTAGGTTTTCAATCACTGTATTCCATTTTTTAGTGGACGCAAGCACATCCCAGCTGGCGAGGGGTCCGCCGAAGAGTCTCGTAGCTCTGGGCTTTCTCACAAGAATCACAAAGCAGATTTCTGTGTCTTTGAATGAAAGCTGTGCCCCTGTTGGCGGCCATCAGGGGAGAGCTTCCTGCCCAGTCAGACCTGTTCTGACGCAGCCTGCCTAGAGGGACGCGCCTGTCTCGCCAGGATTCGTGCAGGGGGAGGGTGAGGCGTCACACAGAAGCGGATGCCAGGGGCAGGGTCTGCACCCGCTGGACGAGGAGGGGCCCCACCCGCCTCCCCAGGAGCAAGCACTCCGGGGACAGCCAGCCGCGACGCGGGACGTGTGGGAGCCTGAGATGATGGCGGCGTGGGGCTGGGGATGAGACGACCCCCTGGGCCCCGGTGAGCGGAGGAGGACATCCGGTCTCCACGGCAGTTCGTCGTCACCCCACGTCTGCCGGGCCGGCTGGACAGGCCCCCGGGGGCTGGAGAGGAGGCGCTCCGTGACCCGCCGCCCCAGGGCGTTCCTGCTTCTACAAGGCAGGACCACGGAACCCCGCAAGCTGAGACATCCGCCGGGAGGCCCCGCAGCTCAGCGCCCTCACTGCCCTCTCTGCTCCTCCATCTTCTGATCTGAAATGTTCTCTGCTTCTGGGAGTCCCACGTGACCAGGAAGGATGTACACTGAGGAATCCTTCGGCCCCTAACTTAAATCCCTTGAAAGCTATTGTTTTCGCTTATCATTACAACATGTAAAAAATATTAATTAAAATTTGAATAAAAGAAAGCAAGTCACTCAGAACCCCACTATCAGCGACTGGAACAGCGGGTACCCCAGGAGCAAGAAAGGCTGGAGTGGCCCAGCAGAGCCCTGCCCCCGGCAGCCGTCGGTGGGTGGGCCACAAACCCTGATTATTATGGAAAATCTCCTACTTTTAAATATTGGCTCATGTTATTTTTTAAATACAGCAGCAGCTCAATAAAACACATCTGTGGGTTAAATTCAAAAGACAGCCTCAGCCGTCTGCACACTTTGGTACAGAATCTGCATCCACACAAAGTGTGAACAGAAGGAACGGGTGATTCTGCACCTTTCTGCAGTTTTAATAATCAGAACGTGTTTGAAGAAATGCTCCTTGTGATATGAATGGGTCTTAGACCTCTGAACTTACTAAAAGGATGTTGAAATAATGATGCATCTAAAGAAAAGATATGGATAAAACACTTCATTTTACATTTTTACTAGGAAAAAATACCATTATCGCATGCATATGCCTTAGACCTCGTCTTTACCAGGAGACGTCTGCTGGCGACATAAGTCCTTGGGAATGGAGGGTGAAGCTGAGACTCTTCGTGGGAAAACAATAGAAGCAGAGTGACAGTACAGGCCAGGGGTCCTGGGGCCGCCCGACTAGAAGGGCAGCTTTGAAGGATTATTCAGTTATTAAGAATAAGGGAAAAAATCATGTTTCTGGAGCTGAAGGAGTTAAGACAAGGTTCCCATTATAAGCAAATGTTACTGAGCAGCCTTGCAAGTAGGCTGTCCTGACGATGGGAGCGGGCGGCCGTCCGGGCACAGAGGGCAGAGAGGCGATGGAGTGGAGTCTTTCACAAGTCAGGTCCACTCGGGGCTCGTTTATTCGTTGACCACTCTGTGAGCACCTTAGACTCAGGGCTTGTGGAAACTAGGGATACTGGGGGGGCCCCACCCTCCCAGAGCATGTGGCCGGCCGGAAGGGGTGAAATACACCCAGTCTCCAAACACCTGCAAAATTTAAAAAAAAAAAAAAATGATGAGTGCAATGCGGGCACTGAGGAGCCCGTGAAAACTGAGCAGCTGCGTGTCCTGCTGGAAAATAATCAGGAGAAAGCAGGACAACCAACTACGGATGTGACCTGCACCCAGTTAGCCGGCCAGGGCTCCTGCCTGAGGCTACTAAGTCCTTCGGGGAAAACCAAGCTGAGGCTGGAAGGACTGTGTGAGTATTTAGATGCTGCCATTAAGAAAGCAATTGTTCCAACGCTGAGTCTTGTCTGACTTTGCAGCTCCGCCCGGTTCCTCTGTTCACGGGAGTCTCCAGGCACAAAGACCGGAGTGGGTCGCAGTTCCCTTCTCCAGGGGATCTTCCCCACCCAGGGATCAAGCCTGCGTCTCCTGCACTGGCAGATGGGTTCTTTACCACTGAGCCATCAGGGAAGCCCTTAAAGCAACTACAGGCTTGGAAAGGAGAAACTGGTGCCCCATCGACACAGAGTTAGGGTGCCCCAATCAGACCACATCAGGGAAGTCACATTTCACAGTCGTGACCTTGGGGTGGCACATGCGGCCACCCTCACCCTCACAAACCACTTCATTTTACATTTTTACTAGGAAAAATACCATTACGCAAGAGGCAGGACGTCTGCTGGCGACATAAGTCCTTGGGAATGGAGGGTGAAGCTGAGACTCTTCGTGGGAAAACAATAGAAGCAGAGTGACAGTACAGGCCAGGGGTCCTGGGGCCGCCCGACTAGAAGGGCAGCTTTGAAGGATTATTCAGTTATTAAGAATAAGGGAAAAAATCATGTTTCTGGAGCTGAAGGAGTTAAGACAAGGTTCCCATTATAAGCAAATGTTACTGAGCAGCCTTGCAAGTAGGCTGTCCTGACGATGGGAGCGGGCGGCCGTCCGGGCACAGAGGGCAGAGAGGCGATGGAGTGGAGTCTTTCACAAGTCAGGTCCACTCGGGGCTCGTTTATTCGTTGACCACTCTGTGAGCACCTTAGACTCAGGGCTTGTGGAAACTAGGGATACTGGGGGGGCCCCACCCTCCCAGAGCATGTGGCCGGCCGGAAGGGGTGAAATACACCCAGTCTCCAAACACCTGCAAAATTTAAAAAAAAAAAAAAATGATGAGTGCAATGCGGGCACTGAGGAGCCCGTGAAAACTGAGCAGCTGCGTGTCCTGCTGGAAAATAATCAGGAGAAAGCAGGACAACCAACTACGGATGTGACCTGCACCCAGTTAGCCGGCCAGGGCTCCTGCCTGAGGCTACTAAGTCCTTCGGGGAAAACCAAGCTGAGGCTGGAAGGACTGTGTGAGTATTTAGATGCTGCCATTAAGAAAGCAATTGTTCCAACGCTGAGTCTTGTCTGACTTTGCAGCTCCGCCCGGTTCCTCTGTTCACGGGAGTCTCCAGGCACAAAGACCGGAGTGGGTCGCAGTTCCCTTCTCCAGGGGATCTTCCCCACCCAGGGATCAAGCCTGCGTCTCCTGCACTGGCAGATGGGTTCTTTACCACTGAGCCATCAGGGAAGCCCTTAAAGCAACTACAGGCTTGGAAAGGAGAAACTGGTGCCCCATCGACACAGAGTTAGGGTGCCCCAATCAGACCACATCAGGGAAGTCACATTTCACAGTCGTGACCTTGGGGTGGCACATGCGGCCACCCTCACCCTCACAAACCTGAGCTGGACCGGATTCCATAGGCAGTCCTGGAGACGGTCCTGCCCCCAGACTCCCTCCTGGGTGAGAACACCTCCACTGCGCCCCGACGATTTATGAAGTACCTGCCTTTCAGCCTGAGCGGGCGATCTGTCGTCACCAGAAACAACTTGCTCCTGAGACAGACAACGGCCCTGGCCGGTGAAATGGGAGCTGAATGAAGATTTATCTTGTTCCCGCTGTGCAGGCTGGAGTAAGGGATGAAGTGCTGAGGAGAGCGTGTCTGGCAGAGCCTCCCAGGCGACTCCAGGAAGAGGAGAGGCGAGGTTGCTTGGGGTTCCCGCCTGCCTCCCTCGCAAGAGGAGGTGAGGGCCCCGCTGCACGCCTCTCCTAAGCGAGGCTCTGGCTCGGCCCCTCCCCAGCCTTCCCATCACCAGTCACCACGTGGTCCAGCAAAGCTGCCAGGCAAGACGCAGGTGAACGCGTCTCAGGGCTTCTCCTGGGATCCAACGGCCAGCACCACACAAAGGCCCCGGCCACGCCGGCTGACCCCCGGAGGTGGACGTGGCAGGAGGTGGAACCGTGGCCTTGAAGACCCTTTGTCCTCAACAGTGTGAAGAGATGAAGCAAGTTGTCGTGCAGACAGGGGTTCTAGCCCAGAGCCGCAGACCGTCTGGGAACAGGGTGAACGCGCCGTGAGCTCAGCCGGGCCTGAGTCCCCACTCACCATCCACTGGCAGGTCCTCAGGTTTTCTGGCCTTTTCTCATCAAAAGTCAGGGGAGAGGCCTGGAGTCCTCTAGCTTCTTCCTGCTCTGAATGCTTAGGGCTAGAAGGTGAGAGCCTGTCTCAAGGGTTTTCAGAACAATCAGAGCTCGGTTTTCAGGATAAAAACCTGGGAGTGTGGGGCTTCCCTGGCAGTCCAGTGGGTAAAGAGACCACCTTGCAGTGCAAGGGGCGCCGGTTCGATCCCTGGCCTGGGAAGATCCCACGTGCCGCGGAGCGGCTGGACCGGTGTGTCCAATTGCGAGCCAGCGCTCTAGTGCACATGCGCCCAGAGCCGGTGCTCTGCAGTGAGAGAGGCCATTGCAGTGGAAAGTCCACACAGGCCAAAGAACACAGATGGGTGAAAATCAATAAATGAAAGACCAATAAAAAAGAGGTGAAAATTTAAAAAGAAAAAAAGACCTGGGAGTGTGGCTCCAGCAGCTGCATTTGACGTCAAGAAGCGGTGCCGCCCTGACTCCCGCAGGATCATAAGGACCTCGGCCAAGGCAGGGGCCACAAGCTGCCCTGGTCCCACGCTCACCAGGACGAACAGTGAGTCCCCTAAGCTGTCGCCTTGGTGCAGGGAACAGCTTTGTCTCTGGCAGTCACCACGGCAGACGCCTGTGTGTGCTGGACGCCCTTCGTCGCTGTTCAGTCACTCCGTCGGGTCCAGATCTGCGACCCCACGGACGGCCGCACGCCCGGCTTCCCTGCTCCTCCCCATCTCCAGAAGCTCGCTCGGACTCACGTCCATTGACTCAGTGAGGCCGTCCAGCCGTCTCCTCCTGCCCGCCATCTCTCCCAGCATCAGGGCCTTTTCCGGTGAGTCGTCTCTTTGCCTCAGGCACCCAAAGTACGGGCGCTTCGGTTTCAGCATCGGTCTTTCCATAGCAGATGCTGTGCAACTGTTTCATCTTCCCAATAACTGCTCGGGTAGATTTGTGTGGCTAAGGAAACGAGGCTCCAAGTGGGCACGTAACTTGCCCGAGGACACAGCGCCGTGACCCCTGCTCTCCGCGGTGCAGCTGGAGTTACACCTGAGCCTCCAAGGCCGCGGGCCCTCTCTCTCCCCGGCCTGTGCCCCAGGCGGCCGTCAGATGTGTTCTCGGGGGGACTCTCGGGGAAGGGCAGGGAAAAGCAACACCCCAGCCACGGCCGTCGGGCAGGGCGACCCCAGGGGGCAGGGCGGGAGGGGTGATCCTGGAGAGCAGCGGGGCAGCGGTCTGCTCAGACCGGGTCGCGGGGAGCTCGGCTGGGACGCCCAGCCCCCGGGGCTCACGGCCCAGAGGGGTCCCCAGAGAGGCTGCGGGTGCCGGCTGCACGGCGCGAGCAGCCACGTCTCAAGTTCCCGCCCCCCGTGGCTCCCCAGCTGCAGCGCCAGCCTGCCCGTGCGATCCGCGCCCCGCCCCCCAGAGGAGCCAGCCCTGGAGGACGGACCACCCAGGAGAAGCCTAATCAGGATCAGGCTTCTCGGCAGCAAGGAGGACCCGGTGCTCCAAGAGCGTCTCCACCGAGAAGCGCCTTCCAGACGCCCTCTGAGCACAGCCACGCCAGCCCCGGGAGCGGGGCGCGGGGTCTGGGGTGCCCTGCCACAGCCCTCAGGGGCCCCCCACCTGCCCGCTCCCCCGTCGGCTGGTCCTCCTCCCTCTCGACGCGCCTCCCTCCCGCCCCAGCCGGCCTCCCTACTCCTCCCCTCCCCCAGGCCCCTGTCCCGCCGGCTGCGAGGAGCACGGCCGCAGGGCGGGCTCCACGTCCACCCAGAGGAGGTCTCAGCAGCCCGTTCTGAACGGCGTGCTGAGCAAGGCCAGAGGTCCCTGACCTGCCCGTGGCCACAGAGCAGGTGAGCGTGGAACGGGGCTTCCGGGTCAGGCCAGGTGGCCCTTCCCTGCTGGAGAGAGATGTAAACTTACGACCAGCTCAAGATGGAAGGGACCATCCAAAAGCAAAGACAGGCCTGCTCGTGGCCCCAGGCTTCACTGAAATCCCCACCAGCCCGTGCACCCAGCACCCTGTAGGGCCATTTGAAGGGTTTGCTTATCCTTTGAGGATAAAACTTTGCAGGCCTTAGCTCTTATTTTTATTTCACCTAGGCACTAGACACAGACATGAACAGACTAAATTCCTGCATGCACAGAGCTTACGTGTTAGTGGCAGGGGCAGCAAGTAGAGGGAGGCTGGTGGGATTCTGCTCCTGAGAGCTCAGGACCCAGGCAAGCCCCTTCAGCTTGGAACTTTAAAAAGTGCCGTATTTTCCCCCGACTTCACGTCTTTTCCCCGGACTTCACAGCACCCTTCCAGACAGGGCTAGCGGAGCCTAGGCTGCTAGGCCTGTGTCAGCCATGCATCACACTATTATTTTTTTACTTAAAGAAAAAATCAGAATATATTCCCTCTACAACATTGTGCTAGTTTCTGCTGTATAATGAAGTGAATCATCTCTATGTTCACACATACGCCCCCCTCTTGAGTCTCCCTCTCACTCCCCCACCCCCGCCCCCCCCCAGGTCGTCCCAGAGGCGGCTCCCCCAGCTCTGTTTTGCACGCGGGAGTGTGTCTGTGTCAGTGCTGACCTCCCAGTTGGTCCCGCCCTCCTTCCCCCTTGTGTCCACAAGTGTGGTCCCTACGTTCGCACCTCCAGTCTGGCCCTGCAGATGGGTTCACCGGTACCATTTTTCTAGACTCCACATAATATTAGTTTAAATAACTTAGCTCTTGGTTGAAGCAGCTCAGTTTGGAGCATCCCTTGAGGTCCTCTCTGGGTGCCTGCCCCCGGAGAATCAGATGCCGGGACAGAGTGTGCTCAGAGCGAAGAAGGGGCCCGAGGAAGGCCCCGCTGGGCACTGGGGGGTGTCCCCCTCGACACGCCATCCCACCCTGCCCCGTGAGGGGCTTTCTGAAGCCCAGGGAGAGCAGTTGGGCTCATTCCAGAAACATTTATCATTCAGACTCGCTCTTTCTCTCCCCCAGAGTTATAGTAACGGGGGGAAAGAGTTTGGCTTTGCTGATAATACAGATGGACCAGCATCTGTATCAGTCTTCCGTGACTCGTGTCTGGTACTGACTAAGCTTTAAGAAGTGGACGTTTACGGTGAGCTTCTGCCCCTCCCACCCAGGGACAGTGGGTGGGGCCTGGGAGCGGCCTCCTGCCTCAGGCGCTGCTGCACTGTCCACAGCTCAGAGGCCTCAGGCCGTCACCGCCCTGGACGGCCCCTCCCCGTCCACAGAACCGGAGCTCTGAGCCTCACTCAGCATCTGGCTGGAGAACCAAAACGGTGACGTCCTGAGCTTTTCCTTTCACGGCCCTCCTCTCTTTCAGAGCTAATTCTAAACATCTCTGTATGTTTTCCCAATAAGAAAGGGGTTAACCGAGCTTTATCTTAAATGACCATCTCAAAAGAGGAACGTGAAAGGTGAACCGACTTAAGAACAGGGCTAGCGGAGCCTAGGCTGCTAGGCCTGTGTCAGCCATGCATCACACTATTATTTTTTTACTTAAAGAAAAAATCAGAATATATTCCCTCTACAACATTGTGCTAGTTTCTGCTGTATAATGAAGTGAATCATCTCTATGTTCACACATACGCCCCCCTCTTGAGTCTCCCTCTCACTCCCCACCCCGCCCCCAGGTCGTCCCAGAGGCGGCTCCCCCAGCTCTGTTTTGCACGCGGGAGTGTGTCTGTGTCAGTGCTGACCTCCCAGTTGGTCCCGCCTCCTTCCCCTTGTGTCCACAAGTGTGGTCCCTACGTTCGCACCTCCAGTCTGGCCCTGCAGATGGGTTCACCGTACCATTTTTCTAGACTCCACATAATATTAGTTTAAATAACTTAGCTCTTGGTTGAAGCAGCTCAGTTTGGAGCATCCCTTGAGGTCCTCTCTGGGTGCCTGCCCCCGGAGAATCAGATGCCGGGACAGAGTGTGCTCAGAGCGAAGAAGGGGCCCGAGGAAGGCCCCGCTGGGCACTGGGGGGTGTCCCCCTCGACACGCCATCCCACCCTGCCCCGTGAGGGGCTTTCTGAAGCCCAGGGAGAGCAGTTGGGCTCATTCCAGAAACATTTATCATTCAGACTCGCTCTTTCTCTCCCCCAGAGTTATAGTAACGGGGGGAAAGAGTTTGGCTTTGCTGATAATACAGATGGACCAGCATCTGTATCAGTCTTCCGTGACTCGTGTCTGGTACTGACTAAGCTTTAAGAAGTGGACGTTTACGGTGAGCTTCTGCCCCTCCCACCCAGGGACAGTGGGTGGGGCCTGGGAGCGGCCTCCTGCCTCAGGCGCTGCTGCACTGTCCACAGCTCAGAGGCCTCAGGCCGTCACCGCCCTGGACGGCCCCTCCCCGTCCACAGAACCGGAGCTCTGAGCCTCACTCAGCATCTGGCTGGAGAACCAAAACGGTGACGTCCTGGAGCTTTTCCTTTCACGGCCCTCCTCTCTTTCAGAGCTAATTCTAAACATCTCTGTATGTTTTCCCAATAAGAAAGGGGTTAACCGAGCTTTATCTTAAATGACCATCTCAAAAAGAGGAACGTGAAAGGTGAACCGATTAAAAGAAATGATCTGCAGACTGTCTGGGAAAGAGGAGGCAGGTCTCCTGATAGAAACACCCGTCAGGAGCTCCAAGGAAGGTGCTGGTGGGACACGGCTGGCCCTGTGCGCACCCCGCGGTGCTTTAAAAACGCTCTGAGCAGGTGCCGGGAGGATGTGGAGAAATGGAAACACCGCTGTGTTGCTGGTGGGACGGAAACAGTACAAGTGCCGTGGAGAACTGCAGGCAGGCTCCTCAAAAACCAAGTGACTCGGAAACCCCACTTCTAGGTATCCATCCAGAACGGAAAGCAGGTCTCAGAGGCAAGTGCACCTCCGTGTCCACACAGCATAAGACACAACAGCCCACAGGCAGGGGCAGTCAAACACCCATCCACACATGGCGGCTAAACCAAACGGAGTCTCTCCACACAGCGAAATATTATTCAGACTTAAAAAGAAGGGAACGCTGATAGGCTATAATACGGATAAGCCTTGAAGACATTATGCCCAGTGAAATAAGCCAGATGCAAAAAGCCGTACGTTCTGATTCCACCCTGATGAGCCATCAAATTCATGGAGACCGCGTGCGGAGCGGAGGCTGGTGGGGTCAGAGTTTAACGGGGACAGCGTCAGTCTGGGGAGACGAGACAGTCTGGAGGAGGCTGGAGGGCACACTGAGCACCGCAGAGCTACGACTCGAAAACGGTCCTGGTGTTCAACTTCCTGTTGTGCATTTACCCCAATGAAAGGAAGAGAGGATCTGTTTTGCAGGAAAGGGAATGGCCCCCTTCTCAGCCCAGCTTGGCCCCAGGACAGCCCCTGTCAGCGGTGTGAGGGGCAGCTCCACACCCCAGTGGGGGAGCCTCCGTCCTCCCCAGCCCTGGGCATTGGTTCCAGGAGGGCGGGCAGACAAGGTGAGCCTGGGAAACAAAACAGATAAGACATTGAGAAAATGGGAGGAACACACACTCTGCAAACAGTGGGACTTAAGAATGTGCACATATAAACATGGGGAGAGCAGCTCTGCCTGCTGGAGACAGAGGCTGCAAGATGCAGACGAGAGGACAAGGGCTCCCGGGTTTCACGGCCAAGCGAGGAGGGGCGGGAGGGAGACGGCTGACAGGGAGCGGGGCGAACTGCTCAGCGCCATAGCCCAGGCATGCCACGTAGTGCCCATCTCTTGTCTGTGGTGAGAGCACATAGCATTAACAACGTTCAAATATGTGTTATGATACTGCTAACTATACTCACCAAGCTGCACTTCAGTGCCCCAGAAACAATCCCTCTTTGGGCTGGGATCTCTTTTTAAAAGTTTGTGCAGTTTTCAGACCAAGAGACAAAAGAGGGGCTTCCCCTGGTGGTCCAGTGGGTAAGGACACCGCCTTGCAGTGCAAGGAGCCTGTTCGATCCCTGGCCTGGGAAGATCCCACGTGCCGCGGAGCGGCTGGACCGATGTGTCCAATCACCGAGCTGGAGCTCTGGAGCGCATGTGCCCAGAGCCGGCGCTCTGCGACAACAGAGGCCACCGCGATGGGAGGCCCACAGGAGCCAAAGAACAAAAACGGATGAAAACAGAGAAATGAAAGACCAATAGAAGTGGTCCGCCCGCTCCCCTCCCTCCCCAACCCGACCCCCATCCAAAATAAATAAATAAATAAATCTTTTAAAAAAGAGAGAGACAAAAGGGACATTTCCTTTTATGGAACAACAGCGCCATCTCATGGACAAAGTGCATATTACACAAGTTTCCTGAGAGCCTGAACCGGGAGCCCAAGGCATCCGCGCACAGGGCTGAAGTCTCTACCTAAACGCACAGCGTTTTCACAAAGCATTTCCTGCATGTCGCCTCCACTTGGCTCTTAAGATTAAAAAGTCTCGGGGGTAATGCACTGCAGAGCTACGACTCGAAAACGGTCCTGGTGTTCAACTTCCTGTTGTGCATTTACCCCAATGAAAGGAAGAGAGGATCTGTTTTGCAGGAAAGGGAATGGCCCCCTTCTCAGCCCAGCTTGGCCCCAGGACAGCCCCTGTCAGCGGTGTGAGGGGCAGCTCCACACCCCAGTGGGGGAGCCTCCGTCCTCCCCAGCCCTGGGCATTGGTTCCAGGAGGGCGGGCAGACAAGGTGAGCCTGGGAAACAAAACAGATAAGACATTGAGAAAATGGGAGGAACACACACTCTGCAAACAGTGGGACTTAAGAATGTGCACATATAAACATGGGGAGAGCAGCTCTGCCTGCTGGAGACAGAGGCTGCAAGATGCAGACGAGAGGACAAGGGCTCCCGGGTTTCACGGCCAAGCGAGGAGGGGCGGGAGGGAGACGGCTGACAGGGAGCGGGGCGAACTGCTCAGCGCCATAGCCCAGGCATGCCACGTAGTGCCCATCTCTTGTCTGTGGTGAGAGCACATAGCATTAACAACGTTCAAATATGTGTTATGATACTGCTAACTATACTCACCAAGCTGCACTTCAGTGCCCCAGAAACAATCCCTCTTTGGGCTGGGATCTCTTTTTAAAAGTTTGTGCAGTTTTCAGACCAAGAGACAAAAGAGGGGCTTCCCCTGGTGGTCCAGTGGGTAAGGACACCGCCTTGCAGTGCAAGGAGCCTGTTCGATCCCTGGCCTGGGAAGATCCCACGTGCCGCGGAGCGGCTGGACCGATGTGTCCAATCACCGAGCTGGAGCTCTGGAGCGCATGTGCCCAGAGCCGGCGCTCTGCGACAACAGAGGCCACCGCGATGGGAGGCCCACAGGAGCCAAAGAACAAAAACGGATGAAAACAGAGAAATGAAAGACCAATAGAAGTGGTCCGCCCGCTCCCCTCCCTCCCCAACCCGACCCCCATCCAAAATAAATAAATAAATAAATCTTTTAAAAAAGAGAGAGACAAAAGGGACATTTCCTTTTATGGAACAACAGCGCCATCTCATGGACAAAGTGCATATTACACAAGTTTCCTGAGAGCCTGAACCGGGAGCCCAAGGCATCCGCGCACAGGGCTGAAGTCTCTACCTAAACGCACAGCGTTTTCAGGGAGTCCAGAGGGGACAGTGCCATTTTCGTGGGGCAGAAATCAGAACGCATGTCGCCTCCACTTGGCTCTTAAGATTAAAAAGTCTTTTGGGCACTTCAATTTGAAAAGAGTCTGATCACTAGCTTGGTTTCCCACTGGAAACGTCCACAAAAGAATGCTCCACAGAAACATGTAATCCTGCTCGTGGGAAAAAGCAAAGGAAGCCTCATCAAAGCCCAGAATGAAATTCTGCAGAGAAAATGCCCCTTCTGACATCTCCCTGCAGGGCAGACCTGAGACCCCAAGAAAGCCTGCCTCCAGCAGGATTCCCCCGTGGCTCAGGGATCAGGAACCTGCCTGCCACTGCAGGAGACACTGGTTCTATCCCTGGGCAGGGAAGATCCCTGGGAGAAGGAAACGGCAACCTGCTCTGGCATTCTTGCCTGGAGAATTCCCTGGACCAGGGAACCTGGGCCCCAGCCCATGGGGTTGCAGAGAGTCAGACAAGACTGAGTATGCATCTACTAGGTGTGCAATGGGTTTTGGTCTAAAAAAAAAAGACTTACTTCAATTAAAAAGAACAGGGGCTTCCCCTGGTGGTCCAATGGTAAGGATACCGCCTTGCAGTGCAAGGGGCGCCGGTTTGATCCCTGGCCTGGGCGGATCCCACGTGCCGTGGAGCGGCTGGACCCATGTGTCCAATTACCGAGCCGGAGCTCTGGAGCGCATGCGCCCAGAGCCGGCGCTCTGCAATGACAGATGCCACTGCGATGGGAGGCCCACAGGAGCCAAAGAACAAAGACGGACAAAAATAGACAAATGAAAGACCAATAGAAGTGGCCCGCCCGCTCCCCTCCCTCCCCAGCCCGACCCCCGCCCCCAAAAAGAACAGTGTTGCTGGAAAGAGAGTCGATAGGCGTGCTCCACGTCAGGCGACCATGAACTTTCAATTTGTACAAAACATGCCTTGTTTTGTGCCGCTAACTCAGGTCCCGACTCGGCATTCCTCAGGGGCTCCGACGCTGCTGCTCACAGACCAGGCTCTCGGCCGCACCTGTGAGCAGGCTCTCAGCCCAGGGAGCTGCTCGGTCTCTAGTCTGTGTGTTGCTTCATTAGTCAGTGATGGACGGTACAGGGAAAAGGCTTCTCTCAGACCCTCAAACCCTTGGACCCCCGAGACCTTTTTATGCTGTTACCTAAAGGATCAATGAGTTCAAAGTGAAGTCGTTCTGCCTTAAATTTATTTTATATTTGGTGTTCAGCATCATTCACTTTGGGGGTGCAGCTGCATGAGTCGGGACAGATGTAGAGCGTGTGTAGGCAACACCACCGCAGGGTACAGAACAGTTCCAGCACCGCCCCAAATTCTTCCTCACGGCCCTTTGGGTAGCAACCCTGACCTCCACAGAAACATGTAATCCTGCTCGTGGGAAAAAGCAAAGGAAGCCTCATCAAAGCCCAGAATGAAATTCTGCAGAGAAAATGCCCCTTCTGACATCTCCCTGCAGGGCAGACCTGAGACCCCAAGAAAGCCTGCCTCCAGCAGGATTCCCCCGTGGCTCAGGGATCAGGAACCTGCCTGCCACTGCAGGAGACACTGGTTCTATCCCTGGGCAGGGAAGATCCCTGGGAGAAGGAAACGGCAACCTGCTCTGGCATTCTTGCCTGGAGAATTCCCTGGACCAGGGAACCTGGGCCCCAGCCCATGGGGTTGCAGAGAGTCAGACAAGACTGAGTATGCATCTACTAGGTGTGCAATGGGTTTTGGTCTAAAAAAAAAAGACTTACTTCAATTAAAAAGAACAGGGGCTTCCCCTGGTGGTCCAATGGTAAGGATACCGCCTTGCAGTGCAAGGGGCGCCGGTTTGATCCCTGGCCTGGGCGGATCCCACGTGCCGTGGAGCGGCTGGACCCATGTGTCCAATTACCGAGCCGGAGCTCTGGAGCGCATGCGCCCAGAGCCGGCGCTCTGCAATGACAGATGCCACTGCGATGGGAGGCCCACAGGAGCCAAAGAACAAAGACGGACAAAAATAGACAAATGAAAGACCAATAGAAGTGGCCCGCCCGCTCCCCTCCCTCCCCAGCCCGACCCCCGCCCCCCCCAAAAAAAGAACAGTGTTGCTGGAAAGAGAGTCGATAGGCGTGCTCCACGTCAGGCGACCATGAACTTTCAATTTGTACAAAACATGCCTTGTTTTGTGCCGCTAACTCAGGTCCCGACTCGGCATTCCTCAGGGGCTCCGACGCTGCTGCTCACAGACCAGGCTCTCGGCCGCACCTGTGAGCAGGCTCTCAGCCCAGGGAGCTGCTCGGTCTCTAGTCTGTGTGTTGCTTCATTAGTCAGTGATGGACGGTACAGGGAAAAGGCTTCTCTCAGACCCTCAAACCCTTGGACCCCCGAGACCTTTTTATGCTGTTACCTAAAGGATCAATGAGTTCAAAGTGAAGTCGTTCTGCCTTAAATTTATTTTATATTTGGTGTTCAGCATCATTCACTTTGGGGGTGCAGCTGCATGAGTCGGGACAGATGTAGAGCGTGTGTAGGCAACACCACCGCAGGGTACAGAACAGTTCCAGCACCGCCCCAAATTCTTCCTCACGGCCCCTTTGGAGACCAACCTACAGCAAGCCCTGACCTCCAGGTCCCGGGGCAGCGCGTCTCCGGGCTGTCACGTCCTCCGGAGGAAGGTGCATCTCTGGGCGACTGCTCCGTCAGCTCACTCGCAGTTCCCCGCTCCTTCTTCTGTGCAGGAGTCTAGCCAAAGCACATGTGGAATGTTCTCTGCTTCTAGTGACTGTGAATGAAGCTGCTATTCTGGGCTGAGTGTTTGTGGTCCTCCTCCAAATTCATCTGCCGAGATCCTAACCCCCACTGTAATGGCATTAGGAGGTGAGGGCTTTAGCAGGTGATTGGAGCCGGGGGCCGGAGCCCCCGGGACAGGATCTATGCCCTTAAAAAACAGACTCTTCACTGCATGAGAACATGGGGTGGAAACAGCAGTCTCTGAGGAAGCAGGACCTCAGCAGGCACTGGACCTGCAGCCCCGACCTCGGACGGCCAGCCTCCTGACGGGGAGAGGTGACTCTGTGCTCCAGGCTCCTGACCCGCAGCTTCTGTCATGGCAGCCCGGATGCTCTGAGGCAGGTGTCTCCAGGTCTTTGAAATCATGCGCTTCCGTTTCCCTCAGATGAGCACCCAGGACGGGGAGCACTGGGTCACGCGGTGGAGTCGCTGCAGTCTTCCGAAGGCTTCAAGCCGGTCCACGCTCCCACCAGCAGGATGAGTGCTCCAGTGCCTGGAATCCTCTCACACTCTGAGCTTTTTTTTTTTTTTGGCCATTTCTATTGATCTTTCATTCATTTATTTTCATTCATCTTTGGCCCTTGGCCTGTGTGGGCCTCCCATCACAATGGCCTCTCTCATCGCAGAGCACTGGCTCTGGGAGCACGCGCTTCAGAGCCCTGGCTTGGTAATCAGACACATCCATCCAGCTGTTCCGTGGCACGTGGGATCTTCCCAGACCAGGGACCGAACCGGTGCCCCTTGCCCTGCAAGGCAGTGTCCTTATCCACTGGACCACCTACTCTGAGTTTTGAATTTTGGTTTATCCTTAATTCAGGGATCGTGGTTTGACTGGCTCTGCGGGCTAATCGTGTTCAGCATCATTCACTTTGGGGGTGCAGCTGCATGAGTCGGGACAGATGTAGAGCGTGTGTAGGCAACACCACCGCAGGGTACAGAACAGTTCCAGCACCGCCCCAAATTCTTCCTCACGGCCCCTTTGGAGACCAACCTACAGCAAGCCCTGACCTCCAGGTCCCGGGGCAGCGCGTCTCCGGGCTGTCACGTCCTCCGGAGGAAGGTGCATCTCTGGGCGACTGCTCCGTCAGCTCACTCGCAGTTCCCCGCTCCTTCTTCTGTGCAGGAGTCTAGCCAAAGCACATGTGGAATGTTCTCTGCTTCTAGTGACTGTGAATGAAGCTGCTATTCTGGGCTGAGTGTTTGTGGTCCTCCTCCAAATTCATCTGCCGAGATCCTAACCCCCACTGTAATGGCATTAGGAGGTGAGGGCTTTAGCAGGTGATTGGAGCCGGGGGCCGGAGCCCCCGGGACAGGATCTATGCCCTTAAAAAACAGACTCTTCACTGCATGAGAACATGGGGTGGAAACAGCAGTCTCTGAGGAAGCAGGACCTCAGCAGGCACTGGACCTGCAGCCCCGACCTCGGACGGCCAGCCTCCTGACGGGGAGAGGTGACTCTGTGCTCCAGGCTCCTGACCCGCAGCTTCTGTCATGGCAGCCCGGATGCTCTGAGGCAGGTGTCTCCAGGTCTTTGAAATCATGCGCCTCGTTTCCCTCAGATGAGCACCCAGGACGGGGAGCACTGGGTCACGCGGTGGAGTCGCTGCAGTCTTCCGAAGGCTTCAAGCCGGTCCACGCTCCCACCAGCAGGATGAGTGCTCCAGTGCCTGGAATCCTCTCACACTCTGAGCTTTTTTTTTTTTTTGGCCATTTCTATTGATCTTTCATTCATTTATTTTCATTCATCTTTGGCCCTTGGCCTGTGTGGGCCTCCCATCACAATGGCCTCTCTCATCGCAGAGCACTGGCTCTGGGAGCACGCGCTTCAGAGCCCTGGCTTGGTAATCAGACACATCCATCCAGCTGTTCCGTGGCACGTGGGATCTTCCCAGACCAGGGACCGAACCGGTGCCCCTTGCCCTGCAAGGCAGTGTCCTTATCCACTGGACCACCTACTCTGAGTTTTGAATTTTGGTTTTTAATCCCTTGTAATGGTGCACTAGGGTAGCCTGCCGTGGTTTGACTGGCTCTGCGGGCTAATCGTGTGCTTGTTTACCATCTGCTTATCTTCTTGGCTGCAATGCCCGTTCCAATCCAGGGCCCAATTTTTATTAGACTATTTATTTCTTACTTTCGAATTGACATGGAAACTGACTGGCTGCATTTCACACCTGTGTGCCCTCTTCTGGACCCTCTGTTCCAGGCCGCCTGTCTACCTGTCTGCTCCCAGGACGGGGCCACACGGTTTTATTGCTGTAACTGTCTCATTGCTGTAAGGATGCATTTCATTCTCATTAAGGCAAGTCTTCCTTTATTATTCTTTTTGAAATACTCTTAGCTATTTTCAAATATTTGTTGCCAGATGAACGTTAGAATGATTTTGTCAACTTCTCCCCAAATTCAGTCAAGATGTTTGTCTGAAATGATACTTATTAAATAAAGTAATTTGGGGAAAACGCCCCCTCAGACAACTGTCTTCCAACCCGGGAAAAGACGGACATTTCCCTTTAGTAAGATCCTTGCCTGTGTCTGACGGCTCGGGCTAGTTTGTCAGGTGTTTGTATTTCGTCTGTTTTCACATGCTGCGTGACCAGAGTCAGGGATAAAGTCAGAAATGAAAACAGGACGCAGGACACGTTTTGGAGGAGCTCTGGCTCAGTTCCAAAGCAGCCAAGCCGGAGGCGGGGCGGAGACAATGCTGGTCTTTACAACTGTCCTATTTTAGCTATTCGTAAACCCTGCAGCATTAAATCTGAGGATTAGAAAGGCAAACAGCCGCAGGCAGAGCTCAACTCCATCGCTCTCTACAGCCCATAACTCTCCGCAGCGAATGAAACGCTCTCAGTTCAGGCCCACCCGAGGGAGAGCAGGGCCGGCCCGCGGCTTCCGGAGGCGTCCGCGCGGCCACTCCTGCCGGCCAAGGCCCGGACACGGGGCACACCTGGACATGAGAAAGGCCACTTTCTTAGTTTTTAGTCTAAGAATAATCCCACATGAACACTTTTCTTCCTCTTTCGAGAGGAGTGACTTAGCCTGATACACAGAGGGATCCTTGTGAATAAGGATGCGATTCCCCAGCCTGCCTGCCGAGCGCCTGAGCTCGCTGATCACAGGGGTCAATGCCGTTCCCAGATCCAACCCGTCCCCGCATCTAAACTTCTCTTCATTTTGTTTTTGAATTTTTACTTTCATTGGTTTTTTATTCATTTATTTTCACCCATGTTTATTCTTTGGCCTGTGTGGGCCTCCCATCGCAGTGGCCTCTCTCATTGCAGAGCCCCGGCTCTGGGCGCATGCGCTCCCTAGCACTGGCTCGTCCCTGGACACACCGGTCCAGCCACTCCGCGGCACGTGGGATCTTCCCCAGCCAGGGATCGCACCAGTGCCCCTCGTACTGCAAGGCGGACTCTTTACCCACTGGACCACCAGGGCAGCCCCTGCTCTTCATTTTTGAGGAACCCATTTCTATCATCGTATCATCAATAGCTTTGAAGGAAGAAAACAGCTCCTGTGCCTCTGACTTCGCGTCTCTTAGTAAACTTCCGATAACACAGGGGTTCTCAGCGTCCGTGAAGGAGCTCTGTCCCCACGCACTGTGCCCCCTGGGGCTCCCCCATCCCGCAGGATTCAAAGGTTTTGTCACATTAGCGGCTCCACTTCCTTATTGGAAACCAGGATCGCCACAGCTCAAACAAGAAAGAAGCTTCTTCCTCTTTATGCAAAAGTTGAGCTGGCTGGACTGCTCGGCTCCATGAAGCTGGGGCAGAGCTGCGGACCCCTGCCTTCCCGCTCTGCCCTTCAGGCTTCAGAAACGCCCCGTCTGCGCACAGCCCTGGACACCCACAGTGACCTCCTAGCCGCTGGGGGACAGGGAGGTGGACGGGGAGACTGGGTCCCCCTCTTTAGCAGCGAGAAGCAGAGACGGGCCTGCCCCTTCCACATGCACCCCCCGACCCGGGAGCTACCTGTGGTCCCGTGGCAAACCACCCCAAGGCGTGGTTGAAAACAGCAACCGTCTATGGTTCCACAGTTTCTGCAGGTCAGGAGTCTGGGAGTGCCCACCTCTAGGTCTCTCTCGACGCTCTGGTCAGCTGTCAGGTGGGGCCCTGGCCTCGCCCGAAGCTCTGACGCGGTGGAACCCCCTCCCTACTCGTTCTTGGGATGTGAGCCCCACACTGGCATCCAAAGGACAGCCGCATCGCTCAGAGCAAGGAAAAGAGAGGGTCCCCCAGCTGGAAGACACGGTCTGTTAAAACCTGATCTCAGAAATGAACCGGATCTTCCTTTCTGTTCCAGCCAGAGGAAGAGCGCAGGTGGGGCAGCAGCTGAGAGACGACAAAGAGTAAGAAAGACAGAGCCAGGGCTGCCCGGGACGCGGCGGCCTCCGCAGTGGACTCCGCGGCGGCCGCGTCCTGCCGCTGTGGGAATCCGCTGACGTCACCTTTGCTAAGCCGCCGTACGCCCAGCCGAGTTCCCAGCCCACCCGAGAGAGGAGAGGGGCGTGTCCGGGGGGTGAGCGGTGGCCTCGGCCCCGTCAGGTCAGGAGACGCGTCACAGGGAGGTCATCGGGGCGGCCGAGGCCGCGTGGTGCCCAGTCTCCCGCATCCCTGCAGCGGGACAGAGGTGGCGTCTGGCCAACTGCAGGGGGGCCCGGGCGCATCCTCAGACGCAGCCCCAGACGAAGCGGGGCCCCCAGGCTGCATCGGGGGAGGGGCAGGCGCTGACCCCAGGCCTCCGCTCGGAGAGGGACCCCTGTCTGAGTGTGTCTGAGCAGCCAGCTCCCTGGGGGCAGGAAAGCGCAGTGAGCTCCGAGCTCACACAGGAGGGTCTGGAGGACGGGCAACGCGCCAGGCACTCAGCTGCCCGTGCACAGAGCAGCCCTCGGGGCCATGGTGGCTCGGGACTGGCACATGGTGCTAGGGCCGGGCGTCCCGGGCTTGGGCGGCAGACCATTAACTCCCCTGCAGCGAAGAGCCGCTCTGGGCTTCACCTCCGAGTGAACTCGCACCCCACAGCAGGAAAGGTAAGGGCCCAGAAAAGTCTCCAGCCACCGGTCAGCCCAGGCCACCACCTGCCCGGGACTCAGCGCCCTGGCCACCTGCTCTCGGACGGCGCACGCACCTGCAGCGTGAGCAGCCCGGCAGGGAAGCTGCCTGGGAAAGGAAGGTGCACATTTCCCTGTACAGTGGTTTTTCTGAATGCAGATCTTCACTCCTGGCTCCTGGTCCCATATCACTGTGTCTCTCGTGGCTCTTCATAGTTTCATCTCAGCCCCGTGCACGCCCAAGGACCACCTGGTGACAGACGAGGAGTCCCGGCCCCTGAAGGCGACCCCCGAGGGCTTAGCCAAGACGAGCAGGCCCGGCTCAGGATCCCATGGCCGCCTCCCGGGGGGGCCCCTCTGTCCTTTCAGCGACTCTGAAGTCTTCTCCACTGGACGAGGGATAATTCTACGGTTGTAACATGTTGACCTCAAAGCCTCATGCCTTTGCACGATACCGCTTTCCCTCTCATTTACTTATAACCTCGACCGTCACGAGTGGCCAGTTCCCACACTCTGAGGCTTTCAGAGACCAGCTCGCAGAGGCCCTGCTGCCCTCAGCCATGCTCCCAGATATGCTGTCCACATTGGCACCCGCCACAAAGATGGGAGAAAGCAGAGAAAGGGCTCAGGTATACCCACCCGCTCAGGCGGCAGCGTCTGGGGGTCGCAGGCAGGCCGCTTGCACAACGGTGATGGCTTCTCTGTCTGGAGCGAGAGGGGCCCAGGCTCAGGCGTGGGCGCGGCTGGCTTCCCCGGAGTCCCCGGACCTCAGGGCTTGGTGAGCAGACGGCTTCCTCTCCGCGGGTCCTCGCATGACCTTTCCCAGTTCTTGTGCCTTGGTCCTGATTTCCCCAATGCCTAAGGACACAGTCCTACTAGATTAGGCCTCTCTGTCCCCAGGCACAGTCACATGCTGAAATCCTGCCTGTTAGGACTTCGGCATACGAGCTTAGGACGTCGCCATTCAGTCCACAGCGCGCTCTGAATCATGTAGACCCGGGCGTGGTCTCGGCCAAAGTCACTGTCCAGAGCCGACGACACAGCCCACCAGGCCAGGTGGCCAAGGAAACGCCCTGCTGGCTGCCACCTCCACTGGGGTGGTAGGGACAGGGCAGCGGATGGCAAGCCCGTCTGCGGCCGGGCTCGAATGCAAAAATCCTTCACCCCCCCCTGGGCTCACCCTGGCCACCTGCCTCGGAGGCGCGCACCTGCAGCGTGAGCAGCCCGGCAGGGAAGCTGCCTGGGAAAGGAAGGTGCACATTTCCCTGTACAGTGGTTTTTCTGAATGCAGATCTTCACTCCTGGCTCCTGGTCCCATATCACTGTGTCTCTCGTGGCTCTTCATAGTTTCATCTCAGCCCCGTGCACGCCCAAGGACCACCTGGTGACAGACGAGGAGTCCCGGCCCCTGAAGGCGACCCCCGAGGGCTTAGCCAAGACGAGCAGGCCCGGCTCAGGATCCCATGGCCGCCTCCCGGGGGGGCCCCTCTGTCCTTTCAGCGACTCTGAAGTCTTCTCCACTGGACGAGGGATAATTCTACGGTTGTAACATGTTGACCTCAAAGCCTCATGCCTTTGCACGATACCGCTTTCCCTCTCATTTACTTATAACCTCGACCGTCACGAGTGGCCAGTTCCCACACTCTGAGGCTTTCAGAGACCAGCTCGCAGAGGCCCTGCTGCCCTCAGCCATGCTCCCAGATATGCTGTCCACATTGGCACCCGCCACAAAGATGGGAGAAAGCAGAGAAAGGGCTCAGGTATACCCACCCGCTCAGGCGGCAGCGTCTGGGGGTCGCAGGCAGGCCGCTTGCACAACGGTGATGGCTTCTCTGTCTGGAGCGAGAGGGCCGAGGCTCAGGCGTGGGCGCGGCTGGCTTCCCCGGAGTCCCCGGACCTCAGGGCTTGGTGAGCAGACGGCTTCCTCTCCGCGGGTCCTCGCATGACCTTTCCCAGTTCTTGTGCCTTGGTCCTGATTTCCCCAATGCCTAAGGACACAGTCCTACTAGATTAGGCCTCTCTGTCCCCAGGCACAGTCACATGCTGAAATCCTGCCTGTTAGGACTTCGGCATACGAGCTTAGGACGTCGCCATTCAGTCCACAGCGCGCTCTGAATCATGTAGACCCGGGCGTGGTCTCGGCCAAAGTCACTGTCCAGAGCCGACGACACAGCCCACCTAGGCCAGGTGGCCAAGGAAACGCCCCTGCTGGCTGCCACCTCCACTGGGGTGGTAGGGACAGGGGCCGCGGGGATGGCAAGCCCGCTCTGCGGCCGGGCTGCTGGCCTCAGGGACTCCCGCTCCCACTGGCCGCAAACCGTCGTGTTCAAATGGTCCGGAGCAGCGAGTCAAAGGCACAGAGTCTGGAGCGCGTGGGCTCACTGCCGCTTCCTCGCCCGTGTCCCGACGAAGGCCAGACCCCGCTCCCAGGGCCCCGCCTCGCCTGCTGACGCCGCCACCTGCGAGTCCTGCCGCCCCCGGACAAGAGCGGCGCTCCTCTCTGTCGCGTCTGCAGGAGCGAAGCGTGCGCGAAGACAGACCTGGGGGAGCGGAGATGCCACGCAGGGGCCGGGGCGAGAGTGCCCCACATGCCGGCCCTAATCCCCGTCTCTACATCCCGCCCCACAGGAATGGAGAGCCCGACTCTCCAGATGTCTGTGAAACTCTAGCTGGAGCCGGGTCGGCCCCGATGAACCGCAGCTCGGATGCCAGCTGCCGGGGCGCAAAGACGGGGACGCTTGCGCGTGGGCTGACGGCTGACTCCCGGAGAACCAGCCTCAGCACATGCGCGAAGGCCCGTTTCAATGGCTGAGACCGGCCTCCTGACTTCGGTTCACCCTGAGCCCAGGTCGTTAGACAGTCCTATCTGGGCGATGCCCTTCACAGCCACCCCTGGACTGTAACACGGAAGAGAGGGGTGTCCGTCGGAGCCCGTGACCGCGCGCCCCACTGGAGCCTTAATGAGCTCCGAGGGGCTGCTTGCCTCAGGCCTCAGGCTCCCGTGCGGCAGCTTCGTCAAGGGCAGTCGGTCGGATCGCAGGTGGAACTCTCCCACACGCCTCCGGCGGCTTCGGGTCCATGCGAGAGGACGGACGGGTCGTGACTAAACGGAGGCACTTCTGCAAACCCAACACAGGTGTGCCACACCTTCTCCTTCTTGTAAGCAGACGTCAGCAGGAACCCCTAGACTCAGTGTGCAGACGCCGGGGTCTCAGGACGCACACTCCCCCCGGGAAGCCCCTCCCGGCTCAGGAATCCGCCGGGTTCAGCGTCTGAGCGGCCGCACGAGCCCCGTGCTGGGGTGCATCGCCCGCACAGAACCTCCGCCCGCTGACGGTAGGGACAGGGGCCGCGGGGATGGCAAGCCCGCTCTGCGGCCGGGCTGCTGGCCTCAGGGACTCCCGCTCCCACTGGCCGCAAACCGTCGTGTTCAAATGGTCCGGAGCAGCGAGTCAAAGGCACAGAGTCTGGAGCGCGTGGGCTCACTGCCGCTTCCTCGCCCGTGTCCCGACGAAGGCCAGACCCCGCTCCCAGGGCCCCGCCTCGCCTGCTGACGCCGCCACCTGCGAGTCCTGCCGCCCCCGGACAAGAGCGGCGCTCCTCTCTGTCGCGTCTGCAGGAGCGAAGCGTGCGCGAAGACAGACCTGGGGGAGCGGAGATGCCACGCAGGGGCCGGGGCGAGAGTGCCCCACATGCCGGCCCTAATCCCCGTCTCTACATCCCGCCCCACAGGAATGGAGAGCCCGACTCTCCAGATGTCTGTGAAACTCTAGCTGGAGCCGGGTCGGCCCCGATGAACCGCAGCTCGGATGCCAGCTGCCGGGGCGCAAAGACGGGGACGCTTGCGCGTGGGCTGACGGCTGACTCCCGGAGAACCAGCCTCAGCACATGCGCGAAGGCCCGTTTCAATGGCTGAGACCGGCCTCCTGACTTCGGTTCACCCTGAGCCCAGGTCGTTAGACAGTCCTATCTGGGCGATGCCCTTCACAGCCACCCCTGGACTGTAACACGGAAGAGAGGGGTGTCCGTCGGAGCCCGTGACCGCGCGCCCCACTGGAGCCTTAATGAGCTCCGAGGGGCTGCTTGCCTCAGGCCTCAGGCTCCCGTGCGGCAGCTTCGTCAAGGGCAGTCGGTCGGATCGCAGGTGGAACTCTCCCACACGCCTCCGGCGGCTTCGGGTCCATGCGAGAGGACGGACGGGTCGTGACTAAACGGAGGCACTTCTGCAAACCCAACACAGGTGTGCCACACCTTCTCCTTCTTGTAAGCAGACGTCAGCAGGAACCCCTAGACTCAGTGTGCAGACGCCGGGGTCTCAGGACGCACACTCCCTCCCCGGGAAGCCCCTCCCGGCTCAGGAATCCGCCGGGGTTCAGCGTCTGAGCGGCCGCACGAGCCCCCGTGCTGGGGTGCATCGCCCCGCACAGAACCTCCGCCCGCTGACGGCATCGCCCTTGTGTGCATCTCTGGCCCAGGAGCAGTGCTCCTGACTTGTCTTCAGGACGGTAGTTACCGGCAGTCGGAGGCTACACCCGCGCGCACCTGCACCGTCAGGGCAAGGCGGAGGCTCGCCCCGCGTCCAGAGCCGCCCCGGGTCAGCGCTGAGCACTCCGCCCCAGGGCTCGTCGGACGCGGTGGTGCCGCCCAGACTGTAGGCTCCAGCCATCCGTGCGGCGGTCTCTCCCCACCCTCCACCAGCCTCCTTGCCCTCACTCTTGAATGGTCCTAAGTTTGCCACACTCCGAGCTTCCCAGTAAAAATCACGTTCGCTGCTCTGATCCCAAATATTTCCATTACGGAACGGTAACAGAATGACTGCGCCCCAGAAAGCGTCTGGAACAGTGATTCCCGCAGCGCCTGGGCACGCTGGGAGGCTCCTTTCCTGCCTGGAGCCCCCGGGTGAGGAGGGGCTGGGTTTCAGAGAGCCGTGGGTGGAGGAGAGGTGGGGACAGCTTCAAAGGCCTCCTGACTGTGAACAGCCCCCACCAAAAGCCCAGCGAAACGCACCACGAGAAGAACGGTCCTCTGACCCACCCAGAATGACCCTTGTTTTGATTCGCTCACAGCCAGGGGTGGGGACCCGCTCACAAGAGGGAGCTCCTGCCGTGTGGGCAGTTCCACCTGCACCTGAGGAGGGGGATGCTGGGGCGTGCCCGGGGAGGGGCGTGCCCGGGGAGGGGCGTGCCCGGGGAGGGGCGTGCCCGGGGAGGGGCGTGCCCGAGGAGGGGCATGTACGCAGGGGCTGGGGGGCAGCCTCGGAGCGCCGCGTGGCTAGAGGGGCAGCAGGGTCTGGAGACGCTGGTCTGACGCCCGACGAGGCCCAGCCCACACCGCTCTGTGCAAAGCATCGGCACCCCGGGACGGCTCCCCTTTTACAAATGAGGGCATTCCTGAGGAGGCAGTGGCTTCCAAAGGTCGTGCTTACAAACTGGGGCTCATCCTCCACCCAGGGCCCCCGCACAGCGAGGCAGACGTACCTGACTCCACTGAGCCTCCTGAAAACGGCTAGTTCAGTGAGCATTATGTATTATGTGTATTTAACCACCATTTCCGATAAATAAATAGGCAGGGTCGACCCTGGTCCAGTGGTAGAGAAACATCTGCCCGCCAGTGCCGGGGATGTGGGTTTGGTCTCGGTCCAGGAGAATTCTACGGCCATGGGCAGCTGAGCCGGTGCACGGCAGCTCCTGAGCCCGCGCACCCCAGAGCCTCTGCTCCACAGCCAGAGGGAAGCCTGCGCGTCACAACTAGAGAGTCACCCTCGCTGGCCGCGACTAGAGAAAGCCCAAGTACAGCCACAAAGACCCAGCACAGCCAAAAATAAATTAAAAATGAACACAGGCCCCGCAGGCCCTGCCTCCAGGCCCCCTGAGTGGCTCCTGTCCCCTACGCCCCCATCACCACGCCTCCCCCTCCACCCAGCCCTGCCCGGTCCACCCGCCAGACCCGAGTCCAGACCTGACACGGGGTCCCCCAGACTCTCCCGCTGGGGACGAGAACGGTGCCGCTGCTCCGGGCGACGGCGCCCGGCCCCGACGCGAGGCCTCCACTGGCCACGGGGCGCAGGGCGGCCCCTCCTCAGCACCTACCCCGGAGGCTCGGGGCCAGTCCACCCCAAAGCTGCCCCCAAACGCCCTGGGGAGCTTCACCCGAGCATCCTCTGCAGGGCGGACGGCCGGGCTGTGGGCTGTCCACACAGAGGAACGTGCTCGGCAGGGAAGGACTGGGCGTGGAGACACACGGCTCGAGGCAGGATCGCCGACTTTGTGCCGCAAGGAAAAAGCCGCCCAGGAGACGACGCTGCGAGGTGCGTGATTCCAGCCGTGCGACACGAAGGCGCTGGCAGGCTTCCCGAGACGGAGGAGAAACCCGCGGCTTCCTGGGAGCAGGGACGGAGCGGGAGGGGACCCTGAAGAGGGCAGGACGGGTAGCCAGGACAGCGCGCCCGGGGCAGACACGCAAGCCTGCACGGGGCTAGGACGCACAGGCTTACACACGCACGCACGCACCCACACGCCTGCAGGTGCGCGCCAGGGCGTCTGCTTAATCCAGGAGAGAGTGGGGCTGCTGTCGCGGCTGCGGCACCTGCCGGGACCGCAGTCACGGGGATGGGAGGAGGCCTCAGGACTCCTCCCATTGCCTGTGGGTCTCTAATTACTTCATGGGAAAATGTTGAATATTTTTCTGAAAAAAAAAAAAAAATCTGGAAGCTAATTGCTGGATACTTAAGAATCTACAGCGCATCCCCGGATCCTCTGGGTCAACGGCGTCGCCTGAGGGAGGCCCCCCCTCCAGGACTCCAGCCCCGCGGGAGCGCCACCAGCCCCGGCTGCCGCTGCGGCCCGCAGTGCCCTCTGGAGCCGCCCGGCCTCCCCCGCCGGAGCGGGCACTCGCCACCCCGGCCTCCACGCCGACAGCTGTCGTGGGGACGAGCCGGCCTCGGGAGCCGGGACCGAGGAGGCGCGAGGCCTGCGGATGTGCGTGTGCACGTGTGCGCTTACGTGTGCTGAGGGTGCAAGCACGCATGCTGGGCGCGTGTGAAGGCGTGCTGCGGCCGGGAGGGCGGGCAAGCGCTGGCCGAGGGGGAGCTACCAGCTCCCTGTCTTCCCAGAGCTGGCCCCAGGCGCACGGCGGCGCTGCCGACACGGATCCAGGGGTCCCAGTTCGGCCCCCGGGGCTGCCCGGGCTAGCTCCAGAGCCACGGGAGGTCCACTCACCTGCGATCCCCAAGAGGCCTGGAACACGGGAGTGGAAGCCTGGTCCTTCGAAAACCCTCACCTGGCGCGTGACCTCCAGGTACCTGGTGTCCCATGTCTTGAAGTGGCTTTCCCCTGAAGCCCTTCAAAAGGCTACGTGGCCCCCTTAGCGTTCACAACTCAGAAGACGGAGCTACTTCCTTTCCTCTAACTGTGCAACGACACATCCGCCAAAGCAAATACAAAGAACGCGGTTAGGCAAAATTGAGAGGAGCTTCGGTGAGATGGAGACTTGAAATCAGTTAAATAGCTTAAGTATGGGTTTGGCTGAATTGTGGAAGAAATGCCAAATCACATCTGACTTTGACCAGGACAGCGCCCGGGGCAGACACGCAAGCCTGCACGGGCCTAGGACGCACAGGCTGACACACGAACGAACGCACCCACCCCCTGCAGGTGCGCGCCAGGGCGCTGCTTAATCCAGGAGAGTGGGGCTGCTGTGCGGCTGCGGCACCTGCCGGGACCGCAGTCACGGGGATGGGAGGAGGCCTCAGGACCCCTCCCATTGCCTGTGGGTCTCTAATTACTTCATGGGAAAATGTTGAATATTTTTCTGAAAAAAAAAAAAAAATCTGGAAGCTAATTGCTGGATACTTAAGAATCTACAGCGCATCCCCGGATCCTCTGGGTCAACGGCGTCGCCTGAGGGAGGCCCCCCCTCCAGGACTCCAGCCCCGCGGGAGCGCCACCAGCCCCGGCTGCCGCTGCGGCCCGCAGTGCCCTCTGGAGCCGCCCGGCCTCCCCCGCCGGAGCGGGCACTCGCCACCCCGGCCTCCACGCCGACAGCTGTCGTGGGGACGAGCCGGCCTCGGGAGCCGGGACCGAGGAGGCGCGAGGCCTGCGGATGTGCGTGTGCACGTGTGCGCTTACGTGTGCTGAGGGTGCAAGCACGCATGCTGGGCGCGTGTGAAGGCGTGCTCGTGCGCGGGGAGGGCGGGCAAGCGCTGGCCGAGGGGGAGCTACCAGCTCCCTGTCTTCCCAGAGCTGGCCCCAGGCGCACGGCGGCGCTGCCGACACGGATCCAGGGGTCCCAGTTCGGCCCCCGGGGCTGCCCGGGCTAGCTCCAGAGCCACGGGAGGTCCACTCACCTGCGATCCCCAAGAGGCCTGGAACACGGGAGTGGAAGCCTGGTCCTTCGAAAACCCTCACCTGGCGCGTGACCTCCAGGTACCTGGTGTCCCATGTCTTGAAGTGGCTTTCCCCTGAAGCCCTTCAAAAGGCTACGTGGCCCCCTTAGCGTTCACAACTCAGAAGACGGAGCTACTTCCTTTCCTCTAACTGTGCAACGACACATCCGCCAAAGCAAATACAAAGAACGCGGTTAGGCAAAATTGAGAGGAGCTTCGGTGAGATGGAGACTTGAAATCAGTTAAATAGCTTAAGTATGGGTTTGGCTGAATTGTGGAAGAAATGCCAAATCACATCTGACTTTGATACATAATGTACGACATCGTAGAAGGGCTGGTTTAGGGAAGTTTTGTACCAGATGGCTCTTAAACTAGGGTTTTAATCCTCTTAAGCAGACTTAGTAAATGTAGATCCAGGGCAGGCTAACCTCTGCCGGCTAACATTTTATCCTTGATTTTAGCCGGGGGCGTCTGCCTTCCAGCACCGAGGGCCGTGTGTTGCCGGGGAGGGGGTGTGTGTGTGTGTAAGAGAGAGAGAGAGAGAGTACTAGTTACAGTCAGCACCTTAGAGTAAGCAAAAGGACACACCCGACTCCCCTCACCAAGGACTCCGCTGGACAGCTGCAAAAGTGCAAGCCCAAGGTGAACAGACAAAATTCAGAGATTTTCAAGTAGATTTCCCCGCTCAAATGTTCTGTTCTTTCCCTGCTTCTTCAAGCCTCCTCTTCCTTGGAGCTCAATGAATGTTTTGACTTTCCAAGTTTTATTTTGCTTTTCAGCTTTTATGAAACCCGGCATCGGCTTTCAAAGGCCGGTTGTGGCCACCGTGACTTGGGTTTGCCCGATTCTCCATCTGGAGGGAAATAAGATAAATGCGCGATCGCACGGGGGCCCCCTGTCCACCGCAGCAGGGGTCACTTAACTGCATGGAGGTGCAGGCATGATCTTTTGGGAGAATGTTTGGAATCAAACACATCTGCTTGAATTTATTGAGAACACAGAGGTTCCAAGCCCTAAGTAAAATGGAAAAGCGATTTTGTATGATTTCCCAAGCAAGTAAAATGGCCCGAACCACGGAGGTCTCTGATCCCTGGCACGGCCACAGGGATCCTCCACCTTCCTGGGAGCTGTTTTCAGACCAACTGTGTCTTTAATCTTCCTCCTTGTGTTCCCTTCGGGGCACTTGCAGGGCCGCAAGACTCTGATTCAACCTAAGTCGACTGCAAGTGCGTGCCTCCCAATTTGTTTTTTAAATTACGTTTTAGACCCCTAGGCCCAAAGAGAAAACACCTGGAAAACAGGCACGTCTTAGAAATTCATTGAGCAGCTTTAAAAATAATTCAAATGAGCTTCATTCCTGAGCTGAGACAGCGTGTGCTGGTGCTAAGTCTCAAAAGTACGTTCCAGCAGTCCAGAGAGCAGGGACGTGGCGGTGATATGTCACACATGTGAGAGAAACTTTGAACAACAACTGGTTGTCCCTTTCTGCTTTTAGGAAAGACCTCAGAAATCAGTCCAGGCAGGCTAACCTGCTAACATTTTATCCTTGATTTTAGCCGGGGGCGTCTGCCTTCCAGCACCGAGGGCCGAGTGTTGCCGGGGAGGGGGTGCGTGTGTGTGTAAGAGAGAGAGAGAGAGAGTACTAGTTACAGTCAGCACCTTAGAGTAAGCAAAAGGACACACCCGACTCCCCTCACCAAGGACTCCGCTGGACAGCTGCAAAAGTGCAAGCCCAAGGTGAACAGACAAAATTCAGAGATTTTCAAGTAGATTTCCCCGCTCAAATGTTCTGTTCTTTCCCTGCTTCTTCAAGCCTCCTCTTCCTTGGAGCTCAATGAATGTTTTGACTTTCCAAGTTTTATTTTGCTTTTCAGCTTTTATGAAACCCGGCATCGGCTTTCAAAGGCCGGTTGTGGCCACCGTGACTTGGGTTTGCCCGATTCTCCATCTGGAGGGAAATAAGATAAATGCGCGATCGCACGGGGGCCCCCTGTCCACCGCAGCAGGGGTCACTTAACTGCATGGAGGTGCAGGCATGATCTTTTGGGAGAATGTTTGGAATCAAACACATCTGCTTGAATTTATTGAGAACACAGAGGTTCCAAGCCCTAAGTAAAATGGAAAAGCGATTTTGTATGATTTCCCAAGCAAGTAAAATGGCCCGAACCACGGAGGTCTCTGATCCCTGGCACGGCCACAGGGATCCTCCACCTTCCTGGGAGCTGTTTTCAGACCAACTGTGTCTTTAATCTTCCTCCTTGTGTTCCCTTCGGGGCACTTGCAGGGCCGCAAGACTCTGATTCAACCTAAGTCGACTGCAAGTGCGTGCCTCCCAATTTGTTTTTTAAATTACGTTTTAGACCCCTAGGCCCAAAGAGAAAACACCTGGAAAACAGGCACGTCTTAGAAATTCATTGAGCAGCTTTAAAAATAATTCAAATGAGCTTCATTCCTGAGCTGAGACAGCGTGTGCTGGTGCTAAGTCTCAAAAGTACGTTCCAGCAGTCCAGAGAGCAGGGACGTGGCGGTGATATGTCACACATGTGAGAGAAACTTTGAACAACAACTGGTTGTCCCTTTCTGCTTTTAGGAAAGACCTCAGAAATCAGACTAGACTAGCTAATGGCGACTTTATGAGAGAAATTCACAATAAAATAGGAAGTGGCTTTCCATGGAATCTTTCTAAAAGGCACACATGATAAGCTCCGGCTCCATTTGCTCAGGACCAGAGTCACCAGGAAAATACAGAGGCTTCAACTATGAAACCCAAGTCTCTGCCAGCGTGAGGCAGGCCAGCCTTCACCCTGCTGGCTGCTGCGCTCCAGGCGACGGCCGGGTGCTCAGGATGAGGCCGAACGGCTCCTCATGTCACGAAGGCGCCCGTCTGTCCTGAGGTCCCTCCTGGCGTTGCTCTCAGCCTGTTCACAGCTAAAATCTCACCCTCTTCCTTTGCCTTCCAAGTAACAGAAGAGCATTAAAAGTAAACTGTGAAAAAAAGGGCTTCAGAGATAGAGGGAATCTCGTCACCCCAAGAACAAGAAATACAGTCAAGCCCCAAGAGGGAAGACAGCCAGGAAGTGGAGATCACGCAGAGCCAGGGCGGCACGGGCCCCGCGCCCCAGCCCCGCTGGTCCCCCTGGAGACCCATGAGTCGCTCATCTCCACTCCGCTTCACCCTCTCTCTCTCTCTCTCTGCCATTTTTCTCTGCTTCTCAGCAATGGGGCAGAAGACGGCCACTCCTTTGTTCCCGAAATTTTGTGTTCTCCCAGTTCAAGTTCTGAGTTTGCTCAGTGTCTCCAGTTTCAATTCCACAACCCTAGCAGAGAACGTCTTATTGATACAGGCCAGCTGCGAGTTGAATACAACAGATGCATCTCCTGGGGCCACGTCCTGGCCTCACAGGTGGTATCATGGGCTGGCTGGGGTACTGACTAGTCGTCAGACCTTGATCCAGTGACCCGCATCTGGGTCTTAGAATTCATTGAGCAGCTTTAAAAATAATGCAAATGAGCTTCATTCCTGAGCTGAGACAGCGTGTGCTGGTGCTAAGTCTCAAAAGTACGTTCCAGCAGTCCAGAGAGCAGGGACGTGGCGGTGATATGTCACACATGTGAGAGAAACTTTGAACAACAACTGGTTGTCCCTTTCTGCTTTTAGGAAAGACCTCAGAAATCAGACTAGACTAGCTAATGGCGACTTTATGAGAGAAATTCACAATAAAATAGGAAGTGGCTTTCCATGGAATCTTTCTAAAAGGCACACATGATAAGCTCCGGCTCCATTTGCTCAGGACCAGAGTCACCAGGAAAATACAGAGGCTTCAACTATGAAACCCAAGTCTCTGCCAGCGTGAGGCAGGCCAGCCTTCACCCTGCTGGCTGCTGCGCTCCAGGCGACGGCCGGGTGCTCAGGATGAGGCCGAACGGCTCCTCATGTCACGAAGGCGCCCGTCTGTCCTGAGGTCCCTCCTGGCGTTGCTCTCAGCCTGTTCACAGCTAAAATCTCACCCTCTTCCTTTGCCTTCCAAGTAACAGAAGAGCATTAAAAGTAAACTGTGAAAAATAGGGCTTCAGAGATAGAGGGAATCTCGTCACCCCCAAGAACAAGAAATACAGTCAAGCCCCAAGAGGGAAGACAGCCAGGAAGTGGAGATCACGCAGAGCCAGGGCGGCACGGGCCCCCGCGCCCCCAGCCCCGCTGGTCCCCCTGGAGACCCATGAGTCGCTCATCTCCACTCCGCTTCACCCTCTCTCTCTCTCTCTCTCTCTGCCATTTTTCTCTGCTTCTCAGCAATGGGGCAGAAGACGGCCACTCCTTTGTTCCCGAAATTTTGTGTTCTCCCAGTTCAAGTTCTGAGTTTGCTCAGTGTCTCCAGTTTCAATTCCACAACCCTAGCAGAGAACGTCTTATTGATACAGGCCAGCTGCGAGTTGAATACAACAGATGCATCTCCTGGGGCCACGTCCTGGCCTCACAGGTGGTATCATGGGCTGGCTGGGGTACTGACTAGTCGTCAGACCTTGATCCAGTGACCCGCATCTGGGTCTGTAAAATAGGTTCAATAAAAGTACTCTGTAATGACCTAAATAAGAAAAGAATCTTTTAAAAAGAGGGGCCATATGCATGTGCGTGGGCTTCCCTGGTGGCTCTGTGGGTAAAGAATCTGCCTGCGATGCAGGACGCACGGGTGCAGTCCCCAGATCAGGAAGACCCCTGGGATGAGGACACGCCAGTATTCTTCCCTGGAGAAATTCACAGAGGCTCCTGTCAGGCTACATTTCCATGGGATTGCAAGAGCCAGACACAACTGGGCACACTCACACACGCGTGTAACAGAGACACTTTGCTGCACACCTGAAGCTGACACGACGTTGTGCATTAACTAGGTGTGCACACTCAGAGCTCCTTGGCTATACTCCAGTAAACACGAACAAACAAAAATAACAATTCCTTTCCCAGAGTTGCTGTGAGGATCACATGAGATGATGCAGGTAAGAAATCATGTCTGGGCACAGACTATGCCCTGATAAGATGTTCCTAATCCTACCACTCCAAGGTTACTTTGAGTCCAGCCGCTGGCAGTTGCCTGAGCTTGTGTTCTCAAGGAAGCGTTGAATGTGAGCATTGAGTCCCAGTTACACTGGTTCAGATCCCGAAAACCCACCAGCCCGTCCATGTCGGTGCTCTGTCCAGTGCAGGGTCCCGTCCACACACCCGTATCGTGTTACAGCCCTAACACGACCTCAAAACTCTCCTCCAGGGCTTCCCTGGTGATCCAGCGGGTAAGGACACCGCCTTACAGGGCAAGGGGCGCCGGTTCGAGCCCTGGCCTGGGAAGATCCCACGTGCCGTGGAGTGGCTGGACCCATGTGTCCAATCACCGAGCAGGAGCTCTGGAGCGCATGCGCCCAGAGCCAGCGCTCTGCGACAACGGACGCCACCGCGATGGGAGGCCCGCAGGAGCCAAAAAACAAAGACGGATGAAAATAAAGAAATGAAAGACCAATAGAAGTGGCCCGCCCGCCCCCTCCCTCTCCACCCCCCCAAAAATAAATAAATAAATAAATGTTTATATATATATATATATACATATAAAATAAAATAAAACTGTCCTCCAAGGAACCTTCTTGAAAGTTTCCAGAAAACTGATTCGCCAGCACTCGTCCACTCGGGTCCTGAGCTGAGGCCTCCTCGCTGTTGACGACTGTGGCCCGAGGAGGTGACGGCATCACCGGCGTGGGGACGCTCAGGAAGAACCCTGCCTCGTCGGACATGATAGCCATCCACGTGCCCCAGGTCCGGCGCGCCTCCCTCCCCAGGCACCCGTCCCTCTCATCCAGGCCCATCGGCCCCGGCTGGCCGCACTGGGGTGCCGGGCGTTCACGCCACGTGGACGGATGCACACGGTGACTGAGGTGCCCGCTGTGGAGGTGTCTGTCCAGCAGGGGGTCCGTCTACCACTGACGCACTGGTGCCCGTTGGTAAGGTACCCAGCGTCCTTGAGCTTCAGCAACGTCTGCAAAACAACACCGCCGCCTTTAGAGACGTGGAGAAGGGTCACCGAGCGGACGCAGCTTGAGCGTAGAGATTTCTCATTTCTAGAAATGGCAAAGCAGTTTACACCAGACAAACCTGCCGCCTGCAGCAATGATGAGCTTCGGACCCGAGGTAGGACACGGCGTTCCGAGGCATCGGGGGCAGAAACTGGAGGAGATTCAACTTCTGGAGGAAAAGCCCGGGGCGGAGGGAAGAGCCACATTTGTCCCGTCTGTCCCCTCAGGCGCCTCTCCGCAGCCCGGGGGGCTGGAGACCAAGCGAGCGCCAGCAGTCACGGGGCGGACCTGGCGGGGGCCCGCGCTGGGGCGGCCCAGGGACGGGCTCGAGAGGAGGGGAGAGCCCAGGAAGCAGAGAGTCACAGAGGGCACGGGTTGCCTGCCAGCAGTTTCCATTTTCATTTTTCAGAAGATTATAAGCTGCCTGGAGTGTCTACACCCCTCCACCCACAGCGCCCCGAACACAACAGTGACTGCTTCCTATGAGAAGAACTGGGGCGACATGACCCAGCCAACAGGCAGATTCACTCACGACCCCATTCACTAAGTAACAGATCCGTTAGAACAGGGCCCGGGGAAAGATACACATATGAAGAGTTAGAGGATTTTAGGAGAGAAACAAAAATTCAAAATAAATAAATATATCTCCTAGAATTGAATAGTCAGTGTCTGAAATTTGAAAAACACCTGCATGATGTGGAATATTCCACGATCACTGACCTTGAAAACAGATAGTTCAGCAGAAATTGTCCAAAATGAAAAACTGGAGAAAAGAATAATAAAAATAACCACAACAGCGAGAGCCCTGTGCAGAGCTGAGGCTGCACGTGAGGCGGCTGCGGCTGCGTGCTCTTGGGCCGCCTGGAGACTGCTCCGGCCCGTGCGCGCGCGTGCGCAGCCCCCCAGCCGTGTAGAGGCCCTGCAACCCCATAACGAGGCTCCCGTCCGTGGGGCTCTCGGGGCAGAGCACTGGAGCGGTGGCCAAGCCCTCCTCCAGGGGACCTTCTGGCCCCAGGGACGGAGCCCACACCTCCTTTCCCCGGGCCCTCTCTGCCGCTGAGCCGCCGGGACGCCGTTTAGAGTCCCGGCAGCACAGAAAGGAGGAAGTGGGGCAGACAAAAAGATGCGAAAAATGGTTGGCCAAAATGGTTCTTAATTTGATTAAAAACATGAGTCTCCAGGTATTTCAGATGATTAAGTCTTAAGAGGGATGAACAAATAAAACCACACTTTCACATCTCATCCTCAAGTTGTTAAAAACTAGTAAGAGAAAACTGTAAAATAACCAGAGATAAAGCCACTAATACTGCTGCCTTCTCATCAGCAACACTAGGGGCCACAATCAATGGGAACAACAGGGCTTCCCTGGTGGTCCAGGGGGTAAAGAGTCCACCCTGCAGTGCAAGAGGCGCCGGTTCGATCCCTGGCCTGAGAGGACCCCACGTGCCGCGGAGCAGCTGGACTGGTGTGTCCAATTACGAGCCAGTGCTCCGGAGCACATGTGCCCAGAGCCGGTGCTCTGCGGCGACAGAGGCCACCGCGATGGGAGGCCCACACAGGCCAAAGAACACAGATGGAAGAAAATAAATAAATGAAAGACCAACAGAAGTGGCCAAAATTAAAAAAAAAAAGGGGGAATGACATCTTCAACGTGCTGAAAGAAAAACATAAATTCTAAAGTCTCAAACCCATGAAAACAATTTCTAAAATGAAGGCAAAACAAAGCCTTCACACCCTGGGCACGAGAGTGCCGTGGTGCACGCACATTTCAGGGAAATCCCATGGCTGGTCGTGTGGTCGAGGAGTAGGGACTGAGGTTGGTCAGGAGACCCTCCCTGTAGGTGGGTCAGAAAGGCGGGAGTGGACGTGCAGGACGGCCTGCGGCAGGGAAGGGCGCCTGCGGGCGGGAGAGGCTGGTGGCCCGCGGCCGCCCACGTAGAAGCAAGGGCTTCACGAAAGAAGAGCGGCTTTGATTTTAGTTTTATTCTAATGCGATGGACTGAAGGCACTGGGTCCTGCTTGATTTCATTTTCAAGGATAAAGAAAAGTGACATTTCCTTCCTAACTGTATTTGTATTGTTAGACTGATCTTTTTTATTGGAATGTAATTGCCTTCCAGCGCTGTGCTAGACTCTGCTCGGCAGCAGCGGGAATCAGCCCGACGCGCACACACAGCCCCTCCCTCTAGAGCCGCCTTCCCACCCCAGCCCGCCCGCCCTGGCCCTCACAGAGCCCTGCTCCGAGCTCCCCCGCGGGCCGCGGTCTGCCCCCTGGTGGCGTGGGCCCGGCAGTGCTGCGCTCGGTTCCTCCACCCACCCTGCCCCGCTGCGTCCACAAGTCCATTCTCTGCGTCTGTGGCTCTACTCCTTCCCTGCAAGTGGGTTCATCTGCGCTACTTTTCTAGACTCCGTATATATAAATATGTATTACTACACGATACTCGTTTTCCTCTTTGACTGCACACTGCATGACAGGCTTGGGATACGACGGAATATTCCTCGCCATCAGAAGGAAAGAGTCAGTTGAAGAGATGTGGGCGAATCGAGGCTCACTCTTGTTACAAACATAAACAGACCTGGCCCCTCTGCTCGCGGGAGCCCCTCCGTGTCTGCACCACTCTCAGCCCGCCTCCCCAGGAAGGGAGCGGGGTGGGAGGGAGGAAGACACCTTTCCCCTGATGACACTGAATCAATTTTTTTTGGAAGCTGAGATTTTAGAGATCTGCTTTCCCAGGCGCTCCAGGTGCCTCATCACGGGGTCTGGCTGACGAACGTCTCCCCGTGTCGCAGAGCGCCTTAGGTCCCTGGGCTGCGGTAACAAGACATGCAGACGTGGCTTCAGCAACAGCATCGCACTTCTCAAGGCTCTGAAGGCTGTGGGCAGAGCCGATTCCGGCCGAGCCGCCCTCCTGGGCCGGCGGACGCCGTCTGCTCCCCGTGTGGGTGTCTCTGTCCCCATCTTGTCTTCTGAGGCCACGAGTCCTGCTGCATGAAGATACACCCTGAAGGCCTCGCTTCAGCTTGCTCACCTCTGTGAAGACCCTTCGCCAAATAGAGTCACGGACGAGGCCCTGCGTGTTAGGCCTTCAGCCTATGGGAGGCGGGGTGGGGGTCCCCTAGAGCACACAGGGCAGGCAGCTCGGCAGGACCCTGAGAGGCCCGCCGTCCATGTGAGATGGAGCCCACCCCGGCGGTCACGCCAGCTCGGCCTTTCAAGGGCAAGGCTCCCGACCGTACTCTGCAGCCGTCAGCGCAGCCGAGGGGCCTCTGCAACACTCCCGGCGTACTAGAGACGGAGCTCTCTGGTTTCCCCAGTGAGACCCCTGTGGCTCGGGGGCCGATCTTATCAAAAGGCTGTGTCAGCACAAAGCCTCCCGGATCCGCGCGGGGGTCTGGAGGAAGCCCCACCGTGTCAAGAAGCTGGGCTACAGCCCCTCTTTTGGTTCCAGGATGATACCCAACACCCTTTATAGTCTTGTTTTGCAGCTTAAATTGTATACTCCCCAAGCCCCCGGCTGCATAAATACATCGGATTAGGGGGGGACCGTGGGCAGGGCCGGCTCTGGGCTGTGAAATTCTATATGGCTTTGTGACGGAATATTCCTCGCCATCAGAAGGAAAGAGTCAGTTGAAGAGATGTGGGCGAATCGAGGCTCACTCTTGTTACAAACATAAACAGACCTGGCCCCTCTGCTCGCGGGAGCCCCTCCGTGTCTGCACCACTCTCAGCCCGCCTCCCCAGGAAGGGAGCGGGGTGGGAGGGAGGAAGACACCTTTCCCCTGATGACACTGAATCAATTTTTTTTGGAAGCTGAGATTTTAGAGATCTGCTTTCCCAGGCGCTCCAGGTGCCTCATCACGGGGTCTGGCTGACGAACGTCTCCCCGTGTCGCAGAGCGCCTTAGGTCCCTGGGCTGCGGTAACAAGACATGCAGACGTGGCTTCAGCAACAGCATCGCACTTCTCAAGGCTCTGAAGGCTGTGGGCAGAGCCGATTCCGGCCGAGCCGCCCTCCTGGGCCGGCGGACGCCGTCTGCTCCCCGTGTGGGTGTCTCTGTCCCCATCTTGTCTTCTGAGGCCACGAGTCCTGCTGCATGAAGATACACCCTGAAGGCCTCGCTTCAGCTTGCTCACCTCTGTGAAGACCCTTCGCCAAATAGAGTCACGGACGAGGCCCTGCGTGTTAGGCCTTCAGCCTATGGGAGGCGGGGTGGGGGTCCCCTAGAGCACACAGGGCAGGCAGCTCGGCAGGACCCTGAGAGGCCCGCCGTCCATGTGAGATGGAGCCCACCCCGGCGGTCACGCCAGCTCGGCCTTTCAAGGGCAAGGCTCCCGACCGTACTCTGCAGCCGTCAGCGCAGCCGAGGGGCCTCTGCAACACTCCCGGCGTACTAGAGACGGAGCTCTCTGGTTTCCCCAGTGAGACCCCTGTGGCTCGGGGGCCGATCTTATCAAAAGGCTGTGTCAGCACAAAGCCTCCCGGATCCGCGCGGGGGTCTGGAGGAAGCCCCACCGTGTCAAGAAGCTGGGCTACAGCCCCTCTTTTGGTTCCAGGATGATACCCAACACCCTTTATAGTCTTGTTTTGCAGCTTAAATTGTATACTCCCCAAGCCCCCGGCTGCATAAATACATCGGATTAGGGGTGGGGTGTGCACCGTGGGGCAGGGCCGGCTCTGGGCTGTGAAATTCTATATGGCTTTGTCGGGGACCTAGACCGTTGTTCTTGCCCCAGATGACAGCTTGACTCTCACATCGAGCTTTTAGTCTGATAGAGGGCCAGAGCGCGCAGACCCAGGAATCCGAGAGGATCCGTTTCCCAGGCCGCCCGGGTGCCGTCCGTGACCCGCGGAGGCGGAAGGGGCCGGGCCGCAGCGCCTGGGGGCCTCCCCGGGAGGCAGGCGTCGCTTTCAAGCGCGCCGTGATGTGGAAATAGGAGAGAGCCTCGAAACCCCTGATGGGCTCGCGTGGACATCGCAGGGGGCGTCTGCCCAGGTGCTCTCGGCCGCGGCGCCCCACAGGCCGGGGAGGGGACCGCGCGGGCGCGTCCGCCAGAGAGGGTCCGAGCCATCGGCCGCAAGCACAGGCCCTCCAGGAAGCAGGAAGGACGTCCTCCCGGTGACCGCAGGCCTGCGCCTCCGCGGGGTCCCCGCGGGCGAATTTCTGTGAATTAAGATGGGCCCTTGCAGGAGGGACAGAGAGCTGCTCTGGTCGAGAGCCAAGACGGAGGAAGCGCCTTTGTTTGCAGGGGAGGGGCGCGGGGCGCCTGCCGGCGGGCTCGGCCTCGGGTGGGGAGGGACAGAGGGGCAGAGAGCGGGGACCTCAGCCCCTCTGGTCACAAGCCTTCCCGCGGGGACCAGCCCTGCCCACAGGCAGCCGCAGGCTCCGCTTCTCTGCCGGTTACTGGACGTGGGCTCCCGGGCAGGAGGCGCCACGGGCTCCTGCCCTTCCCCACGGCCTGTGGCCAGGACTGCGAAGCGTGGCTCCCGCCGCTGTGCGTTCTGAGGCTGCGGTTGAGCTCCCGGAGCACGGCCGCTGGGGAAGGGCGCTGCCTGCCCGCGTCTCCCCGATGGGCCCTGGGGGCACCCTGCCGGCCAGGCCTCACACGCAGGCCCAGAGGCTCTGGCCGCTCTCCCAGGGCGCCACGGCAGGACTGGAATCCCAGGGTGGACGGCTGCGGTGGCGCGTGGCGGCCCCGGCGGTCCATTCCCTGTGACAAAGCACAGGACGCTCACCCGCCAACGCCCACCCTTCCTGTTCCAGAGATGAAGGGTGGTTTCCCAGAGAAACGCTCAGGGAACGCCTCGCGGAGAGACCGTGGCTGCCGACGTTCGCACCGTCGGCGTCCACACGGCCTCCTCCCTGGTGACCACAGCAACGGGGCATCTGGTGTTTGCTGGATGAAGGAAGGACGAGAAATGCACATGGATGTAAATCTCTGCTTCTTGGAGTTCATTTCTCTACGCGTGTTGACAACCCTGGTGGCTATTAACTATCGAAACCTGAATCATCTTATAAAATGGTGATAAAATAGACCTGCATGTTAGGATTGGCTCCAGGACCCAATCTACAAGAATGGGGCTTTCTAAACTAAGGGTGTCGTCCGTCCGTGGTCCATGAGGTCTGTTCAGTGGGCTGTGATCAGCCTAGAGTAGAAAAAGAAGGAGCGTAAGAGAAAACGCCGTGGGAGTGTCAGGGAACATCAGGGTGGGGAGCACTGTTCTGTGAGAGCTTTTCCTGTTCCGCACGTGGGCGAGTGCTGTCTGGGAATACGTCTTGCTGCCGTGCACGGGGCACAGGGGGCTGACGGGCCCCTGCCCGTGGGGGTGGCTGACGCTGCAGTGGGTTCACCCCTGATGAAGCAGAGGAGGGTCTCCAGGCCAGAGAAGCGGCTACGGCTGCATTTGCAGCCCCCGCTGGGTGGTGCTTGTTTTATCTCGTTACCAAGGTTTCGCCTAAGGAACAAGTTTCTGAGTGAAAACCCCAGAGCCACGCAAGCCTGATGTTTGCTATTTGAGGGCAGGGAAGCCACAGTCAGGGAGGCACTGGCCTCTTCTCGCGGGACACATAAACGCGCGCCCAGAACCTTTCAGAAGGAGCTGCAGGCGGGTCCGTACAGGAAGTCCTGGATCCAAAGCCTGATTTTAGGAGCAAATCTGAGGCTTGGCGTTCCAGACTCACGGGCTCTCAGAGTGAATGAACCTGAGGCCAGGGGCCCAGCCGGCCACCCCGGGGTCCTGGGTCCACCCAGTGGCGGGCTCCAGTAGCCCCGACAGGTCACGTCAGAGCCCGGAGAGCGGGAGGCTGTTCTCCGGGTGTGCGGACCTCCCGCCAGCATCGCTGGGCCCACCTGAGGGCCCGCAGGTGCTCAGTGGCTGCTCTAAGGAGGATGGACTCGTCAGCACCCGGTGCAATGGGTCAGCACCCCGTCCTGCTCAGGGGCCGCGGGCAATTCCCCGCCCACCCTGCAGCCTGAAGGGCATCAGGTCACCCCCTGCTCTAAGTCGAGCACCCAGATATTCTGACAGGGATGGGTTCGGGGACCTGGGACCCCGGGGTTGGGCACGTGGGACCTCCTGAGCCGGAGGGTACCAGATGGCACAACCCGCCTGGAATCCGGTTCCTGTCCCTCACTCGCGCACAAGCACAAAACGCTGCCGGGACCACCCCTTCCGGGCCCGTGGGATCAGGCTGCGGGGCTCTCCTGTCCCTGGGCTTGTGCCCGGGGGCCGTCAGGCTGAACAGGCACGCTCCAGTTCACATTGCAGTGGCCGCCGCGCTGCCAAAGCCCACTCACACCCGCCTTCTCGCCCTCACCTGACCCCTCGGTTCCCTGGGACTTGGCCGAACAGACGTGCCGCTCCTGCAACACAGGCCGCTGGGCCTGGCGCGGGGTGGCCGGCGTGGCCCTCACGCCCCACCCTCGAGCAGCGGTGCCTCACGCTTCCTCGAGTCGGGGGCGCTGCGCCCCCGCCGCCCCCTCCCAGGGCCCAGAGTAGTCACAGCCCACCCGCCTGTGATGCAGCCTCTGCAGAAAGCAGGGCCTCGTCCGGCAGGCCCGGAGGCACCTGCAGATCGCCCGGCTCCAGGCGCTCCTCAGGACTCTCCAGGGACCAGGGAGCTGGGACACGCACGTCCTCCGCCCGCAGCGCAGCGTCAGGCCGGGCCAGGGAAGCGCCCCTGGAGAGACCCTGGAGAGGGGAGGCCGCCTTGCCCAGCGGCTCCCCGGCCAACGCCCGCTCCTGCGGGTTTCCACCAAGCGGTGGAGCGGCTGTCCAGGCCCCTGGCAGAGCGAGGCTGCCGCAGGGCCTTCTGAGCAGCGTCCCTGCTGCTCTGCGCGTGGGGCCCTGCCGTCCGGGACCCTGTCTGCGGCCCTCCTGCGAGGCCAGCCCCCGTCAGGGACCCGGCCCCCTCTTGGCTCTGAGTCTCCGCCAGCAGCCACCACTCCCAGAAGGAGAAGGGGGTGTCCGAGGATGAGACGGCTGGACGGCCTCGCCAACGCAGCGGACGTAAAACTGGGCAAACTCCGGGCTGGTGAGGGACAGGGCGGCCTGGCGTGCGGCGCTCCGTGCGGTCGCACAGTTGGACACAACCGGGCGACGGAACAACAGCCCTTCTGACCAGCTGGTCCTTCACGGCCACAGTCCCCCGGTAGTCAGGAATCCTCCACATCAAGCTCCCCTGTTTGGCTTACTAGGTATCTGGCTACCTCGGGCCCGTGGGTTCAGGCGTGCCGTCCGGGGGCTGCCAATAGCCTGTCCCACTGCACAAGCACAAAACGCTGCCGGGACCACCCCTTCCGGGCCCGTGGGATCAGGCTGCGGGGCTCTCCTGTCCCTGGGCTTGTGCCCGGGGGCCGTCAGGCTGAACAGGCACGCTCCAGTTCACATTGCAGTGGCCGCCGCGCTGCCAAAGCCCACTCACACCCGCCTTCTCGCCCTCACCTGACCCCTCGGTTCCCTGGGACTTGGCCGAACAGACGTGCCGCTCCTGCAACACAGGCCGCTGGGCCTGGCGCGGGGTGGCCGGCGTGGCCCTCACGCCCCACCCTCGAGCAGCGGTGCCTCACGCTTCCTCGAGTCGGGGGCGCTGCGCCCCCGCCGCCCCCTCCCAGGGCCCAGAGTAGTCACAGCCCACCCGCCTGTGATGCAGCCTCTGCAGAAAGCAGGGCCTCGTCCGGCAGGCCCGGAGGCACCTGCAGATCGCCCGGCTCCAGGCGCTCCTCAGGACTCTCCAGGGACCAGGGAGCTGGGACACGCACGTCCTCCGCCCGCAGCGCAGCGTCAGGCCGGGCCAGGGAAGCGCCCCTGGAGAGACCCTGGAGAGGGGAGGCCGCCTTGCCCAGCGGCTCCCCGGCCAACGCCCGCTCCTGCGGGTTTCCACCAAGCGGTGGAGCGGCTGTCCAGGCCCCTGGCAGAGCGAGGCTGCCGCAGGGCCTTCTGAGCAGCGTCCCTGCTGCTCTGCGCGTGGGGCCCTGCCGTCCGGGACCCTGTCTGCGGCCCTCCTGCGAGGCCAGCCCCCGTCAGGGACCCGGCCCCCTCTTGGCTCTGAGTCTCCGCCAGCAGCCACCACTCCCAGAAGGAGAAGGGGGTGTCCGAGGATGAGACGGCTGGACGGCCTCGCCAACGCAGCGGACGTAAAACTGGGCAAACTCCGGGCTGGTGAGGGACAGGGCGGCCTGGCGTGCGGCGCTCCGTGCGGTCGCACAGTTGGACACAACCGGGCGACGGAACAACAGCCCTTCTGACCAGCTGGTCCTTCACGGCCACAGTCCCCCGGTAGTCAGGAATCCTCCACATCAAGCTCCCCTGTTTGGCTTACTAGGTAGTCCCTGGCTCCCCGTTGGGTCCCGGCTGACGCATGGCCCACGCGGTGACCATCTCCCTGGAGAAACGGCGCTGGCCTTGGCCGGCCTCCAGGGTCGGGAGAGGAGAGAGCAGGCGAGCCCTCTGGGGAAGAGCGGGCATGGGCCACCTCAGCCTGCGAGAGAACCTTCTAGTCCTCCAGCTGCTTGCGTGGACTCTCGCCTGCACTGGCCTGAAGCTGGCCTGCGGGAGGCGGCAGGCTGGACAGGCCTGGGGAGGGGTCCCGGAGGGCGCTGAGACAGAGCAGAGAGGACTTCTAGCAATTTCTGAGCGACATAATGGAGCGCAGAGCCTTGCAAAGACCAAACAATATGAAGCTAAATAACAACACTGGGCTTCCTTGACCTGAAAGCTGTGTCTTCCGGTCGTTCTAACACAGTTGTGACTAGCGATGTCATCGTAAACACGCGTCTCACCAGTTTTTCACATTTTGGTATGAAGCATATATCTGACTAAAGCTGTACCAATAATGTGCTAAGAACACGGTCATGTTGGGCCTGCCGACACCCACCCACACGAGCAAAACACACTTTCACCTGAGGTTGAACTAGTCTTGCCAGCATGGATAGAGCGTATCGTTCTATACTTAATTTCTATTTGATGCTGAAATCTCATTCACCATGTTTTATCCTAGGAGCCCAAGGGCTGTTTAACAGAGACATTTGTGATGCACTGAGGTCGCGGTGAGCCTGTGTGAGTGCCTGGTGTTCAGTGTGCATGAATTCACGGCCCTGTAACCGTCCCCTTGACCGGCCGCGACAGGCCTGCAGAGCAAGTGGAGACACTCACGCCTGTCACGTCACGTTTTCCTGACCCACCAACAACGCTTTCATCCTCACCAGCATACGCTCACATTACCTTTAAACGGTCCGAAGAGTCAGCCTGGTGATTTAACAAGCACGTGTCCCTGTCTTTCACCAGTTACGCTGAACACAGCCGTGAGAAAGGTCAGTGTGGCCGCTGGCCTCGCAGAGTGAGGAGACCCCGCTTCGTCACACACGCGGCACAGAGCCTGGAAGGGCCTGGGGCGCAGGCGGCCTGGGCTGAGGCCCGGGGGACGCGTGCCAGGCGCGGCCTCCTTGGAGAAGGCACAGGCCGGCTGGGCCTCGAGCTGGGCAGAGGCCAGGGCTGGGCGGAGGGCATGGCCACGGTCCAGGGGTTCCCCGTCTCCAGTCAGGGTCCCTTCTCCGTGGTGACACCAGAACGGCCAGCTGGAGACCTGAGGAAGGAAAGACGGGGGGTGGTGACCCCAAGTTCAGGCTGCCGGGAGAGGCCTGCGGCAGGGACCGAGCTCCAGAGGTCGAAGGCACCGCAATTGGGAAAACCGGGAGCAGCGGAGCTTCACCTCCAGCATCCCCCAGGGGCAAGACCAGCCAGCAGGGGCGACCGCCACGCTCCGTTCCAGGAGCAAGAGGACCGGGGACAGCCACTCGTGGGCTCAGCGTGTCACGAAGGTCGCCGTCCGTCAGCGGATAAACAGAAGGACCTAGGAGAAGTGCTGCACCCGTCACCATGTCTGGCTCTGGGGAACGCTTTTGGATATGGATTCTAACATGCACAAAACCCTCTGCTGAAAACCCAAAGAGAAGCCCTGTCGACTAACGTCCGCAGGTCTCAGCCCGTGACCTGGGCTTGGGAGCAGCAGCCTCCTGGGCCTCTACTCTGTTGCTCTGAGCTCTCCCTGCAAGACCCGGAAGCAAGAGTAAACCTGAATGAAGCATGTGCTTTCTTGGAACATTTGCTGAAATAAGGAAATCACGTGTGTTCTTTTTTATTGATCCATAACACTTCAAAGCTCAGAGCTCATGTTTAAGGGAAAGGTCGTCTCAAGGAGTCTTAGAGATGCTCTTGTATTTAAGCCCGTGGCCGGGGCGGGGACTCTCGAGACCCTCATAGGGGCAGGTTGGTGGAGAGCAGGCAGCCCCTTGTTCTCGCCTTCTCAGGGCAGCATCATTTTGAAAGGGTTTTACCTCGATCTGAGACTCAAAGCCAGGGCCCAGACCTGATCGAACCCTGCTTGGGACTTGAACCCACACGGCTGGAGCTTGAATTCCAGCCAAAACCCTGTTTGGGACTTGAACCTGCATGACTGGGGCTTGGACCTAGCCACAGCCCGGTTTGGGACTCGAACCCACATGGCTAAGGCTTAACCCCAGCCAAAACCCTGCTTGGGACATGAATCCACGTAGTCAGGACTCAATCCCAGCCACAATCCTGTCTGGGACTCGAACCCACGCGGCCGGAACTTAACCCAGCACTCACCCAATGTCTGGACCCTCTGAGGCTCAGGTTCTTCGTGCCTCCACGCAGAAGGAATTCAGCGGGAGGCAGAGTAATAGGCAAGAAGAGGATTGATTAGGATAGGGTACTTGTAAGAGGTGCAAGCAGGCAGGCAGGAAAGCCCTGCTCTGCTCTCCTTGATTGGGGAAAGGAGGAGGCGGGCGACTCCAGAGGTCGAAGGCACCGCATTGGGAAAACCGGGAGCAGCGGAGCTTCACCTCCAGCATCCCCCAGGGGCAAGACCAGCCAGCAGGGGCGACCGCCACGCTCCGTTCCAGGAGCAAGAGGACCGGGGACAGCCACTCGTGGGCTCAGCGTGTCACGAAGGTCGCCGTCCGTCAGCGGATAAACAGAAGGACCTAGGAGAAGTGCTGCACCCGTCACCATGTCTGGCTCTGGGGAACGCTTTTGGATATGGATTCTAACATGCACAAAACCCTCTGCTGAAAACCCAAAGAGAAGCCCTGTCGACTAACGTCCGCAGGTCTCAGCCCGTGACCTGGGCTTGGGAGCAGCAGCCTCCTGGGCCTCTACTCTGTTGCTCTGAGCTCTCCCTGCAAGACCCGGAAGCAAGAGTAAACCTGAATGAAGCATGTGCTTTCTTGGAACATTTGCTGAAATAAGGAAATCACGTGTGTTCTTTTTTATTGATCCATAACACTTCAAAGCTCAGAGCTCATGTTTAAGGGAAAGGTCGTCTCAAGGAGTCTTAGAGATGCTCTTGTATTTAAGCCCGTGGCCGGGGCGGGGACTCTCGAGACCCTCATAGGGGCAGGTTGGTGGAGAGCAGGCAGCCCCTTGTTCTCGCCTTCTCAGGGCAGCATCATTTTGAAAGGGTTTTACCTCGATCTGAGACTCAAAGCCAGGGCCCAGACCTGATCGAACCCTGCTTGGGACTTGAACCCACACGGCTGGAGCTTGAATTCCAGCCAAAACCCTGTTTGGGACTTGAACCTGCATGACTGGGGCTTGGACCTAGCCACAGCCCGGTTTGGGACTCGAACCCACATGGCTAAGGCTTAACCCCAGCCAAAACCCTGCTTGGGACATGAATCCACGTAGTCAGGACTCAATCCCAGCCACAATCCTGTCTGGGACTCGAACCCACGCGGCCGGAACTTAACCCAGCACTCACCCAATGTCTGGACCCTCTGAGGCTCAGGTTCTTCGTGCCTCCACGCAGAAGGAATTCAGCGGGAGGCAGAGTAATAGGCAAGAAGAGGATTGATTAGGATAGGGTACTTGTAAGAGGTGCAAGCAGGCAGGCAGGAAAGCCCTGCTCTGCTCTCCCTTGATTGAGCGGGCAGCCATATATATAGGATGGTAGAAGACCGCCCCCCTCGAATAGACGCAGATGCAGGACGCATCATTGGCTGCTTCTTGGCAGCTCCTCCTTCCTCAGCTGTTTATACCCAGTTGAGCCTGCTTTACTGAACAAGGAGCAGCTCTCCTGAGTTATCAACTCACTGGCCTCCCAGCCTTTCTCAGGTGTCTCCCTTCTACCTACCATCCCCTACTAGGACTCTACAACCACCTACCTATTCTACTCCATCCCTATCAATTTCATCCTGTGGTCACGGGGTGAGCATCAGAATAACCTCTTCCCTCTGGAATGCATCCTAGTTTGGACCGCAAGGCTTGTCTGACCTAGAGCTGGAATGGACCTGGGGGTCTTCAGGCCGAGGTGGCTTGAGGGCGGCTGCAGGGAGGGCTGGGCAGGGCATACGCAGGCCAGCCAGCCCTTGGTCCCCCAGACCGTCCCTGTCACAGGCGCCAGCCCAGGCCGAGGGCCTGCAGGAGGCACTGAGGACCCACGGCCCCAGAGCAGCCCTACCCCCCAAGCCCAAGTGAGACGCCGTTGGCAGGGCCAGGCATACCTGGGGACGCAGCTCCTGGGCGCCGACCCCTGTCCCCGTGTCCCCCTGGCCAGGACCACAGGTTCTGAGCCTTGGGTTCCCAGATCACGGCCCTTCTGAACTGTGGCCCGGCCTGGCCTGCACACACAGATCCAAGCAGAGAGGGCCAGGCCGGCCCGGCGCAGGCTCCTGAGAGAGGGCCACAGCTGCAGCCGCAGCCCCTGAGGAGGGCACGGGCTCTGGAGACCCTCCCCTCGCAGAGCACCCGCTCTCCCAGGAGGGCGCGCAGGGAGCAGAGAACCCCCCGCCCACCTGGTCTGATTTCAGATGCTGCCCGGGCCCACCACAGCCCCGCCGGCTCCTCGGGCCGTGGCCTCCCGCCCACGCCCTCCCAGCACCCGACCCGGCGGGCAGGGCCTGAGCGCAGCCCCAGGCCCACTCCACCCCCCGCTGGACGAGGAGGGCATTTCCCCTCCCCAGAAGGCAGCCTGTCGCCTGCTCAGAGCCCGCCCAGGCAGCGCTCTGAGGGGGGCCTCCAGCCCCTGCCCTGCCCCGCGCCTCGGGGGCGGGGGTCGGAGGGGACAGGACCGCGAGCCTGGACAGCACACGCACGTGCACACGTGGACGTCGATGCCCGCACCCAGGCTCGGGCGCCCTGGTGTCCCTGTGCACATGTAAAACTGACCGTGAACATGTGCAGAGCTCCCAGGGCTCTTGGGCCACGTGGGGTTGGTGCTCCGAGGACTCAGGGCCAGACGCCCTCTGCCGCCCTGGGAGGGACCACTCTTTCCCCACAGCCCCTCCCCAGGTGCCTCCCAGCGAAGCCCAGGCCAGCCCCCCATCCTCAGAAGCCCCTGCTCAGCGCAGGGGCCCAGCCCTGCACCCCAGGCAGCCCACAGGACCCCCGAAATGGGACCTCAAGTCCTGTCAGCACCCCGCAATGTTTTTTCTTCTAAGTCATCATTTATTTTTCTTCTGCCTGTATTCTTTGGCCTGTGTGGGCCTCCCGTCGCAGCGGCCTCTCTCGTTGCAGAGCACCGGCTCTGGGTGCACGCGCTCCCTAGCAATGGCTTGTAACTGGACACACCAGTCCAGCCGCTTCGAGGCACGTGGGATCTTCCCAGGCCAGGGATGGAACCAGTGCTCCCTGCACTGCAATGTGGACTCTTTACCCACTGGACCGCCAGGGAAGCCCAGCGCCCCATGCTTAAGACCGGAGGCGCCTGGTCTGGTCTGCAGAGCCGCCGGCCGGGCCTCCAGTCCCCTCAGGCTTGCCCAGGTCTCCAGGCTCTCCTCCCCCGCTGCGTCCCCAGCTTCCCCCGGGGCTCCTGCCTGGTGACCGCTTCTACTTGGAGGCCCAGAAAGGACAGCTCTGTATGGCCGGAAGCTTCTTTCCCACCTGAGCCACCAGGGCTATGTGATAAATACGGGACCACAGCAATTCCTTTCCTTTGCAAAAGCAGTGAGCAGACCAAGAGCAGAGGGAAGAGGGAAAGGACAAGGAGGGGGCATGGAGAGCCCCACGTGCCACCCTCAATGCCACGTCCTGCCGGCCTGTGGTCACTGCCGGCCTGGCCCCGAGACGGAAGACGCGAGACTAACGTGGCAGAAGCTCCTCTCATGCTCCCTCCTCCCTGATCTGCTCCCAGAGCCCTGGCTTTGCCTGGGAGTCAGCATGGCCACCGACAGGCTGCGCCGTCCAGCCTCCCCGGCAGGCGCCCCGAGGAATTGCCTTCAGCCAAGGAGGCGGTGCTGGCGGGAGCTCTGAGCAGATTCCTGGAAGCGATGACTCCCCTGGGCCATGAGCCCCCCTGCCCATTCACGGCTCTTTCTTCTGCTCTGGAATATAGATGCAATGGCAGGAGCTCCATGGCTTATTTTGGACCATGAGGCTTCCCTGAAAACAGCGGTACGCACTGAGGACATGGAAGCCACAGGCAGTAGGAGCCCGGGCTGCTCCTGACACCGGGGGCCTGCATGCATGTGGACCCACTGCGCGTCGCAGAGCAAAATTCTGGATCTGCAAGTCACTGCTATTGAGGTTTTTCTTTACACGCAATGGAACCAAATCTTAACCAAGGAGAACAGATAAACTGCTTGGAGAGTTTGTGGATTTTTCTGTTGTGAGCTTCCACCTTCCCAGCTGTTGCTCCAGGACGCGTGGATCGATCACCTGATAACAACCGGAAACCTCCCCTCCCCCAGGGGTTCCTCTTCGCCCAGAACCTTCGCCTGTGACCCTGGGTCCTTGCTGCAGAGTGTGGGTTCTGTCCCCCTGGTCAGATCCCTTACAGAGTTACACCGCGTGTGTTTTCGCACGTATATTTCTCCTATACATCTTATTTCCATCTTCAGGCCGTCATCTCCCTTTTGGACACAGCCTCTCACCGCGAGGTTGCCATGTCACCGGGTTGTGACCTTTCCTTCGGGTGCCTCCCCCTTTCCCTCCATCTCGCGGAGTTGAGTTTCCAGTGAAAGGAAGCTTCCTTCTGATTCAGGAAGTGGATGTAAGAAGAGGAGCTATTTGGATTAGGATCTCTTTGTTCGGATGCCTTTTCCAGCCATGACCCAAATTCAAGGGCTCCTTTCTGAGCTGTCTCTGTGTGCAAGGCCCTCCGGAGAAACAGCCTCTCCTTCAGCATGAAAATGCTTGATTCCTCTTCATCCCAGAATTGGTGGCCCCTGAGGGAAAGGCCAAGCGGTTTGCTTTCTTTCTTCTTTTTTTTGGCCACTTCTATTGGTCTTTTATTTATCCATTTTCATACATCTTTGTTCTTTGGCCCGTGTGGGCCTCCCATCGCAGTGGCCTCTCTCGCTGCAGAGCGCCGGCTCTGGGCGCATGCGCCCCAGAGCTCCGGCTCGGTAACTGGACACATCGGTCCATGGGATCCTCCCAGGCCAGGGATGGAACCGGCGCCCCTTGCACTGCAAGGCGGTATCCTTACCCGCTGGACCACCAGGGAAGCCCTGCTTTCCTTTTTTAGGTTGCTTCCACACAGAATGGTATGAAGAACTTAAAATTTGAATTTTGTGAAAATCGCCTTCGTCCCTTTGAGCTGTTATAATAAAATACCGTGGACTGAGCGGCTCACGAACACCACGCATTCCTTCCTCACAGGTCAGGAGGCTGGACGGCAGGGTCCAGCAAGGCCCCCCCAGGGACGCCGACAGGGGGCTTCTCGCTGGGTTTTCATGTGGCGGAGGGGGTGAGGGAGCTCCGAGGGGGCTCCTGTAAGAGTGTGAATCCCTTTCCTGCGGGGTCTGTCCTTGGACCTAATCACCCCCAAAGGCTTCACCTGCTCCCACCTTCTCACTTGGAATTATGATTTCAACGTAGGAACTTTGGCAGACACAAATACTCAGACCATAGCCAAGATATGGCTTACTTAGTCATTCACCTTGGTCTCAAGAATAAAGACGAACAGAAGGCCAGCTAGAGATAAATAGACAGATAATAGATAGATAGATGATAGATAAAAAGATCATAGATGGGTAATAGATAAATAACAAAGATACACACAGAGAAAACTAATAGAATCATAGAATCAGAGAACACCCAGCTCAATCTCCTTAATTTACTGGCGAGGAGACTAAAGCCCAGGAAAGCCCTGGCTCCCCACTCTCACTTAAAAGCCGGGCTCCGGACGCCCCGAGCAGAGCCCGTTACAGCCGCTTTGCTCATTCCCACCGGAACTGGTCCAGTTAAACCAAGTCACCCCACAGGGCAGTAGCCCTGAATTCCCCGGGCTCCGGACAGCAAAGGCTGGTCTGCAGCCCACAGCACGTCCGTAGCTGGTCCACAGGAGGGCTCCTGGTCACCGCAGGCCGTCGGGACCGCCACCTCGGGCCACGGCATCTCAGCCCACCCTGGAGTCCTCGCTGCCTGGGAGACCAGGCAGGGGCCTCCCACGGCGCCGCGTGCCTGTGCAGGGAAGCGCCTGGCGCTGCTGCCCCTCGGGCCTGCGGACGCTGTGTGTGACGGAGGTGGGCATGCACAGGAAGATCCACCTGACCAGCCCTTCTCAAGGTCACACAGAGCTCCCCTCTGGAGGGATGGGTGCTGGGAAATCACAGCCCCGAGTCACAGAGAGGGCTTGGCACCTCTAGTTCTGCCTGTTTGCCTTCAAATCTGAGGCTTTATGACCTTGAACCCTCTGTGCTGTGGCCATGAAGATTTCTATTTCTGGAGCACGCAACGTCGTCAGCCGCACGGAAAGCCACAAGTCCTCCAGAGACTAAAACAGTCTCTGTCTCTTTGTTTGGGGCTCCCCTGGTGGATCAGTGGTAGAGAACCTGCCTGCCGCAGAAGACATAAGTTTGATCCCTGGGTGGGAAGATGCCTGGGAGAAGCGGCATAGCTCCTCCGCAGACGACAGTAAAACAGGGCTCTGTCCTTGGACCTAATCACCCCCAAAGGCTTCACCTGCTCCCACCTTCTCACTTGGAATTATGATTTCAACGTAGGAACTTTGGCAGACACAAATACTCAGACCATAGCCAAGATATGGCTTACTTAGTCATTCACCTTGGTCTCAAGAATAAAGACGAACAGAAGGCCAGCTAGAGATAAATAGACAGATAATAGATAGATAGATGATAGATAAAAAGATCATAGATGGGTAATAGATAAATAACAAAGATACACACAGAGAAAACTAATAGAATCATAGAATCAGAGAACACCCAGCTCAATCTCCTTAATTTACTGGCGAGGAGACTAAAGCCCAGGAAAGCCCTGGCTCCCCACTCTCACTTAAAAGCCGGGCTCCGGACGCCCCGAGCAGAGCCCGTTACAGCCGCTTTGCTCATTCCCACCGGAACTGGTCCAGTTAAACCAAGTCACCCCACAGGGCAGTAGCCCTGAATTCCCCGGGCTCCGGACAGCAAAGGCTGGTCTGCAGCCCACAGCACGTCCGTAGCTGGTCCACAGGAGGGCTCCTGGTCACCGCAGGCCGTCGGGACCGCCACCTCGGGCCACGGCATCTCAGCCCACCCTGGAGTCCTCGCTGCCTGGGAGACCAGGCAGGGGCCTCCCACGGCGCCGCGTGCCTGTGCAGGGAAGCGCCTGGCGCTGCTGCCCCTCGGGCCTGCGGACGCTGTGTGTGACGGAGGTGGGCATGCACAGGAAGATCCACCTGACCAGCCCTTCTCAAGGTCACACAGAGCTCCCCTCTGGAGGGATGGGTGCTGGGAAATCACAGCCCCGAGTCACAGAGAGGGCTTGGCACCTCTAGTTCTGCCTGTTTGCCTTCAAATCTGAGGCTTTATGACCTTGAACCCTCTGTGCTGTGGCCATGAAGATTTCTATTTCTGGAGCACGCAACGTCGTCAGCCGCACGGAAAGCCACAAGTCCTCCAGAGACTAAAACAGTCTCTGTCTCTTTGTTTGGGGCTCCCCTGGTGGATCAGTGGTAGAGAACCTGCCTGCCAACGCAGAAGACATAAGTTTGATCCCTGGGTGGGAAGATGCCTGGGAGAAGGGCGGGGCAGCCCTCTCCAGTATTCTCGCCTGGGAAATCCCATGGACAGAGGAGCCTGGTGGTCGATAGTCCATGGGGTCGCAAAAGAGTTCTTGGTTGGCTGTAATCTTGGGGTCTCATAGACACAAGCCTACTGACTTTCAGAACCGATGTTTGGGGAGTTTAGCCCTCATTTGAGCGTCGTAGACGCTGACGTGCTTGTCGTGGAGTCCAGTCCTTGCTCCTCCCTCCCGTGAGGTGGGGCTGGCACCGAGAGCGCCTCTCAGTCTCTCCCGCCAGCTCAGTGGGTGCTTCCTCGTCCAGTCTCCAGAGGCACAGGAGGGACTTGGCTGGTTTCTGGATTGCTTTCTGGTGAAACTGCCCCAACGGACAGCTGTGCGGCTGAGGAGGGCTCTCGGGCATCTCCTCCATCCCCGTCGTGGACCAGACCCCAAAGCGAGTCCTGTGTTTCACGGCGTGGCGCATCACTGATGTTCAAAGCCTGAGTACGGGCGTGGGAGAGGCGACGGTGACCGACGCGGAGGACCGTGCTCCGCACTGTGGGCTGAGTCACCCGCGTCCCTGCCGGCACGCTTCCCGGCTGCTGCCCTGTCCTCGGGAGCTGGAAAGTTAGAGTTCTCACCACTGCCCCGTCCGCCCGCCCGCCTCCAGGGTTGCAGAGCACTTTACGTCCCACTACGTAGAAGCATGACCGCAGTCTGGGCAGGCCTGCTTCTGACACTTCCTGCATCGTGGGGCTGTCGGGTCCCTCTGTCACCAGCGCCTCTTTCCTGGCTTCCGGAGCACGGCAGAGCGCCGCCCCCGGCACCAGGTGGGTCTGGACCCCGCAGCACGAGCAGGGTCTCCTCCGGGAGGCTCCTGGGCGGCGCCAGCTCGGGGCAGGGCAGCCTGCGGTCGCGGCAGGGGGGCTGAGGTGGAGCCCGCCGCCCGCCCCGCCCGGCGGAGGTCTGCAAGGCGGAGGAGCTGGCCGCGCCTTTGACTCCGCAGGGTGGCTGTGGGCAGTGCTCCGAAAAGACCCGTCTGGAGGCTCTTCCTTCAGTCCCCCCGAAGAGTCTGTAAGCCGCAGTGGCCGGTCTAAGTCCCTTTCTCCCCACCCTCAGCAGTGTGGACCTCGCCGTCCACAAGGGGGCCGGGGCGCGCCGGGCAGCCCTCTCGGCTGCTTCGTTCCTACACCAGGTCCCCGCACGCGGGGCCAGAATGTTTTATTCATTCTCGTTGGCCAGACCACAGGCTTCCCTCTTTACAAATGCAACTTGAGATTCACCCTCCATGAAGCCATTTCAGATGAGTTCAAAAACACATCCCATTTCCTCTGAAACAGTAACTTAGACACTTGGTGATAGCTCTCTGGGGACTCCAAGAACATTCATCAGTTTCAGAACCAGAGTCAGCGTGCCTCCCCTGGGACGCATTTTTCACGTGAAGTAAAGCATCCTGTGACCTCAGCCGGCCGGAGGAAGACTTGAAAGAAAAGCTGGAGCTGAAGGCCGGGCTGGCAGAACATGAGAATGCTCACTCCTCTGGTCCTTTAAGCTATTTCTCTTCCCGTTTCCTTATCTCTCCCCTTCCCACAGCCCTGGTGATTGGCAGCAGAACTAGATGCAAGCTAATCACACTGGTGAGGGGAGCGTTTTCTGAAAAAAAGTGCGCGTCTGTCAGCCGAGGTGTCAGGAGTCTCTGGACCAGAGCCGCCTCCTGCGTTCAGCTCCCCGTGGCAGGTGCCCGGTCAGAGGGCGCAGGCGGCTCCCGGGCAGGCACCCACTCCCGCGGCGCCCCCTGCCTCCTCAGGGAGGGGTGTCTCTGTCCACTTCTCAGCTGCAGACGTCCCCTGGCCCAGAGCCGTGACAGACAAGGACGCAGAAGCAAACTTGCCCGCAGTCTTAAAGAGAAACTTGCAAAGGAAATTAAACTAAGAGAGGTCGTGCCAACAAACCCGTGAGAAACAGCCTAAGCTGTGAATCGTTACTTCTCCTTCACTGTGATTCCCCAAGTCACTGCCTTTTTTCCTTGTACCGTGTAATTGCCCCACTCACAAGTGGTGTCGTGACCCCTTGATCAACCACGTCGTCGGGCTTCGGCAGGGGCTCCGGCAATTTTGAAAATTAGAAGCGAGTCAGAAAGAGAAAAATATATATTAACGCAACTATGTGCAATTAAAGAAAAGATGGTACGCAGGAACCTATTTGCAGGATCAGAGACGCAGATGTAGAGAAGGGACGCATGTGCACGGAGGGGCACGGGGAGTGTGGGGTGAGCCGTGAGGTGAGCTCTGCCCGCACACTGCGTGTGGACCGCACCGCCGTGGGAAGCCGCTCTGGGCCGCAGGGCGCGCCGCCCGGTGCTCACGACGCCCGAGAGGGGAGGGACGGGCGGGGGGCGCAGGCGGCTACACGGCGGGTCTGCACAGCCGCGCGGCCGAGGCTGCCCCAGCACCGTCCGACCCCTCACCCCGGTCAGCAATTAGCAACGTCATCCGTGTTTTGATATCTTTTATGGTACTAAAGAAAGATGCAAAGCAGGCCGAATGGTTAATCCTATGTGTCTGTGGGTCATTTCCAAATGCTCGGTGTTCTTCAAGTAATAAAGCTAACTCTTCCCCTGGCAACTCAAGAAGTAATGGAGTGACAGTAAAAGAAAAGTTTGAAAAAAAAAAACAAAACAGGAAAAAAAAAGAAAAAAAAAAAAGAAGTGATGGAGTGAAGCATCACTGAGGCAGCCTCTGGGATTGGGAACTAAACTTCATCTGTAAACATTTCCAAAAATTGTAAAAATGCATTTTGGATATTCTAGGCACTTGTATTATTTCCCGCCTGCATGCAATCATCACGGACAAATAGGAAGGCTCTCGAGCAGCCTGGCGTGGTCATGCCCCAGGGAATCCCCGCGACGGGGGCAAGCTGATGAGCCTCATCGGCCCAGCACGCGGAGGAGGCCACCGTCCCCAGGAGGCTGCTCTTACACGACGTGGTGGAAGCCAAGGGTGCGTGCCAAGAGAAATGAGAGCGCCCACTCCTGCAACTTCATCTTCAGGAAAAAAGGCAGTTTCTGAAAACGTGCTGCAAAAATAAAGTTGCAAAAGGAAAAACTTCAGGTGAACGTCAGGTGCTTCCAGCTGGAGGCGCTCCCAGTTACATTCACTTAGAGGCAAAGATCCAGGTATGATTCCTGTATTGTTTACAAAAAAACCTGTAGTTCTCTTTATTAAGAATGAAACTTGGCAGCCAGCACTTGCATATGTTACTGAAAGTGTCTGAATCGTTTCTGAAAATGCGCGGGCACGTGCATGTTTGGAACCCCTTCTTCTCATCATCTTTAGAGACACAGGTTTAGCTTCTTGTTCTAGAACACGTGGAGTATCATTTTAAAGAAAATTCTCCTTCGACGGGCTCTCAGGCTCAGGTGGCTGCTTGGTGCCAAGGTGGTATGGACGTGGGGTTCCCTCTCTCGGAGCAGGAGACGGGACTCCGCAGGGAAGGCAGGGGTCCGTCCCTCTTCAACCAGGTGACGAGCCGGGCTGACGATCGTTCCCCGTCCCTGTTCCCACTGCCTGCGTGGTCGTCTCTGCACAAGGGGGTCCCAGGAATCGGCCACAAGTGCCGGCATCTGCACGACTCACCCGTCACCTGGGAGCCCTCACGCTGTCCTGGGAGGCAGGCCAGTCACCAGCCGGCGCCCCCTGAGCACACGGAGGCTGAGGGACGGCCAGCCTGCCAGGCCCCAGCCCAGCCTGTCTGTAATAATGGTCCCTCCTTAATTAATTGGCCACAGTACTCTTTCAGACCTGGACGCACTCAGTGCTCTGAAATCAGATGATGATTACAAAGCCAAGAGCACCACTACGCAAAATCCAGGTCTTTAACCCTCAGCTCACACTGGAGACCCTTCCACGGTGCACTTCCTCTAAAGAGCTCTGTAGTTTATTATAAATACAGACTGCATATCAGAGCCCATAGTCAAACACATTTTAGCATGTATTTTCAGGTCATGTTGAGTCTAAATGTATCGGAAATATTTAAAATGCTCCTGCAAATAAAAAAAAAAAAGAGCTGCTTAATTTTACATTGAAATATTTGAGCTTTACCATACCATATAACAAAGAGATTCCCCCAGCCAATGGAACTTCAGGTGAGACCGTTCAGGGGTTTCTGAAAACGTGCTGCAAAATAAAGTTGCAAAGGAAACTTCAGGTGAGTCAGGTGCTTCCAGCTGGGCGCTCCCAGTTACATTCACTTAGAGGCAAAGATCCAGGTATGATTCCTGTATTGTTTACAAAAAAACCTGTAGTTCTCTTTATTAAGAATGAAACTTGGCAGCCAGCACTTGCATATGTTACTGAAAGTGTCTGAATCGTTTCTGAAAATGCGCGGGCACGTGCATGTTTGGAACCCCTTCTTCTCATCATCTTTAGAGACACAGGTTTAGCTTCTTGTTCTAGAACACGTGGAGTATCATTTTAAAGAAAATTCTCCTTCGACGGGCTCTCAGGCTCAGGTGGCTGCTTGGTGCCAAGGTGGTATGGACGTGGGGTTCCCTCTCTCGGAGCAGGAGACGGGACTCCGCAGGGAAGGCAGGGGTCCGTCCCTCTTCAACCAGGTGACGAGCCGGGCTGACGATCGTTCCCCGTCCCTGTTCCCACTGCCTGCGTGGTCGTCTCTGCACAAGGGGGTCCCAGGAATCGGCCACAAGTGCCGGCATCTGCACGACTCACCCGTCACCTGGGAGCCCTCACGCTGTCCTGGGAGGCAGGCCAGTCACCAGCCGGCGCCCCCTGAGCACACGGAGGCTGAGGGACGGCCAGCCTGCCAGGCCCCAGCCCAGCCTGTCTGTAATAATGGTCCCTCCTTAATTAATTGGCCACAGTACTCTTTCAGACCTGGACGCACTCAGTGCTCTGAAATCAGATGATGATTACAAAGCCAAGAGCACCACTACGCAAAATCCAGGTCTTTAACCCTCAGCTCACACTGGAGACCCTTCCACGGTGCACTTCCTCTAAAGAGCTCTGTAGTTTATTATAAATACAGACTGCATATCAGAGCCCATAGTCAAACACATTTTAGCATGTATTTTCAGGTCATGTTGAGTCTAAATGTATCGGAAATATTTAAAATGCTCCTGCAAATAAAAAAAAAAAAGAGCTGCTTAATTTTACATTGAAATATTTGAGCTTTACCATACCATATAACAAAGAGATTCCCCCAGCCAAGACAGCGCTGCCAAGAAAACTAAACTTAACCTTCTTCATCATAAGCATTTACTTTTAAAACAAGGACTAGGGCTTCCCTGGTGGTCCAGTGGGTAGAGAGTCTGCCTACCAGTGCAGGGGGCGCCGTTTCTATCCCTGGCCTGGGAAGATCCCACATCCTGTGCAGCTGCTGAACCCATGTGTCCAACTACTGAGCCGGAGCTCTGGAGCGCATGCGCCCAGAGCCGGTGCTCTGCAGTGAGAGGGGCCGCTGCGACGGGAGGCCCACGCGGGCCAAAGAACAAAGGTGGATGAAAACAGATAAATGAAAGATCAATAGAAGTGCCCCACCCCAAAAAACAAGGACTAAACATTGAAGAAAAAAAGAGCTTAAAAAGAATGGAAGAAGGGATATATTCACTTTTTTTCTTTTTCCGGCCACTGACATGACACACAAAGAGGCTTCAAGCATCAGTAAGAAAATCAGACCAGGTCCTCTCCAGGCATCCTTATATTTTCTAGATTTTAATTGGAAATATATTAAACGTATAAACAAAAAGTACCCTTCACTCAAATTCAATTGTCAGTATTTTTATATAATGGCCCACCTAATCCCCACTTCCTTCAATTAGCTTTGAAGTAAAAACAAAGTATATTATTTCATGTAAAAATATTTCTGTGGGGCTTCCCTGGTGGTCCAGTGGGTCAGGACACCGCCTTGCAGTGCAAGAGGCGCCAGTTTGATCCCTGGCCTGGGAAGATCCCACGTGCCGCGGAGCGGCTGGACCCATGTGTCCAATCACCGAGCCGGAGCTCTGGAGCGCATGCGCCCAGAGCCGGTGCTCTGCGACAACAGAGGCCACCGCGATGGGAGGCCCACACGGGCCAAAGAGCAAAGATGGATGAAAATGGACAAATGAAAGACCAATAGATGTGGCCCGCCTGCTCCCCTCCCTTCCCACCCCACCCCCACCAAAATAAATAAATAAATAAATCTTAAAAAATATATATTTCTGTGGCATTTAAAAAATGTAACTATTTATTTTGGGAAAGAACTGCACTACAATTATCACAAGTAAAAAACCAAATGTGACCGCCGTTCCCCGTCGTCGTCACACATCCAGGGAGTGTTGACGTTTCTCTGATCCCATCACGGTTTCTCTTCAGTGGGTCTGACGACCACACATTGAACTGACGGATGCATCTCTCGAGTCCTTTCCCACCTATGGTTTCCCTTTATTTCTCCTTGAAGTGCACTTGCTGAAGAAGCCAGGCACCTGTCCTCGACGCCGGAGCGCCGCGTTCCGAGGGGCGGGGCCGCCAGCAGACGCACAGGCGTCCGTCGGCCTTGGCTGTTCTGTTCAGAAGCCTCCTCCCTGGGCTGGCCTGGTGGTCCGGGGTGGGAGTCTGCCTTGCAGGGCTGGGGGCAGCGGCTGGATCCCTGGCCCGGGAGGAAGCCGCGTGCGGCGGAGCAGCTGGCCTCGGGTGTCCAGTTGCGGGCGGCGCTCTGGAGTGCACTCGCCCGGAGCTGGTGGCTGCAGGGATGGGGGCCACCGTAGTGGGGGGCCTGCGCGGGCCAGGGAATGGGGATGGATGAAACACAAATCAAATAAACAAATCGACGAAAGAGGCCAAATTTAAAAAAAAGCAGCAGCAGCAGCAGCCTCCCCGCTGGAGGCAGAGGGCAGGCCCAGGGCCCGACTGGCCCAGACCCACCGGCTCGAGCGGCTTCGGCCCAGCCCCCAGCGCTCCCGGCCGGCGCCTCGTCTGCGGGAAGACACCGCGAGGCGTCCCCACGGCGCCAGGAGGCTGGAAGCACGGGGAGGGCGACCCCCCCGCCGGGCCGGGCCTCCCTCCCTGGATGTGCTCACCGTGGTCCCTGGCGAGGAGGTCCAGGAGAGTGAGGCCCCACCGCCCAGACCCACCGCCGCCCCGGCCCTGCCGGCCTCTCGGGCTGGAGCCGCGTGGAGGCCCTGGGCTTGCCCCGAGGGGTCCAGGCGACGACCACCCCGCACCAACACCAGGGCCCTGGGGTCCCCCCATCGGGTTCCCGGTCCTGCCCACTCCCCCCGCGAGGCCCCCTTTGCGGGTGCAGAGACTGAGTTCCAGCGACAGAGGAGGGCTGGGACCCTGAAGCCCCTGGTCCCCCAGCTCCCACGCGCCTGGCGAGCCCACTACCCTGTGTCCCCCACACAGACGTGGCCTGACAGTGCACATTCTGCTTCTAGAAAGCACAAGAAGCTGACAGTGCCCGCCACCCGAGCCCAGGGCCCGAGCCGCTCGAGGCAGGGGAGGCCTCCCGACTGTCCTCACGGGAGGCGCGTCTCCACCTGGGAGCCGGCCCTCCTCCATCGGGAAGAGCGCCAGGGCCCGAAGCCTCGGGGCCAGGAGCCGACTGCCCGGCGCGGCCCGGCACTCCTGCAGGCCCTGAGCTTCTGTCCCAAAACAGCAACCCGATGCCTTGTTCCAAAGCCTTCTTGACGCCCAGCGCTGGGCCCGCACAGGGAAGGACAGCACCTCCCACCCAGCACGGCGGGGGCCTCGGGTTCTGGGGAGAGCGTGGCGGCGCCCCCGAGGAGGGAGGCGCACGTGGCCCCGGGGCTGGGAGCTGCTGTCCCCAGGCGCGATCAGAGCTGTCTGTCAGCCTGCTACTCTCTGAGCCTCTGGTCCGTGGGAAAGGAAATGAAAACCCCACTTTTAATTTTCAGTTATGACCCACAGGCTGAAGGGTCTCAGCTTGGGATTTAGAAAAACAAGCCAAGCAAAGGGTCTGAAATGCTGTTCAAGGCTGGTCTTCCAGCCTAGGGCTCCTTCTAGGACAGAGCCCCAAAGGCACCAGCAGGGGTAGTGACATTATTCTGCAGGACAATGGTCTCGTACAGCTAGGCAACCGTGTTCACACCTCCAACATCCTTCACACCAGCAGTCCCATTTGCAGGCAGCCTAGGGATTCCTCCAGACGTCCCCCCGGACTCGGACCCCCGGCTCTCAGCGCTGCCCTCGGGCCGTTGGAGGAGACAGCCCGGCTCTGACTCTGTTTCCATGGCCAGCCCTGGTCTCATCCGGAGCAGCCGCGCACAGCCACGCCTCTCTGGCACACAGAATGTCCCCACGTGCAGTGCTTGCAAGATACGAGGATGGATCCAAAGTCCCGAGCAAGGAGGAAGATTCGACAGCAGCTCCAGAGGGGCAGGAATCGAGGGCTGTGAGACCGAGTTTTGCCTTCAAAGCTCTTGGAAAGGCCCCAAGCCTGACGTCATTTTTCCAAGTTGTGGTCCTTATGGTGCTATCCAAAAAGTGTCAGGACAGAGGGACAGAGGGACAGGGGCCCTGGGTGCTGTCCATGCCAAGACAGGCCTGAAAGAAGCCGCAGCGAGTCCTGAGGGCCAAAGCGGGAGTCCGCCCCGGAGACGGGGGCTGGGGGCTGGCGGGGCTGCCCGTGGCCGCAGCGCGTGAGCATCAGAGGCAAGCCCCGACCACGGCACGGAGCAGCCGGACCATCAGGGCCATCGTTTCTTCGTTTATGTTTTGTTATTTTATGTAGCAAGTCCTGGTTCTGAACAACGCAGAGAGAGAGAACCACCAGGGGACACGGGTGAGCTGTTAGGAGCTGAGGACTGAAAATCCGAAGGTTTCAAGAAGAAAACCGACCCCCGTTTCCTGCATTTCTTCCCTGGAATTTATGACTCATCCAAGCATAACAGATAATTGAGTGGGGTACTCTGCCATCTCTCCAAAAACAATACAGCCACATGTCCGAAATCCCACCGTTTCCAAACCCTCCCCTCCATCTGTAAAGGTCCCTCTATGGCAACCGTCTGGTACCAAATAAATCCTGCTGTTGTCGCTGAACAGCGTGCTTCTTTCCATGTCTTATGTGGCCTCCGAACAGGCCATAAATCCATTGATGAATTAGTCAGACTCTGACCACAGTTCTTTCCACAAAGGCGAGGCGCGCTATGATGAATTTAAGCCCAGGGGCCTGCACAGAAAAAATCCTACAAATTCCCTCTTCATAAATTGAGGATGAGACATGCAGGAAAGGGGAGGCCCAGCGAGCTCCACTTACACCCAGATCCATGGGTCGTCTATTAGCTATTTGGACCCGTGGCTGGGGAAGCTCGTCCTGCCCGGGTTCTGGTCCAGTCTGCCGGCAGCCGCCACAGCCGTGGTCAAGTCACGGGCCTCCGGGCCTAGACGGGCCCTACGGTGAGCCCCGGTTTGCTTCCTGCCCCCAGACCCCGTGATTTTACCTTCACCTTGCAGGAGGCGGGGGAGAAGACCAGACAGTGTGTTGGAAGAACGGGCGGAGCAGGGAGAGGAGAAACCGCTGCCGGGCTGGTGCGGGCGAGGGGCCGCTCTCGGCTCTGGGGTCAGACTCTGCCTTGCTGATCCCTAGAGAGATGCTGCCGCCTGAGCCTGGCACCCCGAAGGGCAAAGGGAGCACGAGGGTGCCCCCCGCCCCCGGCTGCAGAGACCCCGTGTTCGGCTTGTCCTCACCTGGGATGTGGACGCCTGGTCAGCACGCACGAGGGGAGGGGGCGGGCGGCCGCATCGCCATTCGTTGACGTCTGCTCTCCTGACAGGTGCCGAGACACAGTGGGGAGACGACATGGACCAAGCAAACGTTCCAGGACAGCAAAGTCACCGTAAATAAATGATGTCACAGAGTCACAAACAGGGTTTTCAAGAGCCTCATGCTACACGGAGTATGCACAAAGAGGCCGAGAACTGTGCCTAGCAAGGCTGTCTTTATTCCGCGGGCCCCAGCCCTTCGTGCAGCCTCACGGGAGACCGCAGACAGTCGGGAGCACCCCAGGTTCAGAGGAGCATCGGGAAGGGCGTTACAGGCTGCAGGGGTGCTCCGGGGGCGGCCTGGCCACAGCGCGAAGCCCCAAGTCAGCGCAGCACCCCCGAGACCACTGAGGCCAGAAAACCAGCCAGTACCCCCAGCCCCCCAAGAGGTCCCCGTTCTCCCCAGAACCAGGGCTGCAGCCCGCACCCAGGCTTTCCCCCGAAGAGCCAACGGCATCCGTCTCACGCATGCTATCGGCACAGCCCCGGTTCGACCACACGGGGCCGGGGCGGCCGGCGCGGAGATGCCACACCCGTCCAGGCTGGACGCGCTGGCTCTGGGCCTGAGCACCTGACGGCGGGGAGTGCAGCCCGTGGCTCCTGCTGCCCGCACAGCACGCAGACCCCCGCAGGATCGCGGGATCGTTGCTCAGGGAGACGAGCAGCACCGGCACCTGCCTCTGGAGTGGGGTTCAACAGCCACCCCGGGAGCACCTCTGGAAGACACTCCTGGGCGCTGAGGAGCCTGCAGCAGCATGATATATGAAGTGAAGTTAGTATTAAGGTGTTGGAGGGTAAAAAGGAGGAAAACAAGAGTACATTATGGTTAGTTTATAGTTCCAGAGTGAGCTATCGGGAGGACACAGCACGTACAACCTCGCCGGACACACACAGCCCAGAGAGGAAGCCGTGCGCTGCCGGGGTTTGGGAAGGAGGCTGTGACCTGGGCGGGTGAACGGCTTCTCAGTGTCTGCTGTTTCACACCTTTGTTTTTTACTTGGTAATATATCCCCTATTAAAACAATAAAGTCTAATGTAAAAGAAAAAGGCTTTTCCAGATCCTCTCCTGATTTTTAGATAAGGATTTCCTAACTGCTGGAGAGTCTTAATTGGACAGTTCTTCTCTGTGTCCAGCCAACAGCTGGACCTTGGCCACCTCGTTAAATCGCGTCAGATAACAAGCCTTTTGCCCCCCGGGTGTCGAGCCCCCGTGGAGAATGACTTGGCCCTGCAGCGCCGCCCACTGTCCTCGGGGCCTGGAGACGCTCGCTCTGATCTCGGTCAGCGCGCCCCAGGCTCTGCATGTGTAGACACAGCCTGGTTTCTCCCAGGCCCTCGGGCACCACGCACAGCAGTGAGCACCCACATCCCCCTTTCCAGATCACTCCTAAACAAACGCGGAGGCAAGAAGATCAGGAGAGCGAGCGTGCTGGCCGCCGTTCAGGATGGGCGGGGAGACGTCCCGGCCCTCATCGCATCCAAACACCAACACGGAACACGTTCCGCCCTTCTGAGCTGCCCGACGGCAGGAGGCCACACGTGCCGACGCCGGTCCCTCCCGTCTCTGTGTGAGAGAGAGGCCGAGGGCCTGTGCGGTGCGGTGGCCGGGGCCCAGGGGACGCCTGCCACTGCCCCCAGGGGCTGCCTGCTGAGCCCAAAGACAGACAGAGCTGCCTGTCGGCAGGACTTCCTGGGCAGCCTAGGAGGTGACGGGGACAGGGGGGAGACAGAGGCGGCCCCCACGCTGCCACGCCCCCCACAGCTCCCCCGCAGGTCAAGTCAGGCGGGAAGAGACGAGCGCCCGCCACGAAGCACACGCAGCCCGAAGGCCCGGACCAAGGAGGGGCTGCCTTCCAGGCCCCGGCGGGGGCGCGGGCCGGAGCTTCCGAGCCCCCGGGAGGCGCTGACCCGGACCCCGACCGTCGACGTGGGCCCCTGCTCAGGGCGCCCGGTGAGCACTCTGCACCCCCATCAACCACTCTGTCCCCCGGCCGGGGCCAGCCGCCTGGACTGGACAGCCACCGTCCCTCCTGGAGCCCCCAAGGGCGGGGCCACCTTGGCTTATCCTCTGAATCCTCGGCCCTCCCGCTCCCCTCCCACAACTTTAGCTTTTTCTGTTTCCATTTTATGAAATAAAATTACACTGGTAATATGATATTTACATACAGAAAATGAGAAGTTTCGGTTTTTCCCAAGCCAGGACGTGTAAGCGTCGACGTGGCCCTCTGAGGGCTTCTGGAGAGAGCTGCAGCCCTGAGGGGACCTCCCAGCCCGCGCCCTCGGTACCGTGGGCTCCCGGCCCCCTGCTGCGCCGGGGGGTCCCCGGGGCCCCCTTCTGAGCCTGTCTCGCAGTCCTCAGTCGGAGCCGCCAGCCCCCGGGCGTGCACTTTAGCACCACCGAGTCCCGGCCTGCGCGCCCGTCAGCGCACCTGTCTTCCCGACACACGACCCCAAGCAGGGGCGTCTCCAGCACCCGGGTTCAGGCTTCGTGTGGGCCAGACTGCGGGGGCGCGGGGGCGTGCGTCGGTGCCTGTGAGCGATTGTGTGGATGAGGGACAGACACAGCAGGCCTCTGTGTGTCTGGGCCCCATTTTGAATGACTGGGGAGCCGGAGACAACCGTTCAGATGAAGGGGTCCTGTTTTCACTGACGCGTGGAGGGCTGAGAGCTCTGGCCTTTTCAAAAACTGACCTTTGGGCAGACACGGCCCAGCCCCAGACAGGAGGTTTCAGCCCCAAGGAATCTGGCCGGAGGTCGTGGGCAGGTGACTCAAGCATCTGAGACACGTGGCTGCCCCCGGAGGTGCCAGCCTCTGCTGTGCGGGCCCGGGAGGGGTCTGCTCAGTCCCCGCACCCCCGAGGCAGGGCGCAGCTCCCCCAGTTCCACGGCCGCAGGGTTACGTCCCAGGAAGGGACTCGTGAGCCGAGGAGAGGGGACCTAGAAGGGCCCCGTGGGCGCAGCTGACCTGCCAGAGCCTCCCCTGCCCCCGCCACACCCATGCGCTGCGCCTCGGAGCCACCTCCGCTCTGGACCCTTCCACGCCCAGAGTCCGTGCAACACCAACACACAAACGAGCATCGAGAGCTCGGTTCGGAGCACAGGTGTGCACAGCTCCAGGGCACCTGCCGGCTGGACGAGCCGTGGAGAAGGGGGGCCCTTCCCGACGGGCGGCCCCGGGGCGCGCACGCGGGAACCGTGTGGGTGCGGCTCGGCCCCGCCGCGGCCCGCGGTGCTGACGGGCGCGCTCAGCCCCCGCCTCGCGAGTCTGCGTTTCATTTACGCGGCCAGGCCTCGAGTCACACCGAGTCAGAGCGGGCTGCCTCTCCCCCGAGAGCCCACCCTGGGGTGACGCGTGAGGCTCACCACCGTTGTCCAGCTGTGCAGGTGACCCTGGCTCATGAGAAAAGGGAGGAGCGGAACGCCCGCGTCCCGGCAGCAGGGTCAGCCGACGGCCCCTGCCGGCTCCGCGGGCTCGGTGGACGAGGACCTAGCCCCCGGCGCGTGCGGCTGAGCCGGGACGCCGCCCAGCACGGCAGGCGTGGGAACAGGCGCGGGGCCCCGGCTCCTCTCACCTCCCGCGACTCCGGCCCGCTCTTCATGGCGCCCCCTCTCCGCGCCGGTCGCAGCCAGGGCCGGACAGACGCTTCCCGTGACGCCACAGCGCGCACGGCACAGGCAGCTTGGGCGCCGTGCGGGCCGCCTCCGTGCCCACAGGAGCAGCGCCAGGGGCCCCGGGCGGTCCCGCCCGCGAGAGGGAGGCCGAGGGCTCCAGGGCCGGCCCGTGCGGGGCACACCCCCCACGAGATTTCACCACGAGCTTCCGCAGCCGAAGGTGCAGAGGAGACGCGAGCCAGCTGCACGGGGGTCCCCAGGCCCACCCCGCCGCACAGCCAGGGCACGCGCGGCTGTGGACCTCTCCCGCGGGACGGCGCCCGACGGGCACAGCTCTACCCTCTCACATGGGCGGGCGAGGCTCGGTCCTGGAGGAAGAAAAGCCCGCGTCTCCGCTCGCACTGCTGCTTGTCCCCAGGGCCGCTCCCCTCACACACACACACACATCAACACGCTGACACAGACCTACCAACACACACAGACCACACACACATCCATACACACCAGTACAACCCCCAGCAGGATGAATTTTGCTCTGTCAAACGCTGCATGCTTCTAGACTCGGCCCACGAATAGGAGCTTAAAGCCAAGCACGTCTGCTGCTAAGGCTGGTTCCACGGACACTCGCTCCCCAAACGCCCTTTCTGATCAGGCGCCCCACCCGAGGGCCGCACGCTTCCTGCAGGACGTGACGACGGTGCAGCTACGAAGAGACACGTTCTGAGTCTGAAATAGCACATTTTTCCTTTGAACTGGTGCGCAGATCCTGGGGCGATGCTGCGAGTGGGGCCCAGGGTTGGGAGAGCTGACTCGGGGCCCCCGCTCGCTCGGCACGCACAGCAGGGGCTCGAGAGCCACAGGCCCGGGGCCGGCCTCCTCGGCCTCGGGAGGGGACGTCCACGTCGGGTGGGCTTTCTGGAGGCTGGTGCGGCTGCCCCCACCCCAAGGACAACGCTCGAGCCGCCCGGGGCCTCCTGTGCGTCTGCGCGCCTCGGCCCAGAGCAGCGCACGCCGGGCCCCTCCAGCACCTTCTTCAGGGGAGCCGGCCTCCACGTCTCCACGTCCTGCTTCCCGGGGAAGCCCAGGTAGGCGGCCCACCGGCCCCGCGGCCACACACCCCGCCGCTCCTCCAGCCGCAGAGGTGGACACGACCGAGCCCACGGAGACGGCCCTTGGGAGAGGAAGCAGACGAGGGGGCAGAGGGCCTCTCTCCCCCCAGGCCGATCCCTGGGGCCCCGGGTCCGGCTGCAGGAACAGGGGCGTCCCCTGACTGGACAGGCCTTCGCGCTGCTGCCCCCGGGCCCCGCTTGGTAGCTGAGGGCCACAACACGCGTGCGGCTGAATCCAGTGGGGTGTGTGTGTGTGATATGAGTTTTAAAATGTTCTCCTTTTGCTGTCTTCAAAAACACCAAAAGCCAGGTGAAGGCACAAGAACAACCGTCAGGCCCATAAGAAGGGGCTACCGGGGCAGGTGCAGCAGCCACGAGCTCTCTGCAGCCAGTCAGCCTGCCCCCTGAGCCCGGCGTCCACGGGGAGGATCTGCGGGGCCTCTCGCTGGCGGGGCGAAGGCTGTGTCCGCCCGCAGCCGCCCAGCAGGCCTCAGGCCCGGGAACCCACGGCACAGAGCCGAGGCACGGCTGGGCTTAAGGTCTCCTCCGGAATGTGTCGGCCGGAAATTTTTGAAACTTCAACGTGCTGCTAAGGCTGGTTCCACGGACACTCGCTCCCCAAACGCCCTTTCTGATCAGGCGCCCACCCGAGGGCCGCACGCTTCCTGCAGGACGTGACGACGGTGCAGCTACGAAGAGACACGTTCTGAGTCTGAAATAGCACATTTTTCCTTTGAACTGGTGCGCAGATCCTGGGGCGATGCTGCGAGTGGGGCCCAGGGTTGGGAGAGCTGACTCGGGGCCCCCGCTCGCTCGGCACGCACAGCAGGGGCTCGAGAGCCACAGGCCCGGGGCCGGCCTCCTCGGCCTCGGGAGGGGACGTCCACGTCGGGTGGGCTTTCTGGAGGCTGGTGCGGCTGCCCCCACCCCAAGGACAACGCTCGAGCCGCCCGGGGCCTCCTGTGCGTCTGCGCGCCTCGGCCCAGAGCAGCGCACGCCGGGCCCCTCCAGCACCTTCTTCAGGGGAGCCGGCCTCCACGTCTCCACGTCCTGCTTCCCGGGGAAGCCCAGGTAGGCGGCCCACCGGCCCCGCGGCCACACACCCCGCCGCTCCTCCAGCCGCAGAGGTGGACACGACCGAGCCCACGGAGACGGCCCTTGGGAGAGGAAGCAGACGAGGGGGCAGAGGGCCTCTCTCCCCCCAGGCCGATCCCTGGGGCCCCGGGTCCGGCTGCAGGAACAGGGGCGTCCCCTGACTGGACAGGCCTTCGCGCTGCTGCCCCCGGGCCCCGCTTGGTAGCTGAGGGCCACAACACGCGTGCGGCTGAATCCAGTGGGGTGTGTGTGTGTGATATGAGTTTTAAAATGTTCTCCTTTTGCTGTCTTCAAAAACACCAAAAGCCAGGTGAAGGCACAAGAACAACCGTCAGGCCCATAAGAAGGGGCTACCGGGGCAGGTGCAGCAGCCACGAGCTCTCTGCAGCCAGTCAGCCTGCCCCCTGAGCCCGGCGTCCACGGGGAGGATCTGCGGGGCCTCTCGCTGGCGGGGCGAAGGCTGTGTCCGCCCGCAGCCGCCCAGCAGGCCTCAGGCCCGGGAACCCACGGCACAGAGCCGAGGCACGGCTGGGCTTAAGGTCTCCTCCGGAATGTGTCTGAGCCTTTCTGATTAGCAAATATGTTTGTCTGGTGAATTCTATACAATTCAACGTGCCAAGGAAACCTGTCAAGAGTGAGCCTTTCATAAAATCACAGGAAAACAGGGAAAGCCCCTTTTTCTCTCTCCTCTCTGAAGGGCGAGAGCTCTGTGGTCTGGAAGCCGCCTCCCAAAGCCCGTGGAAGCAGGAGCAGGCCGAGAACGTTCCCAGGAGACCGACGGAGCTGAGAGCCACCCGCGGCCCGGGGCAGACAATGAGCTTTATGTTCTTTCAGAACAGATGACACACTCTCCCCGGCTCATAAAGGGTTTTACATAAGCTCGCTCTGGCAGGGGCCGGGCAGGGAGAGCCTGCGGAGGCGGTCCCCTCCCTGGGGCGCCACGCGCCCGGAACCGGTTCCCCCAGCTCCCAGCACCCGGGGGCGGCGCCCCTCGGCCCTGGCCTCCGCCCCACCGGCAGCCAGAGCTGCGCGGCGGCGGGGCTCACTGGGGCCACGGGCGGAGGGCGCAGAGACAGGCGCCCGTGCCGCGGCCAGTGACGGCGGCCTGGGAGGGCCGCTGGCCCCTGAGGCTCTCCCGAGTGGCCCCACGGCCACCAGGCCACCGCACCACGTCCTCGCCACCTCTGACGCCAGCGGCTCCGTGACTTAGAGTGAACATTCAGGCCCAGCTCCCTTCGAGTCTCCCCGGGGAGATGCTCAGCTGGCAGCCCCGTCCTCTCCGGGCAGACAGCTGTGGCCTCCCAGCACCGCGGCCCCCATGGGGCTCCTGCCCGCGGGCCGGCCCACCAGGCGGACCGGGCCCCGCAGCGCCCTCCAGTGGGCGGAGTGGAAGAGGAAGGGACGGGCCGGCCAGCACAGGGTGAGCCCGAGAGAGACGGACTCAGGGCCTCAGAGGTGAGAGCGAGCCTCACGAAGCCCAGGAATCCTTCGAGACAGTTACGAGCACCTGTTTTATGTAAATTCATTATTACTCATGTTAATACGGCAGTACCATTAGCTACCATCAAATATTAATCATCATATTAAAATCATCCCTCGAATTACGTCGTCTGGCCACCATGACGCCCCGTCGTTGAGGCTTTTCCAAAGCCTGGGTTTTCAGGTGAGGCGTCCAGATTGTCAACTGCCTGAAGGGCTGAGCTGGGGATCCTCAAGGAACAGCCCCACTAGGGTGAAGGGCCCCTGCTGGTCATTCACTGGTGCCCAGGTCCACGTGGATTCAGCAGGCAGCACCCCGCGGGGGGAGGGAATGACGGCCACGTGTCCCTCAGACGGCCCGGGCCGCTGGTGTGGTGAGGGCTGCCCCCAGGCGAGCGCCAGGCAGCGGGCCCCCGGGAACGGAGGGGCTTGGGGGCAGGCACCCCTTCCTCTAACCGAGCCTGCAGGGGATTGCCCCCCGGGACACAGGGGCCGCGGCCTGAGGGCTGCTCTGAGGAGGCCGGCGGAGCTCGCGGAGCCACCCAGGGCGAGGGCAGCAGAGCTCAGGCGGCAGCTCCGAGCGCCCGGCGCACACCGGGACCGCTTCTGGCCTTGGCCGCCTCTCGCGGGTACTCTTGGATTTGGAATGGATGGACCAAAGAAGAAAGGAAGAGGATTCCAGATCATTCATGGCTCTTCTGCCCACCCAACAGAAAGAGACCCACCAGCAGAAATTCCACGGCTGCTTCTCTCTGCGGAGCTGAAGTCGGCCTAAAGACCCAGCCATGACCTTGTAGGTGACACTGCCTTTGGAACCGACCGGCCGGGCGACCAGGGCCGCCCGCAGTCTCCCGGGCGGCCGCACGATGGCGCCAGAGCTCCACCCGGCCCGTCGGAGGCCCCGCCGGTCGCGCCCCCGTGCAGCCAGGCAGGGGTTCAGGCCGCGGGTTCTGGCTTGGAAGCTGAGTTTGTGGAGCTGCGAGAGAACACTTGGCATCAACACACGAAAAGGCGTAACAACTAAATTTGCAAAACGAATTACAAAACATGGAGCCCACCTTTAGTTTTCCATTCCAGATCCAGCCCCGGGCGTGCTCTGGCTAAGGCGTGCTGGTCCTGGGCGGGGAACGGCCTCTCTCCTCTGCGAGCTGCGGGGCGGCAGGGCCGTGCCAGCCGTGACGCCGCGGGCTTCAGGGCCCTCCGCGTCGCCCGTCCCGCTCCCTCTCCGGCTGACGTCACACAAGACCCAGGCTCTTCTTCCCAGAAGACAGCGCTGGGCGTCCTCACCAACCTGCCCGGAGCCAGGAGCCCCCCAGCCCTGCTCTCCCAGCGAAGCCAGAGCCACCTGCCCCGGAGCTGCCTAGGCAGGGAGACACGCACACGCACACGCACACGCACACGCGCCCAGAAAAACCAGAAGGGCAGCCCAGGAGCAGGGGGCCCTCCCCACCTCCCCTTCCACCCGGCCCCGCACCCGCTCAGAGGCAGGACCCAGGCCGACCCAGAGGGCAGCCCTACCCCGAGCCTCTCCCCGCTCGCCTCCTCGTCTGCACATTAACTCGCAGCCCCTTCCTTTTGAGAATCCGCAAATGTTATATAAACGATTTGCCATTTTAAAGATGAGATAACATCAGAGCGGAGGCAGATAAAGGGCTTTGCTGAAACCCTATGCCCACGGAACTGCAGCGGCGAGACTTGTCTCTGTCTCCGCCTTCCCAGGCTGCGGGCCCTTGTTTATCTCTTCCCCTCACCAAATCACTCCAGGCCGTTCGTTCGCACCTCTCAGGACACCCACCTCCCCTCTCCCCACACCTCCCGGGAGGGGCGCGGGGCGGGAGGCCGCAGCCGGGCCCACACTTGTTGTTCCCCGGAATTTCCAGGCCGGCTGACAGCAGCTTCCAGGAGAGCTCCTCCCAACGCAGCCGTCGTGATCTCAAGTTGCAAACAAGGCTTTCCAGATTCCATCTTCCCACTTCAGAGCTCACAGCCTGGATTGGCCTAGGGAGAAGAAATGCCACGCTGGACGGAGCGTCGCCCACGGCCCGGCCCTCCGTATCCACGCTGGGTTTTCTTTGACGTCCTTTGTTTGAAGGAACCATGAGTGGCTTCACCGTTTCACATCTGCACCGGTTTCCGAATTATGATTTTTCCTGATCCTGTTGACGTCCTCATTCATGGGGGGCCAGTTTGCTTCCAACGGCTCTGGCTCCCCGTGCGCACTGTTGAAGCGTCTCCTTGTCCTTAGCACCCAGCTCGCAGCGTGGCAGGCTGGGTCACTGAGTCGGCTCTCCACTGTGGAGCGTGGAGGCGCTGCCCCGAGACGTCCCGGCTCCGTCTCCTCTGAGGCACCAGGAGCGGGCACAGCCGCCCGCCGTCACCAGCACTGAGGCCGCCTCCCTCCGCAGTCAGCGAGGCTCCGCGCCCGCAGCGACGGTCTGGAACCCTGGCTCCCGCCGGGTCTGCCGGTCGGAGCGGGAACCCGCGAGTCCAGCGGCCTCGGCTGGAAGCTCAGCGACCCAACGGCTCTTGCGTTTCCTATTTGTAACCACCGTTCTTCCATTTCCTGTATTTACAGTTGGCTTTTTCAAAGGCATTCCAAAGGTTCTCCATGGAGATCATATGATAAAAAATCCCTCTTCTAAGTAAGAGAGACACACTATCCTCTCCTTTGAGAACAAAGTAACCCACGGCACAGCTCCACATTGGTGAGGGCTGCCCGCTCGCCTGGAGCCGCAGGGCCTCGATCAAGTGCCCGGCCATCCGGGGCCCCGGGGCTCCCCCTGCCTCGACCTGAAGAGTGAAGGTTCCCTCCTCCGTCGGACGCTGCTCACGGGGCTCAGCCGTTTGTTCCGTTGAAATAATTGGGAGAAGTTGCTTTTTTCCACAGGCATCCTGCCTGCACTTCATCATGAGTATTATTTTGGACCCTCTTCAAAAAGAAAAATGGCCTTTCACGGTGCACACCGAATGTGGGCAGAAATTGGACCAGACAGATGCACAGCTCCACGCCGAGATGGAAACTATTTGCCGAAAACACCCACACTCGACACAGGCGAGGGCGTGGGCCCCGCAGACAGAGTGTGGGGCACCCCCTGCCCAGCATGGCTCCCAGGTGGGCCCCGTCCTCCAGCCGGGCTGCGGGCCTCCGTCCCCAGCAGACGGCACCACCCGCAGGAGGCCCACGCCGCCTCCTGCCGGGCACAGACACGTGCCCCCAGCCGGGTCTGGCCGCGGCCGTCTGGGAGCCCTCTCTCCCCCCGATTCACGTCAGCTCCTGACGAGAGCCTGGTCCTCACTGCACCCAGCCTGGCTGCAGGGTGTTGCACGCCAGGGTGCTGATCTTGCCCCCGACCCGGGTCTGCCACAGGAGTGAGAGCCGCCCACGCCCGCTCCACGCGGGGCCTTCCGCTCCCACCGCCCCACACCCCCACCTCCCAGGGCACCGGGGCAGTGGACTCTATCGCAGCAACTTGCATCAACGTTTAGTGCTCGTGTATTTTTTAAAAAAGAAAAACAGAGGGAGCAGGCTTGGACAAAAATATCCTGCCAAGTTCCAGCACACAGAGGCGCTGCCCAGCCTCTCGGCGCTGCCCCCGAGGGGCTTGACCGGAGTCACCAGCCGCTGTCATCCTGCTCTCCAGCAGACGGCGAGACCCGCGAGAGGCCTGTCGGACCGCTTCTTCCACAGCCTGGTCCCCGTTGGGGTCTTTCTCTGACCTCACTTCCATTCTCTCCCGCCACGCTCCACCCCAGCTCATCTTGAATTTTAAACACAGTGTATGATGGCCAGGAGCGGGGCACAGTGCCGGACGATGCGCTGGATCTCCGAGACGCACGTGTGACTGACCTGGCCGCAGCCCACACGCTTCCTGAGGCAGAGCGGTCCTGCTGCGCCGTCTCTGCTCTCCCCGGAGGCAGGCCCTTGAAACGCTGGTCTGTCGGCTGGACAAAACCAGCGGCGACACTGACCTTGGAAAAGCAGATCCGGGCGCACCACGGAAATGTGTGTTTAAAGGGACGTGAACTTCCAAGAACTTACAGTCCGGCCCCCGACCTGTATTTAGTACTGCTCTGATCTGCTAGGGGACACTTTTTGGTCACCTCCTTGAAAAACGCTGGGCGGCGCCAGAACATAAAGCACAGCCGTCCTGCATGAGAGTCACGACAGGCCGTCAACAGCGTCCGAGGAGCGGGCCTCGAGCGACAGAGATGCCATCAGGAAGGCTGGTGGTGCAACCGTGAGGAGGGAAAGGAGAGTCAGAACCACGCGTCCACCGCGGTTAATCGAGGAACATTCGATCTGCCCAACAGGAGGAATAGGAAGCGCAGATTTTTCAAAATTCACTTAAAAGTCAAAGGAAACCTGACGGCGAGGTGCCAGCCCTCTGTTTTAAAATATCCAAAAACAAGCCGAGATGGGCCAAGCACCGCCATTTGAGTAAGTCTGAGCACATTCCAGAAAAAACAGCTGTCACAAATGACAGCGATGTTTACTAGAAAACTACCCTACTTCCGGCAGACAGTGAGTGGACAGCGTGACTGAGAGGAGACAGAATGCACGGCGGAGCCGGCCTCGATGGGCGGAGGGTGCGGCCCGTTTGTTTCCCTCTTGTGCAAAACCCCTGCCCGGCTCCTGCCCAAACATTTTCCCAGGGACATGTCTGTCCGCCTTTGGACAGGTTCCTTACTAAAACAAATACACCAAACAGGCCATCTTTGATAGCAAGGACTCGTAAAGGCGAACAATGAAAACTACCATGGGCTGTTTAAGATGGCACCGGGCAGAGTGGCCCCGGGAGCAGAGCCGCCTGGCCTGGCGAGCCGGGCAGGCTCCCAGAGTCACAGCGCGGAGCAGCTTGCGCTTTCTTGGCAAGGAGCTGCGGCCTCCCCCGCCCCTGCCTTTTGGGCAGGCAGTGGTCCTCTCCGTAAGAAGTCACGGCGTGTATATATGTTGTCTGCTTTGGAGGAGAGATAAGTATAAAAACAAACTATTATTACATGCGCACACTCAAATAAAAAGAGACCATCTCCTAAGACGATACCGGCACCCTATAAAAGTGCAATTTAACCTTATCTAATCTGGAGCCTGTTTCATCACAGCGGGAGCCAATAATGTAAACCTTTGTGTGCGAGGCCGCAGGAGAGGCCGGGGCGGGCGGGCGGGCGGCGGCGGCCTCTCCCGGGACGGGGCTGCTGCGAGGCCGGCGCTGCCGACGGGGCGTCCGGGGACGGTAGGTGAGAAGATGATGGACGAGCCAGGGCCGCCCAGGCGGGCATGGCCGACAGGAGCACTTCCTCCTCACATCTGTCCAGGAAGGACGTCGGCGAGGCAGACTAAACACAGGCCCTGGTGCGGGAGTACGTGTGCGCACAGCAGCCCGGCCTTTAGAAGAGCCTCCGTCCGCACACGGTGGGGACAGGCCCGGAGACCAGACGCCCACGCTGGCTGCTCTGGAGGGGAAGCAGGACAGCCCCAGGCTGTCGCCAGAGCCGCCGAAGGAGGCTGGCGTCCCCGGGGAGTCTGGCCCAAGGTGCCCACTGCCGGCTGTGGCCACCAGCTGGGGGAAGTGCACCCGCCAGGGTCAGGGACTCCGGGCCCTTCCTGGGAAGATATAGAAAGTCCTGTCCCAGAAGGACCCCTGGGCGCCGCGCGGTCCAGGACACGCTGCTTCCCCGCCCCAGGAAGAGCAGAGACCCCCGGCCTCCCCGCTCAGGCCTGGCGGAGGTCGTGGGCCTCCTCGGGCTCTGCTCTCCGCCTCTCCTGCCTCACGAGTGGCCTTTGGGCCAATCTTCCAGGCCCAAGCCGAGTGGCCGGCAGGCCAGGGAGGAGCTCCCCTGGGAAGGGAGAAGGCCTTCCCCTCCTTCCATCCCGTTTCCCACCCACCTCTTTCCCGCCCCCTCCACTCGATCTGGCCAAGGCCCCCACTGCCTTGGACAGCAGGGTCTGGGTGGGACCCAGGCCAGGAGCTAGGGGAGCATGAGGACGCTGCAGATCCCGGACGGGACTTGGGGCTTGTCCACTTCAGCAGCAGGTGGCCTGCCCTCGGATTCCTCCTCTGTGGCTTGACAGCCGGGCGGTCCCCTCACAGGGTCCTGGAGGTCAGTCAAACTTGAAACCAGGTGTCTGTCGCCCTTTGCCCGCTCGCCCCCAGGTCTCGGAGGGCACAGAGTGTTTCCAGAAGCGCCCCGAGCTCTCCTGGCCTGCGAGGCCCTGCTGGCTGGCCCTCCTGGGCTATTAGGATGGGCCGTGAAGGGGCCTGGGAAAGCTCATCCGTCCTCCGCGTGCCCACCTCTGGGAGAACCGTCCTGCGGACAATCTCACGGAAGGGAACCCCAGGAGAGGAGCCGAGCTGGCCCTCGGGCGGAGAGCGGACGCCCCCGCCAGCTCCAGGGAGCCCGCCCCGAGCCGGGGATCCGTGCACAGAGCAGACTCGGCCAGGCAGCGGACGTCTCCCCACGCGGACCAGACCCTCCTCCGTGCAGGCGTCCAGCCCAGACGACGCGCCCACTGCTGGGAGTGCACCGGACAAGGACACCTCCATACGTCTGCTGACTGAATGAGCTAGCCCAAGGAGCGACCGTCTGAGACGCACACTTTAACACCTGACATCGAGATCAGACGTATTGGGGACGAGGCTTAATAACCCAGCGTTTTCTTCTCTCGGTGGCACCTGCATCAAGAAGTAAAACGCAGCAGTGCCGTGTGACCTCAGGCAAGCCGCTCGCGCTGTCCGAGCCCAGCTTGCTTCTGCGGAAGATGCAGAAAGCGCCAGGATTGCAGGGGGAGGCCCCTCTCAGCGCCGGACAGGCCGGCATCGAATCCGTGGGGCCTCGGCCACAGGTCCTCGTGACCAGGGTCCACGTGCTGCCCCAGACAAGGTCGCCAGAGACAGGCCAGCTCCGGGGCATCACAGCTGGGGTCTTTGTGGCCCAAAGCAAAGGGGGCCTCAGTAAAAGCAAGTTCCCAGTGTGTCTGTCGCCATTTATTTAGCACTTAAGTCGAGTTAGCTGTAGGCCTTAAAAAGTACGGGAGCGGCGACAAGTGAGTTTCCTTCCTACATTTGTTCCCACTCGCATTCTGTGGAAATCTGCCTCTGTTCGCTGTCGTTTATCTTTCCTTACATCCTTGTTTCCAAACTAAGCAGCTCTGACAGGAGCGCAGCCCTCTTCCAGCCGCCGTTTGGCTGGAGCTGCCTGAGACGCTCCGCGCTCTGCCACCGGCGCATCGGGCTTCCCTGTGCGGGGCTCCTCGCGGTGGAGGTGGGGTCCGTGCTGCGGTCGCAGCCCCCCCTCCCGCCCTGTTCTCCAAATCCATTATTTTGGGGGCTCAGTTTTTCATAATTAAGACCAAGGAGCGGTTGAAAAACAGAAGTACTTTTTCCTGGAAACCAGCGGTCTTCATTTGCAACTTTCATTGGCAAACCTGGCTGCCAGTAAATACATTTCTTGGCATCTCCCAGAAGGTAGTTCACTGGATGAGACGGCCCTGTTTTCTCTGTAACATGTACGTCAAGTAAAGGGGCCGCTCAGGAAGGAATGTGGCCGGAGGCTGCAAGCCTCCTGCCCCGTTGCCTCGGATCCTGGGAACAAAAGCGCCCAGGCCTGTGCCCAGGAGTCTGAGCCGGTCCCTCCAAGGGGCCTCCCAGTCGCACTCTTCCCGCCGGCCCCCTGGCTAGATTGCAGGGTGCGAAAGCCAGGAGCCAGGCAGAGCCCTCCTTCTGCGGCAAGGCCTCCGGGTTCCCTTCCGGAGACCCTCCTCCCCTGGGCTGCTAGGAGAGGAAGGCTAGGGCGCGGAAGGGCGTTGGGGTGCCCAGGGGCGCCGAGGACAGCAGGGGGCGCTCGGGGCGCGCGCAGGGCCCACCCGGAGCCGCAGCCCGAGCCCCGCGCGGCGGGCAGGTTAGCCCGGGACCTGTGCCCCGGAGCCCGGAGCTCCAGCCTCGGGTGCGGCCCCGCGGCTCCCCCGCGGCTCCCCCGCTTCCCCCCCGGCCCTCTCGGGGGCGAGACGGGAAGCCTGTGGGGACCGCTGGGCTGTGCTTCCAGGTGCTGACACCCAGAAGGACGCAGGGGGCCGGCTGCTGGGAGCCAGGTGCCGGCCGGTTCCCGCCCTGAGGGTGCCGACGGCGGCCGCGGCCGAGGACCCGCGCAGCCCGGGAGCTTGGGGAACAGGCTGGCCGCACCCTCTGCGCCCTGGGCCGGGTGGATGCAGCGTCAGGCCCCTGACCGCCGGTCCGCGCAGGGGCCGGGGCGTCGGGGCGGACGCTGCTTAGGCAAGCGGCGGTGCAGTCCTGCGCGTAGGGCCCGGTGCCGGGCTGGAGAGCAAGGAAGCCCGCCGCCCCGGTAAGGCCCCGCCACCGCAGGGCGCGGCCGACTCCTGCCGCTCGCGGGGCGGCCTCTCTTCGGGTCTGTCCTTGCAGAGGCCTTTCCTCCCGCACCCGGAGCCCACCGTGGGTGCGCAAGGCGCCCTCGCGCCGCATCGCTGTCGCCGGTACCGCACACCCGGGCCCCGCGGGTCGTCGGTCGTGCCCCGGATGAGCGCCAGTGCCAAAGCTGGAGTGACGGGACCCCTCGTCTTCCAGGCAAGGCTGCGCCCAAACCTAAATGGAGACCCGGATGGGAAGAACCCGAGGCGGGACTGGTCATCCATGCTTTACACATGTAACTTTTGTCCTGAATGGTTAAGGAGAGGCGACAGCTCTCAGCTCCATCTGCCTTGGTCAGAAAGACCCTGCCCTGCGCGGCCAGGACCGAGGGTGAAGCTCCCCGCGTTTCCTGTGGCCCTTTCTCAGTCGTCAGCGCAGCTCTGCGTCCCAGAAACCTCTGGGAGCCCGAGCTTCCCTGCAGAAAGGCGGCAGGTGGGCTTTCTGGGCAGCCGTGAGCAGGTGTGAGTACACTCCCTCACATGAGAATAACTAGGGGGCGGTCTGTCGTGGGGACTTAGGGGCATTAAATTACCCCAACACATACCCTTCCCCCGGAGGCTCCCCTTAGGAGAGCAACGACGCAATTCGTTCAGTCATGGACATCACTTTGTCTAGAAAGCATAATCGAAACACAAACGGGCGTTTCATTTATCGTAGGAATTTTTTTTCTCCAAAGGAGGGGCTGCGTCAGGAAGACTGTTAACAGAACCAGTACTTAGAAACCCCCCAACCAAGAGAGAAGTCGATCTTCCAGGGGTCTGGGCATCTCAGCTACTCAGATGCGAGGTGCCGCCCCTCCCTCCACAGATGCCCAGCGCTCCCTGCCGGACCCAGGGTTTGACAACGAATGACGATCACGGACTCCCGCGTGTCCTCCCCCACCCCTAGGCTTCAGGTCTTCCTAAAGGGGGCCATCCGGAGAACTGCGACCAGATGCTAAATAGCTCCAAGACACCCCGAAACGGATGTGGCTTCAATTGCTTATGACTTCAGTCTAGCGGGGTGACTTCGGCCGCACTGTCCGTCAAGGACTCCATACTCACAGCAGCGAAAGGGAAGGCGGTGGGGAGGCTGTGGACACACAGAACCCCCACCCCGCATTTGCACCGACCCAGCCCCTGCTGACTGCCTCATCTAAAGGGACAGCCAGCTGCTCTTGACTTCCGCTGCTGCAGCGCCTGGTCAGACTGGCCCCGACCCCCTGACGGGCCAGCTTCCAACCCCCACCCTCTGATCTGCTTGGGTCAGCCAGGACTCGGGGCGGAGGGGGCCTGCTTGTGTCAGGGGAGAGTCACTGTCCAGGGCTGGGGGAGGGGGCGCTGGAAAGTTCCCGAGGGGTCTCTAGAGGACAATGCCAGGAACTCGGGCTGAGCTCACAGCCCCTTGGGAATTCTTTTCTGGGCCGGGGGTCCCCGCCCCCACCCAGACCCCTATTCTGATTTTCACGACCTGAAAAGAAAGAGCCGCTCCTCAGCCCCGGGGGCCTGCGTTAGGACACCCCCCCCCTTCCTGCGGTGTCACCGCGCGGAGTCGGGCATTTCCTGCAGAGCTCCCACCTCTCCCTTCCTGGTACGTTTCGGCAGAGGGCTCTGGGAGGCCTGTTTGGGGTAGGGCTGTGACGCCCCTCCCCAGAGCTAAGACCCTTCGAGGGCCCGGGGAACTGTGACCCCCGCGGGCAGGTCACGGAAGGGAGGGGGCGCGGAAGGTCAGCGACTGTCGGGGAAACATCTATCAACGCTGTCGCCTGCGGACGGGACCTTCAGGTCGCAGCCGCGAGGTGTCAGAAACGCAGCGAAGGTTTCCTGCGAGTGCCTGTCCGCCGGTTAAGGCTGTGGGGAGCACTGCCCGTGGAGCCGCAAAAGGGGCTCAGGAACCCCGACCAAAAATAAAAACCACCCCGTCCCCGAAGAGTTCATTTCTGCGCCTTCAGGTCCCCACACCAGCACCACCACCACCGCCAGAAGTCAAGTACTCGAAACACAATCAAGCCTTTAGTGGAGGCTGCTTCCGAGGAAGCTTATAAAACACAAACGCAAATATCTTTTCCTGGCGACTATCCAGAGTTCGACCAAGGGAAAGTTGATCTTCGTAAGCTGCACCTCCTTTTCCCTGCGCGCCAGAACTCATTTCATAACGGCCACTTTCATACCCGAAGCGGCCCGGCACAGCCGGCTGTCGGATTTGCAGTTTATGTAAGGAGCTCTTTTCACCTCTCAGCCTCGGAGCGGGAGCGGGGAGGCCGCGGAGACCGACCGGGCAGCCCGCGCGGCGCATCTCCCCAAGAGCCGTGCAGGCCTTCCGCGCCGGGAAAAAGGCCGAGTCTCTGCTCGCGCACTGCCAGCGGTGGAAACGCAGTTTAAAGGCAGAGAACGCCAGATGCCGAGGTGTTCGCGGCGACCACTGACTTCTTTCTTCGGTCTCCAGGCTGATCTGAAGCCCGGCGCCACGAGACCTCGGTCAAAGAGGCTGACGCCGGTGGGGCCGCGGGGCAGGTGCTGGAAACTGACGCACTGTCCATATTTCAGGCCCTCTCCCGCCTGTCTCCCCACTCGTGTTTAGGGGTACTGAGTCTCCTGCCGACTACTCCTCGCTTCACAGCCATGCAGAAGAGGCCTTGTGGACGCCCGCGAGGGCAGGCTGGAGCGGCCTCGGCGCTCAGCAGGCCCGGCGGGCCGGGAGCCGGGCTTCTTGCCGCACCGGCCGCTTCAGGAGGAGCAGACCCCCGCGTTTCTCCGCATCAGGGTCTGCTCGGAAATTCAACGATTTAAAACTGCTCGGGCCCTCGAGCAGCTGCTGCTCGGGAGGAAGCCAGATTCAAGCCGGGAAGCCAAAAGGGCTCACGACACGTCCTCACAGTTAGAGACGGTCAGGAATGGAGGGGTGGAGGTGTGAGCCGCGCCAGGCGGCTCTTCGTCGCAGCCCCCAGGGAAGGGCCAGGAAGGGCTGTTCCGGATGTGCTGAGGGGCAGCCGTGCGCTGCAGGCTTGAGGCCCATCTCCTTGCTCCAGTTTCTCCCCCTCTCCTTCCCCTTCCACCAAGGCCCCGGGGACTGCAGTGCAGGGTGCTTTCACAGAGACTGCTTCCGACCCCCCAGGGCCCTCAGGTGTGATTCTGAACGCCCTTCCTCGCCTCCATCACACCCGTTGGCGCTGGGAGCCGGCAGCCACGCAGGGGCAGAGGGGGCGGTGGGACGGATTTACTTGGTTGTCATCACACCTGCTATTGTCACTGAGCTCGAAGCCTGACCCCTCCTCTGGGCTGAACTGCCTGATTTCACAAGAGGAGCCCGCCCGAGGCCGGCGTGTCGGATTTGCAGTTTATGTAAGGAGCTCTTTTCACCTCTCAGCCTCGGAGCGGAGCGGGGAGGCCGCGGAGACCGACCGGGCAGCCCGCGCGGCGCATCTCCCCAAGAGCCGTGCAGGCCTTCCGCGCCGGGAAAAAGGCCGAGTCTCTGCTCGCGCACTGCCAGCGGTGGAAACGCAGTTTAAAGGCAGAGAACGCCAGATGCCGAGGTGTTCGCGGCGACCACTGACTTCTTTCTTCGGTCTCCAGGCTGATCTGAAGCCCGGCGCCACGAGACCTCGGTCAAAGAGGCTGACGCCGGTGGGGCCGCGGGGCAGGTGCTGGAAACTGACGCACTGTCCATATTTCAGGCCCTCTCCCGCCTGTCTCCCCACTCGTGTTTAGGGGTACTGAGTCTCCTGCCGACTACTCCTCGCTTCACAGCCATGCAGAAGAGGCCTTGTGGACGCCCGCGAGGGCAGGCTGGAGCGGCCTCGGCGCTCAGCAGGCCCGGCGGGCCGGGAGCCGGGCTTCTTGCCGCACCGGCCGCTTCAGGAGGAGCAGACCCCCGCGTTTCTCCGCATCAGGGTCTGCTCGGAAATTCAATGATTTAAAACTGCTCGGGCCCTCGAGCAGCTGCTGCTCGGGAGGAAGCCAGATTCAAGCCGGGAAGCCAAAAGGGCTCACGACACGTCCTCACAGTTAGAGACGGTCAGGAATGGAGGGGTGGAGGTGTGAGCCGCGCCAGGCGGCTCTTCGTCGCAGCCCCCAGGGAAGGGCCAGGAAGGGCTGTTCCGGATGTGCTGAGGGGCAGCCGTGCGCTGCAGGCTTGAGGCCCATCTCCTTGCTCCAGTTTCTCCCCCTCTCCTTCCCCTTCCACCAAGGCCCCGGGGACTGCAGTGCAGGGTGCTTTCACAGAGACTGCTTCCGACCCCCCAGGGCCCTCAGGTGTGATTCTGAACGCCCTTCCTCGCCTCCATCACACCCGTTGGCGCTGGGAGCCGGCAGCCACGCAGGGGCAGAGGGGGCGGTGGGACGGATTTACTTGGTTGTCATCACACCTGCTATTGTCACTGAGCTCGAAGCCTGACCCCTCCTCTGGGCTGAACTGCCTGATTTCACAAGAGGAGGCAACCTCGGGGCGAACCCCCAAGAGGACCCCAGGAGGCCTCCGGGCCCCAGCAGCGCCCCCACCAGCCCCAGCCTCAGCCTCCGGGCAAGGCCCCGCGGCGCTCTCCCTTATTTCTACTGGGGAGGGGTCGTGGAAACACTGAGGTGGGAACAACAACCTTGTCCCCACGGGGAGCGGAGTTAGGCCCTGCTTGCGCGTCAAAGCTGCCTTTTTGTAACCCAGCTCAGGACTGGAGAGCCTCCAGGTGGGGGGAATTTGCGCACCTCTGGGAGCCCAGTTTGGCGATCAGGAGTGAAGGGGAGGGGAGGAGGGGAGAAGTGGGGGGAGAGGCAGGGAGAGGCAGGGGAGGCAGGAGGGGAGGAGAGGGGAGGGGAGGAGAGGGAAAAGGGGGACCGGGAGGGCCAGGCAAGGAGAGGGGAAGAGGGATTAGAGGAGACGCGGATAGGAGAGGGGGGGAGATGGGGGAAGGCGGGGGAGCGGCCCGGGAAATCCCGGCGCTGGAGTCCTCCAGGCCGGCCGAGGAACGGGAGAGCCTGCGCGAGCTGGGGCTCCGGGACACCGAGACCTCTTGCAGCCGCCGACGAGGAAGGGGCTGCGCGGGGCCCGCAGGGCCAGGCAAGGCTGCGGGAACAATGGACGTCCGTCGGAGGGCCCGGGGTGGGGGAAAGGGCCCGGCGCGGGCGGCCGGCGGCGCGGCGCGGCGCGGGGGCCGAGGGCCGGGGGCGCGGGCAGGGGCGCGGGCCGGCGCGCGTGTGGTCAGCCCCGCGGTCCTCCGCGGCGGGGCGCGGGCCGCCCGGCTCGGCCTCCGGCTCCTCCGGAGGCGTTCCCGCCTCCCATTGGCCGCCGCCGCCGCGATGGGGCGGGGCTCCGCCGCCCGGAAAAAATGTAACTGCGTAAAAAAGTCCTCGCCTGCCGACGGATGCTCCAAAGTTCAGAAGCGTCCCGATGCTTCCTTAAGCGGCCGGCGCGCGCGGGACTGAACGAGAGGTGACGCGGGCCCGGGCCGGCGGCCGGCGCGCTGCCCCCCGCCCTGGGTGTCTGGCCGCCTCCGCCGGCGGCCGGGGCAGAGCCTCCGGGAGGCGCGGGCGGCGCGCGGGCCGGGCTTCGGCTCGCCTCCCAGGCCGGGCGCCGCTTTCCCCTTCCCGCCCGGAGGCTGCCGCGCGCGATCCGGGCCGTCGGCCGCGTCCTCGCCCGGCCCGCTCCGCCGGCCCGAGCCTCCTCGGCGGCCGCAGGCGCCCCGGGAGCCGGGCGAGCGCAGGGGGGGCGCCGGCCCGGCGCCGGCCCGCGGGCCCGGACTCGGACTGGGCGGCCGGCCCGGCGAGGCCATGCAGGCGCGCTACTCCGTGTCCAGCCCCAGCTCCCTGGGAGTGGTGCCCTACCTCGGCGGCGAGCAGAGCTACTACCGCGCGGCGGCGGCGGCGGCGGCCGGGGGCGGCTACAGCGCCATGCCGGCCCCCATGAGCGTGTACTCGCACCCGGCGCACGCCGAGCAGTACCCGGGCGGCATGGCCCGCGCCTACGGGCCCTACGCGCCGCAGCCGCAGCCCAAGGACATGGTGAAGCCGCCCTACAGCTACATCGCGCTCATCACCATGGCCATCCAGAACGCGCCGGACAAGAAGATCACCCTGAACGGCATCTACCAGTTCATCATGGACCGCTTCCCCTTCTACCGGGACAACAAGCAGGGCTGGCAGAACAGCATCCGCCACAACCTCTCGCTCAACGAGTGCTTCGTCAAGGTGCCGCGCGACGACGTCCGTCGGAGGGCCGGGTGGGGAAAGGGCCCGGCGCGGGCGGCCGGGGCGCGGCGCGGCGCGGGGCCGAGGCCGGGGGCGCGGGCAGGGCGCGGGCCGGCGCGCGTGTGGTCAGCCCCGCGGTCCTCCGCGGCGGGGCGCGGGCCGCCCGGCTCGGCCTCCGGCTCCTCCGGAGGCGTTCCCGCCTCCCATTGGCCGCCGCCGCCGCGATGGGGCGGGGCTCCGCCGCCCGGAAAAAAGGTAGCTGCGTAAAAAAGTCCTCGCCTGCCGACGGATGCTCCAAAGTTCAGAAGCGCCCCTGATGCTTCCTTAAGCGGCCGGCGCGCGCGGGACTGAACGAGAGGTGACGCGGGCCCGGGCCGGCGGCCGGCGCGCTGCCCCCCGCCCTGGGTGTCTGGCCGCCTCCGCCGGCGGCCGGGGCAGAGCCTCCGGGAGGCGCGGGCGGCGCGCGGGCCGGGCTTCGGCTCGCCTCCCAGGCCGGGCGCCGCTTTCCCCTTCCCGCCCGGAGGCTGCCGCGCGCGATCCGGGCCGTCGGCCGCGTCCTCGCCCGGCCCGCTCCGCCGGCCCGAGCCTCCTCGGCGGCCGCAGGCGCCCCGGGAGCCGGGCGAGCGCAGGGGAGGCGGCGGCCCGGCGCCGGCCCGCGGGCCCGGACTCGGACTGGGCGGCCGGCCCGGCGAGGCCATGCAGGCGCGCTACTCCGTGTCCAGCCCCAGCTCCCTGGGAGTGGTGCCCTACCTCGGCGGCGAGCAGAGCTACTACCGCGCGGCGGCGGCGGCGGCGGCCGGGGGCGGCTACAGCGCCATGCCGGCCCCCATGAGCGTGTACTCGCACCCGGCGCACGCCGAGCAGTACCCGGGCGGCATGGCCCGCGCCTACGGGCCCTACGCGCCGCAGCCGCAGCCCAAGGACATGGTGAAGCCGCCCTACAGCTACATCGCGCTCATCACCATGGCCATCCAGAACGCGCCGGACAAGAAGATCACCCTGAACGGCATCTACCAGTTCATCATGGACCGCTTCCCCTTCTACCGGGACAACAAGCAGGGCTGGCAGAACAGCATCCGCCACAACCTCTCGCTCAACGAGTGCTTCGTCAAGGTGCCGCGCGACGACAAGAAGCCGGGCAAGGGCAGCTACTGGACGCTGGACCCGGACTCGTACAACATGTTCGAGAACGGCAGCTTCCTGCGGCGGCGGCGGCGCTTCAAGAAGAAGGACGCCGTGAAGGACAAGGAGGAGAAGGACCGGCTGCACCTCAAGGAGCCGCCGCCCCCGCCGCCGCCGCCGCCGCCGCCCGGCCGCCAGCCCGCGCCCCCCGAGCCGGCCGACGGCGCGACGCCCGGGACGCAGCCGCCGCCCGTGCGCATCCAGGACATCAAGACCGAGAACGGTACGTGCCCCTCGCCGCCCCAGCCCCTGTCCCCGGCCGCCGCCCTGGGCAGCGGTAGCGCCGGCGCCGCCGCGGTGCCCAAAATCGAAAGCCCCGACAGCAGCAGCAGCAGCCTGTCCAGCGGGGGCAGCCCCCCGGGCGGCCTGCCCGCGGCGCGGCCGCTGAGCCTGGACGGCGCGGAGCCCGGCCCGCCGCCCGCGCCCGCGCCCGCGCCGCCGCACGGCCAGGGCTTCAGCGTGGACAACATCATGACGTCGCTGCGGGGGTCGCCGCAGGGCGCGGCCGCCGAGCTGGGGTCCGGCCTCCTGGCCCCGGCCGCCGCGTCCTCGCGCGCGGGCCTCGCGCCGCCGCTGGCGCTCAGCGCCTACTCGCCCGGCCAGAACTCGCTGTACGGCGCGCCCTGCGGCCAGAGCCCCGGCGCGGGCGGCGCGGGCGGCGGCGCCGGGGCGGGGGGCGCCGGGACCTACCACTGCAACCTGCAGGCCATGAGCCTGTACGCGGCCGGGGAGCGCGGCGGCGGCCACGTGCAGGGCGCGCCCGCGGGCGCCGGCGGCTCCTCGGTGGAAGACCCCCTGCCCGACTACTCTCTGCCCCCGGCCACCAGCAGCAGCTCCGCGGCCCTGGGCCACGGCGGCGGCGGCGGCGGCGGCCAGGAGGCCGGCCACCACCCCGCCGCCCACCAAGGCCGCCTGGCCTCGTGGTACCTGAACCAGGCGGGGGGGGACCTGGGCCACCTGGCCAGCGCGGCGGCCGCCGCCGCGGGCTACCCGGGCCAGCAGCAGAACTTCCACTCGGTTCGGGAGATGTTCGAGTCGCAGCGGATCGGCCTGAACAACTCGCCGGTGAACGGGAACAGCAGCTGTCAGATGGGCTTCCCCGCGGGGCAGCCGCTGTACCGCGCGTCCGGGGCCTTCGTCTACGACTGCAGCAAGTTCTGACCCCGCCCCGGCCCGCCGCCTCCCCGCCGCGCCGGAGCGGACCGGTCCCGAGCAGCCCGAAGAGCCCTGGACGCAAAACCGAAACCAAACATCCAGTGTGTGAAGCGTCCACCGGACCCGCCAGCAGAACCCTCCAAACTTTCGAGTCGCCAGCACGAAGAGACGGCTTCTCTTGGAAGATGGATCCGGAGCACCTCCACTTCGGTCTATCTAAATAGACAGAGCCGTAGACTGTCCCGTGCAGAGGCCGCAGTCACGGTTTGTTAAAGGACCGTGTTACTGCAGATAACACGTAAGTTTCTTCTTCTTTTCAGAGAGCGCGCTCTCCTCTTCCTGTCCTGTCCCTTCCCCTTTCACCTGTAAGATATTATTTTATCCTCTGTTGAAAGGAGGAGGAAGTCCCGTACATGAGAATGGTTTTCTTTTTATTCATGGACTTGTTTTAAAATGTAAATTGCAACATAGTAATTTATTTTTAATTTGTAGTTGGATGTCGTGGACCAAACGCCAGAAAGTGTTTCCAAAACCTGACGTTAAATTGCCTGAAACTTTAAATTGCCTTTTTTTTTTTTTGATTATAAAAAGGGAAACTGTGTTAATCTTATTCTATCATCTTTTCTTTTTGTTGAACATATTCATTGTTTATTAATAAATTACCATTCAGTTTGAATGAGACCTATATGTCTGGATACTTTAATACAGTCTTAATTCTTACAAGAAACAAAAGATTTCAGAGATTAAAAAACACCAGATCTTACCAATTCTCCTCCTAAATCTCTGAAAAAACAAACAAACAAACAGAGACACCCTCTGACTATTCCTGGTCAACTTTCTTTATGTTTAGATTTATTTTTTCCTGTGGCATCTTCTTCACAATGTAGTGCGTAGTCAGCTTGCTTTGGCTAGTGAAGAGAGGTGTTCCTGAGCGTGTCTGAGTGGGCATATACACGGACGCATTTTCTCAGCAACAGCAGAGCCTGACTTGGAAATTTCAAGCCTGGGAACCCACAGCAGCCACACTGCCGTGGTCCCTGTCTGTGCCGGTGAACGGGAACAGCAGCTGTCAGATGGGCTTCCGCGGGGCAGCCGCTGTACCGCGCGTCCGGGGCCTTCGTCTACGACTGCAGCAAGTTCTGACCCGCCCCGGCCCGCCGCCTCCCCGCCGCGCCGGAGCGGACCGGTCCCGAGCAGCCCGAAGAGCCCTGGACGCAAAACCGAAACCAAACATCCAGTGTGTGAAGCGTCCACCGGACCCGCCAGCAGAACCCTCCAAACTTTCGAGTCGCCAGCACGAAGAGACGGCTTCTCTTGGAAGATGGATCCGGAGCACCTCCACTTCGGTCTATCTAAATAGACAGAGCCGTAGACTGTCCCGTGCAGAGGCCGCAGTCACGGTTTGTTAAAGGACCGTGTTACTGCAGATAACACGTAAGTTTCTTCTTCTTTTCAGAGAGCGCGCTCTCCTCTTCCTGTCCTGTCCCTTCCCCTTTCACCTGTAAGATATTATTTTATCCTCTGTTGAAAGGAGGGAGGAAGTCCCCGTACATGAGAATCGCTTTCTTTTTATTCATGGACTTGTTTTAAAATGTAAATTGCAACATAGTAATTTATTTTTAATTTGTAGTTGGATGTCGTGGACCAAACGCCAGAAAGTGTTTCCAAAACCTGACGTTAAATTGCCTGAAACTTTAAATTGCCTTTTTTTTTTTTTGATTATAAAAAGGGAAACTGTGTTAATCTTATTCTATCATCTTTTCTTTTTGTTGAACATATTCATTGTTTATTAATAAATTACCATTCAGTTTGAATGAGACCTATATGTCTGGATACTTTAATACAGTCTTAATTCTTACAAGAAACAAAAGATTTCAGAGATTAAAAAACACCAGATCTTACCAATTCTCCTCCTAAATCTCTGAAAAAACAAACAAACAAACAGAGACACCCTCTGACTATTCCTGGTCAACTTTCTTTATGTTTAGATTTATTTTTTCCTGTGGCATCTTCTTCACAATGTAGTGCGTAGTCAGCTTGCTTTGCGGCTAGTGAAGAGAGGTGTTCCTGAGCGTGTCTGAGTGGGCATATACACGGACGCATTTTCTCAGCAACAGCAGAGCCTGACTTGGAAATTTCAAGCCTGGGAACCCACAGCAGCCACACTGCCGTGGTCCCTGTCTGTGGAGAGGTAGCTGTACCTACAGACACTCATGAATATGTGGCTTGTGTATCACCTTAAAAAACCGCCCTACGTGTTAGACAACCCTCTGGGCCAAGTGCTGGATGGATTTCCTTCCTATTAATTTCATTCCTTTCTTAAGAGGAAAAAAAAAAAAAACCCAACTTTAAAATGTGTGTATATAACTCATCCATGTCTACAATCCTTCGTGTCTAACGTAGGATTTTTTTTTATTGTACTGCGGATTGGAAAGAGCTATTTAATCTCTGGGGAACTATTTTAGAAGATATACCTGTAGAACAATTATTTTTTGGAAAGAGATGTAAAGCAATAACAAGAAGGAAGGAGCCAGAGCAGGGTATTTTAGTCCAGGTGGTTTCTTTTCAACCCCATTTTTCTTGTGAATTTACAGTTAAACCTAAGGGGCAACCCGACGGCCCCCTCCCTTTGTAAATAACCCAGGAAATGTAATAAATTCATTATCTTAGGGTGATCTGCCCTGTCAATCAGACTTTGGGGAGATGGCGATTTGATTACAGACGCTGAGGGCCCTCCGTTTGTTTTCCAGATAATAGTTTCCTGCTATCTGCGCTCCGATCTAGAGGCAACACTTAGCAGTAATTGCTGTTGCTTGTTGTCAAAATTTGATCATTGTTAAAGGATTGCTGCAAATAAATACACCTACTTCCAGTCAAAACCTGCTTTATACGGCCTCTGATTTGCTGGGTCCCTGGCTCTGGGTCGCAGCCTGGAGGCGCGCAGGGTGCAGGGCGCGGCGTCCCCGGGGGCAGGCAGCCGGGACCGCGACCCCGAGCCTCGCGCCTCCCAGGCCCCCACCCCTTGGGCGGCGAAGGGGAAGAGATTGCGGGCAAATCTCGGGGTTTCCGCGGCAGCCCACTCGCAGGAGAGGAGAGTGGAGCGGGGTTGACGGACAAAGGGACCGTGGCCGGCGCGGGGAGCCCCCGCCCCGGAGGGAAGCGGCCACAGGTGACCAGCAGCCGTGTCCCCTCAGACAGGGGCCGCCCGACACCTCCAGGGCGGGCTGCGGGAGCCAGGCCTTCAGAGTCGGGCTGTCCCGCTTCTCCGGGGCGGGCGGCGGTGTGACTCGGACCTGCCCGGGCTTTCCTGCCGGCGCGGCTCCGCGGCTGATGAGCGCCGAGCCAGCCCCGGCCTCTCGCCGCCGCGCCCGCGCCCCCTCCTCTCGGCCCGGCTGGGTCGGGGCGCCGGGACGGTCGCGCGAGGCGACAGCGGCCGGGGCCGCGGCGGAGGGCTCGAGGGGCGCCGGGCGGGCCCCCCGCGCGTCTCCCCGGGCTCCGGCTCAGCTCCGCGCCGGCCGCCTTTGTCTGGGGGACGCACGGTGTTCGTTCCGAGCGCGGCGGGCGGAGGACCCACGGGCAGGTCCCGCTCCCGGCGCCCCGCGGCCGGCGGCCGCAGCCCGCCCATCTGCCCGGCGCTGGGCCCGGCGGCCCCTCCGCGCACAGCTGGGGCGCGAAGGCCGCGGGGCACCGGAGCAGCCCCTCGGGCGGGCGGCGGCTCTGCGGGCTCGGCCGCCCGGCCCAGACCTGCCCTCGAAGCTCGGCGCCAAGGGACGGAGAGAGCCGGCTGGGCCCAGTGGCGCTTCGGAGCCGGGCTCGTCCTTCTGCCCGCTGAGCCCGTGGACGGGAGCCGGAGCCGGGCGCGCGGCGCTTGGCTCCGAGAAGGCCGGCGAGGAGCCCTGGCCGAAGCCAGGGAGTGTTGGCGCGCTTGCTGGCGGGGCAGCGTTGGAGGGTTAGGCCTTTAAGACGCTTCGAGGAAGGTGTTTTGAGTTACTTGTATGCAGAGAAAATAGTTACTGCAACAGGAGTTGCCCCGTCGTTGTTCAGAAGCTGTGTCTGAGCGGAAAGGCCCGAGTCAGGCCCGTGAAGCTGATTCTTAGAACCCCTTACTTGATGTTTCCTGCTCCGAGGACATTTTGGCTGCTCAAATCCAGCTTAAGAAAAGCCGACTCCTGTGCTACCTGACCCCTGGGAGGCGGGGGCCTCCTTATTGCAGAGGCACAGCTAGTTCGATCCTTCGTGATTGGAGCCTTTCTAGTAACAGGGAAGTCTGCTGTGAAATATTCTGAGAAAAACTCCTTGATATTTTAACAAATAGCACAGTTTGAAATTAGCCTGGGATACCAGAGGGGGCCTAACGGGGGCTACTGGGCTAATTTGGAAGCCGCCCGTGGAGAACTTTAGGAAAGTGCTTTTGTCCAGTGTGTGGCAATGGACGCTTGTTCTCAGTTTCCACCAGGAGCAGGTCAGCATGGGCGCGTCACATGCTCCACACCGGCCTGTGCGTGTCTTCTGCGGCGGTGGGGGCTGCTCTCCAGGGCTGTGTAGGTGGCGGGCGTTTCCACCAGACTGCATGCAAACAGGCACGCGTTTTACAGCTGATCCTGCCACGCAGCCTGTGTCATTAATAATCGAGGTTTGCCGGGGAATAAGGGTCAATTGTGCTGGTGTCCCTGCAGCCCATGGCTGTTTCCTGCTGGGTCAGAAACGGGGTCAGGAAACAAGCCTGCCTTACAGCCCGAGGCTCCCCTGAGCTCTGATAGGTGGAAGAGGGACAGGGGACCTCTTCTCTCCGCCCTGTTCCCGTTGGAGGGATCATGGTTTTTACGCTGGACAGCCATCGGTTTTGTTAATGGTGCAAAACCCCAGAGAGGGCCTAAACCCTCTTGCTGGTCGGGGCTGCCTGGCCGGGTTGCTCAGGAGGGACGCTCTTAGCGGAGTTCTCCCCTGCTGTTGGCGGCAGTTGGGGTGACAGTGTCTTTCCATCCTTACCGCACACCCCGGAGCTACTGGGGAGGGGCCCCATTTGCTCCAGAGCCCGGTCCCCAGCACGGGGGTGGCCTGCCTGGTGTCTCAGTGCCGTCTCTTTGGCCTCCTCTGGACTCATTTTGTGGTGCCGTTCCTGAAGCCATTAGCCCTTCCCACCCAGTCATAAACAAATGTCGCTTTAAGGGCAAGATTGATGGTGGCCCTGTAATAAAGCTGGGCAGGCGGGAGAATCTGCGTCTGTTTGAGTGCTTCTTCAGCTGGGCTGGGGGCTTTGGGGGAGGTGGGGAGGAAACCCAGAGACTGTGCTAGAGTGTTCTCTCCAGAAACTGGGGGTGGTGCCGGGGAGCAGAGGGTCCCCAGGCTCCCGGGCAGCGCAGCCTGACTTGATGGATTCAGGCAACGGCCCAAGCCAAAACATTTAAAAACCGCTGACATGTGCTAGGGGCTGAAACACCAGTTTCAAGACCCCCATCTTTCTGAAAGTTCCTATGTCAATTTATAAAGAGGTCAAGAGGTTCCTTGCAGAGAGCTTTTTATTAATGGCATTTTGGTCACACCTAAACACAGTCTTCCTTTGCTGTTCGGGGCATCAGTGGCTGGGCCTGGGTGGCCTGTGGCCCCTCTGCTCCACCTCCCCCTTTGCGTCAGAATCCATCCTCAGCACGAAGTTCCTGCCCCACCCTGTCCTTCTCCAGGCCTCCACAGGAGGTCTGGGGGCCCGAAGCCCCTGCTTGGCATCCCCAAGCCAGCCTGGGTTGCCTCCCAGGGCACACGCGTCCACCCCACGCTTGGCCTGGGCTAGGTATGGCTACCGGGCTCGTGCTCGGACCCTGCAAGGACCGGCCGCATGGAGTGGGACTGGCGGGTTCCAGGTCCAAGTCCGGCTGGGAGAGGAGCCATCATTAATCCAAGGAATTCCAGCTCCGAAATCCATTCAAGGGACTAAGAGCCGCCTCTCCGCCTCTCCGTGATGTCCTCCATGGGATTAGGAGTGGAAAATGGAGCATCGTGGACCAGGTACGCCTTATTGGAAACCAAAACATGGTGCGGGAGCACGAAGGCAGCCCTAGACCCACGCCGTGGTCAACACACCCGATGCAAGGAAGTCTCTGCTTCACATTATTTTGCAGTTGTTGACCTGATTTTTTCCCTCACTGATTTCAAATTTGCAGCATATTGAGCACATTACGAGGGATGCCGTGGGTCTGGGGTTTCCCGGCCCATAGGCCTGGGGGTCCTCCGACAGGAGAGAAGGGTGGAGCACCGGAGGAGACAGAAGACTGCAGCGGGGCATTCCTTCGGCCCCAGCATCGTGGCCCTGCGAGGCTCTGCCCTGGGCCACCTGCTGCTCCAGGGGGCTCCTACCCCCTCCCGTCTCCCCAGAGCATCTTCTCTTTCTCCTCCATCTTTGGGTTCCTCCAAGTCACTGCCAGGCCCCTGCTGCCCCTCAGGTCACTCCCAGGAAGGACACCGGTGGGCTGTTCCTTTGCCCCCAGAGTCAACAGCTTGGTGCTACTTGGGTGGCCCAGGGACTGGGAGCCCAGTGAGCGAGCAGTGGGCAGGCAGCCAAAGTGGGCTGCGGGGCCTCCTCCGACCCAGGGGTGGCAGCCCAGGCTTGACCTAGGGAGCAGAGGAGGCCCTCCCGGCTCCCTCCCTCCCAGGACTCTGGGAAGCGGGGTTTGGCTGTAGGGCTTTAGGGAAGATTTACATCACAGAGGGGAGGGAGCCAGGAGGCAGACCCTTCCTTCCCCCACCACCCACCCCAGGGAAGAGGCCCAGAACGCATTTAGCACCATGAACTCTCAGGGCCTTTCCTTCAGTGTAAAAGTTGGTCACTGGGCCGGGAGGCTGTGTGGGTCTCCTTAATGGCTGCAGATGTGCAAGCTGGACCCGAGTGGGAACCATGTGGTTAGGCGGCTATTGCATTCTTAAACATCTGCGAGCGGAAGAAAAACGAGGACTTTGTCCTCCCCTTTGAGCGAGATCTGAGCCCCTGTGGCCACGGAGGCCAAGCCGGTGCTGCCGGTGTGCAGTAAGAGGGCTTTGACCATTGTCTCCCCGGGGGACCCACGCGGAGGCCCCACCGGCGCTCTCAGGACCCCAGGCTGCCTGGGTACCAGATGTCCCCCTGCGGGGCTTAGGCACCCAGCGCCAGGAGGTGCCTGACAGCAGCGCCTCACTGGTTACCCCTGCCCGGCAGCTCCCTCACAAGAAGCCAAACTTCCAGCCAGGGTCCTGCTCCCTTCCAAATGGACATGGCCATGCACGGGCCACTGCTCCTGTGGGCCTGCCTCTGGTCGAGGGGCATCCTTAGAACCCAGTTGCGGCCGCCTCCCGGGTTTACCCTCCCACCTGCTGGGAATTTGGGACCCTTGGGCGCACCAGCGCCTGGCTGAGCTGTGCAGGGCAGGAGGTTCTTCTTAACGGCAATTCTCCTTTGAGGCTCTGGTTTCGCCAGCTCTCGGGGAGCCTGGACATGTGTGCGGGGGTCCCACCGCCAGCGCTGGGGGAGGGGGCGCGACCGGTCGGCGGCGTCGGAGCCTGGGACGCCGCACCCTCGCCGGGCTCCTCTGCGCAGTGGCTCCGCGCCTGGAGCAGGGTAGAGGGGCGTCAGAGAGCGGGGCGTCCGCTGCGTGCGATCCTTGACCCCGGAGGAAGGGCGGGATCTGGGGTCTGGGGTCAGGGCTCGGTCGTTCGCCTCTCTACAGGAATGCTCCACTGGCGGAAACGGGTGGGGCCTTGCCTTGGTGCTCAGGACAGGCCTGGGGAGGGCCTCTGGGGCTGGCGGTGGTCTCGTGCGTCAGGAACCCTAAATGGCTGGAGAGGCGGTTGCCAGCTGATCGCAGCCGCACAGCGCCGGCCCCCGGGACAGCAGGGCAGCAGCGCCTGACCCTGGGGAAGGGCCGCTGGGCACGGGGCAGTGCCCCGAGCAGCTCTGCGGCCCAGCTGTCAGGGCCGGACCTGAAACGCTGAAACCTCCCAGCTTGGGTGCGGTGCGGGCACCGTGTTTGGTGCGGAGCTGTTTGAAAAGCCCCTGTCGGCGCACACGACCTTCTGGTCAATCTCGCAGCTCCCCTCCCCACGCCCGCCTCGGCCACCCAGGGCACCTCCTCCCCACGGGCTGAGAAAAACAGATGACTTGTGAACTTGGACTTGCACACGTCTTAAAATTGAGGCTATCTGGCTGGAATTGCTGGTACAGGCAAAGGCCCTGGGGAGCACTGAGGCTTTTGGGGCTGGGCTTCGGAAATTATTTGTAAACAAGGCATTTATGGTAAATTTTTGTTTTATTTTTTTCTCATCCATCTTTATTCTTTGGCCTGTGTGGGCCTCCCATTGCAGTGGCCCCTCTTGTTGCAGAGCACTGGCTCTGGGCACATGCGCTCCAGAGTGCTGGCTCGCAATTGGACACATCAGCCCAGCTGTTCCTCGGCACGTGGGATCTTCCTGGGCCAGGGATCGAACCTGTGCCCCTTGCACTACAAGGCGGACTCTTTACCCACTGGACCACCAGGGCAGCCCCATTTACGGTTACTTTGAAACGAAAATTTGAGATGTCGCCTCCTGCAGTGAGCTTTCATAACGTGGGGAAGGTCTTTTCCCCGAGCAGCTGGCCCACCGACCAGGGTTTCTGTCATTCTCACGGGTCCGCGGGTGTCCAGGCAAGCTTAGGGAGCTGAGGAGCCCCCGCAGCGGTGCCCACCCTGTGTCCAGGCGCGTTCCAGACCACGAGTCCACTCCCGAGGGACTCACGGAGGTAGCCTGCCCTCTAAAGTCACAGCCTGAGCGGGCCCATGTTCGCCCTCCAACAGCTGTGGAGGGCGGCAGGCTGTCCAGACCTCCTGATTCCTCCAGCGCAGGAGGGCCCGCAGCCACCGCAGCCCGGCAGGCAGACGTGGTGGGGGCCACGGCGAGGGCTGTCCAGGGCCCCCCACCTGTCTTGCTGCTCATCTAGGGCACCAGCGTGGGGCCTGACTACCCTGCTCTCACGTTTGGGTGTAAAGGTTAACTGTCTTAGGTTCTACGTAAAAAATCTAGGTGGAAGATAATTTATCACATCTAAAATGAACGAAAGCTGGCAAAGGAGAGAACAGGGGGAAAGGAAATGTTCTGAAATTGAAGTAAGACTTAAGGGCCCGATGCTCCAGGCCATTTTGAGAAGAATCACTTAACACAAGGGCACCGCTGGAGCCCGGCTGACCCTCTGTCCGGACCCTCTCCAGTCCTCAAGAGGAGCCTCTGGGTAACAAGCCCGGAGCCCTGGAGCCTGGGCGTGGGGCAGGGGGCAGGGCTCAGGGGCTCAGAGGGGGAGGAGGGGCCTGTCCGCTGCATGCGGGCGAAGGGGAATGTGCGAGAAGGTGTTTATTTGTGAGACTGTGAGAGTGTATTTGTGACAGAGGGTTTGCCTTCTGTCTGTGAGCATGTGAGCTGGCATGTCTGTAGGTGTGTCTTTGTATTTGTGTCTGCATACATGTGAGCCTGCGTGTGACTGGCTGTGTGTGTGAGTGTGAGTCTCCGTGTCTGTGTGCCCACCAGTTGGCCTCACCGTAGAGGCCCAGCTTTCCGGGGACCATCTGTTTCTAATTAAGCAGCGTCCCGACGGGGAGAGGGCCCGTCCTGGGCAGCTCCCGAGACCAAGACCCGGGTGGGCCGGCGCGGCCAGCAGTTCTGCTTCGCAGGCTGCCCCGGGCCAGCAGCCCCTCGCTGCCCGGGCAGCCACACAAAGAACCCTCTTTCCTGCCACCAGCCTGGAGCCCAGGTCCTCCCCAGGTCGTAAACCTGCCTGTGACGACACTCAGAAATAGCTCAGCCCCACTCTCAGGCATGTGCAAAGGCTGGAATGCCATTTGCTGTAAAGTTTTATTCTATTTTCCTTGGAGGGGGAGCACGGGGGAGGAGAGTCCTGACCTAATTTGTTCTGGGGCAAAACATGGCCTCTCACGCCCAGGGCTCGGCCCGCGTGGGACGCTTGCTGGGTGCTGGTGGCGTCCACCGCGTGTGTCCACCTGCCTGAAGCTTCGCAGGGACGCGCTCTCAGCTCAGGGGCACCTGCGGTGGGAGCCGGGCCCCTCCGTGACGCGCTCAGAGAAACCAGCGTTCTAATGAGCCTGATGCGGTTCACGTGCATGCTGCCTGGTGTATGGTAGGCGCTAAATATAAACTGCCTGAACGACTGAAAAAATTAGATTTAAAAAGTGATCTAGTGCTGGGAAGAGGCTGGAAATAAGTAGTGTGTGTGAGACTGCAGACCACAAGCAAAGGCGCGGGCTCAGAGACCTCTGGGCAACCCAAGGGCCTGGCATGGAATGTTCCAGCAGTATTTACCTTCCTTCAAGTTTCTTCTTCTCACCCTCCCTGTGTCTCAAGCCTTCTTTTGAGATGGTGGGAGCCCTGTGGGTTCTAATTATAGTCGCAGACCAGCGCTGCCGTGAATGCCTCTTTCTGCGGGGCCGGGGCTTCCAGAGCGGCAGCACAGAGCGGCGTATTGTCACCGGAGGGGACGGCAGCGTGGCTGCAGAGACCCGGGAGGGCGGTGGGGGCCGGCGGCTCAGGCGAGGCCGGGGGCTCCCCGAAGAAAGCCAGTTCCCTCCAAGGCGTGGATTTGGGTGCTTTTGTTTGGGGGACCCTTATACTTGCCGCTTTTATCACTTTAGAGACAGTATCCGTGGGGACTGTGTTAATGCAGATTTAAGAGAAAGGCGATTTTGTTAAAATTATCGTCAGGATATAATTTCAAGAAACGAATATGTGATTAACCAGCAGTTCTGCTTCGCAGGCTGCCCCGGGCCAGCAGCCCCTCGCTGCCCGGGCAGCCACACAAAGAACCCTCTTTCCTGCCACCAGCCTGGAGCCCAGGTCCTCCCCAGGTCGTAAACCTGCCTGTGACGACACTCAGAAATAGCTCAGCCCCACTCTCAGGCATGTGCAAAGGCTGGAATGCCATTTGCTGTAAAGTTTTATTCTATTTTCCTTGGAGGGGGAGCACGGGGGAGGAGAGTCCTGACCTAATTTGTTCTGGGGCAAAACATGGCCTCTCACGCCCAGGGCTCGGCCCGCGTGGGACGCTTGCTGGGTGCTGGTGGCGTCCACCGCGTGTGTCCACCTGCCTGAAGCTTCGCAGGGACGCGCTCTCAGCTCAGGGGCACCTGCGGTGGGAGCCGGGCCCCTCCGTGACGCGCTCAGAGAAACCAGCGTTCTAATGAGCCTGATGCGGTTCACGTGCATGCTGCCTGGTGTATGGTAGGCGCTAAATATAAACTGCCTGAACGACTGAAAAAATTAGATTTAAAAAGTGATCTAGTGCTGGGAAGAGGCTGGAAATAAGTAGTGTGTGTGAGACTGCAGACCACAAGCAAAGGCGCGGGCTCAGAGACCTCTGGGCAACCCAAGGGCCTGGCATGGAATGTTCCAGCAGTATTTACCTTCCTTCAAGTTTCTTCTTCTCACCCTCCCTGTGTCTCAAGCCTTCTTTTGAGATGGTGGGAGCCCTGTGGGTTCTAATTATAGTCGCAGACCAGCGCTGCCGTGAATGCCTCTTTCTGCGGGGCCGGGGCTTCCAGAGCGGCAGCACAGAGCGGCGTATTGTCACCGGAGGGGACGGCAGCGTGGCTGCAGAGACCCGGGAGGGCGGTGCGCGGCCGGCGGCTCAGGCGAGGCCGGGGGCTCCCCGAAGAAAGCCAGTTCCCTCCAAGGCGTGGATTTGGGTGCTTTTGTTTGGGGGACCCTTATACTTGCCGCTTTTATCACTTTAGAGACAGTATCCGTGGGGACTGTGTTAATGCAGATTTAAGAGAAAGGCGATTTTTAATATAAAAAGAGAAAAACCATTTGAAAGACCCACAATTTCAGTCGTCTAGGATATAATTTCAAGAAACGAATATGTGATTAAAACACCGTGATTTCTAAAACCCTCTGAGGCGGCCTGGATGGAAGGAAGCTGGCCGAGCCCCTCCCGGCTGCTGCAAAGCTCGGTGGCCCCAGGCGGGTCGGCTGGCTCTGCGGGGCGGGCGCTCAGGCGTTGGGGTTGGTCCTCATGAGCTCCACATCGGCGTCCACCATCTCCCGCACCAGCTCCTGCGGGGAGGACGTGGGCGCTGGGGAGGCGGGAGTTTCCAGCCCCTTCCCCGGCCCCTCTCCCCGCCCAGGCGCCAGTCCCCCCGGCCACCGCGTCCCCTCCCTGGCCCGGCCTAGCGGCCGGGAGGCTCACTCACATCAAAGGCGACCCGGGGCTTCCAGCGGAGCTTCTGCTTGGCTTTGGTGCAGTCTCCCTGCAGAAAGTCCTGTGGGGCGGGACGGAGCGCTCGGTCGGGCGGCAGTGGCCGCCACAGCGCTCTGGTCACCCGCGGCCCAGCCGGCGGCCCAGCTCCTGCGGGCGCGGTGGCGCCTCGGGAGGCGCTGCCGGACCCTGGTCCCCGCCCGCCGCCACCGCGCCCCGCCGGCCTTGGCGACTTTCTTTTATGCCTCCCGCATTAATGTCAGGGACGCAGCTCTGAGAGCGTGCAGAGAGGGGATCTCCCTCCCCTGCCGTCCCCCTCCTGGTGCTCTCCTGCCCCTCCCCACCCCCCCTCTCCCTTCCCTCCCCAGCCCCTGCTCGGCTCTCCTTCCCTCCCTTCCCCAAGTCCCCTCCTCCCTTCACCACCCCTCTCCCAGCTCTCTCAGCCCCGTGTCCACACCCACCTGCCCCAAGGAAGTGGGTGTCTGAGCTCTCCCTCCTCCTGACCAGGCAGCCCTGGGTTCCAGGCTTTTCTGCTCTCCTTCCCTCACCTTCCTCCAAGCTGCCCAGCTGCCCACAGGAGCTTTTGTTTGGGGACCCTTATACTTGCCGCTTTTATCACTTTAGAGACAGTATCCGTGGGGACTGTGTTAATGCAGATTTAAGAGAAAGGCGATTTTTAATATAAAAAGAGAAAAACCATTTGAAAGACCCACAATTTCAGTCGTCTAGGATATAATTTCAAGAAACGAATATGTGATTAAAACACCGTGATTTCTAAAACCCTCTGAGGCGGCCTGGATGGAAGGAAGCTGGCCGAGCCCCTCCCGGCTGCTGCAAAGCTCGGTGGCCCCAGGCGGGTCGGCTGGCTCTGCGGGGCGGGCGCTCAGGCGTTGGGGTTGGTCCTCATGAGCTCCACATCGGCGTCCACCATCTCCCGCACCAGCTCCTGCGGGGAGGACGTGGGCGCTGGGGAGGCGGGAGTTTCCAGCCCCTTCCCCGGCCCCTCTCCCCGCCCAGGCGCCAGTCCCCCCGGCCACCGCGTCCCCTCCCTGGCCCGGCCTAGCGGCCGGGAGGCTCACTCACATCAAAGGCGACCCGGGGCTTCCAGCGGAGCTTCTGCTTGGCTTTGGTGCAGTCTCCCTGCAGAAAGTCCTGTGGGGCGGGACGGAGCGCTCGGTCGGGCGGCGGTGGCCGCCACAGCGCTCTGGTCACCCGCGGCCCAGCCGGCGGCCCAGCTCCTGCGGGCGCGGTGGCGCCTCGGGAGGCGCTGCCGGACCCTGGTCCCCGCCCGCCGCCACCGCGCCCCGCCGGCCTTGGCGACTTTCTTTTATGCCTCCCGCATTAATGTCAGGGACGCAGCTCTGAGAGCGTGCAGAGAGGGGATCTCCCCCTCCCCCCTGCCGTCCCCCCTCCCCTGGTGCTCTCCCTGCCCCTCCCCACCCCTCCCCTCTCCCTTCCCTCCCCAGCCCCTGCTCGGCTCTCCTTCCCTCCCTTCCCCAAGTCCCCCTCCCCTCCCTTCACCACCCCCTCTCCCAGCTCTCTCAGCCCCCGTGTCCACACCCACCTGCCCCAAGGAAGTGGGTGTCTGAGCTGCTCCCCCTCCTCCTGACCAGGCAGCCCTCAGGGCTTAGGTCCAGGCTTTTCTGCTCTCTCCCTTCTCAGCAATGCTGATCTGCACCCTTCCTTCTCCTCACAGCTGGCCCCCAGCTGCCCCGCACCCAGGAGCCTGGCCCCCTCCCCACCGCCTGGTCCCAGAGGCCCATTTGCCCCGTGGTTTCTCATCCCAGCCGACAAGGTCTTATCAAAACAGAGAAACACATGAAAGAGGACGCGGGGACTCGGGCGGCGGCTGCTGGGCCTGCCTGCGCAGGGAGGGGCTGCGAACCGCCGGAGCCGCCCCCGGCCTCGGTGGCCTCGCTTCGGAGACTTCCTGGGCCGGACACTGGAGGAGAGTCCAGGAGCGCGCCGTCCCCGCTGCCCTGCCCAGCGCGGCGGGTGCCAGGGCGAGAGATGAGGCTTTCAAGATGGCTCCAGAAAGGAAGTGAGGGAAGCAGCAGGAAGGAGAGAAGGAAGAAAAAGGGAGAAAGGCGCTGAAGCCGACCCTGCTGGGGGCAGGACGAACGCGCACCTCCCCTGACACGAAGCTCTCTCCCCTGTGAGACGGCAGGCGGGTGTCCTAGCCACACGGGCTGCTGGAGGGCAGCCTAAACCATGACAGCGAGAGACCTAACCGGTGCTCAGGTGGCAGCAGAAATGCCTCTGCCCCGTCAGCCCCGGCTCCGGGAGGTGGGCGAGCACAGCAAGGGCAGGGGCGGCAGGACGCGCTCTGCCCGCGGCAGCCCCCGGCCGGCCCGGCCACCAGCGCAGGCGTCCGGATCCACATCTGCACTGCGGGCCCGCGGGGCGCTCCAGCGTGGCCGTCCAGAGGCTCTCCCCGCTACCAGCCCCCAGTGAGGAGGGACTCAGCCAAGCCCCCCAGGGCATCACTGAAGGCTGCCTTCCCCTGCAACCGGAAGAGAAGCCCAGCACGACGCTACTTCTGCTGGCCCTCAAAGTCCATTTCAGAGTCCTCAGGAAAAGCAGGGTGCAGATATTACTAATCAGCAGTGTAACGCAGTGCCACATGGAGCTGGGAATGCGCATGGAAAAACAGATGAATTTCGCTCTCCTTTCCCTAAGCAATCTCGTGGAGCCTTCGAGGCTACTAGGCTGAGAGTCACACAAAGACGCGCATTCTTTGTCCCTAGAGGGAGCTGTGAAACGTGGCCGCAGGAAGCAGCAGGGCCCCTCAGCTCCACAGGGGTCTTGCTCCCCTCCGGAGAGCCGGGCGTTGTCCACCGCCCCCTCGCCCCCCGCCTGCCTTGGGGTTGCCAGCTCTGCAGAGGGTGTGAGCTCTGGGCGAGCAGAACCCCAAGACCTGTGCCGCTTGGACTGGCTTCAGTAGGCTTGGAAAGGGCACTCTGCATTGTAGCTCTGTTTCCTGTATTTTTCCACAAGCAGCCCCTAATCTAAAAACAAGTAGGGAACGACAATTAAGGAAGAAGAAAAATGGCTTTCAAAAGCTCAGAAACAGACGTGCTACCGTGCGAGGGCTTCATTGAAACCAGAGACGCACCCGTGAAACCTCCCCGCGCAGTTCCGAGCCCCGCTCCCACACTCCGGCCCGGCAGCTCGCCTTCCCTTCTGCCAAGGCTCTGTCTCCCTGAAATTTAATTAGACCAAGAGATCTTGTGAAGGAAAAGGATGAGGCTCCATTAAAACCAAACAGCGGCTCTGGACGCCAGCTGCTGCGTCCGCTCTGACGTCGCGACCGGCCCCGGCTCCGGCCCCGGGGAAGCTGAGGGACGGCACAGCTGGTTTCACGCTGAACCCCTCTCGAGGCGCTTTCCCCCTTGTCCCCCGTTGGTCTTTAAGGGAAAAGGTAAACCGTTGGGCCTGCAGGTTTCGGGGCCCAGGCTGGGGGTGCACGTGGCCGGCCTGCAGGGAAGGAGGCAGGGAGCCGGGCCCGGCAGGGGCAGGGGAGGCCCAGCGTCCTTTGCTGCCACAAAGCCTCCCCGCTAGGGTGTGACCAGCTCTGAGGACAGGCAAGGAATGCGTCCACGTGTTTCTGCTCTGTGCTGCTCTTCTGACAGGTCAGTTCGTTCTTTATTTATAGGCTTAGAGGCTTCGTATGACATCAGGGGCCGGAGCTGAAGGGACGTGATGATTTTATGTACAGTTTCCCAAATGCACGCTGTGCACTGGGTGGTCCGGACTTTTCTTTAACTAGGAGACAGTAAAGCTCTGAGAAGAATGTGAAGCATTTCTATGTGAAGACGCCGTTTCCTGCGCTCCGGCTCTGGGTGTCCTCCCGTCGCCGTGGCTGCTCCTTAGGTGAGCTCTACGGTTTCAGGCAGTGATTTATTCTTGTCGGAGTCAATTAAGGTTAGCGGGACGGTTCCCAGCAGCCGAGCCGGGTGAGAGGGAAGGCGCGCGTGTCCGCACACCGCGGCCCGGCCCGGTCCGCAGGCTCTGGGGTGGCCTTCGGGGCTCGGCCTCCGAGGGCACAGTCCAGCCCGGCGTCCTCAGGCCCGGGTGCCCGTGACTGGAGGGGCAAACAGCCGCAGGTCGAAAGTGGGTTTTGCTGCAGTAATTCTTCTGGCTTTCCTGGCCTCTGTTCTTGCTACAGTGAAGTGATAAAGGGCCAGACCAGATCCTGGAAAAGTCATTAGGCCAGTTCCTGAGCCCACAGTGGTCCACACAAAGCCCAGGACAGTAGGGCCCACGCTGGGCCCTATCTCCCACCCGCCCGGGGGCCCCCTGTCGGCATGTCGCCCGGCTGGTGTCTCGTCCCCACCAGGGAAACAACACAGGGCAATGCTGGTTAGCCTTCTCCCCTCCCCCGCCGCGCTGCCCTCTGGCCATCGCTCAGCACGTGAAACCCCTCGACACCCACCCACTTTCCGGAAAATCACCGGGGGAAGGCAGCAAGCAGAGTCTACCACACGTCTCAGCAAAGTCCACACTCTCACTTCTTTTTGTCGCTCTTTCACGGAAGTTGCATTAGGAAAAGTTTTCATATGAATGCTAACATTCCTTTTCATTTTGAGTGATGTGTTTTCTCAACAGGCCTGCCTGTGAGCTTTGCGAAGGGCCTCTGTTTCGCTAGAGAGACATCTCAGAGGGGGAGCTCTGGGCAGGAGGTGGTTAAATAGCTGCCGTGCACACGGAAGGGACTCGAGTTTGTGAGGAGACGGGCAGACGCCCCAGGCCACGGGCGCCCTGCTGCAACACCTTCAAGGACTTCAGACCCGAGTGCGCGGGCTGCTCCACAGTCATCCTGTGCCTTCCACTTTTCTTAAAAAAGCAAAACTGAGGAATAGCTGAGGTTCCCAGGGAATAAAGGAATGCCAGTGAATTTGGTTCTTGATGTAACTTGATGCTAACGGCGTCCTCTTGGGGAAAGGCTCCTTTTTAGAAAGACAGAGCTGCTAAGGACAACCGCAGCAAACAGGCACTGGGAACACTGCAGCGGCACAGGCCCGCCCGGCGGCTGCAGCTGAGTCAGTGAGGAGGAGGAAAGAAACAAAGTCTGGAGGCTCCCTCAGCACGTCTGTGGCAGTCTGTCTCTCGTCGGGCAGATTAAAGTCTTCAGGCTCGCCCTCAGCTCCGCTGATGTGAACCTGCCCAGGGAGGCCACAGCCGTCAGCATCGCAGCGGCCCGAGCGCCGCCCCCAGCCCGGGCCACCCCGCGTTCACTCCGACGGAGGGAAGCCGGCCTCTGCTCCTCTGACGGCGGTGATAAGAGACGCGAGGAAAACAGCGGCCGTCTGGTCTGCACAGGAAGTGGCCTCAGAGGGGCTGTCCATCAGCGGGGCTGCCGTCGGGGCCCGAACAATGCTGGGCTCTCCCGCGGGGAAATCCAGTCCGTCAGCACCGGCTCCGCCGGCCGCTGACCGTGGAGATAAAGTGGCAGAGGGAGCGGAGCCGGGTGAGCGGCCGGGAAGTGGGCAGAACGGGTGCCTGGTGCCCCGACGTGCTCCCCTGACCCTGAGGGCACGAGGGGCGCCTGAGGGGGTCCCCAGCGTGCCTCTGGGCTGGGGATCACTCATTTCCTGCTGGCAGGGTTTGTCATTTGGAACCAGCGACCGAAACCCAGGCCTTCGCGTGCACCCCAGACATGGGTGAGGACACGCACCCAGGCACAGAGCTTCCTGGAAAAGGGAAGGAGGACCCTGTCTTCCTGTCGTGTCCACTTGTCAATTTGTAAAGAAAGCCCACGGCGGTAAACAAACAGGAAGCCTCTGCTCTACGGAGGGAGCGAGCAACTGAGAGCCCACATGGAGGTGCGTCTTTTTCCAACTGTGTTTTGAAAATACAATTAGCAGGCAAAGAGAGATATGTAGTTAGAAAAAGGGGGAGACACAAAGACCTGTGATTTTACAGGGAAACGCAGGACAATGCACCTCAATTTCCTTTTAAATAGAGCTGAATAATATCCCAGAGAAGGTTCCTTCTGGCCGAGGTGAGGACAGGGTGCCCTCTCTGTGTGGAGTGGACACGTGCCCGGTACCCAGGCTGGCTCTGTCCCCAGCTGCCAGCCCCAGGCTCCCCGTCAGCACTCCCAGGACAGAGGGGCAGGCCCCAGCGATGCCAGCCCCCAGCCTCTGGGCCAGTCTGGCCCACCCGGGCTCCGTCGAAGCTCGATGTCTCTCTTTTTCATAAGCGACTTTCTGTGTTTTTTGGCTGTGCTGGTCTTCGTCGTTGCACAGGCTTTTCTCTAGGTGCGGTGAGCGGGGGCTGCTCCCTCGCTGAGCTGCTCGGGCTTCGCATTGCAGGGGCTTCTCCTGCGAGCACAGGCTCAGCAGTTGGGGTGCACGGGCGTAGCTGCTCTGCAGCACGTGGGATCCTCCCGGATCAGGGATCAGACCCCTGCCTCCTGCACTGGCAGGTGGACTTTTTATGCCTCGGCCCCACGGGAACCCCCTGAGCTTGACTCCTCGAAGCCGCTCCCGGGAGCCTGGGCAGCCATCCCCCGCCAGGTAGGTGCGGCACGGGTCCCTCTGAAGAAGCCCGCGAGGATGGCGGAGCCGGGCAGCACGCACACTGCCGAGGCGCCTCCTCCCCGCCCTGGCCTGCTCCCTTCTCGGTCGGTGCTCACCCTGCATCTGCGATGCTCCCGGGAGCATCGGCCCCGGGAAAGCTCAGTCAGCCCGGTTGCCGGAGCCTCCGTCTCCTGACGCCTTCCCTGACGGCCACTCGGACCGCTGAGGCGGGGCCGGCTCTAGGAGGCAAAGCAGGGCCGGTTCACGAGAGGGAGATAAGATTGTCAGTGAGCTCAGCACATCCCGGGCTTCAAAGCAGCAGCGTCTTTTGTCGGAAATGACTGGTTACTGTTAATAACTGGATCTAGGGTGTGAAGATTACCCGGGCTGGTGGGAGGTGACACTAACCCCGCGGACAGGAGATAAAGCGCCTCTTAAGTGGACGATTAGAGAGGGCGGTGACACAGCTGGCCGGGGCCGCCGGAGCACGGGGCCGCCGGAGCACAAGGCCGACGGCTCTTCCTCGGCCGTTTAGGCCTTTCTCCCCTCCAAGCACTGCGCGTCCACCAGCTAATTAAACCTCGAGACAATCAAAATGCAACTTGGGAGATCTTGCATCTGCTTCAGGTGGCTCTTTCCCGGGGACGGAAGCACCTGCCAGCCGCCCCGGGGGCAAAGGCCGGCTCCGCACTTGCCCACCTGTAGCCTGGCGCAGGGCGGGGCGCGGCGAGGGGGTGCCCCAGACTCCCGGGGAGGCCACGTCAGGCCACCAGTGACCCCCACACAGAGGAAGGCAGCTTCCTTCCCTGTTGGTAGGAGACCTGCCAGGCAGGCCCTGGACACCCGCTCCACCACCGCCCCGGCCCTTGAACGTGAGTGCAGACGAAGATGGGCTCCCCAGACGGCGCAAGGGGCAAAGACCCCACCTGCCCCTGCAGGAGACATAAGAGACGCGGGTTCAGTCCCTGGGCTGGGAAGATCCCCTGGGGAAGGAAATGGCAGCCGGCGCCAGTATTCGCGCCTGGGAAACGCCACGAGCTGCGGAGCCTGCTGGGCTCTGTGCAGGCGATCGGGCTGCCAAGGGTCCGGCTCGACCGCAGTGGCTTAGCACGGCACCTGGCGGCATGGATGTGTCTAGAACGTGGACAGGAGATTTTCCTCCTTTAGCACATCAGGGCCCTCGAGTGCCAGAAACTTTGCTTCAGTAATCCCCCCGCCCTCCTTCCTTCCTCTTCCTCGCCCAGAACAGAGATGACAGGACCCTCGTCAGACGCAGGGGCCCTCGGTAGCTTCCGGGGAACGCTGGGGCTCGCCAGGCCACTGACCACGTCCAGACGCTGGCTCTGTGGCTGCTTCTCTGGGCGTTTCTTCGTTGAGTAAAAATGAGGACATCTGCCGTCCTCTGTGTCTGGGGGGTCACTGTGCCTGATTCGGCCTCCCCGGGGGCAAGGGGCACCCCTCGTCCCCGCAGGTGAGCGAACACGGAGGCAGCCTTTGCCCCGCAGGTGCTGGGCAGGTGCTTCCGTCCTCAGAAGAGGCCGCCCGACGCGGCAGCCGGACGTCGCCCACCGGGCCAGGCCGGGCGAGCAGTCGCGGCCCCGGGTGGGAGGCGGCTGGCGCTGTTTCAGGGCGGCTCTCGGCCGGGGTGGACCGGCTGTCGGTGCCGCGGTCTGAGGGGGCGGGAAGGCAGTTCTTCCAGGTTCCTCCATGGAGACCAGGGAGGAAAGGGTCGTCTTTAAACACAAGTGGACTTACAGAGCTGCTTTTACAGTTACCTCACTTTTGACTTGCACCCCAACCAAAGCTCCATTTCGAGATGACACTTCTTGGGACAGCGGCAGCCGGTCTTGCAGTTCACTTCCCCCCAGTCGCCGTCCCCACTTCACACACTCTTGACGGCTGCCAGGCCTCTGTGTAGACGTGGAAGGGGACAGCGGACACGACGAGGCGCTGTCCTGCGCTTCCGTGGCAACGTGAGGGACGGTTGAGGGGACGGGAGGTGTGGCTCAGCCCACCTCGGCCACAGGGCCTTCGGGGCAGAAGCCAAGGAGGAGGCGGCAGGTCCTGCCAGGGCGGTGATGTCCCTCGGAGATGCGATGACGACAGAGAGCTCCACGGGAAGCCCTTCTTCCCAGGGTGACCGGAGGGGTCACGGCCGAGAGGAGCCCCCCCAGCCTGCAGTCATCTGGCTGCTCTCGAGGGCGAGGTCTGGACGACCACCCAGCAGAGTCAGGGCCGTGCCCCATGGCCCGGAAAGACACGGTGCCCGAGGGGCCTCCTAAGAGGGCAGGTTCCGCCGGCGGGGTGCAGCCGGGGCGCCCCTGCAGCCCCGGGCCCCTCTTCTGCCCCATAAGCTCTCCAGAGAATGGGATACCGCACCAAAACCTGCTCGAGTTAACTGTTTTTTACCCCAATTCTGTGTGTGTGTGTGTGTGATGTAAAGGTCCACCTCTGATCTCCTTTACGACTTGTGGACTTAATCAGCCTCCGACAGAGTCCAGAGTCCGGCTTGTTCGGGGCCTGGGGGCGCGGCACTGTGCACAGGTGAGGCTGGTGTCTCTGACCCCATCGTGGACGCCAAGCCGGGTGGGAGCAGCTGGGGTCCGGGGGGCTAGGGGGATGGGGGCCCCGCAGGTGATGGGCGACGGTGGCTGGGACCGGGGGATCCGTAAGGGGGCCGGGGAGGAAGGAGGTGGGCAGACTGACCGGCGGAGGAGGAAGAACAGACGGAAGGCTTGCGGGGTCTTAGGAAGGGGTGAGGAGGCTCCCGGGAGAACGCCTGGGGTGCGGTGCTCCGGGGAGAACCTTCCACTTCTTTCAGAGACCGTCCCGTGAACCGACGGTGCTGCCGGTGAAGCTCCAGCGTCGCGTTGTATCCGCAGCCCCGGCCCGAGCGAGCGCCCCCTTTCCTGGGAGACCCTTCCTCTCCAGAATCACAAAGCAGAGGCCCCTTGGGAAGACAGCCTTCACGGAGCCACCTGCGATCGCGTCTGCGGTTCTGGGGCACACGCTGTCTTGTTTTGAGTCTCGATTGGATGCCTGACCTCTTGGTGGAGGACGTCTGGTTAACCCCATGTGGGAGCGAGCCCCTCGCTCCGTCCACGCCCCGGCCGGCGGGCAGCCTCACTGCGCCTGAGCCCCGGCGAGGAGAGGGTTAAGCCAGCTGTGTCCACGCGTCCTGCCGACACGTCCCCTTCGGCCTGCGGCGGCGGCCGGAGGAAGCGCGGGGGGGACCTTTCACATGACATCATAAAAGCCTGATTTATCGCCAGCCACCAAACATCTAGAAAATCATAACATCCTTTCAGGAACACGCAGTGGAAAATAATCAGGCCGGCTTTGAGGGAAGCTTCGGTGGTGACTCCAAGTGCGATGCGGGCAGTGCTGTCTGCGGCCAGAGGGGTGGCGACGCCGAGGCCAGGGTCCGAGCTGGGCGCTGCCCGTGGCCGAGACCCCACAGGAGCCGTGCCGCCCTCCGCCAGCTCGCCCGCGACGGCGCTGCATGCGTGAGAGTCATCTGGAACCGGCAGGCGTGCCCACGCAGGGGGCGTCCCCGCTCACAGGACGGCGGGCACCACCTGCCGCACGTGCCCCCACGGCTCCGCCCCGGGACCTGCTCCTCAGGCCCAGTCGTGTTCCCAGAGCCCGTGCCCCGTCGACGGTGTGCCACCGTCCTGAGCAGCCCGGCGTCTGAGAGACAGCAGGGCGGGGTGCCAGGAGGGACGCCCGGCATCCACACGCTCACCCGGCTCAGGCCCTGGGTCAGACCTCCGAGCAGGAGCAGCATCTGCTCCCACGCGCGCCGCACGTCGGCACCGGTCTGGACAGAGGGGCACGGGCGGACGAGAGCCCACACGGCACTGGCCCCGGCCGTAGCCCCCTTGGCCCGGGGATGCCGACTCTGCAGGCCCTGGGCCTCTGGGCTTGGGGGACTGGAGGTGGCGGGGGGGACCTGGAGAGGACGGCCGCCCTGGACTCAGCTCTCTGGGTTCACTGCTTCCCTCAGGCGTGTGGCTCAGGGGCCCGGCAGGGCCACAGGCGACGGAGCAGACGCCCCGAGAAGGTTCCTGAAAGTCTGGGCTCGTGCAGCCCCTCGGAGGGTGAGGTCAGAGGGGCTCAGGCCGGGAAGGGCAGGGACGAGCCCCTCCTTCGTAGAAGGCTCTGCTCTCCATCTGGACCTGCCTCCTCCCCCGTCCCCCAAAGACGCACCCCACCCACAGCACCCCATCCTGTGCGCTGCGCCCTGAGAGCCCAGGGGTTCAAGGCCTGCGGCCTCCGCCGGGGAAGGGCGCTCTGTCCGAACCCTGATCCCGGTCTGGTGCAGCCGCTGCCCCGGTGACGCCCGGGGGAGGCTCGCTGCAGGACTGACCGCGTTCTGTTTCAGGCTCTCTCTCCTGATTTGACGAGAACAGGCCTGGAGATCTGCACTGTGGGCCAGCGTTTGGGCTCGGCCACCTCTCTTTTCAGGGTTTCCCAGGATTCTTCTTTAGAAGGGGTGACACAAGCGGTGTGCTGTTCCAGGTGGAATCTCATGTCTCTAACCTGTCTGCACATCACGGCGTCCCCCCTGGGCAGGAGCAAACCTTTCTCTGCACCTTGGGGCTCCTGAGTGGCTTACGGATTTCGAGGTGCTCGCCGAGCGACGCTCAGCATCGCGGGGGGTTCCTTCAATTGCATCAGTCACGGCTGAGAGCTGGTCCAGGGAGGCAGAGCCCAACCTCACAAGTAGCGATACAAGATTGCTAATTTCGCAACGTTACTTTTTAGGGACACAGTGTTACTGATTCTTCTGGGGGGGTCTAGGGCAGCATGAGCTCCGCTGAGCGCCCTGTGCCTTGCCCTTGCAGTGGGGAACCTTATGGACACCTGTTGAGGACAGACAATTGTCCTCTGCTCCTTTACTGCCTGCTCAATAAAATCGCAGAGCTGTTTTGCACAGAGGATTGTCAGATCTTTTAGTTTCATAATACTTTAATTCATGGGTAGTTGAGCTAATTACCACTCCCAAATGATAAAACATTGTAACTACTAACACTTTTAAATAAAAGTGTTTTCCTAAAATAGCTGCATTTTACAGGCTTACGTGTAGAAAGCCTGTGGAACTCCCGGGTTGCTGCCTGTGGGCTGAATTTTCCTGGAGGCCGTGAGGGAGACCCTGCTGACAGAGGACCTGAAACATGCACAGTCTTCTCAGAGTTCTCTGAATTCACTGCTCTAAACTTCCACCCAAGGGCTATGAAGGCAGCACTCTACAACATCAGAAATAAAGAGGCCGTGCCCTTAACTGTTTTTTTTTTTTTTTTTTGGCCATTTCTATTGGTCTTTTCATTAATCTATTCTCATCCATCTTTGTTCTTTGGCCCGTGTGGGCCTCCCATCGCAGTGGCCCCTCTCACTGCAGAGCACCGGCTCTGGGCACATGCGCCCCAGACCTCCGGCTCGGTAATTGGCCACATCGGTCCAGCCGCTCCGCGGCATGTGGGATCTTCCCAGGCCAGGGATCGAACCGGCGCCCCCTGCACTGCAAGGCGGTGTCCTTACCCACTGGACCACCGGGGAAGCCCGTGCCCTTAACTTTTAAAGCATCCTTTTAAAACCTAGAAACATAATTACAGTTCTTATTTGTTGAAAATGTCGACTTAAAGTCCTGTCTATGAAACACCATCCATGTGCCAGGTTTCAAGTTTGGCTAAAATTCACTGGCCACGGGGCTGGGCCTCCCTGTGTGGGGGGTGTGCACCCCCAGCCCTCCGGGTCCTGACCCCAGTGAGTCTGGGGCACCCCCGGGAGCAGGTGCGGGAGGGGAGGAGCCTGAGCTCCTCAGGGCTCACCGTGGCATCCTCGCCTCCGCGCAGCCCAGGTCCCCGGGAGGTGTCACTCACTTTTTAACAGATGGGTAACTCACTTTCAGAGGTCACCTCATGCATGGGTCAGAGGACGTCTCCGTCTCTGAGCTTAACGACTATCTCAGGCCAGCACAGCAGCCTCCGACACAACATCGTGCAGTGCGCACGGTTGGTAGGGTGTTCCCGTGCCCCCCGACACATCCCACCCTTCAGCTACGATGCCTGGAGGGACGCCTCCCGCCCTGCACCCGCACACGGAGGCCTTCACGGCGGACGCAGCAGGTCAGCGGCTCCTCGCCGTCACAGCCCTCCCTGTGCGGCCAGAGGGCACCTCTCGCTCCCACCAGGCCCCCGCTCGGGCGCGGGCAGAGGCCACAGAAGCAGGTGCGTCGTCCCCACTGCCTCCTCCTCAGGCTGAATGACGGAAAGCGGCTTGCATCCCCTCTCTAAAGACCTAATGACACCCCTTACGTGTCGCGGTCCCGACGGACTTCTTCAGAAACTAGCTCTGAGGTGTCTTGTTTCTTTATGCGGGCGACCCGTTCCTGGTTCCCACAAGCAGCCCAAGCTCATCTTTAGAGAGCCCCAAAAAGCACAGAACGGGCTTCCCGGCCTGTGACCCCGACGCTCACCTGAGGGGAAGGGTTGCCCTGTCCGGCCCCGGCCCAGCCACGGTTCCAAGGCCCCGGCGCCCCCGGGGGCTCAGGGTGGTTCCGAGGGTGCGGGCTCGGCCCCGGGACTCCCTCTGTGGACTCCGGGGGCACCCACACGGGGAGCCGCCCCTCAGCGGACGCCTCTCGAGCCAGGACCCCCGCCCAGTGACACCCTCGCGTCTCTACCTATCAATGGGAGCGGCTCCTGGCAATGCGGGCGCCCCGGGTGGGCTCCCGGCCCCGGGCCCTGCGTCCCCGGCATGGCGAGCAGGCAGACCCGGGGCGGCACCGGAGATCCTGGCCGCGCTGCGGGCATTCTAACTGCCAAGGAGGAGGAAACGCGAGCGCGGAGGGAAAGCCCGCCAGACTGTCTGTCTCTTGACTGGGTGTCTCAACAGAACTGCGACAGTCTCGACCGTGGAGAAGAGATCGTGGAGAACAGAGCGCCCCCCGCGGGGCCGTGCCCTCGGGCAGGCCCACCTGCAGAGCCTGCAGCCGGGCCGGGCCAGCGCCGCGCGGGCCGGGCGGCCAGGAGCCGCCTCCCCGGGCCCCTCGTGGTGGCCTCCGGGCCGGGCCCGTCCCCTGGGCGGCAGCTGCGCCGTCGCGGCCGCGCGGGGCCTCCTCGCCTGGGCGGCACTCGTGCCTCTCGCCGGGCAGGAGCCGCCGTGGGGCGGACGGCCCTGGACCTGCCCGGGCACGCCCCGGCAGCCCACACTCACCCATGGCCTGCTCTCGCCGCGCCCGCGCGCACACCTGTCCTGCGGGTTCGGACGTCAGCGACAGGCTCCGAGCGCGGGCTCGTGGAGGCTCCCAGCCAGCCTTTCCGGCCCCGGTGGGCGAGCGACCGACAAGGGCAGACGTGCTCCTAAGGGCCCCCGAGCGGCTCCACCGGCCCCCCGGGCTGTGCGCAGACCTCCCCCGGCACCCGGGACGGGGGCCACGACGCACCGGGACTGCCCCCAGGGTCACCCGTCCCCCATCTCGGACCACAGGGAGCATGGACGCGGACTCAGGCCTCCTCCACAGGCGTGACTTCAGCGCGCACGATCCCGGGGCGACCCCTCGAGGCCCCTGGTGCGTCTCCAGCGGACAGCCCGGCTCTGCCTCGGGAGCGGGCTGGGGACTGACCGCGGTCAGCACCAGGACGCCCGCAGACCGGCCACGCTGTGAGGCCAGGGCCCACCCGCCTCCCGTCCTCCGAGCATCGCGGCTCGCGTCCCCTTTCCCCCAAGTGCCCGTCGGCAGGGACCCCCGGGCGGCCCCACGGCACGCGCCCTGCTGTCCTCCTCACAGAACCTGCCGGCGGTGACGCGAGCCCAGAGGCTTCTGTCAGCCTCACGCCACGAGGGCGCTCCTGTCTGCGCCCCGCAGCCTGTCCTTGCCTGCGTGCGGACTGCCCGGGCGGACACGCGCCCGCCGCGCTGGCCGGGCCTCCTGCCCAGGCGGGGCCGGGCCCGGTTCTGTCTGAGCAGCCCCCCGGATCCTGAAGGCTGTGGGTCTCACTCGTGCCTTCCAGGCCGCGAACCCCCCTGGGCTCTGGGCGCCCCTGCCTCTCCTGTGCGTTCGGGCCAGCTCCGGGGGCTCCGAGTTCTGGCCAGATGTGGCTTCCTCCTCTGACCTTCACGGGACCACATCGATGCCAGGGTCTCGTCTCAGTTCTGACTGAGGCCGCGGGCCGGCCAGCCTCCCGGGCCCTCGTGGTGGCCTCGGGCCGGGCCGTCCTGGGCGGCAGCTGCGCCCGCGCGCGCGGGCCTCCTCGCCTGGGCGGCACTCGTGCCTCTCGCCGGGCAGGAGCCGCCGTGGGCGGACGGCCCTGGACCTGCCCGGGCACGCCCCGGCAGCCCACACTCACCCATGGCCTGCTCTCGCCGCGCCCGCGCGCACACCTGTCCTGCGGGTTCGGACGTCAGCGACAGGCTCCGAGCGCGGGCTCGTGGAGGCTCCCAGCCAGCCTTTCCGGCCCCGGTGGGCGAGCGACCGACAAGGGCAGACGTGCTCCTAAGGGCCCCCGAGCGGCTCCACCGGCCCCCCGGGCTGTGCGCAGACCTCCCCCGGCACCCGGGACGGGGGCCACGACGCACCGGGACTGCCCCCAGGGTCACCCGTCCCCCATCTCGGACCACAGGGAGCATGGACGCGGACTCAGGCCTCCTCCACAGGCGTGACTTCAGCGCGCACGATCCCGGGGCGACCCCTCGAGGCCCCTGGTGCGTCTCCAGCGGACAGCCCGGCTCTGCCTCGGGAGCGGGCTGGGGACTGACCGCGGTCAGCACCAGGACGCCCGCAGACCGGCCACGCTGTGAGGCCAGGGCCCACCCGCCTCCCGTCCTCCGAGCATCGCGGCTCGCGTCCCCTTTCCCCCAAGTGCCCGTCGGCAGGGACCCCCGGGCGGCCCCACGGCACGCGCCCTGCTGTCCTCCTCACAGAACCTGCCGGCGGTGACGCGAGCCCAGAGGCTTCTGTCAGCCTCACGCCACGAGGGCGCTCCTGTCTGCGCCCCGCAGCCTGTCCTTGCCTGCGTGCGGACTGCCCGGGCGGACACGCGCCCGCCGCGCTGGCCGGGCCTCCTGCCCAGGCGGGGCCGGGCCCCGGTTCTGTCTGAGCAGCCCCCCGGATCCTGAAGGCTGTGGGTCTCACTCGTGCCTTCCAGGCCGCGAACCCCCCTGGGCTCTGGGCGCCCCTGCCTCTCCTGTGCGTTCGGGCCAGCTCCGGGGGCTCCGAGTTCTGGCCAGATGTGGCTTCCTCCTCTGACCTTCACGGGACCACATCGATGCCAGGGTCTCGTCTCAGTTCTGACTGACTCAAATAATTTGCTTGTCATTCAAACTGAACTATAGCCCCATCTAGGAATAAAGATTACTTCTTTCCCTTGCTTTATGATCAAAGGTGGTGCTGTGCCCATCATGAAACTTCTAAAACAAGCAAAAAAGCTACGAGCCTATGGAAAGACATCCCAAGTTCGTGGGTGGGCAGATGTTAAGAGGACAATACCACCAAAGACACCTACATGTCCAAACGCAACCCCAGTGGATTTTTTTTTCTTTCAGAAATAAGAATCCATCCTAAAATTCACATGAAATTGCAAGGACCTGGTAATAGACAAAGGGATCTTCAGAGAAGAACGGAGCCTGGAGTCTCACACCTGCTGATCTCAAAACTCGCTCCCGAAGCTACGACAGCCAGCTCTGTGGCTCCGGCCTAAAGACAGACGCATCAGCTCACGGGACGGAACACAGATCGCAGACACGCTCGCCAGCGCGGTCGAACGATAAAACTGCTGGACGGAGACAGGAAGCCGAGGTTCACGGGGGCTCAGCTCTCCCGGCTCTCGGCCCCGTGCCTCACGCCTTTCCCCGGAGCCACACGGACGTCCGGCGCTTACAGAGGAGGCGCCTGCCTGGGGGCTGTGAGCGTGCTCGACCTGGGAGCACCCAGGGCAGCCTGCAGGGCGCTGCGGGAGACCGCACGATTCCAACACAGAGGCCCGCCTCTCCTCCAAGGGTGGGGGCACCGTGGGAGGGCGGGCGCGGGCTTGGAGCTTGTGCGCACCCCTCCATCGCTGGGCCCCGGGAGCCTGTGTCAGACTCCCCTCTTCCGGGGTGAACCTGGCAGGCACGGAGGAGTGCCCACGGCAAGGGCCCCAGCCTGTCGGCCGCCAGACTCCAGGGCCCGCGGGGCGGGAGTGGCTTCCTTATGGTGAAGCCTGGGACTTCGGCTCTAGGAGCTGGAAGGTCTTCATGTAAAACTGGAAAGAGCAGGGCTCATGGAGGCTGAGGCTGACAGCACTCGGCGCCCAGACAAATAACAATGCGCCCCACCGCCCAGAAGAAGGAGCGGCACAGCCCGTGGGACCCCGAACGCCTCTCGGATGGACTGTGTGCTCCCCGGAAAAGCGGAGGACCCAGGCGGCGAGGGTGCCTCTGGCAGAAGGCGGAGGCGAGCATCGCCCGGTGGTGAGAGTGGCCAGGCACGGCAGCGGGGCGGCGGCCGGCTCCCGCTCCCGTCCTCAGCGGCCCCCTCCCCGAGCCGACCCTGCCTCTGGGGCATGAGATGCAGGAGACGCGACCCCGCGGGGCAAGGCGGCAAACCGAAAGCCCAGGCTGGCGGCGAAGGCCTTCCACAACCGACGCCATCACGGAAGACACAGCAAGCGCGCGAGCCGCGTGGACACGGGCGCGGGGCTCTGCTCCGCTCCTGCCAGGCCTCAGGGCGTGGCGTGTGACCCCTGCTGGCCACCACACACGGCCCCCTTCTCCCGTCTCGGCCCTGACACGCGGCCGGAGGAGACGGCGAGACCCAGGGGCCAGCGCTCACGCTGCCCTGCGCCTGGCCACGAGCGGACCTGCCGGGAACACAGCGCAGCGCCGCCTCCCCCGGCCTGGCTGCGGAGAGCGGCGGAGCCCCCGGGGCGGCCAGCGCCCGCCTAGACCAGCGCTCACAAGGCCCTTTCCACCTGTGAATCGCTGGGGGCTAAATGCTTAGACCTGAGAGGACAGCGCGCCCGGCGGGGGCTATGAGGACTGGCTGTCAGCTGTGAGTGGCGGCCGGCATCGGGAGGGTCCAGCGACCCTTGAGGGTGGTCACCGGGCACGTGGACATGCTGTCGGCTCCGCCTCGTCAAAGCACCGCACGGCGTTAAACACGGAAGCTCACGGCGCCCTGCGACATGGCCGGTGTGGTCTCCACTGGACACGAGAGGAAACCGGCCGGCCGAGCGGCCTGCTGGAGCTCACAGGACACGCCTGGGGCCGGAATCAGGGGCGCCTGATCCTAGCTGCTCGGGGGTGCTGCGGGCGCAGGCGGCTGGCCCTCCTCTCTGGGGCCTCCGGGCCGGGCTGGGGCTGAGAAGCCAGAGACAGGGTGAGAGCTGACTGTCGGAGCCCCGCCCTTCCTCCAGCCCTCAGCCGGGCGCCCGGGAGCCCTCTGCCGTCGTGGCCTACGTGTGGTCTCCCTCCTGTCCGGATTAAACGGAGGTTCTTGGGAGCGTCAGGTGTGGCCCAGAGACCCCCAGGCTGAGTGCCCAGCACTCTGAAAGACCCCGGGGGACTTCCCGGGGGTCCTGTGGCGGAGAATCCGCCTGCCGATGCAGGGGACAGGGGTCCATCCCTGGTCCCAGAAGACACCATGTGCCACGGGGCAACAGGGCCCGCGCGCCACCGCTCCCGCGCCCGAGCGCCCCGCGCCCGCGTCCCGCAGCCAGAGACGTCACCACAGCGAGAGGCCGGCGCTCACCACGACCAGAGGAGACCCAGCTCAGCCATAAATAAACAAGCAGGAATAATAAAAGAAGACCAGACCCTGGGCAGCAGACTGGACGCTCCCAGAGCTGGCTTTTCACGTCGCGGTGCTATCATCACGGAGGGAATTCTCCGAGTCGTCACAGCACGCCAGACCCCGGGGTCGGGGCCCCCTCTGGGCGGGGCCCTTGCCCAAGGAATTGGGGGGGGTCACCCCGTCCTGTCCACAGCGTCCCTGGACCCAGGCCCTGGATGACGGCGGACGGAGAACAAGCCTCATCTCTTCTCCGACAACAGGAGCGGCCGCACCACCTGCAGGCGCCCGGCCGGTCCGCTCCGCCGGCCGCTCCGGCTCGCCTCGTCTGTCTGGACCCGCAGCCCAGGCTCAGGGCTGCCCTGGGCTTCTCCTCCCACCATTAAATTCCATTCAATCACAGGGGCAAACGCAGTCACGCCGAGCAGCCAGATGCTATCGCTGCAGACCCTCCTCATAAAGCAGTGAAACCCGAGAGCTTGATGAGCGCGGCTAAGCAGCTGCCCCTCTGACCCGACCGCCTCGCCCGGCCCCATCCATCCAGCTTCAGCGTAAACACCGTTCCCAGGGCCCCTGCGACGGAGCGGTGAGGGGCGGCTGACAGCCTGCACATTTTTTAACAGCAATCTTGTCCTACGACACCAAGGGGATTTGCCGGGTATCTGGGGCTTTATAAAACCACATGAACATGCTGGAAGAATCAAGACCCTTCACAGAGGAGACGCTGACAGTGACAGTCCCCTCTGAAGCCCAGGTCACGGCCGCACCGGGCCGAAGGGGGGCCCGGCTTCCGTGCGTATCCGGGCAACACACCTGCACCACTTTCCTCCTTCCTTCTCAGGCTGTGCGGGGCCACTACTGAGAAAAGGGGCCCCGCCAATCAGCGACTGGACACTTTCAGAAGATCAAGCACACGTATCCTGGCAGGTTTCCCTGATGAAGGTGGTGCCCCTTCCCCGTGCAGACCCCGAGGCAGCACACGCGTGGCTTCCCACCTGTGCTCAAGGCCGAGGCCTGGGGAAGGGCGTCCACACGCGGGCCCCGGGGCGAAGGAGGAGTGACCATGACCTGTCACTTATTTCTTAACATTACAAATGGAAGAAAGGTTTCTACAAGATGTGAGAACATATTCATGATTTCGACGCATTTATGAATATGCTTCCATGTAATGTTATTTCAAAAGAAAAAAAACAACCTTGGGCGTGTCCGTCTAATTTTTTTTCTCACTTTGCATAAAAACAATATTCATTCGCTTTGTGGCTTAACTTCCAATAAGGAGGATATTGTCATTTTTTGGTTAAAATATTGAAACAGCACAGAGGTAATCAAATACATGTATGATTATAAGATTCATAAACCCTGATAACTTACTTTAAAAATATTTTATCAAAAAGGTTTAAAAACATCTTTGCATTCTAAATTGTAGAAAATAGGCAGAAAATGTGAATATTTTCAGAGAAAGGGCAAAAAAAAAAAAGGAACCCTAAACATCAAAACAACATTCCACTAAGGTAGCTTAGAATTAAGTGTACTATCTATTAGTACTATCAACTCAGAGCTAAGTGCACTCTTAGTTAGTACTATCAACTCAGAGCTAAGTGCACTCTTAGTACTAGTAACTCAGAACTAACTGGGACTACGTGTTGCTTTTAGTTACACGTCATCAGAGTTTTGCCGGGTCCCGAGCATCGCGGCTGGGGCAGGGGTAGAGAGGCTGGCACGGGGTGCTGGGGCTGGGCGGGGGGGTTCAGAGCTGTCCTGAGCCCAGTGCTGGGGGAGGGGCGTGAAGCAGGGGCTGGCTCAGCTGCGGGGGGCAGGTCTTACTCTGGGTTAAAGAGGCTTTTCCGAACAAGGGCTTCTGGGGCTCCTCCCACCGGAGCTGGGCCTGGGAGACCTGCTGGGGGTCAGAGGCTCCCTTCCCAAGGAACACAGGCTGGAAGGGAGGCTGGTCAGCTTCTGAGGCTCACGCTCCATTTCTGTTCATGAACGAGCAGGTCAGATACCTCAGTGAACTGGTTTGTCCGGACTCCAGTTGGGACAAGACAGAGAAAACGTACATCTGTGTGAAAAGCTAGAACAGTCTCCAGGCTGGCTTTACACTTTCAGGACACTGAAAACAAGGAAGGCTACACAGGCAGAGAGGTCCCAGAGAGAGACCCCTCCTGAGGGAAGAACAGCTCCGGAGCGCTGCAGATAATCATCTCCTGCCGTCTTCAGCGCGATCTTCAGTCCTCACTCCGCATTCCACCTTCCAAAAGCCGAAGTCACCGGCAGGTCAGCGCATGGCCTGGGGTGCGTACCTCACACTTCTCAACAAAAAGCGTCTTAGTTCTGAAACATGAAAACTCCTGCTTTGAGGCTGAGCTCAGGAGCCACGCCCCTGGTGAGCCCGGCGCTTCCCTCGCGGGCCGGGCCGGGGGCAGCCTGGCTCCCCTCTGCCCTCGCGCCTGGCTCGGGGCCCCCCCACGTTCTAGACGGGGAGGCCAGTTTCCCGCCGCGCACCTCCCGGCCCACGCGGCCCTCCGGGAGGTTTGCAGGTCGGCAAAGGTCTGACGGCCGCCTCCTGCCAGCCCACAGGCTGGCAGGCGGACGGCCCACTGTCACCAGGGCCCTGAACCGACCCCGTCCCGGCCCCGCGGAGGCGCCAGGCCCGGGGGCGGCCACCGCCCTCCTCCAGGAGGTGCCCGAGGGCAGCTGCCCTGCCCTCCATGCCCTGCTCAGAGGAAGCCACAGGCCCAGGCCGCTCTTCTGCCTGGCTGCCCTTCTGTGAAGCCCAGGGTGGCCAGCGGGATCGCGCCGAGATCACACCGACTCCCCAGACCCTGGAGGGCGGCCCCGGGGCTGGCCCGCGGCCCTGGGTGCGAGCCGCTGAGAAGGTAAGCGTCGGGGACGAGCGGCAGCGACCTGCTGACCGGGGAGGACGCACCCCCTGCTCCCCTAAGTGTGCAGGCCGGAGGCCAGACGTCACAGGTCCAGCAGCCGCACGTACCTCCTCTGTGTTTCTCCAGGAGAGGATGAAATTGTCCTGGATTAGCCGACGCCTCGTGCCACCCACCAGGAAAAGGCCCCGATGCCGGGAAGGACGGAGGACAGGCGGAGAAGGGCGGGCGGCAGAGGACAAGCGCATCGCCGCCGCAGCGGACGGAGCCTGAGAAAGCCCCGGGAGACGGTGAAGGACGGGGAGGCCGGGCGTGCTGCAGGCCACGAGCCGCAAAGGGTCGGACAGGACTAGTGGCCAAAGCAAACCAGGGCCACCCAGGGTGGCCACCCGAGTCTGGCGTTAGGGATGCGGCAGCCTCTGGAGTCACTGTGCTGCACTGACCAACGTGACAGGCTGCGTGGGGCCCACGCCCCGCTGGCCGACGCCGGGGTGGGGTGGGTGCCGGCGTGACGGGAAGTGGCCCTAGAGCCCCGCGGGGCTGGGTGCGCGCGTGCCTGTCCAGAGGCGGACGGTTCAGACACTGGTCTCGAGGGTCCCTGGAAACAGCGGACGAGCAGGCCGCGCGTGGACAGGACAGGAGAGGAGGGGCGGGTCTGGTCGTCCACCAGCCTCCGTGTCCCCAGGAACAGCAGGCATCGCGCTGGGCCCAGAGCCACCCCACTCCTCGTGGGCTTTTCTGTTCCCACCTCGGGCGCCTCGGGCTGGGCAGAGCGCCTTCCTTGGGGACCCTCCCTGGTGAACAGAGAGGAGAGGTTGGCGCTGGCTCCACAGCCCCCGCGCCTGGCTGGACACCTCGGCGGGATTCAGAGCGCACCACCCCGTCCCCAGATCTCATGTTCCTAAACACAGCACGAAACCCACTGTCCACCAGCTCACAGCGGCTGAGGCAGGATCAGGCGGGCCCACCCTGCCTTGAGCTCTGGTGAAAACAGATGAGCTTTGGGGTTTCCGAGAGCCTCTCTGGGCTCAGGTCATCCTGAGCATCCTGACATGGACGCCGGTCCCATGGCCGTGCCGGGCGTCGTGGCGCCCCCCGCGTGGAGCTTCCGCGGTTCAGGCCCTTCCCTGCCTCCCTCCCCACCACTTTCCTGGTTCTACAAGGCTCCACGTTTCCTCTTTTGATTTCTCTTCAACTACATTGTCAAAGGACCTTTTGAAAAGTAGACTTTCTTTTTCAGAGTAGTGTTCACTTTACAGAAACAGTGCACAGAAAGTAGACGGAGGTCCCCTGAGCCCCTGCGCCCCACCTCCTGCACGACCTACCCTGTTCACACCCCAGTTACAGCTGACGGGCCAAAGCCCGCACACTGACTCAAGTCCACGCTTGACCCCACAGTCCATTCTGACAGCTGTAGGGTCATGTCCTGTAGCCTCTTCACAGGACTGTACAGAATCGTTCCACCTCCTTCAGCAAACCCTGCCCAGCTATTACACCACGGCCTCTCCTCACCCCGGGAACCGGGTCTCTTGCCCAGGTCCACAGTTCTGCCCTTCCTAGGGCGTCTTGCAACTGGACTCACACTTGACAGTACGCACTTAAGGCTCCTCCTTCAGGGGCCTTGTGGCTGGATGGTTCACTTCCTTCGGCACTCAGTAACGTTGTGCCGTCTGGATGGACCATAATTTATCCATTTGCCTGCCACAGCACGTCTCGCTTCCAGCCCGTGGGGTTTATAAATACATTTGCTCTAAACGGTCACACGCCACTTTTAGCAGGACACGCGTTTCAGCTCCGTAGGGGCAACTGCTTTCTAAGAAATGGCAGACCTGCCTCCTGAGTGGCTCTCCCGCCTGGCTTTCCCACCGGCAGTGAGGGCGGGCGCTGCTGCTCCCCACCCGGGTCCCCACGGGGCATCTGGGAGCTTCAGTCTCCTCCCGGGGTGCAGCGGCGCGTCCTTATGGTTTTAATTTGCATTTCCTTAATGATCTGAGATGTTGGGAACCTTTGCACGTGCTTGTCTGTCATCTGTGTGTCTCCTTTGGTGAGGAGTCTGTTTAGACCTTTGGCCCATTTTTTAAGTTGGATCGTTAATTTTCTATTGTGGAATCTTAAGAGTTCTTTGTACACTCTGATACCAATTCTGTACCGGATATGGGCTTGTCCTCCGAGCCTGTGGCCTCCTCTTTTTAGGTGTCGTCCACAAAGCACGGGCTCACCCTCCCTGGTGGCCCACTTACGAACCTCCTCTTTTGTCAACTGTGCTTTTGGTGTTCCAGCCGAGAACTCCAAGGTCACAAACTGTCTAGACTTTCTCCTGTATTATCTTCCAGAAGTTTCTTAGTTTCGCAGTTTGCATTGACGTCCGTGGTCCATTTCGGCCTAGTTTCTGTGACGGGACCATGCGTCCAGACCCTGGCTGTGCCGGTGGCTGTCTCGTGTCTGTTGGATGAAAAGACGCCTTTGTTCACAGACACGCCTTTGCTTCCTCGTCAGAGACGAGCTGACCGCACGAGCGTGGTCCACGGGCCCACCTGCCCTGCCAACGTCGCGTCATCCCGATCACTGCAGTCGTGACTGCTCGCTGACTCAGTTCTTCTTCAGGCTGTGGTGGCGTTTCTGGGGGCTCACCTCTCCACATAAACTTTAGAACCAATCTGTCAACGTCCGTAAACACGTCCTATTATTTTCCTTCTTTATGAAGAACTTGGTTAAACTCCAATTTTTGCAAGATACGTCTACTGGTGATAAATTCCATTAATTTTTGTTTTATTTGACAAATCTTTATTTCTCCTTTGATTCTGAAGGATAATTTCACTAACATACAGAATTCTAGGGTTGTGCCGTCTGGATGGACCATAATTTATCCATTTGCCTGCCACAGCACGTCGCTTCCAGCCCGTGGGGTTTATAAATACATTTGCTCTAAACGGTCACACGCCACTTTTAGCAGGACACGCGTTTCAGCTCCGTAGGGGCAACTGCTTTCTAAGAAATGGCAGACCTGCCTCCTGAGTGGCTCTCCCGCCTGGCTTTCCCACCGGCAGTGAGGGCGGGCGCTGCTGCTCCCCACCCGGGTCCCCACGGGGCATCTGGGAGCTTCAGTCTCCTCCCGGGGTGCAGCGGCGCGTCCTTATGGTTTTAATTTGCATTTCCTTAATGATCTGAGATGTTGGGAACCTTTGCACGTGCTTGTCTGTCATCTGTGTGTCTCCTTTGGTGAGGAGTCTGTTTAGACCTTTGGCCCATTTTTTAAGTTGGATCGTTAATTTTCTATTGTGGAATCTTAAGAGTTCTTTGTACACTCTGATACCAATTCTGTACCGGATATGGGCTTGTCCTCCGAGCCTGTGGCCTCCTCTTTTTAGGTGTCGTCCACAAAGCACGGGCTCACCCTCCCTGGTGGCCCACTTACGAACCTCCTCTTTTGTCAACTGTGCTTTTGGTGTTCCAGCCGAGAACTCCAAGGTCACAAACTGTCTAGACTTTCTCCTGTATTATCTTCCAGAAGTTTCTTAGTTTCGCAGTTTGCATTGACGTCCGTGGTCCATTTCGGCCTAGTTTCTGTGACGGGACCATGCGTCCAGACCCTGGCTGTGCCGGTGGCTGTCTCGTGTCTGTTGGATGAAAAGACGCCTTTGTTCACAGACACGCCTTTGCTTCCTCGTCAGAGACGAGCTGACCGCACGAGCGTGGTCCACGGGCCCACCTGCCCTGCCAACGTCGCGTCATCCCGATCACTGCAGTCGTGACTGCTCGCTGACTCAGTTCTTCTTCAGGCTGTGGTGGCGTTTCTGGGGGCTCACCTCTCCACATAAACTTTAGAACCAATCTGTCAACGTCCGTAAACACGTCCTATTATTTTCCTTCTTTATGAAGAACTTGGTTAAACTCCAATTTTTGCAAGATACGTCTACTGGTGATAAATTCCATTAATTTTTGTTTTATTTGACAAATCTTTATTTCTCCTTTGATTCTGAAGGATAATTTCACTAACATACAGAATTCTAGGCTGGCATTGTCTTTTCTTTCAATATTTCACTTCACTCTTCCTGCTTGCACGGTTTCTAAGGAGAAATCTGAACAGAGTCTTACCCTTGGTCCTCTGTAGATAAGATGTTGTCCCACCTCTGGCTTCTTGCAAGATTTTTTCTTTGTCTTTTATTTTCTGCACTTTGAACACGACACGCCCAGCCACAAATGTTTTGGTATGTATTTTGTTTGGCGTTCTTTAAGCTTCCTGGATCTGTGGTTTGGTGTCTGTCATTAATTGTGGGAACTTCTCAGCCATTCTTACTTCAAATATTTCTTCTGTTCTTTTCTCTCTTCCTTCTCAACCTGGTGTTTCATGTGTGACATGTGTGTTACGCCTTCTGTAATTGGCCCACAATCCTTAGATATTCTTTCCTGGTTTTTTCATTCTTTCTTCTTGGTCTTTTCCATTTGGGAAATTTCTAGTGACAGGTCTTCAGGCTGGCTGATTCCTGCCTCCGTCCTGCAGGCCTACCTATGAGCCCATTAGAGGCGTGCTTCATTCTGTGACAGAGCCTCTATCTCTAGCGTTTCCTCTGCGTCCTTCTTAGACGCCATCCGTCTGCGTGCACTGCTCTCTGCCCGTATGTGGTGTCCACTCTCCACCGCAGCCCTCACCGTGCTAATCATAGCTATTTCCACCTAAAGTCTGAGGATCCCCAAATCTCTTCCATACCGGAGACTGGTTCTGATGCTTGCTTTGGCTCTTCAGACGGTGTCTGTCACCTTTTAACACATCCTGTTGCTGGAAGCTGGACTGGACGTGTTAGATAAAAGGAACGAAGGCACGCGGGCCTGCCGCGTGAGGTCAGTGAGGACCTGGCTGGGCGTCGGGCTGTGTTTACCACCTGATGCGGCTGCAGGCATCAGAGCCCCCAGTCTCCCCAGCGTCCTTGTGCTGTACTTTCCTGTTTGTCTTTGGGTTTCCCTAGAGACTCCTTCTTAAATGGGGTCGGAGTCTCGCTGTTTCTTTAGTTGTGACCCTGTGTTATTGCACACATCCTGCGGACGTGACGCAGGAAGGCCCTGCGTGGTCCTGGGCTTCGCTCTCACTCTGAGCCTGTGTCCCTTGTGGCGCCTTCCAAGTGCCTCCGGTCTTCCTCTCCACCCGCAGGAGACAAGAGGGCGCTGGTGGGTGGTGCCGGGTGCTTCCTCCCCCGACACCCCTTTCCCCGGAGGGCAGGGGCCGAGGGCTGGGGGCGCTGTGCCCCCGGCTGCTCCCCGCATCCCCTCCACCTCCGGCGGCACGAGGCAAGTCCCTCCTTCACCCCAAGAATGTGCAGGCACCTAAGGTGGAACGCAGGGCCGCGGGGGCCCCTCAAACGCTGCGCCCGGAGTGCGTCCGCCTCTCCAGAGCCCGCGCTCGGCCCAGCAACCGGACAGTCAGCCCTTCCGTGCGAGGCCAGCCCCGGAAGGTTCCCACCGGACGGCCCTGTGCTCGCCCCTCTCCCCACGCTGGGGGCAGTGGTGTGTCCTGTGCCCGCGAGGCTCCCGGTGCAGCTGGCTTTCTTCTCGTGAGGACACTTGTGCGTGTTGGTGTGGAAACCGGAAGTGAGCTCAGTGGGCTTTCACTCGTTCTCCTCGCCCACTGGATGCAGCTCGCATCAAGTACGGAAGGGAGCCACGACGGGCAGGCACGGGTGGGACACTTTAACTGAGGGCTCGGTCAGAGGCAAGAAGACTAAAATAGATTTTATAATTATTTTCCCACATGACATATTTATAAATTCCTGTAAGAAGGGATTTCCCTGTGCCAAAATGTATTTTCAGGCATTTCTTTTGATTATTTAAACTTATCATAAAACTCACTTAGAATACTTCCATGGACACAAGCCAGGGGAACGCAGCCCGGTTCGCCAGGCCACGGATGCCGCGGGGTTTCCCTTCTGGTTTTAGACGAGGTCCGCCATGGTGCTTTCTCACACCTGGAGCACGGCAGCCAAGGGGCACAGTGTCTGTTTACTAAGCCGCGTTCCAACAGGTGCTCACGGCCCCCAAGGTCTGCGGGCACACACACGCACACGCTCACTGCGCGTAGAGGTTCCCGCACCCAGAGCTGCCGGGCCTCTGCCCCGACGCCAGGACGTGAGCGACCCAGAGGAGCCGCGTCTCTCCGACGCCCCCTTCGCGCTGGGCCCCAGCCCACCTGGGAGCGGGAGGCTGGGACACCCTGCTCACCGAAGCTGGCAAACCAGACAGCGCCCGGCCACGGGGTGGGTGGGAGAGAGCGTCCAAGTATAAATAGAGCCCGCGACGACAACTATATTTACCTCGGGGTGACTCTAGCATGAAATAATCTAGGTCAGCTGATGTAAGAGCCAGGAGGATGATCTGTGACAACAACTGCCCTGGGCTCCGGCGGTCACCAGGCCAGGCCAGGCTGTCCCTGGTGCAGGTGCGCGTCTGCTCGGGTTTGCTCTTTCCTCCCCACCCTGGCTGACGCGGGCCCAGCGCGGCCTGTGGACGGGCCTCGCGGCACGGACGGACCCCGAGCGTGGGCTGCGCCTGCCCGTGCCCCCTCGCCCTGCGCGGAGTGCCTCTGAGGGCGCGTCTGCCCGCTGTGTGCGGCCACAGTTCGCAGAGCCCTGTGCTCTGATAACGCACAGAGCGTTTTATTGCAGCCAAATTGCATCTGAGCTCTCACAGCAGCAGCCTGCAGGAACTTCAAAGGGATTCCAGTCCGACTGGAACCATCACTACAAAACAAATCTCAGCCGTATTGTTCGCCAGACCACAGAGGGGCAGACGCGGTGCCAAAGAAAATGTTCTCGGAATTGCCTCGATATATTGCCTTTGAACAATTAATTGGTCTCCTGGAGACAAGAGGGAAAGAAAGGAAAGAAAACAAAATAAAAGACTGACAATGGGATCTATTGTTCCTGGGCGGGTGCTGTGGATGGGCCCTGGCTGCAGTGCCCTGATGCCCGCTGGGCGGATCGGTGGTTGCAGCTCGTCGGCAGGTGCTCGCAGAGGCCGGAGCCATGGGCGAGGCCAGACCCACTCCGCCGGCGGCCTCTGTGGCTGCTGATGGAGCAGAGGTCTCCCGCCCAAAAGAGCCGGTGGCCTTAGAGCTGGCTGTTCCCAGGCCGTGGCCACCTCTCCAGGCCTCAGGCGTGGCCTCCACGTACAGTGGGTGTCTCCGTGGCCTCCACGGATTCCTGAACTGTGGGCCCTCCACCACCCTGACTTCTTCCCAAAGCCCCCAACGAGACGCGCCGTGGCTGGCGTGGCTGGCGTGGCTCTGTGTGGCAAGCGGAGGGAGCGGCAACGAGTCGCAGGAGCCAGACGGGGGTCTGGTCCCTGCCAGGACGGACGCGTCTGGGGTCTCAGCCGCAGGTCTCGGGGACCCGTGGTGGGCAACAGGCCACAGGTGCTGTCTTCCTGAACCTCGGTCTCCCCAGCATGTGCTGCCCGGGGCTGGCAGACTCTAGCTCTGACGCTGACTGTGGCCCCAGGTCTCTCCAAGGTGGGGCCTTGGAGCTGAGCTGGGACAGGACGTCGCCTCGTTAAGGTCCACAGAGGTCGTCACGTCAAAGGCAAGTGGCGGCCGGGGCAGTGGGAGCTGGGAGCGGCCTCCACACGGCCTCACCCAGAGCGCTCAGGCCCGGAGTCACCCGTTGGCAAGGACACCCGCGGGGGCGCCCAGGTGTGCTCGTCACGCTGACCCTCGAGTGAGCCTCCCAAAGGCCCCTCCTCACACACTCGCCGGGCAGGCTTCCGAGGACGCCCCGCAAGGGCGCCGGAGAGCCCTGAACCCTGCTCCGTTGTGAGTGACAGGTCCTAGCACAGCAGCCGGCTCGTGGGAAGCTAAACACATGTGCATACGCACTCGGGTGCACACACAGACACGCACATGCAGACACACGCGCTCACCCCCACACTCCACACCCCCTGGGGGGTGACAGGGCGGGCGCGTGTCCGCACAGGCAGGGATATGTGTGCGCCCGCCGCACGGCCGGGTCCTCCCCGGGACAGGCCGCGACCAGGCTCCCGCCGGACGGACACTCACGGCAGCCCGCTGCCGGCCGCCACGCCGCCAGAGGAGCCCGTTGGCCTGCAGCCAGGCAGAAAGCCACCTCTGTGCCGAATCCGAGGCTCCCGGGCCCCACTCTGGACGGAGGTCGGGGGTCGGGCAAGCCTGGCCGGACGGCGGGCTCCCACGGGCTGGGGACACTCAGGCCCACCTCCTCCTCGGCCGCTGGACACCTCCATAAAGGGCTGGAATCTGAGTGAAGACGGCTATGGGTCTGACTGTCAAAAGCCTCCTGAGCAGGTTCTCATGGATGGGCCTTCCCCTGGCTTTCCTGGGAAGACTGTGGGTTCAGACTTGGAGAGCCGCCGGAAGGTCCCGGCCTCCACCGCTGGCTACGCTCTGGGCCTGTGAAACGTCCTCCCAAACCACGGTGCCATCTAAACACTGCAGATTTACCTTCCCAAGCCCGCGGAGTCGTGAGACATCTGATGGGATTCGCTTGCTTTATTCTCTAGCTTACCCTAAAATGATCACAAAGAAAAGAGGAGCGGACATCCAGAAACATCTCGGCACCCTCCACGACGCCACCCGCTCAGGAGAACACCAGCCTGCGCCAGGGCCCAGCGAGGCGGCCTCCCCTGCCCCCCGGGAGAGGCAGGGCCGGGTGGCACAGAAAGATATCACTGACAGCAGGACTTGGGGACTCAAAGCTTCAGACGTGAGGGGTGTTTCCATCCCACCTGGCTGGCCCTGAATGTGCTTTAACTTAAGTGAAAAGTTTCTTTATGCCTTTGGTCCCACTTCCTATGCACAGCCCATGAGGTGGAGCCGTAGGCTCTGGCTTTTCACGTGTAACGTGTCCGGTTTCACCTGTCCCGAGCCCTCAGACGGCGCACGCGAGGTTCTATAGCTCTGGGGCCCGCATGCTTTAGCGGAGCCTCACTGGACCTGGGTGAGCGTGAGCAGGGCCGGCGCCGCTCAGCACTCGACCCACACGGGCCACACGGGCCTCGCCATGCCTCGGTGTCCTTGTTTGTAAAGTGAAAACAGGAACCGTGCGTCTTAACTTATGGTGGGACTGAAATAAACACAAACACCGGAAGTGGAGCCACAGGAGGGACCTCTTGACACCCCGTCGGGAAGGCGGAGGGCAGAGGAACTGGGAAGCAGCTCCGCGGGGCCTCAGGACGGCGACGGCGCACTTCCCACGTGAGCCGGCCAGCCCGGTCACGGGTGTTCACCGGCAGACACACATGCGTCCACACGGACCTCGGACGTGCATGTTCGAAGGTGCAGCATCCCCCTCTGCCCAGAGGAAACCGCCGGCGGATGCCATGCCTGGAGGACGGGCGTGACCCGTGACATAGCCCGGGGACACGCAGCAGGCCTTGCTCCCATCGCGTGGGGGGCACCACACGCAAGACCCCAAGGGCAGGGCTCCCCCTCTGTAACTGGCAGAACGCTGGCCAACCTGGCCCCGGAGCGGGCAGGACCCTGCAGAGCGGCCCCGCAGGCCCTCCAGGGCTGCAGAAACGCTCTGCGCCTTTGCTTTGGTCACATAATCGATTGTCACCAACACGCGTCCGAGCGGATGGCCTCGGGCCTGGTGCAGCTTTTCCGCTCCAAGTCCATCTGACACAACACTGCCCTCTCATTTTTCAAAAAAAATTTTTTAACTAGTCACCTGCCCTTTCCCTTCCAAAAGCAGCGAGGCCCAAGGAGTGACGCAGGCGTGCCGAGTGTGGCTGCTCTGGTCTCCAGCCCCGCGGCCCCATCGCTCCCGGAGCGCCCACCGCCGGCCACTGAGGCCGGACGGCAGAGGCAGAGCCGCGAAGCCGGGGATGGGCTCTAAGTTACGCAGGATTCCACCGACGGACGCAGCACCTTCCGCCCCGAGTGGGCCCAGGGCCAACTGGATGCAGAGAGCACGGTTCTTTGTTTGGTAAGTGACTTTGGTAATATAATAATTAAAAACACCTTGTTTGATCTTAGAAAGTCGTGGAAGGCCTCTGAGGCCACATCCCTCGCCCGGCCCGTGCGCTCGGGACAGACGCTCACGTCTCCACACCTGGTGGCGGGGCTCCCTCCCCAGCTGCTCCCCTCCCACCGCCTCCGAGGGCGGGCACTGGGCACCCGCACCCCACAGGCCCAACTGACCAAGAAGGAGCCGAGGGTGCAGGAGTGAGGGGCGCAGCGCTGGCTGCCTCACTCGGCGCCCCAGGGCTCCCGATGGCGCGTGTTCAGTGGCCGCTGCACACGCCAGCCTTCTTCTTCGGCACACGGGGCAGAGCACAGAGCCGGGCTGCGAGACACAGCGCCTGGGGACCTGGGCTGTTCTTGAGGACCGTGCCCTGGCGTCGGGGGGACACGGGGGCCAGTCCCTCTCACCCCAAGCCGGTCCTGGCTGGGGCCGAGGCTCGAGGGGGCGCGGAGTCCCGGATCTCGGGCTCCAAGCTCTGAAACCTGAGATGACGCTGCTCTCTCCCCGCAATGTGGAGCGCACGGTGGGTGTTACGACTTGTCTGGTTCCCACAGAAGGACTCCTGCCAGCGCCGTGCAATCGCGCGGGAGTGGGCCAGCAGGAAGGCCACGCCCAGCAGCCTGGGCGCAGCCTCGGGACGGAACGCCGCTGCTCCACGGCCCGCGGGCGGCGGCGGTCCAGGGGAGGAAGCCGCGGAGTCGCTGTTCTCTGTAGGCCCTTCGGCTGAGACCTCGGGAGGCGTGCTTCTCTCCCCGCGCCCTCTGGACAGCCCCCGACTTCCGCCCTGGGCGCGTGGCACGGAAGACGCAGCATCCGCATCTCCCTGAAGCCTCTGGGCAGACAGACCCCAGTGTGTTCGCCTGTGTCAGAAGCCAGACGGGGCTGCTCTTGCGTGCACGTGGTGGTCTCTCTGTCTCCGAGGGAAGCGCTCTGTCCCGCTCTCTAAGGCAGCACCGGTCAGCGTGCGTCAGATGTGAGCAGAGGCAGCTCGAGGCCTGGGCGGCCCTCCCTTTCAGGGCCAGCTTCGCTGTCTAGAAGGGTTAGAACCACTCACCATCCTAAGGCCTAGTAACATAAAGGGCTAAACGAGTTAAGCTGTCATCCCAGGACGTAAGGACGTTTTTTTTCAATGACACTTTTAAAGGTAGTGAAGCTGAAACTTATTTTTTATAGTCATATAATAGCTACTAGCAGCGCCATCTGTTGAAATGCTGCAAAATTTCATTTCCTCCCTCCCAGAGAACATCTTCCTTTACCTTAAAGGAAGAGAAAAATGTCTGGAATCAAGGGCAGAAATGGAACTTTACAGGGATTTAGAACAGTTCCAGTTTCAGGAAAGATCACAGCTGTGGCTGTTTCCCAGACGAGAGGCAAAGGGCTGTCTGTGGGCCCTCCCTGCCCGCCTGAGGACGCGGCCCCTCCTGCGACGGGGGGCCCAGTGCTGAGCCTTGCCCTGCAGGCCCCGCAGCCCCACCGTCGGCCGGAGGCCTGGGGTCAGCTGGAGCGGCCCGGGTACCCAGCCTACGGGAAGGACGGGGCCTGGACCCCGGGTCGGATCTCGCTTAGAGTCAGGCCGGTGGCGAGCATTAAGGTCATGGAGTTCCAGCCCAGCCTCCCTGCGCGCACTGTGGGCCTGTCCGTCCACGGCGAGCAGGGGCTGGCGTCAACTCGTTGGGCCCCGAGGCCGCCCGGGGCAGGCAGGTCAGGTGCTGGCTGGCCCTCGGGGGACGGGGGCGGCGGGGGGCGGCTGTGTGGAGCTGCTGCTTACTGGCGGCTCCTGGGACAGAGCGACGTGGACCGGAGGCCGAGGCGGGAAGGGGCCGGCCCTCCCCTGGCTCCGGGTGGTCTTCTCTGTGATCCAGGGGCGCCCGAAGGGTCGGGAGGTGGAGGGCGGGGGACCGGGGCCTGGCTCAGTGTGGGGGCCGGTCAGGCGGGCCTCGGGGGCTGTGGGAGGACTCAGGGTCCCGTCCTGCGCAGGAGGACGAGGTGGGGCCGCAGGGCAGGCTCGAGGGAGCAGCGACGGCCGGTCGCTTCGCGTTAGGCGCTCTCTGGCTGCGGTCTTGCGAGCGACCCGTGGGCAGGAGTGGACGCCGACGACGCTGCGGGGGCTCAGGAGGAGGCGGCGGGCGGGGCTCCCGGGACACGGCTCCACACAAAGGGCAGCGGACAGCCGGGGCCGACGGGGGAGGCGGCGGGCGAGACAGAGGGCCGTCAGCCGCCGCAGCGCCAGGTGGGCCGGGAGAGCCCTGCCAGGCGCGCGGGCCGCCCTCGCTCCGGGGGTGCGCGCTGGTCTGGGGTGGCGCTCTCTCCAACGTCGGGACTCCATTCGAGGGACGTGAGTGTATGAAGACCATCCGCTCCCTGTGTGGACGTGGACGGGGCACCAGGGAGGGCCTCTGACACGCGGGCACCTGGCCTGGAGGCCACCCGCAGCCCACGCCGGGGAGCCCGTGTGGCGACCGCCGCGGCCGTGAGACGACCTCCCCCTGCGGCAGCCTGGCTCTGGGGGCTGCTGGGAGACGCGCGGCTCTGAAACGGCGCCTCCCGTGCCCTCGTCAGTGCCAGGCGCCGTCCACAGCCTCAGCCGTCCACGCCAGATCCCCGCCACGCCAGAGCCCCGTCCACGGCCACTGGGAGACCCGAGAGGAAGGGCTGACCGGCACCCAGATACACCCAGCCTGGGCAGGCTGCACACGTGGAAGGGCACCCCAGCCCCTTCCTCCGCCCTGGGCCGGGCCCCACGCCCAGGGACCACACAGCTGGGCCAGTGAGCCCATTAAATCACGCAAGGCAGGCCTCTGACACGACGCTGCGAGGAGCCCTTGAAAGCTTCCACTGGCTTTTATCACTGAGAGATTTCCGTGCTCTGAACGCACCGTCTCATGACTCACGTCACCCAGCCGTGGAGCCGGCAGGACGTGCCCCGAGTCACGCCCACTGCAGACGGGCAGAGGTGGGACTGCAACACTACACTCCCACGTGCACTGGGGATGAGCGCACCCTGTGGCAGGTGTGGGAATCGGGAGGGAACGTGGGGCTGGCGGCCCGGGCAGGCGTGCGGGGAGTCCCGAGCCCAGCCCGCCCGCCGACAGGCCCGGCCCGTCCTCCTCCTCTTCCGTCTCATCCCAGGGATTCTTCCGTCCCTGGTGCCGTTCCACCGCCTACACGCTGCCTGAGCACAGGGTCTGTCCTCTCCAGTGTCCTGCCGGCCGGGACTTCCTAACGGCCTCCCGAAAAACAGACAAGTTAAATTAGAGCCACGGTCTTCTTAAATCAGGTGGACTCAACCAGGCCTAATGAAGGAAACTCAAGGTTTCTACCCAGACAGAGAGCAGGAAGGAGACAGGCAAGCACTGACGGAACACGACCCACGTGCCGACGCGTCCTGCTAAGCAAGGAGAAGCAGCTGAAAGCGGGTGCGCGCTGGTCTGGGGTGGCGCTCTCTCCAACGTCGGGACTCCATTCGAGGGACGTGAGTGTATGAAGACCATCCGCTCCCTGTGTGGACGTGGACGGGGCACCAGGGAGGGCCTCTGACACGCGGGCACCTGGCCTGGAGGCCACCCGCAGCCCACGCCGGGGAGCCCGTGTGGCGACCGCCGCGGCCGTGAGACGACCTCCCCCTGCGGCAGCCTGGCTCTGGGGGCTGCTGGGAGACGCGCGGCTCTGAAACGGCGCCTCCCGTGCCCTCGTCAGTGCCAGGCGCCGTCCACAGCCTCAGCCGTCCACGCCAGATCCCCGCCACGCCAGAGCCCCGTCCACGGCCACTGGGAGACCCGAGAGGAAGGGCTGACCGGCACCCAGATACACCCAGCCTGGGCAGGCTGCACACGTGGAAGGGCACCCCAGCCCCTTCCTCCGCCCTGGGCCGGGCCCCACGCCCAGGGACCACACAGCTGGGCCAGTGAGCCCATTAAATCACGCAAGGCAGGCCTCTGACACGACGCTGCGAGGAGCCCTTGAAAGCTTCCACTGGCTTTTATCACTGAGAGATTTCCGTGCTCTGAACGCACCGTCTCATGACTCACGTCACCCAGCCGTGGAGCCGGCAGGACGTGCCCCGAGTCACGCCCACTGCAGACGGGCAGAGGTGGGACTGCAACACTACACTCCCACGTGCACTGGGGATGAGCGCACCCTGTGGCAGGTGTGGGAATCGGGAGGGAACGTGGGGCTGGCGGCCCGGGCAGGCGTGCGGGGAGTCCCGAGCCCAGCCCGCCCGCCGACAGGCCCGGCCCGTCCTCCTCCTCTTCCGTCTCATCCCAGGGATTCTTCCGTCCCTGGTGCCGTTCCACCGCCTACACGCTGCCTGAGCACAGGGTCTGTCCTCTCCAGTGTCCTGCCGGCCGGGACTTCCTAACGGCCTCCCGAAAAACAGACAAGTTAAATTAGAGCCACGGTCTTCTTAAATCAGGTGGACTCAACCAGGCCTAATGAAGGAAACTCAAGGTTTCTACCCAGACAGAGAGCAGGAAGGAGACAGGCAAGCACTGACGGAACACGACCCACGTGCCGACGCGTCCTGCTAAGCAAGGAGAAGCAGCTGTACACTTGCATACTTGAGGTCTCTGCCTGAGGACTCCCTCTGGAGCCACGGGCTGCCACCCCGGCCTTAGTCCGGCTATTCCCGGAGCGTCCGCGGGGCCTCCACAGGCCAGGGCGGGGAACCCTCTCCAGGGACTTCGCTTAAACGGTTTCTGAGGCTCGAGATCCACGCGGACAGAGAGCTGCGTCCGGAGCCCTGCGCCTCGTGTGCCGCATGTCCCGTGACGCATTTCCTTGTCCCTGGTTTGTGCCCTGTGGTCACGAGGCCGCTCTGGGCTGCTTTCTCCCTGTTTCTTGTGCTTGAGGTCTGTGGAGCTTTTTGCGTCTCGGTGTTTATAGTTTTCATGGAATTTGGACGATTGTATTCGTTCTTTCGGCACGCGTCTCTTCTGCCCTCCCCTCTCTGCAGGACCCCGACGACTAGCATGTCTGGGCTCTTGAAGGTGCCCTACAGAACTGATGCTCTCTTCCTTCCTTGGAAAATTCTTTCTGTTTCAGCTTGGAGGGTCTCGGGGGACACCTCCTCCGCAGTGGCAGTCGCCCCTTAATTCTACCCAATGTAGCTTTCCTGTTGGACACGGCAGGTTTCATCTTTACACGCTCAACATCCAAACCGTTTTCTAGCATATGGACCAGGGTTCCAAGCTGACTTAGTGTCCCCTGCCATGAATGTCACCATCTGGTTCCGGTCTAGGTTGGTTTTGGTGGACTGTGGGACATATTCTCCTCGGTCTTTGCAAACTGGTGATTTTCGGCTGGATGTCATCCATTGTGAAATTCACCTTGGGAGGCCGTAAGCAAGTCTGTATGTTTACAAATCCTCTTGAACTTCATTCTTAACTCACCTGAGAACAGGGTGGTCCTTTCGGTCTTCCTCTTGAGGTCCAGTTAGGCCAGTCTGGAGCTGCGCCCAAGGCGGGGCCCACAGACGCCCACTAAAGAGGCGGGGCCCTCGACCCTCCGGCCACTGCCCGTGGACGCTGCCCTCCTCCAGCCCGGCTGGCAGCAGCCAGCTCTGTCCCCAGCCCGTGTGAGCGCCTGTGCTCCGATCCTTTGGGAGGCCCTTCCCTGTCTTGGTGGTTGTCTCACACCCATGGGTGAGGCTTTTGTCTGCTTCATCATAAAGTTGCCAACAGTCAAGTCCTGTCGCCAGGAAGGATGGCCGCCATGTCTCCTTGCTCATCACTCACGGAGCACCTACGGCGTGCCCCTGGAGGGGCTGTGCTGCCCCCACCACTGCGTTCGAACCCTCCAGCAACTCTGCCCAGCGAGCCACGGCTCCCCGGCGGGGATGAAGAGGGGGCGGGGCCGGTAGGCATCTGGGCTGAGGGCGGCGGGCCAGCTCCTCTCCTCCCAAGCCTCCCCTCTGCTCCTCGCTCTCCTGAACAGAAGACCACGGGCCTCTGGGCACGAGCAGGGGGCCGAGCACAGACCATGAAACCACGGGAGCGCGGGCCCCTCCGCGCGAGCCTGAGGACGCAGAGCCACCCCCAGCCCACCCCTGTGCCTCCAGGCGGGAAGGCTGCACCTGCAGAGGCTGCTCAGGAAAGAACGGCCGGCAGCAGGGGTCCCCTGCGGTCCAGACAGCGGCGGGGCGCACGGTGGGCGGAGCTCAGTGCAGCGTGACGCTAGCAGCGACGCAGTCAGCTCCAAAGAGGGCCCTTGAGCGGCGAGGGCGACCCAGCGGCTCAGAGCTCGGGAAAAGCAGGTCCAGCATTCCCGCAAGCTGTGCCCACTGCACACTCCAGCAGGTTGTGCCTTTTGAGTTACATGTGGCATCTATGCTGGGGCCCCAAGCATGCGCTGAAGAAGGACTGTGACCGCCCGGTGGGACCGTGGGGCCTTGAGAGCGTCCCTGGGGCCAGGGACGAGCTCGGCACCCGAGCAAGCAGACAGCTACGGGGCTCGTGTCCCGCCGGCTGAGCCGCATAGCCGGGATCTCCTGCCCACGTGAACCAGAAGCTCCGCTCAGAGAGCCCTGTCTACAAGGCAAGTACGTGGAAGGCAGCCCCTCGGGGCCAGGACAGGTGGCAGGGTGAGCCCGCGTCCCCTGGGTGGGCCTGAGCACGGCGCCGGCCTCCGGCCCGGAGCAGAGGGTGGGCCCCGTCTTCTGAACACCCCAGCCCCGGAAGGCCGCCCTCACGCGGGCGCCAGACGCCTCGCCCATCTGACGAAAAGGCAGACAGAGAGACGTTTCACAAACCTGGGGATGACCAGGCCTCTTTTAAATGCCCAGGCCTGTGACCTACTCTGATCCCCCAAAACAGTCTGAAACGAACCCCAGGACCAAGACCCACACCTCCCAGCGGGCGAGGCTGGGGCTCCACAGCGCAGGGTGCTGACAGCGCGGGCAGGTGACTGCGGAGTCCGGTCTGAGGGGCTCCCTGGGTAATCGTCGTGGCCATTTACACTAACCAGCGTCTTTGATCGTGAGATCACACACGCTCACGCCCGTTAATTTCACCTCCCAGCAATTCTGTGCAGTTTAGTGCAATTAGTACAGTCATGCCTCCTTCAGGGGACAGGAGCGGACGCTGAGTCAGGGGAGGACGGGATGCAGCCCAAGCGCCATCAGAAAAGCCGCCTCCTCCCTGAGCTCCCGTGTGTCCGACCCCCTGCCTCCTGGTGCTGTTTACTCTCAACGAATAAGCTAAAACCTCTGCCAGTGGTGTACGTGAACGATACCCGCAGACCCACGGCTTGCCTGCTGCCCACGGGAGGGTCCGGCCCGGAGGCCTGCCCGCTCACAGGCAGGGGACGCAGTGGAAACGATGACAGACAGTCACCTTTCAACAGCCGCCCTAGAGTCTGTGATGCAGACTGCCGAGGAAAAGGCTATCAGGAATGAAGTGCAGCTGCCTGGAAGAATCACAAGGATGAGTGAGGAAGACAGACAAGAGGCTGAACTACTTCTAGAAAAGAGCAATATCATGAAAAACGCAGACAAGGAAGGGGAGCTTCTCAGTAAGCCGTGGGTTGTTCCACTGGGATTTCAGCAGAGGCTGGGACAGGACCACCTGCGTGCTACTCAGCGGAGGAGCGGAGCCCCCAGGTCAGAAGACGGGCGTCAGCCTGAGCGGGTGTTCCGGGCTGTTCCCGGTGAGGCGAGGGAAGGCCGCCTCCACGGGACCGTGTGTGCGCCGTCGCTGTCGTGTCCGACTCCTTCGCGACCCCGGGGGCTGCAGCCCACCGGGCTCCTCTGTCCCTGGGAGTCTCCAGGTGGGACGACTGGAGCGGGCTGCCCTGCCCGCCTCCAGAGGCTCTTTTGGACCCGGGGATCAAACCTGCGTCTCCTTCATCTCCCGTACTGGCCGGTGGATCCTCACCACCGAGCCGCCCGGGAAGCCCAGGGTCTGCACTCACCCCAGAGCGATAAAGCTCTGACCACGAGGCTTCCCAGGACCCAGGCGTGGGCCTGAGACGGATGGACGGAAAGGACCTGACCTCGGTGAACGCTCTCACTGGACAGGCAACAGCGTTGCCTCTTGTTTAGCCAGACATGAAAGTGCTGGCCGGAAGTGTCGGCCTTTGGGTGAATATGTTAAAGAAATCCGCAATGAACTATGCCAAGAAATCCACATTTTTAACAAAAGAGCCATATTCACCTGGGAAACAGGACATTGAGGAAAACTGTATCTTGGAAACCTGTTTAGACAGTCCATCCAAAGTCTATTCCAATGCATTTGACTGAAATTTTCATCAAAACTGGTCACGATGAGGAAGGCAGGTGGGCACCGCAAGCCCGACCCGGTCGTCAACGTCCTAACCTGCCCGACAGAAAACTCGACCCGTCCCCACCGGTTCAACAGTGGTGTCAGCGGAGCTCGTTCAGCTCACTTCCTCCACTGACTGATCTCCAAAAATGCTGGAAGCAATGCGAATCTAAAGCCTATGCAGCCTGGCAGGCTACAGTCCTCAGGGCCGCAAAAGAGCCGGACACGACCGAGAGACGGAGCCCCACCCCCAACACACACAGATCCCATGGTGGTGACTTTCCGTTTGCTTCAGCAGGAATACCTCTGTACACATTTTTAATATCACTTCAATAATCAATAATTATTATTTTACTAATATAATCATTAATATTAGAATTACGAGTAATTTCATTCTCAACAGAAACCCTGAAAAAAACAGAGACACATTTCATTATAAAGTTGAAGAAGACGTAATAGAAATGAATGAAGTATTCAGATCAGTCTCCTTGGAGCGACTGTGACTGTTTATGAGACGAACAAGTCCCTCTCTTAGGAGAGAAGGGCCGCCCCTGTGTCTAACGAATCGCTACGGCAGCTGTGGACTGTTTCAAGAGTTGGGCTCCAGAACGTCCCTGGTGGCCCAGGGGTTAAGAAGCCACCTACCGGGGCAGGAGACACAGCTTCGACCCCTGGTCCAGGAAGACCCACATGCCACAGAGCAACGGAGCCGGTGTGCCACATCTCTTGAGCCCCCGTGCCCCAGCCGCGGAAGCCCGCGCGCCCGGAGCCCGTGCTCCACTGCAAGCGAACCGCCACAACAAGAAAGCAGCCTCCGCTTGCCCAGACTAGAGAAAGCCAGGCGGCAGTGAAGACGCACACAGCCAGAACTGATAAATACACAGATAAAGAGTCTCCACCAAGAACCTTGTTGAAGTTAGCAGGACAGGTAGGAATGCCCCTGGCGTGGCCAGTCAGTGGTCGGAGGGCCCCATGGAAGGGGAGGCTGGTGGTCTCAGAGGAAGAGGGGCTCTGTGGGCTTAGAGACGACACGGTGGGACTCATGACGGGGAGGCAGGAAGGAAGAGCGAGAAGACGTGGGAGGAGGAAGAGGGGGAGGAGGGTCAGGAGCTGCCCCGACGGCGGAGCACGCGCTGAGGGCGTCGGGGGCGCCGGCTCCAGCACGCGGGAGACGAAGCCGGCCCTGCCCTGCGTCTTTGGGGTGCTGTGGCTTCGTCCTCAGGCTGGAGAGCTCTCTGGGACTCTTTTTAAAGCCACAGATCTCCCCAGGCCCCCGTCCTCGGCCCCTGCCCGCGGCTCCCTCAGACGCTCCGGACCTGCCTCTGGCCTCGCCGGCGGTGGCCCGCGGGCACACTCGCTGTGTGTCTGAGTGTGTGCGCAGCCCGACTCTCGACAGACCGCTGCTTCCTCCTCACACGGATTAACAACGTGTTTACCAAACAGCAGAAAACACTGACCCAGCAGTCGGTTCCACGTGATTAACTGAGTGTTTTCTTCCAGTGGCCACCCAGCCCCGTGAGCCCCGGGAAGGCGCGCGGCTCTGTCACACCGCGACTGTGGTTTGGGGACCTTGTTCAGGCTTCCGAGCCTGGAACCCCAAGATGACAACAGTGTGCAGAGTTCAGCTGCTTTGTGATGGTCTGTCCAGCAGCACCAGGAGCCCAACACAGAGTCCGGGCTGGGCGAGTGACGTCCAGCTGCCGCTAGGAAGCAGCAGGCAGAGACAGAGGGCTTTCTGCGGGAGATGGTGGGAGCGGGGACAGGCGGGTGACGGGCAGCAGCCCGGCTGACCTCTGACCCGCCAGCGACGCTGAAGCTCCGGGGGTCACCCAGGAGTGTGCTGGGTCCAGGGCCTGGGACCGCGTCTGGGAACGGAGTCCAGCAGAATCAGAGAAGGGACTCAGCTCTCGCCCTTCACCAGGACCACCGGTCGAGAGGCCGCGCCGGCCCTGGGAGGGCGCAGGTGACCTCGGCCTGCAGCCACCGCGCACGGAACCAGATGCGCGTGGAAACGCAGGAGCCCCCGGGAGCGGAAGAAGCCTCTGCGGTGTCCTCTGGCAGCTGATGACTCCACGCGTATGTGACGATGCTGCTGCTGCTAATTAGTCGCCATGACAGTCATAAAAGCCACAGCACGCTGTGCCGCGCACCTGCACTTAGGCAAGCCTTTCATCCTCCAGAGCTGCACGCTCGGCGCCCTGCCCTCCGGGCCCGTCAGTTTGAAATCCTGTCTCTGCTCACCCCTGGCGTTCAGTCGGCTTGGACGGGGTGGGGCCTCACCTGCCAGCCAAGGGCAGCTCTTTGGCCTCAGCCCTTTACACCCGGAGGAGCCCCCAGGGCGGGAGATCACGATGGGGGGGTCTTGGACACGAACGCTTAAGGTGTGATTCTTAACCAGCTCCCTTGACCCAGTTTCTGGGACCCACCTCCTGCGTCCACACTTCCTGCCTGCTGGGGTCCAGCCCCTGCTTCTCACCCCCTTCCCCGAGTGCCCCCCTCGGGGCCTCAACTAGGCTCGAGCTCATCAGGCCCCAAACCTGACCGCCTTCCCGGGCCAGGCCTCCAGCGCCAGCTTGAGGCTCCAAAGAGCTGACAGAAGTCAGCGTCCTGCACCGGCCTGGGAAGGGAGATCCTGGGTCCTCAACGGATCCCCGACGGATCCCTGACGGGGTGACAGTCTCCCGGCCCTCGCCAGCTGCACTGCTCACCCCCACAAGCTGTCCGTCCGGCATCACCACCTCACCTGCTCCCTGACCCCGTGCTCCATGTCTGCGACATCCTGGCACCTGGCACGGCCCGGCCGCCACCACCCGGTCCAGGGAGCGCCTCGCTGCCCCTGCTCTGCACTGGCCCACGGCTTCCTCTCCGCCCCCTCGCCCGTTGGCCAAGGGCCCTCCCTCCCCACCTGCACGCTCCCCATGGGCTACGAGGACTCACTTCCGCGGCAGGAATTTAGGAAGCACTCCTTCTGAATTGACCCTCTGAGGCCTCAATCATACAGAGATACTCTGCTCTGCACATGCTGAAATGCCTTCCAAGAAGCTGAAGGGAAGTAAGAACTGCACTTTAAATGCATGTGCTGAGTGCACCGGGGGGTTCCCGTAACGAGCCCCAAGCTGCAGAGCCTCTCATGGCCTGGGCGCCTACCCGCTTCGCAGTTCCGGGGTTCTTACAGCAGGGCTGGGTGGGAGGCAGTGTGCTTCTGCCTTACCCATGAGGCTTAGCACACGTTAGGCAACGCCCAGAGCGGTGCTCCTCAGGTAGGTGCTTTCACTCCTCGCACGGATAGAGATCACCGGACCTTTCTCCCCCACGAGCTGAATGGCGTCATTCTAATCTCAATCCAACCATAAACCCTTCCAGGAACAACGGGAAGAATCGGGGCCACTGGTGTCCGGAAGCAGCTATTATTTCATAAGATAGAAACGCTCTTGAGGGGCCGGCAGCCAGGGGAGAGCTGCGGCTTTCGGACGAATGTCCCCCCGCCCAGGTCCTGCGCAGAGACCACACTGCAGGCCAGCTGAGACTCAGCTGCAGGGACCGAGGCGCACAGCCGTCGCGGTGACGTCCAGGGAGGGAGCGGACGGCAGGGGCGGCGCGATTCAGGAGGGACAGAGAGCTCGGCACGAGCAGCCTGAGAGGGAGGCTTAAGTACGTAAACAGTGGTTTAGAGATATAAACCACTTATAGAACAGAAGCGGCCAGAAGGTCAGAGAATAATTACAAAGAGGGAGCTAGGGAGGAGGCATTACGACGGCATTCGGCATTCCACGCTGCGGCTCTGCGGCTATAAAAGGGGGGAAGCGGCCCGCAAGGTGACGCGCACAGATCCCGGAGCCCCGGGTCCCAGAGCAGAGGGACTCACCCTTGGGCTCCTCTGCATCCTCTCCCCCAGCCCCACCGCCCAGCGAGGAACAAAGGACAGACGGGTGGGGCAGGGACGAGGGCTCGGGGGTCAGAGGTCAGGGCCGGAGGTAGGGAGGCCTCAAGGGGAGCTGCAGAAGGCGGAGCCTGGGGCAGGGAGGGCCACCTTCCTGCTGCAGGGAAGAGCGGCCGCCTCAAGACCCCCGCGGCCCAGGATGGTGCTGGGCGGAGCTCTGGCTGGTATTTATACAAGTCCTCTGAGGACAGATCAGATTCCGGAGGTCTGGAAAGTGTTACCCCGCATTATTCTAAACAGGGCTACGAGATAGAACAAGCAATTATGGGCCATTTAACTTAACATCATTTACAGAAAAATATTAGGAAAAGTTTGCAGAGGGGACAACTCGACAAGCGGATGGTAATTTGATTAGAAACAGGCCACATGTTTCTGCTGAAGGAAGGTGTTGTTTTAACTGGCTTCGCCTTCTTTGAAGTTACTGCGTTCCCAGCTCTAGATTTTAACTCAGGACTTTCTGTTTCTTATATCCATAAAGAATGGGAATAAACATACAGTATCTAAGTAAAGAAAGCAAAGACCTGTCCCAGTTGAGGATGCTGGAAATACCATGGCAAGAGAAGCAAATGCTAGAGACAAATAAGACAGCAAGGGAAATCCAGCTCCCTCATCAGTGGAGTTAATCACGGTATTTTTCATGAAAAAAGTAGGTGATTTCAAATTTGGCCTGTGAGTGAGTTTCCCATGCCATTTCCTAAAGCCGTCTCCCTCCAGAAAGCATTGTTTTGTTTGGCCATTTGGCGTGATTAACAATTTGCCACATTTGGATGAATGCTTCTTATTCTAACCTTTGTGAATTTTCCAAGTCAAAAATCCTCAAATAAAAAGAAGATACCTTTGTTACTATTTTAAATTCAGTAGTTAAGTCAATGTTAATGTTTTCATATCTACACAATTCCGTATCATTGCTACTGAATTTTCAGGGAGAGGGTCAGAAAGGATAAAAACCACGATAAAACAAGAATAAAGAAGTCAGAGTACATACTCATGTTGGCTGGAGGCCTTGACTGTACCGTGTGGTTGACTTTCTGGCGCTTAAACATGCACAGGCCACAGGGACGCTCTACTGCCTTCTAAAGGCACGCACGCGAGTGACGGACCTGCCCCCCTTCTACAGCCCCCCTCGGGAGGGATGCACATCCCATCCCTGCTGAATGCTTAGGGTCTAACACGGGGTTTGGCAAATATTTGCTGAAGGAATGAAAACCTAACAGTGACCGCACGGTACTGCCGCGTGCCAGCGTGCTCACGCGCGCGGTGTCAGTTCTCCGACACGTCTTCGAAAGAAGGCTGACGACGAATCCCCTTTCAAGACAGAGGCACTGAGGAGCGGCACCTGCGGCCACGCGGTGAAACAGACGGCTTCTGAACTCAGGTCACCCGGCCTCAGCTCCAGCCTTGCTTCTTCCCGAGCACGGTCCCAGCCGCCAGCTCCGGGCCGGGCACGCGCGGAGGGAACGCGAGGGGAGCAGGGACGCTGGCCTGAGCACCGCGGCCACCCAGGCTGGGGTTCCGGGGCCGCGGGAAACGTAGGGTCTCCCTTCCTGAACCTAGCTCCCACTCCCCGGTGGCTTGGCGGGAAGGAATCTGCCAACAGGGCGGGAGGCGTGGGCTAAACTCCTGGGTCGGGAAGGTTCCGTGGAGAAGGGAACGGCAAATCACTCCAGTGTTCTTGCCCAGAGAAGTCCATGAACACAGGCTACGTCCACGGGGTCCCCAAGAGTCAGACACGCCTGAGCGAGCACACACTCGGGAGCCCAACAGGCAGACGGTCGTGGGAGAACGGTATTTTCAGGGTAGGTGATTTCAAATTTGGCCTGTGAGTGAGTTCCATGCCTTTTGTCAGAACATTGTTTTGTTTGGCCATTTGGCGTGATTAACAATTTGCCACATTTGGATGAATGCTTCTTATTCTAACCTTTGTGAATTTTCCAAGTCAAAAATCCTCAAATAAAAAGAAGATACCTTTGTTACTATTTTAAATTCAGTAGTTAAGTCAATGTTAATGTTTTCATATCTACACAATTCCGTATCATTGCTACTGAATTTTCAGGGAGAGGGTCAGAAAGGATAAAAACCACGATAAAACAAGAATAAAGAAGTCAGAGTACATACTCATGTTGGCTGGAGGCCTTGACTGTACCGTGTGGTTGACTTTCTGGCGCTTAAACATGCACAGGCCACAGGGACGCTCTACTGCCTTCTAAAGGCACGCACGCGAGTGACGGACCTGCCCCCCTTCTACAGCCCCCCTCGGGAGGGATGCACATCCCATCCCTGCTGAATGCTTAGGGTCTAACACGGGGTTTGGCAAATATTTGCTGAAGGAATGAAAACCTAACAGTGACCGCACGGTACTGCGCGTGCCAGCGTGCTCACGCGCGCGGTGTCAGTTCTCCGACACGTCTTCGAAAGAAGGCTGACGACGAATCCCCTTTCAAGACAGAGGCACTGAGGAGCGGCACCTGCGGCCACGCGGTGAAACAGACGGCTTCTGAACTCAGGTCACCCGGCCTCAGCTCCAGCCTTGCTTCTTCCCGAGCACGGTCCCAGCCGCCAGCTCCGGGCCGGGCACGCGCGGAGGGAACGCGAGGGGAGCAGGGACGCTGGCCTGAGCACCGCGGCCACCCAGGCTGGGGTTCCGGGGCCGCGGGAAACGTAGGGTCTCCCTTCCTGAACCTAGCTCCCACTCCCCGGTGGCTTGGCGGGAAGGAATCTGCCAACAGGGCGGGAGGCGTGGGCTAAACTCCTGGGTCGGGAAGGTTCCGTGGAGAAGGGAACGGCAAATCACTCCAGTGTTCTTGCCCAGAGAAGTCCATGAACACAGGCTACGTCCACGGGGTCCCCAAGAGTCAGACACGCCTGAGCGAGCACACACTCGGGAGCCCAACAGGCAGACGGTCGTGGGGAGCCCCGAGGCGCCCCGAGCGAGAGAGCCAGGCACTGGACCCCGCTCGCTCGCTCGCCCTGGGCGCCACGGGCCGCGGCTCAGACCACTCAGGCCCGGCCGCCCTGGAGCAGAGGCAGGACCGAGTCTGCGGGGGCGTCAGGGAGGGGAACCGTCCCCTGCCGGGGGTGGGGGCGCTCGGGCCGCCTCCGGTCGCTCACGCCGGGCTCTGCGGGTCAGCAGCCTCCCTTGGACCGAATCCTATTCAGAAAATGAGGTAAGTCTGCGTCCCCCATTCGCCTTGCTTTCGGATGCTGGCTTTCTGAGGCTCGCCCTGTCCTTACGGCCGCCCCCAAGTTTCCATGACGACAGTGTCCCCCATCGGTCAGTCTGCAGCCACGGGGCCCTGAGAAGATCTAGACGGGGCCGCTGGCTCCTGGGCGGGCCGGCGCTGACGACGCAGGGTGACAGGGGCCGGGAGCCAGCCCTTCTAGACTCCCAGGAAGGAGGAGGGGAGCCCGCGGTGCCGGGAGACGGACGGATCGCCGCCGGCCCGGGGAGCCCCACGTCCCCACGCCCCCACGTCCCGCGCGTCTCAGGCCTCGTGCCCGTGGCGCCCCAGGCGTGCTGCCTCGGGCCCAGACCCGAGAGCTCGCTCGCTCGCCGGGCGGCCCGGCTCGGGTCCCCTTTCACCCGGAGGAGCACAGCCGCCCCGGGCACCTCTGCCTGGAGCTGTCACCCGCTCAAGTTCTGGGCAAACGGCTCTTCTGAGGAATGAGGTGAGACGTTCAGCCTGGCTGCACAAGAAGGCTGCCGCACGGAGCCCTGAGCTGAGTCGGGGGGACGAGCTCCCGCAGCAGAACAGGGGCCCCGGGAGACGCCAGCAGGAAGCGCCCGTGAAGTCAGGCGGCGCTCGCACGCTCAGACTCCTCTCTGCGGGGAGACCTGCGGGGCAGGTACGACCACGCCGTCCGCAGGACAGAAGGACAGACGGATGTGGAGCCTCGGCAGGAAAGAGGGGCCGCGGCGGCTTCGAGAACTGTCCCGAGCCCAAGGGCCCTCTGCTCGCTCATTCTGGGTCCCTGTCAACCCGCTGGTAAGTCCTCCTGGATTTGGAAAGAAGGCCCAGGGTGACGCGGTCACGGGGAGGAGGGTTGGCCCCGTCCGTTTCCACCCTGAGATGACAGTTTTGTCCGGATCTTGGAAACAAAGCTGCCCCTTTATGTTCCAGAAAAAAGACAGCCCGGGTGGGGGCGGGTGGGTCCATCGCCGGCCCCTGCTGTGTCAGCAGGCCTGCCCGCCGGCCCCTCCCCAGGGACCGCACATCCTCTGCAGGCGCACCCGCCCGTCAGCACGGGGCACCGCCCGGCCAGGACAATGCGGCTCCCCGGCGGCCGCGGCCCCGCCGACTTCCTCTCCTTTTTATTCCCACCCGTGTGGACGGGTGCATGAAACGACGCCTTTTCTTTGTTGGAAACAAGACAGTCTGAAAGATGACTACCAGGGGCATGCTCACTTTCAGTCTCCCTCCCCGGGGCTTTCCTGACCTCCCACAGGTGGTACGGCCAGCGGACTGGCATTTGGTTCGCAGCACAGGCAGAAAAGGTTCCGGGCCACGCGCTCACCGTGAGCGCCCCTTCCGTCAGGAGCCACGGGGCTCGAGCCCTGCTCTCTGGGGAGCCGCTCTCTGCCACCCAGGGCCCTTTGAAACACCGGGTCTCATCACCAGAGGGAAGGCGACCCGCAGCCCTTAGGACAGCACCAGGCCGGGAGTTCTCACAAAGCGAGGAAAGGGGACATTACGTCCTGAGCCTCTAGGTCATTCTTCATCCAGGCGCCTCTGCGTGTAGACGTCCACGCACCGCCCACCCGTCCACCTGGTGACCAGCACCGCCCAGGCACCGAGTTGGTGATCGTCCGAGAGAGTAAACCAGTCCTCCTCAGTGTCCGCAGTTGGAGAGAAACATGAAAATAAGCGAGTATAATAAAGTATAATACGTGTTGTGATTATGTGTGGCATATAATATAGACGCAATCGAACAAGTTGGGAGTTCAGTGGTGGCTGGGGCACTGGGCAGAAAAGGCTTCACAGCCACCGCCGTCCCGGAGCTGAAGCTCAAAAGGTGCACAGGCGCTCACGGCTCAGGCTTGTGTGTGTGCGCAGGTGTGTGATGGCGTGAGCACACGTGGGCCTGGGCGTGAGCGTGTGCACCAGGACCGCCAGACCCTGCAGGTCACAGGGACCTGGGAAGGCGGATGTCCTGTGGGCTTCCGGGCGCGGCCGTCCAGCCGGCCCAACCTTGATGGCCGGTCTCTGAGTCCAGCCTCTCTTTCTGAGACCAGCCCTTCCCAGGCGCGTGTTACCCTTTCCTTTACACAGCAGTGCATCTTGTGACGAGAATAACCCCCAATTCATCTCCCAGGGCTCTGGTTCGGGGAGGCGCTGAGGGACGCAGACTGCCCAGAGCGGGCCGGGCAGCCTGGCCGCGGCGCTCAGGCATGATTCCCAGCAGCGGCCCAGCCTTACCACTTCGGTGGGTCGGTAGTACTTGAGATCCACAGTCACGTGAACTTTGCCGGTCTCTTTGCATCTGCCCACTTCGTTTTCATTCTTTCCTTCCCACCTGGAAAGGAGACAAAGACTTAATACTCAGCGCCTAATTGCTTGGGAGCACCTGGCCAGGCTGCCGGACGGCCCGGCTTTTCCCAGCAGGAGCACAGAAGCTCATAAACTTGGGAAGTACAGGCCAACACAAAACCACGGTATGAGGGCAACAGAGATGCTAAGGCCTTCCCAGATCTATTTCCAAAGGTCAGGGCCTTCCCCTTCCTCTTCAAAAAGAGTCATGATATGTTCAGAAGTGAGACCTCAGAAACGAACAGATTAGCCACAGTCAGGAACTGGGGAACGTTTAGTGATTGCAGAGACTTTGTGCGTCTTTAGACTATTCTTGATAAAGTCAATTTTTATGAAGTATCTCTTCTTACCCTTCTGGGTTTTTGTTTTTGAAATTTTATGAATATTTGTAAATTGAATGCATTCCTACTTAGTTTTATGCCCTAACTAACCGTCCACCTCATCCCTGTATTACACACAAGTGCCTGTGCTGTGCCCAGGCAGCCATGGGCACAGCATGCCAGTGACTGACCCTCCAAAGAGGGCACAGGCAGCTCGTTCACTTCCTGCTTAGACAGGGTCTGCCAGCATCCCTTTCTCCTCCGACTCAGGGCAATGCTGTCCAGACTCAAGCCTTCCTCTAACACCCGCAGGGTCCCAGGCATAGCGCCCACTATGAGTCGAGGAGGCAGGTTCACACATTTCAAGATCAGCTTCTCACTGGAGTTCTATTTTGTATTCTCACTTTTACAGAAATTAAGCCTCTGGCTTAAAGCTGACCTCTGGGTCTCTACAAACTAATACCCCAACAACAACAACAAATACAATATAGCCTTAGTTATTTTTTCACAGATGGAACTTTTTGGTAAAGAAAGAAAATAAGGGCTTCCCTGGTGGTCCAGTGGGTAAGGACACCGCCTTGCAGCGCAAGGGGCGCCGGTTTGAACCCTGGCCTGGGAAGGTCCCATGTGCCACAGAGCAGCTGGACCGATGTGTCCAACTGCCAAGCTGGAACTCTGGAGCACAGGCCCCCAGAGCCGGTGCTCTGCAGCAAGAGAGGCCACTGCGATGGGAGGCCCACACAGGTCAAAGAACAAAGATGGAAATTACTGAAAAACCAATACAAGTGGCCAAAAAGAAAGAAAATAAGTTGGAGTAATATTTGACTCCAGCGCTTGTCCTCAGACCTGGTTTGCTCTGTCAGCTGGATGAATCTGTGCCCTCCCATCCGTCACAGTGGGCATTAGACAGACGTGCCACTGCAGAGGGCACCAGCTGCGGACCATGGCTGTGTACTGGACAAAGGCTGGGTATCAGAGGCACGTACTGGTCTCACCGGCTGTATTTCCAATTAACCACCTGAGTGGTCTCTCTCCTATTCACTGACAGCACAGGGATCATACTTCATCGCTGGAGAAATAATCAGTTTATGACTATGCTGGACTTGCCAACAAACTAAAGGGAAATATGAAAAACATCCCACAACCCAGAGAGAATTACAGCATGTTATGTTGAACAATAAAATATGTACAATTGGCATTTTTCATGACTTTTATATTCATTAACTGACTCAAGAAAGGGTGTTAACTTACTAATTTTGTTCATTTCCTTACCCTTGCCCTGACGTTCTTAGCTGGCTCAGAGCTAGGCCTGTGGAACATCCACCTGGACAAGGTTCGTGCACGCCGTAGACACGTGCACTGACGGGGCCACGCGGCGGGAAAGCCCTGTCGTCTCAGGCGGCTGAAGCCCTGACCTGGGCCGGCACCCACCGCGAGGGAGAGTACCTGGTAAAGCCACGACTCTTAAAGCACCGTCTAGTCCCAAAGCCAGCTGCTTTAGTGAACCTCTCGGGTGCCGCTTTGAGTCAGTGAAAGTGCATTTGTTTCTCATGAGCACGTTTTAGTTTTATTCACAGTTCACACTTGAAAAGAGATGCAAGCTCAGCACATGCCTTCCTGAGGCACCTCCGCGGAGCCAGGGCTTGGCGGGCACGTGCTCATGAGCCCGTAACCTGCGACGGGCCACGCTGCCGTGGGAACGCGGGCGCATACAGCACCGGCCTCCGCATCTCTGGATCAGGGGCTGGAACGCTGTTCCCACCAAGAGCTAGAGATGGACTGTCTAGGCCTCGCGTCACCTAAGGCTCTGCAGTCTTCCTCCCCCTCGCCTTCCTTCTCTTCGCCGTGGCCATCTTTGCAGAACGACCCTCACACAGCAGAGACGCCCTCAGAGGACAGGAGAACCCAGGCCTGGCTGGAGTCGGGCCTGCAGAGCTGCGGTCCACGGGCTCCAGGGGACGCGTCAGTACAGGCCCTCGTCCTCAGCCCCAGGGGAGCATCCAGCTCTGTCCACGCTGGCGGGCCTCTGGCTGGCTCGGTGCGGCCTCCCCGACTGCTGTGGAGCCTCAGGGCAGCTCTGTGGTCTTGGGCCCGGACTGGCCTTTGTAGCAGCGGCTCAGGTGGGAGCAGACGGAGACGGGCCTGCGTGAAACAAGTGAGCTGACACTCCGCGGGCACCTGCAGGGCGAGCTGCCCGCATGCAGATCTTCTCGCCCGATGCTGCCAGCCGGTCCGCAGCCACCTCTCTGATATTACCAAGGGACGGGCTCGGAGCAGAACAGAGCTGGTGGAAATTGCTTTCTGGTTTGTACGGGGCAGCCAGCAGACACCTCGGCCAAGGGCCAGGAGGCCCTGGGTTGCAACCTTACACAGAAGACTTGTGTTCACCAGCGAGAGGTAAGCGCGGACTTGTCCAGACAGGTGGCAGGGTGACTCAGAGCAGAGCTGCGACGCGGCCGACAGGATGGTGGCCTCACGGGGAGCAGAGGATCTGCTGACCCACAGGGGCGCAGCCCACTAACTGAGACCCCGCTCACGGAGCGGGATCCCATAGAGGTCAGCTCTGAAGATAAATGACCGGCCCCTGAGAAGCATGAAGAGCAGCAGATGGCACCGAAGAACAGAACTGAGCACAACATGGTGAGCTGATCAAACCCAAACCTCCCCACCCAGGAGGCCCTCTGAGGAGCAAGCATCAGCCACGTCCTCAGGGACGTCGCGGCAGCCTGCAGGGATCATCTCAGGAAACCCCAACAGGGCACAGGCGGCCAGACGGGAGGTGGCCAGGGGCGGACGCGCTGGCAGAGGACCCGAGGCGGCCCGGGAGAGGCAGGGCAGGAGGCGGCCGGCGCCCGCCTCCCTCAGCCCAGCGGCCAGCACAGGGCACGCACAGGGGCCGGACGACGAGAAAGAGGAGAGGACCCAAGTTCTGGGAGCCGGAGAGCAGACGGGTGGGCCTGAAAGGACTGAGCAGGAGCCCAGAACACGGCCGCGTGAGCTGGCGGTGGGCAAGCGCTGAGCATGAGCCCTCGCAGACGCCAGGCCGCCCCACGGGGCCCAGGACAGGAGCGGGGAGCTCCAGCTTCCCCGGCAGCAGTCTGATGCCTCGTCGCCTCCGGGGCCCACAGCACTGGGCAGCCGCCGCAGCCTCCCTGAAGGCGAAGGGGCTGAAGACGGGACGGGGTTGAAGGCCAGGGGGCCCCTGAGGCGGGGGCCGCCACACAGGGAACAGGTAAGTGGATGGCACCACTGGCCCCGAGGCAGGAGGGTGGGCTCAGGCTGGTCCCTGTTCAGCGGGGGGGGCTGGGTCAGGCTGGTTCCTTCTAGGGGGAGGCTGAGGCCTCCCTCTGGGCTCAATTCTCCAAGTAAATGGCCCGTCGGAGCACCCAGAGTGGTGGAGAAGCCCCTGAGCGCTCTGTCCTCAGAAACCCGAACCAGCTTTTTGGTCCCCACTTTCAATGTGAACAAAAAACTAAGGATTACCAGACGCACACGGAAGACCACACATTCAAGACAGAGATTGTCAACTTGAAGGGTGACTCAGAGCAGAGCTGCGAGGCCGACAGGATGGTGGCCTCACGGGGAGCAGAGGATCTGCTGACCCACAGGGGCGCAGCCCACTAACTGAGACCCCGCTCACGGAGCGGGATCCCATAGAGGTCAGCTCTGAAGATAAATGACCGGCCCCTGAGAAGCATGAAGAGCAGCAGATGGCACCGAAGAACAGAACTGAGCACAACATGGTGAGCTGATCAAACCCAAACCTCCCCACCCAGGAGGCCCTCTGAGGAGCAAGCATCAGCCACGTCCTCAGGGACGTCGCGGCAGCCTGCAGGGATCATCTCAGGAAACCCCAACAGGGCACAGGCGGCCAGACGGGAGGTGGCCAGGGGCGGACGCGCTGGCAGAGGACCCGAGGCGGCCCGGGAGAGGCAGGGCAGGAGGCGGCCGGCGCCCGCCTCCCTCAGCCCAGCGGCCAGCACAGGCACGCACAGGGGCCGGACGACGAGAAAGAGGAGAGGACCCAAGTTCTGGGAGCCGGAGAGCAGACGGGTGGGCCTGAAAGGACTGAGCAGGAGCCCAGAACACGGCCGCGTGAGCTGGCGGTGGGCAAGCGCTGAGCATGAGCCCTCGCAGACGCCAGGCCGCCCCACGGGGCCCAGGACAGGAGCGGGGAGCTCCAGCTTCCCCGGCAGCAGTCTGATGCCTCGTCGCCTCCGGGGCCCACAGCACTGGGCAGCCGCCGCAGCCTCCCTGAAGGCGAAGGGGCTGAAGACGGGACGGGGTTGAAGGCCAGGGGGCCCCTGAGGCGGGGGCCGCCACACAGGGAACAGGTAAGTGGATGGCACCACTGGCCCCGAGGCAGGAGGGTGGGCTCAGGCTGGTCCCTGTTCAGCGGGGGGGGCTGGGTCAGGCTGGTTCCTTCTAGGGGGAGGCTGAGGCCTCCCTCTGGGCTCAATTCTCCAAGTAAATGGCCCGTCGGAGCACCCAGAGTGGTGGAGAAGCCCCTGAGCGCTCTGTCCTCAGAAACCCGAACCAGCTTTTTGGTCCCCACTTTCAATGTGAACAAAAAACTAAGGATTACCAGACGCACACACGGAAGACCACACATTCGAAGACAGAGATTGCAAGGGGGAGACTGAAAAATAACAACTTGGAGGAAACGGAACAAATGGAAGATAATTGAAAACAGAACAATACGAACAAAAAAGCTCACACGCACCATGGCTAAAATCCTCACACTGGTCAGGAAAGATGTCTAGGAAACAAGTGAGATCCTGTATTAACAAGGACAACTTGAAAACAACAGATGCAGCACCTGGAAGAAATTCAGGAGTCAAGAATTCAAGAGAGGATTCTGAAGATAAAATTGAGCTATTTCTCAGAAAAGTCGAGCAAGAAGACACAGATACGAAATAGGAAGATAAGAAAATCAGAAGATGGCCTCAAGAGGTCAGTATAATAGGATCTCCAGAAAGAGAGTGAGGAAATCTTATCTTCAAAGAAATGAAGGAAACCGATCACAGCAGAAGAACATGCGTCTCCCGACCGACAAGGGCCCAGAGCACCCAGACGCCGGGTGGGACTAGAGGCCCGTGTCACGGAGTTTCGGAACACAGGGGCGGGCCGGGGGCACGGGGACGGGGGCAGAGAGGGGCCTGACAGCTCAGGGACCGGGGCCGGGGCGGCCCCTGGCTCCTTACAAGCAACACCTTCGAAGTCATGAAGGAAAACTATTTCCAACCAAGAAATGTACACCAGCCACCTTACCGGTGTCAAGGACACAGACGAGAGACATTTTCAGATCTGCTTGGTCAAAAATATTTGCTTCCCATGCCCTGTTCTCAGGACACCAAGCCACAAGACTTTAAAAGCGGAAAACAGGGAATGCCAAGCGCGCACCTGTCCAGGTGGGGTCGGACGGAGCCAGAGGGGCTGCTCCCGGAGGCCCGCCCGAGGGAAGCCCGCGGCCTGACGCTTCCGGGGCTGACCAGGGCCAGCGAGTGACCGTGAGCGGGGCCGTGAGGAGCCGGATGGAGTCAAGGGCGGGGTGGACAGGGACGGGGGCGAGGAGAGCCGGCCCCCCGCGCCCCTCCTGCCGAGCTGGCTTGAGAGGAAGGGCCGCCTCAGGGGGAGCGTCTGAGGGGTCGCGGGGCCGTCGGGCAGGAACCAAAGGCGGAGAGGGGAGACAGTGGGCTGTGGCCAAGAAGGGGCCAGCGGCGGGAGCCCGGGGCCCGGAGAAGGCCCGTCCCAGCCCCGGCGAGGGGATAGCCACCGGAGGCGCAGGGGGAGCGGACCCGGGCCGTGGGAGTCACCCGGTGCGCCGCTACCCCTGCAGGACAGCTCCCCGAGGGGCTCCGGGGCGCCCGCGGCTCACGGGCACCCAGGCACCGCGTCCCCCGCTCCCGTCCCTCCACCAGGGTCACCGCTGCTGACTCGGTGGCTCCGGCTGCCGCGCCGTGTGGACGAATAACCAATCGCAACAAAGGGGTAACATTTAACCCTGGGGCCCGGGCTCTGGAAGAAGCCTGCGCGGGGCTCGTTGCGCGGCGCGGGCACCGGCGGCACGGTCTGCGGGGGGCCCTGCAGGTGGCCGGAGCGAGCAGCCTCTGCCCTCTGAAGGGGCCACCGCGTCCTCCAGGGTAGGGGCGAGGTCCGTGTTTCCTCCTTCCTTGTCCCCAGGATCCCTGGCAGCTATCAAGTGGAGAAGCCCTCCTTTCAGCTGTCCTCTGCCCGGCTTTATCTGCGGGGAATCTGATGGGCGGCATTGACTCAGTGGACAGAGCCTAGGCGGTCCAGCCCAGTGAGGCCTCACGAGGGGTTCAAGAGACCACGTGAGAGAGCGCCGCGCCCACCGCCTCGGCCGCCCGCTGACAGCGGAGGGACTTCCAAGCCCGCGGTGCCTTCTAGCTGAGGCTCCGCGCCCTGTGCCGTCTCTCCAGGGCTCTGCTGGCCTGCTTTATTTGTATTTATTTTAACTCAGCTGGGGTGTCCTGTCTGCCCCCAAAGAATGTGGGTGGGGTTCCTCCTGCTTTATAGGATGAAGCGGCTGGACAGTGGCGGGCAGGGGGCCACGGCGGGGAGGGGTGACTTAGAGACCAGAAGCCCCGCCCCGCCTGAGCCCCGCGCCGCCCAGGCCGCAGCCACCTGCGCCTGCCCTCCTGGCCGGGCCTGTCTCCCGGCTCCCACGGCCACAGTCCTCACCGGCGAACGGTGCTGGGCGCTCAGCTGAGCCGGGCAGAGGCCTGGGTCTCTGTCCTGACATTCAGGGACCCCAGAGGGCCGCGTGCGAGAGGTGGTGGGAGACAGGCAGGGGCGGGCGGGGTGCGGGCAGAGGACCAGGCGGGGATCTGGTGGGAAGGGGCGAGGCGGGGTGGGGGCCCCGGGGAGGCTCTCTGTGCCGAGACCCCGAGGACGAGTGGGCGCGGGGAAGCAGCGCGGGCGGTGGGCGTGTGTCTCTTGCTGAGCCGCGGTGGCCAGGCTGGTCCAGCCCGCGGCTGGGTTACTGACCTGCCTCTTCTCAAGCCTTTCCTCCCACTTGGGGCCCTGCCTCCTCTGAGCTCCCAGCGGAGTCTCCCTGGGGCTTGCTCCTGGGGCCCCGACGCCCAGCCACCAGGCACAGGCTCACTTCTGGGGCCCCAATGCCCAGACATGGGACACGGGCACCCACCCGGGGCCCCGACACCCGGCCACGGGGCACAGGCTTGCTCCTAGGACCCCAGCGCCCAGTCATGGGCCGTGGGCTCGCTCCTCGGGCCCCAACACCTGGCCACGGGGCAAAGGCTCGCTCCTGGGGCCCCAAAGCCCAGCCACAGGGCGTAGGCTTCCACGCAGGTCCCACCCACCCCGCCCCACCTCCTCACAGCACCCTCTGCTCCGTCCAAGCCCAGAGGCCAGAAGTCCCTACCCCAGGAAACAATCCCCAATTAGGGGAAGAATGTGCACAAAGACAAAATGCTTGTTATCTCACCCAGGAGGCGTTTAGAAATGAGCTTCTTTTTAAACGTATAATAAGGTTTGCCCTTGTTGTTTTGACTGAAAATACAGATATGATACCACAAAGTATGATAAATATGTCCACGGGCTAAGCGCCTCCCCTCGCCAGCAGTGGACTCGGTTCTCACACAGTTGCAGGCTATTCCTACAGCTCTCTTCTCAAAATCTAACAAGATTAATGACAGAAAATTAGTCAAGACAAGTATTGGCCTGCTTGGTTTATGCATCACTTCGACTGCAGGAGAAAAGTGCTTCCTTTCCACGTTACTTATTACCTAATAAGTAATAAGGCAAGGGGGAAGCGAAACGGAAAGTCTAACGCTGACCACAGCCCTGGGAACGCAGCCTCCTTCGCGTGCACACGTGGGGACTCACACACACACATGCAACACACACGGACACACAGACACACAGACACACGCACCATAGGAGCCCGGCTCCTCGGGTTACGCTCATGGCTTGGTTTGATCAGCATGGATATTTCACACAATGAAAGAGAAGACAAGAATTTATATACTTCATCCCTCACAACTTTTTGGAGCTTAAGACAATGATAATAAAACATCATGCTTTATTGGGTCCTGAATGAAAAGGATATTTTTAAAAACCCTCAATCTCAACACATTTGTAAATCCACAAAAGAATAGGAATAATCTTTTTTTTTGGACTTTTTTCTTTTTTTGGCCACTTCTATTGGTCTTTCATTCATTTCCATCTTTGCTCTTTGGCTCCTGTGGGCCTCCCATCGCGGCAGCCTCTGTTGTCGCAGAGCACCGGCTCTGGGAGCACGCGCTCCAGAGCTCCGGCTTGGTAGTTGGACACATCGGTCCAGCCGCTCTGCGGCGCGCGGGATCCTCCCAGGCCAGGGCTCGAACCGGCGCCCCTTGCGCTGCAAGGCGGTGTCCTTACCCACTGGACCACCAGGGAAGCCCTCCGAATAATCTTCCTGAAGGTGAACTAATCATCCCTATGAAGTCATTTTCTTTAAAATGAGGGAGAGGGCCTGGCTCGCCAGGCTACCCAGCCGCCCGCAGAGACGCTCCTGGGCCCCCGCTGCTGTGCTCCCTTGTCTTCGGCTCCCGGCACGGTCACATCCCCACGTCTGCCTTCCTATTCCTTGTCCTCTCTAATGAATCTAATTAGTCTCCTGCACAGTGTTTTCATATAAAACAAATCTGCAGCCGGCCAGGTAAGGGAGAACATGCAGGTGAGTGAAAAGCGGCGTAGAAGGGGATTCAGATGGAATTTCTGCCCCTCAGGCCACAGTCTGGAAGCAGAACCACCCACAGGCGAGGCCGCCGCTCTCGGGATGATGGACGTTCACCTTCGCTGGCGATCCACGCGCCCGCTGTTTCAAACGCACAGTGTTACAGGAAAGCACGTGGCATGCTTCCCGAAAGACGAGCTCCTGGACTCTCTCCATTTCTAAGGCTGTTTTTGACCCACTGCTACTGTAACCTCTAAAGTCAGTGAACTACTGTATACATTAAGCTCCTGGACGAACGCAGCTCCTGCGGAATGGACGGAACTGAGTCCCCGTCAATTCAGAGGGGACCCACGGGCTCCCCGGCTCCCGGGAGACTTCCCTTTTCAAAGCCTGGACTCTCCGCTCCCGTTAGGAGCCAGGGTTGTGGGCCCTCACCTCCCGCAGCTTGGAGACCTCCGTCTCTTTCCTACCGTAGGTAAAAGGAATGCCTCCAGCTCTTCAGACCTCTGTCTCCCCGAGAGCACCCCAAAGTCACTGCAGGCTGGAGTGGGGTGTCCGGAGAACGCCTTTTATCCCAGTTTACTGGATGACAAATTCTATCCCCCATCTATTCAATTCAACTAGCGTCTAAGCGACCCTGGAGGCATGAGGGCTGGAGAGATAAAGGAAGGAACAAACGAAGGGCAGATGCTCACTGCACGGCAGTTCTCCTGGAAAACCCTAGCGATGTCAGGTGTTTTCGTTCTCCCACGTTTCTCCCATCCCCATCCTGCCTGCTGCAGACACACACACACCCTCAAATCAAACCCTCCACTTCCAAAGACCTGTTTTCCATTGCCAATTCACAAAAGGCTGGTTTCTCTGCCCACGGCCCGCCGCCGCGCTGGGCCTCAGGCAGAGACCCGCCCCGTCCACCAGGGCAGGGCAGCCGGGCGACCCCAGACCCAGGCGGGAAGGGGACGGCCGCGGGCGTGGCGGCTGCGGGCTCGGCCGGGACTGGAGGTTCCGTGACGCCCCCAGGCGCAGCTCCGCGGAGTGAGGCCGGGGACCGGGGCTCCTGCCTCACGGGCTCTGCTGGAACCGCAGGCCCCGCGCAGACCCGCAGGTTCCACAGCTGCGTTTTCACAAGACCCCCGAGGGCCCGGAGCCCGTTGGCATCTGGGAGCTCCTGCCCCACAGGATGTGGGCCGATGTGGCCAAAAGGTGTCAGAGCCGACGAAGGGGCAGCCCCTCCCAGAGGCGGGGCGCGTTCCCCCAGCCACGGCCTCCGCGGGCCCCCAGCTGTGCGCCCGCCGGGTCCTCCCCCCACAGCCGCTCTCTTGGCCAAGCGTCTCCGTTAAACTCCTTCCGGTCACATAAACGCGAGGCGTCCGTGTGATCTGGCCTTTTCAGGTCCCCAGACATGTCATCAGTGGCCCGATCTTACGGTTTTTGCATTTAATTTGTCTCATGCATTCCCTGGTGACAAAGGCTACTTTCCATTCCCTCATTAACGGCATACGCACGGGGCTCGGGACGCTCCACGGGTGCCGACCCCTTTAACCTTCACCCCGCCCCGCGAGGCAGGGACCCCTACGGCCCCCTCCACAGGTGAGGCACTGGGGCAACTGATCCTCTGGGAGAGCGGCAGATCCAGACCCTGGGAGTGCGGCGCTGGGATGGACACAGCCGCGTCCTGAGAGAGAGGACCCGAACCCGCGGCGACGGAGGCGGGGGCGCACGCCCAGAAGGCCTCGGAGGCCCAGCGCTTCCCGGCCTTCCAGGCTCTGCTCCTCCTCAGGGCTTCCCTTGCTCGTGGCTGCCTGGTGTCTGACTGCAGAAACCGTTCCCAAGAAGGGCTGGCCTGCCCGTCCGAGGTCCCAGCCGCAGCGGGGTCGGCCGGGAGCAGCCCTGGCTCCTCCAGCTGAGATCGGAATGCTGCTCACGGGGCCCGGAGAAGATCCCGAGGAAGGAAATCGGAAAAAAAACAAACAAACAATAGAACACGACTTGCACACAGCATTCATGGAGCCATCATGATTTCATTATCTGGCCCTGAGAAGGAATTCTGTGTTCTCCGACACGCTGTGTAGAGCGTGTGTGGTCAGCATCCTGTTCCCACGAGCCCGGCGGTACAGGTAAGGGGCACCCAGGTGGCAGCCACCCCACGTAGGAGCGCCTGCCTGCCCAGGGGCAAGCGAGGCCTCTGGCTCATCCGGGGCCATCGGCACCTCATGCCCTCTCTCTGTGTGGACGGATTCGGGAGAAGGTATTGGTTTCACCAAAATTGTATATAATACCCAAAGGCGATGTTTCGTATACCAAGAAAGGCTTGACTCGTGGCTCAGTCTGTCATTTGGAACAAAATGAAGGTCACGTCTGAAATCTGCCACAGATCCGAGTGAGACGTCGCTGGGCCTTTACCACGCCTCCTCTGTGGACGCAGACGTGGGAAGAGGCAGGGCCAGGCCGCAGGGAAGCCGCCGCTGAGCTCTGAAGGCCAGAAGGACCCTCCCGTGGGCAGTGCACACAGTCTCTTGTTTGTACAGGGTTCTGATACCGAGCTGGCGTGGGAAGCGCTGGGTTAAACAAAGTCACACGGATTCTTCCCTGGGGACGCTCCAAGAGGGGCTGTATAGCCAGCATTCTCCATGCAAACTAGACACAGAGGGTCTTCCAGGACATTTCCTTTCACAGAAGGGGCAACTGATCCTCTGGGAGAGCGGCAGATCCAGACCCTGGGAGTGCGGCGCTGGGATGGACACAGCCGCGTCCTGAGAGAGAGGACCCGAACCCGCGGCGACGGAGGCGGGGGCGCACGCCCAGAAGGCCTCGGAGGCCCAGCGCTTCCCGGCCTTCCAGGCTCTGCTCCTCCTCAGGGCTTCCCTTGCTCGTGGCTGCCTGGTGTCTGACTGCAGAAACCGTTCCCAAGAAGGGCTGGCCTGCCCGTCCGAGGTCCCAGCCGCAGCGGGGTCGGCCGGGAGCAGCCCTGGCTCCTCCAGCTGAGATCGGAATGCTGCTCACGGGGCCCGGAGAAGATCCCGAGGAAGGAAATCGGAAAAAAAACAAACAAACAATAGAACACGACTTGCACACAGCATTCATGGAGCCATCATGATTTCATTATCTGGCCCTGAGAAGGAATTCTGTGTTCTCCGACACGCTGTGTAGAGCGTGTGTGGTCAGCATCCTGTTCCCACGAGCCCGGCGGTACAGGTAAGGGGCACCCAGGTGGCAGCCCCCCCACGTAGGAGCGCCTGCCTGCCCAGGGGCAAGCGAGGCCTCTGGCTCATCCGGGGCCATCGGCACCTCATGCCCTCTCTCTGTGTGGACGGATTCGGGAGAAGGTATTGGTTTCACCAAAATTGTATATAATACCCAAAGGCGATGTTTCGTATACCAAGAAAGGCTTGACTCGTGGCTCAGTCTGTCATTTGGAACAAAATGAAGGTCACGTCTGAAATCTGCCACAGATCCGAGTGAGACGTCGCTGGGCCTTTACCACGCCTCCTCTGTGGACGCAGACGTGGGAAGAGGCAGGGCCAGGCCGCAGGGAAGCCGCCGCTGAGCTCTGAAGGCCAGAAGGACCCTCCCGTGGGCAGTGCACACAGTCTCTTGTTTGTACAGGGTTCTGATACCGAGCTGGCGTGGGAAGCGCTGGGTTAAACAAAGTCACACGGATTCTTCCCTGGGGACGCTCCAAGAGGGGCTGTATAGCCAGCATTCTCCATGCAAACTAGACACAGAGGGTCTTCCAGGACATTTCCTTTCACAGAAGTCTCAGTCTGTGCAGGGCTGTGCTGGGTATTTAAAAGAAACACGCGTCAGCCCGGGGGCCCCAGGCGCAGGAGGGCAGAGGGACGGCCAGGGACTGGAGACGGGACGCCGTCTCCGCAGCGGGGGACCGCGCTGAATCCGCAGGCCGACTCGAAAAGAACTGCGTCTTCGCACGTCCTCCACTCCAGGAGCACGGTGCATCTCCCCCCTCACTCGGGGCTTTTCTTATTTCTCCCATCGATGTCTTTTAGAGTTCAGTGTACAGACCTTTCACGCATTCTATTACGTTCATCTCTGTTTCATTTTTCTGATTCTGTTCTAAATGGCATTGTGCTTTCTTTTTTTTTTTTTTTAAATCTAGTTCTCAGTTGTTGAACGGCGGTACACAGAAATACAACTGACTTCGGTATGCAGACCCTGTATCCTGTGCTGTTGCTGAAAGCACTTGCTAGTTTTACTAGCTTTTTGGGTAGATTCCTTATATCTTCTGTGTACTCCGTCATGCTGCCTGTGAATAAGACAGATACACAACTTCCTTTCATTTCCCTTTTTTGTTTTTTGGCTAAGATCCAGGATAATGCTGTAAAGGTTTGATAAAAACAGATAGCCTTGCCCTGAGCCCCACTTTTAGAAGAAAAGCATTCAGTGTCTCCACGTTAAGGATGATGTTAACTGTTGGTTTTTCTCAAAGACTATTTATCAGCTTGAGGAAACTTCCTTCAGTTCCTAGTGTGCTGAAATTATTTTTTTTTTAAATAAAAGTTGTTAAATTTTACGAATGCCTTTTCTGCCTCTATTGAAAAAAAATTATACGGCTTCTCTTCTGTCTGCTTCATATGGTGAATTACGTTGACTTTCAAATGTTAAACCAGCCTTGCATTCCTAGAATAAATCCTACTTGGTCATAGTATATCAGTTCTTTATGTATTTTTAAATTCAAGTTGCTAATATTTTGTTACCACTTTTTTGTTTCTATGCTCACTGGAAATACTAGTCAGTATGTTTCTTTTCATGTAGCATTTTGGTTTTTAGCATCAGGGTAATGCTGGCCTCATCAAATGAGTTAAATCATATTCTCTCTTCTCAGTATTAGGAAAGGCCTAGTTTTCTTCCGCAAATGTTTAAAATTCAATTTCTTTAACAGATGCAGAGCTACTAAGAGTTATGTATATTTTTAATCAGTTTTGGCGATTTGTGTCTTTCATGAAATTCACCCATTTCCTCTAACCTGAAAAAGTCGTTGGCAAAACTTGTCCACAGGGCTTCCTCGCTCTGCCCTCGGCGTCTGGAGGGCCTGCAGGGGTGCCGCGCCGTCCCCTCCACCCCACGTGACGTCTGTCACCTCTTTCTTCCTGGATAGAGGCTCATCCAGGTTCTGGCTGCATGATTTGACCCGCTGTTTCCCTGTCTGCTCCTCCACTGATCCCTGTTTTCATCTTTATCGTTTCCTTCTCTCTGTTTGCACTGGGTTTAATTTTCTCTTCTTTGTCGAACTTCGTCAGAGGGAAGCTTGAGTAACGGCTTTGGGCTCTTTCTTATGCTTTAATATCAGTGTTCAAAGCCACACCTTTCTCTCGAGGCACTGCTCTGGCAGTATACCACCGACTCTGGTATGCTGCTTTCCTTTTCATTGCATAAAAATATATTCTAATGTCCCTGTCACTTCTTTTTGACCTGTGAGTTATTTAGAAGCGGGAAGCTCTAGAAATGTCGGTCAGGTCAAGTAAGTTTGCTTCTGGATCCTCAGGAGTTTTTCTGTCTACTTGTTCCGTCAGCTACAAGGACAGGAGTCTTTACACACAAACAGAGTTTGCCTGCCTTATTTTCCTCTCATACTAATTTTTTGTTGTTAAATTTTACGAATGCCTTTTCTGCCTCTATTGAAAAAAAATTATACGGCTTCTCTTCTGTCTGCTTCATATGGTGAATTACGTTGACTTTCAAATGTTAAACCAGCCTTGCATTCCTAGAATAAATCCTACTTGGTCATAGTATATCAGTTCTTTATGTATTTTTAAATTCAAGTTGCTAATATTTTGTTACCACTTTTTTGTTTCTATGCTCACTGGAAATACTAGTCAGTATGTTTCTTTTCATGTAGCATTTTGGTTTTTAGCATCAGGGTAATGCTGGCCTCATCAAATGAGTTAAATCATATTCTCTCTTCTCAGTATTAGGAAAGGCCTAGTTTTCTTCCGCAAATGTTTAAAATTCAATTTCTTTAACAGATGCAGAGCTACTAAGAGTTATGTATATTTTTAATCAGTTTTGGCGATTTGTGTCTTTCATGAAATTCACCCATTTCCTCTAACCTGAAAAAGTCGTTGGCAAAACTTGTCCACAGGGCTTCCTCGCTCTGCCCTCGGCGTCTGGAGGGCCTGCAGGGGTGCCGCGCCGTCCCCTCCACCCCACGTGACGTCTGTCACCTCTTTCTTCCTGGATAGAGGCTCATCCAGGTTCTGGCTGCATGATTTGACCCGCTGTTTCCCTGTCTGCTCCTCCACTGATCCCTGTTTTCATCTTTATCGTTTCCTTCTCTCTGTTTGCACTGGGTTTAATTTTCTCTTCTTTGTCGAACTTCGTCAGAGGGAAGCTTGAGTAACGGCTTTGGGCTCTTTCTTATGCTTTAATATCAGTGTTCAAAGCCACACCTTTCTCTCGAGGCACTGCTCTGGCAGTATACCACCGACTCTGGTATGCTGCTTTCCTTTTCATTGCATAAAAATATATTCTAATGTCCCCTGTCACTTCTTTTTTGACCTGTGAGTTATTTAGAAGCGGGAAGCTCTAGAAATGTCGGTCAGGTCAAGTAAGTTTGCTTCTGGATCCTCAGGGAGTTTTTCTGTCTACTTGTTCCGTCAGCTACAAGGACAGGAGTCTTTACACACAAACAGAGTTTGCCTGCCTTATTTTCCTCTCAGTTCTGTCAGTATTCTGAGTATCTGTAACTTCAGCACAGAGGTGCATGTACCTTTAAAAGCGTTGTGTCTTTAGGAAGGAGCCACCCCTTTGAAACTGCAAAAGGACTCTTCAGTCCTACTTAAGTAAAGTCCGTTTCATCCTGTGTACATACAGCCACTCCAGTCTCCTCACGGCTCGTGTCTGGACGTTGTATTTTTCACCTTCTAAGCTCTCTCTGTGCTTGTCGGCGTGCCTCTCGTCGGCAGCACTCCGCTCGTCGATCGGGCCGACTCCGCCGCCCTTTTGATGGAGGACCAGGGCACCGACGGCGGTGTGAGCCTCGGTGCAGGCGCCTGCTTTCCGTCAGCCCCGTCGGGTGCTCACTCCCGTCCCTCTTTTCCCGCTTCTGTTGGACGAGTACGCTTTAGGATTGCATCTTGACTCCAGAATTGGCTTGTGGCTATTTGTTCATTTTGTTTTGTTTTAGTAGTTTCTCTAGAGGGTGCACCATGCTCTTTAACTAACTGCAGTCTGTCTTCAAATAGCTTCATGCCAAGGCCCATCTGGTGTCAGGATCTTACAGCAACGTAATGAGGCAACGCTTCCACCCTTTCTCCACTCTTGGGGCCCTGGCTGTTAGACAATTTATTTATATCTGTATTAAAAACCACAACTGCATTGTCATGATTTGTACTTTCAACAGTCAATTACTTTTCAAAGAAATCTGAAAAGGAAAAAAAAAAAAAACCTTTTGTATTTTCTCACGTTTTGGCTACATCTCCTGTTCTTCACTCTTCCGTTTTCCCTCTGTCTCGATGCCTGCTGGCGACGGCCCTCCAGCCTTCGCCTGTCTGGAAAGCCTGGGCTCGCCTCTGCTTCTGAGCTGGTCTCCACACAGAACCCAAGGGCTGGGCCTCTTCCCGCGGTAAGGAAGTGGCAGCCAGGTCTTCTTGCCTCGCATACCTTCTGACAACAAAACTTTCTTATTTGCTCCCCTGTACCTAATTCTAGTTTTAATCTGGATGCTATAGCATTTATTGTCAGTAATTTGGGAAATTTGGGGCTGTTATGTAATTCTTTTCCTATGCCCTCTCCCCTTCCCCGCCTAAGGTTATGATTATACACGTCAGACGGCTTGACTTTGTCTCACAGGGTTATCAAATCAAACTCTTTTTTCCCCCTCCAATCCTTTTCTTCCTGTGCTTCATTTTGGCTCATTCTTGGTACAAAATCTAAACGTCTGCTAGCTTTTCTCCTGCAGCATCTAATCTGTCCCCATCACCAACAGTGAGCTTTTCATTTCAGATACTTGAATTTTCATCTCTAGAAGTTGCATTTGGCTCTTTAAAAATCGCTCGTATTTCCTTATCTCTCCTCCCTGTACTCGAGTGCTTCTTACAAAGACCTGGCACAGTGACAGCGGCTCCTTCCGCTTCCTTCTGCACTTGTACCACCATCTTCATTATTCCTCAGTCCGTTTTACGTGTTGGATTCTCCCCTTGTTTTCAGGTCCCTTCCTGCTTCATGACACTCCTGCTAATTTGGGGCTGAATGCTGAACATTAAAAAATGCGTATTTTTGCGTCTAGATTTTACTGTCTTCCTTTGAAGAACACTGGGCTTTGCCGTGGTCGGAGGTTCCGCTGTGCGTGAGCCCCCCGAGGTCTGTGCGTCAGCTCTGCCGGGTCTGGGGGCGTTCATCTGCTGGGATCACCCCCACCGAGAGCTCGGCTCTTCTGGGATCCTGCTCCATCCTCTGGGAGAGGAGCGAGGTCGCCCGGTTACCGCGGGAGCTCATGCGCCTCCCAGGCTTGGGAACGTGCGGAGAGGCCTTCAGTTCCACCTGCAGGCAGCGCCGTGTCCAAGCCTGCAGAGGACCCCCTTCTTCAGAGGGATCCCCGCCCACATTTCTGGAGCTCCTTTTCTTTGCAGATCACACCTTTGTAGAAGTTGTCCCCCATCACAGTGCAGGTGCCCTGGGGTCTTTGAACTCTGCCCTCTGCCCTCTCTATGGGAACCCCTCTTCTTCCTTCCTGGGGGAGGCTGTGCCTCCCGGGAAGCTGGACCACTGCAGGGCTCACCTCACTTGCTGCTTTCCCCCCAGGGACCATGGTCCTGCACTGCCCATTGTCCAAAAATTCTTTTATAGACTTGAGACCGTTTCCTGGTTTTTCAAGATAGAGGTTTAACCTGATTTCTGTTATTCCATCATAGCTAGAAGTGGAAATTCTTTCTTGCATTTTAAAACTGAACCTTGCGGAAATGTTTGGAAGGTCCTCAAAAAGCTAAACACAGTTACCATATGACCCAGAAATTCCATTCCTAAGTGTATACCCACCAAGAGCTGACAGCAGGGGCAGAAACAGACACACAGCACGGCCACTCACAGCAGCCAGAGGCAGGAGCCACGCAGCCAAGAGGCAGCGACCCCCAGACGACAGACAAGCAGCACGCGGGCCGCCGCACCGGAGTACCACCCAGCCGTAAAGAGAAGGGCGATGCAGACGCAAGCTTCAGCAGGGATGCACCTTGAGAACATCAGGCTCAGTGAAATGAGCCCGTCACAGCGGAGATACCGGGCCCTTTCACTTGTACGAGGTCCCCGGAGTCATCAGAGACAGAAAGTAGAATAAAAAAATGCGTAAACCATGATACAAAACTTAAAGTTAAATAGTGAAACACCTTAAATGCATATTTAAAAATTAACAAGGTAGACTTCTGAAAGACCGAGCTTGGACGGGGACCCGCATGTGACGCGGAAGGTCGCCAGGACAAAGCACCTGCTTCCCGCTCGACGCGGGCGGGGGCGAGGGAGGTCGCCGGCAGGCGGGACGGCGGGCGTACTCACACGATGGTCTTCCCGATGTGCTGGAACGACTTCTCCACAAACTCCCGCACGCTGTGCACCTCCCCCGTGGCTATGACGAAGTCCTCGGGCTCCTCGTTCTGCAGCATCAGCCACATGGCCTGGAAAGAGAGGCAGGCCGGTGAAAGCTGTGCCTGCTGCCCCTGGGCATCTCAGGGCGCCCACGCACGTCCCCGGACAGGACGGTGCTGACGGCTGAACTCTCACCGCAGAGCCCCCTGGGAAGCCTATGTGTATACATATATGCACACAAAAATACACACCTCCCTGCCTGTAGATACACACACGTAGAACTGAACCACTCGGCTGCATATCTGAAACCAACCAAACACTGTAAACCAACTACTCCTCCATCCATTTTTTTAAGAAAATCCTTTTTTTTTTTTCATCACGTGCAGTCACGCTGAAATAGGTTAAAACCCCAGGCTCCACTTAGAACACTGTCCCAGTATCATGCCCACTAAACTCTTGTTCTCACACTTAAAGCAAACTGTGAGTCAGTGTCTTCCTGGCTACCGTTAGATAAGCTGAAAAACAGACTTCTGAGGTCAGTGGAGCACCTGAATTTCCCCTAGAAAATGCAATCAACAAGGTTTAATTCCTCTTCATCCATCTAAGTGTACATCAGCCTTCTAGAAAATAGAATCACACGCGTTTCTCCTGTACGCAAACTGTTTCCTGTGACTAATCTGCATTTTGAGTCTATTTCCAGATTGTTTTAAATCCTATTTTCATCCTACAGAAGATAAGACTGCTGGCCGTCTCTCTTGCCTTGGAGATGCAGCTCCCGGGGTGGTGAGGGGACAGTAGAAAGATCCTGACCCCACTGTCCGGCAGGAGGGGCTTTGTTCACATTCTCAAACTGCAGAAAGATCAGCAGCTTCTGGTTCTATTATAGTTAATGAACTCAACTGCAACACTGTTTAACTGTTTATTGATACCTTTTTATTTATTTAGCTGTGCTGTGCCTTATTCGTGGCATAGGGGATCTAGTTCCCCGAGCAAGGATCAGACCCAGGCCCCCTGCATCAGGAGTCTGGAATCTCAGTCGCTGGACCACGAGGCGCGTCCCAGCTGCGACACTTCTAAAATTTTACACGGATCATATTAATAATGAAGCTTGACCAGTTTTCAAGTGGCACAAAATGCAAGCTGTTCTCTTCATCGGGATGGCGCTCATGGCCCGGGGAGCCTGTGGGTTCTGCCCACGAGCACGGGTCCCTGCGGGGCCGCTGCCTGGGCCCAGAGCCCTTGGCCGTCCAGCCCCTCGGAGGCGCCCTGGGCGTGCGCACCAGCCAAGGCGGAGGCCCCACGCGGTGGCTGTCTCGCGGGCGGCTCTCCCGGCCTGGAAGGCCTCCTCCCTCTGGCTGGGAGCCCTCTTTCCGGACGCCGACCAAGCGGCCCACCTGGGTCCCGGGAGGCCTGAGTCTCCGGGGTTTCCCTGTGGGGACGTCCAGCACACGGGCTTCCCGTCAGTCCCCTGCCCGACCGGACCAACCGCCCGGCCTCCCAGATGCACATGCGCGCACACACACACACGCTTTGGCTTTTTTCAAAATACTTCCAAAGTTTTTAGGAAAACCTAAATTATGCTTCTGGCTAGAATTTCTATTTGAACGTTTTTCGGAGGGATTAGTGCATATACTTAAGTGTGTTTTACTCGAATTTCCCTTCTAAAAATAACATTTCAAATGAGTCTTTCAGGACTGTTTAGCTTATTCTATTTCTTTTGAACACTATGTTGGGCTGGAACGGTTTTGGAAAAAAATCACATTTTTAATCACGCGAAAGAAAGCAAGGGTGGTTAAAAATACAGGGGACACACAGGTACTGTCCGGCGCGGGTTCCGGGAAACACGACCCCCAGGGGCCTGTCCCCTGCCCGGGACCCTGGAGTCGCCAGAGCCTCTCATATCGCTGCAGCGGCTGCCAAGAATCTGCCCTCTTCTTTTCCATCAGACCGTCCGCGGCCTTTGACCCGTCAATTTCTAGGCATTTCCTTTAAAGCTCTTTCTGTCCCAGACGGCAGTCTGGGAATAGGAAGGGAAAGGATACACAGCTCCGGCTTTATTTGTTATTCCTGGGTGGTTTACTGGTCTTCACAGAGGGAAAGGGCTCTGTCTGAATTTCCAGTTGAGCATAATGAATGGCCCCTGACTGGGAGTGAAGGCTGGGAGACACTCCACGTCCGAAGATGAACGAGCTCGTGTCTGGAGCGACGGCGGCTGGCGACTGCCACCAGGCCGGGGCCGGGCAGCCCGCGGCCCCGCTCGCGCAGGCCCGGCACAAAGGGCCCTGTGTGGGCCGGGCCGGCCGGCCTCCGCACGCAGCTGCGCGCGCGGATCTGGTCCATTTCTTCCCTGACGGATGGCGCGGCTGAGCGAGGTTCACCTCTCCTCACCTTCCTGTTCCCATGCAGGATGTGTGACCCATGACTCGGCCGGGCTGCCCGGCCGCCCCCGTCGCCACCCGGCTCCGGCTTCCGACGCAGAAACGCTCCTGGGGCGGCAGGTTTCAGGCGTCAGGGCCTGGCCCCGTCTCTCCAGGCACGAGGGGCCCCGCTAGGCTACGAGTGAGTTACCCGCTTCCTCACACACCCCCTCACCTCCGCCCTGACCCGATCACCGGGGCAGGGAAAACATCGCCTGCTTCTTACTTTTCAATCCATCCCACAGGGAGGAAAGACACCCACCGAAGGCTGTGCCCAGGCTTGGAATTCCCCCGCAGTGCCCTTTCGACGGCAACTGAGTGCTGCGGCCTCCACCCCCGTCTCCCGTTCGTCTCCCCCTTAAGGCACAGGACGTCAGGGACCTGACCCCAGTCACACATCAATTTCCTTCTAAAATAACATTTCAAATGGGGACTGTTTAGCTTATTTTATTTCTTTTGAACACTATGTTGGGCTGGACGGTTTTGGAAAAAATCACATTTTAATCACGCAAGAAAGCAAGGGTGGTTAAAATACAGGGACACACAGGTACTGTCCGGCGGTTCCGGAAACACGACCCCCAGGGGCCTGTCCCCTGCCCGGGACCCTGGAGTCGCCAGAGCCTCTCATATCGCTGCAGCGGCTGCCAAGAATCTGCCCTCTTCTTTTCCATCAGACCGTCCGCGGCCTTTGACCCGTCAATTTCTAGGCATTTCCTTTAAAGCTCTTTCTGTCCCAGACGGCAGTCTGGGAATAGGAAGGGAAAGGATACACAGCTCCGGCTTTATTTGTTATTCCTGGGTGGTTTACTGGTCTTCACAGAGGGAAAGGGCTCTGTCTGAATTTCCAGTTGAGCATAATGAATGGCCCCTGACTGGGAGTGAAGGCTGGGAGACACTCCACGTCCGAAGATGAACGAGCTCGTGTCTGGAGCGACGGCGGCTGGCGACTGCCACCAGGCCGGGGCCGGGCAGCCCGCGGCCCCGCTCGCGCAGGCCCGGCACAAAGGGCCCTGTGTGGGCCGGGCCGGCCGGCCTCCGCACGCAGCTGCGCGCGCGGATCTGGTCCATTTCTTCCCTGACGGATGGCGCGGCTGAGCGAGGTTCACCTCTCCTCACCTTCCTGTTCCCATGCAGGATGTGTGACCCATGACTCGGCCGGGCTGCCCGGCCGCCCCCGTCGCCACCCGGCTCCGGCTTCCGACGCAGAAACGCTCCTGGGGCGGCAGGTTTCAGGCGTCAGGGCCTGGCCCCGTCTCTCCAGGCACGAGGGGCCCCGCTAGGCTACGAGTGAGTTACCCGCTTCCTCACACACCCCCTCACCTCCGCCCTGACCCGATCACCGGGGCAGGGAAAACATCGCCTGCTTCTTACTTTTCAATCCATCCCACAGGGAGGAAAGACACCCACCGAAGGCTGTGCCCAGGCTTGGAATTCCCCCGCAGTGCTCTTTCGACGGCAAATGAGTGCTGCGGCCTCCAGCCACGTCTCCCGTTCGTCTCGCCTTTAAGGCACAGGACGTCCAGGGACCTGACCCCACGTCACTGACATCTGAAGGCCAAGCCTAGGTGGTTATAAACATTCATTGCATTTGCATATAAGCTTTCTTGTAACCATATAATTAACCTAGGGTTTTACAAATCTAATTTAGAGAAGGCCAAATAAAACTTTAATTTAAAAAATTTTTCATAAAAAACCAAACCAACAGCAAACCCTCCTCTCTCACACCTCCTCGTTGACCATTCAGGTCACAGATGCGGAAGTCCTGGGGCCGCCTCTTCCCGGGACTCGGAGCTCGGGGCAGCTCCCGGCTGGACCAGTGGAGGGGAAAAGCCAAGGTGCGTTGCCGCAGCGGGCCGGCTGCCCCGATCCCACGCATGCCTTTCGGGGCGTGATGTGTGTTTGTCTTAGAAACCTGGGTCCGATGGTTGCTTCCACCTTGCCATTAACCTCCGGCTCAGTATCTAAGCCACGGACACTTATTAACTGAGCTGTCATCCATGAATAAGGAGATCTGTTAATCAAGGTGATGTTTAACTATGCTTATTGGACAGCTGCCGTTTCAGCCCTGAGCTTGTGTACTTCACGGGTTACCAGTACAGAACTAATCTAAACATACACTCACACACGCATGCATACGTCTGTGTACAGATAACATACACACGTATATAAAACAGGGGAGAAAGTCTATGAACTATTTCTAAGAAACATCAGAGGCCTCTGAACAAGTGGAGGCTAAGATTCCCTATGGAGGGCTCCCTAGGGAACTGGCCACATGTGTCTTCTCCAGGCTCGTGCCATAGCTGCCTTCATGGCGCCAGCTGGTGGTCTCAGCTTGAGTCAGGACTCCGAGGAGGCCTGGGCGAGGCCGAGTCGTATGCTTTGTGGGACCCACAGGAGTAGGCTGGAGGGTTACCCCAGGGCTGGGTGAGCACCCCTTACTCTGACATAGTTGGGCAACAGGTATTAAAGGACTAGCGAATACGGCTATACTGAGAAAATCATCTGACGTAAAATCTAAACCTCCATCTAGCAATTTCTTCATGGGCAAAAATACTGTGGTTTGTGGAGTCCTTTGATTAAGGGCCTTTTAGACACTTTAAAGACACAAACTTACGAGACAGGAAAAATATTAGATCATTAAGTTTAAAAAGCACCAAAAACAACAGGCCAACTCTAGAAGGCTCTCTAGCTCTCGCCATGGATGTGTCATTCAGCATGGGCACCAATGCTCCGAAATGGGCCAAATGCGTGCCCTGCCCTGGCCTTTGTCCCAGCCACACCCACGGATCTCAGGTCTGAGGCCGGGGTGACCACGCAGCCCGAGTGCTCCAGTGCCCCGGGACTCGTCCTGACACAGTTTCTCGGGAACGGCACCTGCTCTCTCCACATACAGAATCAGGTGACACGGCTGTTTCTCCATTGACCTCTGAGTCTATTTTCTCTCCTCACTTGCCCTGTTCTCTTGCAGGCACGCCAATCATGCACATGTTGTGTCTCTTCTCGTCCGTATCAGGGCTGTTCCACGCTGCCCAGTTCCCTTTACACGCGTTCTTGTCCATGTGATTTTATCGGATTTCCACGCGTTTGTGTCTGAGAATACTCACTGAAAAGTTTATGGGCTTATTGGACAGCTGCCGTTTCAGCCCTGAGCTTGTGTACTTCACGGGTTACCAGTACAGAACTAATCTAAACATACACTACACACGCATGCATACGTCTGTGTACAGATAACATACACACGTATATAAAACAGGGAGAAAGTCTATGAACTATTTCTAAGAAACATCAGAGGCCTCTGAACAAGTGGAGGCTAAGATTCCCTATGGAGGGCTCCCTAGGGAACTGGCCACATGTGTCTTCTCCAGGCTCGTGCCATAGCTGCCTTCATGGCGCCAGCTGGTGGTCTCAGCTTGAGTCAGGACTCCGAGGAGGCCTGGGCGAGGCCGAGTCGTATGCTTTGTGGGACCCACAGGAGTAGGCTGGAGGGTTACCCCAGGGCTGGGTGAGCACCCCTTACTCTGACATAGTTGGGCAACAGGTATTAAAGGACTAGCGAATACGGCTATACTGAGAAAATCATCTGACGTAAAATCTAAACCTCCATCTAGCAATTTCTTCATGGGCAAAAATACTGTGGTTTGTGGAGTCCTTTGATTAAGGGCCTTTTAGACACTTTAAAGACACAAACTTACGAGACAGGAAAAATATTAGATCATTAAGTTTAAAAAGCACCAAAAACAACAGGCCAACTCTAGAAGGCTCTCTAGCTCTCGCCATGGATGTGTCATTCAGCATGGGCACCAATGCTCCGAAATGGGCCAAATGCGTGCCCTGCCCTGGCCTTTGTCCCAGCCACACCCACGGATCTCAGGTCTGAGGCCGGGGTGACCACGCAGCCCGAGTGCTCCAGTGCCCCGGGACTCGTCCTGACACAGTTTCTCGGGAACGGCACCTGCTCTCTCCACATACAGAATCAGGTGACACGGCTGTTTCTCCATTGACCTCTGAGTCTATTTTCTCTCCTCACTTGCCCTGTTCTCTTGCAGGCACGCCAATCATGCACATGTTGTGTCTCTTCTCGTCCGTATCAGGGCTGTTCCACGCTGCCCAGTTCCCTTTACACGCGTTCTTGTCCATGTGATTTTATCGGATTTCCACGCGTTTGTGTCTGAGAATACTCACTGAAAAGTTTCTTGCTAACGTGGCTTCAGTCTCTGGAATGATTTTCTCTCCTGTCCGCATCATTTCTGACGACTCCAAGCTTAACTCTCATCTATTTTGCTTCACGTGTGTCCGTGAAGTCTGGGGTCTGCAAAGGTTTCCTTCAGGGGCCAGAGAGTAAGCGCGTGAGGTTTTCGAGCCACAGGCTGGGCCGCGGCAGCACGCAGGCAGGCCGATGCAGCGGCGCGGTTTACACACTGGTGACCGGCCCACGGACTCGAGCCTGCCCGCCGCGGTCACTAGCCAGTAGAACGAGACCACGCTGCCCGCAGTCTCCCTGGCTCCTGGTACCGGCCTCTGACGCGGCTCCCGTCCGGCCTGCGCTGTTGGCCTGTGTGTTCGGCCCCTGCTCCCTGCAGCTCTGCCCAGGCCCGCTCCCTTTCCCACGATTATTTCTATGTGCCTGAGGCTGCATGTTGGCCACAGGGCTGCCTGACGAGCCCCCCTCAAAGTCCTCCCCAAACGCTCTCCCCAGAATCAGGACATCCTCGCCAGAGACATGTCACTGCCTGGCGCGGGGCTGGCGAGCGTGGCTGCCGGGCAGCCCGGCCCTGATCGGTCTGCAAGGCCTCTCGACTGGGAGGCTGGACAGGGAACCTGGTGCCTCCTGCGGGAAACACAGGGCATCGGTAAAGACAGTCTCCAGCCCAACTGCACGTCGTTCTATGGGGCCTTCCGGACTGAAGCCTAGTCTGAGCGGATTCTCCAGCAGGACGAGTGCGCCAGCACAGCGCGGCCCGCGGGGGCGCGTCGAGTTCCGTCACCGCGTTCACCGTGTACTGGAAGCGAACCGGACGAGGCACGGACACACGAAGGCCGTCGCCTCCCTCGTCCCGAGCTGCGCAGCAAGCCGCCCCCGCCGCTCAGGCTCCGTCCCTCCTGCTGCTCGGGACTCTGAGCTCGGAGTGCAGGACTTGGGCAGACGGCTCCGGCCTGCTCCTGGGCTGCTGGCCAGGCGGCCTGACCACCGGGTCCTCGTGCTGGACGCACTGCTCTCCTCCACGTGCCCTGGCTCCACGGCCCCCGTCCAGCCTTCCCTGGCTTCCTCAGGAAACAGAAGCCGCGTGAGGCCTGGGCCTCGGTGGCCCAGGGTCCCCTCTTTCGTGGATGGCTCAGCCCAAAGGCCCCACGAGGAGAGCAGCGAGGACGCACATGCGAGGCCCTCGGGACGCGAGGTTCTGCGGAGCCGGGGCCTCAGCGGGGCTGCCACGCCGCAGTGGGACCCCGGGCGCCTCCCCACCGGCACCGCTGCCCCGGCTGCAGCGTCCCTGCTCAGCGCTGTTTCCCTTCGACGCCTTGCGTGACGTCAGCCCCCGAGAGGCTCAGGAACCCGGGCGCACACCTGGCGCCCCGGCCCCGTGACCGTCACAGCACGCTCCAGAGGCGCTGCTCCCCGAGTCCCGCCGCCCACCTGTCCCAGGTGCTTCCAATTACCTGCTCCCACTCGCGGGCCCGGCAGGCCACCCGGGTGGCTCGGGGCTCAGTGGGCCGCGCACGCGCTGCGGACGCGGGGCAGGAAGTGGCTCCACACCCACGACCCCCGCCCGACGCGCCCGGCCTCGACTCGCCCCCGGAAACCAGCCCTGACTCCCCGTGACCTTCCCTCCCACCCGTCCTGACCACCTGGCCCTGCCTCTGGTCTGACGCCAGCCTTTGGCATCCAGCCTCTGGGCGGCGCCTGGGCTCCCGCCAAAGAATGCTCTGGGCCTCGCCCCTGACCTCTGGGCGCCGGCACTGACACCCGTCGCTCCCTGTGGACACACCATAGGGTGTGCAGTCGGGAAATAAGGGCAGGAGGAACTTTCCTTAAAAGCTCACTGTTCTAAACAGTGCTGCCCAGTGGAAAAGCGATGCAGGCCACATACATAACTCGGCCTTTTCCATCAGCTACGCTGAAAAAGTAAGGGTAGAAGGGGACGCTCATTTCGGTGCTGTGCACTCCAGTGTATGCAGCAACTCGTCCCCTCAACACTGAACACCATCAAGATGCGTTACGCCGTTCTCCTGTGCGCGAAGCCGTGCAGCTCCTCCTGTCCTCGCAGCGCCTCTGAGCTCAGACGGGCCCCCTCGCGTGCTCAGTGACACAGGTGCCCGCTGGGCGGCAGGGCCGTGGAGCCAGCCCCAGAGCGAGGAGCCCCGACGGCAGAGCGGGCCCTGCCCCGTCCTGCTGCGCGTCCCGCGGGGCTGGGGGAGGCGGCCGCCCACCCCCACGGCACAGCCGGAGGACTGGCCCCCTCTCCCTCCTCTCTTGCCGCCGTCTCCACCGCCTGATTCTTCCTGGAGCGACGTCACCAGCGATGTCAACTAGAAGACAGACCTTGAAGCGCTGTCCAACCAGCTTCCGGTTGGTGACCACCTGGCCTTTGAATGCTTGTCTCTCGTGTGGGCAAAAGGACAGTGGCGCCCTCCCCTCCGTGGGGAGAGTGAGGAGTTGCGACCCGGAGGATCCTTATAGGCACGATGATGCCCGGCGCCCCGAGCGGAGGCTGGTTGGTCCCGTCAAATTCACGTGCCTGAGAGTCCCCGGAAGGTGCTCGTGCAGCCGGGCCTCCGCCAGCCCGAGAAGCCGACCCAGCGGGCCCGGTTCCCGAGGAGCTGCGGCTGCCAGGGTGGGGCTCACATGGAGAACCCGTGCTTGTTGAGGGGCTCAGACGTGGGGTCAGACCGCCGGGGCCACACCCCCGTTCCAGGAGTCACTGGGTAGCTTCTGAAAAGTTCCCTCATCCTCCCGGGCCGGAAAAGACGAGGCTACTGGTGCCGAGCTCCCAGGGCTCCGTCCAGGGTGAGCTCAGTGAGTGCGTGAGGCACGCCCAGAGCAGGGCCTGGGGCAGAGCGAGCGCTCGAGGACCACGGTTTGCAGAGAGGACCACAGGGACCGCGCGGCTGCCAGGGTCCCGGGCCACGCTCCTGCGTCCATGTGCCGCACAGGGAGGGGACAGGAGTCACAGCCGCAGACTGTCACCGCTGGGGCACCCCCGCGGCGCTGCCCTCCATCAGCTCCCCCGACCGGCATGAAGCAGCTGAGACCAGAGAGGCTGCCGGTCCAGCGGGAGCCCCCCTGCTGACCTGGCTGGAGGTGGACGAGCGCCTCGGGTCCTCCGTTTCGTCCGCTTTCAGCAGCTCTCCACTCCCGCGTGGGTTTCTCCAGAAGCACTACACGCGGCCGTCCGCCCCCGCACGGGCCTCTGCGGACCAGCCCGGGGACCCGACCAGGCAGGCGACAAGTGTCCGCGGAAGGCCGCGAGTGCCGGGCACTGGGGGGACCCGGGGCCGCGCGGGTGGGCGGACGCAGCAGACGCTGTGCCTGGCTTAGGGGCGTCCACCCTTCACGCTGGAGGAGGTTTCAACAGTCTGACATCTGATTTAGGGGCGCACTCCCGAGACGCAAGCGCCAGGGAGCCTTCAGGAGGCGCCAGGCGGAGGCTGGTTGGTCCCGTCAAATTCACGTGCCTGAGAGTCCCCGGAAGGTGCTCGTGCAGCCGGGCCTCCGCCAGCCCGAGAAGCCGACCCAGCGGGCCCGGTTCCCGAGGAGCTGCGGCTGCCAGGGTGGGGCTCACATGGAGAACCCGTGCTTGTTGAGGGGCTCAGACGTGGGGTCAGACCGCCGGGGCCACACCCCCGTTCCAGGAGTCACTGGGTAGCTTCTGAAAAGTTCCCTCATCCTCCCGGGCCGGAAAGGACGAGGCTACTGGTGCCGAGCTCCCAGGGCTCCGTCCAGGGTGAGCTCAGTGAGTGCGTGAGGCACGCCCAGAGCAGGGCCTGGGGCAGAGCGAGCGCTCGAGGACCACGGTTTGCAGAGAGGACCACAGGGACCGCGCGGCTGCCAGGGTCCCGGGCCACGCTCCTGCGTCCATGTGCCGCACAGGGAGGGGACAGGAGTCACAGCCGCAGACTGTCACCGCTGGGGCACCCCCGCGGCGCTGCCCTCCATCAGCTCCCCCGACCGGCATGAAGCAGCTGAGACCAGAGAGGCTGCCGGTCCAGCGGGAGCCCCCCTGCTGACCTGGCTGGAGGTGGACGAGCGCCTCGGGTCCTCCGTTTCGTCCGCTTTCAGCAGCTCTCCACTCCCGCGTGGGTTTCTCCAGAAGCACTACACGCGGCCGTCCGGCCCCCCGCACGGACCTCTGCGGACCAGCCCGGGGACCCAACCAGTCAGTCGACAAGTGTCCGCGGAAGCCCGCGAGTGCCGGGCACTGGGGGGACCCGGGGCCGCGCGGGTGGGCGGACGCAGCAGACGCTGTGCCTGGCTTAGGGACGTCCACCCTTCACGCTGGAGGAGGTTTCAACAGTCTGACATCTGATTTAGGGACGCACTCCCGAGACGCAAGCGCCAGGGAGCCTTCAGGAGACGTCAGGCATGAGGCTTCCTCAGCTTCCGTCCTGCACGAGCCCCCGCCCGCAGGTGTCCAGCCAGGGGGCTGGCCTCCCGGGGCCTCCCCTCCTCCCAGCCCTTATCGGCGATGGAGATGGACACGTTACGGGCCAGTCAGGGGCTCAGAAGAGCCTCTGATCAGAGGCCCAGAATCTGGGTGCAGGAGTGGCCTGGGCACCACAGATGCCCGTCTGCGCTGAGGGGTCAGCGGCTGACCGCGGCCAGGGCGGGCCTGGAGCAGGAACCCCGGAGCCAGGGTGGGAGCCCAGCAGGTGACGGGTGGGGCGGGGGCGGGGCCTCAGGCCTGGGGGAGCCCAGCAAGCGGACTCCCCTTCCAGGGGCCGGGAGGTGCCCGACACGCCTCAGGAGGAATCCTCTCTCCCTGCTGGGTTCTGCTCCCCCCCTCTGGGAGGAAGGCAGCTGGGGACCCACCCCTGCCCGGTGGGGCAGCCGTGCTGCGGCCCAGGCTCAGCGCCGAGAAGGCAGGCCCACGGCGGGAGGCACGCCCAGCCCAGGGCCCTCAGAGCGGACGCCACGCGCCCAGGCAGCACGGACCGAGGGGTGACTACCGGCAGGAGTGGAGAGCCAGGGGCACCCCTCGGGATGGGGCCCCGGAGGCGTCATCTGTTTGCTCCTTCGCCCCAGGACTTCGGTGCCTGCCCACGCAGCACCCTGGGGACCCCAGCCCGGCGCACACAGCGTCCTCGTAGTGGGGGGCTGGTGCCCGTTCAGCCCATTCGCTGAAACTCACTTCAAACACGTTTCCCACAACGTCCTGATTCACAGAAACCAAGATTTCAGTTTAAAAGTCACCCTCCCCTCAGTACTCCTAAAACTATGCTTGAATAGAAGTAGATGCAATCATTTTGCCTTTAACTTCTGGTTGCTCCGTATAAGAACACCCAACACAAACAGCATGCAAGCTTTGTTCTTCTGGGAGGTCAGGTGGCCCTCATTAATGTGGTCCTGTCCACGAGCACAATGTTTCTGTTATAATTATTTCCTAGATGCTGACTCAGTAATGTCCTTGATGGAAAGGGATGGGAAGGGAAGCCGGTTATATTTAAGAAAACATTTCTTGTGACAGGAATATTGGAGCTGAGCAACACGGGAGGAGAGAAATTCCATTACATTAAAAAAAGAAAAAACAATTTATAGACAGCACTCCCACTACACTGCTGAAAACTAAGCATAAGACTCCTTAAGGATCTCCAAATTAAAAAAAAAAATGTCAAAAAAAGTAAAGTGAACTCCTAAAAGTTTGATTATTTTTAAAACAATGGTGACAGAAGTTTGTTTGTTTGTTTTTTTGAGTCTTTATAACTTTAAACGAAATCCAGAAAATTAGGCCTTTGATAAACTGAATTACTATTTTCAAGATAGTTAACATATTGAGAAGTTAAAAACTCTAAAATGGCCCCCAACCAAATATCAAACCGACAAGAAATTCTTAGAGAAGTTTAACACAAATTACCAGACTCTGGAGAGCAGTTTTATTTTGGGGTGACTAAAATTTCCAGGTGTCTGACAAGTCCCAATGACTGCTCAAGACCTAGGATTAAGAATTAAAAGCTGTCGGATCCTGTGACCCACCAGAGCCGGTTCGCCCAGCGAAGGCTGTCGACGAGGGCTGAGGGGCCATCTTCTCTGTTAACACAACATTTTCACATTCGTTTCGTATGAATGAACAATGTCTGCACTGTCTTCCCGAACACTAATTTAGTGTTGTATTTTTTTGCTGTGTCAATGAGTGTCAAAATATTGTTCTTCTAATACATGAAAGTATTTGCATGGAGCTTTATGACTGATCTTCAGATGTTAGCCCGAGGCAAAAGAGAACAGAGACACTCCAGTTGGGAAATCTCCCCAGCAATGAAAGGCAAGAGTCTTTAACATATTCTGCCTTCCTGCCAACTTTTTTTTCCCAACAGCACAATGGCTTATTTACCCTGCAATTGGCACAATGAAAAACAATGTCAGACACAACAAAACTATATTTCAACAGAAAGACCCAAGGATTCCATTTCCCTGAAAATGAAACAGAAAGTTTTCAAGGAGGAAGACAAAAATTCCAAGAGGAAATTCAAAGAGCTTGACACGAATTAAAATACAAACCATATCCACTGATTACAGAAAAGCCAAGACACACAGGGCCTCTCCACAACGAGCTGAGAAGCACGGGGCGGCTCTTCTGCGTGCATCTCTGCAGCGCCTCGTGCTGAGACGCTCGGCGGCCTGCAGCCGTGAGCTTTATAGACAGCACTCCCACTACACTGCTGAAAACTAAGCATAAGACTCCTTAAGGATCTCCAAATTAAAAAAAATGTCAAAAAAGTAAAGTGAACTCCTAAAAGTTTGATTATTTTTAAAACAATGGTGACAGAAGTTTGTTTGTTTGTTTTTTTGAGTCTTTATAACTTTAAACGAAATCCAGAAAATTAGGCCTTTGATAAACTGAATTACTATTTTCAAGATAGTTAACATATTGAGAAGTTAAAACTCTAAAATGGCCCCAACCAAATATCAAACCGACAAGAAATTCTTAGAGAAGTTTAACACAAATTACCAGACTCTGGAGAGCAGTTTTATTTTGGGGTGACTAAAATTTCCAGGTGTCTGACAAGTCCCAATGACTGCTCAAGACCTAGGATTAAGAATTAAAAGCTGTCGGATCCTGTGACCCACCAGAGCCGGTTCGCCCAGCGAAGGCTGTCGACGAGGGCTGAGGGGCCATCTTCTCTGTTAACACAACATTTTCACATTCGTTTCGTATGAATGAACAATGTCTGCACTGTCTTCCCGAACACTAATTTAGTGTTGTATTTTTTTGCTGTGTCAATGAGTGTCAAAATATTGTTCTTCTAATACATGAAAGTATTTGCATGGAGCTTTATGACTGATCTTCAGATGTTAGCCCGAGGCAAAAGAGAACAGAGACACTCCAGTTGGGAAATCTCCCCAGCAATGAAAGGCAAGAGTCTTTAACATATTCTGCCTTCCTGCCAACTTTTTTTTCCCAACAGCACAATGGCTTATTTACCCTGCAATTGGCACAATGAAAAACAATGTCAGACACAACAAAACTATATTTCAACAGAAAGACCCAAGGATTCCATTTCCCTGAAAATGAAACAGAAAGTTTTCAAGGAGGAAGACAAAAATTCCAAGAGGAAATTCAAAGAGCTTGACACGAATTAAAATACAAACCATATCCACTGATTACAGAAAAGCCAAGACACACAGGGCCTCTCCACAACGAGCTGAGAAGCACGGGGCGGCTCTTCTGCGTGCATCTCTGCAGCGCCTCGTGCTGAGACGCTCGGCGGCCTGCAGCCGTGAGCACTCGCCCCAGTTATGGGGGAGAACCCAGCCGCCGGGTTTGGAGGCGCTTCATCTCTGGAGAGCCCACAACCAGATATCTGATGGGTTTCGATCCTGTTCTCTCCCTCCTTCCCACTAAGTATGTGGGCACAGTGGTTCCGATGGGGCACAATGCCTCTCACGGAAGCACAGATCCGGCTGACGGGTTACTCACCGTGAAACTGAGGGCTGGGCTGGCCACGCTGGGCAGAGCAGTCCCGGGGCCGGGCGCCAGGACAGGCCGGCAAGGCCGCCCTCCGCCACAGAAGCCAGACCGGCCTTTCAAGTCAAGTGCTGGCTTGTGGACGAACAAGCTCACCAGCCGGCAACAAGTGCCGCTCTGTTCTCACGGACGGGGAGGGCGCGAGGCAAGGCTGCACGGGGTGGGCTGGGGGCCCCTGCTGGCTCCCTCGGCCTCCCTTTCCCAGAAGGAGGCACCTGGGGTGGTGCTTACGGAAGCCGGCGGCTGCTCCGGGACGCGCGCCCGCCCGGGTCCTCAGGACCAGAGGAGCCCACTGGCGTCACAGACGCGCGGCGTCTTCACGGCCCCGCTCTGACCCTGGGTGGAGGGTGCGCGGAGAGCTGACAACTGAGAAACCCTCAAAACTGAATCTGAAACGGTCCCCTAGATGTTTCTCTTCTTTGTGACACACTAGGTAATGCTGATGATTTGGTTTTAAAATCAGTGCTGTCGATTTAAGAAGAGTTACTGAACATTTGCTCGAAAAACCAGAGAGTAGTTTAGGAGGCCGTTAACTTTCAAGCAGGAATGCGTGTGCGCGTGCGGGCAGGTCGGTGGGGCCCTCTTCCTGTCCCGGCCGACGGGCCGGTGTGACAATCCCACTGCCCGTCCACCCGAGGCTCCGCTTCCCACTTCTGAATTCCACCTGGAATCACGGAGAGGAAGACAACCTGGTGAGGGGACGGAGCGCTGAGCTCCGGGCCGGGGGGCGGCGCTACTAGCCCAGGGCCACCTGCCCGGAAGGCGGACCAGGAGCCCCTCCCGCTTGGCGCGCTGCCGTTGGCCACAGCGCAGCCTCCTGGGCAGGAACAAAGAGATGGGGTGCAGGGTGACAGCCACCAGAGAAGAAGACGGAGAACAGACTCAGCTCAGAGTCCAGCGAGAGGACCTCGCCAGAGAGCTGAGGCAGCAGAGAATGCCTCCAAGGAAGTCGCTCCTCCCGGCAGGGAGAGCAGCCCCGCGGCTCCCCCGGGCCACGGCCCCGCGGCCCCAGCCCGGCCCTGCACGCTGAGCGACGGACTCCAGGACACGAGATGGACAGAGACACGAGCGTGTGCTCTCGCGGGGGTGTGGACAGACGGAGCTCAGTGCTGGGGGTGCAGCTCGACGTCCCCACCGGGCCGGCGCCAGGCCCCCCACCAGGGACCAGAGCCGGCGGCATCTCCTGGCACCAGTCCCTTTCCTCCGACCCTGTGTTCCGTTAGGGCCACCGAGAAGACGGACTGTTGGCGGCATTTGCTCCCAAGAGTGGACGGTGTCCTCCAGCCGGGGAACCGTGTCACTTGTGGGGACCCCATCCGCTTTGGCAGAGACCCCGCCCCTCGTGGTGGCCTCGCGGCCCGTGGGAGGGCTGGGGACGCAGGGCCAGCACCTGCTGACGCCAGCCGCTCCTGCTGCCAGAAGGGAGGCCCAGGATGAAGGAGCGGAGGCGAGAGGGAAGACACCCCCTCACCCCCGCAGGGCTGGCTGCTGGTGGAGGGAGCTTGCTGTGGTCAGCTGCCACCTCCCCAGGTGAGGGCGCTACTGCAGGCTGAGCCTGCACTGGGAGGCCCTCGGGCAGGTCGTGAAGGCCTGGCACCCTGACGCCGCCTCCCAAAGGAGAGTTTCACAGGAAAACCGGCTGCAGAGGACAGCGGCAAAGAGAAAGCAGACAGAACTCCTGAGCCCCTGGGCGTGTCCGACAGGCGAGCCCTGCACTTCTCGCTTGGCTTTCTCCCCCGTCATGGGTCCGGGGGTCCACCAGAGCATCTCCTGAAAGCGTTCCGTAATCCGCAAACCGTGACCTCTACTGCAACTCATGGTGTTCTTAGAGAAAATCCCCGGGCTAACACCTAAGAGATCGGTCGCCCATAACAGTCTCCCGGGCAGGACAGGATGACAGCCACCAGAGAAGAAGACGAGAACAGACTCAGCTCAGAGTCCAGCGAGAGGACCTCGCCAGAGAGCTGAGGCAGCAGAGAATGCCTCCAAGGAAGTCGCTCCTCCCGGCAGGGAGAGCAGCCCCGCGGCTCCCCCGGGCCACGGCCCCGCGGCCCCAGCCCGGCCCTGCACGCTGAGCGACGGACTCCAGGACACGAGATGGACAGAGACACGAGCGTGTGCTCTCGCGGGGGTGTGGACAGACGGAGCTCAGTGCTGGGGGTGCAGCTCGACGTCCCCACCGGGCCGGCGCCAGGCCCCCCACCAGGGACCAGAGCCGGCGGCATCTCCTGGCACCAGTCCCTTTCCTCCGACCCTGTGTTCCGTTAGGGCCACCGAGAAGACGGACTGTTGGCGGCATTTGCTCCCAAGAGTGGACGGTGTCCTCCAGCCGGGGAACCGTGTCACTTGTGGGGACCCCATCCGCTTTGGCAGAGACCCCGCCCCTCGTGGTGGCCTCGCGGCCCGTGGGAGGGCTGGGGACGCAGGGCCAGCACCTGCTGACGCCAGCCGCTCCTGCTGCCAGAAGGGAGGCCCAGGATGAAGGAGCGGAGGCGAGAGGGAAGACACCCCCTCACCCCCGCAGGGCTGGCTGCTGGTGGAGGGAGCTTGCTGTGGTCAGCTGCCACCTCCCCAGGTGAGGGCGCTACTGCAGGCTGAGCCTGCACTGGGAGGCCCTCGGGCAGGTCGTGAAGGCCTGGCACCCTGACGCCGCCTCCCAAAGGAGAGTTTCACAGGAAAACCGGCTGCAGAGGACAGCGGCAAAGAGAAAGCAGACAGAACTCCTGAGCCCCTGGGCGTGTCCGACAGGCGAGCCCTGCACTTCTCGCTTGGCTTTCTCCCCCGTCATGGGTCCGGGGGTCCACCAGAGCATCTCCTGAAAGCGTTCCGTAATCCGCAAACCGTGACCTCTACTGCAACTCATGGTGTTCTTAGAGAAAATCCCCGGGCTAACACCTAAGAGATCGGTCGCCCATAACAGTCTCCCGGGCAGGACAGGATGATCCACGGCCGGTCATCATTCTGAACGTGAGAACACAGCCTTCTCCAGAGCCCTGACTCTTTTTAAAGACGTGTTTTCGAACAGACTCTGTAGTTTCAACATTTCCATCCTTAAGCATTTCTGATTCCCTGCCCAAGGCAGGTTGGTTACTTAGGTTCTGAAAGAGCATAAGAATCCTGGTAATCGAGACATTTGTCTTCTGCGCAGGTTTCTGCTTTTTTGGGAAAACGACTCCGGGCCGCACTGGGAGCGAGCCCGGGGTGCCTGCACCTGTTCCTCCCGGAGAGTCAGCTCCACACATCACGGCGCGTATTCCTCGGGCTGACGGCTCCCAAGCTGTCAATGGTTGCTGATAGAAAAACAGATGTTCATCCAGTGTTTCTCAGCCAAGCAGAAAAGCCTATACACAGAGCCCGCACTGCGGTGTGATCAGAAGGTTTCAACAAAATGAAATCTTCAGACAAACAAACAAAACCCTACAGAGCAGTTTACTTTTAAACAGATCAGTTAACTGGAGACCGTGCTTCTGGGCTGAGCTCTGGCTTATGTGCAGCAATAGCTCTAACGCAGTCTTCTACTCAACTGCGTGTCCTGAGTGTCGTGGTCTAAACGTCTCTACTCGACCCTTTCTTTTGGCATAAAGAGCTCCCCCCCGCACCCTGTCTCCTCCTGGGGCGGGGGAGGGACCAGGCTACGTGGGGACAGAGCTGCTGAGCAGGGGGCAGGAGGGCCGGGGCTGAGAACCCCTCCACTCAGAGACGCGGGCCCTAGACAGAAGGGGGCAAAGGTGGAGCCCCAAGAAATGCCCATTTGCCATAGTTTCCACGAAGATAACCAGGATTTCCCTAGAATGTCTTAGAAAGAACATTAACTTGGCCGTCTTCATTTACGATGGAGAGAGCAAGGAGGGCTGAGAGTGACTTCTGAGGCCACGGCACAGAAGCAGGGAGCGGGGCAGGTTTTCTGACCCCGGGCCAGTTTCCACCGGGTCCATCCCGTCTGGGCTGAGGTTTGTCAGCCGGTCCCTGAGTCCCCTCCCCACGGGCCGGCCCCCGCAGTGCCCATGACAGCCCCTGGAGGGAGGGAGGCTTGGGCCTGCCCCCTCGGGCACACACCCGCCTGGGACACAGCCAGGCCATAACGGGCTCAGACAGGCAGGGCCCGGCATCAACACGGGGGCCCTCCTCCTCGCCCCCTCTCCAGCCTGAACGCCGAGGGGTCCTCCCAGACATCGCTGGGCCCCTTATTATCGGCTCTCTTCAGATGCCAAGGGCACATGTCCTCCATCGCGGGGGTCAGGCTGGCCAAAGATGGGGGCACTTGATTAAGACAGTGGGGACGGGGGTGATTATCTGCAGGATCCTTGTCTCTACGAAGGGGCTCTCTACACAGAACCTGCGGGTTTGCTGGCCACGGTCCCCTCTGAGCACAGCAAGAAGCTTGAGTCCATGACTGATTTTTTGGCAGAGAAGGCAGGGGAGCTGGGAAGCTAAGCTACTGTGTCTTGAATTACTGGAAATTAAAAAGCAGTAACGATCAAGGAACTTTCAAGAGCTGGGACATCTGTTTTGTTTTTTGGTGATAAGGAAACTGTGCAAAGAGACGTTGCAGATGATGAGAGACGGCCCTGGGCTAGGCCCGCGCCCGTCTCCCAGGAGGGCATCTGCCCTGGTCTGTCCGAGACCCGCTGAGAAGCATAATGCAGGTCAATGAAGAAGGGACTAATATTTAAGTATCTGCTTCTATACAAAAACGAGAAAGGACTTTCCAATGGACAAAGCGCTTTACTTTGCAGAGTGGTATCTTTTTTTTTTTTTAAACACAGCATTGGAGAAACAGTTTGACATCCGTACTTCCAGTGCCTACAAATGACCTGCAGGGCTGGTGCCTCGAGGCCAGGCCGGGAGCAGGCGGCTCCTACACGGGATGTGGAACAAGTCTCACCAGGCCTTCTGGTTATACAAGAGAAGTGCGCTAAAAACTGACACTTCTTTTAAAGAAAAATTTCTAATTTTACCTTAGCTAAAAAAAAAAAAAATAGTAATAACTTTGCTTGGACCGAACAAAGCACAGGCATGGCCCAGCCCTGGCGCAGGCAGGAAGGACCCCAAGAGGAGTGTTTCTTTTGAGGATCCGCCTTGGGGGCCCTGTCCAGCTGGGATCGGCAGACCCTCCTCCTGCGGCCCCTGCTGTGCACACTCAGCTCCCCTCAATTCACGGAAACCAGTGGATGGGCCAAGAGATGTGGGTTCTCGCTTTGTTTACAATGTAGAGTACTCTTGTTTCCACTTTTTCTGAAATCCTTCATATAGGAAATGTAAACCACAAAGAGAGTATAATCTTAAAACCAGAAACATATTTCCCCAACCCCCTTGCCCCAAATTTCATTAAAAGTACAAGAGAAAACATCCTTTGTATGATAGCTAATATCATTACAAAATAATTAGTCGCAGAGGTCCTATAAAAAAAGCCACTATCAACCACCCTTCAATTTCATTCACCCCAAATCGAGACATTCATTATTTGGGGAATAAAAACACCAATTCATCTAATTGAAACTGGGGGTTAAGAAGAAAGAAAAGGACAGCAAGCTCCAGGCTGGCTGCCCCACGCTCTTCTGGCCTTTGTGGAAGGGCTTCAGACGGCGAACGGCGAAGACCGAGGTCCCGGCCGGGGCCCGCCCGCCTCTGGGGGCGCCACCCCGCCCAGCCCCGGGCTGACCTCCCCGAGGAGCCAGATGGGCTGACAGAGATGTCAGGCAAGTGCCGAAAGGGGACCCGCGCGTCTGGCAGCGAGTCTGGAGCGAGTTTCTCTGTGAACTCTCCGGGGGCTGCAGTGCTCCAGCTTCTCAGGAATGCTCTGTGCCCCCACCCCCGCCCCCTCGGAGAGGTCAGGGAGCCTGTGATACCCCGAGGGCACAGCCCGACTGAATAAGCATGAGATAGCTTGGACTCTCTTCCAAACATGAATATACAAGGGACGGAATTTCATTAAAAGCAGAAGACGAGGTGATCCGAGCTAATCCCGCCTGGAGCTGCTGTCGAGGCCGCGTCTGGGCGCCGCGCTCCTCCCCGCGCCGGAGCTCGCTGGCACCGCGCCGGCCACGCCGAGCGCCCGCTGACCTCGCTGGCCAAACCGTAGTTTCCCAGGGAAGCCAGAAAGGGAGCTGGCGGTGTTAGACTAAGTGTTCATCCTGTTTCCATGTGACTCTACGAAGCAGTAAGATCCTGGGGCAAAACATAAACATTTCAGTACTTCAGCCTTCTAGGATCTTTTGAATCGGGAAACAGGGCACTCTGCTCGGTAACCTGAGCCATTTGGCGAACGTGGGAATATCTCATGTCAGTTTAGCAAGGCACATAGTGTCATAGAGCCGTGCTTCCTATTAGATCTACAAATATTTGAAAGAGCACACTGTAAACATTTAGAACGACAGTCTAATTAATAAGACATGCAAAAGGACAAGGCTGCCGTATCATTATTTGCTTCTAAAATATGTACTTGGAAGGATCACTCTAGAAAAGGTATCCATGTAGCCGGTGGGTAAAATATGACAAAGTATTACCGAACTTCAGCCTGGGTGCTCATCGTGGGGGCCTTCTGCTTCAGCCAAGGCAGGGCCGGGCTGTGACTCCTTCGGTGGGTAAGTGTCTCTCCCTGCCACCACTACACCCACAGGGACTCGCCCTGGCTCAAAACACCTTCTGTTTCTCTCGAACGCTCGCAATGTGTAAACACCGGCACTGACTGGTAAACTTTTCTTCATCGATTGACACCGTGGACACTAGAAGTTATGCTGTGCCTGTTTACACGTTTTTGTGCACGGTTAAACATGTCTCACTTTGCGTTCCTTCTGATATTCCTGCACTCGACTGGAAAAGAGGAGAGGTGTAGACTGTATGCCCCGGATGTGGGACAGCGGTTCGCTTTGTCTGATTCTGCACCATGACAACAATTATCGGCTAGCATATTATGCCTTCCGTGAGCTTAGGTGCTGGCGTGATCTGACGTGGGGATTCTGTGTAACCTGTGGTCATGACGGACGCCACCGGGCGCCGTGCTGGGCCCACAGGCCTGCCGTAGCTCCCTGGCTCTCGCCCCCGTCACAGGCACCGTCAGGACGCCCGGGGACGCGCTGGAATCGGCAGCCCCAGGACGGAGCGGAGAAGTCGCCAGTGGGAAGGCTGAAGCCCAAGTGCCAACCTCGTTAGCTTTAAGCTCTAACAAACCCGATTTGATTAACTCCGACGTGAAAGGCTGATACCCTTTAGGTAAGACAGAGGTCAAGCCTCACGTTCTGATGATTTCTGTCTTCTGTTATGAATGCTAAATAAAATCTTGAGATTTGGTGGCTGCTTACTTTCTTAAAGCAGCGATTATTAACTTTACTGGGGTCATGAACCCCTTTGAGGCTGTGATGAAAAATGAGGCGGATGCCTTCTTCCGCGAAGAGCGCACGGGGGTGAGCCGCCATGGGGGGCGTTTCTGCCTGAGGTTTGAGGACACTCGCAGATGTCCCCGGGGGCTGTCTGCGGAGGCTGGCCTGGACCTCGCTGTTTCACGGAGGACACACTGCGGCTCCCACTCCCCTTCTGCTCAGCCCCTGCCGGACGGCCGCGAGGTCGGGGCTGGAGGCGGAGCGGCGCGCCCGAGAGCCGGGGCGCAGTCTGTGCAGAGGACGCGCTGACGCGCAGCGACGCCGGTGACCCGGGGACGCGGTCCGCGGTCAGCACGGCTGCCCGGGGCGCTCCGACGGCGGCTCTGGGGCCGAGACGATGCGGCGAACAGAGGCTCCTTTGTCAACGGCGGACACTGTGCAGATGCTAGCTGTCGGCGTACGAAGTCAGTCCCGCCTTCCCGCCCCGAGAGCCAGCCACGGGTCAGGAGAGCAGGCCTCGCGCCCGGAGCGTGAAGGGGAGAAGCAGGCTCATCAGGGGGGTCCAGGATGTCCTCTCAACGAAGGAGAAGATCACCTAATCAGAAGCACCCGAAGACTATTCTGAAACGCTTCTAACATGGGGATCCTTTAAGAAATAAAGCTGCCACGGTAAGAGAGGAAGAGGTGCGGGTGAGACCTTGCGGCACTGGCCTCTGGTCGCCTCTATTCACCCTTCGCTGGTTCACAGGATACATGAGTAAGACGCCCGTCAGTGAAGTGTCGGAAGGCGTGAGGGACTCGCTCGTGTCTGCCTCCTGCTGCCCCGTGGGCTGGCGCCTGCTTCTGTCCGTGGCCTTCCCAGGCGAGAACACCGGGGGGGTAGCCACGGCCTCCTCCAGGGATCTCCCCAACCCAGGGAGGGAGCCCGGTCTTCCCACGCTGCAGGCGGGCGCCCTGCCATCGGAGCCCCCAGGGACGCCCACAGAAACAAAACGTTCACATGACACAGTTGCTTTTGAAACTCACTGACCGCCTACCCTTTATGTGCTTGACACCTGCCCTCCCCGGCAGTCAAGAACCTTCTCCTTCTGGAGCTCAGATATCGAAGCTTGAAAGTAGGATCACTCTAGAGGTCCATCCACCGCAAGAGAGCCAGACCCCATAATCCGTGGAAAATGGTGCCTCCTTTTCCTACGTCAGGATGGAGAGAGACCGTGAGGAGCGTCTGGGCATCGGACAGACAGAGCTGGACGCCAGCTCTGCAGTCTGAAGTCCAGGACGCTGGGCAAGCCCTTCAGCTGGAACACAAGGGCCGACAGAGCCTCTTCTGCGGCTTTAAACAGACAGACGAGAGCCCGAGTGTCAAGCGCCCACAACAATGGCCAGCGCGGAGCAGCAGGGCAGTCGGGGGCGGCTGCCAGCGACCTGCGCTGATGAGGCCACTCACCCAGGAGCTGAGGCACAACGGGCCGCCGGCCCGGCACTGCAGGCGTTGGAGACACCCGCACAGTCCGCCACCGGAGCCGCACCATAAACGCGGAGCAAATCAGCAGCGTGAGGGTTTCCCCTTCACCCCGGAGCAAACAGTGGATGAGAGATGCTCACCGACTGGCTAAAGTCACACAGCGAAGACGCAGAAGCGGCCTGACGGAGACCGTCGCCGCGTCCAGCCGGCAGCGCATCCCGAGTCCCCGGCGCCCCTAGTCCAGCACGAGCCCTTAGTACTGCCGCTGTTCAAGAACCGGAGAGAGAGCAGCTCTGTCTGGGGGTGTGAGCACACAGCCAGGAGGCCACTGGCCTCGAGAGCGCGGAGTGCGCCGGAGAGAACCGGGCCATGGCCGAGGAGCAGCCTCCCCACCTGGCCACGCCCGCGGTCCCCGACGGCAGGCCGCTCGGGCCAGGAGCGCGACCTCCGTGGCGGCAGCCCCACGGCCCCGGGCCGCCTCCCGCCGCTCAGCCGCGTTCAGGTGCTGCTACAGAGCGGAAGGCGAACAGGACGATGGACAGACGATCACAACCCAACCCATGCTCTTCTGCCCCCAGTCCCTGAGGGTGGGCAGGAAGGAATTCGCTGAGCAAAGAGTGGAATTCTGTCCTCACACGTGGGAAGCACCTGGGCGCATGTCTATACGTCGGGTCTGAGGGAGAACTTCCCGGTTCTTTCGTCCCACCGCCAGAGAGAAAACACGGCTTCCAAGCTGACCTCTGGAGTCCGCGGGTCAGTAAGAGAAGACGCCTTTCTATTACAGAAGAGGCCTTTCAAGAGTCTCAGTATGTGTGTGCCGGGGCTGCACCCTCACGGGGAGCTAACAAATGCTTTTCAGATCATACTTGGCTCTCAAAATGACGCCGCTTTAGAAGAGACTCAGGAGAGTGGCCTTGCTGGGGCCCGGGACTGGCCGCCATGCGCACGGTTGGCCAGGCTGGCGCCCTCAGGGCCACCTGGCACTGGGCTTGTTTGTAAGAACTTTGAAAAGAGGCTGGTGACGGTGGGGAAAGACTGATGGGGGGAGAACCGGCCACGGACTATTGTGCTCCCGGAGAAAACACGGGGAATGAAAAGACACACATACTCTCTATTTCGTCGCGACTTCTTGGCAGGCGCAGCTCGTCAGCGACTGGTTTCTGGAAGGAGGGTTTTATGGAGAACGATGCTTCTATGTTTCCGTTTGCTATGTGTCCTGTGTAAGCCGGGATGCGTGTCCCAGAGCAAAACGCAAGGTAAAGAAAGAGACCACCTGGGACACTGACCGCCACCAGCTGGGTCCTCTTGGCACGCGGCAGGATCTGGTTCCCTGAGCAGGGATCAGACCTGGGACCCCTGCACTGGGAGTGTGAAGCCTTAGCCCCTGGACCACCAGGGAAGTCCCTGACGTGTGAACTCTAAGTGGTCAGTGCCTTGAGAGAGTGTAGGAAACAGACACTCACATTTTATTCCAAAAACATGAAGACTTTAGTCTCCTTGGAATGGATTAGAAGGTTTTTACCAAAAGGGTGCAATTTATTCTTATCAAGTGTCAAATCCATTAACCGTTTACCTGTATCTTAGAGTTCAAATATTTATGATTAGGTCCAAAGCTCAAATCATTCAACATGATATGCTTTTGAAAAATAGGAATGAAACCATGCTTTTCAAGAGTGGCTTCAATTTAAAGCACAAAATTGCCAACAACAATTAAAAGCCTACACTAGAATAACCTAAACATTAATGAAAGGACACCTTGAGAGGACAAAGTCACGGTTCTGCGTGTTTCTTGGGAAACTCCCCCAAAGGCACTGGATACATTGGAGGCGAGGATTTACAAGCACATGAATCAAAACCAGGGGAAAGCCGCCGCCCCGTCTCTCCTCCGAGCTGCACTCACGGCTGCAGGATAAAGTGGACAGTGTGCTGCCGGGGTGGAGAGACAGGCTGGCTCCTAACCGGCCTGTGCCTCATCTCTCGGGGCTCACGGGTGCACCCGCCCCCCAGCATGGAACTCAGCATCTGTCATGAGGGCCTTCTGCCAACGAGGAGGACACAGAGTAACGAGCTGACGTGAGATACAGGGTCGATCCCACAAGCCGGAGGGGCGGGCGTGCGGACAAGTTATGAGGGCGGCTCCTTCGCAGCTGCAGCACGTTTTCAGATTTTGTCAGAACAAAACATGACGCAATCCCTCGCGGGGCTATTAAAGCGGATCGGGGCCCGTCAGTGTCCCTGCGTGATGACTGCGTGTGAACGTGCGGACACAGACGAGCACACGCGCGGTCCCGCCGCCTCGCCAGCCCTCGAGGAAAGGCATCTGCGGCCGCGGCTCACGCTGAAAACACAGGAGCCGCGAGTCGCCCTTCAGGAAGCCTGGGGACGCCCGTCAGGGCAGAAAGCACCTGACCCACGCGGAGAGGGCACGAGCTCCCAAAGTCCTCCTTCGTGCTCATCGAGCAGCGAGTTTGCCTGTTTAATGACTGCGGCTATTGTCAGCAGCCGCAGTGACGGGGTCGCCGATGCACAGAACTCCCGAGCCGTGGAAGACCTCCACGTCCTCCACGGCGGGGAGAGACCCGGGCGTCGGAGCCGAAGGCAGAGCCCGAGTCGGGGTTCAGAGGGGCTGACCGGAGAGGCGTGTCAGGAAGTGGAGGTGACTGCTTGTCCTAGGGGCGGGGGCAGGACCTGGGGAGGTCCACTCGGAGGCCATTCACCTCTGGCTTCTCCCAAAGACAGGTCTTTTAGAGACAACTACTTACTAAAGCCCGGAACCCTAATGCAGTTATGGAAATGAAGAAAATATCTCAGGGACCCACGCCTTCAAGAGGAGGTGGAGAATTTTGCTGACATGCTACGTGCACCCCATTGCCCCACTGGGCAGGCTCTGTGGGCAGCTGGGGGAAGACCTCAGGGCCACCATGGCATCTCCACCTTCCGTCACACGAGGGCCTCCTGCCCGCTTGCTATCTCTGGGGACCTCGGAGGGCCGGGGCTGCAGAAACGCCGACAGCACAGGCAAGGCCACTCACAACGAGGTTGCTGGCCAGAGGGTGGGAGCTGGGAGACTGAACAGGTGGACGCCACGACGCCGGGCGCTCTGGCCACCGCTGGACTCTGTCCTAACGCAGGGGATACACCGTCCATGAGCAGCGCCCCGGCTGGACCCCACAGCTTCCTCCATCTCCTCGAGTCAAGAGGTTTCTCCAGGAGACAGAAACGCCCTGATACGGTTTTCAAAGACAGAGGGTGGTTTCCGAGAGCGGGTATTTTTTCTTCAAGTTTCCTCAGTGTCGCCTCAGTCGTGTCCGACTCTCTGCGACCCCGTGGACCGCGGCCCACCGGGCTCCTCTGTCTGTGGGGCTCCTCGGGCAAGAGCACAGGGACGGGCTGCCCTCCCCTCCTCCAGGGGATCTTCCCGACCCAGCGACGGCTCCCGTGTCTCCTGCATCGCCTGCCCTGGCAGGCAGGCTCTTCACCACGAGCCCCACCGGCGACGCTCGTCTGTCTCAGGGTGAAGCAGACGGGGCCGGGAGGCTGGGGTTCTGGTGGTTCTGGCGGGATGCAGTGCGTCCTCACCACTTGCCTTGCCAGGCGCTACAGGCCTCCGTGTCACCTCCGTCCCGGACCACAGGGACAGCCGGAGTGGCACATGGTTGGACTCAGAGGCCCAGAAGCTCCATCCGCATGTGAGCGGACCACGGGCACAACCTGGACGTGCGACCTGTCGCGACCCAGAAGACACAGCCACGGGAGGGCGTGCAGAAGCAGTGTTTCTCTACGTCCTCGCAGTCTTCGAGTCACAGGGCAGGCTGCCCTTCTTGAAGGGCACTTTTGCTAAAACAGGTGGATTCCCACGGAAGTCGGAGGTTCTGCTGCAGGGCCAGGGCCTCGTGCCCACGAGGTGCCGGCCGCCTCGGTCCTGGCTCTTGCGAGTGGCCTGTGGCCATGGCGTCACCTGCAGTCCCCTGGCTCTCGGGCTCCACCTCAGGTGCACAGATCGCAGGCACGGTGGCCTAGATCCTGAGCGTCACTCCGGTTCTCTTCCACCTGGAGGCTCGCCTTCCAGCTCCCCCACGCGCCCCGGAGCCTGTGACCACGGGAAACGGTCCAGGAGAGGGCGAAGACGGAGCCTCTTCCCCAGCGAGGGCTGCCGGGCCGGGGACGCCGGGGAGCGACAGCGCGGCACGTGGGCGGGAGGCCCGCTGGCAGGTGTCGGCCCGTCGCCGCGTGGAGACAGCGGCCGAGACACGGCGCCTGCTCACGCCTCGGCGCCCAGGCGGGCCCGGTACCAAAGCCCATCGCTGGTGAGCGCCCGCCAGGCGCCGTCCACGCCCCGTCCTCACCGCGGCGCACACGGGGTGCGTCGCTCCTGTGTGAAGGCAGGACGGGGGGACAACAGCCTGGCGAACCCCGCGGGACCCCCGATCGGCCTGCCCGCCTCTCCACCTGCTTCCTGCGGCCCAGGCGGCTGGGAAATGCCGGAACATCCAAAGCCTCCTATGGGGCACCTCGAGAGGAAAGATCAGCTGTGGGCATTTCTGTTTCACAGTATTTCGATGTCTTTTTGACGTAATTCCAAACTTACTGCTGACAACTGAAGTCGAGGTTGCCATGTTCAGGGACGTTCACACACACACACCTGCATATCCACACCTGCAAACACACACACACGCCCACGTATCCGCTTCCCCTGGGGACCTCACCTCACCAGGGGCTGTCACACCCCTGTAGGGTCTTACGGTTTCTCTAAGATGACAGTGAAGTGACTATTTCTAGGAAAAGCAGGCACGCGGAGCAAGCGTGCGCTCCTGGTACGCCGCGCGCGCGCTCGGCGGCCCCCCGAGGGGGACGGGGCTGGAGCTGAGGGAGAGGCTCCCCAGGGGGCGGCCACGGCGAGCACTCCGGGGTGGGGGGAACGGACAGCACGAAGGTCTAAAACGCCCTCCTCGTTTAAAACACAAACTGGTCTCTTCAGGCAGCTCACTGTGAATAATGACCCTGGGAATTAAAAGCTTTAAACCTGTTAAAGAAGCAATATTAAGTTTGGTATAAATATAGCTGAAATAATCCAGACAGTTTTATGACCTTACACCCCAAATAAAGGTGAAATGCTGAATTCTTTCCCTAGAAATAGTGGTAAACAGAGCTAACAGATGGAAGAGTTGAATGGAAATTTCAATAAAGAGGGCCACAAAGAAGCATTTGTGAGCACAGGGGTGCGCGCTTTAAAAAAAGACGCTGAAAAATGGAACTCTGTTTTATTTTGATAGAGTGCCAAAACAGTGCTGCATTCCTTAAAGAGCGAATAAAGGCTGAGTTAGACTGGCCTTCTCAACACCTCCCCAAAAGCCCCCCTGGGCCTCATTCTGCCAGGACGACTATTTACACGAAAGGTAAGGGAATAGTTCTGCTGGATTCAGTCACACCCGGGCCTCTGCGACCCTCAGGTCAAAAGAGCAGAGGCAGGAGTGAAAAGGGAGATAATTGCCCGTTTAGCGCGGTGGAGCAGTGACCGAAGCCCACGGTGGAAAAGGCCCCTGGCGAACCCCACGGGACCCCGATGCCCGCCTCTCCACCTGCTTCCTGCGGCCCAGGCGGCTGGGAAATGCCGGAACATCCAAAGCCTCCTATGGGGCACCTCGAGAGGAAAGATCAGCTGTGGGCATTTCTGTTTCACAGTATTTCGATGTCTTTTTGACGTAATTCCAAACTTACTGCTGACAACTGAAGTCGAGGTTGCCATGTTCAGGGACGTTCACACACACACACCTGCATATCCACACCTGCAAACACACACACACGCCCACGTATCCGCTTCCCCTGGGGACCTCACCTCACCAGGGGCTGTCACACCCCTGTAGGGTCTTACGGTTTCTCTAAGATGACAGTGAAGTGACTATTTCTAGGAAAAGCAGGCACGCGGAGCAAGCGTGCGCTCCTGGTACGCGCGCTCGGCGGCCCCCCGAGGGGGACGGGGCTGGAGCTGAGGGAGAGGCTCCCCAGGGGGCGGCCACGGCGAGCACTCCGGGGTGGGGGGAACGGACAGCACGAAGGTCTAAAACGCCCTCCTCGTTTAAAACACAAACTGGTCTCTTCAGGCAGCTCACTGTGAATAATGACCCTGGGAATTAAAAGCTTTAAACCTGTTAAAGAAGCAATATTAAGTTTGGTATAAATATAGCTGAAATAATCCAGACAGTTTTATGACCTTACACCCCAAATAAAGGTGAAATGCTGAATTCTTTCCCTAGAAATAGTGGTAAACAGAGCTAACAGATGGAAGAGTTGAATGGAAATTTCAATAAAGAGGGCCACAAAGAAGCATTTGTGAGCACAGGGGTGCGCGCTTTAAAAAAAGACGCTGAAAAATGGAACTCTGTTTTATTTTGATAGAGTGCCAAAACAGTGCTGCATTCCTTAAAGAGCGAATAAAGGCTGAGTTAGACTGGCCTTCTCAACACCTCCCCAAAAGCCCCCCTGGGCCTCATTCTGCCAGGACGACTATTTACACGAAAGGTAAGGGAATAGTTCTGCTGGATTCAGTCACACCCGGGCCTCTGCGACCCTCAGGTCAAAAGAGCAGAGGCAGGAGTGAAAAGGGAGATAATTGCCCGTTTAGCGCGGTGGAGCAGTGACCGAAGCCCACGGTCAGAGCACCTGAAAGATAAACGAGCCGCGCGGTCCCGGTCCCGGGGCGCGGACGGGGGCGAGCGCCCAGCGGCCGGAGCGCCGGATTCCGAGGGAAGGGGCGCGTTTCCTGACCTGGAGCTCACTTCAGCCCGGCTGTTCCAGCAGCTCAAATAGGTTAGTTTGTAAAACATGCCATAAAACAGAAACTCAGCCCAGTGCCCCGAACTGCAGGATTAGAGTAACATTAGTTAACGTGGCCTCCATTAATTTGCACCGTAACCTCCGAAGGCCGCGGCTCGCCCCGGATCCATTATTCCTGTCTGTCACTGGAGGGAACGCTCCCTTCCTGCCCGCCAGGAAAAGGCCTGCTGACGTCCGCACTTCAGCCTGGGCGCGCGGGCCGGGCCTGACCGGTGTGGGCCAGGCCTGCACCAGCTCCGCCGGCGGGACTTGGCCTCTCACATTTTCTTTCCTTTTTTTTTTGTTTCCTTTAAGGCAGAAAAATGCCTGAAAGTGTTTTTCCAAGCCCAGTACCCCCTGCCCTCCCAGTTCAGATTCCCTACTGCTGCCTGGCCCTTCAGAGGCCTGGCCTCCCGGCAGAGGCCGCCAGGGCCGCCCAGGCTGCTCCCCGGACCAGGCGGGACCCCGTCCACAGGCCAGGCCGGCCTTTCCCTGGCTGGCGTCCCTGGTGGCCTCTGCCGGGAGCCTCTTCGCCCCAGGCGCACACCGCCACCGCCGGGACGCCTCGGGCCGGTGTCTCCTGCCCAGGCCCCGGCCCTGCCCTGCAGCCCCGTGCCGCTCTCCTGACCCTCCGGCCCCTCCGGAGGGGGACGGCTGGGCTTGCAGCCTGGGACGCTGAGCGGGCCTTCTCCCGAGGCCTTCCAGGATCGGCCAATGCGTCGGGAGTGACTGAGAAGATGAGGACTTGGAAGGCACTGGGGACACGGCCCACGGTTTCCCAGGAGGGACGGTGCGCTTGGCACTCGCTGGGGGATGCCGTCTGGTCCACGTGAAGAGCGTCCCGCGGCAGTGGATGTGCTGGCGACGCCCCGCCCGTGAGCACTGGCGCGGGCACCGCTGGGTCCCGGCTCGCGAGTCGATGGAGGGAAGCCACGTCACCATGGGCACAGGCGGACCGGGAGCTTTCTCATCTGCTGACTCCGGCTCTGATGTCGCTCTCCTGAGGACCCGCCCGCCGCAGGGCCCCCAGCCCCACCCCCCACGCCGCGGGAGAGCCGCGTGGACCTGGGGAAGGAGAGGAGAGGGCAGGCTGAGCGCCCCCCGCCACGCCGGCCAGCCGGGAAAGCGCCATTCTGGGACCTGGATCTGAGGATCCAAGAAAAGCTCCGCTTTCTAAAGAATCGTTTCTGACCCCTGGGACGTGTGACACGGTCCTTTCCTCCTCCAGAGCCCCGCGTCCTGCCTGCATGGTGAGGATGAGACGTGGGGAAGCACAGGGGTCCCGTCAGGGTCAAAGGTCGTGTTCCGCCTGGGGGCACGCAGCCCAGGGCCAGGGCCACACCCGCTCCCAGCCCCACAGCCTCCGCAGCGCGTCCCTGGGGGCCGTCCGCGCCCCTGTGCTGGCCTGGAGTGGGGGCAGAAACGCCTGTGCCCTCCGACTCCGACCTCCTGCGGCGCTCAGCACCCGCCCCACCGGAGGCACCCGGACCGGGGCCACTGACCAGAGGGCACCCAGCCTGCCCGCCTGCTCCCAGCTGTGGGGCCAGAGGGGCTCTCCCCTGGGCGCCGGATGACAGGCCCGGGGAGTCGGCGGCTTTCCACCACTCTGCCTGTGCCCCCTTCCACGAGCGCCACCTTGGCTGGCGGTCACCTCCGCAGGCCACCCATCACACCGGTGCCAGAGGAGGACCTGCCTGGCTGTCCTGCCTTATTCCACGTCGAGGGGACTAGCCTTTCTGCACGCACAGCCTGAGTCTGAGGAACGACCTGTGGGCAGCGGGCCTGTCTGTGACCGCCGCTCTTGGTCCACCTGCCTGTGCGGTCAGATCCCCGGGCTCGTAAGCACGGCCCAGGGAGGGACGCGGACACCCTGCTGCCGCAGGAGGCTCCTGGCTGTGTCCAAGGGACCCTCGCGGAGGGCAGGGACCCAGGAAGGAGCTCCCCTTTCGGGTCCTTCCATGGGCGTCGAGCAACCCTGTCCCCCCGCTGGTGGCCTCGACCCCCCGCTGCCCCTGGCCACCCTCACCCCAGCCCAGCCGCCTTGTGTGAGAGCCGACGGCACGGTCGGTCTGGGGGCGTGGCTTGCTGTGGACGTGCTCGGGAACGGACCCCGCCGGCCACCACGGCTTCTCCTTTCAACCAAGCCCTGAAAGACGAGGCACCAGCTTCCAATACGCTTAGTGGTTTATGGAGCCTTTTACGATTTTATAGTGTTGTAGGAATAATAATTTAGGAGAAGCACAATCCTCTCAAACCAACATTTTTTTCTTTTTTTTTTTTTGGCAAAAGTTGATGTTCAGAGAACCCCAGCTGTCCTGAAATACTGATGAGCAGGGTGGAAAGGGCCAACTTCAAACACGATCCTGTCCCCACCGCTGGCCGCCAAGGTCAACAGGCTGCACAGCACAGGCTCTTGTGCTTGGATCAAAAGCCCCAGAGCTGGAGGCCTGAAATACAGCCGAGTTTATTACGAGTCAAATTAATTCAATGGAATTCTATTGAAACTGCATGGGAGGAAGGGGAATTTGGCCTGGTGGAGTTCAGACTCACAGAACTGGGTCCAACTCTTCCATTTACTTTCTGACTCCGACTTAGCCCCAGAGAAATTTCTAGCAAAAGACTTAGTTACACGTATTTAAAGAGCAAGAAGGAGAAACAGAACTCCCACACCTAAGCGTGTCCTAAGCTCACTGTTTCTGGGGGCACAGAACCAAGCAGAGCTACCGTCAGCTCAGGCTTTGTTATCTTGAGCTGGACAATGAGACACACGCCTCAGCAGAGGCTGTGGAACGCTCCATCATTAATTTGCAATAATCTCCGTCAAGGTCGGCGTCAGGGCCCATAAAGGCCCAAATCCAGAGCAAACGGACCGTCACGAAACCCCAGGAGGCGCCAGTCACAGGAGGATGGGCTTGTGGACGGACATTTGAGGCCCAAAACTCGCGGATTTTATCTCAGTCTGGCAAAGAGAAATACTAGGAGCTGCTGGAGAGGCATGAATGTGGGCAGCATTGCAATGTGGATCCAAATGGAATAAAATATTTATAAAACATTATTCAATGTTCACCCCGTGCCGGCCGCCCGTGAACACGCCGCACTGCCGCACGCTAGGACAGCGGTGCAGACCTGAGAGCAGAGAGGAGAGGAGACCGGCTCGGCCACGGGACTGGGGGCCGGTCACTCAGACTCCCCCAAAGCCCCTTCTGCTGGGAGGCTGGCCCTTGAGGCCGGACGGGGCAGCCTTACCAGACCGTGGCGTCTTAAGGGGACCCGCGTGCATCCCCAGGGTGTCCGTCTCCCCAGAGCACCCCTGGGCCTGACTTGACAGATGTCAGTGAGCACTAAAGGCTGAGGTCAGTGTCCAAAATGACCCCAAAGGAGGGCACAGCCCCCTTGCTCTCCGGAATACAAAGTCGGAAGTCAGGTCTGAAGTAAAATGCACACTATTAAGGCCAGACTGTCCCGCCTTAAGAAGCACCGTGGTGTCCACACAGGGGACGGCGATCCTGCTGGAATGGACACAGCCTGGGCCTCTGGAGAGGCAGCAGTTCTATTAACACTGAAACCACGCGAAAGAGAGAAACGTGGAGCCATGAGTCCGGGCAGCGTGGCTGACCACGTCCCTGAGCATCTCACACACACACTAGAAGGGCCTAGCTTATGTTCTGTGGTTTGTTTTTGGAAGCCTTGTGCCCGATTTACAGCAATCTCAGGTCAGATCGGCCCTGTTCTGGGGGCTCAACAGCCACAGGTGGCGGGCAGCCTCGGACCTGGACGGCCAGGTCCAGCACAGCGGAACCCTGTGGAGGAGCCCGGGGTGGGGGTGAGCGCTGCCGTGACCCGCCACCCAGGGGACCCGCTCGGCACCCCCAAGCTGCCCCCTGCTCACGACGGAGCCATTCCCACCCAGAGGAGGAAGCTCCCTTCTGCAAAAGGCGTTCCTTGAAATAAGGCCCCGGTGAACGCCGAGGAAGGCGGAGAAGGGTCCTGCAGAGACGGTGCTCAGGCAGGACGCCGGAACGTCCGATCAAGCGGGAAATGCTCACGTGCCCGCTGTCACGGGGCAGACGCGCAGGCCAAGCCTTCATGAAGCGTGGCGTGTCTTCGGAGGGCGAGCCTCGTGATGCTCACAGTCACTCTGTACCCCACACGAGGACGGTACTTAATTCCATAATAGCTCCACAAAAATGATAAAATAGTGAAGCGCCGGTGCAGTTCAGTTCATTGACGTTCGTTTCGTTCACGCCCTCAGTGTGGTTGACGAGCACATCAAGAAGGAGCAACACGGTCCAGAACCAGGTGCGGGCCGGGCGTGCCGGGGGAGAGGCCGCTGGCGGAGACGGGGCAGGGCCGGGCCGGGCCAGGCGCTCAAGACCGCAGAGGCCAGAAGCCAGGCTTCCGGGCAAGAGGTGGGCTCGGCACCCTGGGCTCAGGGTCCAGGCGTCGGCTTCGGGCTGCAAACCCAGTCTGGCCCTGCCGGCTGGCCGGTGCCCGAGGATCCAGGCGCTGCCCAGGGGCTGCCCCAGAGCCGACAGCCCGTAGGCTCGTTCCCCGCCCCGCACCGGGGCACCGGCTCTGCCGGGGTGCACGAGGCCTGGCACTTCCCCAATGAGAACGTTACGCATCGAAATCACCGCAATTAATGAAATTTGTCTGCACTTTGTGGCATTTTGATCATTCTGAAAATCCCAATTACTTCAGAAAGAAAGAAAAAATACAAGAATGACTACCAATCACTCAAAAAAAGAGAAGAAAATGAAATTGAGTGACTCGAGTGCCATGGAGGAGGCGCAGCTGCAGGTTCCCCAGGAGGCCCCCCGCTCAGGGGCCCAGGGCCGCGCCCAGCAGACACCCTCCTGCAGCCGCACGGCACCCGCCCACCTCGCGTGCGGCACAACAAAGCTCCCCACTCCCCCAAACGGAAGGCTGTAGACTCCAACACTGACGGCACGCTCTCTCGGGTCTGCCGTGACCACCCCGGCCTCAGTTGCCATCATATAAATCAGGCCCTTGAGTTATCATTATTATAGTAGCAATAAAAAAACAGTAAAAGTAATGTGAGGTCAGAAAATGTCAACAACAGCCAGAAAAATGAGTGAGACCGAAGACAGAGGAAGAAAGACCAGCTAGCTCTGGGAAGACACAGGCACTGAATCCCATCGCCTCTGCTGCTTTATGGACGAGGCCCCAGGTAATCCAGCTGCTGCCTGTGCGCCGAGGCCCTCTCCACACACCAGGGCTCTCCCTTCCCGTTCAGGCCGGGCTGCCTCTAACGGGAGTCCCGCTTACAGTAAGGGGAAAAGCAGATCTCCAGATGCTCTTAGGGACTTACGTGTTGTTGTTGTTTTTTTTGTTTGTTTTTTGTTTTTTTAATTAAACGTTAATTGGCTTAACTCTGTCTTTTGCAACAAAATTAACATGTAGTCTCTAGACCCAAATATATAAAAAGGCAGGAGAGGAAGCCCCAGATGTCTGAAATTCTTTTAATGTGGAGGAGGTGGAGAGATTTTCCTGAGTTACCGAAGGGAGAATTTAGACTCTAAGGTAGAAATAAAGCGTGAAGTCAATTGCACAAGTTGGGAATATTTTTTTGTAGGACACGCAGACCTGAAGACTGAGGTTTCTGAGCTGAGGTAGGGCTGTGAGAGCAGGAAGTGCCCAGGACTGAAAGGCATCCCCCGGCACCCTCTTGATCCGGAGCCCAGCCCAGCCCACTGCCCTGCAGCCTCCGCTGATCCTTACACTCTAAGGCGCAGCCGCTCAGATGTCGAATTGGATACGAATACCCAGAGGTCAGAGCAGGTAACCAGAGGAGCGAGCGGGTCAGCCGGCCAGACGCGGGCACAGAGGAACCAGGCGTCGGGAGTGGCGGCCAGGCCGCGCCCGGGGTACAGAGCTCCCCAGGGCCTCCTGGAAGCTGACTCCCTGACGGTGTCCAGACTCTGGCCTGAACTTTCAGACGATGAAGGCACCCCTGCCTCCGTCGGCTTGGGCTGCACAAGAGGTCCACACGCGCACAGCTCAGCAACAGCCCGTGTGTTCCTTCTAGAGGCTGGACGCTGAGGTCAGAGCCCGGTCAGCAGCTCTCTTCCTGGCTCGCAGACGGACCCCATCGTGAGAGCCCCACCTCACGACCGCCTCCAAATCCAGTGGTCTCCCAAAGACCCACGTCCAGACGTCACCACACTCGGGAGGACACGATCCCCACGATGCTGCTCCTGGCCACCAAGTCTGGTCATGTGTACCGACAGCAACAAGAGACTAAGAACTAATACGCTTCTATTCCCATAAGTGAAACTAACACCTTACTATACTAACTGTGGGCTCCCAGGTGTCTCAGTGGTAAAGACGCTGCCTGCCCATGTAGGAGACGTGCTTTCAGTCCTTGGGCTGGGAAGATTCCCTGGAGAAGGAAATGGTAACCAGCTCCGGTATGCTGGCCTGGGAAACCCTATGGACAGAGGAGCCTGGAGGGCTGCAGCCCACGGGGCCACGGAGAGCTGGACGGGACTGAGTGACTGCACACAACACATATACTGGCTATAGTTTACACTCCTGGATTGCATTTTTGAAAGTTGTTAAGAGGGATCTTAAAAGTTCTCATCACAAGAAACAAATCGTAGTTACGTGCTGTGATGGCTGTTCACTAGACTTCGTATAGTCATTTTGCAACATATGCAAATGTCAAACCACGTGGCTCACCTGAAGCCAATATAATGTTGTGTGTTGATTACATCACAATTAGAAACAACCACAACGTCTTACTTTCTGTTTCTAGAATGTAGGGTGCATTCTGGTACAGTTAGTAAAGAAGAAAACGGAATATATATTTTTTAGCTTTAGTGCTGTGTACAACATATGATCACATTATAATTATTTTAAGCTTAATTTGTAAAGTAACCAAAATAGGACATGTCAAAAATGAAAGAAATTGGAAAGTGTTAAAAGGCTTATAATAAGAAACAATCCCCTTGTTCCCTGCCCCTCCCAGCTCGTCAGACTCTTCAGGGCCCATTTCAACACTTGTAACCACTTGGTAAATTATGTGTTTATTCTTTTATCACCTGATTAATCTCTTTTGAGCCCTAAAATACTGCCTAGTATAACAATAGGGGGGTTTTAGTACGTTACACACTTTTTTTCACTCTACTTTCCATTTCTATTACTCCTCAGATTTTGGTTAAATCCATATTGTAGCAGCCAGTGTTCATGTCTAAACAAGTGTTCTCGCCCCTGATCAACTAGCAGATTATACTTTCAGTTTCTGAAAACTGCTCTCCCTCACTCGAACACCCTTCGTAACTGTTGGGCTTCTTTGGTTTGATCAGTCTTGCTCGGGTGTCTGTTTCCTCACGGCCTTCAGCGCTGCACGCCCTCCAGCCCGTCAGCGTGCTCGCCGGCTCCTTTCCACTCTTCCCCGGGAGACGCGCCTCCGGTCACCGCCGTCGCTCTCCTGGCTCCTCCGCCGTCACCTGAGCGCGTGCTCCGCCTGTGCGTGAGCTGCACCCCTACCTCTCGAATCCTATGCCTTCGTCTCTCTTGGTTTACCCTGTTGTTTTGGTGGAGCATGCTCTCCAGTAGCTTTCTCGGAAAAGTACATGGAGGATCATTTCTTTTCAAAGGACGCATGTTTGAAAATACCTATAATATTGTATATAGATTTAGAATCTCAGATTAAAAATTATTGCCCAAGTGGAGATGGCTCTGCTTCTTTGGCTTCTCATGTCTGTGCTGGAACATCATACAACGGCACTTTCCTCTGGCTTTTACTCTGGACCATTTTTAAGAAAATTATTTTCACCCCTAGAAGTTCTAGGAGCTTCTCCTTAACTCCAATGCTGACTTTTCAGAGCAACGGCCTGTGGCGTGGGCCTCTGTTCACTCGCTGACCTGGACGCTCATAAAGCTGTTGCAACCTCAAGCCTCATACGGCTCAGTTCTGGGAAATTTTCTTCAAATAGTCATTTCATGATTTCCTCCTCCTCCCATTGTGAAATTCTTACTTGATGCTTTCATGTTTCAGTGCCTCCTCTATTTCCTGCCTGTTTCAACTCCCTGTGTCTCCTGGGCTTAGCTCTTAATCCTCTTTCTCTGTCTATACTCACCCAACAGAGATCTTTTCCAGACTTAACCAATGACTTCCTAAGGCTTCCTCTGGGTGCATATTCTCCCTGGTCATTCTAAGTTCCCAGATATCCCATGTTTCATGGTAGTCTTGGAACCCGTGATAACATGACTGCATCCGTCATGCACTTCTCTTCTCTACAATGGTTTCAGGAAATCATGAGGCTGTCTAGGTGCACAGATAGGGGCTAAGGAGAGCCAGCTGCCTTCAAAACAGTTATAAGAAATCCATATGGACATAAATTCCCATGTTCCTTTAAAGTAGATCTGAGTCAGCATAGGCAATTCTAAGGGTATAAACGACCTCTCCCCAGAAGTTCATGAGATGGAAACTTGATGATGTCCTAGGACGTGGAGTCTGCCCTCGTGTTCTGTGAATGTAGCCAAGTCCAAGAGACCTGGACACCCCTGGGCCAGCAGCCTCGTGAAGACTGGGGACATCTCACCTGCACAGGTGGCAGATGGCCAAGCGTGTGAAAGGGCCGAAGGGAGCGCAATCCCCTGGGGACAGTGACTGTCCTTGCCCACTCTGTTCTGCAGTCTTGTGGTCACCTGCAGCCCTGGGTCTCGCACCTGGCTTTGTGCTCCTAAATACACACAGGCTCTCCGCCTCGAGTCTCGGAGCTTCCCCCAGACGCTCCTGACTTCAGAGCACAACGTGGGACAGTGCGGGGCTGCCGACGAAGACACGACTGTGCTCAGGCTGAGGCAGCGCACACTGGGGGCTGGTAGGACAAGGGACCCCCAAGGACAGTGACAAGTGAAGTGATGGGAAGCACCCAACTGCTTGTGGGAGCGACTCTGGCTTAAATGTACAGGCCTCGGAGAAGGACTCCTCAAGACAAAGGGCGGGGAAGTGAGCGGTGACCCCAGGAGGACAGGCATTAGTGGGAAGGAACATGAAGCCCAAGAACGGACACAATAAAACATGGCGTTCACATCTCTATGGGAAATTGATCCACACTCTTTGAAGTGAATATACAAGCCACCTTCTCAGTTTCTAGCCAGCACCTCCAGAGTCCTTTCTTCTTTAAAGATAAATCCACGGAGATTCTCACAGCTTAGTCATTACATTCCAAGTCCTATTTCTTCATATTTTCTTCCCTATCATGCCTCTTTTATTTGTATTTCCTTTCATCCATCTTTTTTTATTCTTTGGCCTGTGTTGGCCTCCCACTGCAGTGGCCTCTCCCCTTGCAGAGCACCGGCTCTGGGCGCATGCACTCAGAGTGCTGGCTCGTGACTGGACACACCCGTCCAGCCACTCCGCGGCACATGGGATCTTCCTGGGCCAGGGATCGAATTTGGCTCCCCAAGGAGAGCCAGCTGCCTTCAAACAGTAAAATTCATATGGACATAAATTCCCATGTTCCTTTAAAGTAGATCTGAGTCAGCATAGGCAATTCTAAGGGTATAAACGACCTATCCCCAGAAGTTCATGAGATGGAAACTTGATGATGTCCTAGGACGTGGAGTCTGCCCTCGTGTTCTGTGAATGTAGCCAAGTCCAAGAGACCTGGACACCCCTGGGCCAGCAGCCTCGTGAAGACTGGGGACATCTCACCTGCACAGGTGGCAGATGGCCAAGCGTGTGAAAGGGCCGAAGGGAGCGCAATCCCCTGGGGACAGTGACTGTCCTTGCCCACTCTGTTCTGCAGTCTTGTGGTCACCTGCAGCCCTGGGTCTCGCACCTGGCTTTGTGCTCCTAAATACACACAGGCTCTCCGCCTCGAGTCTCGGAGCTTCCCCCAGACGCTCCTGACTTCAGAGCACAACGTGGGACAGTGCGGGGCTGCCGACGAAGACACGACTGTGCTCAGGCTGAGGCAGCGCACACTGGGGGCTGGTAGGACAAGGGACCCCCAAGGACAGTGACAAGTGAAGTGATGGGAAGCACCCAACTGCTTGTGGGAGCGACTCTGGCTTAAATGTACAGGCCTCGGAGAAGGACTCCTCAAGACAAAGGGCGGGGAAGTGAGCGGTGACCCCAGGAGGACAGGCATTAGTGGGAAGGAACATGAAGCCCAAGAACGGACACAATAAAACATGGCGTTCACATCTCTATGGGAAATTGATCCACACTCTTTGAAGTGAATATACAAGCCACCTTCTCAGTTTCTAGCCAGCACCTCCAGAGTCCTTTCTTCTTTAAAGATAAATCCACGGAGATTCTCACAGCTTAGTCATTACATTCCAAGTCCTATTTCTTCATATTTTCTTCCCTATCATGCCTCTTTTTATTTGTATTTCCTTTCATCCATCTTTTTTTATTCTTTGGCCTGTGTTGGCCTCCCACTGCAGTGGCCTCTCCCCTTGCAGAGCACCGGCTCTGGGCGCATGCACTCAGAGTGCTGGCTCGTGACTGGACACACCCGTCCAGCCACTCCGCGGCACATGGGATCTTCCTGGGCCAGGGATCGAACCGGTGCCCCTTGTACTGCAAGGGGGACTCTCTACCCACTGGACCAGCAGGGAAGCCCTATTTCTTCATATTTATTTCAACTCCACTTTGAGCCTTTTCAAAGTCTAAGATACTCTAAAAAATCAGTCCGCTGGAAGAAAACTTGGAAAGCTGCAGCACCATATAAACCGCTGAAGTCATGCAGAATCAGGTGGACACAGACACTTCGACGTCAGCGAAAACCACAGAAAGGAAATGGCAGTGGTTCATGGGGGCACGCTCTGGAGAGCTTGTGTTTGGTGGCTGAAGCCATGGGCACAGCCAACTGGCTAGAGGCCGAGACAGAGGCAGAGGTCAGCCTCCGGAAGTGCACTAGGCTCGGCAGAGTCTGGTCTCGTGAGAAAACAGAGCTGACAGGGTGTCCGAGGATGAGAAGTGATCAACACCACTTTCCAAAGTCTCCTGTCAACCCTGCCTACAAACGGCGGTGCCCAATCACTGCATAGATTGATCAAAATCTCCATGTGCTGATATCTCATGGGAGGACTTTTTATGTGGAGACACCGGACACCGTGCTTACCCCAAGGATATAAAATTCATGTGGAACCTTCTGGAACCTTTGATAGGAGCGAAGAATGCCCTAGCCCAGACTAAAGGTATTTAGAATAACATCGTAAGTGTTCTACATGAATGCATTTTCATATAAAGATTTTTATATGGTAACAATGACTTTGAGGCTGTGACTTCTTTGTTTTTTAGGGAAATCTTAGTTACACCAAAAGCCCAGGGGGCACAAAATTACACACACACATAATGCTGGTCTCACTGCTCACAGGACCGTGTGGAATCTGACCTTCCAAATGACCCAACCCCTTTTTCGGTATTTATATCTTTTAAACCAGCTATTAGAAAGATCTATATTTTCTCACTGGAGAACAATTAAAGCTGCAGAGGAATTTTCGCCCTAAAACTAATAACTATGAAGTGACAAATGGGAATATTAGTAGGAATCACACCTTAAATTCAAATAAAAGTTGAGGATAATTCTGTGTCAAAACCAAGGCCATGTGAGATGCTTCAGGAGTAGAATGGGCTTTGCCGTGTAAGGCTACTGACAATAGACGCTCACCTGCATGAACCGCCACTCACAATAGACCGTGAATTTGTTGTTGTTCAGTCACTAAGTCGTGTCCAACTCTCTGAGACCCGACGAGTACAGCACATCAGGTTTCCCTGTCCTTCAGCGTCTCCTGGAGTTTGCTCAAATTCATGTCCGTTGAGTCTGTGATGCCCTCCAGCCGTCTCGTCCTCTGTCGTCCCCTCCTCCTGCCCTCAGTCCTTCCCAGCACCAGGGTCTTTACCATCGGGCTGGTTCTTCACTTCCGGCGGCCAAAGTCCTGGAGCATCAGCTTCAGCTTCAGTCCTTCCCAGTGACTATTCAGAGTTGACTGGTTTGATCTCACTGCGGCCCAAGGGGCTCTCAAGAGTCTCCTCTAGCACCACAAAGGCATCAAAGGCATCAGTTCTCTAGCACTCAGCCTTCTTTAGGGTCCAACTCTCACGTCCGTGCACGACTACTGGAAAAACCATAGCTTTGACTATGTGGATGCCTGTCAGCAAAGTGAGGTCTCTGCTTTTTAATACACTGTCTAGGTTTGTCATGGATTTCCTTCCAAGGAGCAAGTCTCTTTCAATTTCATGGCTGCAGTCACCATCCATGGTGATTTTGGAGCCCAGGAAAAGAAAATCTGTCACTGTTTCCACTTCCATCAAGTGATGGAATCAGATGCCATGACCTGAGTTTTATTAATGCTGAGTTTCAAGCCAGCTTTTTCACTCTCCCCTTGTGCCTATTAGACTCTATTTAAACAGCTCTTTGCCCTAAAGATACACGGGAAACACTAGCAACATGACCCTGGAGAGACACCAGTAAGAGTGCTGGTCATTTACCATGAGGACACCATCTGCGTTCCTGCTGGTCAGCGAGCCAGGCCAGGAGGAGGGCAGGACCCAGCCAGTTCCCTCTGTCCGTCCCAAATCAGCAGGAGCACTACAGTCAAACAGAAGGTGCAACCAGAGCCGAGAGTTCGGCTGGGAGGTGCTCCTCTCCACGTGTGAGCCCAAGGTGTGCGCGCACCTCTCCGAGGGGCCTTAGCAGCTCGGCGCCGTGGACCCCTGCCACGTGAGGGCGGGAAATCCACTCAGCCCGGAAGCTTCCCCTGAGGCTCACAGAGAATTGAGGCCCCTGGTCATTTCACCTCAAGTGTGACATCTACTATTTTTTTTCTTTCTTTCTTTCTTTCTTTATTTGGTGGGGGTGGCGTGGGATGAGGAGGAGGGGAACAGGCTGGCCACTTCTATTGGTCTTTCATTTGTCTATTTTCATCCATCTTTGTTCTTTGGTCTGTGTGGGCCTCCCATCACGGTGGCCTCTGCTGTCGCAGAGCACCGGCTCTGGGCGCATGCGCTCCAGAGCTCCAGCTCGGTAATTGGACACATGGGTCCAGCCGCTCCGCGGCACGTGGGATCTTCCCAGGCCAGGGATCGAACCGGCGCCCCTTGCACTGCAAGGCGGTGTCCTTACCCACTGGACCACCAGGGAAGCCCATACTATTTTTCATTAAGACAGTGCTCCAGAAAAGAGAATGAAGCACTATCCTGCTGGTCCAGGTTATAAACTATACTTTTTTCTTTTTTTTTACCATGTTTTTGTATTTTCAGTCACTTGGGATGCTTTAAGAAGACACAAATTCTGAAGCCCCGGTTCTACAGATTGCAATCAGGTGAACTGGTGAGGGGCCTCCCCCAAGAGCTCCTAACAATCAGGTCGTGTCTAGGGTTTCAGATTTGATGCTATTTTGGAAAGTTTCCTTGGGGTACTAACGTCTCGAAGCGTGACCTTCCAATTTCATGTAAATTTGGTATCTTGAACTCCTATGTGTATCTGCTCTTTTATCGACATAAAATCCACGGATGTGCCTCCTCATCGCGATTAAAAATAATGAACACAAGATAGTCATCTGCTAAGTTTTCCATCCAAACTCTTTGTTTTAGCAGCAGAACCCTCTAGGGAGCAGAGAAGAAGGCTTTCCTTGCTTGGCACTCAGGGACACCTCGTGAGCCCAAGGTGTGCAAGCGAGCACTACAGTCAAACAGAAGGTGCAACCAGAGCCGAGAGTTCGGCTGGGAGGTGCTCCTCTCCACGTGTGAGCCCAAGGTGTGCGCGCACCTCTCCGAGGGGCCTTAGCAGCTCGGCGCCGTGGACCCCTGCCACGTGAGGGCGGGAAATCCACTCAGCCCGGAAGCTTCCCCTGAGGCTCACAGAGAATTGAGGCCCCTGGTCATTTCACCTCAAGTGTGACATCTACTATTTTTTTTCTTTCTTTCTTTCTTTCTTTATTTGGTGGGGGTGGCGTGGGATGAGGAGGAGGGGAACAGGCTGGCCACTTCTATTGGTCTTTCATTTGTCTATTTTCATCCATCTTTGTTCTTTGGTCTGTGTGGGCCTCCCATCACGGTGGCCTCTGCTGTCGCAGAGCACCGGCTCTGGGCGCATGCGCTCCAGAGCTCCAGCTCGGTAATTGGACACATGGGTCCAGCCGCTCCGCGGCACGTGGGATCTTCCCAGGCCAGGGATCGAACCGGCGCCCCTTGCACTGCAAGGCGGTGTCCTTACCCACTGGACCACCAGGGAAGCCCATACTATTTTTCATTAAGACAGTGCTCCAGAAAAGAGAATGAAGCACTATCCTGCTGGTCCAGGTTATAAACTATACTTTTTTCTTTTTTTTTACCATGTTTTTGTATTTTCAGTCACTTGGGATGCTTTAAGAAGACACAAATTCTGAAGCCCCGGTTCTACAGATTGCAATCAGGTGAACTGGTGAGGGGCCTCCCCCAAGAGCTCCTAACAATCAGGTCGTGTCTAGGGTTTCAGATTTGATGCTATTTTGGAAAGTTTCCTTGGGGTACTAACGTCTCGAAGCGTGACCTTCCAATTTCATGTAAATTTGGTATCTTGAACTCCTATGTGTATCTGCTCTTTTATCGACATAAAAATCCACGGATGTGCCTCCTCATTGCGATTAAAAATAATGAACACAAGATAGTCATCTGCTAAGTTTTCCATCCAAACTCTTTGTTTTAGCAGCAGAACCCTCTAGGGAGCAGAGAAGAAGGCTTTCCCTTGCTTGGCACTCAGGGACACCTCGTTCCTCTGACCTCTAACGACGGCAGGCGTGCAGGGTCCTTTTACCATTCATCCATAAGAAGTCAGGGGAACGCGATCTTGCTTCTGATGAGAAAGGGTTCTTTAAAAGACGCAGGGAAGCAGGAGGAATGGTGTCACTGCACCCATGGCGAATGCCCACCCGCTCACGGTTCTGCTGCTAGAGGGGGTTGCACAGGTCAGAGCTGGCGGGGAAGAGCACGGGAGGACCCGGCGAGAGCCCTGCCCGGCCCTCTCTGGTTCAGGGATCGGAGGCTGTCACGGACTGGCTCTAGCTGTGCGGCCTTCTGTGGGACTGTTCTAGAAGGCAAGCACCTGTCCACTCCAGGACCACCCGCTTCCTCACAGCTGCCCACACGTCAACACACCCGCCGTCTGGAGAACCGGGCACAGGCCGCTTGTGCCCGGCTCGAGTCCTGTGAGCCAGGCACTGTTACTGCGTTCACTTTACAGCTGTAGATGCCGAAGCACAAAAAGCTGGAGAGCGAGCCCAGGAAGGGGCAGAGCCCGGGTCTGAGCCCAGGCGCCGTCTCCTGCCCGGACACCCTGGTACCAGGTGTGCGCTGTGGGCGTGGCTCTGGCGGGCCCGGCCTCTGTGCGGCCAGGACAGGCTCGGCCGCGGTCAGACCGAAAGGCAGGGCACTGTGGCTTTGTCCCGGCTCCTGTCTCTGGTCACGTGGGGAGTTAACGCACGAATGTCACAGCGCTGTCTCCCGGTTTCCTCACACGAATGTCACAGCGCCCGTCTCCGCCCCGTATTTTCAGTCACTTGGGATGCTTTAAGAAGACACAAATTCTGATTGATGCTAGTCGGGACCCCGCTCTAACAATCAGGTCGTGTCTAGGGTTTCAGATTTGATGCTATTTTGGAAAGTTTCCTTGGGGTACTAACGTCTCGAAGCGTGACCTTCCAATTTCATGTAAATTTGGTATCTTGAACTCCTATGTGTATCTGCTCTTTTATCGACATAAAAATCCACGGATGTGCCTCCTCATTGCGATTAAAAATAATGAACACAAGATAGTCATCTGCTAAGTTTTCCATCCAAACTCTTTGTTTTAGCAGCAGAACCCTCTAGGGAGCAGAGAAGAAGGCTTTCCCTTGCTTGGCACTCAGGGACACCTCGTTCCTCTGACCTCTAACGACGGCAGGCGTGCAGGGTCCTTTTACCATTCATCCATAAGAAGTCAGGGGAACGCGATCTTGCTTCTGATGAGAAAGGGTTCTTTAAAAGACGCAGGGAAGCAGGAGGAATGGTGTCACTGCACCCATGGCGAATGCCCACCCGCTCACGGTTCTGCTGCTAGAGGGGGTTGCACAGGTCAGAGCTGGCGGGGAAGAGCACGGGAGGACCCGGCGAGAGCCCTGCCCGGCCCTCTCTGGTTCAGGGATCGGAGGCTGTCACGGACTGGCTCTAGCTGTGCGGCCTTCTGTGGGACTGTTCTAGAAGGCAAGCACCTGTCCACTCCAGGACCACCCGCTTCCTCACAGCTGCCCACACGTCAACACACCCGCCGTCTGGAGAACCGGGCACAGGCCGCTTGTGCCCGGCTCGAGTCCTGTGAGCCAGGCACTGTTACTGCGTTCACTTTACAGCTGTAGATGCCGAAGCACAAAAAGCTGGAGAGACGAGCCCAGGAAGGGGCAGAGCCCGGGTCTGAGCCCAGGCGCCGTCTCCTGCCCGGACACCCTGGTACCAGGTGTGCGCTGTGGGCGTGGCTCTGGCGGGCCCGGCCTCTGTGCGGCCAGGACAGGCTCGGCCGCGGTCAGACCGAAAGGCAGGGCACTGTGGCTTTGTCCCGGCTCCTGTCTCTGGTCACGTGGGGAGTTAACGCTACGAATGTCACAGCGCTGTCTCCCGGTTTCCTCCACACTCGGAACTGCCTCTGGACAGCGCCCTCCGGCGCGTCTTTCACCCGGCCGCCGACGGACACGCAGCCGCCACGCCGCCCCGGCCTGGGCTTCAGTACATCTGTACCAGCTTCAGAAAAGCACTCCCCTATAATTCCAGAAACTTCAACTGTGGGTACACGGGGCTGGGGCCAAGCGTGCCCAAATTGCAATTTGAGTTTACTTCCAAATACGCAGTCATCAGACATACACGTGTAGAGACACATAGACACAGAGAGCCGGCAGATACACGCTCACACACACACACACACACGCACACACCTTATGAGAAAAGGTTCCAAGTGATCACTGACTAATTCAGCCCCAGGTCACCATGTTATCATCTTCCCGCGAGTGACCGCAAGGGCAGCTCCGAGAGAAGTGGGCCTTGAAGGCTGCGCTGCCGCCTGCTGAGGCTCCGTTCCTCCCAGGTAAGAGCAGAACCTGCAGAAGCACCGGGCCTTGGGCAAGCCTGCGTGGGAGGTTCCAGAACAGCCTCCGCTCTCTGGAAGCGGCCCGTGGAGGCTGGGGGGCAGGAGGGCTTCAGGCGCTCCCCACAGTCAGGGCTGGGGGTCCTCTCGGTGGGTCTGTGTCTGGCAGCCGATCGAGTGCCTGACTCAAGAGGCCCACCAGAGCCAGCCCCCCGAAGCCCGGCCTCCCCACACCCGCCTGGCAGTCCGGTCCCCTTTGGAGTCAGTCCCGCAAGGCCTGGCCCCGCGGATGCCCACCCTGGGCGGAGCTGCGGGCCTTCGCGCAGACCTCCTGGCTTGGAAACGGGCTCCTGGCCCGTGGGGAACAGCCTCGGGAAGCCAGGGAGGCAAAGCCGGACAGGAACAACTCAGCCCTGATCTGACGTCTGCCCTGGGGAGGGGGCGCTGGGCCCTGTGCGTGTCCCGAGCCAGGGAGGACCCCCTCAGTCAGCAGCGACCGGCTCTAAACACAAACTTCCAAGACCTGCACCCCCAGCAGGCCAAGACAGCGAGAGGAGAGGCGCGGAGGCGGGGACGCGGTGGGCGCTCCGCACCAGGTTCGGGCCCCGCGTCTCCCTGGCAGGACGGTCAGGTCCAATCCTCAATGTTCAGATTACAAAACACAGGTTCTAGTGATCGATTGGTTGATTTCCAATATTTCTTTGGTTGGCTGCACCAGGTCTTAGTTACGGCATGCGGGGTCTAGTTCCCCGACCAGGGACGGAACCCAGGTCCCCCGCATCGGGAGTGCAGAGGCTCAGTCGCTGGTCCCTCGGGAAGCCCCGGGTTCTCAGTAAAGTGCTGAGCTTCCTGGGACTTAATCCCCCGGGACAAGAGCGGTGGCCTTGCTGCGCACACGGCCTGTGCGGTCGAGGCCCTGGGCTCCAGCCCTCCAGCCAGCGGGGGCTTCTCCGGAGCCCTTCCCCCAGCGTTCCTGTTCAATGCCGAGGCCTCGGATTGGTGCCTCACCTGTAAACAGGGAGACAACGAGCCGGGCAAACCTTCCAGCCTGAGGTCCTCGCTACTGTCCCAGGAGGGGAAGGAGGCAGGGACAGACCCTGGTCCTCCCTCCTGGGCCGCGCTCTGGAGGGCCAGCTGTCACGGGAGCAGGGAGGGGCTCGCGGTCAGGAGGAACGGGGAGGGGCTGGCGGAGGCAGGAGCGGAGGAGCCCCTGCGCCTGTCCTTCACGCAGCGCTGCCGTGGGGCTCACGTCCAGCGGGCCCGCGGCGGGCAGCTCCAGCGGCTCGTCCCGCCCCACCAGACGCCCGCTCACCGAGCACACGGGACCCTCACCCACGACCTCAAACGCCGCCCGCACACCCACATCCGCTAGAGACTGAGCTCACAAACGCTGCAAGGGTTAGAGCTAGTGGTCACTAACACCTTGGTGTCCACTTCTCCTTAATAATTAAAATCATGGCTCTTCCAAACTGGACTGGGGGGTAAGAGCGCAGGCAGCGGGGTGCATCACCCGCCCGGAGCCTCGACTGGATCTCCTCCCCGTGGCTGGGTCCACCACCCCTCCCCTGACCAGGCAGCTGGACGGCACCTCACGGGGCCTTCTGGAGAGGTCCGTGCTGCACACACTAGGCTTTCAAAGTAAAGACGGTCCAACTCCCACAGGTGTGCGGAGGGGGACCAGAGAGGCTCCTGCTTCCCGGAGCCGGCCTGAGTCCTAGCCGCTGCACCTGCCAGCTCCCGGAATGCCGCTCAGCCCCCGACGCCCGGAGCCTCACTGCTCTCTGCTGTGACGGCGGACACGCACAGCACCCGCTGTGAAGCCTGAGCAGGGGATGCCGGGGCGGTGAGCTCACCTCCGCACAGCACCGCCGGCGAGCACCGGCTCGGGGCTTGCAGCCACAGCGAGGCATGCGTGTCCCCACCAGGCCGCAGGGACGTGGGCCGGGCCCCCGAGGAGAGTCACGCAGAGCACGCACGTGGCGGCACCAGGGGAAACTTCCGGGGAGAGCTGCCGCAGGAGGGAGCTCTGGAGAACCTGAAAGGGGCGTCCAGTCCAGGAGGTGGACGCCACAGATCTTGGCCACGGGCAGCTGCTTCACCCCCGCTCAGAGGCCAGTCCACCTCCGGGCACCCTTCGGAATACTCCACCCTGAACCTGGGACCCAGCGGCCATCACAGCCTGCCTGAGACACAGAGGCTGGGGTTTCCTGTTAAATGCCCATTCTTGGAGACCTCCGTTGGACTGAGCCTTCAGGAAGGGAGAAACCGGCTTCCTGTGAGGACACGAAGCCCGGTGGCCTTGACGCAGACAGGTATGCACTTCTGGTTTGCTCCTTCAAGTATGAAAAATGCAAGCCATGCTATGTCTACAAACAAGGATGTTCCTTCGTTGAAGAACACCACATTCCGGGATTACTGTTGCTCCAGCTGCCAGCCCTGGTAGCTAGTCAGTAGATAAGCAATTAGCAACAGTTTTGCTGGCCCGGGAGTATCAGGGGCCCTTCCCTTCTGAACAGAACCTGAACACAGCAGGGAAGGTTTATAGCTGCATAAAGCCGTCTAGCTGGACTGGAGGCAGCCCACCGCGTGACGTGCCCCCCACCCCCCACCCCCCGGCGGAGGCGGAGCACACGAAGCAGATGTTCGCATGGCGATTTTCCCAGGGTTCAGTTCAGGCAGCTGAGCGGTGAGCCCACCTGAGCGGACGGGGGCCCCGCTCCCCAGAGACGATGGTTCCGGCACCCAGGGGGACTCGAGCAGCCAAGTCGGGATTCTATCCATCTGCGACGGTAACGCTGACCGTCACCAACCTTTCAAGAGGGGACCGCAGAGCGCCATCGTATTTTTAGCTTGTTGACGTTTTCAGTGTGTTTATATATATCTTAGAGAAAATGCCTCACCCGACGCTGCCTGCCCCCAGAAAGAAATGACCCTGGCCGCCACCAGGCTGAAAGAGGCACCGACCTTAAAAAGCAATGTGTGGGCACTGCCTGTCACACACTTTGAATTCGGCTATTTAAGCAAACTGTTTAAACTTCAGGCTTGTGTTTGCTTAAATAGGAAAACTGGTAGTCCACAGGGAAAGTGAAAAAGAAGAAACGCTGCAACAGTTCTCCGTTGGTCAAGACAGTGTAAAACAAGATCTACTTCCTAAAGCATTTGGGTGAAGCAGCACACGTCCACACTGACATCTGAATGTCGGAGTCCAACGCCGTCTCACCGACGGGCACACGCCAGACCCCAGGCCGCCGGGGCCTGACTTGAGCCGGGGGATGAGACAGGGCTCCGTGAGACTGAAAGGAGGTTTCTACAAAGCCAGCATTTTCTATAATAGGCATATCTCAAACTAATAGGCAGGAAGCATATTTAAAAAAATGTTTTTGCTTTAGGTCTGAGAGACTTTCCCTTCCAACTATAAAACAGCTGAAATCCTGTATCCTCAGTCCAACGTAATTTCACGCCTAATTTATGGAAATGGAATACCAAAGGGCTCTGGAAGGGAGCGGCGGGCAGGAGGGCCGGGGTGGTGTGACAAGCGGGGGACTGCCACCGCGGCGGGAGGCGGCCGGCCCTGGGGGCGGAGAGGGTCCAGCACAAACACGTGGGAGCAGGACGGGGAGTCGGCTGAATGAACTTACTGTTACCTTTCCCCCCCCCATAAGTCTTCTTTTTCCTGATACTGTCTGCATTTGAAACATCTAATTTAATCCGGTGGAGGGCCAGTGTGCCTTTTATTTCCTGCCTGCGCCGAGGCCGTCGCCTGTTTCAATTACGACTCTCCCCCGCTCCGCCGTCTCCCCGCTCCAGCTGGCTCAAGTGCACTTCCTTGGAAGGTGAAATGCACTAACTGGGCCGATCGCAGCCTGATAGCCGAGAGCCACACTATTTAAGAGCTGCACTGATAAGGAGGTTTAAAAATCCATTTTTAGCCTCAACAAAAGGATATTATGTAGCTGTATGTTCAATTAAGATCCAGTTAAATTCTTTTTCCCATTAGGTGGAACTTCACGCAGGCAGCCGACATAATTCAGAGGGTTATGGCAAATTTCATCGGCACTGTACGTCTGAGAAACGCTCCCTCCTGCTTCTCGGTTAGTTACTGCTCGGTTATTCACTGCCTGTCACACACTTTGAATTCGGCTATTAAGCCTGTTTAAACTTCAGGCTTGTGTTTGCTTAAATAGGAAAACTGGTAGTCCACAGGAAAGTGAAAAAGAAGAAACGCTGCAACAGTTCTCCGTTGGTCAAGACAGTGTAAAACAAGATCTACTTCCTAAAGCATTTGGGTGAAGCAGCACACGTCCACACTGACATCTGAATGTCGGAGTCCAACGCCGTCTCACCGACGGGCACACGCCAGACCCCAGGCCGCCGGGGCCTGACTTGAGCCGGGGGATGAGACAGGGCTCCGTGAGACTGAAAGGAGGTTTCTACAAAGCCAGCATTTTCTATAATAGGCATATCTCAAACTAATAGGCAGGAAGCATATTTAAAAAAATGTTTTTGCTTTAGGTCTGAGAGACTTTCCCTTCCAACTATAAAACAGCTGAAATCCTGTATCCTCAGTCCAACGTAATTTCACGCCTAATTTATGGAAATGGAATACCAAAGGGCTCAGGAAGGGAGCGGCGGGCAGGAGGGCCGGGGTGGTGTGACAAGCGGGGGACTGCCACCGCGGCGGGAGGCGGCCGGCCCTGGGGGCGGAGAGGGTCCAGCACAAACACGTGGGAGCAGGACGGGGAGTCGGCTGAATGAACTTACTGTTACCTTTCCCCCCCCCATAAGTCTTCTTTTTCCTGATACTGTCTGCATTTGAAACATCTAATTTAATCCGGTGGAGGGCCAGTGTGCCTTTTATTTCCTGCCTGCGCCGAGGCCGTCGCCTGTTTCAATTACGACTCTCCCCCGCTCCGCCGTCTCCCCGCTCCAGCTGGCTCAAGTGCACTTCCTTGGAAGGTGAAATGCACTAACTGGGCCGATCGCAGCCTGATAGCCGAGAGCCACACTATTTAAGAGCTGCACTGATAAGGAGGTTTAAAAAAATCCATTTTTTAGCCTCAACAAAAGGATATTATGTAGCTGTATGTTCAATTAAGATCCAGTTAAATTCTTTTTTCCCATTAGGTGGAACTTCACGCAGGCAGCCGACATAATTCAGAGGGTTATGGCAAATTTCATCGGCACTGTACGTCTGAGAAACGCTCCCTCCTGCTTCTCGGTTAGTTACTGCTGGTTTGGGACCAGCCTGGTGCAATTATTTCAAAGCACAGCACTGTGGGATTGATACGGCCTTCTTGCAAAACCTTGGCTGGCTAAAAATAAGACTGTTTTGTAGTCGAGATTGCAAAAAGGAGAAATAAGTCTCTGGGCTGTAAACACCAGTCAATGTATTTCTTTTCTGCTTTATGAAATCACAGGTTTTTTTTCCTTCTTCTTTTTTCCTGTCTCTCCTTACTCAGAGCGGAGTTTAATTACAGTTTAATCTCTTTCGGGGAGCAGTCCTGGAGCCCTTACTTCAACTGCAGTGCTGTCAAGGCCGCGACTGCAGCGGATGGCAGGAGGCAGGGGCTCCCCGTAGAAAGCCCCAGATTCTCCCACCCCCCAATAAATAAATGAATACACAAGTACATGCATAAATAGATAAAAAAAAACACACAGTGACTTTCCTTCAGGCTCATGCTGCACATTTTTACGAGGCCCTAGAGATGCCAGCCCGATAATTACAGAAATGCCTGCAAGGCGTGGATCAACACTCACCCTCCTCAACTCCTCTGGGTCAATAAATCTGAGGGGGAACTTCGAAGTTAACAAGACTGCTCGGGCCTCCAGCGGCCGCAGCGTTGGGTTACACTGCGGGGAAGGGCGGGGGCGGGGAGAGCGGGCGAGGCTCAGGGAGGGGGCAGCCCGCACCCCGAGGGGCAGGCCAGGCGGGCAGGTGCCCGCGGCAGGGCCAGGGGCGCGTGCGGGCGGGCGGCGGCGGGCGGCCTGCAGCTCGCGCGCAGGTGTCCGGCTGGGGGGGCCTCTCTCGAACGGAGTCGGCCGCGCCAGGGCTCCGGGAAGAGGGACGGACACTGGCCTGGACCGTCCCCCGGGAGGACGGAGCGCGGACAGGGTAGAGCGGGGGCTCGAGGTCGGGGCGGATGGGTCAGCAGGGTCAGCGGGGCTCGCCCAGCTCCCTTCTCTGTCTTCGTTCTCTACCTGCTTAACGGCCAGGGGCTTAATCAGCTCGTTTTCTCTGAGGAAGAGGGAACAATGAGAGCTTTTTACTCAGCGGAGGAGCAAGCTGGCTACCCGGAGGGTTTGCTTTCACACGTGAACGTGGCTCCAGTGGAAGTCTTTCCAAGCCACCGTGCTTCCCTCCGGTCTTAAAGCGCACCCCGCATGCTGGCGGGCCCTCCGGGGCTGTACGCGGACCCCTAGCCACGCCCGGGGCTGGACCCCACCAGGCACGGGGCCTCGGCCGCCTCCATCTCGGGGGCCCTCTGCTCTTCCCTTCATTATGCCAAGGGTCTGGGGCGGGGCGTCCGCTCTCGGCTAGCACTGCCAGGGCGTCAGGACGTCAAGATCCGAGGGTCCTCTTAGCTGGGGACAGCATCCTGAGTCACGGCCCCCCAGCGACCAGAGGACACACAGAGCTCTTATTTATTTATCATAAACGGTGCACACATTCACTTGAAACTATAAGACACTCGAGTGTAACATAAAGCCAGTGAACACAGCAGTCTAAAACCTTATTAGAAGGGCTTCCCTGGTGGTCTGTGGCTAAGACTCCACGCTCTAAGCAAGAGGCCAGGGTCCCAGCCCTCGTCAGGGAACTAGATCCCATGGCCACAGCTCAGACCCGGCACAGCCAAATAAATAAAACAGTGCTTAAAAAAATGACTAGAGATTCACTTCTAATCCTTACCCTCAGGCATTTTCACATGACAGAAAGGTGTTCATTCTATTTCGTGTTTTCCAGAAGCGTTTCACCGTCGTATGCTCACATCCACTGTAGCTGAAACACGTTGCTCTGATATTTTCTAGGGTAGGGTCGTCGCCGGAAACTCAAAGGCATGGATCCAAGTCCTTCAAGAAAATTGAAGCTTTTGTTTGAGAGGAAAAAAATGTCTCCAAGTGTCCTGTAGCCGACCTTCTAAAGAAGCTGAGTGGCTTTCTATTTCAAAGAGAAATTAAGACAGGCATCTTACTGTCTGTACCAGCGGCTCAGCTTCCCTCCTTTTCGTCTTGGTTTAGGAAGCGATGGCTCTCTTTCCTGTCACACGGAACTGAAAGCGCCGTCTTCGCGCTCGTAGGTTTCCGTCGGGTAGCTCACGGCCGGGCCTCCGCGACGGCCAGTGCCGCGCTGTGTGACTTCACGACGCACTGACACAGGAGGCGGCTGGGGATGGACGCTTTCCCTCCTTCCCCCGGCGTGTTCCACACGCACCCATGTCGTCTGAGAGGCACTGCTTGTTCCTAAGCAGGGGGAGCAGACGCCACCCGCGTGTGCTCCTGCGTGTTCAAGGATGCACGCCCACGCCGCCTCGCGAGGCTCTGCGGTGTCGCGCGGACGGCTGCGACGGGCCCGGGGCCTTCCGGAGCTGCCGTTCCCTAAGCGTGGCCGCGCAAGCTGGAGGCCCCTGCCTGAGGCCCCGAAGTTCGGTTTCCAGGGCAAAGTCACTTTTCTAACAGCATGAGGCTGTCGTGGCTCAGCCGGCCTCCTCTCAAGAGCCGGTGGGGCGCTCCAGAGGCCGCCCGACGGGTGACACGGCAAGGCTGTCCGAGCGAGCTAGAGAGGCCAGCAGCCTTCTACGCGTCCGGACAGCAGTGAGACTTCTAAAATGTGAGTGCTCTTCCACTAATACTCTTTGTTTATTAAAACAGCTGTTTTTCTGAAGATATTTATGTTACCATGTTATTTTTAAAGAATAAATATAACTTAAATATCACCGTCTTATCTTCTAATATGGCAAATATGGGTACATACAGACCACAGAAACAAACGTAGTTTGGGATTCTCAATAATTTTCAAGAGAGTAGAGGGAGGGAGTAGGGCTCTCTGAGGTGAGAATAGTTTGCAAAACTCTGTTCAGGGAAGTTAGATGGTTTCCAGTTTGGGGGTGTTCTATCACACAGTCTCAGTTCACATGGAAATGTGGAAACCTGAAACTGTGGTCAGTGTGTAACAATTTATCTAGGTAGCCAACTTTGTTCCAAGTCCAAAGTCATCCCTTACTGCAGACAGTGACCATGACCATGAAATTAAAAGACGCTTGCTCCTTGGAAGAAAAACTATGACAAACCTAGACAGCATATTAAAAAACAGAGGCATTACTTGGCCGACAAAGGTCCGCATAGTCAAAGCTCTGGTTTTTCCCGTGGTCACATACAGATGTGAGAGCTGGACCAAAAGAAGGCTGAGCACCAAAGAACGGAAGCTCTCAAACTGTGGTTCTGGAGAACTCTTGAGAGGTCCTTGGACAGCTGGGTGATCAAACCTATCAATCCTAAAGGAAATCACCTTGAATATTCATAGGAAGGACTGATGCTGAAGCTGAAGCTCCAATACTCTGGCCACCTGATGAGAAGAGGCAACTCACTAGAAAAGACTCGGATACAGGGAAAGATTGAGGGCAGGAAAAGGGGGCAGCAGAGGGTAAGATGGTTGGACGGCATCACTGACTCAAAGGACATAAATCTGAGCCAACTCCGGGAGGTGGTGAAGGACAGAGAAGCCTGGGCGCGGCAGTCCACGGGGTCACAGGCCGTCAGACACAACTGCGCAACTCAACAACGGCAACAAACTTCTGGAGAACTATTCAGCCTTCCCAAAATCAGCCTTATGAGCCTGGAAGAAGTTGTTCCCTCTAGTAACACAGGTCGTAGCATTTTCTTAGAATGGGCTCCTTGAACTATTGAATACCACACTAGAAGTAATATGAACTTAGAACTCTGTCCTTACAAATTGAGATCTTAGTTTTGGATTCGAGAGGCAGATTCCTTAGGAACAGAGGCTACATTGTCACGGCAGTTCACCTCACTAGAGTCTCTGGACTTGGGAACGGGCAGCCCACAGAACGTCAGAGGAAAGTGTGCAGGCACCTCGGCAGTCAGGACTCTGATCTGCCGGCCATTTGTAACTTAAATAGGGCTGCGGAAACACCGTTTCAACTTCATCCGTTCTGGGTTTTGCCATGAAAGCCTTCTGCTATTACAGCCATTAGTATGTGTCAGTGACATAGAATGGACTTAAACTTGCCCAGGTTAGAATTTAGGATTCTTCCCTCTCAAAACAGGAACAAGGCTCTGTTGATATTCTCATACACTGACGGCTATAATTGAAGCCTAGGGTTTTATCTAAGCAATAGTTATCTTTCCAAAAGAGAAACATAATAGATGCCACTCAAATTCACAAATCAGTCAATGGCTCCCACAGCATCTGGCACTTGTCCTGAGCCCCGTCGGACCCCCAGCGCTGACATGTTCGGTCCTGACCGCAGGGGCCACTGCATGCGAGGCCCTCGCTGTGAGGAATGGGGAGGGCAGAGGCAGGCTGCAGGGTTTGGAAAATCATGTTCAATATTTTAGTTGTTTTGTTTTAGTTACAATATTTATTTTTCAAATTCAAAGAACAGATGAGAGAACGTGAGATTTATCAACAGGGACCTTGGGCTTCTGACAGTATTCTTTTACTCGTCTGCAAAATCCTTTCCTTGCTTCAATCTAAACCGAAAGGTAGAACTGTGGACTGTAAACCCCACGAGAGCAGCAGCATGTCGTGGTTTCACATTTTTTCGACAATGACCACAGCGTGAATCCAGGAAAAGTTCACTCTACGAATTACGGATGAAAGAATGACTTTCAAAGCCTCGCTACTGCTCTAACTTTCAGCAAAGACCTCGAGGCAATTCAGTGGAAGGAAAGGAAGGTGTTTTCAATAAAGCTCTACAGCAGTTAGATATTGTACAGAAAAGAACGACCTGCCACCCTACCTCTCACCATACACAAAAGCCGTTCTAGGCGGGACACAGGCCTTGGTATGAAAGCAAAACCTACAAAGCTTCCTGAAGAAACATGACCACGGAGACCAGCAGGGTCTGCAGGAAGACACAACAGCACTAACCTTGAAGGGGAAATCATAAACCCAACTTGAGGACACTGAGACTACGTCTCAGAAGAAACCACGAAGTGCAAAGGCAAACAGGGACGGGATGGAAACATTCACACTGTGCCCGACATTCTATGCGATATAAAGAACCCCAATAAAAGGACACACGAAGCCAGGAGCCCGAGATTCTCGAGCTGAGCACCGCCGTTCATCCTGAGCTACAGAGCGGCCAGCGGGGAGGCAGCCGGGTCCACCCTGGGGTTCCTGCTCCCTGCTCCCGCCTCCCACAGGCACTGTGCATATTGATAAAGGAAATGGCAAGAAGCTTCCAGGTTAACAGCAAAGTGAGTGGGGAATTGTAATAGGGCTCAGGATGGCCGTGGGCGCCTCGAGGGCCTGGCTGAACTCAAGGGCAGCCCTCTTCAGCGTCGCCCGGAGCTCGCCCGAGGTTGCGTCCATCGCACCACTGGGGCAGGCCCTGCTGGTGTCCTTCCCGTGTTTCAGTCCCACTGTCACCAGGGCCACTTCCACAGACACCCTCAGGTCTCACCTGCCCGTCTCCGTGCTACCCAGAGCAGGTGGCAGTGACCACAGTGAGCTGTGCCGTTCTCTGTAGCACGGACGGCTAGACGGGGCATGCAGAACTTGCTCTCAAACAGAAGGAACATCCCTGGAATTTTCCAGTTGATCAGTGTTTGAAGATTGGCTTTTGAAACAAGTTCTCGAGAAAGTCTCCTGCTGTTTAGAATATGACTGGGTTTCTCTCACCCTGGAATCTGTCAGACATACACGTGTAACAATTGCATCAAAGGAAGCACATCTCCAGCTTAAAAAGAAAACACCAAAAACTGAGTCTTCTACTGCCTGCTGTAGCAATTTTGAAAATGATCAACTTCCTTTGTTAAGTATTTCAAAATTAGCATTTTCTCCAAATGTATTAAAAGGTAAGGATGACTGAAATTAAACTGAAGTCAGCATTACAAAATCCTCCTGATAGAAATGAAGACCTCAAAAAAGAAACCCTAAGTGCTGGCTCAGACCGTCTACACATGTGTACCTGTGTGCTTGTGTACACAGAGAAGCCTATCTCTGTGTCCACATGTATTTCTCCCCTGGGAATATGTTAAGTAAGGTCCTTGTTTTTTTCTTTTTCAAAGATGAGTTTACATCAGCTATTTTCCGTGAACATATCTGATGTTTCTTTAAAGCCTGAATTTACTAAAAACTCGTATCTAATGAAGGAAGGATTTGTTTCTCAACATAAATTCATTTTATTTTCTCCAGGCTCCTCCTTCTCTATTCAAAGCTGATGACTTCTTAGACTGGTTGGTCAGAATCCAATCAAGAATATAAAAGCAACTGAGTAAATAAGACCATGAAGTAAGTGTAAAATATCAGTGTCCAGACGTGCAGGATGTATGGGCTCCTATGAACGTGCACAGCTGCAGTGGCCTGCAGCCCACGTGGTCCCCCAGATTTAACAGAAACCATTACCACTAAGGGTTTTATTTGCTTAATAAATTACATTCTAAAGCACAATAGCCTGGGTTCATAGCTGTAAAATTGCCAAATATTGTCAATGACCACTCTCTGGTCATAAATAACAAAATAATCTATGACTCATTGGATTTTTGATTCCCAGGGCAATTCTTTCTCACCATTACTCAAAAATGTAAAAAAGCACCTCTACGTGGCAGTTTATGGAGGCTGTAAATTACTCAGAGGAGATGACATAGGACAGATTTGTAGAGCGAGTAACGGGAACCAGACAACCGAGCGTGTAAATTAAAGAGCTAGTGACAGAGAAGAGGGCCAGCGAAAGAATCCTGAAATCCAAGAACAGATCAGGACGAATCACGAAGCGAGAGGAGGAGAGGAAGGAAAGAGATGCACAGACCACTCCCGGGGTCCCTAAATGCCCACCGGGGCCATAGGAACGCGATCAGACCGCGGCCCCGAAGAACGGACCGTGGTGATCCCTGAGACAGTTCACATCTGCAGGCGCAGGGGGACACTGAGACCTAGCAGGTGCCTCGGAGACGAGCCTGGGAAGGTTGGTTTTTTTTAACTAATAAAGTTGGTTCAAATTGATCAGTAGGTCTTCCATTTATTCACCAACAGGAGACAGAGCAGGTGCTGTCTGTCCAGTCTGTGGCCAGAGGCACGGACATCGTCAGCCACGGCCCTGGCGTCGCAGAGGAGAAGATGCAGGGAGCCCCCGGCTGGGAGGTGTGGACTGGAGGCTCCTGGCCCGACTCACGCGGGGGCGGGGGAGGCAGGCTCGGGGGCAGCCGTGCTGGGCAGGGGCCGTGCTCAGGAGACTGGGGACGACGGACGGGGAGCGGCTTTCAGGAAGGTGCACCCGAGCGAATAAAGGCGAACAGACGGGGAGACGAGCGGGGAGCCAAGCGCGGCCGTCGCAGTGGTCTCCCTGCCCGCGGGAGGCTGGGCGCTGCCTGGCGGGCCCGTGGGGCAAAGCCAAGGTCAGATCAGCGTGTAGGAAGATTACCTCTTTGGAGCCATGGCTAAGGACACGAAAGGTCTAAGTCAAGCATTCTTTCAAGAATCTTGGAAAATTACAACAGATCAATAAGCTAATCATTTGAAAAGTTCTTTGGAGGGAAGTTCAGACAGAAACCCAGCGCTCAGCAGCCACAGTGAAGTTATTGTGGAAACAGTGGCACGTAGGTCATTCTTATTTTCACCTGACTTAAGAAAGAGAAGGAATTCTCCTGGGCTTCCTTTTTCATCTGAAATTTTACATGATGTCCCAAGAGACAGAGAATCATAAAATCCTGAAAGAGGTGCCTTGGAGGGTAGTTAGTCCTAGATAGCGAATAATGGATGGTGGAGAAGACTGAGAGCGCTCCGGAGCTTTTAGTAAGAACATTGCTGCAAGGACGACAGCATCCCCAGGACACGCTTCAGAGCTCCAGGTGTGAGAGGAAAGCAATTCACTGCTCTTCCTTTCGTAAAAGAGTCTCCACCAACTCACGGCCCTCAAATAGGGCTGAAAGCAAAGCTCTTTTAAGATACTTCTTCGCACAGTCAACTGAACACAGAACTGAACATCTGTTGGTTTCTGGTTATAAACTGAAACATTAAGATAAAGTCACGGACCAAATTCCCTGCATTGGAATTAGTCACTGATTCCATAATCATTAAGAGTAATCTTTGGTTTCATATAAAGAAACATAGGCACTTGTTTATAAACCGTAATTGCTTTGCAGGAGCACATTTTGAAAATTCAGCATCAAGCACGCGAGGCCCCGGTGTGGCCCCCAGCCCCGGGAGGTGCCCCTTGTCGGCTTTCCGTTTCCATGTCGGTGGACCGCCCGTGTTGGCGAGAACCCGCTCTGACCGCAGGACTTCAGAGCCAGCCGGAGCGTCCGCTCGGGGGCAAGTCTCGCCGAGTCCACCAGCCGGGAGCTGCCCGCCCTGCTCCCAGAGACGGGAGCTCCCCGGGAGGGAGCGCCCTCCTCCCGAGGACTGTGGCTCGCAGGGCCTTCCTTCTGTTAACAGGAGAGGGGGACGCCAGGGACCAGGGAGACCATCGGGGCTTTACAACAAGTCTTGTAATGTTTTCAACATTAATACCCAAGATAAGGTGACCGGGAAGACAGCACAGCTGCCCTGGGCCACTGGGACCACCCAGGCGGCCGCCACGCCTGTCCCGCGCCTCGGAGGGGAAGGGCCGTCAGACAGAAACCCAGCGCTCAGCAGCCACAGTGAAGTTATTGTGGAAACAGTGGCACGTAGGTCATTCTTATTTTCACCTGACTTAAGAAAGAGAAGGAATTCTCCTGGGCTTCCTTTTTCATCTGAAATTTTACATGATGTCCCAAGAGACAGAGAATCATAAAATCCTGAAAGAGGTGCCTTGGAGGGTAGTTAGTCCTAGATAGCGAATAATGGATGGTGGAGAAGACTGAGAGCGCTCCGGAGCTTTTAGTAAGAACATTGCTGCAAGGACGACAGCATCCCCAGGACACGCTTCAGAGCTCCAGGTGTGAGAGGAAAGCAATTCACTGCTCTTCCTTTCGTAAAAGAGTCTCCACCAACTCACGGCCCTCAAATAGGGCTGAAAGCAAAGCTCTTTTAAGATACTTCTTCGCACAGTCAACTGAACACAGAACTGAACATCTGTTGGTTTCTGGTTATAAACTGAAACATTAAGATAAAGTCACGGACCAAATTCCCTGCATTGGAATTAGTCACTGATTCCATAATCATTAAGAGTAATCTTTGGTTTCATATAAAGAAACATAGGCACTTGTTTATAAACCGTAATTGCTTTGCAGGAGCACATTTTGAAAATTCAGCATCAAGCACGCGAGGCCCCGGTGTGGCCCCCAGCCCCGGGAGGTGCCCCTTGTCGGCTTTCCGTTTCCATGTCGGTGGACCGCCCGTGTTGGCGAGAACCCGCTCTGACCGCAGGACTTCAGAGCCAGCCGGAGCGTCCGCTCGGGGGCAAGTCTCGCCGAGTCCACCAGCCGGGAGCTGCCCGCCCTGCTCCCAGAGACGGGAGCTCCCCGGGAGGGAGCGCCCTCCTCCCGAGGACTGTGGCTCGCAGGGCCTTCCTTCTGTTAACAGGAGAGGGGGACGCCAGGGACCAGGGAGACCATCGGGGCTTTACAACAAGTCTTGTAATGTTTTCAACATTAATACCCAAGATAAGGTGACCGGGGAAGACAGCACAGCTGCCCCTGGGCCACTCGGGGACCACCCAGGCGGCCGCTCCACGCCTGTCCCCGCGCCCTCGGAGGGGGAAGGGCCGTCAGACGTGTGGGGTATTATGAAGACGTACACGGCGTAAGACTCAATAATGCGAAGGCCACTCAGCATCTGTAGTTTTAAAGAACTTCAAGTGGAAGATGAGCAGAGTTAATTTGAAGGCCTTTAACGTTTTAACCAAAGAATCAGGTTGTACGTGTGTGTAGCCGAAGATCACATGTTGAAACAGTTCTGCTTTATAACTCAGTCTGTAAATTTTGTTATACAAACCCATTCAGTGGCTGGTATTTATTTTATGACTTTGTAAAATTTCTTGATATTTCAGTTTCTTTCCAATGAAAAGTGACAGGATGAACAGGCATGAGTTCAGCTGACTTGTACTAAGAAGAAGAAGGGTGATCGCTTTAAATCAAATATGAGAAAAGCAGGTCACATTTGGGGACAATAGAAGGAATGCAATATAACATCATAAATCTTAAGGCAGGACGTACCTGATCATGTTATAAAATACCCCTCTTAAAAGTGAGATAAATTCTGCTGGGGCTAAACTCCCCCCGTGCACAGTACATCTCTTTCAACATAAAATGCTGAGACCTTCTGCATTTGGGCATGTTTTAGGATCATTTAAGACTTTTTTTTCCCCTCAATACATGCACTGCCTGCAGTTAAAAAAAGCAATTCATCTCGTTAAAAATCACAGCCCTTTACCTCAGATTGGAGGCGAGCTTAGAGTGTCAGTCAGTCCCATAAATTATATTTTTAACCCACCAAGTTATCATATGCATATATCTTAGAAAGCTGAGCGAAAATTTGCCTGAACCCGCTCTGACCGCAGGACTTCGGAGCATTGGGGCAAGTCTCGCCGAGTCCACCAGCCGAGCTGCCCGCTGCTCCCAGAGACGGAGCTCCCGGGAGGAGCGCCTCCTCCCGAGGACTGTGGCGCGCAGGGCCTTCCTTCTGTTAACAGGAGAGGGGGACGCCAGGGACCAGGGAGACCATCGGGGCTTTACAACAAGTCTTGTAATGTTTTCAACATTAATACCCAAGATAAGGTGACCGGGGAAGACAGCACAGCTGCCCCTGGGCCACTCGGGGACCACCCAGGCGGCCGCTCACGCCTGTCCCGCGCCTCGGAGGGGAAGGGCCGTCAGACGTGTGGGGTATTATGAAGACGTACACGGCGTAAGACTCAATAATGCGAAGGCCACTCAGCATCTGTAGTTTTAAAGAACTTCAAGTGGAAGATGAGCAGAGTTAATTTGAGGGCCTTTAACGTTTTAACCAAAGAATCAGGTTGTATGCGTGTGTGTAGCCGAAGATCACATGTTGAAACAGTTCTGCTTTATAACTCAGTCTGTAAATTTTGTTATACAAACCCATTCAGTGGCTGGTATTTATTTTATGACTTTGTAAAATTTCTTGATATTTCAGTTTCTTTCCAATGAAAAGTGACAGGATGAACAGGCATGAGTTCAGCTGACTTGTACTAAGAAGAAGAAGGGTGATCGCTTTAAATCAAATATGAGAAAAGCAGGTCACATTTGGGGACAATAGAAGGAATGCAATATAACATCATAAATCTTAAGGCAGGACGTACCTGATCATGTTATAAAATACCCCTCTTAAAAGTGAGATAAATTCTGCTGGGGCTAAACTCCCCCCGTGCACAGTACATCTCTTTCAACATAAAATGCTGAGACCTTCTGCATTTGGGCATGTTTTAGGATCATTTAAGACTTTTTTTTCCCCTCAATACATGCACTGCCTGCAGTTAAAAAAAGCAATTCATCTCGTTAAAAATCACAGCCCTTTACCTCAGATTGGAGGCGAGCTTAGAGTGTCAGTCAGTCCCATAAATTATATTTTTAACCCACCAAGTTATCATATGCATATATCTTAGAAAGCTGAGCGAAAATTTGCCTGAATTTTTGTTTTTCTCTTTTGCAATGACTCACATGCTTTGAAACACCCTTTATTAAAAAGCCAGTAGCTGTTCAAGCGAGATTAAAACAAATAACCCTCCATTCATACCAGGTGAGGAAGGAGCCTTTCAACTACTTTCTTTCCTTTCTTCCTTCCTTGTGCTTCTTTCTTCTTTGCTATTATTATTATTGTTAAAGAACAGCAGGAGTAGTAAAGATGTGAACACCACCTCTGCAGATAATTCCTGTTTAATTATTCAGCTGTTTGGATGGCCCGTTATTCTGACGTCCAGTCTTGTTTTAACCCCGGCACATTTCGCTCACAAGAAAACCCAGGCTGGCAGGATACTGCAAAGTGAGAGCAAAACAAAGACCTCCAGCCGGCACAGGCACTCTCTGTCCACGGCACGAAGCACAGCGCCCGCCTCTGACCGGGCGTGTCTGCTAACGGCCCCGTGTCCCCAGGTCTGGCGGGATCATCAGCGAGCAAAGGAGAGGCGGCCCAGCTGAGAGCCTGCCGTCCCCAGCCGTGGGCACCCAGCCGAGGGGGAGCCCGGGCCTCCCCCTGCCCTGGCCTGACTGGGAGACGGCCCGGGAGGGCCGGGACTGGGGGAAACGCAATCGTGTGGTCACTTACCCGCTGGGCCCACAGTCAGGAGGGCCCACGGTCTGCACGACTATGTTCTAGGAGGTATTTCTGGGGATTCTGCACACACTCGGAGCTTTAATTACCTCCACTCATCTTTGCCATCTTAACAGAAACAGTGTTTTTAGGCTGTTCTTCTGGATGAGGGATGCCCAGTCCAGAGAGCGTATTACCTACCCTAAATTACACCCGCTATGGACCAAGCAGGACTGGCCCAGGTCTGCTTCCCTTCAGCGCTCAGGAGCCCCCGATGGCAGCACTCCAGGGAGCCCACAGACTGCTGCCCGACACCTGGTCCCGTGCCTCAGCGCTCTTCAGAGCACAGGCGCGCGGAGGCGGAGGGCGGACTCGGCCGGTCACCCGCAGTGGACGGCAAAACCTTCGACTTTGTTTTCTACAACCTTAAAAGCAATACATTTTCATTGCAATAAATCAAACAGCACAGAAGCGTGTAAAGAATTTCTCCACCTCTTTCAAACAGGGCTGAATTCAGCCCACTGGTCAAGCTCAGACCTGGCATTTTTCTTCTCGTACCGTGTCTCTGCTCAGGCTAATTGGGACAAGTAGATACACACGCTTTTTTTCTTTAAGCTGTGAAAGCTTTTCTTAACAGTCTTTCGACCACAGGATGTTTCTTCCACGGAGTTTCAACAGAGGAGTGGCAGTGGGGTTTCGGGCGACCAGGGAAACCGCTCGTGGAAAGCAGGTCTGGTGGGATTAGCAGAGGTCACATGTCATCAGGGAAACGTCTTCTGCTTTTTCCTGGAGCAGGACTGGGAAGGCAGTCACGAGCGCCCAGGCCCCAGCCACGCGGAGGAACAGCAACAGGGCCCTACACACACGGTGTCCACACACGGCCGTGTCACCCACCGCCACCCTGCACACACACGCGTGCACACACACACACACACGGTGCTGCTGCCGCACGGGGTCGGCAGCACGCCCTCCTGCGGGCCCAGCACAAGTGGGTCTGCCTTTCCTTTTAACCCGGCAAGGCCAGAGACAGACTCGTCATAAGTATGTCATGTCTTGAACCAGAATAGACTTCCTTAATGATTTGTTTTCTCCAATTTCACCACAAAATGTAATGCAGCCAACAAAAGAACTATTCTTCCCCGCATATAATAACATGTTATTCAGCAATCATGTAAGAAAGCCTACACACGGGACTGCCAAGGATCTGAAACGGAGTTTCTAGCTGAAATGTTTGGGAAGAAGTCTTTTTTTTTTTTCTTTTTCAGGTTTCACTCCAAGGTTTTGAGTGAAGTGATATAAATATCTAGGAACATACAGTTGTGCTTTACTACTGTAACATGTTTACAGAAGGAGTTATGGCTTACTTTATAACATGGGTCACTGAAAACATCAACCATAAAAACATATAAAAACACAAACAACTTCTCAGCAGGCCATTTACTTTGTAGCAGAACAAACACATTAATTGCTTCTGTCCTCGTGAGGGCAAACAGCTCCCGGCAAGGCTGGCTTGGGAGCACCCTTTGGCTTTCTGGGGAGCGTGCGGCCTGCCGGCCATTCGCAGGGCGGGCCCTGGGGGAGGGAAAGGCCCAGTGGATCCTAAAGGAGGTTATAATCAAATGAAGTCATGGTTTCTTCCTTTTTTTTAAAAGGAGAATTCAAAAGAAAGAAAAATTATAATGTTGTAAAAAGCTAACAAAAAGGGGGAAAAGTGAACCACGCCATCAAGCTTCCTGAAATATATAGCTGGTCTTAAGATACACCCCTAGCCACTAGCCCATCGGAAAACTACAGAAGATGGGAAAACATAAGAACCCACCTGAATGCACACTGACGTGGATTCATGGTATATATATGATAGTGGATAATAGCGGTCCCCCAAATCTTCAGGATCTGTTAGATCCCTGGGAAACTGCACCGAGCATATTAAACCAGGTCAGCCAAGAGAAAGCAGGGCTGACGACCGAACACCTAGGATGTCGAGGGCAGTCTACTGTAACGACGCAGCTGTGAAATGACTCAAAGTCAGAGTTTATCTGAATCAGAGTCTTCTCCCAAATGAGAAAAGAAATGCTGCCTGGGGTGGGGGTGCTGCAGGAACCAGCACAAGCACACGCGTGCACACAAACACGTCACAACCGTGCAGAGACACATAGACACACACATGTGTGCACACACACACCTGTACACAAATGCACACACACATACACAAGCACAGACACAGATATACATATACACAGATGTACACACGCAAACACATAAATACACACTAACACACAAATGCATACACACACACACACATGTGCACACCCCAGTATTGTACACCTGTATGAACACACGCCCACACACGGCCGTCACAGGTGGCTCGGGGGTAAAGAATCCGCCTGCCGGTGCAGGAGGCTGGGTCGGGACGACCCCTGGAGGAGGCAGCTGCAGTATCAGGCAGAGGAGCCCGGCGGGCCACAGTCCACGGGGTCCCAGAGTCAGACGCTCCTGAGGGAGCCTGCCCGTGCCCTCCATGCGTGTGCATGTGTGTAGCATGCAGGCACACATGCGGGGCTGTGCGCTGCGAAGGGCACCTCCTGCCCACGGGGCCTGTGAGGGACGTGGCAGCACAGGTGGGAACCCGTGTCCCACCCGTCCTGGGCGGCACTCACCCCAGGGCCCCCAGGAGAGGGCCGCGCCCGGTGGGACCAGCGCGTCCGCGGAAACGGCTGGCTGTCACTCGCTCCCCTAGGGAAGCTTGCGGGAGAACCCTGCTCTTTGAAAGACCCTGGGAGGCTGGGTTAGGTGTCTCCAGGGCCGAGACGCTGGTGAGGGGCAGAAGCGGTGGGGCGCACGAGCTCCGGATCCGCCGGTCGCACGGTGCATGCTCGCAACCTTCCTGCTGAGCAGAAGCTGCTGCGGCAACTCCAGGCCCTTCCTCCGGGACGTGTGCACCAAACACACGTGCTGCCCAGAACTTCCGTCTGGAGCTAGTAGGAAAGCCCTCTGATAATATAACTGCGATTCAGTGAGACTGTGCATTTCCTAATCTGGTGTTATCACGTATAAGCTAGCTATCTGTGACTCAGCACCAGTGAAATGAGACTCACACGCCTGAAAACATAGTCAGCCTAACTTTCAAGAGGGAGGAAGAACCTGGAGTGGTATCTGCTCTTCATGTGTTACTGAAAGACGCGTGAACTTTATTACGGAAAAAAAAGAAAAGTGGATAAGGAATCCCTTGGTAATAAGAACACACATAAAAATACTGGATTTCACAATCAAAATCTAACTAAAAATTTTCCCTCTTTGGCAGTCAAACCAAAATTCCAGGAAAATAGTTTAAATTCCCTTCAGAGTTCAAATGCAGCTATTGGTCATTAACATACAAATATAAGAAATAATCCTTTGGTATGGATACTTGACCAGTAATTGCTTATGCACCCTGTACAGTTTAGGATTTTTTTGCATTTAATATATTTAATATGCAATCATTACTGTACCAGTCCAACATCTATTTACTTAATGCAATCCCATTCAGATGCATTATAACCTCCTGTAATTCTATATATTTAAATTTTAGGAGGAATAAATGGTGCTCACAATTATTTATAAGAGAGAAGAATGTTTTGAAGATGGAGCTAACGCATATGCACTGAAGAATAAGTTCATTTAACAAATTCTGTAAAACTGTAAGCAGGCACACATGCGGGGCTGTGCGCTGCGGGCACCTCCTGCCCACGGGCCTGTGAGGGACGTGGCAGCACAGGTGGGAACCCGTGTCCCACCCGTCCTGGGCGGCACTCACCCCAGGGCCCCAGGAGAGGGCGCCCCCGGTGGGACCAGCGCGTCCGCGGAAACGGCTGGCTGTCACTCGCTCCCCTAGGGAAGCTTGCGGGAGAACCCTGCTCTTTGAAAGACCCTGGGAGGCTGGGTTAGGTGTCTCCAGGGCCGAGACGCTGGTGAGGGGCAGAAGCGGTGGGGCGCACGAGCTCCGGATCCGCCGGTCGCACGGTGCATGCTCGCAACCTTCCTGCTGAGCAGAAGCTGCTGCGGCAACTCCAGGCCCTTCCTCCGGGACGTGTGCACCAAACACACGTGCTGCCCAGAACTTCCGTCTGGAGCTAGTAGGAAAGCCCTCTGATAATATAACTGCGATTCAGTGAGACTGTGCATTTCCTAATCTGGTGTTATCACGTATAAGCTAGCTATCTGTGACTCAGCACCAGTGAAATGAGACTCACACGCCTGAAAACATAGTCAGCCTAACTTTCAAGAGGGAGGAAGAACCTGGAGTGGTATCTGCTCTTCATGTGTTACTGAAAGACGCGTGAACTTTATTACGGAAAAAAGAAAAGTGGATAAGGAATCCCTTGGTAATAAGAACACACATAAAAATACTGGATTTCACAATCAAAATCTAACTAAAAATTTTCCCTCTTTGGCAGTCAAACCAAAATTCCAGGAAAATAGTTTAAATTCCCTTCAGAGTTCAAATGCAGCTATTGGTCATTAACATACAAATATAAGAAATAATCCTTTGGTATGGATACTTGACCAGTAATTGCTTATGCACCCTGTACAGTTTAGGATTTTTTTGCATTTAATATATTTAATATGCAATCATTACTGTACCAGTCCAACATCTATTTACTTAATGCAATCCCATTCAGATGCATTATAACCTCCTGTAATTCTATATATTTAAATTTTAGGAGGAATAAATGGTGCTCACAATTATTTATAAGAGAGAAGAATGTTTTGAAGATGGAGATAACGCATATGCACTGAAGAATAAGTTCATTTAATTTCTAAAATTCTGATAAACACTGTAATTTACACAAGGTTCTATAATGTAATGTTTCAGCTTTTAAAAAACATCATGCATGCCCCTAAATTTATCTTTAGCAGACTCAAATTTTCAATGAGGATTTCATGAGTGTAAGCCTTAAGAACACCCTGACTGGTCACTAAGTTTGGCTCTCACACGCGGGTCGGGGCCTCCGCTGGGGTCCTAGCTCAGATCCAAGGTCATCCACTTGCTCTGCGACTTTAGAGAAGTCCCAGAGCCACAGGTTCCAAACAAGAATTCACCAAAACAGCTGTGGGAAGTCCGGACAGGCCAGCCCTCCTGTGTCTCCCGCACGTGGCTCTTTACGTGGACACACACGATGCCCCCAGTTTCAGCGTCCCAGAGTGAGGGGTGTCTGGCGAGAGGCAGCAGCTGCAGCAGGGCCCCAGGAGACCTCCGTTCTCACCGCTCAGGGGGACACAGACATTGGCTCCTTGTCTCTCGGCACACGTGAGAAAATTCTCCAGCCGTTCAGACCTTAGTGGGTCTCTCTGGGGCTTCGGGAAGAGGCCACAGTGAAACTGCTGAGTGGGCAGCCCTCCTGGCTCCTTCCTGGCAGGGCTGCCAGGAGCTGCTGCCGGGGGGCGGGCCCGGGAGCGGGCCAGCGGCCGGGGCGGGGGGTGCTTCCGGAGCGTGCCTGGTGAGGGCAGGATGGTCTGGGGGGGCAGGGGAGACAGACGTTTCTTTGGTAATAAAAATGCAATTTATATAAACGATAGGAGACGTGGCGAGAAAGTAAAAGAGGTAATTGTTCGCATTCCAAACGTTTTAATATATAAACTGTGTAACCATCACTCATGAGTAGTGCAGCTGCTAACAATTTCTTCTTTTCTTTCCCCCAGGATAAAATTCATGCTGAAGCCAAGAGATGTTTCTCTAGTGAACGATATTTTGAAATCTCGGGTCAACACAGAGCTGTGACATAATAAATTTTTAAGAAGTCGGGAAAGCTCGTAGTCTGAACTTTGAAAGAAGCCCCCGTTTCTGCCCAGCTAGGAAGGGCCTCCGGCCCCTCGTCAGCCCCAGCGGCCAGGACAGCGCGGCCCGGCCGGGGCTGGGAGGGTGCTCTGCACGCACATCTGTTTCCAGTGCAAGGCTGGTATGCAAACTATTGTCTATTGGAAGTGTGTGGGGTAACGTTTGCCAGGGTTAAAGGCTGGGTCAATCTGATCAAGAAGCTAAAATTAGCTTCTGTGTGTTTTCCTGAAAAGAAAAAAAAAATACTGTAAAGCTCTTTGTTTTCCTTCAAGGGCCGTTCTCAGATTTCAGTTTCTGGTGTGTAAGCTACCAGGAAACAGACGGCTCTGACAAGCGACTTCTTGTTCGCTGCCCTCCGCGTTGTGAAACCCTGCGACGGGTTACCTGAGCTGGAGACGCCCGCAAGGGCGAGCCTTCCGACCCTGCTCACAGCTTCCCGCCCGAGCGCGTGAGCGTTATGAAATTATTCAAAGTGAATGCACTTGGAAATTCAAAACCAGAGCTATATTTTAAAGTATGCGATGGTTTGGCAAAGCCCAAACACATTAGGAAACTCATCATTCTGAGAAGTATTGGGGTGAGTTCTAGGTCACAGATTACTGGTAGCCTTGACAGCACTCCGATTATTTTCAGAGGAAGTGAGTGCCTTCGGACAGAAGAGAGGGGCGCGCTCACAGCGGAACCCCACGCCAGGAACAATCCGACAAATTCAGGAGCAGAACCGAATCATGGAGACAGAGTATGCAGTCATGAGAGGCTTCAAGAGAAATATCAGTATGCTTTTAGGCTTAATAACGTTCACATGCACAGGAGAGAGGAAAAGGAGAAACAAAGTGCTCCACTCTGCGGTAGATTTTGTGATGTCGGCAGGAATCAGCCCGTACCAGGAGCAGGTCTGTGGTGTAGCTTCACCCTCAGAGACTAGCCTGGGTCAGCTCCGTTACAGTGATCTACCTTCCGCTTCAGCAAAATGCCTCTTTAATATTTTCACTACTTAGATATCATTAATGCTAAAAAAACATAATATAATGAAATGTGATCTTAAAAGCACCGATAATATAACAGGTATTTTGGGGTTTACGTGTTTCACTGAAGGTAAGCATTTCCCTGATAAAGCGGTGTCGGAGAGAAGGCGGAAATCGCTCTCTCCCCAAAGCACAAAACGTTATAAAAATACTTGAACCAACGTGGAAATATTGTGGATTTGGGTCACTTATACCACAGGATTTCCTTTTCGCTAAACATCCTCTCAATTTCAGTGACTTTTTGTACGTTTTAAATTTAGAGCTCATTAAAGAGATTTGGTGTGTATACCAGAAGTATGTAAAATATTTGGTAAAACTCACTCATCTATAAAGTTTACTTATTTGTCAAACACATAAATATTATCTAATTTTTATATTTAAGTGTCCTCGAGAACTCTACATAGAATGATAGGTTCTTACAAAATATTTTTCTTGGGTCAGAAATTACTGGGAAGCAATGATGTCTTTTGAGAGAAGATTAATACAGTTCCATATCATCTCTACTTCCTCATCGCCCACTCTGCAGTTAATCAATCCTCTTTCTCACGGTTCCTTTTGAAGACGGGAATCGCGACATGAAGCCGCAGGAGCCGTCTGCCCGGCTGCCCTGGTGGCGCACGGGAGGCCGGCCGTGCAGGGGACCCGGCGTGACCCCCGGGGAGCCACCGCGCCCCTTGCGTCCGGCGGAGCCTTCCTAACTGCATCGCTTCAAGCACTGCTGGCCCGCCCGGTTCTCGGGGCCTCAGGCCACCTCGTGGTCCAGCCCCGGTCCGTCCTTCCCCGCCACACCCTGCTCTGCAGCTGTGACCTGGTCCTCCTGCCTCTCCTTTTTACAGACTGTTTTCCAGTAGTTCCATCACTAATAAAGGTTCCAATAGCTCTGTCCTAACGCGGAGCTCTGGAACCTGGGTCCCTGGACGGATGTCAGGGGCACGGGAGCCTCCGTAGGTTAGGGCGCCGTGTGTGAACGCAGAGAATCCACGCGAGGCAACGCCAAGCCGCGTGCCAACCCCAGCGGCATCGGGACCGCCGCCGGCCCCTCGCGCCACCTGCCGCCTCGCTGAAAGCCACTTCTCCTGCGCGCCTCCCCTGGCGTGAGGCGCCGGTCCCACCCCAGACTCCCCACTTCCTCCCTCCCCAGCGGCGTCCACAAGCCCCCACCCCGTCCGCCTGGCACACCAGGCTGGGTGCAGCCCCCTCCTCCGCCACGCTCAGGCGGCCACACTCAGGAGGCCCCGGGCTGCGCCTCCAAGGCACCCACAGCCTCTCCCCAGGCCCCTCCCCGTCCGTCAGCCCCGGTCCGGCCCAGCAGGTCTCCACGGAAGCTCGTGTTCACCACCTGGCCACTTGCCCAAGCGGGAACGAGGGTCAGCGGCCGGGCTGTGAAGGCTGGGTGGGGCACAGTGGGTCGCAGCCCCGGGAGATTGCAGTGGGGACTCCCTGCAGCTCTGGGGTGAACACCCCCGCACGGAGGCGGAGGCAGTGTGTGTGCACCCCCTCCCCTCTGCCTTGGGCTCGGCTCCGCCTTCTCATCCTCCAAGGAGATTTCGGCAGGTGGAGGCAGGCAGTACGTCTCCCCAGCACAGGGCCTCGCACACCGCGGGCGCTTACGAAACACCTTGCTGTCTTCCTGAAGCTGCCTTCCCTTGGGCCAGAAACCACAGAGGCGCAGGAGGAAGGGGCGGGGAACCACACGGCTTTTTATCCTTCACTTGAGAAGAAATAAATTCCCCGTGGGAGTCAGCTGCCATTCAGAGTTGCCCTGCGACACAATGCCTGAGGTTTTCCACGAGTCAAAGCTGCCAATATGCCTGGGAAAGTTTAACATGAGAGGGCCCTTCAAAACAACGGACTCTAGTGAGAACCCACCTATAGAAGACAAACCTCAACTATCACACAACATACATCTTCTTAACATTTGAAAACGCAGTCGGCCAAATTTATTACAAAACTTAAGATTTACAAAACAGCAGACAAATAAATTAATAGTTGGCTTAATTAAGTTGAATAAGTTGCATAAGTGCAGCCCATCTAGTTGGAAGAACTAGGAAAACACTTGTGGTCAGGACCGAGGCGCAGCTCCCAGTAGCCAGCCTGAGACATCTACATGTCCCCGTGTACACAGACACAACTCGTGCATCAGCAAATTGTTTTTGTACAAATAGAGGCTTCTAAAATTATGTTAGTGCTTACAGTTTTGGTGTAGGTAGGCGTCATTTTCACTTAGCTTAAACTCTTACTATGCTAAGCAAATCCTTTCTACAGATATTGTAAAGGTACAGTTATGAATCCAAGTTCACGAGGCAAGTTAAAACAGCCTGACTTTAATTACACATACTGGGTTACTTTTCCATTCTGACATCTTATCAAGAATGCCCTAAGACCCATTATAAACTTCAAATCGCTATCTGAAATTAATTCTTGTCAGTAACTGAATATGGCTGACCCTCCAACAATACTGGAGTCAGGGCACTGGCCTCCTGTGGGCCGAAAAACCCCCGCAGGACTTTGCAGTTGGCCGCCTGTGCCTACAGTGCTTTGTACGGGAGGCTCCTCACTCGCAGAGCCAGCCATCCCCGGACGGTGTAGACCTGCGCCTGCCTGCCCAGTCACGTCTGACTCTGTGACCCCACGGACTGTGGCCCGCCTGGCTCCTCTGTCCATGGAATTCTGCAAAAGGATACCGGAAGGGGGCTTCCCTGGTGGTTCAGTGGGTAAAGAGTCCGCCTTGCAGTGCAAGGGGCACTTGGTTCAATCCCTGGCCTGGGAAGATCCCATGTGCCGGGGAATAGCTGGACTGGTGTGTCCAATTACGAGCCAGTCACTCAGAGCCGGTGCTCTGCAACGAGAGGCCACTGCAACGGGAGGCCCACACAGGCCAAAGGATAAAGACAGATAAAATGAATAAATAAAGAACAAATAAAGGGGGCAAAAAAATTTTTTTAAATTATTTCTTAAAGAATACTGAAGGGGTTGCCACTTCCTACTCTAGGAGATCTTCCTGATACAAGGGTGGAACCCAGCTCTCCACATGTCCTGAACAGGTGGTCTTTACCACTATACAAACTAACTATACTTTTTAAAATTTACAAAACAGAAAAAGACAAATAAATTAATAGTTGGCTTAATTAAGTTGAATAAGTTGCATAAGTGCAGCCCATCTAGTTGGAAGAACTAGGAAAACACTTGTGGTCAGGACCGAGGCGCAGCTCCCAGTAGCCAGCCTGAGACATCTACATGTCCCCGTGTACACAGACACAACTCGTGCATCAGCAAATTGTTTTTGTACAAATAGAGGCTTCTAAAATTATGTTAGTGCTTACAGTTTTGGTGTAGGTAGGCGTCATTTTCACTTAGCTTAAACTCTTACTATGCTAAGCAAATCCTTTCTACAGATATTGTAAAGGTACAGTTATGAATCCAAGTTCACGAGGCAAGTTAAAACAGCCTGACTTTAATTACACATACTGGGTTACTTTTCCATTCTGACATCTTATCAAGAATGCCCTAAGACCCATTATAAACTTCAAATCGCTATCTGAAATTAATTCTTGTCAGTAACTGAATATGGCTGACCCTCCAACAATACTGGAGTCAGGGCACTGGCCTCCTGTGCCGCCGAAAACCCACGCAGGACTTTGCAGTTGGCCGCCTGTGCCTACAGTGCTTTGTACGGGAGGCTCCTCACTCGCAGAGCCAGCCATCCCCGGACGGTGTAGACCTGCGCCTGCCTGCCCAGTCACGTCTGACTCTGTGACCCCACGGACTGTGGCCCGCCTGGCTCCTCTGTCCATGGAATTCTGCAAAAGGATACCGGAAGGGGGCTTCCCTGGTGGTTCAGTGGGTAAAGAGTCCGCCTTGCAGTGCAAGGGGCACTTGGTTCAATCCCTGGCCTGGGAAGATCCCATGTGCCGGGGAATAGCTGGACTGGTGTGTCCAATTACGAGCCAGTCACTCAGAGCCGGTGCTCTGCAACGAGAGAGGCCACTGCAACGGGAGGCCCACACAGGCCAAAGGATAAAGACAGATAAAAATGAATAAATAAAGAACCAATAAAGGGGGCAAAAAAATTTTTTTAAATTATTTCTTAAAGAATACTGAAGGGGTTGCCACTTCCTACTCTAGGAGATCTTCCTGATCCAAGGGTGGAACCCAGCTCTCCCACATGTCCTCGCACGAGCAGGTGGTCTTTACCACTGCACCACCTGCGAAACCCGCAGCAGTGAAATATTTACTTTAAAAAAACCCCTCAGGGCTTCCCCTGGTGGTCCAGTGGGTAAGGACACCGCCTTGCAGTGCAAGGGGCGCCGGTTCGATCCCTGGCCTGGGAAGATCCCATGTGCCACGGAGCGGCTGGACTGACATGTCCAATTACCGAGCCGGAGCTCTGGGGCGCATGCGCCCAGAGCTGGCGCTCTGCAACGACAGACGCCACCGCGATGGGAGGCCCACAGGAGCCAAAGAACAAAGACGGATGAAAATGGAGAAACGAAGGACCAATAGAAGTGGCCCGCCCGCTCCCCTCTCTCTCCAACCCGACCCCCACCCAAAATAAATAAACAAATAAATCTTTAAAAAAAAAAACAAAAACCCTCAAAATAAGTGGAGCTTCACAGTTCAAACCCATGTTGTTTGCGGGCCTACTGCACATATAAAATGAAGGATCTATATAGTGTTTATTTATTATAATTCAACAAATACCTATACACACTTACTTCAAGGCACTACATTATATATTTGGGAAAGAGCTCTAAGGCAGCATCTATGACATTACAAAGGCTGTAAATCAGTTTTATTAAAAGATAAGGATTTGTTCTACTACTTCAACGGCTTTAACAGATGAAAGGAGAATGCAAATGCAGATTATTAAAATCTTTCAGCTTTTAAATCATTAAAAAGTGAGAGAGAATCTTGAAAGCAGACAGAGAAGAACCTCTTTAGACACAAGGGGCCTCAGACCAGACTGTCAGCCCGGTTCTCAATAGAAGCTGTACAGGCCAGAAGCCAGAAGAGCTGCTGGTTGATGTATCCAAGTGCTGAAAGAAAACCACTATCAAGTGAGAATTCTATATCCAGCAAAACTGCCCTTCAGACATGAGGAAGAAATTAAGCCTCCCAGATGCACAAAGGCTAAGGAGGCTGAAGGAAGTTAGAGCACAACTCAGAACTGTAGGAGACGTGAGGATCCCCAGGAAAGTGGCCCCAGAGACACTCTAAAGCCAGGACCACTGTGATTTTGGTCGGTAACTCCGTCTTCCTAAATAAAATCAACCCCTAATATTTGTTGGAAGGACTGATGCTGAAGCTGAAGCTCCGATACTTTGGCCACCTGATGTGGAGAGCCGACTCGCTGGAAAAGACCCCAACGGTGCGGAAAATAGAAGGCAGGCGGAGAAGGGGACACCAGAGGCGAGATGGATGGATGGCATCACGACTCGATGGACATGAGTCTGAGCACACTCCAGGAGAGGGTGAAGGACAGGGACGCCTGGGGTGCTGCCGTCCCTGGGACCACAGGGTCTGACACGACTGAGCGGCTGAACTGAACTGAACTCGGTCTTCCGTTTTCTACATTGTTTAAAGGGCAAGTGTACGCAAGACTATCTGTGACTCTAGTTGTCGCACACACAGAGTATAAAGATGCCATCAGTGACGTCAGTTACAGTAAGAGCTGCACTGAAGTGGAGTTGCAGTAAATCAATCAGATTGCTGTACCTTTAGGATACGTGTATCCACACGGTAACGACACGGAGACTGCTGTGGGAAGTCCGCAGAAGGCAACGAGGGGAAGGCAAGGAGCCGGCCCTAGGTCTGTCGCTACTAACCAGAGCCCCGCCCGGCCACTGAACCTTCTGGAATTTTTGTTGTTCCCTGCTGTTGTTTAGTCACTAAGCTGGGTCCAACTCCTTTCGACCCCTGGACTACAGCCCACCACGCTCCTCTGTCCAAGGAGTCTTCCAGGCAAGAATACTGGAGTGGGTTTCCATCTCCTCCTCTAGGAGATCTTCCCAACCCAGGGATGGAAGCCACGTCGCCTGCGTTGGCAGACAGATTCCTTACCACTGAGCAATCAGGGAAGCCCTTTGGAATCGTAGGTGTCAGCCCGGTTCTCAATAGAAGCTGTACAGGCCAGAAGCCAGAAGAGCTGCTGGTTGATGTATCCAAGTGCTGAAAGAAAACCACTATCAAGTGAGAATTCTATATCCAGCAAAACTGCCCTTCAGACATGAGGAAGAAATTAAGCCTCCCAGATGCACAAAGGCTAAGGAGGCTGAAGGAAGTTAGAGCACAACTCAGAACTGTAGGAGACGTGAGGATCCCCAGGAAAGTGGCCCCAGAGACACTCTAAAGCCAGGACCACTGTGATTTTGGTCGGTAACTCCGTCTTCCTAAATAAAATCAACCCCTAATATTTGTTGGAAGGACTGATGCTGAAGCTGAAGCTCCGATACTTTGGCCACCTGATGTGGAGAGCCGACTCGCTGGAAAAGACCCCAACGGTGCGGAAAATAGAAGGCAGGCGGAGAAGGGGACAGCAGAGGACGAGATGGATGGATGGCATCACGACTCGATGGACATGAGTCTGAGCACACTCCAGGAGAGGGTGAAGGACAGGGACGCCTGGGGTGCTGCCGTCCCTGGGACCACAGGGTCTGACACGACTGAGCGGCTGAACTGAACTGAACTCGGTCTTCCGTTTTCTACATTGTTTAAAGGGCAAGTGTACGCAAGACTATCTGTGACTCTAGTTGTCGCACACACAGAGTATAAAGATGCCATCAGTGACGTCAGTTACAGTAAGAGCTGCACTGAAGTGGAGTTGCAGTAAATCAATCAGATTGCTGTACCTTTAGGATACGTGTATCCACACGGTAACGACACGGAGACTGCTGTGGGAAGTCCGCAGAAGGCAACGAGGGGAAGGCAAGGAGCCGGCCCTAGGTCTGTCGTCTACTAACCAGAGCCCCCGCCCGGCCACTGAACCTTCTGGAATTTTTGTTGTTCCCTGCTGTTGTTTAGTCACTAAGCTGGGTCCAACTCCTTTCGACCCCTGGACTACAGCCCACCACGCTCCTCTGTCCAAGGAGTCTTCCAGGCAAGAATACTGGAGTGGGTTTCCATCTCCTCCTCTAGGAGATCTTCCCAACCCAGGGATGGAAGCCACGTCGCCTGCGTTGGCAGACAGATTCCTTACCACTGAGCAATCAGGGAAGCCCTTTGGAATCGTAGGTTCTTTATTTATAATTAGGGACAATGCCACACACCCTGACTACTTCAGAGTCAGAATGAAGAATAAATGATCTCATACAAGTAAAACACTCTATAGACTAACTCTCCATAGAGAATTTGGGTTACTAAAGAGAACATACACTTCATGCAAATGACACGATCTACGTGAACTTGCATTTCTGGCGTCTGTGATATCTGTGGTCATGTCCCTCACTGTCTTTATACATAAAAAGGAATTATGTGGATGCCCGACCACTTTCTGCTCCATCTACAAACAGCAGTATCAATATTTCATTAGTGGAAGATATTCTCACGTTTTAAATTCAAAATGACAGGTCAATTTTTAGTTACGTGGACCTCATGGTAGGGGGTTAGAAATCTCCATGTATTATGTGGATACATATCTTCAAAGAAGATGAAGTATTCCTTCACCTCTGTGTTCCAGCCTCCGGCACAGCAGCGTGTTAATGGGGTACCTAACCTACACTTTGACCACGTTTCTCAGCCTAGCTGGTTTCTAAGGAGACCCTGGCAGGATTCTTGTCTCAGTCCCACCCAAGCCCGAGGCGGGAGCAGCTCTCAGAGCAGGCGCGCTCGCGCAGGAGTCCAGGAGCGCGGTTCGGACCGCAGCCCCCCTCTTCCCCTGGGCTCTCCACCTGCTCTGAACTCAGAGGAGGTAAAGCCGCTCACTGCTTTCCCTTCTGACGCCTTGAATGCGTCTACCTTTTCTTGCTTTTACCATCCTTCTAACGGGGCCTAAGGCGGTGGAAGAACAAGCCCGCGAGTTCCTTCCACTTCCTGAAGTGCAGCCATCTGTGCGAACTACTGGGCTACACGGTTCTGTGGCGCCAAGCGAGGATCGAGCGCAGAACTGACAACTCCTTAGAGGGTGCTTTTCATTTGCAGCATTTTGCCCCAAGAGCTGAAGCAAGGACCTTTCTGTTCTGCAGATGCCATCAGGCCAGTCGGCACAGAAGACCAGCCCTGCCTGCCAGGACTCCGTGGGCGTTGGGGATGGGGGGTGGAGGTGATCGGGCAGGCAGGGGACAGGGGACAAGGACGCTCTGCCCTTAGAGTTGGCGGGTTACGAGGACCCTGGCCTGACTGTGGACACCCAGTAAGAAGACTGACCACAGGGCTTCTCCCTGCGGAAGGGGCGCCTACAGACCTGCCAACGCAGTGTTCACTTTCCATTTCCCCCTGAAGCTGAGGGTCCTCACTCACAGGGCCGGGCAGCCTTGAGGAGGGGTCGCGTGGGGCCTCTGTGACCTTCACCCAGCTTGGCCTTGGCGGCCACTTCCAAGTCCCACGTTCACCCCTCAGAGCGCTCAGCCGCTGGAGGAAGGAAGTCCTGGGCTCTGAAGACCAGTGGCCGAGTGAGCTCCGCCGGCCCAGGCCTCTGATCACCTACACAAAGGACGGGAAGTTGCCGGCGCCGCTGGCCCTCTGCCCGGCTGGCCCCGCCCTGCAGCCAGCGCCCCCAGAGGCAGGGAGGCAGGGACCCTGGGCACACTCATCAGCCGGGCAGTCGCCCAGGGCTACCTCCCCCTGGGCTTCCTGCCCAAACTGCATGGTCAGCATCTCCGGAGTAGCGGGGGGCCCTGACCCTGCAGGCACCAGGCTCCCCCGCCTTCAGAGGGAAGGCTCATTCCGGGGTCTCAGGATCCACCATGAGGCGCACCCTGGACCCTGCTCCGTGACCAGAGAGAGAGAGGCGGGCCGGCACTGTCACGGAGACCGCCTAAGGCGGGACCACTTGTTTTTGTGAGTTTTCTTCCTCTCCTCTCCTCTCCTCCCCTTCCTGAGGGAACACAACACAATGTAATTAAATGGTAAACTTAAGAGAGAAAAAAGAGAGAGTCGGGGGAGAGAGAGACGCCGAGGCTCATGACAAATCTGTGCCGAAAACAAACCTCACACCCCACACATGCTGTGGATGACCTCGCTCGGGCAACAGAAGTCAAGCACGCTAACCCAACTTGTTGAAAAGAGCTTTCAAATGGAAGGGCAGTGGGCTGAAGGCTCTTCATTATGCAGGAGGAAGGTAGTTTATGGAGGCAGAAACTAACACGAGCCGAAGCTGCTCATTAAACAAGCAAGGTGAATTCAGAGGGAGCGAGGTAGCTTCCTCTGCATTTCTAGCTGCTTCTGTATTTCCCTGGAAACACGCACTCCACAGACCCCTGTGTCCCTCACCGACAGAATCCCAGTCCTCCTGCCCTCAGAAAACCAGGACCAAGCTCATGAACACGACGGACCCATCAAGGCGGGGTGGGGGTTCCAGCTAAAATTTATTGCAACTTTAAAGACATTATTAAGGGTTAATATTTTAAACTCTAGTAGTTAACACTGGAAAGGGGAAAGTTACTGATTTGCAGATTAAAAATGTTTGGCATGCTTTGAAATGAAGCCAGCTGATACCTAATTTCATCCAGTAGCAGGAGGATGAACGACATATTGTAGGTTTTGTTAGGAATCCATTGAAGGTTTAAAAACATTTAAACCAATGGTTTAAAAGGTTTAAAAAGTTAAAAGGATTCCGTTGAAAATGTATTGAGTCGTGGAAAAAATCTGGGCAATTTCAAGACGCGCATTTCCATCAGCAGCAGGGCTGGGTCCGGGGTGGCACACTGCCTGGCCCGGCGGGGAAGGGGTGCTGGGCACCACCATCCGCCTTCTGCCTCCGCCCGGGGCTGGGGGGACCCATCTTTTCCTGGAGTGTGACATCTGTGTGGACACTCAGCAGCTCCCTCTTTCACGAGCCGGGAAAACACAACGAGCCTTTATTAACAAGTCTGTTGTGGGATGAGGTTTAAAGGCCAGCCTGCATTTGGTTTTCAAACTTCTTATTTGAATACAAGATTAAGGCTTCCCCGGGTGGCTCAGAGGGGAAGTGATCTGCCTGCAGAGCCGGAGTCCGGGATTCAATCCCTGGGTCGGGAAGATCCCCTGGAGAAGCGAATGGCAAGCCACTCCAGTCTTCTTGCCCGGGGAATCCCACAGACAGGGGAGCCTGGCGGGCTACAGCGCATGGGCTCATAGAGAGTTGGACGCGACTGAGCAACTGACGCTGGCCGCCTTCTGCTTTTGGTGCACCTCTAATTTGAATATGAGATTCCACTACCCCACGGAGGCCGGGCGGAAAGGCAGCTTCCCACTGAGCGGTCATCCCAGCGTGCCTCCCTCATCGCCGGCAGGTCCTGCGTCCCTGCACTGGAGAGCCTGACCGGGCGCGCCCCGACCGCCTGCAGCCCGCGCCGCCTCCCTCTGCGGGCAGCCACAGGGCCCTTCTCTGGGCCCGCCGCCTGGCCAGTGTGGCGACCTACACGCCGCCCTGACCTCGCTTTCCATCCTAATGTCTCTCAGAGGTGCGTCCACTTCCTGGAGAATATTCTGGCTCTTTGCTGGAGTTGCAAGTCAACTGCATCACAGACTCATCAGAACCTATTTAACTACTTTTCAGGTTAGATAGTCACTGATTCTCTATGGGATGGGCATAGGTTTCCCCTACTCTCACTTCCTTAAAAAAAATGAAGAAAAGTGGTTTTGGATTTTTAAATCTTGAGTCTGTCCCATGGCTGTAACTAGGCCCAGTTGATCACTTGAGCCTAATTAAGTTTGATTCAAAATCAGACCTCTCATCTACTGTAAACAACACTGTATTCTATTTTTAATTTCTATATTTTCAGCAAGTGTTTCATTAAACATATGTCTATCTCTTGGTATCCACTAGGTATCAAGTGGAGGAGGGGAGTAGGGGTGCCTTAGGGGCTTAGAATGTCATTGATGAGACAATTCAGAAAGGGTACAGGGCAGTGTGGACCAGGTGTCAAAATAACAGTTGCGTGAGTTTAGATGTTTATAGGTAAGTCGGTAAAAAATTAAAAAAAAAATTAAGATAGCTTGTGTTTTGGCCAGAACTATTTATGTTCACACGTTAACCCTGTCGTTCACTGTCCGTACCTGGGCCTGTCATTCTCTGGGCCTCTTTCTCTTCCTCCTGTCTCCCAGGACAGCCAAGAGGCCTGGGAGAGACCGTGCGCACCAACGCCCCGAGAGACGAGGGCCCGGGCGCGGGCGGGGGACACCGCCGCTCCTGGCCTCGGGGATGGCCCGCGGCACAGAGGGAGAAGGGGTGATCCGGGTGAGCGGAAGGGCCCAGGACCCGACCGGCAGAGGGTCAGGGAAGGTCTCCTGGGGACAGGAGGTCGGGGAGCCAGCTCAGTGACCGCACCGGGGCACGGCGGGTCTGAGTCCTGGGGAGCGTCTCCCCACCACCCACCCCACGCTGCTGCGACAGAGGAGACGCCCGAGGGGAGCCACGCCTGCGCCTTCGGGGGAGTGAGTGTGTCAGGCTCTGGGGGTCTTCATCCCGTCTCTACAGAAAATGAAGTCAGAGGAGACGCCTTCCTACGAAAACACCATCCCCTGAGGAATGTCCACCTTTACGTCACCAAATTACACGTGTGCCGTCTGAGGTTTGAGGCGCCAACCGTGTCACGAGGGCTTGGACGCTGTGTGTTTCTAATTCCAGCAGCACGTGCAGCGGGCTGGGCATAGCAGCCCCTGAATCTTTGCTGATACAATTACACGCAGCAAGTGCTTTCTGATCATAATTCTGACATTAATTTGGGAATCCAGCAAAAAACAACTCTCACATCAAGGAAGAAACCTCTGATCTAACGTCCAGAGAGTCCTCGGGGATCCTCCATCCGCCCTGCTCTTTTTTGATATGTTTTTTGACCCCCTCATGTTCCATCACCTGCAACAGGCACAGTCTCCCCGCCAGGGGCTCTGTGCTGTCGCTGGAAGACATGCGCCTGACCCTGGGCCCAGGCCCGGACACTCGGAGGGGAGTAGGGGTGCCTTAGGGGCTTAGAATGTCATTGATGAGACAATTCAGAAAGGGTACAGGGCAGTGTGGACCAGGTGTCAAAATAACAGTTGCGTGAGTTTAGATGTTTATAGGTAAGTCGGTAAAAAATTAAAAAAAAAATTAAGATAGCTTGTGTTTTGGCCAGAACTATTTATGTTCACACGTTAACCCTGTCGTTCACTGTCCGTACCTGGGCCTGTCATTCTCTGGGCCTCTTTCTCTTCCTCCTGTCTCCCAGGACAGCCAAGAGGCCTGGGAGAGACCGTGCGCACCAACGCCCCGAGAGACGAGGGCCCGGGCGCGGGCGGGGGACACCGCCGCTCCTGGCCTCGGGGATGGCCCGCGGCACAGAGGGAGAAGGGGTGATCCGGGTGAGCGGAAGGGCCCAGGACCCGACCGGCAGAGGGTCAGGGAAGGTCTCCTGGGGACAGGAGGTCGGGGAGCCAGCTCAGTGACCGCACCGGGGCACGGCGGGTCTGAGTCCTGGGGAGCGTCTCCCCACCACCCACCCCACGCTGCTGCGACAGAGGAGACGCCCGAGGGGAGCCACGCCTGCGCCTTCGGGGGAGTGAGTGTGTCAGGCTCTGGGGGTCTTCATCCCGTCTCTACAGAAAATGAAGTCAGAGGAGACGCCTTCCTACGAAAACACCATCCCCTGAGGAATGTCCACCTTTACGTCACCAAATTACACGTGTGCCGTCTGAGGTTTGAGGCGCCAACCGTGTCACGAGGGCTTGGACGCTGTGTGTTTCTAATTCCAGCAGCACGTGCAGCGGGCTGGGCATAGCAGCCCCTGAATCTTTGCTGATACAATTACACGCAGCAAGTGCTTTCTGATCATAATTCTGACATTAATTTGGGAATCCAGCAAAAAACAACTCTCACATCAAGGAAGAAACCTCTGATCTAACGTCCAGAGAGTCCTCGGGGATCCTCCATCCGCCCTGCTCTTTTTTGATATGTTTTTTGACCCCCTCATGTTCCATCACCTGCAACAGGCACAGTCTCCCCGCCAGGGGCTCTGTGCTGTCGCTGGAAGACATGCGCCTGACCCTGGGCCCAGGCCCGGACACTCGCTCCAGAAGAGGCCAGGCTCGTCGACGCGGGCGCACCAGCGAGGGCCTCGCCGCCACCTCAGCGACGAGCACGCCGCCTCCCCAAACGCAGGGCCATCTGCGCTCACGTTGGGCCCGGCGGCTCCCTCCAGGATGCGGGGCAGGGACGGCTCCCTGAGCCCCCAGGCCGGAAGGTAGGGGACGGCGGGGCGGGGGTTTTATGATAAGGCAGCTAATAATGGCCTTGCCTTAGTGACATAAAACCTACTGACGATTTCAGTTTGCAGGAAAATATTTCAATACGTAAAGAACCCATAAAAGGGAGACTGGTAAAACCGGGGGATGCCGAGGCCAGGTCAGCCGTGCTTCCTCGCGAACTTTGTCCTGTCCTGTCTCCTCCTCTCGTACAGCTCCAAGGATGTGCATGGACCGCTTTCTTCTCCAGCCAACCGCTTGTGCAGCAGAGAGGACACCTGAATGACATAAATCTCGTCACAAAGTTACATTTCTGTGCAGAGTGAGGCTTGTCAGGAGAAAGGTGATGAAGAAGAATCGCCCGGACGGAGGGCTTTAATGAGTTCCAGCTGCTGTTCCGCGCTGCTTCTGCTGATAAGACTTTGTTTCAAGTTTACAACAGAGAAAGTTTGGGAAAGAGCTAGAACTTCATCGGCAGGAAGTGCAAGTCTTTATATTTCATTTGTTCAATTTCCGCTAACTCTTGCCCTTGTGTTCCGACAAGCTTTAATTTTCAGAAGGTTCGGACTTTAAAAGTAAGATGTAAATTGTGTCCAAAAGTGTAGAAATACTGTCGCTTAGGACACTTCACCTGCTCAGGCTCGCCACACGTTCAGACGGTAAAACAAGCCCGAGAAGGCACCCGCTGTTACACACTTGCCGCGGGGAGCGGTGAGTCGGGGGGACGCAGCCATTTCTTCGTAACACAGGGTAAGATCCCATAAAATCAGAACATGCCCTCTCTGGAGAACGTGAGCGCCTACTGCGGCATGCTGAGGATTCGGATCCCACCCGACGGGATGCTCTCTCTGGCTCCCTGGTCTGATGACCCGGGGGCTGGCCACACAGCCCCTCAGGCCTGAGCTTGCCGCGGGGGGAAGGCCTCGGGACAGACCTCGCCTGGGGAGGGACATCAGCAGGAGGATTCCCTGTGGGGGCAGAGTCACGACTCTCCAACGACAGAGGCTCAGACGTGAGCGCGGCCCCCCGGGTTCAGTGCGGCAGGAGCCCGGCCCGCCGGCCAGCCAGGGGAAGGAAGGCGGGATGTTCTTTCTGGCTAATGAGACCTTCCTGCCGCAGTTCCTTCCCCCACGGGTGGGAGGGACGGTGGGAATGGGCGCCCCCAGGCACTTTCCCACAGCTCTGGACAGGATCTCCCGCCCGGGTCCAGCGTCGAAAGGAAGCCGTGCGGCGTGGAGGGCGCCCGGGGACCAGCCCCCAGGGCCGAGGGGACAGCGGCAGGGAGACCGGACAAAGAAAGCGCGGCCTCTCTGTTAAAGGGCAGAGGTGGCCGAGGTCAGCGGCAGGTACCTGAGGGCAGGCGCTCGATGCTGCTGGCATGAACCTCCCGGGAGCTGCCCTCGTGGGAACGCTCCCTCCTCGCAGCCAGCCTCCCGATACAGGAAAAGCCCATAAAGCGACCAGGGAGGGGCTTTGCTTTCCTTCCTGGGCCAGCACCGACCGAGTCTCACATTACACATTTGCAAACTAATTACTTCGAGCCAGACATATTAAAAATTCCCCCTTACAACTCAGGGAAGACAGAGAGAGTCAAGATAGAGAGCCTGGCTCCAGACTGAGATAGGGCTCTGAATTTAAAAGTCTAATTAAGGCGAATCCTGTATGCCGTGGAGTTCTCTCAAACACTAGCATTATTGAAATTACTCCTAACGACTTAATTGATTTAACCGATACCTCGCGTAAAGACTGGGCAGTAATTAGTTCAGCCTGCAGAAGCTGGAGAACTAGGAGGACCAGGTTTTCTATAATGGTGTTGGCTCTTTTTTTTCCTACATAAATTTATCTCTGTGAAATTTCACTTAGATGATTTGACTTTAAAGGGACATGTGCCTGCTAATCAATACTGAAAACAGTGGAAACTTCAGCTCGAATGGGATGGTCTCCTCCACCGGCACTGGGATGAGCGTGGAGCCGAGGAATTCCCATTCCTTCCCTCTGAGCTCCTTAGCGAGGAGAAAGGGAAATGGCCATATTCTGTGACTCATCCTTTGGAGCGGCATTCCAAGTGTGATCTACTTAATATAGCCTCATAAATCACCTAATGCAGAAATAATCTCCAGATCTGCATGTAAACACAGCTATTAAAATATTACAATCGCTCTGTTTGCTCAGTGCTCATTCAGCATATCTCATCTCAGGGTAAACAGCCTTTTCCTGAGGTGGGGCATGCTGAGAGGCGTCTGGATGACCTGCCCATCGAAGAACGCTGGTCCTGGGTAAAGCGTCATGTCATCTGAGGGAGCACCAGCGCATGCCCAGCGAGGGGCGAGGACACCGCGCTGACAGTTGTCTGCTTTCAGTTTGCTGTTCTGCTTTGGAAATCAAATTCATCTCGCTTCATAATTGCCTGTGACACTCGCTGGTAATTATTAGTCACAGAAAAAATTCAAAGGGCAGAGGTGGCCGAGGTCAGCGGCAGGTACCTGAGGGCAGGCGTCGTGGGAACCTCCCGGGAGCTGCCCTCGTGGGAACCCCTCCTCGCAGCCAGCCTCCCGATACAGGAAAAGCCCATAAAGCGACCAGGGAGGGGCTTTGCTTTCCTTCCTGGGCCAGCACCGACCGAGTCTCACATTACACATTTGCAAACTAATTACTTCGAGCCAGACATATTAAAAATTCCCCCTTACAACTCAGGGAAGACAGAGAGAGTCAAGATAGAGAGCCTGGCTCCAGACTGAGATAGGGCTCTGAATTTAAAAGTCTAATTAAGGCGAATCCTGTATGCCGTGGAGTTCTCTCAAACACTAGCATTATTGAAATTACTCCTAACGACTTAATTGATTTAACCGATACCTCGCGTAAAGACTGGGCAGTAATTAGTTCAGCCTGCAGAAGCTGGAGAACTAGGAGGACCAGGTTTTCTATAATGGTGTTGGCTCTTTTTTTTCCTACATAAATTTATCTCTGTGAAATTTCACTTAGATGATTTGACTTTAAAGGGACATGTGCCTGCTAATCAATACTGAAAACAGTGGAAACTTCAGCTCGAATGGGATGGTCTCCTCCACCGGCACTGGGATGAGCGTGGAGCCGAGGAATTCCCATTCCTTCCCTCTGAGCTCCTTAGCGAGGAAAAAGGGGAAATGGCCATATTCTGTGACTCATCCTTTGGAGCGGCATTCCAAGTGTGATCTACTTAATATAGCCTCATAAATCACCTAATGCAGAAATAATCTCCAGATCTGCATGTAAACACAGCTATTAAAATATTACAATCGCTCTGTTTGCTCAGTGCTCATTCAGCATATCTCATCTCAGGGTAAACAGCCTTTTCCTGAGGTGGGGCATGCTGAGAGGCGTCTGGATGACCTGCCCATCGAAGAACGCTGGTCCTGGGTAAAGCGTCATGTCATCTGAGGGAGCACCAGCGCATGCCCAGCGAGGGGCGAGGACACCGCGCTGACAGTTGTCTGCTTTCAGTTTGCTGTTCTGCTTTGGAAATCAAATTCATCTCGCTTCATAATTGCCTGTGACACTCGCTGGTAATTATTAGTCACAGAAAAAAAATTCAGCTCAGAAAAAAAAAAGGCAGCATGCTTTCTGACTACATTTGTCTTAGGGGTTTCCTCTGCGGCAGCCACAGGATGTTGGCTTTTAAGCAAGAGGTGAGTCGGGGACCCCGGCGCATGTGCCTTGTGGGGATGCTCACTTCTGAATCACAAGACGACTCCGGTGCCGTGCCCTGTGTCTGTGGGCGCTCACCCTCCGAGGATCACGGGTTCACAACTGCGAGCCATCCACAGCTTCCAGCGTGATCCCTAACCTCTGCAAGGTGGTAATCCAGTGTCAGTTGTTAGCTGTCAAATTTATTTCCCTTTGCTGAAATATACCCTGGGTCTAATTAGCAGTCATTCTTGATACTTTATGGAGCCAAGCCCAAGCGCTGTGGCTCTGACATTTAACCCCTGACCCTTAAATATTTACCAGCTTTTAAACTGGTTGTGTACAATTATCCCTTCACGTACATCTCAGATCCATCAACCTGACCAAGCCAGTCGATGGGCTCTTCCAACTCACGTTGTAATTTCACCCTGAACGGAAAACAAAGCCGTGCGGCTGCATGGTGAGCTCTGGCAGGCACCACGGAAGTGCTTCTGCTAGAAGCTTCCTGGAAGAGCCCCTCCACGGCCGGGCCAGGGGGCAGCAGGTGGAACACCCCGGCTCCCCTGGGTCCCTGGGCGGGGAGATGGAGAACCGTACGGCTCTCCACTAGGGAAAAAATCATCTGGGAGCCATGTCCATTTGTTCCTCTGAAGTCACCTCCATTGCGGCACGGTGGGGCAGTGGGGTCCAAAGCCTCCCTCCCTCCCCCGGGCAGCAGGCGCCTGGACGGAGACGGGCAGTGCTCCCGGGGCCCCCGGTCGGCGGTGAGGACACAACCGTGGCTTCACACGGGCAAGCGCCTGACTGCGCACATCAGCCGGGTCTGTGCTGGTAGAAAGAACGTTTCAGGGACTGAGAGTCACGGCCAGAATAGCAAGGGCAGGAGCCCCCACGCCCACCGGAGCAGGAGGAGGAGGCGCTGCTGGCGGGGACCCCAAGCGTGTCTGTGTGTTCTCCGTCGCTCAGTCGCGTTTGACTCTCGCAACTCCGTGGACGGTGCAGCCTGCCAAGTTCCTCTGTCCATGGGATTTCCCAGGCGAGAATACCGGAGTGCGCTGCCATTTCCTTCTCCAGGGGATCTTCCTGACCCAGGCCTCGAACTCATGTCTCCTGCGTCTTCCGCACTGGCAGGTGGGTTCCTTACCAGCTGAGCCACCTGGGAAGCCTGGGACCCCATGCGCTAAGCCTACAGCTGGACGCTGGGGCCCCGGCCACTTTAAGAAATCAAAGTCTGGGTTGCTTCCATAGCGGGCTCTTTTTTTTTAAAGGGTCACTTTTTCCTTGCATCGTCAAACAAGTGAAACTGTTCACTTAAGATGTTTTGGAAGACGGGGAAGGGGAAGCTGTTAGGCTAGAATGGGGAAGAGGACTGAGGAAAGCAGCATTCTGTGCACATGTCCCTAGTCTGCTCACAGCGTTGCTGCCGTAGAAATCTGCGTGTCCGTGTGTGTCCGTGTGTCTGAGGCACACCGTGAGGATGACAGGAGGCGAGGGTCACAGCGGCCGGGGACCCAGGGCGTGCCCCTTTCCCCTCTCCCCCGACTGTCCAGGGCGGCCTGCAGCCTCACCTCACAAGGATTCCTCTAAGGTCACCCCTCCCTGTTCTCCGCTTGCTCTTGGTCCGGAGGCCTGCTCGTGTCTGGCTGGGACACACAGGAGCTGTGAGAGGCCGTGACTCCACGTCCTGCTCCTAGGGTCAGCCGGGCTCTCACCCTCCAAGGTCGTGTCCCTCAGGTTCCCACCATGAGATCCTTTAGGAGTTACTGTCCAGACCGTTCCCTCTATTTCAAATTTCTTTTATAACTTCCAACCGTACCTAACTCTTCAGAGCCCAGCACAAAGGATCGCCTCCTCCAGGAAGGCTCCTGGGGTGTGATTCCCTCCCTCTGCCCTCCTGAGCCAAGTCCAGTACAGACGGAGTGGTCACGGCACCCTTGAGCCTCAGGGATGCTGACCACAGCCCTCGTCTGGGGCAACCAGAGCCGTGCCCTCGGCAGACCAGCCAGGGCCCATGGCGGGCCGGGCTCTGGGAATGCCACGGATGTCCCTGCATCTCTCTCCACAGAGGAGACACGGCCTGGACGCTCTTGGGAGCCAGCCTGCGGCCCTCGCTGCCCTGCCCGGGACCAGCCCGGGGTGAGTGGACACGGGACAGCAGAGAGGGCAGCTGGGCCCGGACACCTTCGGACACCAGGTCACCTGCAAGAACAGAGTTCCTTACAGCTAAGGCTGATTTGATTCAAAATTTCTGTCACTTGAAGGTAAACACACCCTGATTTGGGAATGGGGCGGGGCGGGGAGGGAGAGCCCAGCTGGCCAAGGGTCTGCGTCTCTCCAGCTGCCCTGAGATGTGCGCTCGGCTTGGTATGTGTCGTCAGCAGACGCCCGCTCTCTGCAGCCGGGCCGCCCGGGCGGCAGCAGGGTGGCTCGGGGGATGAGCCGCATGCCAATGTGACAGCACCGCTGCCCACACCCAGGTGGGGGCCCTCGGGCGGTGGAGGCGCGGCCTGAGGCCGGCAGGTCCCTTCACGCCCCAGGAAGGCCGCGGCCACGCGGGCAGAGGAGACGCGCACCAGCCTCCCGGGTCCTCCGACTCTGGGGCTGAAAGCAAAGAGCCCGCGTCAGCGTCCAGTTCAGATTATGACGACCAGGCGCCCCCGTCGCAGGACCAGCCGCGAGGCCGGCGAGCGCAGGAGCCAGGGGCCCCGGGCGGCGGGTGGGCCCTCGTGGGCGGTGCCAGCTTCCTGTCCAGACTTGCTCCTGGGCCAGTGTCTTCACCAGTGACCAGGCTGTGTGGACACCCCTGCTGCCAGCGCAGAGTGGTCTGCGTGCAAGGTCCTCCCTAAACCTTTCTCCAAGGCTGGCACGTGGCCAGAATAAAAGGAAGTAAGAGCAGTTCCCAAAACAAAGCCACCGCCAACTCCAGGCAGAGCGAGTTCTACAACCAGAGGTGAGGGCGAGCGCCCCGAGGCAGGGGACAGGGGAGTGGGGAACACGCCACCGGGACCTTGAGACACTTAACGTTACAGCGAACTGTCTCACCCAGGCCGTGCCCATGCCAGGATTCAGCATAAAATTCTTGCCACATCATACTTGAATCTGGATACCTTGAATTTTAAACTGAAAGATATGTGGCCTATTTTCTTTCTTATGTTTAGTCTGAAATTTCCCCAAATCACTGACAGATAATCTTCATTCTCAGAGGAAATGTTTCAAAACTTTGCACCAGGAAATATAACAAGACACACTTTTTTTTTTCCTGGAGAGAGCTGAAAAAAAAAAAAATCAGATTTCAGCAGTGTGTTTTGGGTTTTTTTTTTTTTGGTGTTGTTGTTGCTTAGAATATTTTGGTTGGCAATTATGGCAAAGATAAAGAATGTACAAGCTGGCCTAATTGAATCTATGCAGCAAATGTTAGCATGACTACACAAAAGTACATTTCAAAATAACTCTGGCCTACGTCCAAATGCATACTTTTTTATAAGCAGGCTAACTTCTCTCTTAGATAATTTGTGCAAGTAGAAGAAATTAATAACAGAATTGCATTTACAACCTTAAAGTAACAACTTCTTAATATGAACTGATGATGATTACATGAAGTGGCCTCTTGACACGAAATGGAAAGCGGGCCTCCGAAGAGGTCCCCTGGCCTGTGTCGTGCTGCTCGGTAAATACGCTAAACCTCGACACACTTCAACCACCTCTTTCCAGTATTTTTCTCACGTTCCAGCTGAGTATGAAATGTGACTCGGGTTACAGATGAAAAGTAGAAACTTTTAAAACGACGGCAGACACACTGTTTTCACACCACAGGGCACTGTGCGTCCGGCTGGAGGCAGCAGGTCTGTGCCGCCCGCGGCCCCGACGACGTCTGCGACTCACGGACAGACCCCCTCCACGGGGCCCGCCTCCACCCTCTCCTGCGGCTCACAGACACCCTGTCTTCTCCAAAGTCAAGGTTGGGGGCGAGCCTGCATTGTCAGATGACAGTTGGTATGTTTTAGCGATCAAGTATGTCTGAAGGAAGGCCCCTTTTGTCCTAGGCAGAATGCTAGTGCGCACTTAACTCACTGACAGTACTGTGTAAACTTTACACGCCCTGGGAAACCAAATAGTCTCGACTCGTTTTATTGCCATGTTTGCTCTGTTGCGGAGGTCTGGAACTGAGCCCGCCGAGGGCTGAGGAGGGCTTGTGTCATAAGTAAAATAAGTGGCTGAGAGAAGGTCACAGGCCGCGTGAACAGCAGGTGGCGTGAAGCATCGTGCTCACTGCTCACTATCCCTTGTGCACGACTGCATTTACGCTTTAATGGAAGAAAAGCACCCTGAGATTCTGGATGATGAACACAGACAGATACCCAAACACGCACACGCAGCCCATGGACACACGCAGGCGTGGCTCCCTCCGAAAAGGCCCACGGGCCGCAGCAGAATAACGTGCCGGCCAGCCCTCCCCTGTGCCCCGACGTGAGTCCGCTGCTACCCTGCACACATCCGCCCAGCAGCGCCTCTGGCACCCGCGGCCGGGGCTCTGATCTGTGCAGGTCTCAGGCTTCCCCGTGGCCCGACTTGAGAGTTTACAACAGAAGAGGCGACAAACCCTGGAGGAAGAGGGGAGTGCCCGAGATTTACAGGAGCGAAGGCCAGGACACAGGGGGAGTCCACGGCCAGGGCACCAGTCGGGCTCTGGGAGCTGGGGGGCTGGGGGGCGCACACCTGAAGGCCGCGAGGGGCACGGTCAGGTCCCCTGGCCTGTGTCGTGCTGCTCGGTAAATACGCTAAACCTCGACACACTTCAACCACCTCTTTCCAGTATTTTTCTCACGTTCCAGCTGAGTATGAAATGTGACTCGGGTTACAGATGAAAAGTAGAAACTTTTAAAACGACGGCAGACACACTGTTTTCACACCACAGGGCACTGTGCGTCCGGCTGGAGGCAGCAGGTCTGTGCCGCCCGCGGCCCCGACGACGTCTGCGACTCACGGACAGACCCCCTCCACGGGGCCCGCCTCCACCCTCTCCTGCGGCTCACAGACACCCTGTCTTCTCCAAAGTCAAGGTTGGGGGCGAGCCTGCATTGTCAGATGACAGTTGGTATGTTTTAGCGATCAAGTATGTCTGAAGGAAGGCCCCTTTTGTCCTAGGCAGAATGCTAGTGCGCACTTAACTCACTGACAGTACTGTGTAAACTTTACACGCCCTGGGAAACCAAATAGTCTCGACTCGTTTTATTGCCATGTTTGCTCTGTTGCGGAGGTCTGGAACTGAGCCCGCCGAGGGCTGAGGAGGGCTTGTGTCATAAGTAAAATAAGTGGCTGAGAGAAGGTCACAGGCCGCGTGAACAGCAGGTGGCGTGAAGCATCGTGCTCACTGCTCACTATCCCTTGTGCACGACTGCATTTACGCTTTAATGGAAGAAAAGCACCCTGAGATTCTGGATGATGAACACAGACAGATACCCAAACACGCACACGCAGCCCATGGACACACGCAGGCGTGGCTCCCTCCGAAAAGGCCCACGGGCCGCAGCAGAATAACGTGCCGGCCAGCCCTCCCCTGTGCCCCGACGTGAGTCCGCTGCTACCCTGCACACATCCGCCCAGCAGCGCCTCTGGCACCCGCGGCCGGGGCTCTGATCTGTGCAGGTCTCAGGCTTCCCCGTGGCCCGACTTGAGAGTTTACAACAGAAGAGGCGACAAACCCTGGAGGAAGAGGGGAGTGCCCGAGATTTACAGGAGCGAAGGCCAGGACACAGGGGGAGTCCACGGCCAGGGCACCAGTCGGGCTCTGGGAGCTGGGGGGCTGGGGGGCGCACACCTGAAGGCCGCGAGGGGCATGGCGGTGGGAGGTCCTGGCACCGATACTGGGCTTGCGGTTGTTGAGTCACTAAGTCATATCCGACGCTTTGCAACCCCACGGACTGCAGCCCACCAGGCTGCATGGGGTCTCCCAGGCAAGCACGCTGGAGTGGGTCGTCACGTCCTCCTCCAGGGGATGCTCTGACCCAGGGATCGAACCCGCACCTCCTGCGCTGGCCGGTGGATCTCTATCACTGAGCCACCAGGAAAATCCGCTCTTGTTTACTCTTTCTGAATCTGCTCAAATCCCGGCCCTTCCCACCCACTCGCCCCCCGGGCTACAAAGCCAAGCGCACACTCCTTGGCCTTGCCTCCGGACCCGCCAGCCCACCCTCCCCGAGCAGGCACCCAGCCACCTGTTCCCTGGTCACGGCCGTGCTCCCAGCCTCTGGACCAGAGCCCACCTCCCTCCACCCAGGTGCCCAGCACCACGGGCCCCTTCCCTCCTGAGGAAGTCCTCGCCATGGACAAAGGCGTGGAGGCCCCTCCACAGGGACCCAGCCGAGCCTGGTCCCACCTCCGAGCTACGCCACTGCCCGGTCGGCTTTCAGTTAACCGACAACGCAGGGCTGTGGATCGGCACTGCATCCGGGCTGGCCTCCACGCAGTGGGTGAGTCCCTAGTCACCCAAATGCACCTGTTAATCTTGCCTCTGGGTAAACAGTTGAAAACTCCTCAGCTATTTCCTCAAATTGGGTGGAAACAAAGAAACATGAGATTAAAAAAAAATGTCTAGATTAGGGAATTGGAGATGCATTCATTTAAAAAGGGAACAGGGTCAAAGCAGGGGCTGGGAGGCTAATAAGTGCAGAGCACAGAGCAGGGTAAGAGTTCACTCAATTTACCCCGAGATCTATTCCAGACGCGGGCGAGGGATTATTGGATCCAGACCTGCGGCTGCCTCCTAAGACCCGCCTCCCGTCAGAGGCCCCGCCCCCTTCGGAGGCCCCGCCCTCACCCCGGCCTTGTCGGGGGAGGGGTCTCTCATCCGGCAGCCCCCAGCGCTGGCTCTCGTCCCTGCTCCCTCTAATTCCCAGCTCTGCTGTGGGAGTCCGGCAGGACAACTGCCATGCGAACCACGGAACACCCAAGTTGATCCAGCTCGATGAGGTTTTTAGTACTTTATTACACGGGAAGCCAGCCCCGGGCGCAACAGACTATAAACAACAGCGAACACTCGCAGCGGGGCGGAGCGGGGAAGGCTTGGAGCTTTACCCGAGGGCCCGTGGAAGACGACCCTTCCGGCAAAGCTCGCTCTTACACAGCAGAATGAAGGAGAGAAGAGAGGAACCAAGACAGCGAGCGAGGATGCTGAGAAAACACGCGTGTGTTTCCTGCAAGAGGGGAGGGCTGTGGGATTAGCGCTAATTAAGACGGTCTTCTAACCTTTTCATTATTATTAATGTGCAGAGTTATATGACTGAGAATATGTATTATTGCAAAAGGAAATCAGTTTTAGGTGTTTGCTGATGTCATTTAAATATTTAAGTGCAGTTGGTGAACAATAACATAATACTACACTTGTAGTGAACGGGTTTACTGGAAATAACAGACTTTATAATAAAGTTCGGAGCTGCAGGGCAGGAATTTGCTCCTTGCCTGTGTGAGTGCGCCTGTTTGCAAACACGCAGCTGTGGGCAGACCCCACGCTCCACGCCAGGATACAGGCCCCAGCAAGGAAGGCGTCTGTGGGGCATGATCTAGCAAACCAGTAAGTGATCCCGGAACATGAAACCCTGGGGGCCTCGCCTCACCCAGGCCATCACTAAACACACTTCAGAAACGATCGTGACACACGAAGAAAGCTGGACTGGAGAACAACCCACATGAACAGTTGATCGGAGGTGACGGGACCATTGCCTCTGCAGCGTCAGCAGCTCCCAGCCTCATGCCCCTCTTCTGCTTCCTGCTCACAAGAGGCAGCTTTTATTTGCAGAGAGGAACCCCTTCAGATGAGAAAAATGCTGCAGGCCACTGCTGAGTGGTGGCTACACGCATGTCCAGTCCCTGCCCGAGCGTTTCTACAGTGACCACCGTGCACACAAGAAACTTCTGAAGAGTGCCCGAGGACGACACCGCCCGCTGGGAGGGGTCTCATCCGGCAGCCCCAGCGCTGGCTCTCGTCCCTGCTCCCTCTAATTCCCAGCTCTGCTGTGGAGTCCGGCAGGACAACTGCCATGCGAACCACGGAACACCCAAGTTGATCCAGCTCGATGAGGTTTTTAGTACTTTATTACACGGGAAGCCAGCCCCGGGCGCAACAGACTATAAACAACAGCGAACACTCGCAGCGGGGCGGAGCGGGGAAGGCTTGGAGCTTTACCCGAGGGCCCGTGGAAGACGACCCTTCCGGCAAAGCTCGCTCTTACACAGCAGAATGAAGGAGAGAAGAGAGGAACCAAGACAGCGAGCGAGGATGCTGAGAAAACACGCGTGTGTTTCCTGCAAGAGGGGAGGGCTGTGGGATTAGCGCTAATTAAGACGGTCTTCTAACCTTTTCATTATTATTAATGTGCAGAGTTATATGACTGAGAATATGTATTATTGCAAAAGGAAATCAGTTTTAGGTGTTTGCTGATGTCATTTAAATATTTAAGTGCAGTTGGTGAACAATAACATAATACTACACTTGTAGTGAACGGGTTTACTGGAAATAACAGACTTTATAATAAAGTTCGGAGCTGCAGGGCAGGAATTTGCTCCTTGCCTGTGTGAGTGCGCCTGTTTGCAAACACGCAGCTGTGGGCAGACCCCACGCTCCACGCCAGGATACAGGCCCCAGCAAGGAAGGCGTCTGTGGGGCATGATCTAGCAAACCAGTAAGTGATCCCGGAACATGAAACCCTGGGGGCCTCGCCTCACCCAGGCCATCACTAAACACACTTCAGAAACGATCGTGACACACGAAGAAAGCTGGACTGGAGAACAACCCACATGAACAGTTGATCGGAGGTGACGGGACCATTGCCTCTGCAGCGTCAGCAGCTCCCAGCCTCATGCCCCTCTTCTGCTTCCTGCTCACAAGAGGCAGCTTTTATTTGCAGAGAGGAACCCCTTCAGATGAGAAAAATGCTGCAGGCCACTGCTGAGTGGTGGCTACACGCATGTCCAGTCCCTGCCCGAGCGTTTCTACAGTGACCACCGTGCACACAAGAAACTTCTGAAGAGTGCCCGAGACGCACGACACCGCCCTGCTGGGCGCAGAGCCTCCAGTCTTCCTGTGTGTGCAAGCGCAGATGGCCCTGTACGTGGACAAGCTGTCCGTGTCGGCCGTGCCAAAGCCGGGGGCTGAGAGGTGATTAGCTCACTAAAGAGAACACTTGTCCCTGGGACCGTCATTCCAGCCCTCCAAGGACTGGCCAGGACGCCTGAAAGAGGTGACCAGAGGCAGGGGCATCAGCTTGATTTACCGCGGGCTGCGAAACACGCACATCCTAAGTAGATCAGATCGAGGTATTCGTCTGAGAAAACCCCGAGTTGAAAGGATGACTCATGCATGCAAGGTGTGCTTTGTCTCTCCCCCACTCTGGCATCAGTGCCGAATCCCGCCCGGCCCCGGCTTCTGGCCCCGGTCCCGGCAGACAATGCCCTACTGTTCACGGGACGCAGACACGGTCAAGAGGGGAATAACACGGTGATGCCACGGGAGGCAGGGCACCGGCACCAGGCCAGCATTTCCAGAATAAAGACCTCTTTTCAAGGATCAACATCTCAGTTGTGGAAGTTCACACCCAGGTAAAGTTTGGTAGAGAACATTTCATTCTGTATAACGGGAAAATGTCCTTGTTCAGAAAGTCACACTCAACGTACACCAATGTCTCCGACACAGACACAAGCCAGAGAAAAGGGTCTCTCGCCCGCGTGGGGGTGAGAACTCGGACAGACAGAGCACCCCGGTGGCTCTGTTTCACCCAATCGAAGGCCACGCGTCCACGTGCTGTCCACGTGCTGAATTAGGACTTGAGTTCTTACACCCAGAATTCAGCACTGGAAACGCCAGAAGACAGCGAGACTCAGGTCAGCTCTCTCTCCTCCAGGGCCATCCACGCGCCAACACCTGGCTCCAAGGCGGGGTGGGGTTTCTCCCCCCACTGTGGTGACATCTGGGGACGCCTGTGGTTGGCACCTCGTGGCGCGTGCAGTTGGAGCCAAAGCCCGGGCTGCTGCTGGACAGGAGGAGCTGGCCCAGGGCCTGGACTGGGGGGCTGGGGGTGGAGGGGAGGGGAGAGCAGCTCTGTCGGGAAGCCCGAGCCCCAGCGCCTTCCTCACGGGGCCGGGGCTCCGTATCCTGGTTCTCAGGGCCTCTGCACCAACCTCTCTTCCCTGGCCCTGAAATGCCGCCTGTGTTTGCTTTCTGCATTTACTGGAAGGACATCCTTAGACATCCCGGATCAATGATGCAGACTCTTCCCCTGGTCACACTTCCTTGCTAAGGGTGACGTTTTTCAAATCACAGAGACAATCAGAGAGAAGGAAGAAAAGGAGGATGAGAAAGAAGTGGGCCAGTGCTGGTCCGAGGCCTCCTTTCTGTTCTCACTGGAGGAAGGCGGATGCTCAGTGGGGCCTGAGCTCACGGGCGCGGATGCCTTCCCCTCGCTTTGTTTGCTTCCCACAGACACAGAGCCAATGCCCAATCGTACTACTGATCAGTCAAACGTGCCTGCGCCCTGCCGCAGGAGGACACGGGGCTCCATGTGCCCGAGGAGCACGATGGGAAACGGGTGAGGAAGCGGACGAGGCTCCAGGAAGAAGCAGGTCCCGCGCCGGACCTCAGACACTGCGTCAGCACCTGGCTCCGGCTGTCGGCTAGGGCCACGAGGAAGATGCACTCGTCAAACAGAACAGGCGGGAGGCTGGAGGTGGGCAAGGGGGCAGGCGGGGCCCCCTTCAGAGGAGGGACTGAGCCCTGGAGGCTGTGCTGCCACGCGCGGGGGCCACGCCCCGAGGCCCCGAGGAGGGCGCAGCGTCTCACGCGGGGCCCAGGAGGGCCGTCCCCCGGGAGAGGCGGTCGGGTCACCCAGCAGAGGAGGAGGAAGCAGGGCGATGCCCCGTGCAGCTGGACGGGCGTATCAGGCTGGCCGCTCCGGGGCCTCCTCCCGCTGCGGCGCGCAAACATCTGTCCCGTCTGTGTGTGTGTGTCCATCTCTCGACCCCCAAACTTCCCAGGAGAGCCCCACATCCTCAGGTCTGGAAGGCCCCACGAGGACCACCCACGGTGGCGGCGGGATACACCTCCCCGCAGGCACCTGGCTGCCTGCGGCCAGTCCTGCGGCTGGGAGTGTGGCCGGCGAGCGTGGCCGTGTCAGCTGCTGGGGGTGACCTGAGAACGGCCTGCTCCCCTCTTCTGATTCTGGTGAACAGGGCCGCTGGACGTGAGAACCTTCTTAGTGAGCCCCGGGCCGGGCGCCTGGCCTCAGGACGCGTGCTGCACCCCGCCCTCCGCCGTGGCCGCGCCCCTGCGGCGTCCCCCGCACCGCGCGGCACCTGCGCGCTCCCTTCACCTCCGGAGGCCAGAGTCCTCCCGGCCCGGGAGCACCACACCCGCGCCAGACTCCACCCCGACCGGAGGGCGCACTGGGGCCTGCTCTCTGCACTCTTCGCTTTTCACAGCCTGCAGCCGCGGCGACCCCCGCCCAGGACCAGCGACAACGGCAGCTGCCCGGAGCGTGCTGCCTGCAGCCCGTGTGGACAGCCCGCGCCAGGGCAGAGGCAGCCTCCTCCCGGACTCCCCCGGGGGAACGCAGGGGCTCCGCCCGCTGCTGGCTCCCACACCTGGCGCCCGGACCACGCCCGTCACCGCGGCTGCCGGGCCGCGGGGAGACGAGCGCTCACGCCCGAGTCTATCTTGAGCTGAAGGACAGCAGCCCTTCAATGGGATAGAGAGAGCGCAAAAATAGTACAGGCCGTTCACGCGCTTTTAACCACAGTCATAGTCTAGGAAGGCCGACCGCTGAAGCCGGTCCCAGGACGCAGACGCCGCGCCGCGGACGCGGGGCGCACGCGGGCCACGCCCACCCGGCGCCACCCCGCCTCTGGAGTGGACCCAGCCTCTGCAGACACCCCGAGGCTTCCGGCTAGAAAATCCAGTCTCCGCTACCAAGTTACAAGCGGGAGGCGGCCCAGGTCGCAGACAGATGGAGGGAAGCACACCAGGACGGTCCCAAGGGAACCCAGGGCAGTCCTTGGCTCTCAGGAGATGGCCAGCAGTCCGGAGCGCCGGTTCCTGGGCTCAGATGAGGACTGTGCACGCCTGAAGGTCACAGTCTGGGGGAGCTCATGCCAGACCTGGGTTGGGGAGGACGTCCAGCCACGATCTCAGCTCCTCACACTTGGAAAGCGTGGTCTGGTTCCAAATGATGGTTGATTCAGGGTCACAGTAAGAGACCCAGGTTCCATCCCGGGATTCCGGAAGACCCCCTGGAGGAGGGCAGGGCAGCCCACCCCAGTACTCCTGCTGGAGAACCCCACGGGCAGAGGAGTTTGGTGGGCTACAGTCCACAGGATCACAAAGAATTGGACATGATTCAGCGACTCAGGACACACACAGAGCTCAGTTGAAAAGTGCCCCTCGACTTCCCTTTGTCGAAAATGGCCTCTTAAGATGGAGTACACTGGCTTCTGGTCTGAGGGTCCGGAACCAGCCGTGGAATGCAGACGCTGAGGCCCAGGACAGCGTGTCTTCCTGGCGTCACTGGGAATATGGTGAGAGGCACGTGTATCATCCTTCACACTCCAGCGGCAGCGGCCGTGGTCCACGTGCAGGCTTGGCTTTATGAGTTCAGTTCGAAATATTCTGAGAGCCTAGCAGTCACCACTGTTAGAAACTGCATTTCTGTGATTATAAGCAAAGCACGCTGAGCTTAGCATCACGGAAAACCCACCATGACGACTGGAGGGTAAATTCTGCCATAGACACCCCAGCCCGTGTTACCCGTACAAACACGTGCCTCGTCTTACCGCAGCCCTGTGTGTGTCGTGTGCGTGAAGACCTACGTTCTCTGTGAAGAAAAGTGCTGAGAGCTTCCAATATCTCAGCACGCTGAACAAAACGTATTAATATAAAATCAGGCAGAGGGCTTCCCTGGTGGTCCAGTGGGTAAGGACACCGCCTTGCAGTGCAAGGCGCGCCGGTTCGATCCCTGGCCTGGGAAGATCCCATGTGCTGCAGAGCGGCTGGACCGATGTGTCCAAGTACCGAGCCGGAGCTCTGGAGCGCATATGCCCAGAGCTGGTGCTCTGCAGCAGGAGAGACCGCTGCGATGGGAGGCCCACACGGGCCAAAGAACAAGAGATGAGAGAGGCGGGCGGCTCCCAGGATTGGCTCTCAGGAGATGGCCAGCAGTCCGGAGCGCCGGTTCCTGGGCTCAGATGAGGACTGTGCACGCCTGAAGGTCACAGTCTGGGGGAGCTCATGCCAGACCTGGGTTGGGGAGGACGTCCAGCCACGATCTCAGCTCCTCACACTTGGAAAGCGTGGTCTGGTTCCAAATGATGGTTGATTCAGGGTCACAGTAAGAGACCCAGGTTCCATCCCGGGATTCCGGAAGACCCCCTGGAGGAGGGCAGGGCAGCCCACCCCAGTACTCCTGCTGGAGAACCCCACGGGCAGAGGAGTTTGGTGGGCTACAGTCCACAGGATCACAAAGAATTGGACATGATTCAGCGACTCAGGACACACACAGAGCTCAGTTGAAAAGTGCCCCTCGACTTCCCTTTGTCGAAAATGGCCTCTTAAGATGGAGTACACTGGCTTCTGGTCTGAGGGTCCGGAACCAGCCGTGGAATGCAGACGCTGAGGCCCAGGACAGCGTGTCTTCCTGGCGTCACTGGGAATATGGTGAGAGGCACGTGTATCATCCTTCACACTCCAGCGGCAGCGGCCGTGGTCCACGTGCAGGCTTGGCTTTATGAGTTCAGTTCGAAATATTCTGAGAGCCTAGCAGTCACCACTGTTAGAAACTGCATTTCTGTGATTATAAGCAAAGCACGCTGAGCTTAGCATCACGGAAAACCCACCATGACGACTGGAGGGTAAATTCTGCCATAGACACCCCAGCCCGTGTTACCCGTACAAACACGTGCCTCGTCTTACCGCAGCCCTGTGTGTGTCGTGTGCGTGAAGACCTACGTTCTCTGTGAAGAAAAGTGCTGAGAGCTTCCAATATCTCAGCACGCTGAACAAAACGTATTAATATAAAATCAGGCAGAGGGCTTCCCTGGTGGTCCAGTGGGTAAGGACACCGCCTTGCAGTGCAAGGCGCGCCGGTTCGATCCCTGGCCTGGGAAGATCCCATGTGCTGCAGAGCGGCTGGACCGATGTGTCCAAGTACCGAGCCGGAGCTCTGGAGCGCATATGCCCAGAGCTGGTGCTCTGCAGCAGGAGAGACCGCTGCGATGGGAGGCCCACACGGGCCAAAGAACAAAGATGGATGAAAATAGATAATGAAAGACCAATAGAAGTGCCCCCCGCTACAAAAAAGAGAAAACTTTATTAAAAAAAAAAAAAAATCAGACAGAAAGGGTCCTTAACATGAAATCTTCAAACAAGAGTGAAACCTGGAGAAAAGCGTGTAGACGTTACCCCTCATTTCTTGCAAAGTAAGCTCATATTTAAGTTCAGATGGACTGGGTTAACAATCACCATTTTTACTGTTAAAATGCCCCAGGGAAGTTATAAACGCACCAAATATGCTGTTAACCTTCCTTTATATTGTGTGCAGCTGGGCGGCTTTGTACCCGGCGAGCTTCCTCACCGGCCAGCAATGGGAAAGAGGCTTTTTTCCAAAACCTTTCAATAACAATGCTTTTCTTGTCACTAGATTTCCATTTCTTTTTCTTTTTTTCCCCCTACTACTCCACACTACTCTTTGGTTCAGATTTTACGTATTCCAATTTCTTTCCACTGAAGAATGCATTATATATTACCGAAAAGGGATAAAAAAATCAGGCAAAGAAACGTCACAAAGAGAGAAGAGTAAATTCAGACGTTTATTTCCAACACCCAGAGTCAATGTTGTCTTAATTCTCACAACTGTTCTCACGGACCAGTTTACAGAGAGTTTTTTTTTTTTTTTTTTTTAACATTTCTCTGGGCCTCCCTGGCATCAGTAGTATTAAGGATTGCCAACTGATCTTAGGATAACTCAACAAAGATGATCATTTTTATTCTTGTTCCTATCTACATGGTAGGTTGAACTCTGTTCAGCTTTTAAGAGAACTGTAGTGGTTTTAGGTCGTTCACAAGCGTTGGCAGGCTCCATTAAGGCAGAAATGCCCGCCGCACTTCAGGCCCCACCCCTTCTCTGCCCCCAGCCCCGACTGGACGACGACGGGAGCGGAGGCCCGAGGCGGGCTGCCCAGGCCGGGGCACGCCTCGTCCTGCCGTGCACACTGGTCCTCGGAGCCGCACACGCCGACGGGCCAGCCATGTCCACGCAGCCCGTGAGTCCCCCCTGGCCTCCACCCAGCCACCGCACCTGCCCAGGAGACCGGCAGTGGGCCAGGGACCTCCTCGGATGCCAGAAGCCCCCTGAGCCCTCGTTTTGCTTCTGCTCCGTTCACAGAAGCGAGCCCTTCAAATGCTCTGGACAGGCCGTTGACAAAGCAGCCGCTGAGACGCGAATCACGAGAGACGTGGGCGAGCACTTCCCCAGGCCGAAGGTTGGACTAGGCTGAACGGTGGTCCGCGGATGAAAAGTCTCAACACAGAAAGACCTCTGTGTGGCGGAAACTTGCAACATTCCAGGGCTGACAGCGCCAGGCGTGAAGTGGGTCTAGTCCCCTTCGTAAGGCCCCCCTCCCGAGACGGGCCTCCAGGCTCTGCCCCTCAGCACGGGGCCGGGCGCCCCATCTGGCTTGTGCTTCTGGTTTGCAAGACGCCCGAGCCCTTGCCTCTGAAGGATCTGCCCAGAGAACTCGGGCCGTGACGGGGAGCCGGAGGGACCGGGTCCAGAGCCTCGCCTGGATACGGGGCTCCTTGAGCGCAGTCGGGGCTGCAGAGATGGCGTCCCCGCCCTCGGGCAGTCACGTGGGGATCGGACGGGGTAACACCGGACCCTTCGAAGAGAACACGCTCGTGACGGACTTAGTAACGCCTCCAGATATAGTCATCCTTATTCTAAGGAAATAGTAATTGCAAATCTTACAAACCAGAGAATCCTGTCTAACGGCGGGACCGGAAGCCTACAGAACAGATCGACATGCACTGAGCAGAAGACAGTCCTGCCCACTACGGGTCTTCCAGACCTTCCCTTCTCGTGAGGAAGAGTCTCGCCAAGCAAATAACGGTTTAGGAAAACCAAGCATCTACACAATCATGTGCTTTAAAAGCAAGAGATGCTATACTGTGAACACCTACAGTGGGAAAGAATCTGAAAAAGTTATATATGTGTAACTGAATCATTCTGCTGTGCACCTGAAACATAACATTGCAAATTAACTATACTTCAACTAAATAAGGATAATCAATGAGGGGGGAAAGAGGAAGAGGGAACTTCGTATAAACCACTGACCTGATTTAATTGTATGTATTTTAACATATTGGGAATATATATGTTAGACACTGAGTTAAAATACTGTAAGTTGAGAAAGAAGCATCGACCCCGGAAGCTGTCCTCTGGTCTCAGGGCGCGGAGCGGGGACGTCCGAGGCTGAGGGCCATCTCTGCCATCTCCCTGCTCAACACGTGCGAGACCGGGTGACGCCCGAGGTCGTGGGAAGCTGGACGCCCGCCCTCCGGCGGACACGCTTCCCTCCAGCCAGCAGTGGGCCCAGGGCTTAAAACACGCCCGGTCCTGCCCGGCTGTCCTTCTGAGAGGGTCCGTCTAGATGACAAAGGCAAAACATGTCCTGTCTATTAGACTGACATTTAACTTTGCTAAAAATTCAACTGAAAAGCAGCTATTACGGACAATGTCCAGGCGCAGGGACCGCGCACAAGCCCTGAAATGACGGGAGAGCCCAGAGAGGACATTTCCACCCACCACTCGCCCAGAGGGCTGCGTCTCGGCCGCCTTAGACCTCTGGCCGTTTGGCTGGGTTCACAGAAAATGACTGGCACAGGAAGGGAGACGAGGATGAAAGAACAGCTACTTCTGCACTAGGATTCCTCCTTCTTCACAAACCAGACCAATAAAAATAACGTTTGGTTTGATGAGCTAAGCTCATTTGTTTACTTTAGAGGCTGTGGGTGATCCGGCAGTACTGAAAGGGAAATAAAATTATTTTGTTTAATATTTCAAACTGAAACAGTGGTTCTCCCTTTACATAAGCAGGCCCTGCACAGGGGACAAAAGAAAAGACAAGGAGACCAGGGCTCCTGCCGGTGTGACCCGGTGGCCAGGGCCACGGTCAGCAGCTCACCGTCACGGAGGCCACAGCACGTTGGGCGAGCTGGTGAGGAGACCTGGCCAAGCATTCCAAATGTGTATCTCAGAAAGTCTCTCTGCATTAGCCAGAATAAGATCAACAACACTAAAACCGTTCCTAAAAGACGGCTACGATTTATGCATTCCCACAACTGGGTAAAGCTCGTGCAGTCTGTCTCTGCCAAGCCTCCTGCCCGGCTGCACCTGGAAAGCCTCATAGAAAACATCTAACGCCTTATTCATGAAACATTTTCCTTGGTAAAAAAAAAAAAATGCGAATCTATTATTTGGTACTATTGAGTAATATTTTTCTTTACAGTAAAATAATGGCATATATGTAAAGGTAATGGGGGAGAGAAATCATTTTTACGCACACGACGACCGTAACATTGTTAAGAAAAGTCTTTGCGAGCAGCCTTCTCTCTTCCAAATATAAAACCTGCATCAGCTTGCACCAAACACCAAGCAACCACCCCTAAACTGGAGCAGTTAAGTACCGAAGTGACAGATGACCTGTTAGACGCAACAACTGCTCAGAAGCTAGACTAAGTAGATTATTCTACTTTTAAACATAAGGGACGATGCTTGTATTTTCACCCTGTAGAACAGGAAGAGAAATTTCTGAGGGAATGTGAGTTTAGACATTAAACTCAAAAGCATCTGCCAGTCATCTGCTCCTCGTGACCTCCGTCACCTGCATCGTGGGGCGGTGGCAGAGCCGGCAGTGGGGGATGGGTTTCGGGGGGGTTTACCCATGAGCTCGGGCCGGGGGCCACACGCACACCGCTGGACCCTCTGAACACAATGAGGACAACTCGTCACAGGAAAGCCTCCAGCAAGCCAACAAGAAAATGCTTTAGGACTTTACCTGAGAATATATTTTTCCTGTTTGTTTTAGTACATTTTTGTGAGCAGGGCAAGTGGACTGGAAACAGTACCCACAAACACTTGGCTATAAACCCTGAAGTGTTATGCAATGTGTGCACACAGCAGTTCCTCACAGGAAGACGTGTGTGTGTGTCTGTGTGTGTCTGTGGGCGAGTGGTTTCCAGGGTAAACAGGGGAGGGAGGGGAGCCTCCTAGTGATTTTATTCGACATCTCTAAATTTACATGAAGTAGTAGCTCTTTTTTTCAGCTTTTACGTAGCATGAGAATGGGCCATTTTATTATTGGTGATTTAAAGATTCTGACACCTCCTAAAAGCTTTTAAGAAATCTTATAAATTAAAATCACTCAAAGATTTAGATGTGTGCACGCTAGCTTCAACTACTGAATATGCACATCTCAACAGAGCTGGAATTTGACCATCTACGAATCCCTCCATCTTTGGTATCAGTTATGGAAGCAGACCTTCATCTCGTTACAGAACTTTTTAAAAAAATGCGAATCTATTATTTGGTACTATTGAGTAATATTTCTTTACAGTAAAATAATGGCATATATGTAAAGGTAATGGGAGAAAATCATTTTTACGCACACGACGACCGTAACATTGTTAAGAAAAGTCTTTGCGAGCAGCCTTCTCTCTTCCAAATATAAAACCTGCATCAGCTTGCACCAAACACCAAGCAACCACCCCTAAACTGGAGCAGTTAAGTACCGAAGTGACAGATGACCTGTTAGACGCAACAACTGCTCAGAAGCTAGACTAAGTAGATTATTCTACTTTTAAACATAAGGGACGATGCTTGTATTTTCACCCTGTAGAACAGGAAGAGAAATTTCTGAGGGAATGTGAGTTTAGACATTAAACTCAAAAGCATCTGCCAGTCATCTGCTCCTCGTGACCTCCGTCACCTGCATCGTGGGGCGGTGGCAGAGCCGGCAGTGGGGGATGGGTTTCGGGGGGGTTTACCCATGAGCTCGGGCCGGGGGCCACACGCACACCGCTGGACCCTCTGAACACAATGAGGACAACTCGTCACAGGAAAGCCTCCAGCAAGCCAACAAGAAAATGCTTTAGGACTTTACCTGAGAATATATTTTTCCTGTTTGTTTTAGTACATTTTTGTGAGCAGGGCAAGTGGACTGGAAACAGTACCCACAAACACTTGGCTATAAACCCTGAAGTGTTATGCAATGTGTGCACACAGCAGTTCCTCACAGGAAGACGTGTGTGTGTGTCTGTGTGTGTCTGTGGGCGAGTGGTTTCCAGGGTAAACAGGGGAGGGAGGGGAGCCTCCTAGTGATTTTATTCGACATCTCTAAATTTACATGAAGTAGTAGCTCTTTTTTTCAGCTTTTACGTAGCATGAGAATGGGCCATTTTATTATTGGTGATTTAAAGATTCTGACACCTCCTAAAAGCTTTTAAGAAATCTTATAAATTAAAATCACTCAAAGATTTAGATGTGTGCACGCTAGCTTCAACTACTGAATATGCACATCTCAACAGAGCTGGAATTTGACCATCTACGAATCCCTCCATCTTTGGTATCAGTGTAAAGCATACACTCATCAATAAAGTGCAAACATGTCACCTAAATGTCCCTCCCTTCACATCGGTGCCTTGTACCAACATCACGAATCGACCTATAAAGTTATGATAAAATTTAAAAACTGTTTTCTAGCGTGTAGCCTTAGAGAGACATGGACCAATTTCAAACAAGTCAGCCAATAAATCAAAAGGAAGTACGTGGTCATTTTCAATTGATGAGACTAAACTGTCCAAGAGAAGCAGGTCAGAACATTTTACTTACAAAAAACAATTTAAGTCGCTTCTTACAAAAATAAGAATATGTTCTCTATTTACTATCAGTTCAAAAATAATCCTAAGAAGATAAAACATGGATACGAAAGAGTTACTTACAGAACTATTCTTATTACTCATCGGTCTTACCACACAGGAGTGGCACTTTGAGTAGCCTTTCAGAGCAAGGACTGGGGAGTATTGTCAGCTGCTGGATTAGGAAAGAAGACGGGGATTTCGCTACCATGTATCCTCACACAATGCAGCTCCTAACAGCATGTAAAACACTGGAAGCATACCTTTAAGGGACCATGACAGAGGAGAAATGAATTAATACCACAGCACTTCACTCTAATGTTCAAAGATCAGAGATAGCAAGCTATTTGGTTTTCCTCTAAATAAGGACGTTTTAATTTCCAGACGGCTGGTGAGAACGGTGAGCAGCCGCTCGCCCTCCAGCGACAGGGACTCTTCTTTTGACACGGGGGTGCCGGTGAGTGGCCGGGGTGGAGACACGCCTGCGAGCCCGCCCCGTCTCCATCCATTCAGGAGTGTTTACTGCATGTGGCAAAGGTAGATCTGCCCATGATGAACTCGCGATAAAATGGAAAAAATGTGAACCCTGACCTTCTTAACACCACTTAGAAATCAGAACCAGACCCTTGCGCTCACCGCCCCACGGCCTTCAGCTCCGCACTCTGGAAACCTGACCCCTCGTCCGGCAGAGAGGATGCTGGTCGACCTCCAGCTCTGCGGCAGCCTCGCCGGCCCCCACCCCTACTGCCTCCCGGCCCCTGCCGCCCCCGACCAGGAGAGGGGAGGTGCGAAACAAAGTCACACTCGGAATGAGCTCCAGAGTTCACAACGGTGTCCGATGTAGGAATTACTTACGCCGTGATTTTCAGAGTCATTTGCAAACACATCATTGGGGATATAAATCTGGCCTGAACGAGCAGAGATGCTCTCATTTTTATTGCTGGAGCAGAGAAGCCTCCCCGGGTCCCCTCCAGCGCTATCTTAAACCAGCTGGGGCGTCCCAGCTTCATCAGCCCACCCCTCGGGCATTGACGCTCTCTGGAAGAAACACCTCTCCACTAGGTTTCTTTGTGACCTCCCTTCCCTGATCTCCTTAGTCACAGGAATCCTGATACAAAGAGTAAAGAATATTCTTATTCTATCGGTTCAAAGATGCATTGATAACATGGATACAAAGAGTTACTTCAGTATTCATTACTCATCGGTCTTACCACACAGGAGTGGCACTTTGAGTAGCCTTTCAGAGCAAGGACTGGGGAGTATTGTCAGCTGCTGGATTAGGAAAGAAGACGGGGATTTCGCTACCATGTATCCTCACACAATGCAGCTCCTAACAGCATGTAAAACACTGGAAGCATACCTTTAAGGGACCATGACAGAGGAGAAATGAATTAATACCACAGCACTTCACTCTAATGTTCAAAGATCAGAGATAGCAAGCTATTTGGTTTTCCTCTAAATAAGGACGTTTTAATTTCCAGACGGCTGGTGAGAACGGTGAGCAGCCGCTCGCCCTCCAGCGACAGGGACTCTTCTTTTGACACGGGGGTGCCGGTGAGTGGCCGGGGTGGAGACACGCCTGCGAGCCCGCCCCGTCTCCATCCATTCAGGAGTGTTTACTGCATGTGGCAAAGGTAGATCTGCCCATGATGAACTCGCGATAAAATGGAAAAAATGTGAACCCTGACCTTCTTAACACCACTTAGAAATCAGAACCAGACCCTTGCGCTCACCGCCCCACGGCCTTCAGCTCCGCACTCTGGAAACCTGACCCCTCGTCCGGCAGAGAGGATGCTGGTCGACCTCCAGCTCTGCGGCAGCCTCGCCGGCCCCCACCCCTACTGCCTCCCGGCCCCTGCCGCCCCCGACCAGGAGAGGGGAGGTGCGAAACAAAGTCACACTCGGAATGAGCTCCAGAGTTCACAACGGTGTCCGATGTAGGAATTACTTACGCCGTGATTTTCAGAGTCATTTGCAAACACATCATTGGGGATATAAATCTGGCCTGAACGAGCAGAGATGCTCTCATTTTTATTGCTGGAGCAGAGAAGCCTCCCCGGGTCCCCTCCAGCGCTATCTTAAACCAGCTGGGGCGTCCCAGCTTCATCAGCCCACCCCTCGGGCATTGACGCTCTCTGGAAGAAACACCTCTCCACTAGGTTTCTTTGTGACCTCCCTTCCCTGATCTGTCCTTAGTCACAGGAATCCTGTCTTTCCTGTCTCCTCTGTCACTTCTCCAACTAGCAACGGTGGAAGAAGTGGCGGCGGAGGCTGAAGGGGTGGAAAAGCCGCGCGCACACTGTCCACGTGTGTTTACTTCCAGCAGAAACAGAGCTGCCTGAAAATATCTGTCGTCCCCGGTGTTTCCAAACTCGAAAACCCGAAACTGGGCAGAAGTGAGGTGAAACTACGACAAATTGAGCTGAGGTGATAAAATCCATGGGGAAGAGGAGGAGAAGGAGATTAAATGACATTTAAAAATATCCACGTCTTCATTTGATTAACTTTAATCTAATTAGAAAAAGTCACTGCTCAGTTCCCAACCAAACAAGGCGGCCTCAGAAGGTTTATTTCAAAGGAAAAAAAAAGGTTAGAGCAGCAAAAATAACGCTGAATTTGAGGACTTGGAGGCCGACGGAGGCCGATGGCTTTGAACCTGGGCTCCACCAGCCCTGTAGCCGGCGAGGCCGTCTGCGCGGCCGGGCTCTGCAAACAGAGGCCTCATTGTTCCCAGAGGCAGCGAGAAAAATGCTGCTTTATATCTGCTCACACCACAGCCCCGCGAAAGGGTGTGCAGTCCCCAGGAAAGAGAAGAACGCAGGGGACGCACAGCCCCTCGCCCTTGGCCCTCGCTCCCCACCCCCACCACACACAAGGACACACTCTGCTGCTGGAAGCCACCCCAGCCCCCCTCCTGGCCCAGGGACTGTGGTCAAGGATGTTTGGGTGGAGCCTAATCCACACCTGGAAGTCCCTGACTCATGTGGGATTGGGCATTTCTGTGCCCTCTGTCCACGGCCCCTCTGCCCGCGCCCCGGGCCCAGGCCCAGGGTCCGCCCGCCCAGTGGCCAGGGGGTGGACACGGCACCCGGGTGGGGTGCAGTCCCTCCACACCTGTTCAGAATGTTTATCCAGTAATTAAAGACGAACACTCACTCCAGACCCGACAAACGTAGACCGTGCGTGTGTGGACACACACATACGAATGTGCAATGCGGCCGGGAACAAAGGTCTCATTGTGGGCGCTGGCTCGGTGCAGGGGACATGCTTTAGAGAAGCCGGGCTTCGCGGAGGTTACACTACAGACGGGAAAAGGGCGTAGCGACGTCAAGGGCTCAGCGCTGCCGCGGCCCGTACGCGCCCCATCCTCGCTGACGGGCAGGCCTCAGCCTCCCCAGCGAGCCCGTCTGCCACTCAACTGGGCTTCAGTTCAGGCACACGACCCCTCAGAGCCTAGCGAGGCCAATGGGTGCTGTCCTAACTGCTCACTGCACCACGGGCTCATTCCAGCTGTGGAGGAGGCAGCCTTCTGAGTTCAGGCACACGACCCCTGGGCAGGAAGGCGCGTATGGAGAAGAGGAGGAGAAGGAGATTAAATGACATTTAAAAATATCCACGTCTTCATTTGATTAACTTTAATCTAATTAGAAAAAGTCACTGCTCAGTTCCCAACCAAACAAGGCGGCCTCAGAAGGTTTATTTCAAAGGAAAAAAAAAGGTTAGAGCAGCAAAAATAACGCTGAATTTGAGGACTTGGAGGCCGACGGAGGCCGATGGCTTTGAACCTGGGCTCCACCAGCCCTGTAGCCGGCGAGGCCGTCTGCGCGGCCGGGCTCTGCAAACAGAGGCCTCATTGTTCCCAGAGGCAGCGAGAAAAATGCTGCTTTATATCTGCTCACACCACAGCCCCGCGAAAGGGTGTGCAGTCCCCAGGAAAGAGAAGAACGCAGGGGACGCACAGCCCCTCGCCCTTGGCCCTCGCTCCCCACCCCCACCACACACAAGGACACACTCTGCTGCTGGAAGCCACCCCAGCCCCCCTCCTGGCCCAGGGACTGTGGTCAAGGATGTTTGGGTGGAGCCTAATCCACACCTGGAAGTCCCTGACTCATGTGGGATTGGGCATTTCTGTGCCCTCTGTCCACGGCCCCTCTGCCCGCGCCCCGGGCCCAGGCCCAGGGTCCGCCCGCCCAGTGGCCAGGGGGTGGACACGGCACCCGGGTGGGGGTGCAGTCCCTCCACACCTGTTCAGAATGTTTATCCAGTAATTAAAGACGAACACTCACTCCAGACCCGACAAACGTAGACCGTGCGTGTGTGGACACACACATACGAATGTGCAATGCGGCCGGGAACAAAGGTCTCATTGTGGGCGCTGGCTCGGTGCAGGGGACATGCTTTAGAGAAGCCGGGCTTCGCGGAGGTTACACTACAGACGGGAAAAGGGCGTAGCGACGTCAAGGGCTCAGCGCTGCCGCGGCCCGTACGCGCCCCATCCTCGCTGACGGGCAGGCCTCAGCCTCCCCAGCGAGCCCGTCCGCGGCCACTCAACTGGGCTTCTGAAGTTCAGGCACACGACCCCTCAGAGCCTAGCGAGGGCCAATGGGTGCTGTCCTAACTGCTCACTGCACCACGCGGGCTCATTCCAGCTGTGGAGGAGGCAGCACCAGGAGGTACCCGGTGGGCACTGGGGTGAGGGCTGGGCCTCGGGCAGCCGCTGCGCCAGGGCCCCGGGCACCGGCCACAGCACGCCTCCACTGGCCGCACGGGCTGCCTGGGCAGGAAGGCCGCTGCGGGTCCTTTCCAGGAAGAAAAGCCTCCTAGTGTGGCTGACTCACAGGATGACAACAGAAATGCGTTTCCTGGTCTATGATCCTTACTGGTTTTGAATTAGCACCCTCCCCGCCGCCAAAAATATAAAAAAAGGTTAACAGAATCAGTGTTGTCCTTCAGTTTATACAAAAATATGCTTTGGACAAACTGCATGCATACATTCGGCCATGTTTCTCAATTTACTTACAATGGAGACTCTTTGTGTTTCCTTCTCATGATTTTAGTTCTGGTGCTTTAACACATGCAAAAGTTACCTGCAACTCAAAAGCGTATATTGTGACAGGTTTTGAAGTTGAAACACACATATATTACATTTTAAAGAGCATACTAATAAAGTCGAAATAAGGGAGACTTTTAAACCATGGTTAATTCAGGATCATAAAATAATCCTTATGTGTTTTCTATAAAGAAAAGGTTTTTTCTCTCTTAAATGTTAATGAAGACATATCTTATTTACACTACTAGGGTAAGACAAGAAATTAGGCCCGAGGCCTCAGAGGTAGCAGTAAGACAGAGTTTTTTACATGTGACAGACTTGATAGCGTTTGTGGGCAAGTACAGAAATCATTCCGACACATCTAGACTCCGCCCACCTGGCCTGGACGCCCCTGTGCATGCCGAGCCCCGGGCCCCTCAGCCTCTGTATTACACGAGAAGTCTCCACCGCAAAGACCCCCAGAAACAAGTGGACACGTGTCTCGGACAGAGAGGAAGTCAGAAGATTTCCCTCCATCGCTTGAGTAACTCTGAATTATTAATAAGTACGACTTGAAGGTGCTTTATAAAAATAAGCCAGTCAATCAAAGGGGAGCTCCGAGGACACAAAAGTCACGTGAGAACCCACGGCAGGGCCTGACGGGCGCGGGCAGCGGCGCGCAGCGGGAGAGCAGCCAGTCCTGCCGGGTCCCCTCCGGGAGGGCCCGCTCCAGCGCCCCGCGGCGCTCCTGCCACCAGCAGCGGGCCACCGCAGATGCTCTCAGCAGCTGATGCTGGCCGGGGACCGGGCCACCCGGCCGGCACCATCCCGTGCTGAGGGGCTGTGCACAGAGGACCAGGGGCGGGGACCCGGCTGCAGGGCCGCGAGAGCGTCTCATCACAGGACGGCCTTGGCCCGGGAAGGAGACTGAGAACCCAGCAGCACAGAGCACTGGGCGTGTTTTGACACCCCTTCCTCCATTTAACAGTCGGAAAGGCTGAGCTCAAGACGGCTACAGAGGACGGAATTTCTCTCAGAGCCGGGGGTCCGTCCTAACCCTCCGGCTGCGGTGGAGGGCTCCCGGGCTCTCCGCGAGGAGGGCTATGGGGCAGGCCGGCAGCTGTGTGATGTCCAGGGATGCAGGACGCGGGGCTGTGCTTCTGGATGCTCACCTGTGGGAAAGGGCTCTCTGACAGAACCTCAGAAAGCAGCAGGCCTCCGTGTGCGGCTGGGGGTCGGGAGCCCGGGGCGTGGACCTCAGCACGGGACGAACCGGCGCCGCGGGGCCGGCCTGCCTCGGACGGGCTCGGCGGCCGGCGCCCTGAGTCTTCCCGCAGGGAGGGAGGGACGCAGCTGCGGAAGTGGCGGCTGCTCACCTCACAAGGGTAGTCACCTCCTCTTCACGCTGCACATTTCACACTCACACCCGGCGGTGTGTCAGAACAGCTCAATGAAACCGAAAAACAGAAATCAACGGGTCATTCCCTACGTATATCTTCAGCTTAAAACATTCATTTAAAATCAATTTCTCTCATAATGTGCATGTCACTTTCCTTCTAAAAGGGCTTTAAGGACATCTTACAATGTGAATACCCGCAACTGAAATAATACCGTGAAAAAGAAATACGGAGAGCTTCCCGGGCGGCTCAGTGCCAAGGATCCGCCTGCCCATCAGGAGGCGCGGGGCCGACGCCCTGGCTGGGGAGCCCCCACACGCCGCACGTGCCGCTGAGCCCGGGGCCGGGACGACGGGGCCGGGCTGCGGAGACCCCGGCTGTGACGAGAGGCCGGCCGGCTCTGGAGCCTGCGCCCCAGACGGAGCGCCACGGCAGCGAGCGGCGCGCCCCCTGAAACCAAGAGCAGCCTCGCGCTCCACGACGAGAGCACGTGCGTGGCAATGAAGGCCCGGCACAGCCCGACGCAAGAAGAAGACCCACCGAGGAAGGGACCTGCCGCCACACGGGGCAGGTGGACATCAGGCCGCCAGGCGGGGGCATGTGGACAGCAGGCCGCTGTCTCCTCCACGGGTGGTGGCCAGCAGGAGGCCCGGGCAGGGAGCGGAGGGCCGGGCGCTCTGGGAGGAGGAGCGGCGACCCTGACCTCGGGCCCGGGTGAGCACAGCTAGCAGCATTTGCAAAGGCATCTCTGAGATTCCGAGGGGTCCTTTGCGTCTGGAGGGCACCCTAACAGAAAGCAGAGGCCCGCAGAAAGAAGTCCTGTGCAGGCCACGTAGTTTAGCGGCTTCCCCTTGGTCGGCTAGCCCGGGGCTGCAGAGGAGGGCTGGGCAGGGGTCGTCCTCTACGAAGCGATGAGTTCAGGCTCTTCCTGCTCTCGGCACAGGCTGAGGGGCCGCGGCGACCTCGTGCGCTGATGAAGGGGGTCGTGGGTGTCCTGAATGGCTATCTAGGCCACGGCCACTAAATGCTTACGCGGTACCATCCCTGACATTGTTAGGAACCGTGGGCCGTCTCACTGGCAGGGGAGGAAAGCAGACAGAAATGTCTGCAGGCAGAACAGAAAGTGCTGAGGCTCTGGAGGAAGAGACCACAGAACGCAGCACTCGGGCCCCGGGCAGGCAAGGGGAGTCCATCCCGGGGCTCTCCCGGGCTCGCTCCCCATCACCCTGGAGGACGCTTCAAGAGGGCTGGCGGGCTTGCTCCCCGCACCGCCTGGCGCCCTCCTGGGAGCTGACCGCTCAGAGCCAGGGCGTGTTGGGGAAGCACGCTCTGCGGTCACGGCTGCGTGCCTGGACCCGCCTCCCCCCGCCCCGGTCGGGAGGCGAGAAGGGCGCACCGTCCAGCCTGGACGTCGGGGGCGAGCGTGCCCTCGACGTGGAGAACCTGCCGCCCCGCGCCCGTCCGCCCGTCTCTCCCCACGCCCCGCGCCGCCCCGCGCGCCCAGAGCGCAGCTGGACGGTCCGGGCTGAAGCGCCACTCCCCCCTCGCCGCGGAGCGCTGCCCCCGCACGCCCCGCCTCTAAGAGGAGGAGCACGCCAGGGCCCGTCACAGCGAGATGAGCATCGCAGACGCACGCTTCCGTCCACACACGCCCCTCAGTAGGACCCCGATCGGGGGCACACCCAGGAACACCCACCAAGTTGAGAAAGTCACTTGGGAAGAACATGCAGACCACACTGTCAGTTCAGGAAGACCCATGTGAGTGGCTTCATTTTTCTCGACAGAACTCCTAACAGAAGCAGACACGATACACTGGACCGAGTAACGGGCCCCTGTGAGCAGAACACGAACGGGCCCAGGGCTGCAGGCCTCTGCCTCACAGGCTGGGCGGCCACCCCTTGATGCCCACCGCCCCGCAGACAAAAGAGACCCCGAGGTGGGTGACCTCCCCTCGCGACCCCCCAAACCGAACAGGGCCGCCCATGCCCACCCCACGCGCGGACACTGTTATCTATCTGGGCCACGAACGTCCAGGCGAGGGGCCTGAGGGCCGCGGCTGAGGACGGGCCGGCCAGGAGGGCGGGGCGGGAAGGCCGTCCAGGCTATCTAGGCCACGGCCACTAAATGCTTACGCGTACCATCCCTGACATTGTTAGGAACCGTGGGCCGTCTCACTGGCAGGGGAGGAAAGCAGACAGAAATGTCTGCAGGCAGAACAGAAAGTGCTGAGGCTCTGGAGGAAGAGACCACAGAACGCAGCACTCGGGCCCCGGGCAGGCAAGGGGAGTCCATCCCGGGGCTCTCCCGGGCTCGCTCCCCATCACCCTGGAGGACGCTTCAAGAGGGCTGGCGGGCTTGCTCCCCGCACCGCCTGGCGCCCTCCTGGGAGCTGACCGCTCAGAGCCAGGGCGTGTTGGGGAAGCACGCTCTGCGGTCACGGCTGCGTGCCTGGACCCGCCTCCCCCCGCCCCGGTCGGGAGGCGAGAAGGGCGCACCGTCCAGCCTGGGACGTCGGGGCGGCGTGCCCTGGGACGTGGAGAACCTGCCGCCCCGCGCCCGTCCGCCCGTCTCTCCCCACGCCCCGCGCCGCCCCGCGCGCCCAGAGCGCAGCTGGACGGTCCGGGCTGAAGCGCCACTCCCCCCTCGCCGCGGAGCGCTGCCCCCGCACGCCCCGCCTCTAAGAGGAGGAGCACGCCAGGGCCCGTCACAGCGAGATGAGCATCGCAGACGCACGCTTCCGTCCACACACTCCCCTCAGTAGGACCCCGATCGGGGGCACACCCAGGAACACCCACCAAGTTGAGAAAGTCACTTGGGAAGAACATGCAGACCACACTGTCAGTTCAGGAAGACCCATGTGAGTGGCTTCATTTTTCTCGACAGAACTCCTAACAGAAGCAGACACGATACACTGGACCGAGTAACGGGCCCCTGTGAGCAGAACACGAACGGGCCCAGGGCTGCAGGCCTCTGCCTCACAGGCTGGGCGGCCACCCCTTGATGCCCACCGCCCCGCAGACAAAAGAGACCCCGAGGTGGGTGACCTCCCCTCGCGACCCCCCAAACCGAACAGGGCCGCCCATGCCCACCCCACGCGCGGACACTGTTATCTATCTGGGCCACGAACGTCCAGGCGAGGGGCCTGAGGGCCGCGGCTGAGGACGGGCCGGCCAGGAGGGCGGGGGCGGGGAAGGCCGTCCAGGGGCGGCCTGCCTGTGACTCCTTGGCCTCACTGTTTGAGATGTTCTGGCATTTTTATTGCCTGTTGTCTCAGTGATAAGTGCAAGTGCAGAGAGATATTAAAGCCCTAAGTAAATATATTCAAAGAGAGAGAAAGAATAGGCCATCAGAGAAAACAGCTCGAGAACATTCATTCTGAAGTAGCATGCACCCAGAAGGAGGTATTTTAACTTTTAGAACTTCCAGGAAAGTGTTAATTAAAGCAGTTATTATTTCAATTGAGTGCTTTGGGGAGCAGAGACAGATAAATAAATTATAAATGACATTCTGTGAACTGAAAAAGCTGAGAGCGGGGCCTGGTAAGCTGGACCTTTCCTGCCCTGTTTTGTCAGAGACATAGCTGGTGAAGCTGGGAAAGGAGGCATCCGCGGCAGAAAGGCCCACCTGCCGTCCCTCCCCGGGGACAGACCCCACGCCCACGGCAGCGGTGCGGCCCCGGCGAGTGAGGGGGACGGGACGCCCGCCCGGCTGCGGGCACGATCCCTCCTTCCCGCTGGAACCGCCGGGACTCAGTGCCCGCGAACGGCAACGGCGCTTCAGCCTGCACCCCGCCTCGTGTGCGACACAGGTGCCGAACGGCCGAGAACCCCACGGCGACGCCTCGGGGGAGGCGGAGGTGGACGCGAGGGCCCTGGCTCGTCCCGACCCTCCGCTGCACTCTTTCCCCAGCTGCGCTGTCAGAGCTCACTCTCTTTGCCGGAAAAGATGGGCCTTTGGATAAAACAGCCCCATTTGCTGGCTACGTGTGACAACACCCAAAAGGGGCGCAATTTATCACCCGGGCAGCCCACAAACCAGCCGGTCACATTATTTATTACGAGCCACACATGTGACAAATTATTTAACTCAGTTGATCCTAATAAGTCAAAGAGCAAGCAATTAGCTGGCGCAGTCAGAGGGCTGCTTGCGGAATTTATGGATGCGCCCTGGCTGCCCGGTACTTCAAAGCCCCATTAAGGGGAGCCTTTTAATGACTCACTGGAGATGACAAGCATTACACAGCGCACATGGCCGCCAAGAGCCGGGCCGCCGCTTGGGCCACACGGGCCCCGCCGCCGCCCCGCCCAGCTGCCGGCTGTCTCCGCGGGGGCTGGGCCGCGTCAGCGTCTCTCCACGGGGCCCAGGCTCGGGGTGCGGGGTCCGGGGACCGCCGACACCCCACGCCTTCCTGGGTCTCCGTGAGTTATTTCACAGGTAAGGAAAGACACGGAACTCGGGCGGCTGGGGCAGCTGGGGGCTGTCAGTTCTGCCCCCTTCTTTGAAGGCAGGGTGACAGTGAGAACTCCTCCTCCAGGTCATGGGGGGATGGGAGCGTTGGGGGCGTCGAGGGGGCCTCAGAAATGCCGTGCGAGCGTGAGCATCGCTGGGCCTGATGCCCCTCCGCCTCCTCCCAGCACCTGCCCTTCGAAGGGGCCCCCCAGGCAGGTCCACACCCCTTGGGGCTCCGCTGCTCAGGGAGGAGGAGGTCGGGGCCACCGCCTCTGCAGGACGCCAAGAGCAGGCCCGTGTCCCTGGAGGTTGGCACCGGGGGGCCCTGGGGCAGAGGGACGGACAGATCGGGCTGAGACGCACGGCCTGGAAGCAGAGCGCCCGAAACCTGGAGCCCTGGTTAGTTTTTAAGTTGCAATCATCGAGCTTGTGATCAGAGGCCTGGGTGCCTCGGCTAGGCCGACTCGAAGGACGAGGAGCCAGGGACAGCAGCAAAGCAGGCCCGCCTCCCGCTGCCGGGAGTGGAGACGCGAGCGTCCCGCGACGCCAGGCTGGCCACCGCGCCTTCCACAGGACGCCCCCGACGGCCGTCCTCCAGCCGCCTCAGAGCCGAGCTGCAGGGTGGCCCGTGGGAAGTGGCGACCCGGGGGCCGGGGGTGCCGTCTGTCACGGGGGGCCACCCCCAGGCCAGCAGCCCCTCTGCTCCCAGCTCGAGTTTTCCACTTTGGCCTGATGGAACTTCGAGCTTGTGACTTCGGTTATGCAGAAAACCCTACAGAGGAAGCATGCGATTTGGTACAGATAAACGTGGACGTTTCTTCCACAGTGCGGGGTCAACGTCTCCCCCACCAGTTCCCCTCCTGTCCAAGTCCTGACAGGGTCCCGGGGACCCCAGGTGGCCTCTCAACCACCTACGTGGCTTCAAACCACTAAACTCCAGGTCGAGGTGGCGGGGCGAGAGGGAAGACCCTCACTTGACATCCACCGATCCTGGTTTCCACGATCCTTGTGAAAGCATCGGTTTAAAATGAGGCACCAAACGAGCTGTGCTGATTGTGGGCACGGCCCCGTCCTCCTGAGACCCGACGTCAGTGAAGACATGGGAATCCTCCTGCAAATCAGGACGCGGGGGTCGGGGAGCGTGATGGCGTGCTCAGGCGACGGAGGAAGCCGCTCGTCCCCCACCAGGCGCCCGGGCCTCAGGTGGACGCCCCAGGAGGGACCAGAGCTGGAGGAGGGGCTCTGAGAAAGCGGCTAATCGAAAGATGCCGACGAAGCGGCCGAGGATACTGGATGAAACTGTTCATAAAGTGCAAGAAAAAATTCCAATATTTCTAAACATCCTAATGTTATTTAAAATATGAGTATGTGCTTAATTTAGCAAATTGAATATTTATAGTCACTTAACCATTTTGTCCACATTCCTAAAGGTTTAAATATTCAGTTGGCTTAGAGTATTTCTTGTTTCTTCCTTCTGGAACATATGGGATGGCCTCATATTTGAGGTTACCTGTTCGTGGGCACTTATAATTCAAAACAAAAAGAATATGAAACTGTAAAATACTGTAAAAATATCCATAAATGTTCCATTCCAAAAGAAAACTATTTCAAATGAATGCATTTGAATGAATTCATTTAGTCGGTGCTTACAATGGCCCTGGATAGCGTGATCATCCCCTGTAAGCTGGGCTTTGAACGAACATCAACTTTGATGTTTATGATACAAATTCTACAGACGCTATCTGAAGGGCTTTTATTTAACCAAATATATTTCACTTTCAACCTGTAAAAATATCTGTCACTTGATTAACACACACAGACACACAAAATGAAACCCATAGCGCTCTACTACCATCTCCAAACCATTAAACTCCAGAATTGCCCAGGTAGGTTAGACATTGTAAGAGATTTTCTGACTACAGAATCTTGATGGCTACCGTCACTCTATCATATGTGAAGGCTTGAAGTACTGAATATCTTCACAACACCTGTTTGCCAAGTACTATGCCAAAGGAAACAACATAGTAAAATGTGCCCAGAATAGGAATTAAGATTGTTAATCTCATCTTCTAAAATATGCAGGCAAAAAGATCTAACACCAATCTTCAATAGCATCTTCATTAAACAAAGATGATTCAACGTCGGCGTGCGTGACATCATGGACAGACTGAAAGCAAGTGCGAGGGTCTGCCAAAGGAGCAAAGCTGAGCCCAAGCTGTGGGGTGCCTGGGGGTGAGGCTGGAAAGGTGGGGCCAGGGAGCAGAGACTCAGGTTCACAGGGGCTTTCGGGCAGTTCCTGAGCTTCTGTGACGTGACTTCCACGGCCTTATGGGGGGACGCTCACGCCACCCAGGGCCGTCGCGAGCACTGACTCAACAAGGCGATGCTTCCTAAAAACTCTGACAGGAAGTGAACAGCAGGTGTTGATGTGGATGCTGTGTTTGCTTCTTCCATGAGCGTGACCGGGAAATACCATGAAACAAACGCCTTCCCTTCGGTCCTGATTTGCCATGAAGGATAAGACGATGGATCCTCTGTGGAATCCGTCTCTGGTCTCTCTGGCCTTCCTTACCTCACCTCTTGGCGGGCAAGCCAGCAGGACCTTCCAGGACGGCCCCAGGGAGCCATCGGGACACCGCCAAGGAGGCAGCTGGGACACTGGGAGAGGCTGGAAGGCCAGCCTGGCAGGTGCACCGCTTCCCCAGCCAGCCGGCCCTTCAGACCCTTACCACGCGCAGCCCGGGAGGTGGACACAGAGGAACTCCACGCTGTTCGTGGGGGGCTTCCTCTGGAGAGAAGACTCATGCAACTGACGAGGTCTAGAAGCAAGATGCTCTCTGAGGCAAACGCCCAGGATTCAGAGGTCAGCCACCCCTGTCGACCTTCTCCTGCTCACCTGAGCGTGAGACCGGCTCAGTCCCGGTTCTGCTGTAACAGAGCATGGAACGCCCATCTCTCAGCAAAGGCCTCCAGGGAGTGAGGCCAGCCAACCCCAGGAAGCACTTCCTCAGGGACACGCTCCCATCGCCACACCCAGGGACGACGGACGGCCCGCGCGACCCCCGGGGAGCCCCTGGCTCTGGGGCGTGTCCGCCGGACGGTGACGCCAGCCCCGTGGGCAAGGCTCTGCGGCTCCACGGGCCCTTTTCCAGAAGTGAGACGAGACTGGGATGAAGGACGGCTGTCGTGCACGCGCAGGTGCTCCGGAGAGGGCCCGTGGACTCACCCCTGGACGCAGGAACTGGAGCGCACGTAAGTGAGCCCAGCGTGCGTTCTGGTTTCCCAACTGAGTGGAAACCCAAGTCAGTGATTAGATATTTGGAAAACAGCACTTTAAGGTAAAATTCAAGAGACTCTACTAAAAGGGTGGCTTTTTCCCCCAGTAGAAATGCACTCCGGGAGCGCATGGCAGGGAGCAGGGTCTGAAGGGGCCCTCCTCCTGCACACACTCCTCCCTGGGCCCGGAGCCACGTCACGCCCACCGGGAGGCGCCAGGACTGGCTTCCGGGAGCAAGCTGCTTTGGAATGGGGTGGGGTCCCCGGAGGTCAGAGGCTGAATTGTCTTCACCGCTTGGTCAATCCTCACGCAAAACGCATACAGGATAGCAGATGTCTGGGATTCAGTGAATCGTCCCTAAATAAATTATTATAGAAAGGTGTGAATAGGGAAAGAGGGAAAATAAGTCAAGGATTGTTTCTAAACTTTAGTTGTGAGCGTGCAAAAGAATGTCATTAACAGCTGGCTTTCTACTTAAACAGGGAGTGGGCACAAAATCCAGAAACGTGTTTAGATCCAGGTGAGAAGGCGACTTGGCTGCAAGAGGAACCGTCTCAAGGTCGTCGGGGAAATACCGCCTGGTACGGAAGGCAGCTGGCGGTGGCCAGCACCAGGTACCCGTGGGATTATGAGCCCACGGAGGCCTTTGTGTGTTAAATGAAAGATGATTCCTTGAAAAGAGCACTGTATTCCTATTGCTTCAGTTTTCACACTGGGAGGGTGACAGAGGAGTTCTCTTTCCCTACAGGCCTCCGTTCTGTTTCAGCAGCAGAAAGCCTGGCACTTGAAGGAAAACATCCTGACAGATGAGCCACTAACTGCCAGGTCACATGCAGGACACAGGGCCTCCGAGGGTCAGTCTGGAAACGCACTAGGTTCCTAAGAAATCTCTTAAAAATTGCCTTCTGGGAGTGAGTCCTGATCTGGACACGGCCGGGCCCCAGGCCCAGGCAGCACAGCCCCGACGACCCCGAGACTCTGGGCTGGAGGGGCGCGGGGCACTGCTCGTCTTACTTCAAGGAGAACAGAACCTCGCTCCCCACCCAAGACGTGCAGAGCTCTTTGGTGAACACGAGAATGAGATCCTGGGTGGGTTTTACTCTTCTCTGCTTGTCTGTGAATGACGGAGCTGGATGCTGCGTGTTCTCAGTGGAGCTGGCTGTGGGGAGAAGGTGGAGCGAGACAACGAGAAGGAACGCAGGGAAGACGAGCACAGGACTTGGCTGCTGTGAGCACTCCCGGCTAAGGCGCGGCCTCCTCCCCCGGTCTTACCCAACACTGGAGACTCTAAGCGGCTTCCCAGGTGGCTCAGTTGTAAAGAAGCCTCCTGCCAGCCCGAGAGATGGTGGAGACGCGGGTTTGATCCCTGGGTCGGGAGGATCCCCTGCAGAAGGAAACCCACCCCCAATGATCTATTTCCTTGTTTCTTACCACTGCGTCGTCCCATCACCCCCTAAGACCGTGTGCTGTGGGCAGCCTCTCTCTCCTCCTGCCCTCCAGGCTTGATTTTTCTTTGGTTGCTACGTCCTCTCAGACTTTTTGCAGCCCCGTGGACTGTGGCCGCCAGACTCTTCTGTCCATGGGATTTCCCAGGAGAGAGTACTGGAGTGGGTTGCCATGTCCCTCTCCAAGGGATCTTCCAGACCAGGGTTCAGAACAACTGCTGGAGGTGTTATCTTGGCCAGGGCAGCCAGAGAGTGCACGCTTATAAGGCCTCTCTCGCACAAAGGTAGAAGCAATACAGTTGGTTCAGCATTTCCCCAATTCCAACCAAACCCCACTAACATGTAAATATTTGGGCAGTTATCAGAAATAGAGGTAACTTCCGGTGGCAGAACCAATGCTCCTCCTGCAGCAGGAGGTCTCAATCCCCACCTGCCACGAGGGCTCCACCTGGCTTCCGGTGACACCGAGGCCAGCAGGTGAGCCCCCGCCCATGACAGGCTTACGTGCTGAGTGGAAACATCGCACCAGAGATAAGGACACGTGCTGATGAGATGCGACAGGAGACACCAAGGATAAAGAGGTACGGGAGAACATTTTGTTGTCTTAAAACTTCCGGATGAACCAAAGTTAAAATCTTTGCTAAGGTCTGTAATCTAGAGGGGAAAACAAGAAATTTTAGGAAAGAATAGTCTTCTGTTCTTTGTAAAGAGGACATTCATCTATTTAAAAACAGAAAAAGCAGGCAGGAGGAAAAGGAGGCACAGAGAAATCAAAGTGACCAAGAGGCTGGGAGAGAAGGCTCTCCCTGCAGAGCTGGAACCGGTGACACCGGAGGTCAACTGGACGCAAGCTCAGAACGCGGGAGACGTGAAGAAGATGGCACAGAGGGAGGCGAGCGACAAGAAGACCCCGCGGCCGCACCACGCGGCACTGCCACCGAGATGCAGCCAGCCCTCGGGCTGGACGACCAAACCTGGACTACCAGATCACGTGCTTTTTTAATCATTAAACAATTTTTAAAAATAACAACAACTGAGATTAGAAATTAAGACAGTTTACTTTCTAGGAAAAGAGAAGGCTGAGTATAGGTTCAAAGGCAGTGAGCTTGAATAAATTCTCGAAGCACACCGTCATCAGTCTCTGCCAGGCAGCCTCGCCAGGGTAGTATTGATTAAGTCCCAAGAAGTGGATCTGAAGAAATGACACAGTCTTAACACAGCAAAGACACGATGAAAACAAGAGCCACGTGCATGAGACACATTTATCCACCCGAACGTCCGCTCCGGTTTCCACTAAACCACACATTTCTCATCTCCATGTGGCCGCAGCACTGCTCCAACCCAGCCCAGAAATCCTACTGAGCTTACTGGAAATAAGAGGGTTCAGGTTACCCTGACGATCAAGAGCATCTGCTTCCCTGCAAGACGCACAGCGGGAGGAAGAAGCAAGGCCGCTCCAGGCTTGGCATGCCCACCACGGTCGGAGGAGCTCGCACGGCTCCACGGGAAGGCTCTGGAGAAGCCCAGCGAGCGGGGCCTCCATGCCGTGAAGCCATAGAGAAAGCTAATAAAGTCCTTTCCTAGCAAAGGGCCTGTGTCAAGGAACCCTCATCCACAAAGGACTGTGAAGATGATATTTCTGAACGCATATGTAAGTAGGTTTATTTGTGCTCAGTATTTTATTTTTAGAACCTCTTTTCTAAGTCGACCAAGGAAGGCACTGGCGTAAACCATGGCGCAGCATTTCCAAACTGGAATGTCCAGCTGATGCTGCTAAATTAGGCATATTTACCAGGCAGCAGGGGTCTGGGAACTCTCGACAGCCCTTGGTCCCTCGGAACTGGAGGCAGAGAAAATGCAAGCCCAGGGCTCTCGGTGGGGATACTTCATTGGCGTTTCATAGAAAGATGAATATCACTTAGAAATAAAAACATTGGTTACAGTTAAATCACCATTTAGTTTAGCGTATGTGAGGATGCATGTGTGCACGCCCACAGCCGCAGACACACAGCAGGCTGGAAGGAAGTAAAACCAACCAGCCCGAGTGCTCCCAGGGCAGGAGGACGCGCCGAGCCCACATCCCCTGTGTGGCACTTAGAATGATCACAGCTGTTAGGATCACTTAGCAAGAAGAGAGAGAAATAAGGAAGAAATTCCATGTCTGGACTGAGGAGGGGGGACACTCTAAAATTAATCCCAATACCATCAGCAACATCCAGCACGGGATCCACAGTCGTAGACAGTCAGTGACCAAGAGACCCCTAGTGATTTCCGCTGCTGATCACTGTGAGCATGAGTGTGCTACCGACGGGACCTTCCGGTCTCCAGCTCTTGAACTCACTCTATTATAGGGTCCAAGCGTGGACGGTACAAGGACTCGGCCGCAGGATGACCCCGGAGCGAGCGTGGGCTTCCCACTCAGAACCCCCGTCTCTCTGGTGACACACCGTGGGCCGCGCTCCAGCTGCTCCGCCCGGGATGCACAGGTGCTGACGGGCCTGGCCTGTCGTGGGAGGGCCAGAGGAGAGCGGCGCGCCCCGCACCCTGGTCGGAGCAGCCCAGGAAACAGCGGCTCTTCCGGCTGAGACGGGCCGCGCCCCTGCCGTGCGCGCAGGCCTGATGTGCGGCAGTAAGACCACACACGAATGTCAGACTGTCCTCCTGAGAAGTAGTTAGTCCTATAGAATCAATCAACTGTTCATTGATCGACTTTTTGTACACTGATCAATGGGCTTTAAAAATTAATAATAAAAATGAAAATGGTAACTATGTTACAGACTGTTTTACAAAACGACCTTTCCACCTATAGTACAGAACAGATTTTGAAATCTGGAAGAGCCCTCAGATATATCACCTGTCTACTCTAAACTCTGTATTACTGAAAACACTTCTGTGAATCTGAGACCTCCACGGAGACACAGACGGAAACGCAGATGCGAGTCTCCATCAGCGCTCTGGGCACCTTTCCTTCCACCTGAACGGCCACCGATGATCCTGGGTACCAAGCCGAGTGACTGACAAGCTTCACCACTCAAATATTGACATTTAAATTTTAATGTTAACTTAAACATAAAATATATCAGAAAGGAACACATGTTTTACGTTTCCTAATTATAAGAATACATATAAATGCACTGTTACATGTTTACATCATCAAATCTAAGTGTTCTTTAATCACTGCAAAAAGTACTGTCTAGTTTCACTCGCGGTTCATTTAGAACTGATGGGTGGAGCAGAGCCCCCTGAGCAATAGTCAGCAGACAGCTTTCAACTGGCCGAGACTCCGATATAACGGAGCTATGACTAGAGCAAGAGCCTCAGGGTAAGGCGAAGGGCACGGCCGGCTGCCGCGCAGTTCCTGAGTCTGTCGTTGTCCTTCAACCCGTGCATCTCACTGTTTCACCCACCAAATCCTAAGTGCCCAACCAAACATCCCTGTGAAACACAGATCAACCCAACCACTGGTTAAACTCACACAATCAAGGACTTCCTGTAGGAGGATTATCCAAAGATCAAAACCCTGCCAACGAAGGAAAACGTGACCTAGGAGGGTGACTGATGCACACCTCAAATCACCACTTTAATAGACAGCACAAATCCCAGCATCCCAGGGAGGAAAGGAGGCAGGCCACCCCAGGGAAAGTCCACCGACAGGACCAGCGGCCCGGGTATCTTGAGCAGAGTGGCCGTTGTTGCCAGCAAGGCTCTTGGCAGCCCTCGGGGGCTCGGCAAGCACGATTTACCAAATATGGTGGGGAATGCGAAAACACGGCGGATACTAGCATTTCTTTCTGAGGCTAACACAGCGCAGTCCTCAGGCTCGCCACCGCAGTCTGCAGCCACTGAGTGATAAGCACAGCAGTGGAATTCGAGTCATCCGTCGGCTCACACTGGAGGCACGTCCGTCTGCACAGGGTCCCATCCCCTCCGGCCCTCGGGGCATCGCGCTTGCTTTTTAGGGGCATAACCCATGGGGAGTATATTAAAAAGGGAGTTAAATTAGGAGAGCACCAGTTGGCCATGATTTACTCACTGAAAGCGCATTAAGCTCCAGTGCCCCGAGCAGCCCGCCCCCGCAGCCAATCGCTCCCAAGCGGCTCGAGGACAACGTCGTTACTTACCCGCTGGCAGGGCCCCGGGATTTATCTCTTTACGCCACAGAGGAGTTCTGTCATTCATCTGTAAGCTCCCTACTCCGTGCTTAATTCTTTTTTCTGTTCCCCATCATGCCTCTTTTATTCAAATTTATTTTCATCCATCTTTTTATTCTTTGGCCTGTGTGGGCCTGCCATTGCAATGGCCTCTCTCACTGCAGAGCACTGGCCCTGGGTGCATGTGCTCCAGGGTGCTGGCTCGTAACTGGACCCACGGGTCCAGCTTCTCCAAGGCACGTGGGATCTTCCCAGGCCAGGGATCGAACCAGTGTCTCATGCACTGCAAGGTGGACTCTTTACACACTGGAAGGGAAAGCCCCGTGTTTAATTTTTTAAACACTGATTTAACTATAGGGGGAAACCACGCTGAAACAAGTGAAAAAGGAACACAGGAAATGAATATAATGGGAAATATTTAAACACCCTGGCACCTCTCTTCTGAGAAGTTAAAAGGATGTTTCCCGTAATTTATGGATGGAAGGGGATAACCCCCTTGTGGTAAAGACACAGGGGCAGGAGGCCCAGAGCACTTGACCCAGAAACATCCTATTGGACTTCTGATTCTGAAGAAGGGCAAAACTCTGTAATTTATTAGAGGAGCCTGCATGGAAATTAATTTACAGCCTTGTTATCTTCATGCTGTGGAGATAAATATAATTATTTCTCATTTTGAGGTTGAAAAAGAAAAGCTATCTTAGAATAAGTGGATTCTCCCACTCATCCTCTTTCTGGTTGTTTATCTTCATCATATATCAAACTAATGCGTCTGCGCTCCCAGCGAAGAAGTCAAGTGTCTAACCCGAACCGCCCGTCACTTTCTCAGAGCGAGGGAGCAGGACAGACCGGGACCTGCTGGCCTGGCACAGGCCGGGGGGCACGAAGGCACAGGGGCTCCGCGGTGGCCTCTTGGGGTGAAAACGCCCTGGAGTGTTGGTTTATAGAGATCACCACGGGCGGGGACAATAAAGCACCACGGTGGTTCCTCGGTGGCTGAGGCCCCAGGTACTGAAGAGCAGACGGGGCCCATCTCCACAGGCCGCCCGCTTCCCTCCAGGGTGCACAAACGCCGTGGCCATGGAAACCGGAGCCACGGGGCTGGGACTCACTGCAGGCTCTGCACAGCGAGTGCGTCTGCAAGGTATAAACATCTCTTGCTTGGTCATTTGTCTGAGAAAAGGAAAGTCACGATGTTTCTCCTTGCCTCCCCCCGAACAGGAAAAGCGATGCCAAGAATGTCCCCTAAAAATACACCGTGAATCTCCAGCTTCGAGAGCGGAACATGCCGCCGTCAAGTTCCGTCTCCATCAGAAAGCCATCAGGGGAGCACTTTCAAGACCCACCAGATCATTCTTTCTCAGTTGTGTAATTCTGCTGGAATTTTACTGTAGCCAGCCCTGAAATATCAATGGGAAAAGGATAATGACCGGAAACGGCAGCGATTGTATTCTGTGATAAATCCAACACCTCCAGCACAGCCCAGAGGAGGGAGGGCACACTCCAGGCCCCGCGGTGCGTTCGCGCACGGGCTCTGCGCTGCTAGGACGCTGCGCTTCCGAGGCCCATAGACCCCCAGAGACGGGGTTAACGGCCTCCGGGACGAGGACGTGTGCCAGGCTGGCCTGGGAGGGGGGCCCTCTGACTAGGAGCTCTGCACGCAGCTGCCAATGGCCACCGACATCGAGTTTTATCTGCCTTGTGTCAGTGAATGACAGTTTTAACAATCAAGAACAAACCCGGTCTGTGTTTTATTACGTCTACGCCAGGGACGGGACGGCAGGTGAAAACAACAGCAAGGAGCAGCGCTGTTCAGCTACAGGAGATCGGATCCGGCCGAGTGGACGGTGAGCTCACGGCCGCAGCTTCGGGCTGCAATGTGCGTCAATGGTTAAGCCTGCAGAGGCCCTTCTTACTGATCTGCTGTCCCTAACCACGGCAGAAAGTCACTCTCTTCTTCCGTTTGCTCCTCAGACTTGCTCTCTGAGTGGGGGAGCCAGCGGTGGCCGCCGTTGCTGCTTTGATTCGTATTGAGGGTGCCGATGGGCCAGGCTCCGCGCCGACAGGCAGGCTCCCGGCCACCATCGCGACAATCCCAGAAGATCAGCGTCTCTCTTACAGTCACGGCACAGGTGAGCCGGCAGAGCCACGGGGAGGGGAGGGGCCTGCCCTGAAGCGGGAGCCACGACAGGGCCTTCTAGGGCTTTATTCTCCACCCATTATCTAGCGGCTCTATTTTCAATCATATGTTTAGAATAATCCCATCAGAAGCCATGCAGCAGCAGCAGCAGCCCGCTTGGACGAGGCCACCAGCTCGGGGAGGCTCTGTGCCGTTTCTGCAAGCCCTCCTCGCCTGCCCTTCCCTCCGCTCCTCCGGCGACGCCAACCCAACCCTTGCCACGGGGCCCTCAGGACAGCCGGGCGGCAAGTCGCCTCTGCCCAGGCAGCCTCACCTTCCCCAGCCCACGCGCCCACCCCTCCAACGGTCAGAGTGAGGCCTCCAAGGCTTGGTGGGGGGCCGAACGAGGGAACGAGGGCTCTGGACGGCTGTGTCATCACATTCCTAGCCTGGGCCTTCGGTCCCAGAAAAGATCACCTTAAATAGGAAGATAGCCGGGCAGTCCTGGATGATGAGAAAACTTCTGATTATTTTAAAGAAACGGAGCTGGAGAAGACTCTTGAGAGCCCCTTGGACGGCAAGGAGATGAAACCAGTCCATCCTCAAGGAAATCAACCCTGAGTATTCACTGGAAGGGTGATGCTGAAGCTGAAGCTCCAATGCTCTGGCCACCGGATGTACGGAGACAACTCGCTGGAGAAGACCTGATGTGGGGAAAGATTAACGGCAGGAGGAGAAGGGGGTGAGAGAGGACCAGGTGAGTGAACGGCATCACCGACTCAGTGGACGGGAGTCGGAACAAACCCTGGGACACGGTGAAGGACAGGGAAGCCTGGAGCACTGCCGTTCTTGGGGTCGCAGAGACCTGGCCACGACTGAGCGACTGAACAACGACAACTAAAGATCTGAGCTCCTAATCCGGCCAGACAGGCCCACTTTTTCAGCTTTACTGAGGTATAGTTGACAATGTTTGCATACGTGTACGATGTGCACTTGACACGTGGGTGCACCTAAACCGTATGCAACAGCCCCTCCAACTCAGAGAACCAACGGCCCCCTCACCTCGCCGCTACCCTCTCTTTTGTTCTTCTCTCACCGTGAGACTGCTGAAGACCTGCCCTCTTCACAGACGTCAGGCACAAGATCAGTAGGAACAGCAGTCACACTTCCCACCAGAAATCCAGAGCTGCTGACTTCTACAGTGGGGTCCCCGCACTTCCTCACTGCTGGGTCAGGTCGTGGGTGAGCACCTGGCACAGCCGCAGGGGCGCCTGGGAAACCCTTTAAAAACGTGCGTTCTTGGGGCCCTGTCAGACCTGCTGGGTAGGAACAGGGCCCCCAAGCATGTGTGTCAACAAAACCCAGGCCAGCCGCCTGAAGGCAGAAGGCCGAGCACCTCTGAGCAAGGGGGGCCGAGAGGAGGCGCCCGATCCCGGGGGACGGGACGGGCATCAGAGGTTCCACGATGGCACCTGTGTCTCCTCCCGATGCCGAGTGGCCCCTGAACCCCTGAACCCAGAGATCTCCAGGGAGTCAACCGACCACCAACACGCCGTGGTTACGGGTAAAACGATACAGCTAAACACACAGGCCGTGGCGGGCCGTGACTCTGAAGGCGCTGCTGGCGGTGGCGGTGGGTCACTCAGTCCTCTCTGACCTTTTGGGACCCCACGGGCTCCAGCCCGGCAGGCGCCTCTGGGATTCTCCGGGAAAGAGTCCTAGAGTGGGGCGCCAGGCCCTTCTCCAGAGCATCTTCCCGATCCAGGGATCCAACCCCAGTTTCCTGCACTGCAGGTGGATGCTTTGCCACTGAGCCACCAGGGAGACCCTCTGAAGGTATCAGGGCTTGAGAGTATTCAAAATCCAGTGTCCTCTGTAGGAAAAATTCTGAGCGATGAACCTGCCTACTTTGACACCACGAGTTCCGTAAGACGGAAGCAACATGGCAGAGCTTGGGAGCAGCTACTGCTGAACCACACACATGTTTAAAGGCAACGCAGCTCCTCTCCTGGGAAAGACCAAAGTTTACGCCCAGAGAGGAAAGCCGTGGCCCGCACACCCGCCCGCCGGCCCGCGGCAGCAGCCTCCGACAGCAGCCAGCCTTCAGAGCCTAGCACCCGCCTGCCGTGTGTCAGGCACGTCCCTGAGCTAAGCCCACGGCAGAGCTACGCCCAGTTAACCCTTTGTGTCCCACATGAACGCCGACAGACGCGTCTGGGTCTGGCAGGCAGAGCCACGCTCGGCGCTGGCTCAGGGGCGACGGCGCGTGCGGCCGGGTGCGGTGCCCTTTCACCCCCGCGTGTACACGTGGGCACACACTCCGGCCTCGGCGGCGGTGCTGAGAGCGGGTCCCCACGGGCGGACACGGCACCTCCCGGGCCCCCGTGGCCAGGGTGACACGGGGGACAGTGCCCCGCGCGGGGCCTCCCCGTTCCATCTTGAGCCCAGGGCCACACCTAGGCCAGAGCCCAGGAGAGGAGGGAGGAGAAACTCAAGGGCAAGGCCAGGACCCTGACTCCCCACCCCCACCTGCACGTAAGAAGGTGTACCCCAGGGGGGGCACTCCCGGGGGGGAGGAGGGGGCGCACCCGGGGCGAGGCGGGGCAGGGGGCCTCCTCGCCCTCCCTGACGGCCCCGGCCCCGCCTCCCCTGCTCCCTGCCAAGTTCAGTTGCCATTTCGGGCCTTCCTCACAAATTGAACCCTGTTTTCCAAATTGGCCGGAGAAACGTTTTTGCCATGCTGAAATCATTTCCAGAGCTAAATCGGGAAGCCTGAGGCCGCCGGGCAGCCGGACAGCTGGCGGGAAGGGCTGCCCGAAGCCGCTGAATAAGGTGCATTGAGGCTAAATTGGATTCATGTGAAGGGCTGTTTATGCGGCGGGGTGGAGGTGGACTAGAGGAATTAATGAAGATAAGGAATTACGTGAGCTCAGGGTACCTTTACAAAACACACTGGAGAACATCTGCCCTGCCCTGAACCCTGTACAAACCTGAGACCCTCGGGTTTCCAGCAGGGCGGCTGGGCAGGGGCCTGGGGAGGCAGAGGCCCTGGAGCCGGGCGGGGCGGAGGCTGGGGCTGCGGGGGGCCTGGGTGGAGACGGGTCCTGACAGCCAACCTGCGGCAGGAGAGGAGGCCGGCCCAGCGATGACAATCTTTAATTAATGCCTGACATGAAGATAAACACGGCTTCTCACCTCAGCTATCACGCCTTCCTTCAACGACACGGAAAGAAAGCAGGGCCCATCACGTTCTTGAAAAATTATTGACCGATTTGTGAACGTAATGTTTTAATTGACTGTAATAATATCTTACTCACACTTGTAATCGGATCTTCCTGCCCTGGGAGCTCCCTGGGAAGAATCAACCTAGTCACAAGCCAAGGGTTTCACAGGTGGGTGCTCCCCTCCGTGGAAAATGCCTGCTGTGCAAAACGGCCCTCCCTTCAATAATCATCAAACTTTAATATCAAAACATTTAATAATCTTAAAACATGAATAGAAGAGAATATGTTGAATTTCTTAAATACCACTTAGTATTTTCTTTACAGTTTCAAAGTGAAAACACACATCCATCTCATTTTCACCTAAATCTCTGTTCCCTTAGAAAAATGTTGCCTTGATTGTTGTTTCTAGAAAACAATCCAGTAAGACTGTTGCTATCGAGTAAAGAAATAAATATCCCAGATGCTCCAGGCTGCTGTATGGAGGCTTCCCTGACGGTTCAGGGGTAAAGAACCCACCTGCCAAGTGGGCGCGTGGGTTTGATCCCTGGGTTGGGAAGATCTCTTGGAGAAAGGAATGGCCACCCACTCCAGGATTCTTGCCGGGGGATCCCCCAGACAGAGGAGCCTGGAGACCCCGAGGACTGCAGCATGGAAAGACAGCTACAGGGGCTGCCCGAAGCCGCTGAATAAGGTGCATTGAGGCTAAATTGGATTCATGTGAAGGGCTGTTTATGCGGCGGGGTGGAGGTGGACTAGAGGAATTAATGAAGATAAGGAATTACGTGAGCTCAGGGTACCTTTACAAAACACACTGGAGAACATCTGCCCTGCCCTGAACCCTGTACAAACCTGAGACCCTCGGGTTTCCAGCAGGGCGGCTGGGCAGGGGCCTGGGGAGGCAGAGGCCCTGGAGCCGGGCGGGGCGGAGGCTGGGGCTGCGGGGGGCCTGGGTGGAGACGGGTCCTGACAGCCAACCTGCGGCAGGAGAGGAGGCCGGCCCAGCGATGACAATCTTTAATTAATGCCTGACATGAAGATAAACACGGCTTCTCACCTCAGCTATCACGCCTTCCTTCAACGACACGGAAAGAAAGCAGGGCCCATCACGTTCTTGAAAAATTATTGACCGATTTGTGAACGTAATGTTTTAATTGACTGTAATAATATCTTACTCACACTTGTAATCGGATCTTCCTGCCCTGGGAGCTCCCTGGGAAGAATCAACCTAGTCACAAGCCAAGGGTTTCACAGGTGGGTGCTCCCGTCCCGTGGAAAATGCCTGCTGTGCAAAACGGCCCTCCCTTCAATAATCATCAAACTTTAATATCAAAACATTTAATAATCTTAAAACATGAATAGAAGAGAATATGTTGAATTTCTTAAATACCACTTAGTATTTTCTTTACAGTTTCAAAGTGAAAACACACATCCATCTCATTTTCACCTAAATCTCTGTTCCCTTAGAAAAATGTTGCCTTGATTGTTGTTTCTAGAAAACAATCCAGTAAGACTGTTGCTATCGAGTAAAGAAATAAATATCCCAGATGCTCCAGGCTGCTGTATGGAGGCTTCCCTGACGGTTCAGGGGTAAAGAACCCACCTGCCAAGTGGGCGACGTGGGTTTGATCCCTGGGTTGGGAAGATCTCTTGGAGAAAGGAATGGCCACCCACTCCAGGATTCTTGCCGGGGGATCCCCCAGACAGAGGAGCCTGGAGACCCCGAGGACTGCAGCATGGAAAGACAGCTACAGCGCCTGGGTTCACAGAGCGTTGGGCATGAGGTAGTGACTAAATAACATCAGGCGGTTTTGTCGAAGGCTTCAGAGAGAAACAGAACGGGAATGAAAACAACCACATTTTTTTATGCAAAACATCTTGAGCTCTGCGGAGCCTGGGGATGCCGTCTTGCACTCTTCTCTGAGATTGGGGTCAGAGCAACAGGCATTAAAATACATTTGCTAGGAGGGCCACGGGGTTTTTCTTATTTTGTTTACTAACAGTTTTAAACCTTACAATATCACGTCCGCTCAAAATATACTCCAAGCAGGAAGACACCGTTTTATCTCTGTCGGCTCCGTTGGTGATCAACAAACTCGGTATCATCTAAATCCGCCGGAAGGTGACTGGCTTGGCCTGCCCTCGGGTCCGGGGCCCCGGGCCTGACAGCAGGCTCTGTGGCCCCACGGACGGGTGAGCACTTTACTGCACAGGCGGGAGAGCCAGGGTGTCTGAGGGGGACCCCGGCTGCCTGTCCTCCTCCTGACCCCCGCCAGCTTGGCCTGCCTTCCACCTGCTCCTCAGAGCTTGGGGTCTCTGGGAAACTGGGCTTCTTACCCACTGCAGTGTTTTCCATTTGTCCGAACCCTGTTACTTGGCGTGGATGGAGTTTGGGACTCGAGACAAAATATTCATGCCATATCTAGGCCCATCATGGGAAGGAATTAACAGAAAAATGCAAAGCATTGACAAGTAGTTGCTGTTTTGAAAACAGCATATTTAAGAGAAAGGTGATTTAGTGGAGACATCTTTCTCTTTGACTTGTCTGCTTTATGTTTAGAATTTTCACAAAAAGTGTATGTGCTTCACACCGTACATTCCCTTCAAAGCAGCATCTAGCTTCCTTATCCGTGCTGAGAATCACAGCCTGTCAAGGAACACGATGAGGCAATGTGCTCCACTCCTTTAAAGAGAAAAGCAGGATTTCCCTGGGGGCCCAGGGGTTGAGAGGCCACCTGCCAATGCAGGGGACACAGGTTCAATCCCTGGTCCAGGAAGATCCCACAGGCCACAGGGCAACTAAGCTCGTGCACCACAAGTACTGAGCCCACATGCCCGAAAACCTATGCTCTCCAACAAGAGAAGTCACTGCAATGAGAAGCCCATGCACCGCAACTAGGGAAAGCCTGTGTAAAGCAGAGAAGATCCAAAGCAGCCAAAAATAACTAAAATGAAAAGTAAAACAAGCACTGAAAGTGAGAAATCTTAGAAAACCTGATCCCCAAACTCTCCAACACAGGTAGAAATCTGTTGGAATCACGTACCAAGGGCAGAAATGCACCCTTCGTCCCTGACTGAATTTTGTTTAGAAAATGACCATGCTGGACAGGTCAGGTCCGTCTACAGGTATGGGACGCTGAGAGGGAGGGCAGCTGGCACACCAGCAGGTCTGCGTTGCATGTGGCTCCCTTCTGTCTGCCCACTGCCCGTCTGGGGCGGGGCTGGTCCCGAGAGCAGGGGGATGGACACAGGCTCAGAAGCCTTGGGCCCGGCCCGGCCGCCCCCGAGCCCTGCCTACCCTCTCCCCTGAGGCCCGGCGCCCTGCGCTGCCAATCGGGCAGAACAACGCACTCCCTCCCTGCAAACGGACACATTTGTAGAGGCTGCAAGGAACCAAGAGAGAAAACCCCTCGGGCCATTCCAGGAAATGAAGGGGGAAAGTGGACATTTTAATAAGTTTACTATAAAAAATATTAAATATCAAAGCCAAAGAACGATCTCTTGAGGCTTCAGCCGAACCACAGCTCAGACTGTTTGGCAAACATGACCTAATCTTACCTGACGATCACTGGCTGGGATCTGGAGGCCAATTAACAGAAAATGCAAAGCATTGACAAGTAGTTGCTGTTTTGAAAACAGCATATTTAAGAGAAAGGTGATTTAGTGGAGACATCTTTCTCTTTGACTTGTCTGCTTTATGTTTAGAATTTTCACAAAAAGTGTATGTGCTTCACACCGTACATTCCCTTCAAAGCAGCATCTAGCTTCCTTATCCGTGCTGAGAATCACAGCCTGTCAAGGAACACGATGAGGCAATGTGCTCCACTCCTTTAAAGAGAAAAGCAGGATTTCCCTGGGGGCCCAGGGGTTGAGAGGCCACCTGCCAATGCAGGGGACACAGGTTCAATCCCTGGTCCAGGAAGATCCCACAGGCCACAGGGCAACTAAGCTCGTGCACCACAAGTACTGAGCCCACATGCCCGAAAACCTATGCTCTCCAACAAGAGAAGTCACTGCAATGAGAAGCCCATGCACCGCAACTAGGGAAAGCCTGTGTAAAGCAGAGAAGATCCAAAGCAGCCAAAAATAACTAAAATGAAAAGTAAAACAAGCACTGAAAGTGAGAAATCTTAGAAAACCTGATCCCCAAACTCTCCAACACAGGTAGAAATCTGTTGGAATCACGTACCAAGGGCAGAAATGCACCCTTCGTCCCTGACTGAATTTTGTTTAGAAAATGACCATGCTGGACAGGTCAGGTCCGTCTACAGGTATGGGACGCTGAGAGGGAGGGCAGCTGGCACACCAGCAGGTCTGCGTTGCATGTGGCTCCCTTCTGTCTGCCCACTGCCCGTCTGGGGCGGGGCTGGTCCCGAGAGCAGGGGGATGGACACAGGCTCAGAAGCCTTGGGCCCGGCCCGGCCGCCCCCGAGCCCTGCCTACCCTCTCCCCTGAGGCCCGGCGCCCTGCGCTGCCAATCGGGCAGAACAACGCACTCCCTCCCTGCAAACGGACACATTTGTAGAGGCTGCAAGGAACCAAGAGAGAAAACCCCTCGGGCCATTCCAGGAAATGAAGGGGGAAAGTGGACATTTTAATAAGTTTACTATAAAAAATATTAAATATCAAAGCCAAAGAACGATCTCTTGAGGCTTCAGCCGAACCACAGCTCAGACTGTTTGGCAAACATGACCTAATCTTACCTGACGATCACTGGCTGGGATCTGGAGGCCCGGGAGGACAGTCCTCTGCGGTGGGGCGTGCCCACAGCCACCCACCCGTCTGAGTCGAGGTGTAAGGCTCAGGACACTTGTTTCCCAAGCAAAACGATCCTTCCTGGGGAAGGGGGGCCCTGAGGAGCAGGGAGCCCCCGGTGCCCGAGGAGGGGCTGCCAGGAGAGGGGGACCCCGGGGGGCCTGGTGTGGGGACGTCCACCTTAGAGGAGGCAGTTCCCGAGCAGATGCCGCGGCACTGGCTCACCGTGAGCCGCCAACAAGCCACCGCCAGCAGCGCCGGACACCCGGCACCTCAGCACCCGACAGGGCAGCCCCCAGCCCACCTTCGACAACCAGGCCTTGAATTTAAGAGCTCCGCATTTATTATCATTAAAAATGTGCTCAGGAAGAACCCGTGCTGGTAAGCAGGAAGTCAAATGTCATAACTCACGATGTTTTAAAGATAATGTATGTGACGTATAATATACAGGTTAACAAAAACACGTAGAAGCACATGGGTAAAGGTGTCTTCAGAAACTAATGGTAACGTCTGATCGTCAGCATCGACCAGTTTTTAAACTAACGGGACACGCGAGAGGGACGACAGCGAGCCGGGGAATGCAGTCGAGGGGCAGCCAGCTCCGGCCCGACGTCACTGGACGCACCAGACTTCCGCTGATCCCCACTTCCACGTCTAATCGAAGCAGACCGCTTCCTTCTCCCCTAAAGGGGCGTGCACTGAAAACGGAGGCTGCCTAAGGTCGGGAGAGTAGACCTGGATGCCGTCGCTAGGGGACGTCCCGGAAACTCCTGTAGGCAATCCCTGCGCGAAGACCCAGTGAGGCAGGGAGACTGGCCAGGGGGTGGGCGCCCCTTCCTCCCACGCCACTTCTCAGCGGGAACACAGTCCCCGGGGGAGCTCAAGGGTCTGCACGGCTCCCAGCCCAGCCCTTAGGGCGGGCAGGCTTCGCGTCCTGGGCTGCAGACAGCGGCACTGAGTAAGGACCTTTTCCCTCTGCACCACAGGTCATGATTCTGATTTCTGACCTTTAATCACGTCAGTCCTTGGGCTTGGTGAGGAGGGGTCCTCACTGCTGTGGGGGTGTGCTCACGCTCACGCTTCCCAGAGCTGCTGGTAACTGGGTTTGTTATTAGCTGTTTGCCTCAACAAGATTAGAAACGCAGAAGGACAAATACATAACGAGCACTTCTAAGATTATTCTGGCGACCAGGCTGCCCCGTCTGGGGTACTGCCGTAGCTCTTTCTGATCAGCTTCCACTCGAGAGGCACTGGCCTGGGCCTTTCGACTTGTGCAGAGCTAGAAAAATTTAGATGCAGGACCAGAAGCAGTGACAAACATGAAGTTACTCACGGGCTAGGCAAGAAAACACGATATGGCAAACCTCCTAAGACTGTCAAATATCTGGGCTAATGGAAGTGTAACTTTTCAGTAAACGGTGTTCCCCCCAGATAACTGGCTACCATCAAGTCAAGGGTCCTTGAGGTGGGCCTTAAGTATCAGGTTGCTAGACCCACTATAACTTCTAAAAAAATTACCAGTCCTCAGTAATCTCAACAGAAATAGAGATTTTGATTATCTGGAAATAGTTGAAATTGCTATTTCTAAGAAATTGTACAAGTCTGCTCAAAAGTCTATTTAAATTGTGACTTTAGCAAAAATACTCACATTATAGAACGAAAATACTAAGAAGCCATATATGATCATATATAATGTGGTTATTAAAAGTTCATTAGATTAAAAAATATCCTTAAAGTTGTATATTTAAATACCTGGGTCAAATAACAGATACAAAAACATTCAGATCGCTTCCATTGAAACAACCATGTTTCTCTGGAATTTCTTTAACATATATACTATTTCATTATTTAAGTTCATACAAAACAAAGTGCTCATGTCTAGAAAGTAACCACCAACATAGCATCATGAGAAAATCCAGTATTCTGGGAAAAGTCAGACTTCCTGTTGATAAAGCCCAAGGTTACCACAAAGACATGCTAACCAAAACAGCAAGCTGACTGGGGCACAAAGAGCCTCGTTTCTCCCTATCAAAGCTTTCCAATTGTCATCTCTGATTATCTACTTATTATAGACTGCACAGCAATCGGGAGTCACTGTTTTATGAAGTTTCCATATACCTGATTTTCATCTCCTCAGTAATGAAAGTGAACATATTACCATAGGAAAAAGCTTATTGATTATTATTCATCTTTCATGGTGTCTTTTTTTCCCCCCCAACTTCACAAACACATTTCTACAGTGGTCAACATTAATTTTAAAGTTGTAAAAAACACGGTCGAGGTGCACGGTTTTGCATTACAATCTGTTTCTTGACTTCTGCTTCTAATGCGGTAGCTTGTTTGCACACGTGGAGAACTGGTTCACGCCGCAGGTTCCCTTTCGTGTAGATTCAATCAAGCAGCCCTTTCTGGACGGTTCCGCGGGCTCATTCAGGACTGAAGGGAGGGCCGGGAGCAGCTCCTGACCCGAGAGCCACATCCGTGGACGCCAGCTCTCTGTGAGCATAGCCCCCAGATGTGGCTCTCCCACCTCGCCTGGGCTGAGACGGCAACGCGGGCAGTGGGGCCGGCACTGACATCGCTACCGTTTTCCTTTTTACGCTGAAAGGTCCTTCACCTGGTCCAGTTGCCTTTGTCCTCGCCAACGAGAGCACAGCCTCTGAGCGACCGCCTTCCCTCCAGAAAGAGACTGCGCACGCGGCCTGGCCCACGGAGAGCCCGCTCCGCACAGCAGAACTTCCACGGCTTCCTGCACCAGGGCACGCCCGCCCAGAGGAGCCGACGCCCCCGCCCCCGCCGGCCCCCCAGCCTCAGGCCGCCCCGTCCGCCTCCCGCGAGCGCCTGGGTGGGCAGAGGCCCGGGAGACGCAGCTACCAGGCAGCTCGCTGCCTCCTGAAGCACATCTGGGCTTTCTATCAGGCCTTTAATTAATCCTCAGTGAAAGCCGAGCTATGACATCTTGACTAGGCAGGCTCCAGCTCTGGACAGGCCTTGATTTATGGCGACGGGGTCTCCACCAACCATGATTTATTTCAGCTTTGGGGAGGAGGGCGCGCTCAGAACAGAAAAGCGCTGTTGAGCGCAGACCACGTGACGTGAGGACGGGACCTCCAGACTTCGGAGGCCGCGGGACAAACGAGCAGGAGGGAAGGGCCTCCGAGAAGGCCGTTTTCAAAAAATCTAAGGTTCGAATACTGCGAAGTTGTACAAAACAAAACAAACACGACGGCAGATGAGAGAACGGGGCTCCTGAAACAGCTGGCTGAGCGGCCACCCAGCCTCCCTCCCTCCCTCCGGCCCCCGCCGGGGAAGATGCGGGATGACTTCCGGCTGATGCAGGGAGGGCGACGTCCCGTGCGCGTGTGTGTCAGGCCAACAGAGAAAGCCAGGAGACGGCCTACCAGGGGAGACGCGGAAGCGTCACCAGCTTCCCACCTCTCAGGGGAAGACCCCTCTCCTGGCCGAGGCCCCGACCCTGTGCTGTGGGCCCGGCCCCCTCCTTGAGCTCAGCCATGACTAGACGGTCACCTGAGTGCCCACGCGAGGCCGGCCTGGCCCAGCACCGCGGAGCCTCTGCCGCGGGGTCTCTGACTTCCGAGGGCCTGCTCCCCACCTGGAGGGCGACGGCTGGAGCGCACACGTGGTCCTGGCCGAGGGGCACAGGGAACGCGTGGCTACAGAGCAAGAGCATCAAAGACACATCAGAGGCGACGTTATTCTGCCCCTCCGGGGGAGGCCACGGTAGGCAACTGGGCTGGGAGCCAGGTGGGCTCGAGGCGTGACCTGCAGGTGGCCAATCCAGAAAGTGGATCACACGCATACGATACACCGCAGGCTGCGACGCCCTAGTACAGAGAAACAGAGCGGGTCAAACGTCTCCATAACCGCGGACTTTCAACCCATGAAACGTGGAGGCTCAGACAGGAAAGAATCCACCTGCAGTGCGGGAGACTCCAGAGACCGGGCTCAGTCCCTGGGTCAGGAGGACGCCCTGGGGTGGGAAGTGGCCACCCACTCCAGCACTCTTGCCTGGAGAATTCCACAGACAGAGGAGCCTGGCGGGCTACCGGCCATGGGGTCACAGCGTCAGACAGGACTAAACAACTAACACTTTTACTTTCTCAAGCAAATGGTATTTTGGAGGTAATGCGTTAGATAAAATATTAAAATTAATATCACCTGTTTCTTTTTATTTTCTCATATGTGGCTACTAGAAAGTCTACAATTACATAAAATTAAATGGCTCGCAAGTGTGGCTTGAATTACTATTATTATCCAATTATTTTTATTGGATAGCCATGTTCTATAGCGTCTCTTATGCTGGCACATAAAAAGAAAGAACTGTTAGCTTAGATGAGTCTAGAGTAACTCATGAACGTTGAAAAAAAATGACACTGAGCTGTGTAAATTGTTTCACTTGGGGATTTCACAATGTCAAAACAGGAAGGCATCGTCTGCATCATTAAAACCAATGTAAATTTTATCCGAAATGTCATTAGACTTCTTCAGAAAAAGCGTTTCTCGAACTGGAATCATATTCTCAGATTCTGAACTTACAGTACACGGCTCCAGCCCCCCACTTGGAGGATGAGAAAATCAAGACTCGGGGTGCTTGCAGCTCCCGGGTCAGAGGCAGCCGCACGGGGCTGAGGCGCACACGGTCCTCTGGGTCAGGCCACGCGGGCCGGGGAAGCGGCAGGCGCAAACACTCAGGATTTCACGCTCCATTTAGAGGTAAGTTCCACAAGCACATATTTTATTTTAATAAAAACAGCACGTGAAATGAAGGCCCTCTAGGAGATACGATGCAAGTATTTCTCTGAATAACTGAGTATTATCTTTCGAAAGCTGGTATAGGACAATTGTGCTTTCAAGAAACCTAACTGGTAACTCTGGAGAAAGGGTCAGTAGTTAACGTCACCACAAAAAAGCTCACGACACCAGGCACCACCTAGAACGATGCCACGTGGCTCCCGCCTGTTGGGGTGACCGATCCCTAAGTGAGGATGGTCTGGGGGATTTGTTCGCCCCCGTGGCAGAGGCCCCCCGTTCAAGATGGGCCAGCGGAGGTCGGGCTCCCAGGGCCCTGACTCCGCAGGCAGGGACACAGCGGGAGTCAAGCTCTCCTCTGACGCGTGGGCGCTGGTGGCGTGCACCTCACATGTGAGCTGGGCAGACACTTCTGAGAGTCCCCGCTTTCCCTGTGTGTGGATTCGAGTAACCAGAGCCGGGACGTTGTGTCCAATGCCCTGCTGATGTCCCCCACAGAGGGCCATCAGAGGGCCCGGCTCCCCTGTCTTTGGACCATTAATGCTGGGTGTGCAGCCAGGCACCTCCCCAAACACACCTAGCAGGGAAAGTAACTCAAGTGAAAACTGGCTTGTCAAGTGCAGCCTCTGGGTTTGGAGAAGCCCGTCGCACAATCAGTTTCTAGGCACAGAGACAGAAATGGTCACTCTGCAGACGGCTGTTTATTGTCATCTGTCAAATAGGGGAAAATGGAAAATTACCCGCAGACCCTTACATTTTCGTCTCCGGGTGCCAGTTCTTCCTGCCGTTTAAAGTAACCGTGGAGCCGGTCTGTCAGCGAGCCGCCGTAGGAGGACGCGGCCTCCCACCGCCCTGGCCCCTTCTCCAGCGACAGAGGTGCAGCTGATATTCTCAGATTCTGAACTTACAGTACACGGCTCCAGCCCCCACTTGGAGGATGAGAAAATCAAGACTGGGTGCTTGCAGCTCCCGGGTCAGAGGCAGCCGCACGGGGCTGAGGCGCACACGGTCCTCTGGGTCAGGCCACGCGGGCCGGGGAAGCGGCAGGCGCAAACACTCAGGATTTCACGCTCCATTTAGAGGTAAGTTCCACAAGCACATATTTTATTTTAATAAAAACAGCACGTGAAATGAAGGCCCTCTAGGAGATACGATGCAAGTATTTCTCTGAATAACTGAGTATTATCTTTCGAAAGCTGGTATAGGACAATTGTGCTTTCAAGAAACCTAACTGGTAACTCTGGAGAAAGGGTCAGTAGTTAACGTCACCACAAAAAAGCTCACGACACCAGGCACCACCTAGAACGATGCCACGTGGCTCCCGCCTGTTGGGGTGACCGATCCCTAAGTGAGGATGGTCTGGGGGATTTGTTCGCCCCCGTGGCAGAGGCCCCCCGTTCAAGATGGGCCAGCGGAGGTCGGGCTCCCAGGGCCCTGACTCCGCAGGCAGGGACACAGCGGGAGTCAAGCTCTCCTCTGACGCGTGGGCGCTGGTGGCGTGCACCTCACATGTGAGCTGGGCAGACACTTCTGAGAGTCCCCGCTTTCCCTGTGTGTGGATTCGAGTAACCAGAGCCGGGACGTTGTGTCCAATGCCCTGCTGATGTCCCCCACAGAGGGCCATCAGAGGGCCCGGCTCCCCTGTCTTTGGACCATTAATGCTGGGTGTGCAGCCAGGCACCTCCCCAAACACACCTAGCAGGGAAAGTAACTCAAGTGAAAACTGGCTTGTCAAGTGCAGCCTCTGGGTTTGGAGAAGCCCGTCGCACAATCAGTTTCTAGGCACAGAGACAGAAATGGTCACTCTGCAGACGGCTGTTTATTGTCATCTGTCAAATAGGGGAAAATGGAAAATTACCCGCAGACCCTTACATTTTCGTCTCCGGGTGCCAGTTCTTCCTGCCGTTTAAAGTAACCGTGGAGCCGGTCTGTCAGCGAGCCGCCGTAAGGGGAGGACGCGGCCTCCCACCGCCCTGGCCCCTTCTCCAGCGACAGAGGTGCAGCCGAGAAAGCACAGCGCCACGCCTGCCCGGTGACAGGTGGTCCACCCCTTGGAGCGTCTGACTGTTGCTCATTCCCCTTTATCGGCCTCAGTGTTGAGCTCTTCTCCTGTTGAAATTAGAAACGAGCATCCCCTCACCTCCACGCGCCTCTGAGCCACAGCGCCCGGGTCCGGGGGGCTGCGGCAGCGCCACGAGCCACCGGCTCTCGGTGCGGGGCTTCCTCCACCTGTCCACGCCCGCCCTTGCTGCTGCTCAGCTGCTCAGCTGCGTCCAGCTCTTCGTGACCCCGCGGACTGCAGCCCGCCCAGCTCCCCTGTCCACGGAATTCTCCCGACAGGAACACTGGAGTGGGTTGCCATCTCGTTCTCCAGGGGATCTTCCCAACCCAGGGATGGACCCCACGTCTCCTGCACTGGCAGGGTGATTCTATACCACTGAGCCACCCGGGAAGCCTTCGTGTGTGTGTGTGTGAGTGTGTACAAATAAAAATGGAATACTTTTCAGCCACAAAAACAAAGGGAATCTTGCCGTTTGCAGTAACGTGGATGGACTTGAAGGGCATTACGCTAAGTGAGTAAGCCAGACAGGGGAAGACAAGTACTGTCTGAACTCACTCATACGATGAAAGATACAGCGAGCGAGAAACGGAGCCTGTTGATAGGACAGCAGGTCGGTGGCTGCCAGGCAGGCGTTGGGGCGAGGCGGAAGGACGAGAAGGGCGGGAAGCGGGTCCGCAGGCACCACCGCCCGCCGTGAGACGGTCGAGCCCGGGGGTGGCGGAGGGCGGCAGGGCGGCTACAGCCGACGGCCTGGTGCTGCGTGCTGGAGGGCTCTAAGAGCCGACCTGAAGAGTGCTCATCCGGAGGCAGGAAGGCCGCAGCTGTGTCAGGTGACCAACGTGACGAGGCACACCGTGGCCACCACTCTGCAGCACACGCGCACGGCCAACCGTGACGCTGCATGTCCGGAACGAACACAGACCCACAGGCCAACTGGATCCCAACTGGGAACACAGCGCTGCTGCCCGCGCCTGGCTGAGGAGGGCCGGCGCTGCGGTGGGCGTGCGAGGCCGCCCCCGGCCCGCTGGCCTGGCACGGGCACACCCGGCAGCTCTCTACCCAAACGGAATTTTAGAAGCAAGGTTTCTTCCTCCAAGAATACAACGGCGAAATTTTTTCTAAAAGGCTGTATTTCAGTTACAAAAAAAAAAAAAGTTCCTATGTCAAAAATGACAATACTATGCATGTTTTTCCACCTTGGAAACTTGAGACTTGAAAGCCGTCCACAGTGTAACTTTTCCACCGCTCCCGTGGAGCCCGAGACCACCAGCGTCACGGCCTTGCTCCGAAACCGCAGGCCGGCCTGGCTAGAGTACACACGCGGCCGCCGAGGGACCGGACGCGGAGCCAGAGGGTTCTGCTGAGGGCGGCACTTTTCCTCTTTATGGAACCGAGAGGGCAGGAGCAGGTCACACACAAGCACGCAGATACCGTGAGACGGAAAGCTCGCAGGGAGACGGACGTCAGGAGGCAAGCCCACTTGTGCGGTGTTCCCATCAACCCCAGCCAGTGGAGGCAGGGAGGAGGAGGAAGGAGAAAGAAGCCAGGTGGCCTGACAGAGGCCAGAGCGGCTCCTGCCAGGGGCCACCAGCCGTCCCGCCACGGCCAGGCCACCCAGGCCTCGAAACCCATCACACGTGGGGTGTCAGGCTGGACACTGATGCCGGATCACAAGAACAACAGAAATGAACCTCCATTCCAAGCCTGAAGGCGCTGCCGTCTGCGCCCAGGCTGCTGGCCTGTCCATTTACACCGCGGTCACGATGACGGGAAGCCCCCGTGGGCTGGCACTGGACACGGGTCCGGGGTGGCGGGGGCTGGGGGCCGGGCCGAGAGCGGCGCCCGGGTCAGCGAGAGCCAGGCCTCCTGGGAGCACGCCGTCCTGTCTCCGACCAGAGTCCGGGAGGTGAAAGCTGGCCCGAAGAGCCCAGGAGAGCAGAGCAGCCGCGGGCAGGCTCTCCCGAGGCCCGCAGCCTCCTCCTCCGGCGCGGGCACAGGCAGCGGGGCCGGGCTGCCCCGGGCTCCCAAGAGAGGCGAGGACGTGAGAGCGGGACTGCCGCCTGGGAACGCGCTGCCCGCCCTGGCTGAGGAGGGCCGGCGCTGCGGTGGGCGTGCGAGGCCGCCCCCGGCCCGCTGGCCTGGCACGGGCACACCCGGCAGCTCTCTACCCAAACGGAATTTTAGAAGCAAGGTTTCTTCCTCCAAGAATACAACGGCGAAATTTTTTCTAAAAGGCTGTATTTCAGTTACAAAAAAAAAAAAAGTTCCTATGTCAAAAATGACAATACTATGCATGTTTTTCCACCTTGGAAACTTGAGACTTGAAAGCCGTCCACAGTGTAACTTTTCCACCGCTCCCGTGGAGCCCGAGACCACCAGCGTCACGGCCTTGCTCCGAAACCGCAGGCCGGCCTGGCTAGAGTACACACGCGGCCGCCGAGGGACCGGACGCGGAGCCAGAGGGTTCTGCTGAGGGCGGCACTTTTCCTCTTTATGGAACCGAGAGGGCAGGAGCAGGTCACACACAAGCACGCAGATACCGTGAGACGGAAAGCTCGCAGGGAGACGGACGTCAGGAGGCAAGCCCACTTGTGCGGTGTTCCCATCAACCCCAGCCAGTGGAGGCAGGGAGGAGGAGGAAGGAGAAAGAAGCCAGGTGGCCTGACAGAGGCCAGAGCGGCTCCTGCCAGGGGCCACCAGCCGTCCCGCCACGGCCAGGCCACCCAGGCCTCGAAACCCATCACACGTGGGGTGTCAGGCTGGACACTGATGCCGGATCACAAGAACAACAGAAATGAACCTCCATTCCAAGCCTGAAGGCGCTGCCGTCTGCGCCCAGGCTGCTGGCCTGTCCATTTACACCGCGGTCACGATGACGGGAAGCCCCCGTGGGCTGGCACTGGACACGGGTCCGGGGTGGCGGGGGCTGGGGGCCGGGCCGAGAGCGGCGCCCGGGTCAGCGAGAGCCAGGCCTCCTGGGAGCACGCCGTCCTGTCTCCGACCAGAGTCCGGGAGGTGAAAGCTGGCCCGAAGAGCCCAGGAGAGCAGAGCAGCCGCGGGCAGGCTCTCCCGAGGCCCGCAGCCTCCTCCTCCGGCGCGGGCACAGGCAGCGGGGCCGGGCTGCCCCGGGCTCCCAAGAGAGGCGAGGACGTGAGAGCGGGGACTCGGGCCCTGCGGCGAGGCGGGCGGAGCTGGGAGCGGAGCTGCCAAAGCCCGCGTTCACGCTGCACCCAGGAGCACGCGGTCGGCACGGTTCCCACGGATCAGCTCTTCGAGACCGAGGGGCTGTGGCTACGTCGGAAAGCGGAGGCCAGGGGACACCCCTCAGAGGGAGAGCGCGGGTCACGCGTGCCCAGCGGGTCCAGCCAAGGGGCCGAGGCCCCAGGGGCACCAAGCCCTGCAGACACGCGACCCCAGCAGACGTGAGCTCCAGAGCAGGTCTGGGAACCGCCCCCTCACCTGAGAGAGACGGGGCCAGGGGCCGGGAGCGCAGGGCAGGGGGAAGGAGGGGGAAGCAGGGCGCCGTGTGCTGGGAGCCAGGGAAGACCACCGAAGGCGTCCCCTATGCCGCGCCGCCTCTCGGAGCCTGTGACCCGGGGGCTCACCAGGCTCACGGGACAGGGGACCCGCCTGGCCCGGCCGCCCGCCGACCGTTCACCACGGAGGCCTTCAGCGGCGGCCGACGACAGGCGGCGGGACGCCAGCCGCCCCGGCCCCTCCTGCCAGCTTCTCACGTCAGGGTTTCTGACGATAAGGATCAAATGGAACAATTTCTGCTAAACCTGTATTTCCTGTACGGAACTGATACCTCCCCAGATGACATGATCGTACAACTATCAAACCAACACACAGGGCGGCGGAAGCCTCGGCTCAGAGCCCGCGAGCCACCTTCTCTCCCTCCGCTCAGAGGCACCTATCTAGGCTGGTTCCTCGGGCCCGGGCTCCATCTCCCGGGGCTGAGAGGCCCAGAGCTGGCAGCATCAACGCCGGCTCGCCCCTAATTCCCGATGGCCCTGGGGGTCCGTGGAAACCGCAGCTTTTCCGTCACAGAACAAGGTCTACAGGCCCCAGGAACCCAACCCGGGACACTGCGTGGCATCGCCGTCGGCCTGGCCGGAGCCCACTGAGGAAGGCCGGGCCTGCGGGCCAGGGCGTCCGCGTCCTAAGCCAGCCTTGCCCTGTGAAAAATGCAGATAAGAATTCCTGCTCGCCTAACCACGGGCTGACATTTGTCGAGAGAAGTAAATCCAAAGATGAAACTGATAAACCACCACACCAATACGAGAGGGTAACCTTCCAGGCTTTAGACAAACAAATAAAAAAAGGTCTGGCGAAAGTGCTTTCTTATTTTGTTTTCAGCTTGCTTGACATTTAAGATTCGGTGAAAATCAGTTAGTAAGTCTTGGCCCAAAGGAGACACTGTAAGACAGAAACACGGGAAGCCACGGCGACGGGACTCTGGTCTCTGGGCCACAGCGAGCAGCAGGGCAGCGCGGCTGCCGTGCCCGGGACGAGCGTGGGGACCGCGGACGTGGCTCCAGGCCGGCCGAGGTGGGGGCGCAGTCACCAGCCAGGAATGCTCCCTGCCCCCCAGGCTCCGCCCGGCTGCCCACAGGCCGCCCGCGGGCAAGCTGGCCACCAGGGGACAGATCCTGACACCCGCACGGAAGCTCCGATCATGGGGGCGAGGAAGCAACACCCGAAAACCCAGGTCCTGCAGGACGGTACGACCCTGCCTTGTCTCCACAGCCCCCCAGGACGCTGCCGGTGAGCCCTGAAGTCAACTTTCACACGCAGTCAAAAGCCAAGACGGATCATCAGACAGTGAGCCCTGTGCTCAGGCTCTGAGACAAAAACTGTGCCCATCGAGGAGAGTCCTGCCTCAGTGACACTCCTGAAACCTGCGAGGACACACAGCGTGGACCCCCCACGGCAAGAGGTCTCTGAGAAAACAAACAAACAAAGGGGCCTCCGAGGAGCACGTGCCCGTGTTATCAGCCACACCCCAAACACTGGACCTTGGAAACGCACGCTATTTCTGTGATTTCTGAATTCGTTCTCATAAATCAGGGCCAACGGAGCATGTTGGGCCCTGTTTCCACCTGCTCAGATGCCCTTCTTTTAAACACAGGAATCGCGTCTAGTAATAGTCCTGATAGAACCTGGAGATCCTCGGGAGACTGACACAGCATGAGACCGGTGAGCACGGCTCCGCGTTCCTTCGCGGTCAGCATGTGGTCAGAGAAGACTGCCTGAACGCATTCTGCTGGAGTCAAGGGAATCCATCACAACTCAAAGCCCAAGGTGGTAAGAGCACGCACAGCGAACGTGTCTTGTGCTAAGGATCGGAAGCAACAGCCGTCAGAGAAATCAAGCCCATCTCCTATTTCTACACCTGTTACAAAGCAGTAATCAGACACGGAGGTTCCACGCATCTCAGGTATTTACAGGGCACCGGTCTGTACCAGGCACCCTGCCAGGCGCTTACAACTGAGAGAACAAACTCCCGGCCGTGAAGGAGGGACACAGGCGCCCGTCGTCCTGCTCCCTGTTTGTGGGGGAGAGATTTCATTCTCTGCCATTTCAGGTCGTAGATCCCACGGGAGGTAATGAACCATGGTGTAGGCTCAACCATTTGCTTTATAAAATGCGACACTGGAGCAAAAGTGATCTCGAATATTTTACAGAACTCCCAGGTAGCGGGAGAAGTGATGCTACACCGTACTTTTGTGTCTTTCTCCGGGGTCTTCACTTGCAACCTCCACATGAGGCTTCCGTCAGCAACGAAGACCGTTTCGCACATGCTTTCTCGATTTGGCCTTCAGATGATTCTGCTTCTGTAAAACTGCACTTGTGAGTTTTCTGAGCTTCGTGGAAGCCCCATCCAGGATTTTCTTTGCTAAAATGAGAGGGGTTCTTCAAGTCCCCGAGTTCATCACTTTGCACGTAGTGAACTCGTGAGCAGGATACACCACGGCCTCTGGAGCGACTCTGAAGGCCATGAGCAGAGGCCTGTGGGGACTCGGTCCCGAGAGGATGCTGGCTTCTGAGGAGCACGTGCCCGTGTTATCAGCCACACCCCAAACACTGGACCTTGAAGCACGCTATTTCTGTGATTTCTGAATTCGTTCTCATAAATCAGGGCCAGCGGAGCATGTTGGGCCCTGTTTCCACCTGCTCAGATGCCCTTCTTTTAAACACAGGAATCGCGTCTAGTAATAGTCCTGATAGAACCTGGAGATCCTCGGGAGACTGACACAGCATGAGACCGGTGAGCACGGCTCCGCGTTCCTTCGCGGTCAGCATGTGGTCAGAGAAGACTGCCTGAACGCATTCTGCTGGAGTCAAGGGAATCCATCACAACTCAAAGCCCAAGGTGGTAAGAGCACGCTGCGAACGTGTCTTGTGCTAAGGATCGGAAGCAACAGCCGTCAGAGAAATCAAGCCCATCTCCTATTTCTACACCTGTTACAAAGCAGTAATCAGACACGGAGGTTCCACGCATCTCAGGTATTTACAGGGCACCGGTCTGTACCAGGCACCCTGCCAGGCGCTTACAACTGAGAGAACAAACTCCCGGCCGTGAAGGAGGGACACAGGCGCCCGTCGTCCTGCTCCCTGTTTGTGGGGGAGAGATTTCATTCTCTGCCATTTCAGGTCGTAGATCCCACGGGAGGTAATGAACCATGGTGTAGGCTCAACCATTTGCTTTATAAAATGCGACACTGGAGCAAAAGTGATCTCGAATATTTTACAGAACTCCCAGGTAGCGGGAGAAGTGATGCTACACCGTACTTTTGTGTCTTTCTCCGGGGTCTTCACTTGCAACCTCCACATGAGGCTTCCGTCAGCAACGAAGACCGTTTCGCACATGCTTTCTCGATTTGGCCTTCAGATGATTCTGCTTCTGTAAAACTGCACTTGTGAGTTTTCTGAGCTTCGTGGAAGCCCCATCCAGGATTTTCTTTGCTAAAATGAGAGGGGTTCTTCAAGTCCCCGAGTTCATCACTTTGCACGTAGTGAACTCGTGAGCAGGATACACCACGGCCTCTGGAGCGACTCTGAAGGCCATGAGCAGAGGCCTGTGGGGACTCGGTCCCGAGAGGATGCTGGCTTCTGAGGACACTTACAGCACAACGAGGCGGCAAAACCTCAGGGCCAAGTCAGCCCCTATTGTGAAGCTGTTTACCTGGCCAGCCACAACGTCCAGCGCTGTATTCCTGCACAGTCCACTCCAGGCCAGAGTCCCAGCACGGCCTCCCGCTGCAGCCTCAGCCCTAAGTGCAGCTGACGTCAGACGGCAGGAGGGGCAGCTACGTCCAGGAGTCGCAGGAGGAGCCCTGTCCTCACCACCAACCAGCCAGTTCTCGCGGGGGCGGACGCAGACGGGACGCGGAGCCGTGACGTGCGGGAGGGACGGTAGAGGGGCAGACCTAGGACGGAGCGGGCGGGCGGGAGGGGACGGGGGACAGCCGAGGCCTGGGCAGCCCCGCCGCCGCGGAGGGGCCGTCAGGGACCCTCGAAATGCGCGTGAACGCGTCCCAGCACTCACACGCGCGTCCCCAGGAACAGCCCCGGGACTCCCCTGAGCACAGCGGTCGCCTGGCGACGGCAGGGCGCGCTGACACCGCGTGGGCGGAGGCGGGGCCCAGGCGGCTGCTCGAGGCCGGGCATTCTGGCCCTGAGCAGGTGCAGGGCGTCTGCACTGGCACGGTGTCTGCTGAGCCGGCAGCCCCGCCTACGCGTGCTTTCCTCCTCTCCACACAGACACACAGACACACACACAGACACACACACAGACACACACAGACACACAGAGACACACAGACACCCCTTCTGCCAAGAGCTGCTCTTCCAACAGAAGGTCAGATGCTCCACTCTGCCTTTCTAAATTACAGCTGAAAATCTGACCCCCTGTCTTCGCCTCTATGTTTCTGATTTATCTCTGGATAAAAACTTGAGGAATAACCCATTCTAGAAGCTTCCTTCATCAACAGTGATGCAAACAGGGCCTACCGCTGACGGGGCGTGGTGGCCACAGACACTCCCGGGACGTCTGGCCAAGGAAACTGGGCACGGGGGACCTTGGGCATCTCTGCCGGGGGTGACCAGAGGCCGGGCTCAGGGACCACCCACTCTTGCAGACTGAACCCGGCAAGAAGTCAGCTCCTCTACTGAGCACGAGCAAGAAGATGCAGCAGGCAAGCGCCCCCTGCGCAGCCTGGCGACGCCCGCTCAGCATCCTCTCCCTCCGGATTCCCGTGACCCAGCGCGGGCTGGAACGCCGGCGGCAGCCCGGGCGAGGGGAGCGAAGGCCTGGGAAGGGGCGGGCGGCGCCCCAGCTCGGCCACCAGCCCCCTCCGGCCAGACTGCAGCCTCAGCCCTAAGTGCAGCTGACGTCAGGCGGCAGGAGGGGCAGCTACGTCCAGGAGTCGCAGGAGGAGCCCTGTCCTCACCACCAACCAGCCAGTTCTCGCGGGGCGGACGCAGGACGGGACGCGGAGCCGTGACGTGCGGGAGGGACGGTAGAGGGCAGACCTAGGACGGAGCGGGCGGGCGGGAGGGGACGGGGACAGCCGAGGCCTGGGCAGCCCGCCGCCGCGGAGGGGCCGTCAGGGACCCTCGAAATGCGCGTGAACGCGTCCCAGCACTCACACGCGCGTCCCCAGGAACAGCCCCGGGACTCCCCTGAGCACAGCGGTCGCCTGGCGACGGCAGGGCGCGCTGACACCGCGTGGGCGGAGGCGGGGCCCAGGCGGCTGCTCGAGGCCGGGCATTCTGGCCCTGAGCAGGTGCAGGGCGTCTGCACTGGCACGGTGTCTGCTGAGCCGGCAGCCCCGCCTACGCGTGCTTTCCTCCTCTCCACACAGACACACAGACACACACACAGACACACACACAGACACACACAGACACACAGAGACACACAGACACCCCTTCTGCCAAGAGCTGCTCTTCCAACAGAAGGTCAGATGCTCCACTCTGCCTTTCTAAATTACAGCTGAAAATCTGACCCCCTGTCTTCGCCTCTATGTTTCTGATTTATCTCTGGATAAAAACTTGAGGAATAACCCATTCTAGAAGCTTCCTTCATCAACAGTGATGCAAACAGGGCCTACCGCTGACGGGGCGTGGTGGCCACAGACACTCCCGGGACGTCTGGCCAAGGAAACTGGGCACGGGGGACCTTGGGCATCTCTGCCGGGGGTGACCAGAGGCCGGGCTCAGGGACCACCCACTCTTGCAGACTGAACCCGGCAAGAAGTCAGCTCCTCTACTGAGCACGAGCAAGAAGATGCAGCAGGCAAGCGCCCCCTGCGCAGCCTGGCGACGCCCGCTCAGCATCCTCTCCCTCCGGATTCCCGTGACCCAGCGCGGGCTGGAACGCCGGCGGCAGCCCGGGCGAGGGGAGCGAAGGCCTGGGAAGGGGCGGGCGGCGCCCCAGCTCGGCCACCAGCCCCCTCCGGCCAGAGGCTCCTGCTCACCCCGGGGCTCCGTCACCGGGGAGGACAGCCCTACCACTTTCGTGAAACCCAGGCGAAGCTCCGCGCGGGTGGAGTGAGCCGGGCGTGAGGACAGGCTGTGCTGGGGGCGCACACAGAGCTGACAAAGGCAAGCATTTTGAAAGTTTGAATTGTCAGCTGACCTTAACCCCAAAGAAACGCAAGTGTACAGAGACTGGGTGACGGACGTGCGGCTGTTCACAGTAAAATCCATTCAAAAGTTCTGCATCTTTAACAACGTTTCTGATAAAATAATAGAAAAGGTGTAACCGCACATGACTTGTTTATCTTAAAGGGGAATATAATTTAACACGGTATTCATATTCTTCAAGTTGGAATACTGCTTACCCACTCACATAATGTTTAAGTCATTTTGGCCTAGGAAACGGGACTAGGAACAGAAATGAATGAATCTGAATCAGCAACGGGAAATGGCTTTGCATAAAGGGTTGGGAAAACATTCGTAAGGCAGCGAGAGGCTCTCACCACGGCTGCAGCACATCGAGGCCACCTCCCAGCAGGACTGCTATCATATCCTCCCCCAGGAGTGAGGAACTGATGCACAAACCTCGTGAAGACCGAGGCGTGCCACTAACCCAGACGGGATCACCTCCACCCCGTTGGGCCAACATCCTCTACTCCTCATCATGAAAATTCACCCATGAATAAAAAGGGTCAGTTGCTTAATCTAAAGGCCTACGGACACGCATGTGCACAAATGAGAGGGATCACGCAGTTAGCACGTGTGTAAAGGAGACGCTGCCGTGACTCGTGTGATCTGCGCTGGCCGAGGCTCCTGCGACCTGAGGCTGACCAGAGGGCCACCACCCGGAGGTGTTCCCATCAAACAGCGCTGCTCCTTTTTCATTCTCCGGCTGGTCGATTTTCATTTTGGCCACACACACCTTTACTCAAGGTCTGTGAAGTAACCCCGTTTTAGTATGTTTAGAAGTGTAAAGGCCAGTGATATTTCTTAACATGGGGATAGCAAACTAGGAATTGGTATTTAATGATGACACTTTTTTGGAAATCGAGAAGTGCCGACTTCTTTCAGAACGCGTAAGTGAGAAAATGCCTTTTTAGCGCATCCGCTGGTGCGCCTGGCGAAGCCCCAGAGAGCCCCTCGCACCTGAACCCACCTGCGCCGTGGCACAGACCAGGGGCGGGCGCCAGAGGGGGCGACGGACCTGCGTGTGCGCGTCTGTGAGGCCCGGAAAGGCCGCGCTCTCCCGAGAAGCCAGGGCCTCGGGTGCTCGTGCCTGACTGCCGGCTGCTCTGGCTCCTGGAGTGCCCGGACCAGCACCGCTCCTCAAGGGCCCTCCAGGACGGCACTGTCTGGGAAGGCCTTTGGACGTCTCTGAGCCGAGACGTTTCTGGAATACTTCCCTGACACCGGAACACAAACGTGGGCCCCTTGTGCTGGGGCTTGTGTGCCCCCTGGAGCCGCACTGCCCTTAGCGTTTGGGCGTGAAGGGACGCGTGGTTCTGCCCCTGCTCCGCTGAGCTCCAAGAAGGAATGCTGGTTACTTAGGCGTTTACTTAAAGGTCTCATGCATTTGCGTGCATTTGCGTGGGATTTTTCTTCCCTGTTTTCAAAACGTCATTTATCTTTCTCCCTGATAGAAAAAGTTTACACAAACTTGTTTCAATATATGGAAAATACAGAAGTATACAGAAAAAAAAACCCAAAATAAGTATTATTACCATTTTGATATACTGTTTATAGCACTATCAAAATCTATTTCTGAGTTCTAATACAAACTTCTTTTGTATCCCAGTACAAAAATATAAAATGTGATGAAATTTGATCTATTTGGTTCCCAAAACTGGAGAACAAGATTTTGGGGAAGCATGGATATCTACACAGCTCTCTAAGTAGCTTGAAGTATTTGGGGGAACAAGAGACTGAAAAATAATGTAGGTAAGTTCCCATCAAACAGCGCTGCTCCTTTTTCATTCTCCGGCTGGTCGATTTTCATTTTGGCCACACACACCTTTACTCAAGGTCTGTGAAGTAACCCCGTTTTAGTATGTTTAGAAGTGTAAAGGCCAGTGATATTTCTTAACATGGGGATAGCAAACTAGGAATTGGTATTTAATGATGACACTTTTTTGGAAATCGAGAAGTGCCGACTTCTTTCAGAACGCGTAAGTGAGAAAATGCCTTTTTAGCGCATCCGCTGGTGCGCCTGGCGAAGCCCCAGAGAGCCCCTCGCACCTGAACCCACCTGCGCCGTGGCACAGACCAGGGGCGGGCGCCAGAGGGGGCGACGGACCTGCGTGTGCGCGTCTGTGAGGCCCGGAAAGGCCGCGCTCTCCCGAGAAGCCAGGGCCTCGGGTGCTCGTGCCTGACTGCCGGCTGCTCTGGCTCCTGGAGTGCCCGGACCAGCACCGCTCCTCAAGGGCCCTCCAGGACGGCACTGTCTGGGAAGGCCTTTGGACGTCTCTGAGCCGAGACGTTTCTGGAATACTTCCCTGACACCGGAACACAAACGTGGGCCCCTTGTGCTGGGGCTTGTGTGCCCCCTGGAGCCGCACTGCCCTTAGCGTTTGGGCGTGAAGGGACGCGTGGTTCTGCCCCTGCTCCGCTGAGCTCCAAGAAGGAATGCTGGTTACTTAGGCGTTTACTTAAAGGTCTCATGCATTTGCGTGCATTTGCGTGGGATTTTTCTTCCCTGTTTTCAAAACGTCATTTATCTTTCTCCCTGATAGAAAAAGTTTACACAAACTTGTTTCAATATATGGAAAATACAGAAGTATACAGAAAAAAAAACCCAAAATAAGTATTATTACCATTTTGATATACTGTTTATAGCACTATCAAAATCTATTTCTGAGTTCTAATACAAACTTCTTTTGTATCCCAGTACAAAAATATAAAATGTGATGAAATTTGATCTATTTGGTTCCCAAAACTGGAGAACAAGATTTTGGGGAAGCATGGATATCTACACAGCTCTCTAAGTAGCTTGAAGTATTTACAGAGAGGTAGGTGATACACCAGAATGACTGTACTGAAAAATAATGTAGGTAATTCTACAAAGCTTGCCTTAGATTTTTAAGAATGTGACGCCCTACATATTAGACAAAAGATAGTTTCAGGTGCTTTTACACTGGCTTTCTCTCACTTTCTCATACTTTTTAAAAGTGTGGGCTTCTATATTTCTTAATGCAATGTTCTTAAAATACATCCAAGAGCTACTGTCATAAAATGCTTCATTGTGTTTAGAGCTTAGAAGAACACATGTAAATGATCTAAATGTTACTTGCTCAAAACGTTAAATCAGAATTTTCCGTCCATGACATAAATCAAATTTAGGTGTTTAAGTATGCAGTATTTTTAACTGTTACACACAAAAGCAATTAACATGGTGAAGCTGACCTGTGTGTAGCAAGTGAACGGCCTGTTTCCTTTCTTTTGAGAACAGTCAGCTTTCTTTCTGAACCACATCAGTGAACAAGGAAGCCAGAGTCAGATTCCCAGAGGCATCCGTGGGGATAGACACAGGCCTGCGCACGGGAACTCCGTGAGCGCCCGAGCAGGGCCCCAGGGCCGGGACCCTCACTGCCAGGCCCCCGCACGCCTCACCGCGAGGAAGCCCCATGGAGGTCAGCAAGCACGCTGCTCCCAGCGAGGGAAGAGGCAACGACTTGTCCACGGAAAACTCGCACTCAGCATACGTGTATCAACTAACATACGGAGCCCAGACTGAAACCTAATGCATGTGCAAATCCCGAGACGGAAGGCCGCGTCCCCTCCACAGCGCCCGCTGTCCCTGTCCTAGCATCTCCCCATGCTCTTCATGTAATGGATGGAATTCTCGGGGGGACGTCACGGGCTGCCAAGGGCAGGGCGTCACCAGGGCCCCGGGAAGCCCTCGCTCCGCGAGGACGGCACTCAGGCGTGACTCGGCACCACCGCCGGCTTGGACGGGCCTGGATCCTACGTGTTTCTCAGAGGTCTGGAGACTAGCTCTGTTCACCAGCAGACCCCCTCACGGGGGCTCAGGCGCACCTTGGGCAGGGTGAGGGGAAGGCGCAGAGTGCACGAGGCAGACATCCGAAAAGGAAAGAACGCCCTTCATTTTATCCACGGTCCAGACCAGGCGCGGGCACCGTCGTCTTAAGTGACTAAAAGAACGGCGATAGAGGGTCCCCACACCGGCTGCGCAGGACCGCCCGCGTGCGTGGCTGACTGTGCCGGGGGGGGCACATGTGCGAGCCCAGACGCAGCGGCGTGGGCACAACTGCTGCTCGGACGCAGTGGGCACGGCGGACCAGGACGCCGTGGTTCCTACCTCGACGTAGTCCTTGGCGTGGCCCCAGTCTCGCTTGGCATCCAGGTTCCCCAAACTGAAAGACTCCAGCTGGCCAAGGTAGATCTTCGCTACGGAGCGGCTAATTTTTCGGGTGACAAAATTAGCTCCTAGAAGAGAAAGAAGAGGTATTATCAGTTGAGTGCACTTGACATTTAACAGTTTGGTGAACCAAACACAATTGCAGCCTCTGGGCATTTCTTTCATCCTCACCCCCTTCAAAATAATAAGAAAAGAAAAAAAAGGACCCCATCCATCGGCTGTCACTTTGGCTCAGGAGCTCTTGCTCTGCACACCGCACTGGCGCTGAGGCCGTGACCAGCATTTCTCTTTGGGGGACGTCTCCGCATTCCTCACCTGCTGCTGCAACAGGCGGCCCAGGCTCTGGGCCAGAGGAAAACTGTTGGAATGCCAGCTTTTTAACAGAAAACTCAACAGGGTTGGATGAAGGGAAATGCCAGAATCTATAATGAGACCACCCTGATATTTTTAAGAACATAAACATCTTGTATCCCCATTAATAAGGCTGTTTTGGGGTTCACAGGGGAGAGAGAGAGACAGGACTAACCTGTCTCCCAGGTGTGACTACAGGAAACAAACAAGAAATGCAGGAAACAACCAAGGGATGCCAGTAAGGGTGACCACCCTTATTCAGAAGTCTGCATGGCCACCCTTCTTTACCTAAAGAAGGCTGAGCACTGAAGAATCGATGCCTTTGAACTGTGGGGCCGGAGAAGACGCTTGAGAGTCCCTTGGACTGCAAGGAGATCAAACCAGTCCATCCTCAAGGAAATCCACCCTGACCATTCATTGGAAGGATGATGCTTGAGGGCCAATACCTTGGCCACCTGCTGTGAAGAGCCCACTCAGTGGAAAAGACCCTGATGCCGGGAAAGACTGAAGACAGGACAAGGGGTCGGCAGAAGATGAGATGGGTGGATGGCATCACTGACTCAACGAACACGAGTTTGAGCTCCGGGAGATGGTGAGGGACAGGGAAGCCTGGCGTGCTGCAGTCCACAGGGCTGGCAGGACAGGACCTGGCAAGTGGACAACAATGGCCACTCAGGCTAAGCCTGAAGCTTGGAGACTCTCTCTCCATACTTACTACCGTGCCACCTTCTAATTTCACCTGTGTTATCTGCAGGACAGCACTCCTGAATTCTGTACAAATATTTTGAAACGATTGGATGAAAGGTATCATGCACCAAAGGACTGAAACTGTTTTCATGTTCTCTGGCCCTTAATGAAAGCTTCTATCCACTTTTAAAAGATCACAAAGGACAAAATTAAAAGGCACTTCTGAGGCAGTTTTATCTTTGCCCCAGCATCTAAGTAAGGTTATCACAAAGCACCAAAATCTCAGGGTAATTAACACGCGCGTGAGCTGGTCAATGGCTTCACCCAGTGCAGACAGATTGCCATCATAATTTATCATATTTCAGTAACTTTAGCTTTGTTCTTCTGCAGAAGAACAGGGAGGTGAGTGTTATGACAAAACCTTGGGCTTCTAGATAAACTGGCGCAGAGATAAGGGCTTTTTTTAATAAACAGGTTTTCTCAGCTTTGGCAAGAAGACAGCCCAGCATGAGCTCACACAAACACCAGACTCACCGCACAAACTTGGGGGACGTTTTTATACCAATGCCCTATCGTTAATGACGAGAATCTGAATTTTCAGTCTCTCTTGGCAGTTGATAGAGTACTTTAAGAAGTCCAGTTTCAACTTTGCAGGGCATTTTATAAAACACACAAAAGCTTCCAAAAGCTCCTTTGGAAAATGAAGTATTTACCAGGCACAGTCCTTCTCAGTCTATTACCAATTAGCAACTTTTAATTTCCTATTAATTTAAAATGATAATTAAATTTAGGCTTGATATCTACCTTTGTATTTCAATGTCAGGATGTCAGGACTATGCTATCACCCTGAAGTTTCCTGGATAAATTTGTGATGCCAACGCACCAGATGAAGTGCCCAACACAGGACAGTTCAGACCCGTTTGCTGACCAGTGAACTGGTGTTCAGGATCCACGGGAGCATGGGCGCTTGGGCGGACCCTCTGCTCCAGCCCTGGTAATTTACCCTTCAGCCAGCACTCAGTGAGCACCAAGCAGCAAGCCCTGAGAAGGGCAGCGGGACTGAGCACCAACCACCCCACTGCCGCCATTTCCACCGGGACCCCAATCGGAGCTTGTGTGGCTACGACGCCCGGGCCCTCACCCCCAGACTGGGATCGTGTGCTGGGGCACGGATCCAAAATCATAGCGGGTATCAAGTCAGCGTCACTTGAAGTTTCTATTAATTTTTAATATGTTTTATTTACAGCAGCATGACTGAGATAGTACTCCCATCCTGTACAAGCTAGAAGACACCCGCACCCTTCGGCAGCCCCGCACCGCCCCCGCCCCCGCCCGAGGCACTGGTTCGTATTTGGTCACTGACACCTCACACGCAGGAACCACACAGCCTCTGGGTCTCCTGACTGGCTTCCTCGACTCAGCCTAACAGCTTCCAGGTCCATCCATGCCACACGAGCCAGTACTTTGCGCCTTCTCTGTGGCTGACTCGCCCTCTGTGACGTGGACACGGGGCACGCCATCCATCCATCAGCAGGCGGATGCTGGGCCGGCCCCACTTGGCAGCTGGTGTGAGCCGTGCCACCGGCAACGCAGAGCACACGTTTCTAGGGGGGATCCCCTGGTCGTTTCCCCCGGGGAGACGCCTGCAGAGGGGATTGCTGGGCCCCGCGGCCGCTCTGCAGGGCTGCCCTGGGGGCTCAGCTGTGAAGAATCTGCCTGCAGGGCGCCAGGTGGAGACGCGGGTCTGATCCCCGGGTGGGGAGGATGCCCTGGGGGGGCCGCGGCTACCCCTCCAGCACTCTGGCCCGGAGCGTCCCGTGGACAGCGGAGCCAGACGGCTGCCGTGCGCAGAGGCGCAGAGCGTTGGACACGGGGCAGCGACCGAGCACATGCGTGCGGGGCGGCCCCACGGGGTAGCGACCGGGCGCACGCGTGCGGGGCGGCCCCACGGGGCAGCGACCGAGGAGCTGCCAGGCGTTGTCCACAGCAGCGCACCGGCTACTCGGCCAGCTGGATTCTCAGCTCTCCACATCCTCCCCGACAACTGCTGCGGCTTTATCTTTTTTAATGACCGTCATCTTTGTAGGTACTTAGGTGCTATCTCCTTGTGGTTTCGATTTGCATTTCTCTCATGACTCATGACATTAAGCATCTACATTTTCATGTACTTATCAGTCACTGGTATATCATCTTTGGAGATATGTCAATTCAGGTTTATTGTCCTGTTTTTAAAGGACACTGTCACTTGTCTATTTAATCTTACATTGTAAGAGTTTTTATATATATTCTGTATCCAAAACCTTTATCAGATATATGATTTACAAACATTTTATCACATTGGCTATTTTAATTTTCTTGATAGTATCCTTTCACACACAATTTCTTTTTCTTTTAGTTTTTATGAAGTTCATCTTGTCTATTTTTTTTTTTGATTGTATGAACTTTTGGCGTCATATCCAAAAGGGCTCTGCCCACCCAAGGAAGGCCTTGAAGATTTCCTTCTACACGCTCAACGGCTCGTGTTGACTTTGTGCTTCCGTGCGGGGTCAGAGCCCGCTTCGGTTCACCTGTCCACGGTGAGCAGGGCCCAGCTTCCTCTGCCTGCGTACGGCTCTAGGTCTGTCTTGGCACAGCATGTTGGCTAAAAAGGTTCTTTCTCCCATCTGAATGCTCTTTCATCTTCTGTTGAAAATCAATTAACCACGGGCGCACAGGCTTCTCTCTGACCTTCAGTTCTCTTCCGCGGGTCTAACACCCGTGTGCAGGGCGGAACCACACCCTTGGTCCCTCCGGGTCTCTGGGCAGCGTCTCCACCGGGCGTGCGACTCTTCCGACTGTGCTCTTTCAAACCGTTGTAGCTTTCTCAGTCTCTTCCATTTTTGTGTGAATTTTAGAACCAGCTGGTTGATTTCTACACAAATGGGACCTGGGACTTGGCAGGGACGGTGGGGAGCCTGCAGCTCACCCGGGCACTGCCCATGCCGACAGCACCTCCTCTTCCTGCCCATCAGCACTGATCAGGGCTTTCCCAGCTGCCTTCAGCAATGCTGAGCAGCTCCCAGAGAAGACATTTCACACTTTTTGTTAAATTTGCTCCTAAGTCATTTACCTTCTGATGCTGTTATACTTGTAACTTCTCGTAATTTCATTTTCAGATTCATTTTCAGCCTTTTTACTGTCACCCTATGCTTCGCTAGTTAGTTCTTGTGAGAAGCTTAAAATAATTATATTTTTCAATTTGTTCTTTCCATAGAGTTGAGTGTCTGGGTCTTGGTGGTAAAGAATCGCCTGCCAATGCAGGAGACACAGGCTCGATCCCCAGGTTGGGAAGGTGCCCTAAAGAAGGGAAGAGCAACCCACTCCAGGATTCTCACCTGGCAACTGCCATGGACAGGCGAGGCTGGTGGGCCACAGTTCACGGGAATGCAAAGACCAAGAACACGACTCCGCCACTGAGCACACACGCACGCATGTCATCTTCGCTCATCACACAAGCTTGCTGTCTGCTGGAGAAAACTACACAATCGTTCCACCTGAGGGCTGAGGCCTCAGAGGGCACGTTGTCCAATGGGCCCAGTGTGCGGGTGAAGAAGGAAAGGCCCGGGGCTGGGACGAGTGACCCTCCGCACACCAGTCAGACAGGAGCAGCTGCCAGGCTCTGCCACAGACACCACGTGGCCCTCTGCACACCAGCCGGACAGGAGCAGCTGCCAGGGCGCGGGTGTCCGCACGGGGGACGCAGTGCTTCAGCCCTTGAATCACAACAGACACGGGAAGAACTGATACCATCACATCCTCGTTCATAAAGCAAGGATAATAACAGTACTTACCGTGCAGGTGTGATGCTTCAGAAAATCTAGGTTATGTGATGAAGGAACGCTCAATAAATGTCACCTATTATTACCATTATCACATTACAAAGTTAATGGCACCTGTAATTAAACCTCACTGAAAAGTCTAGATTTCCTAGTTCGTCATGACTCAGTCTCTTAAGCCTCTGACTTGGAACGTCTGAGATAGAGAACACATCTGAATAAACAGGCGGCGGCAGGCGTGTGGACTCACACCCAAAGGACCTGGGACTTGGCAGGGACGGTGGGGAGCCTGCAGCTCACCGGGCACTGCCCATGCCGACAGCACCTCCTCTTCCTGCCCATCAGCACTGATCAGGGCTTTCCCAGCTGCCTTCAGCAATGCTGAGCAGCTCCCAGAGAAGACATTTCACACTTTTTGTTAAATTTGCTCCTAAGTCATTTACCTTCTGATGCTGTTATACTTGTAACTTCTCGTAATTTCATTTTCAGATTCATTTTCAGCCTTTTTACTGTCACCCTATGCTTCGCTAGTTAGTTCTTGTGAGAAGCTTAAAATAATTATATTTTTCAATTTGTTCTTTCCATAGAGTTGAGTGTCTGGGTCTTGGTGGTAAAGAATCGCCTGCCAATGCAGGAGACACAGGCTCGATCCCCAGGTTGGGAAGGTGCCCTAAAGAAGGGAAGAGCAACCCACTCCAGGATTCTCACCTGGCAACTGCCATGGACAGGCGAGGCTGGTGGGCCACAGTTCACGGGAATGCAAAGACCAAGAACACGACTCCGCCACTGAGCACACACGCACGCATGTCATCTTCGCTCATCACACAAGCTTGCTGTCTGCTGGAGAAAACTACACAATCGTTCCACCTGAGGGCTGAGGCCTCAGAGGGCACGTTGTCCAATGGGCCCAGTGTGCGGGTGAAGAAGGAAAGGCCCGGGGCTGGGACGAGTGACCCTCCGCACACCAGTCAGACAGGAGCAGCTGCCAGGCTCTGCCACAGACACCACGTGGCCCTCTGCACACCAGCCGGACAGGAGCAGCTGCCAGGGCGCGGGTGTCCGCACGGGGGACGCAGTGCTTCAGCCCTTGAATCACAACAGACACGGGAAGAACTGATACCATCACATCCTCGTTCATAAAGCAAGGATAATAACAGTACTTACCGTGCAGGTGTGATGCTTCAGAAAATCTAGGTTATGTGATGAAGGAACGCTCAATAAATGTCACCTATTATTACCATTATCACATTACAAAGTTAATGGCACCTGTAATTAAACCTCACTGAAAAGTCTAGATTTCCTAGTTCGTCATGACTCAGTCTCTTAAGCCTCTGACTTGGAACGTCTGAGATAGAGAACACATCTGAATAAACAGGCGGCGGCAGGCGTGTGGACTCACACGCCGAAAGGACCGGTAGGCATGACCTCTGTCGCCGTAGGTCAGCTTTCCAAGGCAAAGTCACTAACGGAGGAAACAGCACGCGCACACGACGCCCACTGCTCTCATCTCACGAAGGACCACACGCTACTCCCTAGGTCAGACACCTTCTAAGACAAAACTTGAAGGAGAAGGAGGACTGATAAAATCCACAGAGCACGTGCTCCAGTGGCCAGCACGGAGCTGGACGCCGAGCGCAGGAGTTCACTTCGGTTTAGAAAGGCCGAGACCGTCTGTTAGAGCACGGGGTCTCACACAGTCATCACCGTGACATAGTTTCCTTCTTCGTGTGAAACGCAACACTGGACACGGCAGGACGGCGGCGCGGCTCTACGGGAAGAGGCCCTGAGCCCCGAGGACAGCTCTTCTGGCCTCCGTGAGACAAAGTCCCTTCCTATCTGGACGCGCACTTCCTGCCGGCCCGCAGCTCCACGTGTGGGGGCGCCGCGGGCTGGGCTGCGTGGGCACACGCGGATGCGCGTCACCCGCCCCGCAGCACCGGAGCGCCGGGGGACGCTCATGAAATGCTGTCCCGCAGGCCAGCACGCCATCCAAAAGCTCTGGACGGAGAGGTTTCTGGAATTAGATAAAGCACAGAGGCAGCCCGGACGAGGCTCTTTGGCAAACAGACATTGTTCCAAAGTTCCCTGAACCCCTGGCGACCTCCGCCTGGCCCGCGTTCCACCCTGCAGGGTCTCGGCCGCCCCGCCGGGCAGCGCCTGGGCCGGGCGCGGGGCAGACGGTGGGGAAAGAGGAGACTCGGCAAGGTCACGGCCAAGGGCGCAGGCTGGGGAGATCAGAGGGCCCGCACCCCGTGCGTGAGCCGAGCCAAGAGCAGCAGCGTCCGCCTGCAGGTAGTCCAGCCCCGCCCGCGCGCCTGCGGGGACGGGCCGACAGCAGGCCCACTCAGGACGGGAGCCACCGCCTCCGGGCGGGCCTCGGAGGCGTGGACGCTGGCTCGCCAGCCGGGCTGCAGGGCGGCCTCTGGCTCTGGGCTGCCCCGGGCGCTGGAGCCCAGGGGCGGCTTCCCTGGGCACACGGTGTCCCCAGGAGGCACACGTCTGGGGGTAACCCAGGGACACGAACATCACTCTTTGTGTTGAAACGATTTATTAACATCAAAATCCACTCATCCGGGTCACGCGTGGGGCTCGTCCAGAGCCGGGACACCTCTGCGTCGGGACATCGCTGCCCCACCCGGCCGCGCTCGGACGGGACTGCAGCACTCAGGCCCGCCTGCGCCGCCCTCCTGACGCGGAGCTGTCCTCACACTGAGGAGCAGGGCGCCGCCGCGCCACGTAAACTGCACGTTCAAAGTAACTTAAAGACCAGCAGGGGCTTATAGCCATTCCAGGGCAGAGACTGCAAAGTAAGCAAACCTCCCAAAGGCTTTGCCTCCGGTCCGTCACCTGCCGGAAAACGGGGACAGGCAGATGGCGGCCGCGGCGTGTCCCTGCAGGGGCATCCCTCAGCGCGTGGGATCTGGCTGCTCTCACTCCGTCCCGGACAGGAAAGCGAGCAGACATGAGCCCCAGCTGACATCAGAGCGCAAGTGACATCTTCCCCGCGGGCCAGGCTGCAGAGCCAGGTGCCCGGGCCCGGGCGGCACCGTCCACACCCAAGGGCACGGCTGCGCCACTCCTCCACGTGCATTCGAGAGCAGCAGGCTCGCGTTCATAACCACCCATCCTAATTCACCGCGGCGGCTGGCACGCCGGTCACTGGGAGAGGGCACACACGTGCCACTTCCTCACAGGCGGCGCAGGCGCCCGCAGCCACCCCGGCCCAGAAGAGCCGCTGCTCGGTCCCCCGGCCGTGCCAGGCTCTGCGACCCGCTGAGGGCAGCCCGCCCGGCTCTGGCCCTTCTGTCTCCTGAAGCTCGCTCGGGCTCACGCCCACTGTGCCAGTGGACCCAGGAGAGCAGACGGTATCCATTTCAGGAATCGTTGCAGTTCCTGCTTTATCTCCTACAAGGAAATGGGGAGTCTGCAGGCTTAGGAAGCACTGCAGACGAAAAGTCCACCAGCACCTGCTGAGAGCACCGTCCCAGAGCCCTGCCCACGGATGCGGATCAGCAAAGAGGTTCTCAACCACATTCACTCCGTCTTCCTCCAACAGAGCTCCTCACAGCTCCTCTGAGCATCTCCTTCCTCTTCCCTTAAGAGGCTTGCTTCTTCTGCACAATTTCATTGTTAGGATTTTAAGAGGCACCTGGAGCCGGGCCGGGCCGTTTCCTGTGGACCCCACCGCAGCCCCTTCAATGGCCTGTGGGCCCAGGGGCTTCCCCGTCTCCACAGGGAAGAGTCGGCCGAACGCTACCTCCCTCGCGGCCAGGACGTCTTCTCCGCGACCGGGCGGTGCTTTCACTTCCTCAGCTGTGTCCCGCCGTGGGCCACTTACCCTCGTGCACATCCTGCTTCGGGGCCTTCGCAGAAACCCTGAACTTGCCGGATACGCCCAAAGTGCTATGGCAAGGATGTCCTCTTCTGGCAGAAACAAGCCTCTTGATCTAATCAATGTCTGCCCATTCTGGGGGTTCTGATGCGCGTTAGGGTCCATGCAGGCCAGGGACCGGGAACAGCTCAGAGCCCCTCGGGAGAAGCCCGTCATCATCCCAATCATAGGCGAGAAGCCTGAGGCTCGGGGCGACAGCAGAGCATGCCAGAGTCCCCCCTGTCGTGAGTGGGGGCGCCTGGCGTGGACCTAGGCCTTGATGGCGTCTGCGTCCTCACCTGAACCGGAGCCGATTTAAAAGGGGAAACAGAGCCCCATCATACACAGAAAACGGAAAGCTCTGGCTCAGACTAAATTTGGGGAAAACGCCATTTTGAAAAAAATTTGCAATTTATCTTATAATAAAAAGAACTTAAATGATAATTATATTTATAGCTTTTTTCTCTTAGTATTGCCAGAGAGTATAGCAGCTTTTTTTTCTAGTTTGTAAAATTCTTTGACAAAACATTTTGCACTTCATAGGAGCATTAATGAAAATATGCGAATCATTTTAAAAAATACTTAATGGTTTCATTAATTTTCCCCAGGGTCTCGCCCAGGCCTTTGGTGTTTACCCACAATCCTCCCATATTCATCATCATCTGATTTTGGCTTCCCTAATTCAAACATTCACTGGCTTAACTGCCAGAATCTCACTTGCAGATGGCTTTTCCTGTGGTTCCAGCCATTCTTTAGGACCGCCGACCTCTCCCGCTGTAACTCACGGATGTCTCCGCCACCCCTCTAAGCCGCTGGCAAACATCACGACACATTCTCAAGTGTTCAGTCCAAACGCCCCTCCGGTCGGCGGCCCTGCTGGGTGTGCCCTGCTCAGGCCGCGGCTGCCGGAACCCTGCTCCGAGCGCGGCTTCTTTCGACGGGGAGGGTCCGGGGTCCAGCCTCCAGGACTCAGCGTGGAAACCACAGGAAGAGGGAAGAGAAGAGGGGGAAGGAGACACACAAAGGCTCTCAGTATACCGGGAGCATTCCTCGTGTTCATACCTGCTCCCTGCTTCTGCTTCCCCGCAGGCGCTGGGCGGAGGCCCTGCCAGGCCGCCCAGGCCGGCTCCCCGAGGACGCTGCAGCGTACAGGCAGCGTCACGCTGTGAGACCAGACAGTCCTCGGTTTGGTTTCAAATGCAAATGTCACAGAAAACAGTAAAAGCCAAAAAAGAATCGGTGTAACAACCACAGGAGCCACATCTCCGGAGGTGGAGAAGGCTGGATGGTCTTCAGTGGTAACAGCCGCTCCGAGAGACCGCGCGTAGCTTCCAGAGTCCTCGTGGGGCGCTCCCGGGGCGCGGTGGTAGAGAATCCGCCGCCAGCGCAGGAGGCGCGGGGTCAGGCCCTGGACAGGCGAGGTGCCCGGGCCGCAGGGCACTTGTGAGCCCGTGCGCCAGAGCCGGGCACCCAGAGGACAGCAGCCCGCCCGCCCAGCGCTCAGCAGCCAGAGGAGCCGCTCCGCGAGAAGCCCGCGCACCGCAACTGGCGAGGAGCCCGCTCACTGCCCCCAGAGCAAAGCCCACACGGCAAGGACGAGCCCACAGCCGCAGTAAGTAACTAAAACGTTAAAATCCTAAAAAACAGAGTCCTCCATGTCTGCGTAACTACGCCTCATCTTCCACAGAGACAACAGAGGCAGGCAGCCCGGTGACGTCCCAGTGTCGCCCTGCTCAGGGGTGACGGTGACCCAGGCGGCGCCTGCAGCCTGGCGGGGCCGAGGCCAGCGGCCGCCCGCTCCGTGACAGCAGGTGCAATGCATCTGTCGAGCCTGCAGGCGGCGGCTCCAGGAGGCGTGCAGCCGCTTCACAACCAGCGGCTACACTGCTTTCAGCAGTTCCCACAGCTCCGAGTCTCCGCCACCCTCTAAGCCGCTGGCAAACATCACGACACATTCTCAAGTGTTCAGTCCAAACGCCCCTCGGTCGGCGGCCCTGCTGGGTGTGCCCTGCTCAGGCGCGGCTGCGGAACCCTGCTCGAGCGGCTTCTTTCGACGGGAGGTCCGGGGTCCAGCCTCCAGGACTCAGCGTGGAAACCACAGGAAGAGGGAAGAGAAGAGGGGGAAGGAGACACACAAAGGCTCTCAGTATACCGGGAGCATTCCTCGTGTTCATACCTGCTCCCTGCTTCTGCTTCCCCGCAGGCGCTGGGCGGAGGCCCTGCCAGGCCGCCCAGGCCGGCTCCCCGAGGACGCTGCAGCGTACAGGCAGCGTCACGCTGTGAGACCAGACAGTCCTCGGTTTGGTTTCAAATGCAAATGTCACAGAAAACAGTAAAAGCCAAAAAAGAATCGGTGTAACAACCACAGGAGCCACATCTCCGGAGGTGGAGAAGGCTGGATGGTCTTCAGTGGTAACAGCCGCTCCGAGAGACCGCGCGTAGCTTCCAGAGTCCTCGTGGGGCGCTCCCGGGGCGCGGTGGTAGAGAATCCGCCGCCAGCGCAGGAGGCGCGGGGTCAGGCCCTGGACAGGCGAGGTGCCCGGGCCGCAGGGCCGCCGCGGAGCCCGTGTGCCAGAGCCGGGCACCCAGAGGACCGCAGCCCGCCCGCCCAGCGCTCAGCAGCCAGAGGAGCCGCTCCGCGGGAAGCCCGCGCACCGCAACTGGCGAGGAGCCCGCTCACTGCCCCCAGAGCAAAGCCCACACGGCAAGGACGAGCCCACAGCCGCAGTAAGTAACTAAAACGTTAAAATCCTAAAAAACAGAGTCCTCCATGTCTGCGTAACTACGCCTCATCTTCCACAGAGACAACAGAGGCAGGCAGCCCGGTGACGTCCCAGTGTCGCCCTGCTCAGGGGTGACGGTGACCCAGGCGGCGCCTGCAGCCTGGCGGGGCCGAGGCCAGCGGCCGCCCGCTCCGTGACAGCAGGTGCAATGCATCTGTCGAGCCTGCAGGGCCAGGCTGGGCTCTCAGGAGGCGTGCTCACGCCCGGACTTCACAACCAGCGGCTACACTGCTTTCAGCAGTTAGGGCGAGGATGCCCACCGGAACCACAGAGCACCTTAACAGAGCCACACAAGCACGTCCTCGCCGACTGACACTGGTGTGCCTGTTTCTTACTATCCCTACAGCACCACGATTTAAATTCACCAGGCAGGCTGACAAATATTAACTTAGCCCTTTCTTCAAAGATCATTTTATTTACAAATAGACACTTATACACAGAAAGAGGAGCGTTTTCTGCCCATCAGGACTAAACACAAGCAAGATCCAACCATTTAATTTATACCATGCATACTACTGTCCCCCAGAGCACTAAAAGAGCTGGGAATGTGAATAATGTTAAAGGAAACTCTCATATTCAGTGAACCGCTCACAGGAACGTGACTATAATCCTATCCACTGAGAGACGACCCAGGACATGGAGTCCACAGTTCATTCCCAAAGCAAAGTCTGGGTTTTTTTTTTATAATTTACAACCCAAGATAAAAATGCTCGTGTATGTTGGGGGGTGGTCATGGACTACCTTGGGTGTGGTCCGTGGACAGCGGGTCACTCTAGAGTGAGCACTCAGCCGTGGGAAGACTGCTCTCTTCTCCGGGCTTCCCTGACTCAGGTCTGACCTCAGGTACCTGAGACCAGAGGCCTAAATGTTGTTTAATCAGATATCTTCTCTCTTGCATTTAGGTGAACGTCTGCTCAGCTCTAGGGAGGACTTACTGAAAAGTAGAAGTGATACACACAGAAAACGAGGCGAGTCTAAGAAATGATGTTCCTTGGATTTGGTGACAACATCTGGGGCTGTCGCCCTCGGCACACCTGGCTCCGGCCGCGGGCCCCCTGCCCATGGGCTTTAGGAGCGCCCCTGCCCCACCCGAGGCACTGGCAACACTCTCCCTCCAGGGCTGACAGCCAAGAACGTCTTCAGGTGAACCCCATGTCCTCTGGGTGGACATGTCCCCACCTCTCTCCCCACCCCCTCCAGTTGAGCATCTCTAGCCTGGAGCGTTAATCTTATCTTTAGAGCAAGGAATATAGAACAATCTTTAGAAGAATAAAGGGAAGAACTGTCCAAAATTTACTATGACTTGAGTAGTTAATTTTTCCAGGAATTATAGTTTTTAAAAGTCTGAAGATGAACTTAGGGTAATAAATATAGTTAGACATTTTAAGAAGCAAAATACTTGGACGTTAGGGAAAAAAGCTCCAGTCTAAAACTTGAAACCACAAGTTCACGAACCTTCCAGCGTCTCCCAGCCAGGTGAATACTGTGTTTAGACTGATACATATGATTTCCTGTGAAACCCGTGTTTAGAAGAATGTGCTACAGCATCTAAAAACAGCTCAGTCCCTGGGCAGCTGCTGGACCCCATGCGCTGGCAGAGTCAGGCTGCTTGCTAATCACGGCTGCAGCTAAGGAGCTTTATCACTGCTCACTGTCACGGGGTTTTAACATACTTCATATTAGTTCTGCTTTTTCTCCTCATCAACACTTGTTGAAACTCAAGATCAGATTTTTGCCTCATATTACATTTGCATGTTAATATCATAAAACTAACATTCATTATGATCATTTCTGCTAAACATCTGAAAGACACATTGCGTTTAACCAGAGTTATGCCTTCTACCAAAGAGATGGGCCATTGCTTCACTGCACGGCAAAGCCCCAGCTCTGCCTCTGGGGGCGGCCTCCAAAATGTCGGCACGTGCCACGCCTACAGACGCGAGGAACGTTTCGGTCACCCCTGCGTCTCCAGGGCTGCTCTGGCCGCGGGGTGGACGTGTGTCCGTGCTGTGACCTGGGACGACGCAGCGCGTGCTGCGGCAGTGTCCTCCCTGGTGAGGCCATGGGGTGAAGAGCCCACTGCACAAAGCCCAGTGCGCCCGGGGAGAGCTCACGCCGGCGGACGGCCACTGCTTGTTCCCCGAAAGCTCTCTTAGAGAAAGACTATCACCTCACAGGCTAGTATGTATTTTTACATGAAGACATCTTACATACTAGCAGTATGAATGACCATATACACATGCAGAAATGTGTAAGTTTAACAAGTCTCAAAATGTTTCTAGAAGTACCTTCAGAGTACTAGATGAGTATGTCAAAGGCAACAAAACTGCTCGCGGGTCTAATAACTTTCTTAATGGGCTTGCTTTCACAGTTCTTATTTATAGAATAATCTCAGGTTTTATTATGATGACCAACATTTTTGAAAAGAAGCTACTTTCTTCTCAGAAGCTACTTTAATGTTACAACTTCTCAATAGTTCTTACGTCGTTTAATTTATATAGTTAAAAAACTTTGTGACATCAGTCTTACTAACTGATAAGAAACAGCAACAAAAGCAAAAAGGTTCTTCGTCCATGATATTTTAGTCACAGAAATGTAGTATTTCTGGACAATGAATACAGTCTTCCTAAAGAGAGACTGCAGAAATCTGTCCCTTTAGAGGGAAGGTGGCACCACTGTGACATTTGTGGCAAACAGAACACGGTGTGCACACACGCACATGGGGAAACACGTGAGCAAACAGATAAAGAAGTTCACGCTTAGATAAACAAAGCGAGAAGAAAAGGGTTGTCAGACGCATACCCAGGCCTGTGCAATTTATCCACCATGTAAAGCAGCTATAGTTTAAAAAGAATGGTACGTTTTTTACTTTAAGGAGTTGATTCTTATGAGCAAAAGCACTGTGCTGATGCCTGTGAAGAGCGTCCCACAATGCACAGCAGTGGCTACAGAACACACATGGTGCACGTTCATGCCTCCGTGGACACAGGAGCCTGGACTCTAAACCACGTCCACACCTCTGCGGACACGGAAGTTTACCGTCTTAGCCATGGCCAAGGGAATGGGCTCATCCCTAGTCACAGCTCTCTCCACCAGATCGGGCACTCCCAGCGGTCACTTCTGGGCCAACCACAGGTGACACACCTGCCTTCAGAGCCACTTTGCACTCATCACACGACAAAGGAAGCATCCTTCCAGACAACCAACGATGCGACACAGAAGACACGCGCGGCCGGTGAAGCCAGTGCCTGCTGTCCTGCCGGAGCAGCGCTGGGCCCGGCTCAGCCACCACGTCCCCTTGACAACACACTTGAGGAATTCTGCTATAGGTGTGTAACCATTCACAACATTCACGAATGTTTCTATAAGACGGTCCTGCTGCCTTGGGAGAGCCCATATTCTACCCAGCTGAACGTTTCCTGCTGTTGAGACTTTTAACTACTCCCCGTGTGGTGGAGGGTTAGGGAACAGCAGATGTTTTCTTCGAGGCTCAGACAGTCAAATTCTGAGCAACTCTGTGACCCAGGCCCCACTGTGGACACAGCCATGGAGAACGTGTGACCCCTGGTTGTGGCCGGGCGCCCATGACCCTTCGCTCACACAGATGAGCGGGTGTGCTGGACTGACACCCACCGCCATAGCGGGCCACCCTCTGGTTCAGAATATCTTCATCTTAAAAATACCTCTTCCATACTTCTTAAAGTAGAAGTTCTCATGGAATGCTCTACATGCACTCAAAAGAGGCCTTGTCAACTAGCTTTTTGTTAGAGAAAAAGCATATGTCACCCAAAAGTCACTTCTGGTTTGGCTCTACTTAACTGGACGTTTAGGACGACCCTGAGATTTTCTACCACACCGAGACAAAAGTGGGCCTGAGACCACAGGGCACAAGGACTGATATACACACACAGGCTCAACCTGCTTAAGAAAATAAACTCAAAGTACTACAGTATCACAGATATACAACTTATGAGCAATTAAAGAATAACTGTGTGTGTTTACTAAGGTGTATCAGACAGAATCTTAACTTCAAAATAGTTTGTTATGAACAACTAGGTACAAAATACATAAGCTAGAAGGATGTATTATACAGCACAGGGAATATAGCCAAGGTTTTACAGTAACTTCAAATGGAATGTAACCTTTAAAAATTGTGAATCACTCTGTTGTCCACCAGAAACTGATATAATATCTGGGTTTTTAATTTCTTCTGGGCCAACCACAGGTGACACACCTGCCTTCAGAGCCACTTTGCACTCATCACACGACAAAGGAAGCATCCTTCCAGACAACCAACGATGCGACACAGAAGACACGCGCGGCCGGTGAAGCCAGTGCCTGCTGTCCTGCCGGAGCAGCGCTGGGCCCGGCTCAGCCACCACGTCCCCTTGACAACACACTTGAGGAATTCTGCTATAGGTGTGTAACCATTCACAACATTCACGAATGTTTCTATAAGACGGTCCTGCTGCCTTGGGAGAGCCCATATTCTACCCAGCTGAACGTTTCCTGCTGTTGAGACTTTTAACTACTCCCCGTGTGGTGGAGGGTTAGGGAACAGCAGATGTTTTCTTCGAGGCTCAGACAGTCAAATTCTGAGCAACTCTGTGACCCAGGCCCCACTGTGGACACAGCCATGGAGAACGTGTGACCCCTGGTTGTGGCCGGGCGCCCATGACCCTTCGCTCACACAGATGAGCGGGTGTGCTGGACTGACACCCACCGCCATAGCGGGCCACCCTCTGGTTCAGAATATCTTCATCTTAAAAATACCTCTTCCATACTTCTTAAAGTAGAAGTTCTCATGGAATGCTCTACATGCACTCAAAAGAGGCCTTGTCAACTAGCTTTTTGTTAGAGAAAAAGCATATGTCACCCAAAAGTCACTTCTGGTTTGGCTCTACTTAACTGGACGTTTAGACGACCCTGAGATTTTCTACCACACCGAGACAAAAGTGGGCCTGAGACCACAGGGCACAAGGACTGATATACACACACAGGCTCAACCTGCTTAAGAAAATAAACTCAAAGTACTACAGTATCACAGATATACAACTTATGAGCAATTAAAGAATAACTGTGTGTGTTTACTAAGGTGTATCAGACAGAATCTTAACTTCAAAATAGTTTGTTATGAACAACTAGGTACAAAATACATAAGCTAGAAGGATGTATTATACAGCACAGGGAATATAGCCAAGGTTTTACAGTAACTTCAAATGGAATGTAACCTTTAAAAATTGTGAATCACTCTGTTGTCCACCAGAAACTGATATAATATCTGTGTGTGTGTGTACTAAGTTGCTTCAGTCATATCTGACTCTTTGCGATCCCATGGACTGCAGCCCACCAGGCTCCCTATCCACGGGATTCTCCAGGAAAGAACACTGGAGTGGGTTGCCATTCCCTTCCTGAGGGGATCTTCCCGACCCAGGGATTGAACCCACATCCTTACGTCTCCTGCACTGGCAGGCAGGTTCCTTACCACTAGTGCCACCTGGGAAGTCCAATATATATTTATTGAGTGTTTATTAGCCAACAGGCACTTTTTTAGATATGCTGAAGACGTAACCATTGTGAACCATAAAATAAACTCCCTATCATGAAGGACTTCTCAGTCTGCCAAAGAATCTCTTCAAAATACAATTACCTATGAAAAAATAACACTCCTATTATCAACTTAAGTGATGACACCATTGTAATGATGACGGTCAGATCCCTGAACTGTGACCCGGTCTGAAGGCAGGACCGCAAAGCCCTCCTTTCCCCCGGCCGCTCAGGACACCCAGAGCCTCTGCCTGCGCCTCCCCTCCAGCCTCAGACGGCAGCGTGTCCTGGTGCTCCTATAACCCATCGTGGGAATGTTTACCTTAGGCAATTATAAAATTAAAATGCATTCCCACTAAACTTACCTGTATAAATGTCACTTAAATCTTTCCCCATGACTTGCTGGTTTAATTATGTGGCTATACAGTCACATAAAACTTCACTGACCAAGTTGTAAGCATGCCTAATTGTTGGGCATGAAACAATTTACATTAGATTTCCCATTCATTCTCAAGCTAAAACCCTAAATGATAGTGAAATTTAATAAAACTTCTTAGAGCTAGATTACACAGATGACTTTTACTTTCTTAGTGCACATATTTTGTAAAGACACCTCACGCGTCAGTAAACCAGAAATAACGAGTGGAGTACACATTTCCTTACTTAAAACCTAATATTTAGAAGAGGAGAGCTGGTATGTTGCTTACAGTCTCAATAACAGCCATGGTTTTCTGAAAGAAAATAATAATAACAATAATAATGATTCTAAATAAAAGAATCAATTTCAACTGTATCTCCGGAAGCACAGACATGCCTGGGTGTTCATTCAGCGGGATGTAAAGAAGGAAGCCTGTCTAGTCAAAGCTATGGTCTTCCCAGTAGTCATGTACGGATGTAAGAGTTGGACCATGAAGAAGGCTGAGCACCGAAGAATCGATGCCTTTGAACTGTCGTGGTGGAGAAGGCTATTGAGAGTCCCTTGGACTGCAAGGAGATCAAACCGGTCAATCCTATAGGAAACCAACCCTGAGTATTCCCTGGAAGGGCTGAAGCTGAAGCTGAAGCTCCAATGCTTTGATCAGCAGAGGCAAAGAGATGACTCACTGGAAAAGACCTTGACGTTGGGAAAAACAGAAGGCAAACGGAGAAGGGGACAGCAGAGGACGAGACAGTTGGATGGCATCGCTGAGTCAATGGACATGAGTGTGGGCAGGCTCCGGGAGATGCGGAAGGACAGGGAAGCCAGGCGTGCTGCCGTCATGGGGTTGCAAAGAGTCGGATACAACTGAGCGACGGAACTGAACTGAGAGAAGTAACGCTGGATATGCAACTGATTCCAGGAAAAACAGGAAGATTCCACAGGTGGAGTCTTCCCGAGTGGCAGTGATGTGGGGAACAAGCCCTGGCTCCCACCGGCGCCCTCGCAATTCAAGGCACCTTCAGACACTCAGGTTCCAACATGGGTGGTGAGCCCTTCCCGTGGAAATGGTAAAACTGGGACACGGCACAGCTTCGTGCTAAATACAACCCCTGACAAAGCTAGTAAGCCATTAAGGCTGGACTTGCAGTCTTCATCTACCAGTTCTGACATTCATGCCGTTCAAAACAGGTATGAAGCAGCCCCAGTCTGCACAGCACACATGCGGAGTGCACGCGCACACAGACACTCCGGAGTGGAACCTGGAGCCCTCCTCCCTCGGCACCCGCGCTGACCTCTCCGGGGGCTCTCGTGGTTGAAGAGGATGCCATTCACTGCAAAGAGGTTGTACGCCTCCCGGAAGTTCACCACGATCCAGTAGGCATAGAGCTTGGCCGCCCCTGTTGGCGTAGTTTTTAAAAGCAAATAAAAGACAGTGATTACTATAAAAGAAAGACAGGGGCTAATTTCAAAAGACAGAGGTCTTCCCTCAAACAAGTAACAATTTGCAACGTTTCCGACGTGTAATATACCAAGACAGGGAGAAAATGGATCAAAAGCCAAAGACAGAACACAGGTTCCTGTGCCCGTTAGTCACACAACGAGGAAACACTGAAAGCGTCCCTGCTTCTGCGGCAATCGCAGCTCATCGCTTCACAGTCTGACTCAACTGTCGTCCATGTAGTGCATCAACCTGACCTGTCTTAGGCCGCACCCCCTTTCTCAGTTTTAAGCAATCAGGAAGTGAAAAATGTGGGATCTTGATATTCTAGCTGCTCTCAAACTTGATCACTGAAGGCTTTCGTGAGTACTCTATAAACAGAGGTACTCGGCACATTCCTGGTGGGTCAGTTGGCAAAGAGTCCGTGATGTAACAGATTTGTTTGCCTGTTTAAGGGCCTGAGCTCAGGGAGAATTTCATCTGGGAAACGGAATAAAGAGCACCAGACCTTACCACTTCAGCACAGCCTCACAACGGTTCAGTAACAAAGAACCGTGCTGGGTGTAACTTCCCTCCCATGGCGATCTTTCCGGAAGGGGAACAAGCCCTGGCTCCCACGGCGCCCTCAATTCAAGGCACCTTCAGACACTCAGGTTCCAACATGGGTGGTGAGCCCTTCCCGTGGAAATGGTAAAACTGGGACACGGCACAGCTTCGTGCTAAATACAACCCCTGACAAAGCTAGTAAGCCATTAAGGCTGGACTTGCAGTCTTCATCTACCAGTTCTGACATTCATGCCGTTCAAAACAGGTATGAAGCAGCCCCAGTCTGCACAGCACACATGCGGAGTGCACGCGCACACAGACACTCCGGAGTGGAACCTGGAGCCCTCCTCCCTCGGCACCCGCGCTGACCTCTCCGGGGGCTCTCGTGGTTGAAGAGGATGCCATTCACTGCAAAGAGGTTGTACGCCTCCCGGAAGTTCACCACGATCCAGTAGGCATAGAGCTTGGCCGCCCCTGTTGGCGTAGTTTTTAAAAGCAAATAAAAGACAGTGATTACTATAAAAGAAAGACAGGGGCTAATTTCAAAAGACAGAGGTCTTCCCTCAAACAAGTAACAATTTGCAACGTTTACGACGTGTAATATACCAAGACAGGGAGAAAATGGATCAAAAGCCAAAGACAGAACACAGGTTCCTGTGCCCGTTAGTCACACAACGAGGAAACACTGAAAGCGTCCCTGCTTCTGCGGCAATCGCAGCTCATCGCTTCACAGTCTGACTCAACTGTCGTCCATGTAGTGCATCAACCTGACCTGTCTTAGGCCGCACCCCCTTTCTCAGTTTTAAGCAATCAGGAAGTGAAAAATGTGGGATCTTGATATTCTAGCTGCTCTCAAACTTGATCACTGAAGGCTTTCGTGAGTACTCTATAAACAGAGGTACTCGGCACATTCCTGGTGGGTCAGTTGGCAAAGAGTCCGTGATGTAACAGATTTGTTTGCCTGTTTAAGGGCCTGAGCTCAGGGAGAATTTCATCTGGGAAACGGAATAAAGAGCACCAGACCTTACCACTTCAGCACAGCCTCACAACGGTTCAGTAACAAAGAACCGTGCTGGGTGTAACTTCCCTCCCATGGCGATCTTTCCGGAAGGGGGAAGCGAAGCAGAGCTGTCGCCCCAGAGGCAATGGCAGCAAGAACCTGCCCTGAGAACAGAGGCGGCTGGCCAGCAAGCCCGGTCCTTCGGTCTGTTTCCACAGCACCTCGCACCACCCGATTCCAGCCCCGAGACAGGGCCAGGATTGAGGCAGAAGCACGCCAGGCCCACGGAGAGCCGGGCAGGCATTCTCACCGTAAGGGGAGCGCGGATAGAAAGGTGTGGTCTCCCTCTGGGGGATCTCCTGCACTTTCCCGTAGAGCTCACTGGTCGAGGCTTGGTAGAACCGCACGGAGTTGATGAGGCCGCAGGTTTTCACCGCATCCAGCAGCCGCAAGGTGCCCACGCCATCCACATCTGCGGTGTATTCAGCCAGGTCGAACGAAATCTGGAAGAGCAGGTGCGGACGGGACCATGTTACCACAGACCAGCAACAGAGACCCTCGGAGACCACAGCGACAGCTTCTACTCGGAAACGCGAGGTTTGTGGGAAAACGGTCTATTCTGGCAGCAGAATCGGAGTGTGGATGTCATCTGTTCCTGACGTCAAGCGGCTGAGAAATTCCTTAAGAAACAGGTATTAACTGGCTATGGTAACACGAGGAACACCGGACCGCATACATCAGCTCCTAGCTCCAGGCTCAAGCCCCCGGGGTTGGGCTTTTCAAAACACACACCTCTGCTCCGGAGCCACCTGGTGTCTCTGAAGAATTCAGATGCGACCCGCCTCTGGACCGGGCGCCAGCAGCCCCCAGGCTCGGTGAGCCCCATTTGACTGTTCAATTTCCATGTAGTGCATCAACCTGACCTGTCTTAGGCCGCACCCCCTTTCTCAGTTTTAAGCAATCAGGAAGTGAAAAATGTGGGATCTTGATATTCTAGCTGCTCTCAAACTTGATCACTGAAGGCTTTCGTGAGTACTCTATAAACAGAGGTACTCGGCACATTCCTGGTGGGTCAGTTGGCAAAGAGTCCGTGATGTAACAGATTTGTTTGCCTGTTTAAGGGCCTGAGCTCAGGGAGAATTTCATCTGGGAAACGGAATAAAGAGCACCAGACCTTACCACTTCAGCACAGCCTCACAACGGTTCAGTAACAAAGAACCGTGCTGGGTGTAACTTCCCTCCCATGGCGATCTTTCCGGAAGGGGGAAGCGAAGCAGAGCTGTCGCCCCAGAGGCAATGGCAGCAAGAACCTGCCCTGAGAACAGAGGCGGCTGGCCAGCAAGCCCGGTCCTTCGGTCTGTTTCCACAGCACCTCGCACCACCCGATTCCAGCCCCGAGACAGGGCCAGGATTGAGGCAGAAGCACGCCAGGCCCACGGAGAGCCGGGCAGGCATTCTCACCGTAAGGGGAGCGCGGATAGAAAGGTGTGGTCTCCCTCTGGGGGATCTCCTGCACTTTCCCGTAGAGCTCACTGGTCGAGGCTTGGTAGAACCGCACGGAGTTGATGAGGCCGCAGGTTTTCACCGCATCCAGCAGCCGCAAGGTGCCCACGCCATCCACATCTGCGGTGTATTCAGCCAGGTCGAACGAAATCTGGAAGAGCAGGTGCGGACGGGACCATGTTACCACAGACCAGCAACAGAGACCCTCGGAGACCACAGCGACAGCTTCTACTCGGAAACGCGAGGTTTGTGGGAAAACGGTCTATTCTGGCAGCAGAATCGGAGTGTGGATGTCATCTGTTCCTGACGTCAAGCGGCTGAGAAATTCCTTAAGAAACAGGTATTAACTGGCTATGGTAACACGAGGAACACCGGACCGCATACATCAGCTCCTAGCTCCAGGCTCAAGCCCCCGGGGTTGGGCTTTTCAAAACACACACCTCTGCTCCGGAGCCACCTGGTGTCTCTGAAGAATTCAGATGCGACCCGCCTCTGGACCGGGCGCCAGCAGCCCCCAGGCTCGGTGAGCCCCATTTGACTGTTCATGCACAGAAACATTTGAGAACATGTGATTGTGATTAGAACACAGCTGATTTTAAAAAGGACAGTTTTATTTTCTATTTTTACTGAAGCTACGAGAACGACTTTTTAGTACCTTATATACGTAACAATTTAGGTTTCCTTCGTGGTTCAGTGGTGGGGAACCCACCTGACAATGCAGGGGACCCAGGGCCAATCCCAAGGTCAGGAAGACCCCTGGAGAGGGAGATTACAGCCCACCCCAGCACTCTTGCCTGCAGAGTCCCATGGACAGAGGAGCCTGGTGGGCCGCGGTCCACGGGTCCCGAAGAGTCAGACAGGACTTAGCAAGTGAACAACAGTAACAACATGTATTATTTATCTTTTCATATAAGACACACTGAATACAAGCAAGCGAATGCACATTGAGCTGACCACCTTTGAAGAAGAGGGTGTTAAGGAATAATTCACTATGTTGCAGTTCTCAAGTGCTCCACTTTAAAATAAATGCTACCGATAGGCTTTTCTCATAAATTAATTGTAAGTACAGTAAGTACATTAACCTAACATTCAAGTCTCCCAAAGTGATAAGGCTGAAAACTGTTGTCCTGGTTTATCTGCAGGCGTATGCTCCTGGGAGAGCAGTGAACTTCAGTTCTGGCAGTGTTCTCACGGTACCAGGCTGTGGCCGTGGCCTGCCTGGCTCCCCGCGTCGGCCTCACGCCAGACAGAGCGAATGAGCACGATGATTCCACGGTCAGAGCCGACAGCCCCCTCGCTCCCCGCCGGCGGCGTCTCCTCCTGGCTGCCTGCTCCCGGCCTCAGGGCCCCGCCGCCCACGCTCCAGGGGCCCGGAGCCCCAGGCAGGAGCTCTGCTCGCGGTGTGCTTGTTTCCCCCGCTTCCTTGCCAGTGAGAACCTGATCACGCAAGACAGCACAAAGGCTGAAGAGCAGGCAGGTAACTTCTCAACGACCTTAGCACAGTTAATACGAGCATGACGTCTACACAGGAAGCACACTTGATTTTTGAAATCTCAACGGAGGACCCAACGTGGCCTGAGCACCAGCGTCGCCTCAGACAGACCGAAGGCTGTTGCTGGAAGAGGCCGCCTGCCCCGGCGCCCCTCCATCGTCTGCCCCCCGGAGACGCGGGACCACACAGGCAGCCGCCCGCTCGCCGCTCCTCCCTGGGAGCTGGAATCTGCAAGTGAGAGTTATTAATCAAGGAGAACAAACATGAAACATCCCTTTCCAGGAGACGCAGGCTCGCAGTGAGCGGCCGCCTCCCAGCAGCTGGGCGGAGAGGCAAACCCGTCAGGCGGAGAGGCATTGGAGCCAGGCAGGGCAGCCAGGGCACGAGAGAGCCTGGGGGGCGGGGGGCTTCCTGGGGATCAGGCGGAGGGCACCGCTGCGCAAGGGTCGCCTGCCCTGAGTGGCAGGGTGCCCTGTCCCGAGTGTGGGAAATGCAAAGGTGAAGAAGTCCTTCCGGCCTCCGGGTGCAGCTCAGCAGGGGACGTGGAGGGACCCTAGGGCCGAGGCCACAGGGACTGCGGGGCTGAGGCTGAGAAGGCCACAGAGTCTGGGGGCGGGGACAGGGGTACTGGGGACAGAAACTTAGAGGAGGGAGAGGACACGGACAGAGAGGAGGCGCAGAGAAGACCCCGTGCGAATGGAGATGGCGGGGGAGGCCTCAGTAGTGGTCAGCATGAGCGAGGGCCAGACAGCCTGGCCATGCTGGGAATCGGGAGGCTCCAGTCCGGACGGAGGAGGGGGAAGGGCCAGGGGAGGACCGCTCGGGGGAGGCCGGGGTACAGTCCACCACCTGCTCAGCACTGGGGAGCCAGTGATGGTTCCAGAACAGAGGAGGGGCATGGTTTCAGGGTCTTCCCTCTGCGGACTCGCTCCCAGCCTCAGTCTCTATGGCTCCAGCTCAGACCAGAACCTCTCTACCTCCTGACACTCATAAGCCCGATTTTTATACAATTTTCCCCTTTATTTCACTGCAATTATATATTTTTTTTGGTTTTCTTTGGCTACTTGTATTGGTCTTTCATTTATTTATTTTCACCCATCTTTGTTCTTTGGCCCGTGTGGGCCTCCCATCACAGTGGCCTCTCGCTGCAAAGCACCGGCTCTGGGCACATGCGCTCCAGAGCTCCAGCTCGGTAATTGGACACATCGGTCCAGCCGCTCCGCGGCACGTGGGATCTTCCCAGGCCAGGGATCGAACCGGCGCCCCTTGCACTGCAAGGCGGTGTCCTTACCCACTGGACCACCAGGGAGGCCCTGCAATTATATTTTTATTCAAACATATTTATAATGATAATCTGAAACATCACCAACGGATGTCTCTGTCGGTGGTGGCGACAGATTCTAACATTCCAGAAGTTGCTCCAGGAAGAAAAGCCCCCTCTCGCTCAGAATCCAGCCCCTACTATTAACAAGCTCCTTCTGCCACGCCCGGGTCTGACGCGCCCAACCCCGTGGCACACCGCTGCATCGTCCACTAGCCTATGGTCTGAGTCACGGGCAGACTCCTGCCCCGACAACTAAGCACCAAAACCACATAAGTGCACTCAGGCTTTGAGGTGACGTTGGCATGTAACTAAAACTGAACAACCGACCGAGCTCTGAGCCCTGGTTGACAATTTCATAGCTTCCATCTTCTGAATCACTCTGACCACACGCACAGGGAGGCTCCACCTGCCCGTAAGCCCACGGTCGGCGAGGGCCTGGGGGTGACCGGAGGGATTAGCTACATCAGGGGGCCCAGCCAGGAGCCTTAAGCACGTAACAAGGGATTAAACAGTGTGTGGAAGATAGCCCAGAGGCGACCACAGGGTTTCTTCTTGCTGCCCCCACCCCGCAGGCACTGGGGACGTGGGGAGCGCTCGGTGCAGAGCAGGCCGCGCAGTCACTCGGTTGCGCAAGGACTGAAACGGTGTCCGCTCTGATCGTCCAGCTGGCGGCTCTCCCGACCGCCGTCCCGACCGCCACTGCACTCTGAGGGGGGACTGCAGCGGCTCCCTTGCATCTGAACAGCTCATCCTTCTTTAGTCCACAGACCATTTGGACAGCAACAGGAGAAGAAGTCCCTGGAGCCCCCGGGCGGCTGGAGGACCTACGGAGGACACAGCTGCAGGAACGCGGGGCCCGCCTGCCGAGGGAAGAGGATCCCCCTGAGGTGAGGAGGAGCTCCGGGCAGGAGAAGCACGCAGCCCAGGGAGCTCTGGTCACCAGCACCAGGCACGTCCGCGTGACCCGGCTCAAGACAGAGCACGGCGGCAGCCTGCCATGTGGGAACACACCATTTTCTGTCCTTTCTGCCTCCATTTCTCTTGACCTATGTTTTCTTCCAAAAACACCCTATAGCACATCTATTTTAGAAGAAATGATGCAGAAAAAATTCTGAAGCCATTGGGGGAAAAGCACAAAATATGGCAAGACATTTAAAACTGGATCATGGAGGCTGCTAGGATGAGAGAGAGAAAAAAAAAAAAAAAGTGGCAGAAGCTACATCCTCAGATCCCAGTGTCCCCAGAGATTTCAGGCTTCGGTTTGACGTTGAGAAACTACCCGAAAGATCCGAGAAGCAGAACAGACAGCGAAGGCCACCTCCCGTGCTCGGGGAGGCCTCGCAGGGATGTGACGTGAGCGGGCAGGGACCGGAGGACGGGCGGGGAGAGCGGGTGGTGGACCGCTGCACCTGCAGCCGGCCAGGCCGGCCGACACACGAAACCAAGAGGAAACGGACGTCAGGCCAAACGCAGGGAAAAAATAACGTCCAAGTCAGACTGCCACAGGGGAAGGAACTAGAACACGTGAGCTCTCAGAAGCAGGAAAGCTTAACTTGATATGATAATAACTTCCTTGGGCAAGGAAAGCATGCTTCTGGGCGTGAGAAAGATGATGAAGGACTAACAAGAAGAAAGCAACCCAGGGCAGCAGTGACCACAGTTAAACCCCGCTTGCCGCAGGGGGGGGTTAAGCACGTAACAGGGCTGTGTGGAAGATAGCCCAGAGGCGACCACAGGGTTTCTTCTTGCTGCCCCACCCGCAGGCACTGGGGACGTGGGGCGCTGGTGCAGAGCAGGCCGCGCAGTCACTCGGTTGCGCAAGGACTGAAACGGTGTCCGCTCTGATCGTCCAGCTGGCGGCTCTCCCGACCGCCGTCCCGACCGCCACTGCACTCTGAGGGGGGACTGCAGCGGCTCCCTTGCATCTGAACAGCTCATCCTTCTTTAGTCCACAGACCATTTGGACAGCAACAGGAGAAGAAGTCCCTGGAGCCCCCGGGCGGCTGGAGGCCCCTACGGAGGACACAGCTGCAGGAACGCGGGGCCCGCCTGCCGAGGGAAGAGGATCCCCCTGAGGTGAGGAGGAGCTCCGGGCAGGAGAAGCACGCAGCCCAGGGAGCTCTGGTCACCAGCACCAGGCACGTCCGCGTGACCCGGCTCAAGACAGAGCACGGCGGCAGCCTGCCATGTGGGAACACACCATTTTCTGTCCTTTCTGCCTCCATTTCTCTTGACCTATGTTTTCTTCCAAAAACACCCTATAGCACATCTATTTTAGAAGAAATGATGCAGAAAAAATTCTGAAGCCATTGGGGGAAAAGCACAAAATATGGCAAGACATTTAAAACTGGATCATGGAGGCTGCTAGGATGAGAGAGAGAAAAAAAAAAAAAAAGTGGCAGAAGCTACATCCTCAGATCCCAGTGTCCCCAGAGATTTCAGGCTTCGGTTTGACGTTGAGAAACTACCCGAAAGATCCGAGAAGCAGAACAGACAGCGAAGGCCACCTCCCGTGCTCGGGGAGGCCTCGCAGGGATGTGACGTGAGCGGGCAGGGACCGGAGGACGGGCGGGGAGAGCGGGTGGTGGACCGCTGCACCTGCAGCCGGCCAGGCCGGCCGACACACGAAACCAAGAGGAAACGGACGTCAGGCCAAACGCAGGGAAAAAATAACGTCCAAGTCAGACTGCCACAGGGGAAGGAACTAGAACACGTGAGCTCTCAGAAGCAGGAAAGCTTAACTTGATATGATAATAACTTCCTTGGGCAAGGAAAGCATGCTTCTGGGCGTGAGAAAGATGATGAAGGACTAACAAGAAGAAAGCAACCCAGGGCAGCAGTGACCACAGTTAACTAAAACGCCAGCGCTGCTCCTCGTTCTGTGCATAAGCCCGGCCCCGGCTCTCCTCCCACACGAAGCCCGCTCCAGGCTTACTCCTCCGTGGGTCCGAGGCCACCGCACACGTGTCCAGTAGACGCCCTCTTGACTGACGTACGCGAGGGTCCGTGGAAGCAAGGGAAACGACGGCTCACCTTCTGTTCCAGACAGACAGTGAGACACGTGGCCAGAGCAGCAGCAGGAAAGAGGGCTGGCCTTGCAGGGAAGGGCATCCAGGCAGCACCGGACGCCCCACTCCACAGCCCCGCTCCTGGGGACCCCAGCGTCCCGCCTGAGTCCACCCCCATCTCCCCAGGCCTCAGGCCACGACCTCGACACAGACGCAGTGATCTCCAGACACGTCTCCCAGCTTCTGACCTGGCCTATCTGAACTCCATCCTCTCTTTCTCAACTCCACCCTCCACAATGGCAGCACGACCCTCCCAAAATGTAAAATCTAATCAGGCCACATTCTTCCAGAAGGATAATGGCTCCTTACAGCTTTCAGATGACATTCAAACACCTTCACTTAAATAATTCAATAACAATTATTTACTCATGCTAAAGAGAGAACCACTAAGATGTATAATTCACAAGCAAATTTACACCAGAGGAAATGAAAATAATACCACACTCTGAAAATGACCTTCAAATAATTCCCTTTAATGTTGACTTAAAATACATCTCAGAGACCCAGATAAACATAACATCAGCTAAAAGCAAGAAATAACTCTTCAAAAGAGGCAAAATGAAACAAGAACAGAGTTGAAAAAGACAGAAAATACTGGAAATAAAGCAGTCAGTGAAATCCAAACTATGAAGACGGAAGACAGGCTGAGTTTTTAGAAAATGCATCAAGAAACATCACAGCCAAAGTACATGCCAAAAGAATGGGTACGTTTTCTGCAGACTTGGGTCTTTGTACGATCTTCGAGAACTAGCACAGGGCCAGGAACGAGGCTGGAAAAAAGCCGTGAAGACAGGACTTGATATGATAATAACTTCCTTGGGCAAGGAAAGCATGCTTCTGGGCGTGAGAAAGATGATGAAGGACTAACAAGAAGAAAGCAACCCAGGGCAGCAGTGACCACAGTTAACTAAAACGCCAGCGCTGCTCCTCGTTCTGTGCATAAGCCCGGCCCCGGCTCTCCTCCCACACGAAGCCCGCTCCAGGCTTACTCCTCCGTGGGTCCGAGGCCACCGCACACGTGTCCAGTAGACGCCCTCTTGACTGACGTACGCGAGGGTCCGTGGAAGCAAGGGAAACGACGGCTCACCTTCTGTTCCAGACAGACAGTGAGACACGTGGCCAGAGCAGCAGCAGGAAAGAGGGCTGGCCTTGCAGGGAAGGGCATCCAGGCAGCACCGGACGCCCCACTCCACAGCCCCGCTCCTGGGGACCCCAGCGTCCCGCCTGAGTCCACCCCCATCTCCCCAGGCCTCAGGCCACGACCTCGACACAGGCGCAGTGATCTCCAGACACGTCTCCCAGCTTCTGACCTGGCCTATCTGAACTCCATCCTCTCTTTCTCAACTCCACCCTCCACAATGGCAGCACGACCCTCCCAAAATGTAAAATCTAATCAGGCCACATTCTTCCAGAAGGATAATGGCTCCTTACAGCTTTCAGATGACATTCAAACACCTTCACTTAAATAATTCAATAACAATTATTTACTCATGCTAAAGAGAGAACCACTAAGATGTATAATTCACAAGCAAATTTACACCAGAGGAAATGAAAATAATACCACACTCTGAAAATGACCTTCAAATAATTCCCTTTAATGTTGACTTAAAATACATCTCAGAGACCCAGATAAACATAACATCAGCTAAAAGCAAGAAATAACTCTTCAAAAGAGGCAAAATGAAACAAGAACAGAGTTGAAAAAGACAGAAAATACTGGAAATAAAGCAGTCAGTGAAATCCAAACTATGAAGACGGAAGACAGGCTGAGTTTTTAGAAAATGCATCAAGAAACATCACAGCCAAAGTACATGCCAAAAGAATGGGTACGTTTTCTGCAGACTTGGGTCTTTGTACGATCTTCGAGAACTAGCACAGGGCCAGGAACGAGGCTGGAAACACACAGAGGCCGTGAAGACAGGGAGTAGGCGGGAAGGGTGATGGCAAGGAAACAAGAGCTGGACGCACACCAAGTCCTCCGGAGCCCCACGGCGGCGCACGTTTGCCATGGATCTGCCCTGCTGGAAGCAGGGTGAGTCAGCGTGTGCAAGGAGCGCGGGGCAGGCTCAGGGCTTTGTTCTGAGCAGAACAACTCTGTCCGGACGCACATAGCTTAGGCATACTTATGACAGTTTGAAAAGTGGACAACCTAGGAAACTAGTGAGTGCCAATGATTTCAAGCTTCAGCATTTCTGTTATTCAAAAGAACATCACTTTCCTCTAAGATTTATTACAGTAAGACAAGGTCTTAAATCATAGGTAATCTGCAGCCAATGTTCTTTGTGTTCTTAAGAACGTCTCAGAAAATGACCTTGCCTGGGAGTTCTTTGAGTAAGATGAGATGTTGGTACCTGCTTTGCCTCCCTGAAATATGACGGTCTCCCCAGAGATTAACTGCCAGGAACAGCAAGGGCGGCCTGGGCAGCGCCAACCTGAGCAGGGCTACCTCCCAGGACGCCAGACATTGCTGCCAAGGCCTCCAAACTCACCTCCCTCAACGACCCTGAACTCCCGTCAGCAGGAAGCGCCAATGAGCTCCCCTCAACAGCGCATCTCTCACTGCCTTAAAGAGCAAAGTGTACGTTACAAATCAAATAACAAAGCAAGTTGCGTTAATTAATAAGGATGCAGTGCCTGTGACCACAAAGGTTTATTAACTGCTCATCTTCAAACTTTTACACGAAGAGAGAATTTCCATAAATGAAAACTGCCACGTGAAGACACCACGAGGAGCGAGGACTGGCCTCCCGAGACCACGAGAAGCACCAGGATTCTGACCCCTTCACGAAACTAGAGTCCTGCGTGAGTTTCACTCGTCGCTCCGCTCCCTGTTGTTAAAGTGGTGACCTGGGGAGCTGCCAGGGAGGCTTGGCGAAAGCAATGGGTCTTTCCGGGTCATCTCCAAACCATGCTTCAAAAATGTGCGGCGTTAAACTACATGGAATTTGAGCGCAAGGGAGTGCATGGTGATGGAAGGCGCGAACCCGCGAGCAGGTGCCAGCCCGCTCAGCAGAAGTGGCGTCGTGCACGGCGGGCGCGCCCCGCGCACTGGCGGAGCAGAGGAGCCATGGCCCGGCCAAAGCCGCTCTGCTTGGAAACGACACCGCCCTCAAGACGAGCGACACACGGGGCCCAGGCGGCCACGTCACTCATACGTGGAAGCAGAGACGCAAAGGGGCCTGAGAAGCTGCCAGGGAGCTGGGAATGCAGAGGCACAGGGGGGTCCGTCCACGTCCCTTGTTTGCCCCAGGGGGAAGGGAAGGAGGAGGGAGATGCGGGAAAGGCACGCTTCACACCTGTTTTCAGCTGCTTTTTGTTCTTTCCACTTCATATACGAATATGCCCGTATAAAATACTCTCAACTTTTAAAACCCGCTGCGTGTGGCAGTGTCTCTCTGACAGGCCTCTCACATTTTATTTACTTTCACTTCTTGCTTCAGCTACTCTAGGCATGCTATTTGCAAAACGAGCATCCGATAGACTTTAACAACTCTTGCTGTTAATTCAGTAAATATTTAGAGAGGCGCTCTAGCGGTGCCAGCGCGTTCAGGCACCAAGGAGGCAGCAGAGGAGGAAACCGAGCGCAGAGCCCTGGCCTCGCGGGGCTCTCTCTCAGTGACGGGAGACGAGGAGAGCCGACGTGAAGAAGGAAGGTCTGGGGCACGTCTGAGGAGATGAGCGGCGGGCGGGGGAGCAGGACGTGGAGATGCCGAGCCTGGTGGGGCTCCCCGAGCCCCGGGGCAGACGCAGCAACAGAAATGAGCGGCCCCAAAGGCTCCAGGACCAGCCCGAGGCCGGGCCCCCGCCCAGTGTTTTTCCAGCGCTCAGTCATCTATGAGTCAGAAACGACTATTATATCTATTTTACATCTGGAAAAAATGAGGCTCAGGGCAATTAAGGAGCTCGCCTAGGTCACGGTGGGTGAGGAACAGAGCGGGGATTAACACGAGGGGGAGGAATAATAATATACGGGAAACAACCAAACCTCGACCGCCGACCCCCGAGGGCACCCGCCACGAGCGCTTCCTACAGCCCCCAGGAGCGGGACGGGCCGAACCGGTGCCCTTGTTTCTCCTGTGCAATTTAATGCCAGGGCGACACTGAGCTTTTTCTAAAAACGGGCTGGCGGGGATTTAGAATCAGGTTGCCTGTGACAGTATATATTTGGGTCGTTTCAGAATATATTTCCCCCTAGGGGCACGATTGTAAACAGAGGCTTAGTTTCCATGCAAGCCTATTCGATTGGTTTTAAAAAGGAGGGAATAATTCTGAGCGTTCAGTCTTCCCATGAGGGAAATGATGCACTACGTTCCATAACTTGCAGCTTATAATGTTCACAAGCTTCAACGAGACGGACCCAAAATTGTTCTTCAGCCAACAAGGAAGACACACGTGCAGGCCTGGGCACCGTGCAGAGTTTGGGGACAGAAAGACACTACACGGGGCACCGCCCCTGCCGTCCAGGAGCCCAGGGTGTGTCAGGGCACACACACACACACAAGGGTGTAGAAACTCTCAGAGCCGACCAGAGCTTCGGCCAGTGATGACCACACACCGGGCGGAGGGAGGGAGTAGACAGGCCTGCGGAGCCGAGCCTTCAAGGAGCCCCGGCCCACAGTGAGCCGGGGGTGGCCAGCCCCTGCTGGGCAGCGGGGGAAGGCTCGGGAGAGGCCACGTGCTCAGAGCCGCCGGAGGACCTCCCCTGTGAAGAACCCACCCTGAGTCACCCTGCGTCCCTCGCTGCTTGACGGCCTGCCCAGGGCTTCCAGCTGCCTCCTCCATCCCCGCTCCCCGGCCTGACCACCAGCTGGGCCACGGGGCGGCAGGAGGGCACACGGCTCTGTCATCATTTCCTGGGCGAACCCTTCAAGGGGCCTGGGCAGCGGGCAGGGGGGCGTCTGTCCAGCTGCCAGCAGGAGAAATCAGGCTGAGAGGACCGCCCTGTGGCAGGCCTCCTCCCGGCGGGTCTCACTGCTGGGGCTCCCGGCTGGGCCCAGCCTGCCCGGCCAGCAAGGGCGGCCCCGCGCTGCTGCCCTTTCCCTCGGTCGGGGCTCCAGTCCTGCCCCTCTGCAACGGGAGACTGCCTCCACCAGCTGGTGTGCGGCTCACCTCACAGTGAAAGGAAAGCCCTCAAGAGAAGCTGACGCAAGCCGAAAGCTCCTGTTCCCCTCACGTAAGTGTGCTGGTAGAGAGAAAGGCCTGCGAGGGAGCCCACGGTTATGAAGGACGCCATTCCTCTCCGGGGCTCGACTTTCCACATCATAAGGCTTCCAAGCCCTGGTCCGAAACAGCTACCAGGATTCCAGCCCCCACACCCACCTTCTCATCGGGAGGTTCTTTCCCTCTGTGCACACACACACATACATATTTTACAGACCACACTAGATGTCATGTCTGTTTGAAAGTAATTTCACAGAAGGCAGTCACATGCTCACATGAAGCTATAAAGGGAGCTGGGAGTGTAATATTATAGAGGACCACGGACTCAGATGAAAATCCCGACCTGTACCCCTCAGAAGGAGATAACAGAAGCTGAGGGGCAACCAAGTGCTTCTGGCGCACGCGCTAAGCAGACCTCCAGCCAAGGAGCGAGACGCCAGCCGTTTTGGAAGCTCCACCAATCTCCCAGTAATTCCCGCGATGCCCCCCACCCCTCTGAGCCTGCCGAGAGGAGCGGTGGCCACAGCGCCCCGAGGAGGCTGGCGTTCATGCCTGGCGGCCCCCTCCCCTCTTGCTGCCCTCTGCCGCTGGGCGAGGCTGCGCGGAGCGGGGAGGGAAGGGCCCAGAGAGCGCAGCTGGTCCAGAGGCTGCTTCCCGAGGAAGGACAGCGGGGGGAGGGACCTCTGTTCCGGGCACAGGGTCTGCGGTCCCCTCGCCCCGCCCCCGCTCAGGTCTTCCTAGAAGGGGCTGGGCTTTCTGCTGGCTTCCAGGCCCCCTTTTGGCTTGTGAGCCCCTGTGGAGTTTGTCCCCACTGGCCATTTGGTGAGTGGGAGAGCAAAGAGCACGGCGCAGCGGGCCTCCCGACCCGCAGAGCCGACGGCTTCACCCCAAAACTCCCTCGAGAGGACCGCCCTGTGGCAGGCCTCCTCCCGGCGGGTCTCACTGCTGGGGCTCCCGGCTGGGCCCAGCCTGCCCGGCCAGCAAGGGCGGCCCCGCGCTGCTGCCCTTTCCCTCGGTCGGGGCTCCAGTCCTGCCCCTCTGCAACGGGAGACTGCCTCCACCAGCTGGTGTGCGGCTCACCTCACAGTGAAAGGAAAGCCCTCAAGAGAAGCTGACGCAAGCCGAAAGCTCCTGTTCCCCTCACGTAAGTGTGCTGGTAGAGAGAAAGGCCTGCGAGGGAGCCCACGGTTATGAAGGACGCCATTCCTCTCCGGGGCTCGACTTTCCACATCATAAGGCTTCCAAGCCCTGGTCCGAAACAGCTACCAGGATTCCAGCCCCCACACCCACCTTCTCATCGGGAGGTTCTTTCCCTCTGTGCACACACACACATACATATTTTACAGACCACACTAGATGTCATGTCTGTTTGAAAGTAATTTCACAGAAGGCAGTCACATGCTCACATGAAGCTATAAAGGGAGCTGGGAGTGTAATATTATAGAGGACCACGGACTCAGATGAAAATCCCGACCTGTACCCCTCAGAAGGAGATAACAGAAGCTGAGGGGCAACCAAGTGCTTCTGGCGCACGCGCTAAGCAGACCTCCAGCCAAGGAGCGAGACGCCAGCCGTTTTGGAAGCTCCACCAATCTCCCAGTAATTCCCGCGATGCCCCCCACCCCTCTGAGCCTGCCGAGAGGAGCGGTGGCCACAGCGCCCCGAGGAGGCTGGCGTTCATGCCTGGCGGCCCCCTCCCCTCTTGCTGCCCTCTGCCGCTGGGCGAGGCTGCGCGGAGCGGGGAGGGAAGGGCCCAGAGAGCGCAGCTGGTCCAGAGGCTGCTTCCCGAGGAAGGACAGCGGGGGGAGGGACCTCTGTTCCGGGCACAGGGTCTGCGGTCCCCTCGCCCCGCCCCCGCTCAGGTCTTCCTAGAAGGGGCTGGGCTTTCTGCTGGCTTCCAGGCCCCCTTTTGGCTTGTGAGCCCCTGTGGAGTTTGTCCCCACTGGCCATTTGGTGAGTGGGAGAGCAAAGAGAGCACGGCGCAGCGGGGCCTCCCGACCCGCAGAGCCGACGGCTTCACACCTCCCTCTAAAGGAGCCTCGGGGACCCTGCGGGAGGCAGAGCATCCAAACCAGGTCCGGGCCGAAGCGCGTCAGGGAAGGCTCTCACCCAGCAGGCTCGGGGAGATCTGAAGACGTGGCACCTCCAAGCAGAACAAGAGCCCCGTGAAAATGTACAGAGCAGCGGAGGACCCAGCAAGCAGGACGACAGTGAAAACACGCAGCTCAGCTGAGATGCCCCACCGACACGTCCGATGAGTTCAGAAAACACCGAAGGAAACCAAGGTCTTGGTTTGGACACCAACTGGATCACCGTCCCCAGCCTCCAGGGAAAATGGCACAATAGGGAGAAAAGGAACTGGGACAGGCAGGACTGCCCCAACTGCCCGCTGAGGGGACGAGCAGGGGCCATCCAGTCAGCGAAACCCGTCGAGGCTCGGGCCCCCCAGTGCCGACCACCAGACCCCGAGTGTCTGAAGCAGACCCTGAAACAAGACACCACACGGAGCGTGAAGATAAAAGAAAACCATTTTCTTAACAGAAAGACTTGGAAAGCATGCCAGTGCATTCTTCTCAGGCAGAATATTACTTGAGGACGTACATCAGAAAAAATTAATGATAATGAATAATTCAAGCAGTAAAACCTTAATTATCCCCCACCCTGTCCAACAATGCAGCTACAGAATTAACTGCAATTGCTCAGAAAGACAGCAAAATGAAAAAGATGCAATAAAAAACCTGACCTGGTACTTAAAATATAGATCGTTTCTAAAAACCTAGGATTCAAGTAGGAAAGAGGAGATGAGTCAAAAGCATGCACAAGCTTTCCTTTTCTCCTTGGCAAAGATGCAATAAAATGCAAATACTACTAAATTCTTGGAATTCATGGTTTCAAATATTCTTATGAGAAGCAACCAGCAAAGTATAGTTGGAATGCAGACTTTCAAAATAGCTGGGGCTGGACTATAGCTTAGAGAAAATTAGATAAATAAGAGACGTCAGAAACAGAAGGAAAGAAATAAAGGGAACACATAGTTTTTTAAAAAAAAACATAAAATACAATGGCAGGGATTGGGATGAACTAGGACAAACAGATCAATAATCAAAATATATGTGAATGCCTTGAATCTTCCTATTAAGACTCAAAAGTTCATTTTTTAAAAAATTTTGGCCTCTGGGCGCACGCGCTCCAGAGCTCTGGCTCGTAATTGGACATCCTGGTCCAGCCACTCCTTGGCACGTGGGATCTTCCCAGGCCAGGGATTGAACCAGTGCCCCTTGCACTACAAGGCGGACCCTTTACCTACTGGACCACCAGGGAAGCCCTCAAAAGTTTTTGGGAAGCCCAAGCGCTGCAACTAGCGAGTCCTCCTACAACTAGAGAAAGCCCACAGGCAGTGACGAAGACTCAGCACAGTCAAAAAAAAATAATAATAGTATTGTTTTAAATGTTAAAAAAAAAAACACTCTGCGCCTCCAAAACAGGGGGAGTGGGTTCAAGCCCTGGTCAGAGAACTAGGATCCTTCATGCTGCACCACAGTGTGGCCAAAGGCAACAACAGCAACGGGAAAGAACATTCTCTTATCATAAGTCCTTCCGAATGATGGTAGATACTACACGGGCGACCTCTGACGGCCTCTGAGCGGGTGGCCCGGGGGACCCGCTGGAAGGACTCCACCCCCAGGGGCAGCTCTGACGCTCTCACTGACCGAGGCTTTCCCAGCCACGGCCGGGCCGCACGGCTGACGCCGAAGCTCGGGACTCCGACGCGGTGAATCAGGAAGCAGGAAGAGCCCGCGGGCTCGGCTCGGCCGGCGTTTCCACCTTCCCGTGCGGAGAAGGGGTGCTGAGGGCAGTGAGGACTGTGCCTGGCTCGGCGAGGAGCACGAAGGACGAGCCTGGTTTTCAGCAAGTCCTAAATAGGCTTCTGGTGTTTGGCTTTAATACCGCTCTTTAGAAAATTATTTGAGCTGATGTTTGACATTAGCTGCTGAAAACTGTCTGTAAAATACAGCCACTGGAATTAAACTAATAAAATTTTACCCAGTATCAATTCATCGACGTAATAACTAGATAAGGGTCGCTTGCAGTGAGCGCGGAGATAGTTTATACGTGAGCGAGAGCCCCGAAGGACTTAAGAAGTACTTAGGGCACTTAGAAACAAAGCCCTGCTCTCAGGAGTTGGAACATTCTTGCTAGAATCGTGTTTGCACTATGCGTTTGCTTAGTGGAACCTTTTTTCAGCGACCGTTATAGTGAGTTTTCATAAGCTTGTGTCTGGAATGGCTCAAATCCTGACTCAATGGGGCCCGGATTAATAAGGTTTTAAATTACCTCGAAACACAAGGCCTTGTGCAAGATGTTAAGGATCACTAGGGTTCAGGGCGTCCAGCCGTATGGCCCAAGCTCAGGGCAAGAAAGCTCGGTCAGTCAGTCCTGCGAGGGACACGCCCCCACGGAATCGGCCCCTGTGATTTCGACTCTGGAAAGGCAAGAGGAGAGAGGGATGCACGTGGCTGGAGCAGACAGGCACGGGCTTCCCCTCCAGCCAGCCGGCATCTCCGCGTCTGAACTCAAGGGGCACAGCCTTCGTCTCTGCCAGCTCAGGACCCGTCGGAGGCTGGGGAGGCTGAGGAAAGCCTGGACCCCACAGCCCGCGGCTCGACTCGCTCTATCAGGACCAACGCCTCAGCTTCTCCATCTCCCATTAATGCAATTAAAGCCCAACCAGCCACCTTCTCTGTCCCAAACCCAGTGCATTCAAACTCACAGAGAGAATCACAGACGCGCTTGGCACCCGCCACCTGAGGCCCCTGCCCCCAGCAGGCCCCCTGACCCTCAGCCCCGGGCCCCCGCAGACACACCCCTCCCTTGCCCTCGGAGCGCCCCAGCTCCGGTCGCCTCGCACCTCCCCACTCTGAGATCCACGCGTCACCCAGGCCTGCCGCTTCAGAGGCGAAGGACAAGAACTGGGGTCTGACTCTTTCTTCAGTCACAGAGAAAATCTCTTAACAACTGCCTCAAAACAGATTCTTACTCAGCAATAAGCAAACCTAAACATGAGTATTTTTACATGTTGTTTTTGTTCTGTCTTGCGTAAGTTCTCTGTATTCACTAAAATATTCCTTCCACTTCACTCTACCCTGTCTGCCCACTAATAATTTTTCAGCACCTTTTCCATTCGGTAACCAAAAACCTACTGAGGTCCTTAACTCCCCGCCCCCTCCAGTAAATCAATCATCACAAAATCAGTTTACATCAGTTTGACCTTTAAGTTCCTTTATAGTGAGTTTTCATAAGCTTGTGTCTGGAATGGCTCAAATCCTGACTCAATGGGGCCCGGATTAATAAGGTTTTAAATTACCTCGAAACACAAGGCCTTGTGCAAGATGTTAAGGATCACTAGGGTTCAGGGCGTCCAGCCGTATGGCCCAAGCTCAGGGCAAGAAAGCTCGGTCAGTCAGTCCTGCGAGGGACACGCCCCCACGGAATCGGCCCCTGTGATTTCGACTCTGGAAAGGCAAGAGGAGAGAGGGATGCACGTGGCTGGAGCAGACAGGCACGGGCTTCCCCTCCAGCCAGCCGGCATCTCCGCGTCTGAACTCAAGGGGCACAGCCTTCGTCTCTGCCAGCTCAGGACCCGTCGGAGGCTGGGGAGGCTGAGGAAAGCCTGGACCCCACAGCCCGCGGCTCGACTCGCTCTATCAGGACCAACGCCTCAGCTTCTCCATCTCCCATTAATGCAATTAAAGCCCAACCAGCCACCTTCTCTGTCCCAAACCCAGTGCATTCAAACTCACAGAGAGAATCACGGGACGCTTGGCACCCGCCACCTGAGGCCCCTGCCCCCAGCAGGCCCCCTGACCCTCAGCCCCGGGCCCCCGCAGACACACCCCTCCCTTGCCCTCGGAGCGCCCCAGCTCCGGTCGCCTCGCACCTCCCCACTCTGAGATCCACGCGTCACCCAGGCCTGCCGCTTCAGAGGCGAAGGACAAGAACTGGGGTCTGACTCTTTCTTCAGTCACAGAGAAAATCTCTTAACAACTGCCTCAAAACAGATTCTTACTCAGCAATAAGCAAACCTAAACATGAGTATTTTTACATGTTGTTTTTGTTCTGTCTTGCGTAAGTTCTCTGTATTCACTAAAATATTCCTTCCACTTCACTCTACCCTGTCTGCCCACTAATAATTTTTCAGCACCTTTTCCATTCGGTAACCAAAAACCTACTGAGGTCCTTAACTCCCCGCCCCCTCCAGTAAATCAATCATCACAAAATCAGTTTACATCAGTTTGACCTTTAAGTTCCTTTACGTGCATCCCAAGTGCACAAAGGCTTCAATGGCGGCGCTCACAGCAGTGAGGGGCGAGACTCAGGGCAGGCTGCAGAGACCCGCCCGCCGCGCGGAGCTGTCTGGAGTAAAACACCGAGGGTAAGTCCCCTCACAGGGGCACGGCCATCCGCTGTGATGTAATTTCCTGTCTCACAGGTTTTCCTTGAGGTCGAGAAAAAGTGACAGAAAAGAGCGTTTCACATAAAGTAGCCTTTATGCGCTTTAAAATATAATAGAAAATAACGAATTCCTTTAAAAACAGCCAGACTGATCTGAGCAAGCTGTGACGGGCAGAGTCACTCAACCTTCAACAGCGACGAGGGGTGAAATTCGTGGCCTCCGAGCCCCTCACAGTGTACCCCAAACCCTCGAGGTGTCTATTTTTTGTGGGAAATAGAGTGTGCAGCTCACCTAAGGAAAATGGAGCCACAAACAAACGACGTCTTCCTAATGCACCAGGACTTCCCTCTAATTAAAAATGCGACATTCTTCCACAACTCTAAGCACACACCCCTCTGGGGAACACCGTCTTCCTGGTTCTGTGTAATGAAAAGTTCTAACAAACGCCCTCATGGTGCGTCTCACGTTTTCACTTGCTTTCTCTTGAATGTGAGATTATATAGCTCAGCACTCTGTTCACTACGTTCTCACGTTTACTTGGTTCTCCTGTAAAAGGGCCTGAACTTTCCATTTCTTAGTGTTTGGAGTCTGAAGCCATCTGCAATGCTGAAACATCCTCCAGCTTCTCAACGTTAAGTTGATGATGTTTTAGGAGAAGAACATGTTCAAGTAACCTCTGTTTCAAACTCACGCTTTCTTCAGTCACAGAGAAAATCTCTTAACAACTGCCTCAAAACAGATTCTTACTCAGCAATAAGCAAACCTAAACATGAGTATTTTTACATGTTGTTTTGTTCTGTCTTGTAAGTTCTCTGTATTCACTAAAATATTCCTTCCACTTCACTCTACCCTGTCTGCCCACTAATAATTTTTCAGCACCTTTTCCATTCGGTAACCAAAAACCTACTGAGGTCCTTAACTCCCCGCCCCCTCCAGTAAATCAATCATCACAAAATCAGTTTACATCAGTTTGACCTTTAAGTTCCTTTACGTGCATCCCAAGTGCACAAAGGCTTCAATGGCGGCGCTCACAGCAGTGAGGGGCGAGACTCAGGGCAGGCTGCAGAGACCCGCCCGCCGCGCGGAGCTGTCTGGAGTAAAACACCGAGGGTAAGTCCCCTCACAGGGGCACGGCCATCCGCTGTGATGTAATTTCCTGTCTCACAGGTTTTCCTTGAGGTCGAGAAAAAGTGACAGAAAAGAGCGTTTCACATAAAGTAGCCTTTGTACGCTTTAAAATATAATAGAAAATAACGAATTCCTTTAAAAACAGCCAGACTGATCTGAGCAAGCTGTGACGGGCAGAGTCACTCAACCTTCAACAGCGACGAGGGGTGAAATTCGTGGCCTCCGAGCCCCTCACAGTGTACCCCAAACCCTCGAGGTGTCTATTTTTTGTGGGAAATAGAGTGTGCAGCTCACCTAAGGAAAATGGAGCCACAAACAAACGACGTCTTCCTAATGCACCAGGACTTCCCTCTAATTAAAAATGCGACATTCTTCCACAACTCTAAGCACACACCCCTCTGGGGAACACCGTCTTCCTGGTTCTGTGTAATGAAAAGTTCTAACAAACGCCCTCATGGTGCGTCTCACGTTTTCACTTGCTTTCTCTTGAATGTGAGATTATATAGCTCAGCACTCTGTTCACTACGTTCTCACGTTTACTTGGTTCTCCTGTAAAAGGGCCTGAACTTTCCATTTCTTAGTGTTTGGAGTCTGAAGCCATCTGCAATGCTGAAACATCCTCTAGCTTCTCAACGTTAAGTTGATGATGTTTTAGGAGAAGAACATGTTCAAGTAACCTCTGGATTTTCAGGAAAGCAGTCAGTCCGGCTGTGCCAAGGGTACAGTCTCCTGTCCAGAGTGTCCGGCTACACAAAGTTTTTCTGGCTCATCTGTAAACGAAATATCAGCACTTAAATGCATCATATCAGCATGTTTTATGAAGAATGTACATTGTGGCTTCATTTCTATTATTTTAACTTCAGAATGTTTAAAATTTTATAATTTCTACCCTTTTACTTCTGAAATACATACTCCAAAGTTTATAATTCAAACCTTGTCTACATCTAAAACTGCTTTGGAAATAAAAGGTCCTAACTCTGTGGGAACCATACCATCTTCCCTCGTTGTTTGATGAAGAAGGTAGACACTCGTGTTTCATCAGGCAGAAACATTTTCTTGGCACTAAATTTCAGAAGGAAACTATTTTCAGTACCACTTTTACTGAATACAGAAGATTTGTACTGTTTGTCCTATTCATTCTTGATTAAAAAGTCAAAAGCACGGCTTCCTTTCTGACTGCTCACACCTGTTCAGGACTGGGTCCTTCTCTGCGGCCTGCGGGGCTGGCGCACCACGGGACGGGCTTGACCGCGCTCGCCCGGCGGCCTCGCCCGCATCACTCAGTTCCCTTCTCCTAGAGAGGGCTCGGCCCCTGGCAGCTCACCTGGGCTTGTGGATAAGAGACTCAAATTCCAAACTTCTGGGCAAACGCAGAAGAGCATCTTCTAGATACTGGGCTAGAAATGAAGAAACTTAGCTCACCATTTCCTCAAGCTACATCTATAGGCCATGATGTTTTTTTAAAGGGCCAAAATATGTTAGATTTTGAATGAACCTTAGACCAAGGAGTGCTTCCTGCTCTTCCAGTGAACCTGCCAAAAAAAGTACTGTTTTATACATTTTTTTAAGTTGTTTAAACCAAAAATAACAAGAGGTTTAAAAGAACATCTATGAACATAACTGTAGCACAAAGACCAGGATGAGAAAACGGAAGTGCACGGCGGTCGGCCGCTTCCTGATCTGGGAAGTGGTTTGATACCCTCTACGCGCACAGGTGGGACGTCCCCCGCGGCGGAGTGGTAAGGACCCCACCTGCCACGCAGGAGACGCAGGTTCAGTCCCTGGGGCTGGAGGGTCCCTGGAGAAGGCACTGGCTGCCCACTCCTATACTCTTGCCTGGGAAGCCCCGTGGACAGAGGAGCCTGGCGGGCGGTAGTCCTCATGGGCTCCAGAGGTGGACACGATGTAGGGACCAAGCCCCCCCACCCCCCCACCACAGGCAGAGAGCGAAGAGAAAAACGCGCACAGGGTGAAAACACCAGAACACGCACTGGAAGTGGGAACGACGACATACAGAAAAACGCCATGAAGATGTGATTTCCTAAAAGCTTGAAAACACCCAATTCAACACGAATGAAGTCAAAAGGATACGGTCAAGAACACGTGTGATAAATAAGACACAGGAGATTAAGCCACGGTGCACATGGGTCACCACAGAGCTATATAGACAGCGAGTAAGCATGTGGCAGGTGCTCCACAGCACGTGGCATCAGGAGGTGCAAAGTACAGCAAGGAGACGGCGCGGCGGGTCTGGCAGATGCCGGCTCCACACCGCCGCCCCACGCGGGCGAAGACTACGGAACGGGCGTCCCTCTCGCTGTGGGTGGGTGGGACAGCAGAGACGGAGCACAGCGCGCTCAGCAGCAAGGCCTGGCATCTAAACTAACACACAGGTACTCGTTTTTACTAATTTCTCAGTTCCACTGTTTAACTGGGTTTGGTGGAATGCTTCTAACTTTCTAAAACCTTTTATTTTTAGGGAGGTAAGCATTTCAGCTTGACTTCACTACAGAGAGCATTTTGTAACGCCTTGATAATCATGAGAAAATAGCACGATGAACTCAGATTTGTACATCTTCTTAAAAATCAAAATCATCAGAGAACACCTTAACAGGAAACACTTAAAAGTGAAATTCCGTGGCGGTGGCGAATCATTAATACCGAATATGAGTAAAGAAGAGTGACTGTGTCAGTAGCTACAATAATCCCTAGAGAGAACACTGGCAAAATTAGGATTATAACAGGATTATCTGAAAAGAACACATCTACTTGTATAGGAAGACATTCTGCTTAAACCATACATCGGTTTGTTTTCCTTAAGTCAGCGATGGAACGTTACTAAAAAATGCTGCGCTTGAAACTGTGCCTATCTGCTATGCTTATCTGGAAATATTAAACACACGTAGGAGGCTTTTTAGAGCTCGCCTTCCTCTCAGTGCTCAGGCCCCGCGCCCCCCGCGCGGCCGTCCCGGGCTTCCTCCCGCGGCTGCGCGGCAGCGTCTGCCTTTAATCAGGTGCGGAGCAGGAACTCCACATCCGGCTGCCGCTCTCTGATTAGGAGGATCGCATTCTGCAGATTGGCAGGTTTCTGCTTCTAGCGATTTTATTTGATGAATCCTTTGCTTTTAAGTATTTGAAAAGGGCCATTACCCGCGAGGCTGCCCCTCCTTGCTACTTTCCGGTCTATTTATAACCAGGCACTCCAAGGACCCTAGGCTGATCCTCCTCACCCACGAGACCTACACACTGGGGAGAAGAATGGATAAGCTGCCTCTACTGAAACCGCAGCAGTGATCAGAGCTCGGGGGCTGCTTGCAGAGCCTTAGGACCTAAGGTGTGAAGTTAGCCAACCGAGAGGCCAACGTGCTTCCACCCTGACCATCGAGAGAGAGAGAAGGCTGAGTGCAAAGCTCAAGGATTCAGTCTCTAGAAACTGCAGAGACAGACTGAAAGATATAGAGAGACGAAGAGCCAAAAATGCAATGAGCAAAATGCTGATGTCACTAGATCTCGTCTCCACTCCGGTTCCTGAAGCACTGTCCCCGGGGGAAGGCGTCCCAGCACCGGCATCCTGGCGTGGCAGGACCCAGCCGTTGCCCCCACGGACGACCGCGTTCCCAGCGGGCTCCCCCACCACGTGACTGTGACAGCCCCCGCGGTGCCGCCACGCACGGCCGGCACAGCGACGGGAAGAGGCGCGGCCCCAGCTGGAGGCGTGGCGACAGCCGGCTTCCTCCCCGGCACTGCCTTGACCGCAGGGTCTGAAAGGGCAGAGGCGCGCCTACACAGGCTAGTCTCTTGGTGTCTTTAAAACACTAACACAGCAGCCCTGGGTCAGATGGCCTTGGTGCAATCCTGCGAGGCCAAAGGATGACGAAAGCTGGACTTGAGGACGCAGGAATGGCTCTCCACTGCAACCTGAATCTCATGTCTATTTTGTGACCAACGGGCTCCCTATACCCGGCAAGGCAGTGGAGTACAGAACCGACGACATGTGCGTTATACCCAAACCAGGAAGGCGCAGCGCCAGATGGACAGGAAACAGGGTCTAAAGAAACCAGAAGGGAGAAGAAAACAGTTTCAATTTCATGAGGGTGCTGAAGAAGAACAAACAGATGAACCAGAGAGAGAGGGAGAAGCTCGGGGCAGCAGACGTGCGTGGACACTCGGAGCAGGCGTGGGAGGAGCAGCTCCTGAGCCCCGACCAGCAGCAGCTCGTGTCCTGAAGACCAGCCCGTGCGCTGCAGCTGTCTCTTTACGTCTGTGAGATGCACGAGGAAACAATAACGCAGCGACACTGCACACCATCAACATATCACAGAGGTCCCGTCATCCTCAACAGTCTAACTTATGGAGGGAAGAAATCACAAATGAGATGACTTGCTAAATCTGCTAGTAATTATGCAGATTACAAAACTGAAAATCACCACCCGCTTACTCGAGGACGACCCTGGACTTCTCAGGAAGACAACGCGCGCCACTGTGCGTGGACCACTCAGGCGGACAGAACGCGGGAGACGGAGATGTGTGTTTCTGAATTTCACGGCATATCTGACAATACAGGAGAAAGCATTCCTAAGAAGAGAAGGTTTTACATATAAGTAATTTGGAAATCAGTCAGAGCATTCCAAGAAAATAATTTTGAAGCTTTAGAACACACTAAGAAATCCCCCTAAAACTCAGTCTTCCTTCTGAAGAATAATAAAACTCTTTGGGTACTTGTCTTTTAAGGAGCTAGGTGTTCTCCCAGCGCACTGTCCCATCAGCAAATGATCCAGAGGACCCCCGTGCCACTCCTTGGACCCTAGCTGTGGCATGGGTCAACATGCTCAAAGACCCTGCTTCAGGTCGGTTCTCCCCAGAGCTGCCCACCGCTCCTGCAGCGCCTCCCTCCCCCCGAAGCTGGCCCACGGGACGGCAGTGGCTCTCCCTTCCCCACTCCAATAAACGTCACTTCCCTCTCAGAAAACAAATACATGAATAAACTAGGTGTTCTCAGGACATACTTTCACGTACTCATTACTGACTTCCAAAATATATTTCCTTAAATACAGAGATCCTCAGTCTACTTAGCAAACCACGCCAGGCCATACGGAGGCAGGCCTGAGGATCCAGGTGAATGGCTGGCACACTGCATTCCCAGAGGTGTCCAGGCCTTTGTCAAACAGTCAACTTGAATTTCATTTTAAATTATACTGAAAACTATGCTCAGATTCACACGTAAATCACACTAACATTTGAAATAGTGGCAACCACCTCAATATGTACTTGTACCATGGAACTCATGTGCACCTCGACTGCACCATAAAGCTTTCTCTGTCAAACTTACATACACTTGAAATCCTAAATGTGTCCTCCATTAAGATGGCAACAAGCCACATAAGGACAGGACATTGGTCCCTTCCTCATACTAACTAGCTGTCAGATGAACACCCTGTGCCGTGGTTTTCAGAATCCAAAACAGAAAAACTTGATTGGAACTGGGAAACCTGAGAAGGGGCCCCATAGAGATGAAGCCCCTCCCCAGGGAGCCCCCTGTGCGGGGGCCCAGACGCCCCATGGAAAGCAGGGTGCACACCCAAGAGAGCCTCCACTCCGAAATGAAGACTGAGAGACTGAAAGAGTCTCCAAAATGAGCATCTGAAATATTCCAACAGATGAAAGAGGCCAAGACACAGAGTAAGAGCAGGTGGGTCTGAAGAAGACTGAAAAGCAGCTCCATCCAGCTGGCAAAAGCGTCACGGAAGGCAGCAACGGACAGGCGGAGCCCGAGACAAAACCACTCATGCGCCAGACAGACTCCCACTCAGGAATTCAGGCAAAAGCAAGACCTTCTGAGACAAAGGCAGGGCGTCTGTAACTTGGACACCTTCACTGAAGCATCGCTCACGGGTCCACTGAAACAAGCAGCAGCTTAAGCTGAAAAAGCTGGAGCGGGAGGTAGAGGCAGGCGGGAGCAAAGCGCCGGTCGACACAGAGCCAACCCCAAACTCACAGGCCGCCCCGAAGAGCGGCAGCAGCAAGCAACGACCATCAGACGGGCGCAGACAGGCTAGAATCAAACTCCCGGGCAGCAGGCAGAGAGGACTGTGAATCGAAATTAGAGGTTATGAAGTATGTGTGCTAAAATTAAACACTGCAGCAAAATGAATACAAATGGAAAGGATACATTCTGAACCTGTAGCTGAGCAGAAAGAAAAAAATTCAAAGTAACCAAAGGCAAGAAAAAAGAAAAAGGGCTTCCCTGGTGGTCCAGTGGGTAAGGACACCGCCTTGCAGCGCAAGGGGCGCCAGTTCGATCCCTGGCCCGGGAAGACCCCATGTGCTGCAGAGCGGCTGGACCGATGTGTCCAACGACCAAGCCGGAACTCTGGAGCGTATGCGCCCAGAGCCGGTGCTCTGCGACAACAAAGGCCACTGCGATGGGAGGCCCACACGGGCCAAAGAACAAAGATGGATGAAAATAGATGAATGGAAGACCAATAGAAGTGGCCAAACAAAAAAAGAAAAAAAGTGAGGCCGATTAAAAGTAGGAAATGCACACCTGAGACAGAAATAAGCATCTACATATGACTTGTAACAATAAATGCAAACCCATTAAACTATCTACAAAAGCCACAAACAATAAAACTGCAGTTCCGAGAAAGGAGTGCCTAACTCTCTTTATAATATACACTAAAGCCAAAGTACAATGAACAGCTAAAAATACAAGGAAGAAGAAAACAAATCCCAGGCAAGTCTTTATAAAAAGAGCTGATTCAGTAATGTGAATCCTTTCTCTTCTCTAAATCATAGGATGAACAAGGACAATGAGGCATGCTACATATCAGTAAAACCACCCCCAAAAGATGTGATAATCACAAACAAGGGAAGACAGACAAATCCACACAATAATAGTGAGAGGTTTTAATACTTTGTGGAAATACTGTTAAATTCAATGCAATCACTCAGATAAAAAGAAAAAAAAAGACTAAAATAAATGAACTCAACATTAAATAGAAGAAACAGAAAAATGTACCCAAGGAAAGTAGATGATACTAAAACTGATTTTTTATTTTGATTTTGAAAAGAAATCTAATTTATTTCTAGTCCATCTACATGTTGTGAAACCCATAACCTAAGCTGGTCTAACATAAAAAGATACGGAAAGAATCCAAAACTTAAAAATTTAGCTCTCTAAATCTGACGAGGCTGTGTATGTGTGTGTGTGTGATAAATATTTAGTGAGTACTTACTAAGCGGCCAGAATGAAATGAGCTGTGAGCCGACTGAAATAAACATTCAGAACTCGGTGTGCATGTGCACATAAACACACACACAAATGAAAATCCCTTTCTTCTTGAACTTGAAAAAATGTCCAGTCCAGCATGTATTAACTTTATACATGACTACTAGGAATTAGTCAAGTAAATTCAACCCATATACTGCATGGATAAAGATAATACCAGCGCAAAGAAACCCACCTTCCACCTTGTACCCTAATCTTCGGGTCTATAAATGAGTAAGGATGTTCCCACAGAGCCAGCTGCCAGGTCAGGAAGGTCCCTGGCAGTCTGAACACATGTTTCAAGCTGAAGTCAGTATTTGGAAAATGAAAATTAAAAAAAAAGTTTTGAGTTCTTTCCTAACCCCAAGGAAGCTGCGCAGGAAACTGGGCTGAACGGGAGCCAGTCAGCAACGTGAGGCCTCGCGGGTCACGAGGACGTCACCCGTGCCCACTCGTGGCGTTCAGTTACAAAAGAAAAGGGCTTTAAACTGCGAGAGGGCACTCTGAGGTTTCTTCAACACAACAAAATAGCTCCTTACATTAATTTTAAGACGGCTCGGCACACGCTGCTCGAATGCTCAGGCGGTGCGACTGCGGTTTTGATGTAACAGGGCCTCCTTCGGACACACGGCAGCCCAGCGTGCGCCACCGGCTGCCGAGGGGAGACGGTGCTCCAGAGGCGGAGGGCTCCGGGGCCGCCACTGCCACCCCTGGGAGCCCTGGCCTGGGGGCTCCCTCCGTGTCGGGCGTGGAGGGCCTCCGGCTCCTCTCAACGCAGCCCCAGCAGGCTCCGCGCACAGACCGTCGCTGCCCAGGGCCGTCTGCCTCCCTGCTGGCCGTGGCACGGCCCCTCCAGCCCTGGGTCTAGGCAAGTGGCAAACGGGACCACAAGGACCTGCCAAGCACAGAGTCGTGTGAAGAGACCGCTGCAATTTATGCTGAAATATAACAAGAAGGTGTGGTAGCAAGAGACCATCGGTTTTCTTGGCGAGCAAGACTCTGCTGTTCGAAACCACCGTCAGGACCGGCTGGGCCGCAGCCGTGCTGTGCAAGTCCGTTCTGCAGGACTCAGCCGTCTAATGTCAGCATCGGCCCTTCCTAAACTGCTCCAGCACTGAGCATCTCCGGGAGCTCTTCCCGAGGGCTGGGTGTGGGCGTGCCCAGCAGCACCCTGCAGGGGAGAGGCCCAGAGCCCGTGCAGGTGGCGAGGCTGCAGTTAACACGGCCATCAGACTCGCTGGGATCCTGGAGCACAGGACCCGAGTCCACGGCCGCTGCCTAACAGAACCAGCGTTACCGCTGGAGTCTGCTGCCCGGGCCCATGGGGAGCTCTGTCCTAACTCAGGTGTTATCAAGAGGCAGCAACCCCTTTGAGGTCTCGTCCCTGGCAGTCTGAACACATGTTTCAAGCTGAAGTCAGTATTTGGAAAATGAAAATTAAAAAAAAAGTTTTGAGTTCTTTCCTAACCCCAAGGAAGCTGCGCAGGAAACTGGGCTGAACGGGAGCCAGTCAGCAACGTGAGGCCTCGCGGGTCACGAGGACGTCACCCGTGCCCACTCGTGGCGTTCAGTTACAAAAGAAAAGGGCTTTAAACTGCGAGAGGGCACTCTGAGGTTTCTTCAACACAACAAAATAGCTCCTTACATTAATTTTAAGACGGCTCGGCACACGCTGCTCGAATGCTCAGGCGGTGCGACTGCGGTTTTGATGTAACAGGGCCTCCTTCGGACACACGGCAGCCCAGCGTGCGCCACCGGCTGCCGAGGGGAGACGGTGCTCCAGAGGCGGAGGGCTCCGGGGCCGCCACTGCCACCCCTGGGAGCCCTGGCCTGGGGGCTCCCTCCGTGTCGGGCGTGGAGGGCCTCCGGCTCCTCTCAACGCAGCCCCAGCAGGCTCCGCGCACAGACCGTCGCTGCCCAGGGCCGTCTGCCTCCCTGCTGGCCGCGGCACGGCCCCTCCAGCCCTGGGTCTAGGCAAGTGGCAAACGGGACCACAAGGACCTGCCAAGCACAGAGTCGTGTGAAGAGACCGCTGCAATTTATGCTGAAATATAACAAGAAGGTGTGGTAGCAAGAGACCATCGGTTTTCTTGGCGAGCAAGACTCTGCTGTTCGAAACCACCGTCAGGACCGGCTGGGCCGCAGCCGTGCTGTGCAAGTCCGTTCTGCAGGACTCAGCCGTCTAATGTCAGCATCGGCCCTTCCTAAACTGCTCCAGCACTGAGCATCTCCGGGAGCTCTTCCCGAGGGCTGGGTGTGGGCGTGCCCAGCAGCACCCTGCAGGGGAGAGGCCCAGAGCCCGTGCAGGTGGACGAGGCTGCAGTTAACACGGCCATCAGACTCGCTGGGATCCTGGAGCACAGGACCCGAGTCCACGGCCGCTGCCTAACAGAACCAGCGTTACCGCTGCGAGAGTCTGCTGCCCCGGGCCCATGGGGGAGCTCTGTCCTAACTCAGGTGTTATCAAGAGGCAGCAAATGAGTCAAAGATATTTTTCCAAAGAAGGATATGGATCATACATATAAGACAACAATAAGGTCAAAGAAAAACAGACTAAAAATTACAATAAACGCCCCAGAAGCTCTGAGATACATATGAATATGCATATAAGCAAACACACCATGGGAAACTGGGAGCTGAAACCAGGGACGGATGGCGCGAGGCGAGCAGCAGCCCACGGGGCGCCGGGAAGACGCAGCCCCTCCGCTCCCCTCACAGCGGGGCCCTGACCCGACCAGGCACGGGGGACACAGGGGCGACCACACGGGGACAGGAGCGGCAGACCCGGACGCCCAGGATGACCCCCGTTCTCTTTCCTTGACTTTCGGTTTGCTCAGAAAGGGGCTGAGGTGAGTGTCCTCAGACTGTGAGGTTCAGAAAGACGGACTCGACTCGGACAGACCAGGGACCCACAGAAACAGAGCGGGGCGGGACCCGCACGAGAGCCGCCCGCGTGGGAGGACAGCGCCGGGGCCGGAGTCGGCGCGGGCGACCCACGCCGCGGGAGGCGCAGCCCGCGAGGAGGCGGAGCCGAGCGGAGGCCGCCGAGGCCTGCCGAGCAGCGAGCGCCGGGCCCCCAGCATCGGCCACGCGGAGGCCAGAGGACGGCAGGCGCCACAGGCGCGGGAGGACAAGGCCGACGGCGGGTCCGGGTACACACGATGCGACGAGACTTCACAGAGGCACGTGCATGACGCGCACGGAAAGGCCTTTTATGAAACAACAGACCACGGAGATGCCCTGCATCATCAAATCGGCTTTCTATCCTGATACAAATAACAAACCTAGCCGTGCTGTGCAAGTCCGTTCTGCAGGACTCAGCCGTCTAATGTCAGCATCGGCCCTTCCTAAACTGCTCCAGCACTGAGCATCTCCGGGAGCTCTTCCCGAGGGCTGGGTGTGGGCGTGCCCAGCAGCACCCTGCAGGGGAGAGGCCCAGAGCCCGTGCAGGTGGACGAGGCTGCAGTTAACACGGCCATCAGACTCGCTGGGATCCTGGAGCACAGGACCCGAGTCCACGGCCGCTGCCTAACAGAACCAGCGTTACCGCTGCGAGAGTCTGCTGCCCCGGGCCCATGGGGGAGCTCTGTCCTAACTCAGGTGTTATCAAGAGGCAGCAAATGAGTCAAAGATATTTTTCCAAAGAAGGATATGGATCATACATATAAGACAACAATAAGGTCAAAGAAAAACAGACTAAAAATTACAATAAACGCCCCAGAAGCTCTGAGATACATATGAATATGCATATAAGCAAACACACCATGGGAAACTGGGAGCTGAAACCAGGGACGGATGGCGCGAGGCGAGCAGCAGCCCACGGGGCGCCGGGAAGACGCAGCCCCTCCGCTCCCCTCACAGCGGGGCCCTGACCCGACCAGGCACGGGGGACACAGGGGCGACCACACGGGGACAGGAGCGGCAGACCCGGACGCCCAGGATGACCCCCGTTCTCTTTCCTTGACTTTCGGTTTGCTCAGAAAGGGGCTGAGGTGAGTGTCCTCAGACTGTGAGGTTCAGAAAGACGGACTCGACTCGGACAGACCAGGGACCCACAGAAACAGAGCGGGGCGGGACCCGCACGAGAGCCGCCCGCGTGGGAGGACAGCGCCGGGGCCGGAGTCGGCGCGGGCGACCCACGCCGCGGGAGGCGCAGCCCGCGAGGAGGCGGAGCCGAGCGGAGGCCGCCGAGGCCTGCCGAGCAGCGAGCGCCGGGCCCCCAGCATCGGCCACGCGGAGGCCAGAGGACGGCAGGCGCCACAGGCGCGGGAGGACAAGGCCGACGGCGGGTCCGGGTACACACGATGCGACGAGACTTCACAGAGGCACGTGCATGACGCGCACGGAAAGGCCTTTTATGAAACAACAGACCACGGAGATGCCCTGCATCATCAAATCGGCTTTCTATCCTGATACAAATAACAAACCTACTGCCACGGCCCAGGGCTCCTCTACAGTATGAGACAAAAAACCAAAGTTCCCGCATCTACAGTTCATTAGACAAAGGTTTAAAAACACTTTGACTAGTTAAAGAAAAACAAGAAACCCTCGGCAAAGGAACATCCTCAACGACGTCAAGTTTAAAAGAGTGTGATGTACACATAAAGCCAGGTCTGACCTATTTGATAAGTTCTAATGTGGATACCAGTCTCCGCTTCCCTCAACAATGCGTCTAAGAGTAAAACGAACCTCTTATTCAAGGGAGCCTCGTTCCATTTAGTGCCACTAGTAAGGATAAGTTCGCTCAGCATGCCAGACAAATAAACACCCTTATGGGTGGAAAGAAGCACAGATAATTTAATTGAAGTTAAATGTGTTTCATGTATCCATCAGTGGAGAAAGGTGTACATATTTTTAAACCGTCTGCAATTATCTCGTCTCCCAGAACTCCAAAATCAATGGAATGGACTTTCATTTCTGCTTTATAATAGGAAAAAATGACACATTTCCAAATTTAATTAACCAAAACAAATACTCAAAGGACACCCCATGTAATTCTGAGTGAACTAAACAATACATCTTAGCTACTCAGGACAAAAGGTCACTTGGAAGGGATGTGCCTTTAAGGGCTGACAAAGGCTGGGTCCTCAGTCCTGGACTAAAGAGGAAGCACCTCTCAGTGAAGGAAGGATGCCCACTTTAAATAAGGAAATGGGTTTGCAGGATGCACACAGACTGCTTTCTATTAACGATAAGGGCCGTCTGCAGCAAGAGCCCAGCCTGCCGGAGCGCTGGGGCGGGCCGCCTGCAGAGAAGGCCTAACGTAAACAGAGCACGTCAAGTGTCCCTGGCCATCTTATTAGGTGATTTATGCGTTCATAATGGACTAGTAAATACCGACGGCTGTATCCCTTTAAGGCCTGTAATTACGGGTGTGACGACTGCGTGCCAGGATCGCCGCCAGTGATGCTTTGGGAGAGAAGCATATACTTCGGAGGTTTATGAGGATAATTACACAAGATAGACGGCTTTGCCGTGTGACTTTTCCTTTTCTTTTTCTTAAACCGGGGTGGGCAATGGGGATAGGGAGACTTCCTAAGACCTTTACTGGAACTTAAAAAAAACACATTGTAAATGTTTGTAAGGAATATGAAGTATTATGTTAAAGCCTAATCGCCTTTAAGACAGAAAATACAGCCAAACAATACGGTAACCCAATACTGACTTAACTCTGGACCTCACTTTGGGCTTCTTCCGTCTCGTCGGTCTCCCCTCCACCCTTGCTGTCTCTCACACACCCTCATCAGATATTTTCCAACTACAATAAGATAATTTACAATCCTCCTTAATGACTCAGCTGACGACGGTCCAACTGTCAGCTTGCCCTGCCTCTGACCCCGCAGCCTCCTTCTCACCACTGGGTGTGCGAAAGCGAATGAAGCACCCACCCGGCAGAAACCCATTCCAGCCGGTCCCGGGGCCCGGGGCTTCCAAGAACCGCCTCAATGACGAAGGAGGGCCAGGTTACGAGCTGCAGCTTCAGTCCGGCCTAGCGCCAGCCTGCAAGGGCAAGGCTAGTGAAGCACTTCAGTGCCAGGAAGCAGGTGCACCTTCTCAGCACTGTGTGGGCCTCGCTCCCACCGTGCACTGGTCCTGACGGTCTCCTGGCGGGACCGGCGCCGACCCGCTGCTGGACTGCACAGCAGGCTGCATCAGGCGCGCGTCTAGGGTTCCAGGTGCGAAGCCAAGGGAGAAAACGCATATCCGCAATAAAGTTATCTAAATCTTGGCATCAAAATATTTAAAAGCAGCCTCGTGAGTTTAAACCTTGTGTCACGGGGAATTACGCACTGGAGAAGCACCACGACACGCGGTTTCCCAGCTCTGAGCTCCTTCAGGACGTCTGTGAAACAGACGACATGCATTTTACCTGCTGGGCTATTTCCCCCACGAGATGCTGAGTACGTCAGGACAGTGTGGACAGAGGACAGGGCCGGGAGTGGGGGGGTGCCCACCCGGGACCCCTGAGCACCTCCGGCCCCACGGGCCACGGCGCTCAGTCACTGCTGGGTGCCGTCCACCTCCTCCACGGGGGCCTGTGGCTTTGGGTGGAACCTTTTTAAAAGATGATTTCAAAATAGAAGAGTGAACAAGAGCAAATGTAGACCCAGGTTGTCTTTAAGGATTTGGAGGGACGGAACGTTTGAGTCTCCGCATCAAATCTGTGAAGTTGGAAAGGCAGTAAAAAGATACTAAGGCAAGCTCTGAACGGGTGCTTGTCTTTCGGCCTCTGAGAACCTGCAGAGAGAGGAAGCGCCACGTCAAATGTGGCCCCAATTCCTATTCCACACGCACCTGGTTCCACGTGTAAAGCGCATATAAAATGCTTCCTTATCTAAAGCCTCTGCAGGGGCCAGCAGCAAGCAGGGTGTGTACAGCGGACTGGGCCGCAACGAGTCTCGGGGGCTCCGGCGCTCCCCAGGGGTCGAGGACATGTGTGCCGGGAAGAATTTTTAAGACTTGCTCTAACGGTTCCCTTGGAACCATTATTTTCTGGTGAGGAAAGTCATAGATTTTTTTTTTGAAGTAGTGCACTTGCCAAAATACATTTTGGCTCCAAACAAGGCCTTGTGCCCTGGGCAAACAGCAACACGCCTGCAAAGCGCCTCACCAAGCGTGGGCACACGGCAGGTCACCCGAGACTGCCCGGAAGCCGGGCTGTGTGGCCCGCGGGTCCCCAAGACGTGCAGAGCCTGGGACCTGACGCTCACCCTCAGGACTCTACACCGACACAACAGCAAGGCCGCGCGACAGCTTTGTTACTGTAAACAGAAGCAACTTTCTCCACGCCAGTTCTCTCACACGTAAAAACGATCACTTTACCCGCTACCAGGTCACAAACACCCACGGGGTGAGCCTGTCGCGTGATGCGTGAGGCGGGCCGGGTGCGGCGGCGGTGACCCCGTGCGGGGCTTCTCAGGCGCCCACGGCTCAGGGCCAGGGGCTGTGGAGACCCCAATTCTCACGAGCTGCTTGAGAAGCAACGACCTGGGGACCTCTTCAGCCCGCTGCTGCTCTGCTCGGACAAGAGCCTCCACACAGAAATGCACCCGGGCTCGGTGCGGACCCACTCCCCGGAGAAGCTGGAAGCCCGCCCACTCGGCAAAGGCAGCCCGACCTGTGCTCCAGGTAACTGTCGGCTCAGAAGGCCCGGCAGGGAGCAGACCAACCGGGACGCACCGGAGACACCGGCAAGATACACGAGACGCCAGGCCCGGGAAACAGGCACGCAGGGAACGTTTGAGTCTCCGCATCAAATCTGTGAAGTTGGAAAGGCAGTAAAAAGATACTAAGGCAAGCTCTGAACGGGTGCTTGTCTTTCGGCCTCTGAGAACCTGCAGAGAGAGGAAGCGCCACGTCAAATGTGGCCCCAATTCCTATTCCACACGCACCTGGTTCCACGTGTAAAGCGCATATAAAATGCTTCCTTATCTAAAGCCTCTGCAGGGGCCAGCAGCAAGCAGGGTGTGTACAGCGGACTGGGCCGCAACGAGTCGCGGGGGCGCCGGCGCTCCCCAGGGGTCGAGGACATGTGTGCCGGGAAGAATTTTTAAGACTTGCTCTAACGGTTCCCTTGGAACCATTATTTTCTGGTGAGGAAAGTCATAGATTTTTTTTTTGAAGTAGTGCACTTGCCAAAATACATTTTGGCTCCAAACAAGGCCTTGTGCCCTGGGCAAACAGCAACACGCCTGCAAAGCGCCTCACCAAGCGTGGGCACACGGCAGGTCACCCGAGACTGCCCGGAAGCCGGGCTGTGTGGCCCGCGGGTCCCCAAGACGTGCAGAGCCTGGGACCTGACGCTCACCCTCAGGACTCTACACCGACACAACAGCAAGGCCGCGCGACAGCTTTGTTACTGTAAACAGAAGCAACTTTCTCCACGCCAGTTCTCTCACACGTAAAAACGATCACTTTACCCGCTACCAGGTCACAAACACCCACGGGGTGAGCCTGTCGCGTGATGCGTGAGGCGGGCCGGGTGCGGCGGCGGTGACCCCGTGCGGGGCTTCTCAGGCGCCCACGGCTCAGGGCCAGGGGCTGTGGAGACCCCAATTCTCACGAGCTGCTTGAGAAGCAACGACCTGGGGACCTCTTCAGCCCGCTGCTGCTCTGCTCGGACAAGAGCCTCCACACAGAAATGCACCCGGGCTCGGTGCGGACCCACTCCCCGGAGAAGCTGGAAGCCCGCCCACTCGGCAAAGGCAGCCCGACCTGTGCTCCAGGTAACTGTCGGCTCAGAAGGCCCGGCAGGGAGCAGACCAACCGGGACGCACCGGAGACACCGGCAAGATACACGCACGTGACGCAGCTGCCCACGGCCACTGCTGCAGACAAGGGTGAAAGACGGGTGGAGGGCACGCAGGGGCACCCCCGTGTGGTATGCGTGTGTATACACGTGTGAGGGCGCGTGACTGGGACTGTGTGTGCACGCACACCTGTATGCATGGGCGCACATGTGTACATCTGTGTGCAGTGTAGAGAGGAGGATCGGGGTCAGTCTCACTGAGAACAAGGCAGGTGAGACCCTTGAAGAAGATGCCGAGGGGCTCTGCGGGCACCTGGGGAGAGAGCAGAGCCGAGCCCACGCAGGCCTGCTGCCCTGGGCCAGGGGCTGAGGGCAGAACCGGAAAGCACGGGCGCCCTAACCCGCGAGGTTCTCTTCTGACTTAAAAGTGTGAGAAACCTCGCTACATACTTGGAGACAGCAGGCACACGGCCACCACTTTCTGTCCTCTATAGCTGTGAGACTCCGCAAACACGAGTAACATTTTCACAAAATGTCTCGTGAACAAAACAAGTCACTTTTCTCCTGGCCTCCTTGCTCCTGAACTCTTCCAGAGCACCGAAAGCATGTCATCTTAGGATCAGAGCGCGCTGAAGACGCACACACACAGGGACCCACGAGGAGCCAGGACAGCCGTGGGAACCTCTCCACGATCAACGCGCAGAATAAAATCCCAGCAAAAGGGAGCACTCTGCGCTCCGCCTGCCGTGGGTCTGCGGCCCTTGACGAGCATCTGGGAGACGCGCACCTGCTGGGAGCTGCGCTCCTGCCGTGGGGCGGGCCCGCCCTGCACACTCACATCTACCCCTCGGCCGCGCTGTGATCAACGTCAAGCCTGACAGGCGAGCAGCCGGGTCAAGGATGCCTGCAGAGGCAGTAAATCTACGCAGCCTTTTATCCTCCTGACACACAGGCCTGTGCCGCTGGGAAGCCGGTGTCGGCGGGGCCTCGTCAGGCGTGTGCAGATGTCGTGTCTGTGGCCGGCACGCTTGCCTCGTCCTAGGGATGCTCCTTCCTGCGACCTGCACTTCCCGCCGCCTCAGGTTCCTCCTCCTGGCACACTGCGCGCATCATCACGCTGGTGAGTGTCCCTGAAACCCTCTCCAAACCAAGTTATGGGTTCCATTCGTCCATTAAATGTTCACTGAGTGATAGATATTACTAGGTTCTAGGCATATATCAGAGAACAATGATCCTTGCCCTGAGGGAGCGCACAGAAGTAAACATGCATGCGTTTTATATACATATATATACGTATATATCCATACACACACACACACACACACACATATATACACACACATGCAAACAAGCAAAGAAGTAACTTGCTCCTAAGGAGTCTGATTTAATCAACAACGTAATTAGTACTACGATCTCATGATTGTAAAACTGCTAATTCACTGTTAGCTGAAATGCCTTCCAAAAGGTCAGAGCAAAAACACTGTTTTCATTGGGTATATAACGCATCCAGACAGACACAAAACAGTTCCTCTTAGAGATCTGCTAACTAACGCGTGGTCTCCCAAGAAGAAGAGGGTGCAAGGAAAAATTTTAACAACAGTATGGGTTTTCTCAAATCTCACTTTAAAAGTTTTAAATTAAAAGTAATAAAGAATGAAAGTAAAATTAAAACCCATGTTACATGTGGTTAAGCTCAGTTACTGGTGTTTACTCAAAGGGAGGAGCATATTAACTCTTGTAATTAGCTGAATGAATAATCACTCAGGAAAGGAAAGGCTGAGGTCCTCAGAATGCTGGCTGTTTCCTTTCCTGGATTATTTTCAACTGATTATTTTCTTCATTTGTAACTTGAGCCAAACCACATGATCAGTGGAGCAATAATCACACAGCCACTGAGTCACCGATTCATCAATCAATGAACGGCCACTGCTGACGGAAGCCGTAAATCCCATCGGGCAGTTCAGAGTGACGAGCTCTGTGAGAAGGTCCCAGCACCCCACTGCTCCCCTCTGGAGTCAATGAACTAGAGCACGACTTACTTCCCTCAAAACTCATCATGCTGCTTGCCGGGAGGCGGGAGGGGGTCTCCGTCACTTCTCTCCAGGGAACCCGTTACAGACCTTCTGGGGGAGGTGGGCGCTGGAGCCGTCGGGCACAGGGCCGCCGCCTCAGGTTCCTCCTCCTGGCACACTGCGCGCATCATCACGCTGGTGAGTGTCCCTGAAACCCTCTCCAAACCAAGTTATGGGTTCCATTCGTCCATTAAATGTTCACTGAGTGATAGATATTACTAGGTTCTAGGCATATATCAGAGAACAATGATCCTTGCCCTGAGGGCGCACAGAAGTAAACATGCATGCGTTTTATATACATATATATACGTATATATCCATACACACACACACACACACACACATATATACACACACATGCAAACAAGCAAAGAAGTAACTTGCTCCTAAGGAGTCTGATTTAATCAACAACGTAATTAGTACTACGATCTCATGATTGTAAAACTGCTAATTCACTGTTAGCTGAAATGCCTTCCAAAAGGTCAGAGCAAAAACACTGTTTTCATTGGGTATATAACGCATCCAGACAGACACAAAACAGTTCCTCTTAGAGATCTGCTAACTAACGCGTGGTCTCCCAAGAAGAAGAGGGTGCAAGGAAAAATTTTAACAACAGTATGGGTTTTCTCAAATCTCACTTTAAAAGTTTTAAATTAAAAGTAATAAAGAATGAAAGTAAAATTAAAACCCATGTTACATGTGGTTAAGCTCAGTTACTGGTGTTTACTCAAAGGGAGGAGCATATTAACTCTTGTAATTAGCTGAATGAATAATCACTCAGGAAAGGAAAGGCTGAGGTCCTCAGAATGCTGGCTGTTTCCTTTCCTGGATTATTTTCAACTGATTATTTTCTTCATTTGTAACTTGAGCCAAACCACATGATCAGTGGAGCAATAATCACACAGCCACTGAGTCACCGATTCATCAATCAATGAACGGCCACTGCTGACGGAAGCCGTAAATCCCATCGGGCAGTTCAGAGTGACGAGCTCTGTGAGAAGGTCCCAGCACCCCACTGCTCCCCTCTGGAGTCAATGAACTAGAGCACGACTTACTTCCCTCAAAACTCATCATGCTGCTTGCCGGGAGGCGGGAGGGGGTCTCCGTCACTTCTCTCCAGGGAACCCGTTACAGACCTTCTGGGGGAGGTGGGCGCTGGAGCCGTCGGGCACAGGGCCGCTTCTCCACTGTGCCGCTGGCCTCAGCGCTGCTTTCTCGCCTGAAGCCTTCTGTACGGCGCACGCCGAGGGGCAAGGGCCAAGGTTTGATCCCTTAGAAACTTGCAAGGCTGCTCTTGTGACGTAAAAGGTTTCCGGAAATTCCCTTTCCAAAGGGAGTTAAAGGCTCCATGCCCTGGCTTGACGCACCATCTTCATGGAATGTGCCTGCACCTTGCACTGTGGAGCCTGAAGGTGCAGAACGTTGGTGCCTGACCCCAGAGGCCTATCCGAACCACTGGGGCTTCTTATCAAAACGCAGGTTTGGGGCTCAATTTCTTTAAAAAAAAAAAAAATTACCTCTCTGGCCTCACCGGGTCTTCGCTGCATCGTGCAGGATCGTTCGTTGTGGCGCGGGGGCTTAGTGTAAGCTCCGCAGCACGGGGGATCGCAGGTCCCTGACGCGGGGGAGAGTCCACATCCCCCACACTGCGAGGCAGATTCTTAGCCACGGGACCACCGGGGAAGCCCCAGGGACCAGCCTCTGAAGAGTCTGTTTCGGGAGCTCTGAGGTAGAGGGAGACCTGGATATTGTACTTTTGATAAACGCCAGTGCACTTCTACTGCGGTCTATCTATAAATAAATATTTTGGCATCACCAATCCTGAACGCAGGACGTGTCCCTCGGGAGGCATATATATAATGGCTCACAGAGATATGGAAAAACACGTAAGCTTTTATATTTATTTTTATCTCTTTTCAGTTTTGAGCTGAATGATTTATAACACAGAAATGTGTGGTGGAGGATTAGGCATACAGAACTCATAAATACACGTCCTTGTGTACATGCAGGCGGGTGTGTATGCAGAGGACTCATGTCCAAAAATATCTTTGGGATCAGAAGTGCACCTTGACCTGTCACCGGGTCGCAGGCATTCCTTCAGACCCGTGACTGGTCAGGCAGTAAATATTCGGAACTCTGCAGGCCACAGACAATGTCTGTCGTATATTCTCCGTGCTTTTATTTTACAGCCTTTCAAAAATCGCAGTAACTGCCAGTCACAGAAGACTGTGTGCTACCCAATCCACTTACCGTCGGGCACAGGGGTCTCCGTCACTTCTCTCCAGGGAACCCGTTACAGACCTTCTGGGGGAGGTGGGCGCTGGAGCCGTCGGGCACAGGGCCGCTTCTCCACTGTGCCGCTGGCCTCAGCGCTGCTTTCTCGCCTGAAGCCTTCTGTACGGCGCACGCCGAGGGGCAAGGGCCAAGGTTTGATCCCTTAGAAACTTGCAAGGCTGCTCTTGTGACGTAAAAGGTTTCCGGAAATTCCCTTTCCAAAGGGAGTTAAAGGCTCCATGCCCTGGCTTGACGCACCATCTTCATGGAATGTGCCTGCACCTTGCACTGTGGAGCCTGAAGGTGCAGAACGTTGGTGCCTGACCCCAGAGGCCTATCCGAACCACTGGGGCTTCTTATCAAAACGCAGGTTTGGGGCTCAATTTCTTTAAAAAAAAAAAAAATTACCTCTCTGGCCTCACCGGGTCTTCGCTGCATCGTGCAGGATCGTTCGTTGTGGCGCGGGGGCTTAGTGTAAGCTCCGCAGCACGGGGGATCGCAGGTCCCTGACGCGGGGCAGAGTCCACATCCCCCACACTGCGAGGCAGATTCTTAGCCACGGGACCACCGGGGAAGCCCCAGGGACCAGCCTCTGAAGAGTCTGTTTCGGGAGCTCTGAGGTAGAGGGAGACCTGGATATTGTACTTTTGATAAACGCCAGTGCACTTCTACTGCGGTCTATCTATAAATAAATATTTTGGCATCACCAATCCTGAACGCAGGACGTGTCCCTCGGGAGGCATATATATAATGGCTCACAGAGATATGGAAAAACACGTAAGCTTTTATATTTATTTTTATCTCTTTTCAGTTTTGAGCTGAATGATTTATAACACAGAAATGTGTGGTGGAGGATTAGGCATACAGAACTCATAAATACACGTCCTTGTGTACATGCAGGCGGGTGTGTATGCAGAGGACTCATGTCCAAAAATATCTTTGGGATCAGAAGTGCACCTTGACCTGTCACCGGGTCGCAGGCATTCCTTCAGACCCGTGACTGGTCAGGCAGTAAATATTCGGAACTCTGCAGGCCACAGACAATGTCTGTCGTATATTCTCCGTGCTTTTATTTTACAGCCTTTCAAAAATCGCAGTAACTGCCAGTCACAGAAGACTGTGTGCTACCCAATCCACTTATCCGCAAAGTCCAGAGCAGGCAAGTCTGGGAGGAGCGATACTGCGGGCTGCCCGGGGCCCGAGGGGCTCAGAGGGACCGGAGGGGCACCCGACCAGAGGTGGGGGTTCTTCTGCGGAGATGACAGCGTCTGAAGCCAGCTGGGGCGATGCCCGGCGACTCTATGACCCCTGCACGGTGCTCCTCACGGCCAAGGGTACAGGAAGCGAGGTCTCTCTCCCCGAACCTCTGGGAAAGCGTGACCTCCTCTCTTATCTCGGGGCTGCATCCGGCCCCCGGGCCACGATCTTGCGACCAGGCACCTAGAGCTGCAGTTCTCAAAGTGCGCACGGGGAACCCCTGCCCCGGGGAGGAGACACCGAGACCGCGAGGAGAGGCGAGGGCGAGGCGGCGGCTGTGGGCGGGCACAGAGGAGCTGCCCACGCCCGGCAGCTCCGGGAACACACAGCGGCAGCATCGCAGGCCTGGCCTTTCCAACTCTCCGGCCGCACGAGAACAGCACACGTATTTAAGCGGCTTCCCAGGATTCCATAACCTGCAGCTGAGCCAAATTCTTCACGTCCAAATTCACCCCCAGCACAGGGTCCGGTCCCGGCTGGCCCTGCCGGGTCTTCTGAGGAGGGCAGGCCCGGCGGAGGCACAGCAGTAGGCGGGTCCACCGTCCGTCCTCCGGCGCGCCCCTGCCTCACTTGGTGCTTCTGATCAGAGCATCCCTCCTGCTCGATTCGGAAGCTCAGGGTTCAAAACCCTCCGTCCTTCACGGCTAACCCAGTGGGTCAGCCCTCCCGGCCGGTGCCTGCCTCTGTTCCCCCAGGAATCACCCCCCGCTCTTCCCGCCCCGCCCCAAAGGCACGCACACGTCCTCGCCGACAGCCCACCGGCTGCGCTCCGCTCTCTTCGTTGTCTCTCCCAACCCCTGCACACCTGCCGCGGGGCTTTGCACGGAATACAACCTCAAGTCTGTTCATTCTATCAACATTACCACCACAATCACGTCCTCAAGGAAGCAGAAAATACCAGGGCTAGAGCAAGAGCACTCCAAACCTTCCTCCCCACAAGGCAGCTCGAGCCTGTGGCCAGCCTGGTCTTGGGGCGGGGGCGGGGGGCTCAGCCTTCCATCTATTCTGCTCCTGCAGGGGAAACACAGTGCCTTCCTGCCACCAAATTTTAGTTTAATATATGTATCTTTTGTCTAATGAAAATCAACAATCCCTTCCCTCCCTTTCAGAGTCAATGAAGGCAATCAGGGAGACTTAATTAAAGGATGAAATAAAGCCCTCTTAAGGAGGATTTATGACCCTTCTGTGTAAAGTGTTTAAGATAACAGGTGTTGATAAATTAGGATTTGCCTGGATAATGATCTAAATACACCAGCATCCCAGATTATGAAGCTCTCTTTTACAAACACAGAGGGCGTGAATAAACCAGCTTACTGATCTGTTAAAATGGCTGCTACCTGGAAACAAAACCATTGCCCGTCACCGCTCCACTGAGGAGTGCCAGGCTGCTCGGCTACCGCGGCTGAGAAGCCCCCGGGCCGTCCACATGGGCAGGTCTGTCTAGGGGACCCTCAGGGCCCCGGCCGCCCCTGGCTCTGTCGTCCACACAAGCACAGATATTCCCCAGCTACTCAGGAGAGGATGCGTCTATTCCAAATCAGCAGGGATCCAGGCAAAATGCCAGAGAGTTTTAAACAATAGAAACATATATGCTCATTAATAATAATGCTCTTCCTACAAATGTCAGGAAGTAAATACAGCATGTACGGAGGGTAAGCAGCCCATACCCTCTTCTTACCCAAGAAGAGAATTCTGTAGGAAAAATAAACCGTTAAAAAGAAAACGCCACTGTGTGGGCACCTGAGAGCCTCCGAGCTGCCGCCAGAGCCCGGGGAGCCCGGCGAGGTGCCGACGTGGCCACGGCCTCTCCAGCGTCCGACACGCGGTCTCCGGAGGCGCGGCTACCGCAGGCTCTCCGCAGAGTGCCTCTCGAGCCCCGCGGCGCCCTGGAGCAAGCGGCTGCGTGGAGGCGGGAGGAGGGCCGGAGCTTGAGCCCGGGGCGCAGGAGCCTCGGCGGCGGCACCGAGGCTGGGGGCGGCACTCTCTTCCGGAGGCGTCTGCACTCGAGCATCGCTGAGAACGCGGCCCCGCCAGCCTGGGCCGGCACAGCCCCCGGGCAGGCGGCCTGGCTCCCGGCGCCGGGCTGAGCAAAGAGAGAGGAAGAGGAAGCGCGCCAAGTCCCGCCCCCACGAGCCTGCACGTCGGGAACTTCCCACCATGCGAACGCGCATCACGTCAGCGGCGGGAACTTCCCACCATGCGAACGCGCGTCCCGGCGGCGTCAGGGGCGGCCCTGCCTCTCGCGCTCGGGGCCTGGGGTCTCGGCTGGCTGAACACCCCTCGGCGCTGCCGTCCCCGCCCTCGCCCGCCTCCAGGCAGGCGCTCTGCTTGCCCGGCCTCTCGGCGCAGCTGCTGGGTGCCCGCTCGCACACTGTGCTCCCCAGCGTCTCAAGGAACCGTGCCCTGAGATTAAAAACGCTTGCTCTAGTTTGCCTGTTACGGGTGACTTGCATGAGAAGAATCAGAAACCTGTTTCAGCACTACATGGCTGACGGGGCGCCGGAGCCTGGGCCCACTCGGCTGCACGCACGCATGCGTGCTCGGAGCGGACCTCGCTGGGGAGCCAGGACGTGCGTGGGGGAGCCGGGCGTCCTCGCGGAGAGGCACAGACGGCCACGAGGAAGGCGCTCTGCGAGCCAGCCTCCCCTCCAGCCTGGGAGCCCGTCAGACGGGTGTTCCCGCAGGAGCAGGGGCCTGGAAGGAAATGTTCTCACTGCAGGGGGCTCTCGCAAGGCTGGCCCTCCCGGGTCCACGCCGCAGGCTCTGCCGGTCCTGGACCCCAGGGACGAGGGGGCTGTGCCCCGGCAGCTTCCGCAAGGGGGACGGGGAAGCAGAGACCCAGTGGGCGGGGGGCCAGACGCTGCCTGTGTCCAGGAGGCCGAGCGTCTGTGACGGCGTCACCGGCCTCGCTGTCCAGCCCCGCCCACGGCGGCTTCGACAGACGAGGCCGAGGCGGGAGCCCCCGCGTGCCCCGGACGGAGGACCTGACTGTCTTAGGATTTGGTCCTGGTGCTCCCTGGGGTCTCCATACGCCATGGCTGGGCTTCCTGATGGGTCTGCCTGCTGCTAAACAGCTCGTCGTTCCTCAGCTCACCCGAAATGACCACAGAAAGACAAGGAGTGATGAAGGCAGTGGGGGAAGAAGCAGGACAAGTGGCCGCAGGCACTGCCACAGCCGGTGCAGACGGCTGCAGGGACACGGGTTCCACCCCCTCTGCCCCACGAGCCGGCGTCTTCCCTGCCCCAGCCGTGCTTCCCAAGCAAACCCTGACCCTTGAAATGAAGAGGACGGAGACGCCTTCACACGGCAAAGCCTGCCACCCTCCCCAAAGCCCACCCCTCTGCGCGTGGGACACAAAGCGGGTTCTGTCCCCAGGCCTGCAGGGCGGGCAGCCTGGCGTGCTTGCTGAGAAGCAGCTGTTCGCTGACAGCCAGACGGGGAGCCTGGGAGCCAGGGCCCAGCGCGCTGCTGAGCCCAGACCCGCTCCCAGCGATAAAGTGCTCTGATAAGCGAGTTCCGCGGTCAGACGCGGGATGAATGCAGGCCTGTCTGCCCGACCCGACGCTGCCCCAGCTCGGCGTCCACCCGCCGACCGCACTGTCCTCCCGCGGGCAGCAGGGCCTGGTGTTTGAAACGGCAGAGCAACATCCCGTTCACACGGGGAAACAGACACACAAAATCAAAGTCCTGCAAGGGAACACCTCTTCTCGGAGCTGTAACTCAAACCCCTCCTGAAGGGAGCCCAGCACCAAAGCAAGCACCCCCAGAAACGTCGTCCCCTCAGCGGCTGCTCAGAAACACTGGGCACAGCGTTTTCCCCAACGCCCAGTCACAGACTAAACTGTGCAGGTGAATAATGCGGTGGACTTAGTCTCACCTCCTAAGCGCCTCTGGTCATGGACAGTGGACAACGTGGCAGTGTTCAGTTGTCCGGGTGTGTCTGGCCGTGCAACCCCACGGGCTGAGCCCACCTGGGACTCCCCAGGCGAGAATGCTGGAGTGGGCGGCGACGCCCTTCCGCAGGAATCCTCCCGAGCCAAGCATAGCACCTGTGTCTCCTGCACTGGCAGGTGGATTCCTTACCATCCAGGCCATCCGGGAAGCCCTGGGTGCCAACTGAATGCAGAATGCTGGGGGCCTGGAAGCCAGGGTAACCCGAAGGGACACTCTCCTCTGTGACGAGGGCGAGGCCTCCACCGGACTGTGCACAGAGGCGTCCCGGGCACGCACCTGCCCACCCGTGCCAGAGGATTCGCCACCTGCTCTCCCCACAGGGGAAGAGACACAAGCCGGCAGGCCCCGCCTCCAGGTCCCAAGAGGGACCGAGTCAAGGCCCGGGGGTGGTGCTGGCCCAGTGGGGGCATTTATCAGAGTCAGGAAGCCTTGGTCATGGGATGCGGTCCATTTGGCTGAAGGCCTCTGAAGGAAGACCTCTGTAAGCTCAGTGTTCACCTTCTGTGACAGGACACAGCCGTGTGACCCGTCGCGCTCGCCCGCGCCAAGAAGGACCGTGCTTCTCAGCAAACGAATACAGGTTTTAAACCACAGCTCGGGGGGCCTCCCCGCGGTCCACGTGGTCAGACTCCGTCTCGCGACGCAGGGGACATGGGTTGGATCCCCAGTCTGGGAAGACTCCACGCGCCTCGGAGCCGCTAGGCCGGGCACAGCTACTGCAACTAAGGCCAGATGCGGCCAAATACAGAAATATAATAATACTACTAAAAACCACAGCTTTACGCCTACGTGTGACTTTGCAGAGAATACACAGATCTGTAAACTACCAGAGAAGTTTCGGGTGTGAAGGCAGAATGTTCACTGCACCCAGCAGCACGGGGAGGGGGAGCCGACGTCACGCCACGGACCGCCGCGTGTCTCTGCCGTCTGCTCTGCTGCATCGCGGGAAACAAAAGAACCGAGCGAAGCACACCAGCCAGCTCTCCGTCCGACACGTCTTTCATACTTGTCGGGCGACAGGGACAACGACGAGCAGGCAGTGGCTGTCACACTAAACGCGCCCCGAGCCCATCGACTCCTGACGCTAAACGGAGGCTCGCGGCGTCGGTTTTCCACACGAGCAGAGCCGCGTGTCTACTGTGTAGGCTCAGGACTGCCTGCCGCGCAGGTGTGTGCTCACACACGCGCAGCCCTTCCTAGCAACGCAGACGATACTGCGTACAGATTTCACTTTTCAGTTACGCTCGGATAAATTCCAGCCACTAAACTGTCAGAAGCGGCCGGAACATGTACTAAAACCAATACCCAACTCACTCACTCGATTAGAGGCTTCTTGTAATGGACATCTGATCTGCCCCAAAAGAACACAGATCCTTTGGCTGTTCTCTTCAGAGGACCTCGCACCGCTTGAGCTGGATTAAAACTGAGCACCGAGCTCCTCACACACATAACCACCGCCTAAGCTCATCAAACTGTGCCCTAGATTAGCCGGGATGCGGGCACAGTCACAGAAGTGGGGAGCCAGGTCAGCTCAGAAGTTCTGGAAAGTTGCAAGTCGCCTGGAAGTATTTTTTCCCCGAGTCATTCATGTAACTTTTAGGAATAAAATCACATAAAGTAAGATTATACAGAGCGAATATTTTTAAAATAAGATGTCACCCTATAAAGAACATCCCACACAGGTCCTCGTGATGGGATCATGGTGCTCAGAGCACAGACCTCCCCCGCGTCGAATGGATCTTCCAGCGTAACTACAGCCCTCTGTGCACTGGTTTGACTCCACTGTGCAGGGCGCACAAATGCCCCACTCCCGGGCCCCTCTGTCCACGGAAGTCTCCAGGCAAGAACACTGGAGTGGGTGGCCGTGCCCTCCTCCTGGGATCTTCCCGACCCGGGGATCGAACCCAGGTCTCTGACGTCTCCTGCACTGGCAGGCAGGTTCCTTACCACTAGCACCACCTGGGAAGCCTGACTTCTGGTAACTTATACTGACTCCAGAAGTGGGTAGGGGGTACTGCTCCTTTTATGTTCCCTGGAGGAAATGATGCATCGAAATTTGACCCAAGTATGTATTCAGCCACGCTATACAGTGCCCGCTCAAGTGAGCTGAGGTTGTTGTTCAGTTCTTTTACACACACACACACGCACACACACACAGTCCACTTCTGGCAGTTATAAGGAAAGTAGGCTAACATCTCCTACTACAGTTACAATTTGTCTACTGTTTGTCTACAACTTACCTAAAATGTCTCTACTGTTCACTTGGTCAACTTCTGTTCTGATACTATAGTCCGACTTAGGTTGTTAAGTGTGGGCAAACTTAAATTGTATCACTTCTTGGGAACAGAACCTTTATCATTGTAAAGGTCATTTATTTGTTAACAGTGCTTTGCCTTAAAGTCTCCTCTTTTTTTCTTGTATTTAGAAAGACCTCCTCAAAGAAGTTATATCTACGTTGACAGTTAAAAGATGAGAAAGAATCTATTAAGGGTAGATTCCAGACAGCAGTAAGAAGATCCTAAAAGCATTCTAGGAATAGGGATAACTGAGACCGAGCCCACACATAACCACCGTAAGCATCTTAGATTAGCCGGGATGCGCACAGTCACAGAAGTGGGAGCCAGGTCAGCTCAGAAGTTCTGGAAAGTTGCAAGTCGCCTGGAAGTATTTTTTCCCAGTCATTCATGTAACTTTTAGGAATAAAATCACATAAAGTAAGATTATACAGAGCGAATATTTTTAAAATAAGATGTCACCCTATAAAGAACATCCCACACAGGTCCTCGTGATGGGATCATGGTGCTCAGAGCACAGACCTCCCCCGCGTCGAATGGATCTTCCAGCGTAACTACAGCCCTCTGTGCACTGGTTTGACTCCACTGTGCAGGGCGCACAAATGCCCCACTCCCGGGCCCCTCTGTCCACGGAAGTCTCCAGGCAAGAACACTGGAGTGGGTGGCCGTGCCCTCCTCCTGGGATCTTCCCGACCCGGGGATCGAACCCAGGTCTCTGACGTCTCCTGCACTGGCAGGCAGGTTCCTTACCACTAGCACCACCTGGGAAGCCTGACTTCTGGTAACTTATACTGACTCCAGAAGTGGGTAGGGGGTACTGCTCCTTTTATGTTCCCTGGAGGAAATGATGCATCGAAATTTGACCCAAGTATGTATTCAGCCACGCTATACAGTGCCCGCTCAAGTGAGCTGAGGTTGTTGTTCAGTTCTTTTACACACACACACACACACACACACACAGTCCACTTCTGGCAGTTATAAGGAAAGTAGGCTAACATCTCCTACTACAGTTACAATTTGTCTACTGTTTGTCTACAACTTACCTAAAATGTCTCTACTGTTCACTTGGTCAACTTCTGTTCTGATACTATAGTCCGACTTAGGTTGTTAAGTGTGGGCAAACTTAAATTGTATCACTTCTTGGGAACAGAACCTTTATCATTGTAAAGGTCATTTATTTGTTAACAGTGCTTTGCCTTAAAGTCTCCTCTTTTTTTCTTGTATTTAGAAAGACCTCCTCAAAGAAGTTATATCTACGTTGACAGTTAAAAGATGAGAAAGAATCTATTAAGGGTAGATTCCAGACAGCAGTAAGAAGATCCTAAAAGCAAGAGAGAATATGAGTCTTTCAAGGAGCCAACCATCTCTGGCTATCTAACATCTGTTTGTAAGAATACAGTCTCCACCCTTCCCCTCGTCCTTGCTGGCTGCCCAAGTCCCAGCTGTGCTTGGGTATTCTCTGCTGTGTGGTCAGGAAGCACATGGCTGAGCCTCACAAGGAAAATCATGATTGCTGCCTACCAATTATGATCATTCTGTTTCCGTGATCAAGGAGATTTGAGGAAGCACCAGGAAAAGGCTTTCCCCTCTAACAACACACTCCTGGAAGGAAGCCTGGGTGTCTGGAGCTCTGGCAGCCACTCTGGGACAGTGAGGGACTCGCTCTAGGACCCCACTAAGATGGCAAGGCCGTCAGGCCGAAAAGATGGAAGGAGCGTCTGTCCACATGGATCCCTCTGACCTGGACCTGTGCCCAGATTTCCTGTCGTGCAAAGTTTAAACACTCTTCATTGTTTAGGGGGCTTTTGGCTGGGCTTTCTGCTCTTTGTAGCTGAAGCATCCTGTTATACCACCTCTTGATATTCTAATCTCCAGTCTTAAATGGCAATAAGTTGCTGAAAAATAATTAGTTAATTATCATTAGTTAATTAATAACAGTTAATCTCAAAATTGAATAACCTTTGTAAGAGAATATACTTTTTTTACTTTCCCCCAAAACACTGATATAACATACAGAATTCATGATAGTCTAAAATATTGATTTCATTTTACAACATTACCATAAACATACTACCATTCTGTAATCCTTAAAAACTAACGGTCTTCAAAGATTCTTTTTGAAAATAAAGTCCCCAGGTCTGGTCATGATCAAGTGAAAGTCAAAGAAACACAAAAATGAGCATACTCCAGCTGCAGGAACTCACACACATCTGCGCGTGGACTGCAGGACAGCACGAGGTGCTTCGTAAGAGCCTGGGCCCTACTGGGCTGTCCAGTGATTTTCAACAAATTAGGAAAAAGCAAATTCACATTCTTAAATTTTTCATAACAACTTTTTCGCATCCTCACTTAGACCCATTCCTCTTTTATACCTGCCAGATAAAATATCTGTATCAAAACAGTTCGTATTTGAGCAAATTACAGAAGAGAGGCGCACACATTTTTAAGTCAACGACGTACTTAATCACAGAGGAAAACCATGCAGCACATAATTTTAAGAAATAAGAGTTTAAATACACTGAGAAAATTAACGTTCAGATTCTATCAACATAAAGCCATCACAGTGCTTTTTTCTATAATTAAACATATAATTTACGCAAGAGTGAATTATATTTACGCCCTCTGTCCATGAATTACTGCACTAGTCAAAGCTTTTACATGTAATTTGTGAAAACTAGTATTTTCTTATTTATCAGTAAATCAGAAGCTTCCATAGAGTAGCAAATGTCTATGAGAAACACGCCAAATGTGCTCATTCAGAATTCACAACAAATGACACTCGTGAAAGAAACCCGAATGTAAAAGGAGCACATTCAGTGCTCAGGGAAACTGAAACAAGCTGCAATCCTCCATTCTAACTAGCAGAAATGTCTTTATTCTTCCGACGCAAAATAGAACCGTAACACATCTCTGTCACAAGAAACACTTGCAATTATTACAAAGCAAGCGGTCCAGAAGCCTCTCACAGAGGAAGAAAAATGCCCCTTTTTCTGAACTGCCTGCCGATAAAAACCACCAACCCGGGCAACAGTAGCACAAGGCGACTGCCGGGCTAGCGAAGAGCGCCGAGCAGAGTCCACGGGGAGCAGCGCCTGCAGGAACGACTCCACGCCACCTGCCCGGTCTCTGAGCTTCCGCCTGCGGGCAGGCTCCCCGTGGGCCGGGCGGAGGCCGCAACACCTACGGGCCGCCCCCTGCTCTCCTGACCGGAGAAACAAAGGCCAGGGGTTAGGGCGACGGCCGTGACGGGAAGGAGGCTGGCGGGACGGGGGCCTCAGCGATTTCAGACAGAGCCGCCGGGGGCGCCCCTCTGCGGGCAAGCTCCGCCCGAACGCTGCGCGCCTGCACGCCAGGGTGAGAGGGAAAGAAGTGAACCACACCGCAGCTACTGGCCACACTCAGACGACTGCTGGCAGGCTGCGTCGTCCAAATCAGTTTTTTGCAAAAACAACAACAAGTCAACACCATTAGGAGGGATAGCACATGTCCCAGAATTGAGAGCCTGGCCCATCTCAGAGTAAGGGACAAAGGAAGGTGGACCCTGAGATGATCCCAGATGCTGACACCAACCGCTGCTGTAGCCCTAAGCATGGACACTTGGGAAAACACACGCAGGACAGAGGAAACAAAACCTCATCAGAGAAACAGAACTTCTAAGGAAACAAAAGACCCCACAACTAAAAATCAGCACACTGAAAGGAAACGGGCTTCGCCGCCGATGGGTGACCACAGAGGAAAGAGGGAGCAAAGCGGAAGATAGAGCACAAGGAACCACGGGCCCTGAGGCGTGAGGTTCCTGAACATGACAAGGCCGGAGGGACCTGTGGGATGGAGTTCAAACACCCCTGTGACTGGGGCCCAAGAGAAAGAAACAGAGTTCCGAACAAATGAATTTCCCATCAGGGAAATACAAAGACAAGGACACCGAGGCAGTTGGTCCAGCTTCGGAAACCTGGGGCTCGAGACCTGCCTAACGGCCACGGGGCTCGCTGCTGGCAGCTCCGGCGTTCCAGAAAGGAACCTGCGGGGAGCAGGTGCAGCAGCTGGGGGTTCAGCGAGAGCCCCGGCCCCCGAGCGGCGGGTGCCGCCCTGACAGTCCTGTGAGTCGGACGCACACCTGGACATGCCGGCCCCTGACTGGCCCGGGCACCAGAGGAGGGCCGTCCCAGATTTCCAGCGGCTGCCGAGGTTCTTCATCCCCCTGCCGGGGGTGAGGCCATTGCGCTCCCTCTCCCGCCCTGTGTTCTTACAAAACCAACAGAGAGCTCCACGCAAAAACACGTGACTACATAGAACTATCGTTCTCTCTGAATTTGAGGCAGGTTGCAAAGCTACTCATTAACACGATGAATATTATTAAATAAATCATGGTTTTGTTTGTGATTTCACTATCATTCTCTTTCTAGAAAATCATTTATTTGTGAAAGCTTACAAATGCACTACTGCTCAAACCATATGGTGGGAGGGGACTGAATACTTTTTAAGTTTATCAACCCCAAATATGCATCTTTTCTGACTGGAAGGAAGAAAGGAGGAGTATTTTAATAAACCTCAAGTTTGGGATCGGCCTTAACTTCTACATCAGTTTCTGCTTTAATAACAAACACTCATACTTCTGACAGTAAAGATACCCAATAATACATAAGGAAGATGTTTAACTTCTTAAAGAAATCACTTACCTAAAGGGCTAAACATATCTGGCAGGTTTTTTTTTTTTTCTTCAAATTGCAAGTAAATATGTATCCATACCTGAAAATTAAAAGGCCAAAAGCTGGGCTTCCCTTGTGGTCCAGTAGGTAAAGAGTCCGCCTTGCAGTGCGAGGGGCACCAGTTTGATCCCTGGCCCGGGAAGATCCCACGTGCTGCAGAACAGCAGGACCAGTGCGTCCAATTACAAGCCAGCGCTCTGGAGCGCATGTGCCCAGAGCCAGTGCTCTGCACTGAGAGAAGCCACTGCAATGAGAGGCCCACACAGGACAAAGAATAAAAAAGATGGATGAAAATAAATATAAAGAGGCAAGATGGGGGCTTCCCTGGTGGTCCAGTGGGTAAGGGCACCACCTAGCAGTGCAGGGGGCGCCGGTTCGATCCCTGGCCTGGAAAGATCCCACGTGCCGCGGAGCAGCTGGACCAATGTGTTTAATTACCGAGCTGGAGCTCTGGAGCGCGTGTGCCCAGAGCCGGTGTGACAACAGAGGCCACCACGATGGGAGGCCCACAAGGGCCAAAGAGCAAAGATGGATGAAAACAGATAAATGAGAGACCAATAGAAGTGGCCCGCCCGCCCCCTTCCCTCCCCAACCCTCCCCCCTCACAAAAAAAGTTTAAAAAAAAAAAAGGCACGATGGGGAAAAGAAAAAAATAATCGTAAAAAAAAAAAAAAAAGGGTCGAAAGCCCCAGAGCACAAGTATTCACAGCCATAAATGCATTCTCCTAACAGGGAAATACATAAAAACGAATAGAAAAAAAACACACTAAATGCCACGTATAACTCTAGTAGCACAAATAAGACCAAGTGACCACTAACACATCAAACACCCACCCCACAGCTGACGCCGTCGTGGGACTGGCTCTGGCAGGCACGTCCCAGGCTCAGTAAAAGCGCCTCCTGCCAGGAGCGCCGCCAGGAACAAGCAAGTGGGAGCACACTCCCCAGGGAGCCCAGTCTGCAGAGCTCAGCCTTTCAGCAGCCCTGAGTAATGCCCCACCTGTCGTCAGGTCAAGCGATCTGGCCCCCGTCCACCGCGGAACAAAAGGCACTGTTGTTGCTGTCGGGGAAGCTGTTTGAAGGTGAGAAGTGCTCTGAGTGGCTGGAAAAGAGCGGCGACACACAAACCCGGCTCCCGCCCCTCCCGCGCCCGGCCAGCCACAGCCGCGCAGGAGCAGAGGCCGCCAGCCGGGCCGCACGGCCAGATGACAGGCCGAGTGACGCACGTGGGTGCCCTGCAGGTACAGATGTCCAGAGTGAATAATTCACGACAGACCATGTGGAAAAGCGATCTCACAAATTTAGAACAGCAACAAACGGCACCTAATGCAATGGCTTTCAAACCACAAAGAGGAGCGCTCCTAGTTTCCATCACCTGAAGGGCAGACCTGGTCATAAATCGGTTTTTGCACATCAAACAGATGCTGTAAGGTAATTCATGCGCAGGAAACTTGTGTTCTGCAAATTTAAAAGTTGAAAAGTTATGAGTTACTAATCACAACTGCATACATGCAAAGCCTGTACTTTTCAGTTTGTCAAAATGTAGTCAAAGTATTTTGGAAGGAGGATAAAAAGTAGCAAGGCTGAGAGAAAGTTTAAAAGAGACTGGGGAGTGGGGGAGATGTTCTGTGGAGATGCTCCAGCCACAGGTCAAGTTTGGTTTCCTCTTTCCCAGGGCCCACGTCGCCGGCTTCCACGCCCCGCATTTCTTCTGGCCTCCTTCCCTGCTTCGCACAATGGGGCTCTGGGTCCAGCTGCGGCCACCACCCCGGGACTGAGGCTCTGGCTGGGCAGTGCGGACGGTGTGGATGCGGGGGCTCCGGCCACCCTGGCTTCCAGGAACGGCCGGCGGCTTCATGGCGGGCCATCCTCGGGAAGCCCCACGGCACGGCACGCGCCATCGCCCCGCGGAGGCCTTCGAGGCGCTGCGCTCTGTTCCTGCTGGCTTCACAGCCACCCAGAGAGGCCAACCGCCACTCCCGCGGGGTGCAGACGAGCCAACAGCCACGGGGAGATCAGCGACCTGTCCAGAATCACTACTGCCGTGGTGTAAACCGTCTTTGATCAAAAGTCTTGGGTCATTTATTGAATTACTGATGGACACCGAAGGTGGCAGGACACTCACCCCCCAAATGCACTACTTCGGCTCGAGGATCCTTTTGAGTCAAAGGTACTGGGAGCGCAGCAAGAGAGAAGGTGCCCTTCCGCCCTGAAAGCAGGAGAAAACGCCCCATGTGAACGATGCCCTCCCGACACCCAAAGCCAGAAGCTCCCGGCTGGGAGGCAAGGGCGGAGGCCAAGGAACCTGGAGACACAACGCGCGGGGCTGCCGCTCCCCACCTGGCCCAGCTCCTTGCCACGACGGCGTCTCTGTTCCACCTGGTGAGCGCACCCAAGGCCGTGCCCTGCTCGGGGCCTCCCCGCCCGCGCGGGCTCCCGGGTCAGGCACGGGTCTGTGTGGCGTCCTCCGGCTCGTCCGTCTCATGTGAACTGAATTCTCAGCCCAGCCTCCACCCTGAGGGGTGAAGTCCTGCCTTCCCTAATGTGCACATTGCAGAATACATGGATGACAGGAAAGCAAACCAAATCAAAACACTAGAACCCTACACTCATGAGGAATGCAGGCCCTCGAGGAGAAGACGGCCACGGGGCTCTCGCCATCTGCGCTTCAGAGCAGGAGAGAAACCAAGCCATCACACAGTCAGAGAGCTTCTCGACCAGACTGCGGAAGAGAGATGTAACATCTGACACGCACGACGATAGAAACGTTCACTTCCAGGAAAGCAGAGACATGATTTGAGAGCAGTTACATCGTGACTGTGCTAAAGACCAGAGAACCTGGGTCTCTTCAGGGTGGTGTAAAATTCTAAAGAGCTAAAGAGGTCAGGCCACACGAGGCGAGGAGTGCCTGCTGGACCGGGGAGGCGCTGCACTCTGGGCTCTCGGCAGGCGGCCGGCCTGAGCGCAAGACGGGCGCCCAGAGGAGGCGGGGCTCCACTTGCCAATGGACGCTATGAAGCCAGCGGACGCTCTCTTGGAATAATGCATTTAAAGATACAAAGTAAAATACATAAAACTACAAATTCTGTATGATCAGGCAGTACATGCTCTTTGTGTAGCACCTAGCCATGTGATGAAGGAAGACTCTAGTGCTGAGAATGGAGAGATAATGAAATATGCTAACCAAAATTACATTTTTATATACGTTTATAAACATCACTATCTCTGCAGATCCTCTAAAGAGGCTCACAGCGGGAGGAACGGGCCAGACGGAAGCCAGACACTGCGGAAGCCGCTCGAGGCATCCCTGGGGGCCACGCCCGCCGCCCGTCCTCTTCCCCACCCCTCCTCCTCTGCTCCCTCCCCCACGCCCGCTGCCCACGTCGGACATGGTGCCAGAGCAGACGCGAGGCAGGTTTGAGCCTCGTGGACACGGCGGGGCAGCCTCAGCACCGGCCCTCCGGCTCACGTCCCCACCTTCCTCCTCGCAGCTGCCTGGGCCATCTGCCGGTCAGCTCTTCATTCATGCGGAGGTCCACACCGACCAGGAGGGGGCCGCCAGGAGGCTGGGGGCGGCCAGACGTACACGCCACACGATTCCTTGACACAACGGGAAAGGCAGGGCCCAGCACAGAGCTGGGGCTACTCTGCATATGAACCAGCGTGCTGTTTCCACCACTGAGATACCCGGGAACGTCCACGGTCTGAAAGGACGGGGAGGCCTCTCTCCATGTCGAGACCACGACCCCCGTCTCCAGGGCTGCCCTTCAGGACACGTCTGAGAAAAGTCAGGGCATCAGGAAGGCTTTGGAATGTCCGCCTTTTTTTTTTTTTTTAATAAAACTGACCAAACGTGGTAGCACTTCTGCTCCGAAACAGGCTGGAGTTTTCAATTCTCTCAAAGCCCCTCCTACTGCTCCGTCACTCACCGTGGCCCCTCTGTGCGGCCCTACGATCTGTCGCCTGCAGGCTCCTCTGTCCCGGGACCTCCAGGCAAGAGCACTGGAGTGGGTTCCACGCCCTCCTCCAGGGGGCTCCTCTCATCCAACTCACACCCTTGGCATCTCCTGCACGGCAGGCGGGCTCCGTACCCCCGAGCCCCCTGGGAAGGCCTCTCTCAAAGCTACTAGATGCACCAACTGTAGATTCTCGGTTCGTAGCAGTAGGGAGTGGGCTGTGGGAGTCCGGGCTTTGTTTCTGAGGGACCAGATTTTGCAAACTCGAGTTTAAGGAAAGACACTGGAAGTCATCCAAAATCAATCTTCTCTCAATTTCATTATTTCAGGACAAGCAGCAGAGCCTCTGCACCGCACGGAGCAAAATCCGTGGGAGCCAAGAACAACAGGCCTCACTCTTTCGAGATCATCTCATCAGGACGCAGCAGAGGCAAACACAATGAGGGACCTGTGAGCTGCTACAATAACAACATTTTCACTTTGTTATTCACGGAGGCCTAATCTGAACCCCATCTTCCTGTTCCAAATGCCATTTCAATATTTGAAATCTCCACAGCTGGTAAGATCACACACACATCTGTGAATCTCCACCCCCTAAATGAGATGAGCGTGTGGCCTGCCTCTATCCTGGGCTCAGATACTCTGCATTAACAGTGTTTTCCTTCTGCATATATTCTTTGTGTCCATGTGACCCTTCCCGAGAAGTGTCGGCTCTCGGGATTGTGTTCGGCATTGGAATGTTTACACTAGACAGTGCAGAGGGAACACGAATCCAGCTCCCACCCGCCCTGACGCCCGGGAGCCTCCGCGCTGGCCACCCCTGCGCTGGCCACACTGGGGCATCTCGGGGACAGCTCCGGGCAGGGGAGGCACCACTCTAAACGTATCTGGTTGTTCCCTGTCATCCGGCATCCTGGGGGGAAGGGCGGGGGCGTCAGCTCAGGGTGGGCAGAAGTCACAGCAGACACGGGAGAGACGCCGAGCCAGTCCGGCAGAGACTGTGCCCGCCATGGGGTCCAGGCCGACGACAGGCAGGCTCGCCTTCGGGAAGTGGACCACGGCAGAAACGATCACAGGGGACCTGCAATCAGCCGTCGCTCCCAAACCCTCAAAACACGCCCTTAAAGCCTTCTTCAAAACAACGCGGGACAGGACTCCCCTCGAGCTGCCAGGCCCCTCCTTGCGGTGTTGACCAAGAACCCGTTCGCAGCTTGTGCCTCATGACGCGACGTCTCTTGGCTTTTCCACCATTCACGTGATGACTTTTTAAAACGCAGTAAATTCCACATAGAAGAGTAGGGAGAGAAAGGAGACAGGCACTTGGGTCATCAGAGCTGAGTTAGAATGCCACTAGCCGGGCCTTTAGTCTGCGGTGAGTTACCAGGTTGAACCATCTCCTACGGCTAATCCTTCAACTGCGGGGAGGCAACCAGAGGGCCCTTTCTCACACGACACGACTGCCTGCCGGGAGCTGCACTCTGAGCAGGACGAGGCCAGCTACCAGCTGACGGGGACTGCACCTTGCAGCCTAGCAGAAAGTCACCTCGGTATTTCCACTGAACCCTGTTTGCACGCCGGCCGGACAAGGACCACCACTACTCACACGTCCAAGGGCACTGAGGCCTTGCACGCCCACTCACATTCTGCAGGGACCACAGCGTGTCCCCGCCCAAGACTCCCTCACGTGTCTAGTCAAAAAATCGTAAAGTCGATTCCTAGAGTTCAACTTGACATCGACGGAGCCGAGGGCACCCCATCTGGTCTTCCTTCCAAACAGGAAGTGACGGTGGAGGGCCCTGGAGTCGGTGCACAGCACACACCCAGGCGCAGCCTGAACCAGGAGGCCGGGTCACGCGGCATCACTTCTGTGCTCAACACACACGTGCACACACTCCCACATGGTTTTCAAACTCCCCTGCCCTGGGAGCCTCCGCGCTGGCCACCCCTGCGCTGGCCACACTGGGGCATCTCGGGGACAGCTCCGGGCAGGGGAGGCACCACTCTAAACGTATCTGGTTGTTCCCTGTCATCCGGCATCCTGGGGGGAAGGGCGGGGGCGTCAGCTCAGGGTGGGCAGAAGTCACAGCAGACACGGGAGAGACGCCGAGCCAGTCCGGCAGAGACTGTGCCCGCCATGGGGTCCAGGCCGACGACAGGCAGGCTCGCCTTCGGGAAGTGGACCACGGCAGAAACGATCACAGGGGACCTGCAATCAGCCGTCGCTCCCAAACCCTCAAAACACGCCCTTAAAGCCTTCTTCAAAACAACGCGGGACAGGACTCCCCTCGAGCTGCCAGGCCCCTCCTTGCGGTGTTGACCAAGAACCCGTTCGCAGCTTGTGCCTCATGACGCGACGTCTCTTGGCTTTTCCACCATTCACGTGATGACTTTTTAAAACGCAGTAAATTCCACATAGAAGAGTAGGGAGAGAAAGGAGACAGGCACTTGGGTCATCAGAGCTGAGTTAGAATGCCACTAGCCGGGCCTTTAGTCTGCGGTGAGTTACCAGGTTGAACCATCTCCTACGGCTAATCCTTCAACTGCGGGGAGGCAACCAGAGGGCCCTTTCTCACACGACACGACTGCCTGCCGGGAGCTGCACTCTGAGCAGGACGAGGCCAGCTACCAGCTGACGGGGACTGCACCTTGCAGCCTAGCAGAAAGTCACCTCGGTATTTCCACTGAACCCTGTTTGCACGCCGGCCGGACAAGGACCACCACTACTCACACGTCCAAGGGCACTGAGGCCTTGCACGCCCACCCCACATTCTGCAGGGACCACAGCGTGTCCCCGCCCAAGACTCCCTCACGTGTCTAGTCAAAAAATCGTAAAGTCGATTCCTAGAGTTCAACTTGACATCGACGGAGCCGAGGGCACCCCATCTGGTCTTCCTTCCAAACAGGAAGTGACGGTGGAGGGCCCTGGAGTCGGTGCACAGCACACACCCAGGCGCAGCCTGAACCAGGAGGCCGGGTCACGCGGCATCACTTCTGTGCTCAACACACACGTGCACACACTCCCACATGTGCACCAGGATTCTTTACAAACATGTTTCTCGCAAAAAGCATAAGAACAGTGATATAACTGTCTTATTTGACAGATGATACAACCGAGCCCCCAGAAGGGAAAAGCCGTTCCCACAGTCACTCAGCCCATTACTGGCCAGTCCTCAACCTTCGTAAGAAGTCTCTTTTAAAAAACACGTCTCCACTTTCTGTAATACATTTTTGTGAAGTCTCATACAAAAATCAGCACTGTCTAAAACACAAAATGCAGGCATTGACATATTTTTCAGAGAACTGAGCAAAAACCATTGAGACAAGTTTTTGAAATGACTTGGCAAATCTGAGCTCTAAGGGTAAGATCAGACCCTGGCTTTTAATCCACACGAGATCAGGTCCACGTAACACAGGCAGACCCCGCAGGGCCGGCCGGCACTGGACGAGAGCCGGCTCCCTCCTCGGCCACGGCCACACCGCCTCACTTTCCCGTCAGGCCGCATGAGCCTGTGCAGGTCAAGTCACTCAGACAAAAAAACCTCCCGGGACGTCCAGGCCAACTGCCCAGAAGCCGTGCTATTATTACGTAACTATCAGGAACAATTCAAGCACTATTAGACAACCCCCAGGTGGCCGTGAGAGCCCAGGAAAACATGAAAACCACAGGACATCTTGAGCTACACTCTAACCAGTCCTAAAATTACATGAAGTGGGCAGAAAGACAAGAGGTGTAACAATTATTTAGGAAGTAAGAATTAAACCAGAAATGCTCAACCTGACATGTCACTTCAGAGGCCGGTCTGCTACCTCTCTGACCCCGTGGTGACTGAGAGGCCGGGGGTCGGAGGTCGCCCACCCACATTCTGCAGGGACCACAGCGTGTCCCGCCCAAGACTCCCTCACGTGTCTAGTCAAAAAATCGTAAAGTCGATTCCTAGAGTTCAACTTGACATCGACGGAGCCGAGGGCACCCCATCTGGTCTTCCTTCCAAACAGGAAGTGACGGTGGAGGGCCCTGGAGTCGGTGCACAGCACACACCCAGGCGCAGCCTGAACCAGGAGGCCGGGTCACGCGGCATCACTTCTGTGCTCAACACACACGTGCACACACTCCCACATGTGCACCAGGATTCTTTACAAACATGTTTCTCGCAAAAAGCATAAGAACAGTGATATAACTGTCTTATTTGACAGATGATACAACCGAGCCCCCAGAAGGGAAAAGCCGTTCCCACAGTCACTCAGCCCATTACTGGCCAGTCCTCAACCTTCGTAAGAAGTCTCTTTTAAAAACACGCTCCACTTTCTGTAATACATTTTGTGAAGTCTCATACAAAAATCAGCACTGTCTAAAACACAAAATGCAGGCATTGACATATTTTTCAGAGAACTGAGCAAAACCATTGAGACAAGTTTTGAAATGACTTGGCAAATCTGAGCTCTAAGGGTAAGATCAGACCCTGGCTTTTAATCCACACGAGATCAGGTCCACGTAACACAGGCAGACCCCGCAGGGCCGGCCGGCACTGGACGAGAGCCGGCTCCCTCCTCGGCCACGGCCACACCGCCTCACTTTCCCGTCAGGCCGCATGAGCCTGTGCAGGTCAAGTCACTCAGACAAAAAAACCTCCCGGGACGTCCAGGCCAACTGCCCAGAAGCCGTGCTATTATTACGTAACTATCAGGAACAATTCAAGCACTATTAGACAACCCCCAGGTGGCCGTGAGAGCCCAGGAAAACATGAAAACCACAGGACATCTTGAGCTACACTCTAACCAGTCCTAAAATTACATGAAGTGGGCAGAAAGACAAGAGGTGTAACAATTATTTAGGAAGTAAGAATTAAACCAGAAATGCTCAACCTGACATGTCACTTCAGAGGCCGGTCTGCTACCTCTCTGACCCCGTGGTGACTGAGAGGCCGGGGGTCGGAGGTCGCGTGCATGCTCAGAAAGCAGGTCTGCCTTCCCCGACAGCAAGGCTGCTGCTTCTGCATCCATCCCGCTCTCTGAGGGTTCTTAGACGTAGCTACTGTCTACCCAGCAAGCTCCTCATCAAGTCATTTTAAAATTACGGTGCGTTTATCGTCGGCGAGCGAGCCCTGACAGATACACCCACTCGGGGGTCTCACCAACACACCCCAGTTGACGAGGGGCCAGCCTTCCAGTGTCCCACAGTAACAGAAATGATTTCAACTCGAAGAGAAAGTAGCAACAAATGCTAAAATAATCAGTACTCAAGATACAATGAATCATAAGTTAGCCAGTCAAAATGATACGTCTCAAGGACAGTTTTGGGGAGAGAAAACCAAACTAAGACATACTTTATCACGCGTCCACTCTGTGTGAAATGTGGTGCTAGATGCCGTGTTTCAGGCAAATGCACCTGACTTCCGCTGGCAGATCAAGTCTCTGGCTGGCGACACAAGTTAGTCTCGATCGCCTCACGTCGGCTTCCCGCTCCGTCCTCAAGGATGCGCTCCACGGAAGCCTGCGCGTCTCCAAGCACCGCTACGTGGGGCCAGAGGGCCTCTCTAGCTCTCTCACACTGGCCATGAAAGACCAGCAAGCCAGGGGAAGCTCTGCAGGCACCCCGCTGGGAGCAGGTCGGTGGCTGAACACTGCCGAAGCTGCCTATTGGTCCAAGAGGCAGAGGGAGACCCAGTTTCCAATGTCTAAAATTGTTGCCAGATCCTAGATTAGTCCTTTATTTCACAGCAAGTAGCTGTAATAAAACAATTCAAGTAAAATTCTTAAATTCAGCTTTCCAGAAATAAAACTGTTGGTTTACAGGTAGATTGAACAAGGCAGCCCCTTTATCAGAGCCTGTCTCCTGGGACTGCAGTGAGAGAACCAGCCCTGTGGCGAGGCCCAGCAGCACAGAACCAAATTCAGGAGTCAAGACAGAGTCTAGCAGCCTGGCCATTCTTAAAGGATTTACGGTTTTTCTAGGCAAGCCAACAGAGGCCTAGGAAACATCCCAAACTAGCACATTCACACCTAGAAAAGTTTGCACCTTCTACAAGTATGTATGACTACCCACTGTCAGGGATCCTTAACTTCATGAAAGTATGCGTTCTTCCTGAGAAAAATCAAAACACCTTTCTCCCGTTTCAGACAAACCCCGCCCAGCCCACACCCTGTCTTCCCCTCTATCTGTCCCCCAGACGTCTCTAACAGGCCATACCGCCTTCATTTTTCTCTCCTTTTTCTCTCTTTCACTGCAGCCCTTCAGCCTCCCGAACCAATCAAGCTTGTTTTCTCCCCAAGCCAAGTAAATAATTGACAGACGACGGTCTTAAGTCAAGATGAAACGACAATGCCCGTGGGCCTTATCTTCAGCAGGCATATGCTCTTTCACTTCTCTTACTTTTTCACGTCAGTCTTATCAGAAGAGAGAGAGAAAAAAATTTTATATATATATATATACATATATATATATATATATATATATATATATACACCATGAAATTTAGTCATTTATGGAAATGTTCGAATCCAGGTCCTGCTCTCCCTAGCCGGGTGCCGCTGATCCACGTGGGCGGAAAACGGGCCCGCTCCCTCCTCCTGCAGTGCTGACCGCGGGGGACACCAGGCCCGCGGAACCCAGAGTCGCCTCTGCTGCGTGCTTTTCCCAGCAATGCTGGGTCTCGAGGCGACAGCCCTTTGTGTCTGAGTGCGGGCCTTCCTTCCAGGTGGCAGAACCTACAAAGCTCTTCCCGTCGCCCTAGGAGAAGCAACACTGATTTTGTTCCAAGACAGTTCAAAGCAGCGCCTCACCTTGCACAAAGAAAATCACACCCCACACACCTCGGTCCCCGTCCTGCCGACCATGGCCACCCTTTGCTCGGGTCCACAGCTGCCGAAGCGCACGGGCAGGCGGCGTCTCCGCTGCAATCCCCAGAAACAACCAGCTCGGAGATGCAGGGAGGCCCCCCACAGCCGCGCGCTGCAGTCCCATGGGGGCTCCGTCCAGGAGTGAGAGGGGCCGCCGCCCGGCACTGATACACTTCTCAATTCCTATAATAGACGTCTTACAGAAAGCTGTTGACAGACTGTATTCTGCCTGCACATCAGTTCAGTGGGCTTCATGTTCCCGCGGGCCGCGTGCTGGCGGGGAATCACAGGATGAAGCGGGGCCGTGGGCCCTCCAGGCCCTTCATGGTCAAGGTTATGAAAGGCGGGCTTTGACAGGAGCGCTCGGCGGAGTGTATTAGTCCTCCTGTAGGACTTTATTGTTGCCATGTGCTTGCTGCTGTCTGGAGCCATAAAAAACGTCCTGAAATATTTGTCTGTGTCCTTCACAGACTCGGGAGTTTCCATAAGAGAAATCACTTGGAAAATCACAATGCTGCTCCAAATAAAATATTAACATAAAAAACCTGTTGAAATGTTGAGCTGAAATACTAAAGAATTATGACCGTGGGTGTGATTTATGAGGACCCGAGGGCCCCCGCCGCACAAAGGCCTTCCCCCCTTTGGGAGCCCACGTCTGGGGCCGCTCCCCACACAACAAAGACCCGCCCGCACAGGGCCCTCCAGCTCACGGGCGGCAGGGAGCAGGGTGCGGAGGGAGGGCGCGCCGTCATTCCATCCTGGAGAGGGGCACGTTTAATCACCCGCAGCCGGCCCTTACGACTTTGTCTATAGGACTGAAATGCTTTCTCTCTTCTGCATGAAAAATATGGGAATTTTTCCCCCTTCACATCATTCTAACTGTGGGCTGGCTTCTTCCAGTGGAAGGACTTGGCCTGGTAGCAACAACAAGTCACCAGAAGCAATAATGACCCACAGGAGGGCGGTCAGGGCAGCACTGGAGAAATTCATCGTCTCTTGGGAACCAGCTCTTCGAACTCAATCTCAGCGGAAGTCTTCTCGATAAGAAAATCTCCAACAGGAAAGACTGAATTAGCACTTGGATACAGGGTTTCACCTTCACTTCCCAAATGGAAGGAGAGAGTGCTCCTCCTCGCTCCCTGGAATCTGCAGGCGCTCAATGAACGCTGTGCGTCAGCACTCACACACGGCATTCCTGGGTCCCCAAGCCGCGGCCTCTATTCTGGAACGAAAACAAACTCGGGGTCTTGAACTTTTAATGATCCCAAGACCTATCACAGTTTGACTCTTTGTTCTAAAATACTATCAACATCAAAGAAGTTGCTATTTTTGCCAACATTTTAGACTGAGGGAAGTCCCTATAATCAAGGTAGATTATCTGTGTCGCCCAAGTTTTGCGTCCTAAGATTCCTGCTGGCATTTCTGTATATACCCTATTGACATATTTTGTTTATACAAGCTAGGTCTTTGTTTTTCCTCACCCCACGAGAGCTGAAAAAGGAACTGTGGATGTAACAATTAATTCAGTGTTTATCTACTTTACTTGTCTGCAAAGTAATATAATACGTTCATGCACTGGAATGAAGGAAAGAGAGGTGGTTAAGAAGGTCAAAAGGCAAAATAGAAGCCATTCAATATAATCAAACACTGTGACACGGAGTATTAATTTTGCAGATGAAAATGCTATGGAAGAAAAAGACCAAGTGTCTTGCCAAGGCTACAGGGCTAAATGTGACTGCAGCAGGGGTCAGAGTTAAAAAAAAAAAACAACAACCCTGCAGTCAAGAGCAGAAAGTAGGGGATACAGTTTTTAGTTGAAGCTTCTAGAAGTGAAGTGACTCATTTGCAAAAAGAAAGTCTGGCTAGAGGCGAGCTTTTCTGTACGAAGGGCAATAACAGAATCGGCCCTGCCTGCAGCTGAAGGCCGGCATAAAGATAACAGGGAAAAGGGCACGTCACTCGGTCGTGTCCAACTCCTGCAACTCCACGGACGAGCCGCTGGATTCTCCAGGCAAGAGCGCTGGAGTGGGTAGCCATTCCCTTCTCCAGGGCATCCTCCCACCTCAGGGATGGAGCCTGGGTCTCCGGCATTTCAGGAGCACTCTTTGCCATCTGAGCTACCAGCTTCCGCCTCGTGCTGCGCATCACCTTCATAAAGTCACTGTGTTCACTACTCCAGAGGAACACTTGGCAGCCTCTGTCAGGAGCCTAAGGCTTCTGCACACGTGTGGATTCCTAAAACTCAACCCCGCGCTTGCAGCTTTCCAGACGACCCAGGAGATGGGACTCTGGGGGACGGCACACTTGGGGGCCCCCTGGGGCTACACCTTCTCAGGAAATGTCCCTCCACTCAGCTCTGCTGAGACCAAAGCAACGTTCCCGGGGAGGCCACTAGAGGTGGACGCAGGGCTTCCATCTGGTCCATCCTGGGCCCAGCGCTGCCGTGCTGTGGCGCCCGCCTTCCTCGGACACCCAGGATGCCCAGCAGAAGCTGCCCAGCCAGGCGGGCCAGCGCTCTCAGGAGTAAAAACAGCCTGGACGTGTGACTCTCTCCCCTATTCTTCCGATAACTGCTTACGGGCTTATTCACCCTTCAGTTATTTTAAGGAGATTTAAGATATTCTTTACCCTGTATTTTTAGTTGTTTTCAATAGAAGATTTGATCCAACTAATCCAGCCTACCATATCCCTGGATAGAGAACAAAACAATAAATTCAAATCTCCACACACAGGAAGTATTGTCGTAAACTAAGAAAACATCTGGTCCAAAGTTTTCTGGCAATAAGTACGAAAAGTTCCTACACTTAGGAAAAAAAAGTATTTACAAAACTGAGATGAATCTATTCACCTGAAATAGTTACAAATGAAGTTATTTACCACTGAGAGACAAATTATTTTATTAGGCAAGTCACCAGCAAATACACAGAGAATATTCCTAATGATATACATCCCCAAATCAACACATCCCTTAAATTTTAAAAGCAGCATTCAGGCTGAATAAACAAGAATAGATTTCTAAAATCTCCAAAGTTTATAAAATGACCTGTTTTACATGACTTTCTAGGATTTCAATTACAAGCTAGAACAACACAACCAAAAAACCTGTTTCTCTATTTTAATTATAGCGGCATCAAAGCCCAAAGCTTGTGGAACAGCATTATGATTTATACTGATATTCGCTTAAATTAAGACAAATATTTTAAAATCTTTGAACTCTTAATATGTTCATAATGGCATAAAATAATCTGCACAACTCCATAACCGAAGTGAAATATATACTTCAGAGTATCAAAGAAGGATTGAGCTGAAGTGTGAAAGTCTCATCATGTCTTCACTCAGACTCTCAGCCTAAGAGAACTAAACGGGAAAATGACACTATGTTCATTATGTGATTTACGTATAAAGCACTGCCATGATAAATATTTGGAAGTTCCAAGCTTTTAAAGAAGCACGCCTTACGTACAGCCTCGGCCTTCACCCTCCAGGGCCTGCCGGTGCATCTGTCTCATTCCATTCCTGCTCTCCCCCGAGCTTCTGGAGTGGCCAGCAAAGCTGCCGCTCGGTGTGTAGCAGCGGAGGCCTCCTCATGTTCAGCCAGATTGCTTCCTTCTCAAGCATGCCGACAGGGAGCCCAGCGCCGTCTCAAACAGCCTCTCCAGATGTTCGGATGGATGGAGAACCAACACAGACCTAAAGGCGACCCCCGAAGACCTCTACCTATAGAATGCACCTCTATACTCTTAACAAGGTCAATGATCAAAACACATTAAAATATTTTCAGGGAATTGAACTTGGCTGTTTCACGTTTCCATTGCTAGGGATTCAAATTCTACTCAGCTCTCATTTTCTGTTTGGATTTCCATCAACGCCAAGTCTCAGTGAGTGACACGTACGACAGTCTCAGGACATTTGCTACGACTGCGAGGGCACAGTTGGCTACAGTGATCAGAAGCCTTCACAATCGTGGCTGGAAGGATGGAGGTCCAGTCACTGGAACAATGACAGCTCTACACTTAGTTCCTTCCACACCCCTCAGGCCACAGCCTGGTACAAAGTACTCGATGCCAGGCATTTACCTGAGGAAGGACCAAGGCAGAGGGGCGACGCTGGGCAGTGGCGAGTCAGGACCTGGGACCTTGGCTGTAACGGGAAGCGCAGCTCCAGGCCCCAAGGGGAGAGGCTGGGCCCACAGGAGAGGGGGCTCTGCTGGGAACAATGCCCCTTCTGAATTAAGAGAGGAGAAATGTCAGGAAACACTTGGATGTGTTTGCGTGATTCCTAAAGGAAAGGAGTAGAAACAACAACATAAAACCAGTCGCGGAGACAGACTCTCGCTCAGAGCTGCCTGAGGACGGCGCCGCTCACCAGGGCCGGCAGAGCCGGCAGCCTGGGAGCCAGGCTCTCGGGCCCTCGGGGGATCGCCCCGGTCGCCCGGCCCCACGCGGCCACACCTCGGCCGGCACTGCTCACTCTGAACCAGCGTCCATCTCCGATCACCTGGCAGAATCTGGCTTCAACTTCCCGCTCAGAGGCAGCCCCTCTCTGCGTCTCCCCCAACATCACCCTTTCCTCCAGACGGCCCTTGTCCTCAGGATCAGCCACCGCCCGCCCGGGACCCCGCACACTCCCCGTGTCCTGCCACGCGGGGACCGCCTGCAGTGAAGCGGGCGGGCAGCAGAGAGGCGCGGCACGATGATCTGTATCTTCTGGGCCCTCGGGCAGGGCCCGGCCTGGTCTCGGCGCCTGTCTCGTTGTTGCCAACAGACGTGTTTTGAAATGCAGAGGAGACGCGAGCACCACAGGCAGTCGGGCTAGATGACATTTCAGGTCCTGAGAGGCTACAGTCGTAGGACATGTGGAGACATGCTCGCGGCCTCTTCCCAGGGAACACGGAGGACACTCGCCACGGGTACCCACATCGGTGAGCACCAAAGCCAGAGGTGACGCCGATGCTCCCCTGACGTGAAGCAGAGGGGCTCAGCGCCTGCTGTGCTGCTCCGCAGAGTGAAAGCGAAGAGCGCCCCCCCCCCACAGGCAGAAGCTGAGCGCTTTAGACACGCCGACAGAGAGAGCGACCGCTAGTTTACCAGCAATACAAACCACAGTCTACACAACCCAGAAGCTCTGACGGGTTAGGAAAGCTCCCGGAGGCTGTCAGGAAATACACAGAGGTGTGTGCACTGAGCCAGGCATGACGATTACATACATTTACAGGACAAAAGTGATTCCGTACCCCATTTTCTGGACTCTGGCAAATTTTGAATTTGCCCATCAAAGCACACCCAGACTATACAACCAGGGCAAACCGGGAAATCTGCAGTCTCACCACATGCTCTGCTTCCCAGGGGACCAGCCCTTCCAGATGCAACTAAATAAACTGAGGGTCAAGTACAAGCACATTTAGCCTCTGCCACTCCTGTTGGGCATTTCAAAAATCTCTATTTTAAATGGAAAATAGGTCTACATTTTTTAAGATTTAGAAGAAGACACAAAAAGAAACAACCACTTGCAAAATTAAAAATACAAATACGCAGACCAAAAACCTGTGTTCTGTTTTTCTTTCTTTTGCATTAGGTACTCTAGCTTGTGTAAAATAAAAAAGAAAATAGGACGAGGAGACACACGCATCGATTTGTCTTAAAACATAATGTCCGAGGCACAGCATGTGGTCGGCCCAGACTGAACTCACCTCCGAGAGGGGCCGGTCAACGGCTCTACGAGCACCTCGCCAGAGACAGTGCGGGGACAGACCCAGGCAAACCAGGAACACGCGTGAGAGCGCACCGTCATTACCACGTTCAATGAAACGTGAAGGTAAAAGTCATTCTGAGTGAGCCTTCAAACTGAAAGACAGGTAAGATTACACAGCCATGGAAATGCTGCTTATTATTTTAAAAAGAATCATTTTATAAGTCTTTAACTCTAAAAATGATGCAAGGTTGAATGCATATGATGAGTCTGTCAAATTCAACGGACTAGAAAGGAAAACATTTTTAAAATAACAGCAAAATATAGGTTCACGTGTTTTGTTTTCTTTTGATCTTCCAAATTTGCTCTGATGTTGCTGCTTTTGTTATTTAAAACAATATTTCATTTAAAACAATCCAAAATAAAAAAGGGGGCCGTGGGTTCTCGTTTGTCTCAGCCTAAATGACGTTCTTCACGCCGACAGAGAGAGCGACCGCTAGTTTACCAGCAATACAAACCACAGTCTACACAACCCAGAAGCTCTGACGGGTTAGGAAAGCTCCCGGAGGCTGTCAGGAAATACACAGAGGTGTGTGCACTGAGCCAGGCATGACGATTACATACATTTACAGGACAAAAGTGATTCCGTACCCCATTTTCTGGACTCTGGCAAATTTTGAATTTGCCCATCAAAGCACACCCAGACTATACAACCAGGGCAAACCGGGAAATCTGCAGTCTCACCACATGCTCTGCTTCCCAGGGGACCAGCCCTTCCAGATGCAACTAAATAAACTGAGGGTCAAGTACAAGCACATTTAGCCTCTGCCACTCCTGTTGGGCATTTCAAAAATCTCTATTTTAAATGGAAAATAGGTCTACATTTTTTAAGATTTAGAAGAAGACACAAAAAGAAACAACCACTTGCAAAATTAAAAATACAAATACGCAGACCAAAAACCTGTGTTCTGTTTTTCTTTCTTTTGCATTAGGTACTCTAGCTTGTGTAAAATAAAAAAGAAAATAGGACGAGGAGACACACGCATCGATTTGTCTTAAAACATAATGTCCGAGGCACAGCATGTGGTCGGCCCAGACTGAACTCACCTCCGAGAGGGCCGGTCAACGGCTCTACGAGCACCTCGCCAGAGAGAGTGCGGGGACAGACCCAGGCAAACCAGGAACACGCGTGAGAGCGCACCGTCATTACCACGTTCAATGAAACGTGAAGGTAAAAGTCATTCTGAGTGAGCCTTCAAACTGAAAGACAGGTAAGATTACACAGCCATGGAAATGCTGCTTATTATTTTAAAAAGAATCATTTTATAAGTCTTTAACTCTAAAAATGATGCAAGGTTGAATGCATATGATGAGTCTGTCAAATTCAACGGACTAGAAAGGAAAACATTTTTAAAATAACAGCAAAATATAGGTTCCCGTGTTTTGTTTTCTTTTTGATCTTCCAAATTTGCTCTGATGTTGCTGCTTTTGTTATTTAAAAACAATATTTCATTTAAAACAATCCAAAATACCTGGTAAAATGGAAAAAGAGTCCTTAAGGTAGAAGAAGCTTCTCAGGAATTCTAATCTCAAGCCATCCTCCAGCCTAAATGACGTTCTTCACGATGCTCTTGTCAACAGGATGATGAAAGGCCCTGGGAGAAAACTTGGCAATTCTAAACTGTCTACCTGACCCTCCCGAGGGGCCTCGAGGCCAACACTGACACTCAGATAAGGGGATCCGCCTGCTGGACGCACCGAGGCTCTGCTCCACCTGCAGGTCAGGGAGCGGACAGGGCCTGGAGACCTGCTGAGCGCGTTATGAAGTGAGAAAGCCAGAGACACCAGCTGTTCCGAGCACGAACACAGAAGAAAGCCGTCGAGTTGTTGAATCACCATAGACTGAAAAATTCAACCGAGATCTCTAAGATGGCAGCTTAAATCTGGAGCCCCCCAGGAGGTCCGGATATTGAATTATAAAAGGCAGGGACTTCCCTGGTAGTCCAGTGGCTAAGGCTCCACACCCACAATGCAGGGGACCTCGGCTCGATCCCTGGTCAGGGAATTCGATAAAGCATGCCACAACTAGGACCCTCTGCAGCCAAAGAAATAGAGGAAGGGGCTTCCCTGGTGGCTCAGCAGCAAAGAGCCTGCCTGCCAACACAGGAGGCTCAGGTTCGATCCCTGGGCCAGGAAGATCCCCCAGAAGAGGAAATGGCAACCCCACTCCAGTATTCTTGCTGGGAAATCCCATGGACAGAGGAGCCTGGCGGGCTGCAGTCTATGGGGTCGCAAAGAGCCAGATACGACTTAGCTAAACAACAACAGCAACAAATAAACAGAAGCAGGGGGGAGGGAAACACAGCTGATGGGCCACGGAGCTGAGAAAAACCTGCCCATTCTGGCTGTCGCTCCACAGCACAGTAAGACTCCAACAGAGCCAGGGAGAGTCTGCTCCCCACGGAAGAGAAGAGGGTGGCCCGGGACTGACACCTGCTGAACCAGACCCGTGTTTTACGAAAACCTGCAGTGAAATCTGTGCTCTAGAGTCAATGTCTGAAGCCTAAGCCACAGACAAGTCAGACTAGGGGAGGACGCTTTGGTGACGCCTGCTGGTTTGGGGGCCGCAAGAACAACGGCACAGAAATGGAAAGAAGCAGGTCGGGGTTGCAGGGCGACCTTGTGACAGGCCCTGAGGGAGGGCAGGCGTTGGTGAAGGCGTCAGGTCACGGCGGAGCGTCAGACGGAAGCACGGAGGCGCTCGTCGGTCCGCGCGGCCGTAGCAAGGACGCCGCACCACGCGCCCGCCAAGGAGGCCGGCCTGCGAGGGTCCGGGGGTGCTTAGCCAGCGGAGGGGCACATGGGCACGATGACACCAACACTGAAGCCAGGCTTTGTGTGGAGTTTTCTCCTTTAAGAAACCAGAAGTGTTTGGGACTCTGGAGCCCCCGGTCCAGCTGGCACGCTGCCTCGAAGCGCCGCCCTCACCATCCAGCGGCCCCGGCAGTGCGGAGGACACGCCTCCACCGCGGTCCCTCTGCCGCCAGCCAGGCTGCACCTGCCAGGGGCGTCGCACACCCGGGCCGGCCATGCAGCCGGCCGCGCTCAGACAGCCGCCCAGCGGCTTCACACGCTGTCCCGGCCACCATGCTCTCACCAGCAGGACACGAGCCCCTGAGCCAGAAAGGAACTCCAGCCTGACTCTACCAGACACCATCACTGGGAGAATGTCACTGAGACTGATACATGCACAAGACTACAATACAAACCTATGTCCTAACACATCTACATGAACTATTCAGCAAGTACAAAACAAAAGAATGGTATGTATGTGGTAGGGAAGGACTGTGTCACAACTTAGAGAACTTTGACCTTTCCCAATGGAACCGAAAATAAAATAACCACGCCTCTGAAAACCAGTGGTGTCTTGGATTCAGTGAAATACAACACATTTCTTGCAAATCTTCTATGTATTTTAGACTTCACAGCCCCTCATCTTGACTCTGTAACAGAATGGAGTTCTAGAACCGCGGAGTAGGAAGGAAACTTGGCAAGCAGCCGGTCACACGCAATCTAGTGGGTGAATCCTTCTGACAATATATCCTGGATGACAACTTCCAAAGAACCTGGAAACACCCCCTCCATCATGGAACCCAGCCTAGAAGGTGGGCAATCCACACGAGAGTTTCCCCAGCAAACCCTGTGACAGCCCCCAGATAGGACTGGCCTCGGAAAATGAAGATTTATGTTCAGAGCACACTACAGAGTTAACACAGAAGTGACAAACTGGAATAATGTATTTGAAACCTATTTAACTGATAAAAGATTTATAGCAATTCCTATAAATCAGCAAAAAAAAAAAAAACGCAGAAGAACTGAATGGACAAAGAGTAGGAAAAAGCATGTCACAGACGGAAATACCAGAATATCTAAACAACCACATAAAAAGAGTTCAACCCTGCTATCAACCAGAGCTACTGCTATGACATAACTGTCCTCAAATTTACCAGATAAATGTATAGATTTTACTATTTAGTAAAGTGACACAGAACACTTATTAAAAAGGACCCCCAGATGAAATAATTTATAAAGTAAATGTTCACATTACAGTTTAAAACGCTAACCCTATTTGTTTTCTAAATTAAGGTTTATATACATCAGGTTGTTTTAAAGCAGCAAAGTATGTCTACAGAGAAATAAAGTATGTTTTATGACTTCTGAGTATATATATACATATATGTATAAAAACTCACTATTTCTTTTATTACTAGAATTTACTTGTGTTTTAAGAAAACACAACAAACTTGTAAATGTGAGCACAGTTTAAGCACAACCCAGTAGGGGAAACAGTCGCTGTGTCGGTTTTAGAAACAAAGTCTTCCTGCTGACAGAGGCAAGGAAATCACTTTTCATTCGACAGTGCAAATAGGAAGGACCACAACTTAGAGAACTTTGACCTTTCCCAATGGAACCGAAAATAAAATAACCACGCCTCTGAAAACCAGTGGTGTCTTGGATTCAGTGAAATACAACACATTTCTTGCAAATCTTCTATGTATTTTAGACTTCACAGCCCCTCATCTTGACTCTGTAACAGAATGGAGTTCTAGAACCGCGGAGTAGGAAGGAAACTTGGCAAGCAGCCGGTCACACGCAATCTAGTGGGTGAATCCTTCTGACAATATATCCTGGATGACAACTTCCAAAGAACCTGGAAACACCCCCTCCATCATGGAACCCAGCCTAGAAGGTGGGCAATCCACACGAGAGTTTCCCCAGCAAACCCTGTGACAGCCCCCAGATAGGACTGGCCTCGGAAAATGAAGATTTATGTTCAGAGCACACTACAGAGTTAACACAGAAGTGACAAACTGGAATAATGTATTTGAAACCTATTTAACTGATAAAAGATTTATAGCAATTCCTATAAATCAGCAAAAAAAAAAAAAACGCAGAAGAACTGAATGGACAAAGAGTAGGAAAAAGCATGTCACAGACGGAAATACCAGAATATCTAAACAACCACATAAAAAGAGTTCAACCCTGCTATCAACCAGAGCTACTGCTATGACATAACTGTCCTCAAATTTACCAGATAAATGTATAGATTTTACTATTTAGTAAAGTGACACAGAACACTTATTAAAAAGGACCCCCAGATGAAATAATTTATAAAGTAAATGTTCACATTACAGTTTAAAACGCTAACCCTATTTGTTTTCTAAATTAAGGTTTATATACATCAGGTTGTTTTAAAGCAGCAAAGTATGTCTACAGAGAAATAAAGTATGTTTTATGACTTCTGAGTATATATATACATATATGTATAAAAACTCACTATTTCTTTTATTACTAGAATTTACTTGTGTTTTAAGAAAACACAACAAACTTGTAAATGTGAGCACAGTTTAAGCACAACCCAGTAGGGGAAACAGTCGCTGTGTCGGTTTTAGAAACAAAGTCTTCCTGCTGACAGAGGCAAGGGAAATCACTACATCGACAGTTCGCTGTTTGAAAAATGACAAGTTGGGTGACGGCTGTTACTAGGTCAAGTGCAATTCAAATCATGAAGGGCGTCGTGAGGTTAGTTCTAGATAATATTTTGATAGCTTCACAGGCTGTGAAGGTCCAGTACTGCTCAAAGCTTCCAGGAGAAGCCTTTCTCACCAGCGCGGTGACAGCAGAACCCTTCTCGACCCACGTCAGCGAGGAGGTCCCCATTCAAGCAGTCAGGGGCCAGCTCTGAAGCACAGCGCGCTCAGGAGACGCCCCAGTCGCCACGGTCCTGCCGGGAGCGCCAGCGCCAGCCCCTGCTCCAGCGTGCACACGGCTCGAGGCCCTTGGTGCGGGGGAGTGTAGGTTTCACATTTTCAAATATCCATAAAGCTGAGTCAAAGAGTAAGTTTTTGTTGTTTCTTAAAGGATAGTTTCTAAACACAGATATATACTGTGAACATACTGACAGACAACGTGAATCAACAAGTTTCATCCCAATACTGTCATGCTGTGCTCAATACAAAGAAAATAACACTATTCAAAAGTCAAAGGAAAAATAAACCAGCAAGGTGCAGCTAAGAAAAGAAAGAAAGAATCGCAAGAAGACCCAGAGGGCCAAGAGAGGCTGTCCCAGACCACAGGATTTTCTGAATCTGAAAATTTTGTGTTTGTTTATTTTATGAAATCATTATATTTAATGATGAAAGCATGAACACACATTTACAGGAGACTTTCCAAATATAGAACAAGGTTACATATAGTCTCACCATGTATCACAATCATTTCTGAAGAGCACTATGCACCAGTTCAACATAGTAAGATTTATATTTCACTCAACTGGGCTTTCCTGGTGGTCCAGTGGGTAAGGACACCGCCTTGCAGTGCAAGGGGCACCGGTTCGATCCCTGGCCTGGGAAGATTCCATGTGCCGCGGAGCGGCTGGACCAATGTGTCCAACTACCGAGTCGGCGCTCTGGAGCGCATGCGCCCAGAGCGGATGCTCTGTGACAAGAGAGGCCACTGTGATGGGAGGCCCACATGGGCCAAAGAACAAAGATGCATGAAAATAGATAAAATGAAAGACCCATAGAAGTGGCCCGCCTGCCCCGCTCCCTCCTGAACCAGCCCCCCATCCCCAAAAGAACCCATTTCTCTAAAAAAACAAAATTTTCACTCAACAGCAGGATACAGATTCTATTCAAGTTCCCATAGACTATAAACCAGGAGCCACGGGAACCTATCCAGGGCCATAAAACAAGGTGCAGAAGTTTCATGTCTAAAGGTTTTGAAGTCATACAGAGCTTGTTGTCTTACCACTGTGGACGTATGTTAGAAATCAATATCAAGAGGTATCTGAAAAAAACCCACATATTTTCCAGTGCAATGTGACATTTACCGAGACAGGTCTTTGAATGAGCCATTGAAAGCCTCCGTAAAGCTAAGAGTGAAAGCCACAGAGGGCGACTGCAGAGCAGCATCTGCATGAGAAGCGTTCCCTTGTTACTACAGGGGCACGCGTGCACACTGCGGCCCCCCCGAGCAGCGCCTAGCGACGCGTCTGAGGGCGAGTGCCACAGATGGCCGCAGTCAGGGCCCCCGCAGCCCCTGCCACCAGTCACCCGGCAGGGCGGGGTGGCGGGCGGTCTACATCAGAACGACAGGTAGAGCCGCGCGGGGGGAGGCTGGACGTAAATTCTGTTTGGCTTTAAATAAAACAGTTCTAATGTTTTATTGGTGATAAATGAACCTCTCCCCCCTTAAACTGCTGTCACACATGTCCCAGTGGCCCTGACAAACGCCTGAAACCTCTACACCTAGATGACACGGGAAAGGCCGCGCACGAATCCCAGGCCCTCCGTCCGTGTCCGGTGCTGACGGCGCGAGTGAGAGGCCCTGGGCAGAGGAGGCCCTGGAGGACAAGCAAGGACGCCTCAACCCCAGCCTGGGTCCCCTGCCCGAGACCCACCGGGCGGGCCTGGGGCACCGCAAGCCACGGAGCTGGAGTTCTTCGGTGATCCGGGACATGAACTGAAGCAGTCAGACCCTCCAGGGGTAGAAGGCAGGGGGCCGTCTAGGGGGCTCGGCGGGGCAACAACGGGGCTGTCAGAGGCGCCCGCTGCGGCCAATGACCACACTCCGGAGTGAGCCTTCGAGGATCTTCTAAAGAGTGCCACAGCTTGAAAAGGAAAGGTCAGAAAACGCTGTATAAAGCTGATTAAATATTTCCTTATGTTACTCAAACCAAATTAGCTAGGATGGTATATTTTTATGATGCATAAGTTATTTTTATAATTGTTCTTCAAATAACAAAGGGAGTAGCCTATTTTGAAAAGTTAAAGCTTTTATTGTAGCTATCAAAAGACAAAGAACAATGTAAGAATTTCTATGTAATTTATAACGAGCCACAAACAAATTCTTAAATACCGAAAGTAATGGCATAGAAGAAAGGTAGGGAAAGTTTTTATGTGATTATGTGGGCTGGAGCAATCTCTGCAGAAAACTTTTAAGATTTCCATGAGTCGTATAAGGAAATTTATAAAAAGGCTCAGAGTAATTATTTTTAGGAATGCCCTAATTGGGGTTAAAATAAGACTGATAATAAGCTTCAGAAGACAACCTTAAAAAACGTTTGCTACCTTGAACACATGAAATGCCACTAAACAAGTCTGGATGACTTGAAAAGACTGACCCTCAGCAGGTTATAATGTCAGGATCTTTCACTTGGGAATGCACTATTTAAACACAGCAATAGCTAGGAGGAAAAGGCATGCTTTTATTAGTATGAGGTATCTTTCTCTGATGCTTAAAACTCAGAATAAAATAATCATTCCTTTCCAAATAAAAAATGAACAACAAAAAATCTCGGAAATTAGAACGTTTAATAATTGTTTTTCCTGCCAGATGATGAATTTAGGCTGGGCTAGTAAAACTATAATGCTGCCTTTGCTGCCTTTTAAAGACACATTTTTAAGCCTTCACTGTTTGTGGTCTTACATCGTCATCTACGTTCGGCACATTTCTCGTCCACGCTTCTCGCCGGGCATAAGCTGGCTGAGTCCCAGCACTGATGCGACGCTCACTGCTTCACAGATTAAACGCCACGCTCCCACTGTCTGTACTACATTCTTAAAAACACAGACGTCTGCTCCAGATCAGGATTTCAACTACTTCTTGAGAAAGTCATTATGTGTGAAAATCTATCAACTTTCCCAAAGCACGGTTTTGAAAAGAGACTGTAGGAACTTTTCCTCCTTGGCTGATCTGTGTTAGGCAAGACCCAGCTCACGCTGACAGGCCTGGCACTGCAGTAAAGACCTTCGTGCCATTGCAGAATTTTAGGGAGGCAGCGATCTCAGAAAGCACCTAACCTGAGCCTTGCTCCCCAAAGCTTCCCACCCCATTTCTCAGACGCGCACACTGAGGCCCAGGGACATTACATGTTGGGTTCCTAAGTTTTGCTTTTCATGTCTAAAATGACTCTGGCCAACCTAATTCCTTCTATTTCTCCTCCTGAAGAAAATATGCCCTGTGCTAGTATAGAGGATGTTTTACATTTCAATGTATTGATCACATACATAAGGTCTATGAGACTTAAAATCACAGAGTAACTACATAATGAAAGCTGGGTTAAATAAATATGTATCTATAAATTTTCAATATAGTGAAATCTTTAGTTATCTTTTAGAGTTATACTTATGAAAAATTTCTAAGAGATAAACAACTTACAAATGTTCAGACCTTAGCCACATTTCAATGTGTGCTTCTTCATATCTCAGTTGTCCCCCAAGTCAGCATTTTCATCATTGCAGTGCGGTTTCATCAACACATCTGCAGAGGCGATAAACTACCTAAACGCGATGGAGCTCTATGACAAGGCTCTGAAGCCTCAGGATAATTTAAATGAAGCACAGGCTCTTCCTAAGGGGTCTGGCGGTGGCGACAATCGTACGTCTTTAGCTTCACACAGACGCAAAACTGCAAATTAAAGTGACAGCAGTAACAAAAAACTGCGTACATCAGGGACAGAGAAATCTAAAATTCCTGCCAGATGATGAATTTAGGCGGGGCTTCAAGCCTTTGCTGCCTTTTAAAGACACATTTTTAAGCCTTCACTGTTTGTGGTCTTACATCGCATCTCGTTCGGCACATTTCTCGCACGCTCTCGGGCATAAGCTGGCTGAGTCCCAGCACTGATGCGCTCACTGCTTCACAGATTAAACGCCACGCCCCACTGTCTGTACTACACTCTTAAAAACACAGACGTCTGCTCCAGATCAGGATTTCCACTACTTCTTGAGAAAGTCATTATGTGTGAAAATCTATCAACTTTCCCAAAGCACGGTTTTGAAAAGAGACTGTAGGAACTTTTCCTCCTTGGCTGATCTGTGTTAGGCAAGACCCAGCTCACGCTGACAGGCCTGGCACTGCAGTAAAGACCTTCGTGCCATTGCAGAATTTTAGGGAGGCAGCGATCTCAGAAAGCACCTAACCTGAGCCTTGCTCCCCAAAGCTTCCCACCCCATTTCTCAGACGCGCACACTGAGGCCCAGGGACATTACATGTTGGGTTCCTAAGTTTTGCTTTTCATGTCTAAAATGACTCTGGCCAACCTAATTCCTTCTATTTCTCCTCCTGAAGAAAATATGCCCTGTGCTAGTATAGAGGATGTTTTACATTTCAATGTATTGATCACATACATAAGGTCTATGAGACTTAAAATCACAGAGTAACTACATAATGAAAGCTGGGTTAAATAAATATGTATCTATAAATTTTCAATATAGTGAAATCTTTAGTTATCTTTTAGAGTTATACTTATGAAAAATTTCTAAGAGATAAACAACTTACAAATGTTCAGACCTTAGCCACATTTCAATGTGTGCTTCTTCATATCTCAGTTGTCCCCCAAGTCAGCATTTTCATCATTGCAGTGCGGTTTCATCAACACATCTGCAGAGGCGATAAACTACCTAAACGCGATGGAGCTCTATGACAAGGCTCTGAAGCCTCAGGATAATTTAAATGAAGCACAGGCTCTTCCTAAGGGGTCTGGCGGTGGCGACAATCGTACGTCTTTAGCTTCACACAGACGCAAAACTGCAAATTAAAGTGACAGCAGTAAAATCTGCAAAACTGAGAAATCATGGTCCGACGTAACATCAGGGCACAGAGCAAATGCTAAAAAAAGTACAACAGAACACGAATGCCACGTGCTGCCCCCTGGGATGAGGACCCCGGGCAGGGGGGCAGGGGGGGCAGGAGGGGCCGCGCCCGGCCCCTCCCCGCGGCTGCTCTCACGGAGACACGGACGCGCACCCCACTGGACACTCTCGGCCGCCTCAGTGAGGGCGAGGAGATGAGTACGCTGAGTCCAAACTCTCTGTAGACTTCTATTCTGTTACGCAAGAAGATGAAATTAACCTGCCACGTCCCTATTAAATATTTCATACGCCTATGAGCTGACGTGGAGAGTTTTTTTAATGCGACATTGTTCATGTCAATATTGCACTGAAGTGTTTTCAGTGGAAGCAGTCAATGTAATTTATGCTATTTTATAAAGAACAAATTTTCATGGTCCGAAATGTATCAATAAAATCGCTGACCAGACCGCCGCCCCGCCGGGAGACTCACGCTGTCACTCACAGCCCACCTTTCCCCAAATGATGCGTCTCTACATTCTCTCAGAAGCTTGTCAGAAGAGGAAACTAGAGAAAAAAGGACAAGCTAATATTTCACACTTTAGAGATTTTTCAAACTGTTACGGATTAGTCTCTGGATTCTCTGCCAGCAGCACCGCCGCACCGAGCCTCACAGGAGCGACAGACGCCCCGCTGGAGACGCCGAAGCCGAAGCCGCAGGAGGAAGCCGGGACCCGGGCGGGGAGGGAGCGGGCGGAGAGCCGGGGACGCGGGAGGACCCCCAGCAAGCCCCGGGGGATCGAGCCTCAAAGAACACAACTATGAGCTTAAGTGTGCAACCCAAAAGTAAGGCTGCAGCCTGCAAAAGAGAAAAAAGGAATTTTTAAAAGCATACAGTTTGGGGACCAAAATTGGACTTTGGGCATTTAAATTAAATTAACTAAATTTTCCACAGAATATGAGTACTTCACAAAAAACAATGGTTATAGGAGAAAGTATGCTCTGGGCTCTTGTCTGTCAGTATAAATAATTCTAAATACATCATTTTAAAATATATCAGATTTTTTAAAAAGCACAATTAGAATGAAAGCATAGTTAGAATGAACAGCTAAGAATTAAAGGAACAAATATTTTGACAGTATAATCGTAAAGAGAGTGTACTGTATTTTATTGATCAAATGCTATCTAATTAATTATACGGAAAGTATCACAGTTAAAAACAGAAATACTCAAAAGCAACAGTATATAAGTTATCATTATACTGTAGCACAAATTTTCAAATAGCTAAGATTCTGCAAGATTCATTTTACAAATGTAAAATCATTACAAATGATTATAATTAGTTATGAAATTCCAATAAAACTTTGAAAAAAGCTCTATCACTCATATAAAATCTGTTTCTCTATTTTTAAAGTACATCAAAAATTACTTAAAAGTGCATCCTTTCTAAAATCCATTTGAAAACTTATAACCAAACTGAAATTTTTCAATTATTGTACATTTAATTATTTATATAAAATATTCACCATGTTTTTAACAAGGAAAGCATTGTGCCAATGCTAACATGAAGAAAACCAATATGCTGGTTAAACAACGTTTTAAAACAATGTTCTTCTGTGAGATTTGCCTACTCTGGACACGATTCTTCGAAATCAAGCAATCGGAGGAAGTGGGCTTGCAATATTGTCCTTTTTTCCTTTGAAAAAGGTCACGTAAATAATGTGCAAGGTACTCTCTCTCCAAGAAAAAGCACACGATCTAAATCTCATGATGGCCGCAGAGGGACGAACGTGTAAAATAAAAACAGTGTGCAGGCACCTGCAAAACACATTACACTCTGGCTAAAAGCCTGGCAAATCGTACACATCACTCTGAAACAAACTGTATATATTTCTGTCTAAATCTAAAGCAAATACATTTGATGCATTGATAATTATTTGTAATCAAATTTATATATAATTGCAACTAATTCAAACAACATAGATTTTGATGTTAAGGACTGTATGGTCGTGGAAGTTTCATCTTATAAAATTCCATTTAATTTATTAACCTGAAAGCTCACAAAATGATACAGTGATTACATGTTTAGGATCAAACTCAGCTTTGGATTCGTTCAGCTGTTCCTTCGTTCTTCTGTTTACAGAGTCCACACTGCTAAAAAGAGGCACTAACACAGCCCTCGCCGTGCAGACAAGCTGAAGTTAGCACACAGCCCGCTTAAATCAGAAAAGCAGGGTGCGCGTGTGGGTGCGTGTCCTCCTTTCCTGTGAGGTGCGGCCGAGCGGAGCCCCTCGGCCCCAGCGAGCCACAGGCGGCGGCTCTGCCCCACCAGCTCGAGGCGGAGCGGCCCCGGCCTTCCCGCCGGGCAGCAGCGACACTCAAGTAAGCCTTCACCAAGTCTGAGAAATAAATTATATTAAGTGCTACGTTTTGAACCCAGAAATGAGGGAAGGGGCTGTTAAGGTATCAAATTTACTGAAAAAATAATTATGTGAGAAATAAGCCACTGTCACAGAGAGACTTGCCAGGCACTGGCCGGAGCAGGGGCCGCCCGCAGCTCCGGGATCCGCCGTGGCCTCGGAGACGAGGCTGGGGGCTCGTGCGCGTGGCACGGACGGGCGTCCGGCTGGGCCGCCTCCCTGGTGCTCAGAGGGGCTGAGCGCCCTGCCGATGCCCACAGGGAGCGAGAGGCCTGCCCGATTCACCCGCGCGGGGCACGCCACAAACCGCTCTTTATAACCTGCTTCCCCGTCTAGAGTTTCTAGTGAACACAGCTTCGCTTCAGCAGATCTGCCCGCCTCTGCTCTCACCAAACTCAGACCTGAAACTTGAAAACTACCTTGGAAATGTGTGGGCAGCCACAGAAAGGCCCCGGAGAAGCAGACGCATATTAAATATTAATTGTAGGGCTGACTGTCACCTTTTATGGCGGTGATGTCATTATTCAGGAATGCTAATGAAGACATTACATGACTCGCTGGTTGCAAACGCATTCTGAAGGACTCTACGTGTCCTCGGACACAACAGCAAGGCCAGCGTGGGGACGGGCCGCCGCAGACCACAGTCCTCCTTTCTGAAACGCTGACTTGGAGCGAAGGTTCCCATGGAACGCCTGCCTGATTTCTGGACGGACACTTCCCCTCGGGCTTAAGGGAGAAGGCGCGCAGGCCAAGCCCTCGGCCGCGGGCGGCGGGCCACCCCTGGCCGCGCGGCTGTGTCCGGTGTCTCCCTGGCGGCCCCCGCCCGCCGCCCAGCCCTGCGCCGGCCCGGGCTGCGCCGCGCATGTTGTCCTGGCTGAGTCCTATCGCCTTACAGGCCTGGGGGACGTACCTTCACGATTAAGCTTTCCCACCTGGGATCTGTCCAGAGAGCCCGTGTTTCACAGCTTCTCACGGCCTTCGCCGTCCTCCTACACCCCGTGTTATCAGCGGAGGCTTTTCTTTCCTATTTTGTGTTTAACTACAGGACACAGGCGGCCGCGCTGATAGAAGCTGGTTCTCCGGTTCTCCGTCACTCACGTCTGTTCTGCCCAGCTGGCTTCCGCCGTCCGCGACGCTCTGCTGCCATCTACGTGCAGAGAGGGGCACGGCGCTCCCCACCCCACGACGTCTCCCTGCCCCAGAAACACCCGGCTCCAGGCCAGACTGATGCGGGGGGAGCCTTCAGCAGCAACCTGCCTGCTCGCAGAAAGGCAGCAGCGTCCCAGGCACGGCCACTTAACTCTCTAGAAAGCTACTGTCTAAAACTGGAAGAGGACTGAAATGCATTATTTAACACAAACCAAAACCAGCAGTCTTTCCCAGGAGTGCTGTTGATAAATTTCAGCAAATATGGCCACTTCCGTGGTGTCACGATTTAACACAACCAAAGCAGATCTGCCCGCCTCTGCTCTCACCAAACTCAGACCTGAAACTTGAAAACTACCTTGAAATGTGTGGCAGCCACAGAAAGGCCCCGGAGAAGCAGACGCATATTAAATATTAATTGTAGGGCTGACTGTCACCTTTTATGGCGGTGATGTCATTATTCAGGAATGCTAATGAAGACATTACATGACTCGCTGGTTGCAAACGCATTCTGAAGGACTCTACGTGTCCTCGGACACAACAGCAAGGCCAGCGTGGGGACGGGCCGCCGCAGACCACAGTCCTCCTTTCTGAAACGCTGACTTGGAGCGAAGGTTCCCATGGAACGCCTGCCTGATTTCTGGACGGACACTTCCCCTCGGGCTTAAGGGAGAAGGCGCGCAGGCCAAGCCCTCGGCCGCGGGCGGCGGGCCACCCTGGCCGCGCGGCTGTGTCCGGTGTCTCCCTGGCGGCCCCCGCCCGCCGCCCAGCCCTGCGCCGGCCCGGGCTGCGCCGCGCATGTTGTCCTGGCTGAGTCCTATCGCCTTACAGGCCTGGGGGACGTACCTTCACGATTAAGCTTTCCCACCTGGGATCTGTCCAGAGAGCCCGTGTTTCACAGCTTCTCACGGCCTTCGCCGTCCTCCTACACCCCGTGTTATCAGCGGAGGCTTTTCTTTCCTATTTTGTGTTTAACTACAGGACACAGGCGGCCGCGCTGATAGAAGCTGGTTCTCCGGTTCTCCGTCACTCACGTCTGTTCTGCCCAGCTGGCTTCCGCCGTCCGCGACGCTCTGCTGCCATCTACGTGCAGAGAGGGGCACGGCGCTCCCCACCCCACGACGTCTCCCTGCCCCAGAAACACCCGGCTCCAGGCCAGACTGATGCGGGGGGAGCCTTCAGCAGCAACCTGCCTGCTCGCAGAAAGGCAGCAGCGTCCCAGGCACGGCCACTTAACTCTCTAGAAAGCTACTGTCTAAAACTGGAAGAGGACTGAAATGCATTATTTAACACAAACCAAAACCAGCAGTCTTTCCCAGGAGTGCTGTTGATAAATTTCAGCAAATATGGCCACTTCCGTGGTGTCACGATAGAAAAAGAAGAGGCAACGGGAAGTTGAAGCTTTAAGTTACTTAAACAATCACAATAAAAATAAGTCTGCAGAACTGCAGTCTAAATGTCCTGCCAAATGATGTGATACTTCCGTAATGTTAATATTTACTATAAAGTAAATGTAAAGAAACCAGATTTAAAAAGTATCTGCTCACCTCAGTTCAACTACTGATAGTTCAGACATCATCACCGAGTCTTCATCAAATACCCAAATGCTTCCTTTCTAACGAAGACAGACACGCACGTCAGAACCATAGACAGCCTCAGCCTCCCCACAGCGCAGAGCGCACGGGCGCTGAAGTCCCATCCCGACAGATGTCAGCGCCAAGAAAGCAAACAAACAAGAAAAACACTCCAGGGCGAGCCACGTGAGAACCTCGAGAGGAAAAAAAAACAGAAAACAAAACCTTTCCTCTGCTGAACCTTTTAATAATGATTAATCTACTCAGTAAAGACGAGCATTGGTGATTCCGATCAGCACTAACGAGGCTGTCCATGGAGAACAGTCCTCAAAGGTTTACCTTGCAGACACCGTGCCGTGTGTGTGCGGCCGCTCAGCCGTGTCCGGCTCTGTGCCCCCAGCAGCCACAGTCGCGGCCAGGCCCCTCTGTCCACGGGACGCTCCAGCAAGAAGACTGGAGCGGGTGGCCATGCCCTCCTCCAGGGGATCGTCCCCACCCAGGGATCGAACCCAGGTCTCTCACAATGTAGGTGGATTCTTTACCAGCCAAGCCACTGGACAAGCCCAAGGAATCTGGAGTGGGGAGCCTATCCCTTCTCCAGGGAATCCTCTCAACCAGGGATCCAACCAGGGTTTCTCGCATTGCAGGTGAATTCTTTACCGGATGAGTGACCAGGGAAGTCTCTTAGGAACAGTACTAATTTCTAAAAGACTATTTACTGGTAAAATAACTGGCAGCAGTGAAATGTACAGGGGAGAGAGGGAGGGGGAGACTTGGAGAGAAGGTGAACCCTGTCTATCCAACAACACCGCCCTCCGCCCGCCCGCCCGGAGCAGCTGCACGACGGATAAATTTCAGCAAATATGGCCACTTCCGTGGTGTCACGATAGAAAAAGAAGAGGCAACGGGAAGTTGAAGCTTTAAGTTACTTAAACAATCACAATAAAAATAAGTCTGCAGAACTGCAGTCTAAATGTCCTGCCAAATGATGTGATACTTCCGTAATGTTAATATTTACTATAAAGTAAATGTAAAGAAACCAGATTTAAAAAGTATCTGCTCACCTCAGTTCAACTACTGATAGTTCAGACATCATCACCGAGTCTTCATCAAATACCCAAATGCTTCCTTTCTAACGAAGACAGACACGCACGTCAGAACCATAGACAGCCTCAGCCTCCCCACAGCGCAGAGCGCACGGGCGCTGAAGTCCCATCCCGACAGATGTCAGCGCCAAGAAAGCAAACAAACAAGAAAAACACTCCAGGGCGAGCCACGTGAGAACCTCGAGAGGAAAAAAAAACAGAAAACAAAACCTTTCCTCTGCTGAACCTTTTAATAATGATTAATCTACTCAGTAAAGACGAGCATTGGTGATTCCGATCAGCACTAACGAGGCTGTCCATGGAGAACAGTCCTCAAAGGTTTACCTTGCAGACACCGTGCCGTGTGTGTGCGGCCGCTCAGCCGTGTCCGGCTCTGTGCCCCCAGCAGCCACAGTCGCGGCCAGGCCCCTCTGTCCACGGGACGCTCCAGCAAGAAGACTGGAGCGGGTGGCCATGCCCTCCTCCAGGGGATCGTCCCCACCCAGGGATCGAACCCAGGTCTCTCACAATGTAGGTGGATTCTTTACCAGCCAAGCCACTGGACAAGCCCAAGGAATCTGGAGTGGGGAGCCTATCCCTTCTCCAGGGAATCCTCTCAACCAGGGATCCAACCAGGGTTTCTCGCATTGCAGGTGAATTCTTTACCGGATGAGTGACCAGGGAAGTCTCTTAGGAACAGTACTAATTTCTAAAAGACTATTTACTGGTAAAATAACTGGCAGCAGTGAAATGTACAGGGGAGAGAGGGAGGGGGAGACTTGGAGAGAAGGTGAACCCTGGTCTATCCAACAACACCGCCCTCCGCCCGCCCGCCCCCGGAGCAGCTGCACGACGGCTGTTAGCGTGAGCAGCCCGGCAAGCACTCCTTTTAATCACTGACGCCGTGACTGCACACAAGGTGAGCTCACCACTGAAAACTCAGCGTCTGCTAAGGAACTGTCGGAACAGGCGATTTCAGTCTCTATGCACATTTATTTGTAAATAGAGCAAATTCAAATTCATCATGAAGGATTTTTTAATCAACATCCCGAAACAAGACGCACTTCATGTGACTATTACTAGAAGGGCTAATATAATGGAAAGTACTAAGCTTTGATGCTGGACATTTTTCCAAAAATGGAAATCTAAATTAAGTAAGTCTTCATACAATTTATCACTTGCTGGTACCGTTAAGGTAGCCAGTGAATGAGTTAGAGAAAAAATACACTGAAAAGACATTACAGGTTAAACTTCTTTGAAATAGAAAATATTTCATTTTATCTTACTATACATACCAACTTCAAGAATTCAACTTTAACAAAGAGAATTCTATAAATTCCATCTGTACTAAAAGGATAAGGTAGAAACTCTGTTTGACACCAAGCTTAGTGTGGTGTTTCAAAGGAAAAGTTGAGGCTAAATTCTTAAATTTCCAGTATCTATGCTATTAAATACAGATTCCCTGGTGGCTCAGTAAAGAATCTGCCTGTAGTGCAGGAGACCTGGGTTCAATCCCTGAGTCAGGAAGATCCCCTGATGGAAATGGCAACCCACTCCAGGACTCTTGCCTGGGAAATCCCGTGGACAGAGGAGCCCGGCGGGCAGCAGTCCATGGGGATGCAAGTCGGGCACACCTTAGCCACTATACCACCACAAAACACAGGTGTTATTTATGTGCACGTCGTCTCTGTACATCTGTTAAACACAGACCCAGATACGGCATCTCTGCTATTAAACGAGGTATTATTTGTGCGTACATCTTCATTTATGCAAACTAAGCATTTCAATCTAACTAGAATCCAGAAACAATTCTCCATCCATCATTAAAAGTCTAAAGCAAAGCATTTCACCCACTGTACTTCTGGTTTACTACTTGTGCTTCTAGCTATATCTAGAAATTAATATTAAGATCAAGACATACATTTCGCTATCTGTACTAACTTTGGCTTAACTGTGCTAAAGGAATACTTTGGATATTATTTAGTAAACAAGTCACTCTTGTAAGTGACCAAAGAGGACCAAACCCAACAAACACACCTTTGTGTGGCCCCCTAATTATTAGAAAAATTCCAAACGTTATTAGCTGTTACCAACGTTACAATACCACCCAGAGCCCGTGAAACAGAAGGATCTAAATGGCAGGGGAGAGCTTTCACGGAGCGCTCTCTGGTCTTAGATGTGAATTCGATTGCTCACGCCTGTGACAGACTTCCACGGGGAGTTGGGGCCGCAGCAGACACAGGGACCCCCCGCCGCGCACTGTCCACGGAAGATGAGACGCTCAGCACCCGCCCGGGAACCACAGCACCAACCAGACACCCTCACGTCAGTGGCGCCGTGCGCCCGCCACACAAACGCTGCATCACAAAGTGTACCGGGCTTTTGTGCTGCAGCCTCGCCTCGTCACACCGAAGAGGTTAAACATTCTGGGGACTGAGTCACGACAGGATCGATCAGCAAACAATGAAGGCCGGAGAACAAGGCAGAAAAACGCAGCTTCCCTGGGCCACAAGGGTTGAGCTAGTTCGGGCCACAGATCCGTGTGCCTGACCCTCTTCTCCCATCAGGGAGCTCTTCTCTCCAGAAAGCCAGCTAATATCCTCGTGGACCTCACTTCGATGCACGAGCACACCTCATCCACCCTCAGGTTCTCATGGCCGCACTCGCTGCTCTTCACCAGGTAAAGCCTCCACACAGGAGGTACCCTCACCATCTCCATGAAACAATCTGCTAGCACAATGCGGTGATTTTATGTTGCTCTGAACACGTATGAGAATTACATGTGAAAATATAAAATTAAGTTGACAACTCATAAAATATATAAGGCTATATCAACTTAAACACTTACCAAGCATAATATGTTATATTCTAAGGCCCAGCACAGCGCTGTAAGCTGTGTATGCAGAAACTCTATATCTAAGTAAGCAAAGCATTTCACCCACTGTATTTTTACATTGTGCTTCTAGCTATATCTAGAAATTAATATTAAGATCAAGACATACATTTCGCTATCTGTACTAACTTTGGCTTAACTGTGCTAAAGGAATACTTTGGATATTATTTAGTAAACAAGTCACTCTTGTAAGTGACCAAAGAGGACCAAACCCAACAAACACACCTTTGTGGCCCCTAATTATTAGAAAAATTCCAAACGTTATTAGCTGTTACCAACGTTACAATACCACCCAGAGCCCGTGAAACAGAAGGATCTAAATGGCAGGGGAGAGCTTTCACGGAGCGCTCTCTGGTCTTAGATGTGAATTCGATTGCTCACGCCTGTGACAGACTTCCACGGGGAGTTGGGGCCGCAGCAGACACAGGGACCCCCCGCCGCGCACTGTCCACGGAAGATGAGACGCTCAGCACCCGCCCGGGAACCACAGCACCAACCAGACACCCTCACGTCAGTGGCGCCGTGCGCCCGCCACACAAACGCTGCATCACAAAGTGTACCGGGCTTTTGTGCTGCAGCCTCGCCTCGTCACACCGAAGAGGTTAAACATTCTGGGGACTGAGTCACGACAGGATCGATCAGCAAACAATGAAGGCCGGAGAACAAGGCAGAAAAACGCAGCTTCCCTGGGCCACAAGGGTTGAGCTAGTTCGGGCCACAGATCCGTGTGCCTGACCCTCTTCTCCCATCAGGGAGCTCTTCTCTCCAGAAAGCCAGCTAATATCCTCGTGGACCTCACTTCGATGCACGAGCACACCTCATCCACCCTCAGGTTCTCATGGCCGCACTCGCTGCTCTTCACCAGGTAAAGCCTCCACACAGGAGGTACCCTCACCATCTCCATGAAACAATCTGCTAGCACAATGCGGTGATTTTATGTTGCTCTGAACACGTATGAGAATTACATGTGAAAATATAAAAATTAAGTTGACAACTCATAAAATATATAAGGCTATATCAACTTAAACACTTACCAAGCATAATATGTTATATTCTAAGGCCCAGCACAGCGCTGTAAGCTGTGTATGCAGAAATGCTGGCTCTTCCCTGCTGGCTCAGTGGTAACAAATCTCCCTGCAGTGCAGGAGGCAAAGACTCAATCCTGGGTCAGGAAGATCCCCTGGGGAAGGAAATGGCCACCCACACCAGCACTCTTGCCTGGAGAATCCCACAGTCAGAGGAGTCTGGGGGGCTATAGTCCACGGGATCCACGGAGATATGACTGAGTTGGTTTAAAATTCAACATTAAAAAAAATAATAATACGATAATGGCGCCATTATTACGATCTGGTGCCATCACTTCACAGCAAATAGAAGAAGAAAAAGTGCAAGCAGTGACAGGCTTCATTTTCATGGGCTGCAAAATCACCGCAGATGGTGACTGCAGCCATGAAATCAGAAGATGCTTTCTCCTTGGAAGAAAAGCTGTGACAAACCTAGACAGCATATTCGAAAGTAGAGACTTCACTTTGCTGACAAAGGTCCGCACAGTCAAAGCAACGGTTTTCCAGGAGTCATGTACAAACGTGAGAGTCAGGCCAGAAGGAAGGCTGAGCGCCAGAGAACTGATGCTTTCGAACTGTGGTGCTGGAAGACTCTCGAGAGTCCCCTGCACTGCAAGGAGATCAAGCCACCAGATCCTAAGGAAAATCAACCCTGAATATCCACCGGAAGAGCTGACGATGAAGCTGAAGCTCTAACACTTGGCCACCTGATGCAAAGGGGCGACTCGCTGGAAAAGAGCCTGACGCTGCGCAAGAGCAAGGGCCGGAGAAGTGAGCAGCAGAGGCTGAGATGGTGAGACACCACCAGTGACTCCATGGACACGCATCTGAGCAACTCCGCGGACGGCGAAGGGCAGGGGTGCAGGGGTCACGGCTGAGCGACCGGACAGCAGCACAGCAGGCGCGGCAGGAAGAAGCGCCTGGAGAGGCCGGGTCTGTCGCCGCCCGCCCCTGCCCCTGCCCCGCCGGGCCCCACTGCACCCCCAGCCTCACCCCTGCCCGGCTCCTCTGTCTCCGCACGCTGATCGCCGCCTGGCCGCCCCCCAGCCCCCTGGCTTACAATCAGCCCTGCTTCCTGCCTGCTTCCTGGGCTGGATGTCCCACCAGAAGGACAATCAAACTCGGCCCTTTGCTCCCATGCTCAGCTCTGCGACCCGGCCCTGCACAGCTGGACGAGGAAATCCTGCCCGCCAGGCCCCCAGCCCCAGGTACTTTTGGGCACGTAGGCCTGCCGGCTGTCAGGGGACAAAATCAAACAAAACGACCCACAGAGTCCAAAAGGAAATAATAAAGATAATTCAGGAGCTAGAAAACAAGTGAAACGGATGGAGCTATTCAATGTGAGTGAGAGAAAGTCAAAGAAAGACTTCATCGTGGTCTTGAACACTGAGACGGGACCTGAAAGTACTTCTCAGAAGTAAAAACAGAAGAGTCCTGTGCCTTTCTGTCTCCACAAACGCACGAGGGAAAAAAGCTTAGAAGGAAACTTCTTATGTGGGGAGATAAGGCCTTAAGGTGAGGATTCTTTTACATTAGAACTATCACTAACAAGATCTTTAGAAATAAATTACGAAATATGAAGATTTGAGTTTCAATCCTGGATTATTTGGATGCTTTCCAGGAGTCATGTACAAACGTGAGAGTCAGGCCAGAAGGAAGGCTGAGCGCAAAACTGATGCTTCGAACTGTGGTGCTGGAAGACTCTCGAGAGTCCCCTGCACTGCAAGGAGATCAAGCCACCAGATCCTAAGGAAAATCAACCCTGAATATCCACCGGAAGAGCTGACGATGAAGCTGAAGCTCTAACACTTGGCCACCTGATGCAAAGGGGCGACTCGCTGGAAAAGAGCCTGACGCTGCGCAAGAGCAAGGGCCGGAGAAGTGAGCAGCAGAGGCTGAGATGGTGAGACACCACCAGTGACTCCATGGACACGCATCTGAGCAACTCCGCGGACGGCGAAGGGCAGGGGTGCAGGGGTCACGGCTGAGCGACCGGACAGCAGCACAGCAGGCGCGGCAGGAAGAAGCGCCTGGAGAGGCCGGGTCTGTCGCCGCCCGCCCCTGCCCCTGCCCCGCCGGGCCCCACTGCACCCCCAGCCTCACCCCTGCCCGGCTCCTCTGTCTCCGCACGCTGATCGCCGCCTGGCCGCCCCCCAGCCCCCTGGCTTACAATCAGCCCTGCTTCCTGCCTGCTTCCTGGGCTGGATGTCCCACCAGAAGGACAATCAAACTCGGCCCTTTGCTCCCATGCTCAGCTCTGCGACCCGGCCCTGCACAGCTGGACGAGGAAATCCTGCCCGCCAGGCCCCCAGCCCCAGGTACTTTTGGGCACGTAGGCCTGCCGGCTGTCAGGGGACAAAATCAAACAAAACGACCCACAGAGTCCAAAAGGAAATAATAAAGATAATTCAGGAGCTAGAAAACAAGTGAAACGGATGGAGCTATTCAATGTGAGTGAGAGAAAGTCAAAGAAAGACTTCATCGTGGTCTTGAACACTGAGACGGGACCTGAAAGTACTTCTCAGAAGTAAAAACAGAAGAGTCCTGTGCCTTTCTGTCTCCACAAACGCACGAGGGAAAAAAGCTTAGAAGGAAACTTCTTATGTGGGGAGATAAGGCCTTAAGGTGAGGATTCTTTTACATTAGAACTATCACTAACAAGATCTTTAGAAATAAATTACGAAATATGAAGATTTGAGTTTCAATCCTGGATTATTTGGTAACTCAACTGAGCAGCAGATAACTTCACTTATTAGATGAAAATCTTACTAAATTATCTCTAAAGGTCTTTTCAGCTGTAACATTCCACAATTGCATAAACTTCACTTTTAAACAATAATAAAGGCCATTCCAACATGACCTTTCGAGACCACAGAGCAACTGGGCTAGACTCCTGTGGAAAGACCCCATCCAACAAGTGTGGCCTCCTGAGTGAAGTGAGATTACCAAAGAAACTGTGCGGAATGGTGGAAAAACTCTAATCATGGCAGGAACGGACGCTACTGAACAGATGAGAGACCCGGGAGAGAAGCTAGGGATACCCATTCTTCACACAGTAAACAAGTAAGAACAATAAAGCCGTCTCCTGCAAGGTCGCCGCAAGATGGGCAGGCCCGCACACAAACAGAGGGTCATTCGTGCCTACCAGGGTGAGGTCACCCCGCTGGCTTTAACTGTTTTTAATAACTCGTCCCTTTCGGTCATCTCTCACTTTCTCCTACATTAGATCAAATCAGCCTCTCGATGACCTACACTTCATGACTCATATTTTTTCTGTTTATGATTCAGAAAAATGTCTTCAGTCAGTATTTCCCAGCCTGCTGTGGGTTTCTTCCAAGAACCAATTTCATCCTCATTGGTTTCCTACAGGAAACCAGACCAACTTCCTATTATTTTATTTTCCTTACTTTTAGCATACCATAGCCCACATCAAATTAACTGGAAGTGAGAGTGAGAGAGAAGACTCTGTTCTGCACAAAGGGAGGCCAACACAAACAACGCCCTGTCTAGAAGGCACAGATTCAGGATGAAACACAGCATGTGCTAAGATTTGAGCCTTCTTTCCATGGAGCTCCAACCCAAACAAGAAGAATGAACTACTTACAAACATTACACTCTCAGAAAAAACTTCTGTTTAAAAACTATTGTCCACAAATACAGTAAATCCTACAAAGTTGATTCATACAGAGGAATTAATACAAGGAGCAAAATACGTGTTTTCCATCCCAATCCCCTAACAAACCCCCTGACTACTGGCTTCCTATCTTACCTTGGTTTCAACTACCCACTCCCCCTAACGCGGTCTGTAAACCTCCTTCCTGAACCTCCTCCCTGATACCACGCCTGCTCTCAAGAGACCGAGATCACCCACCTCTAAAGATCCAAAGACATCGGTGCCAGCCTCGGTCCCCTGAGGAGCCCGAGACCCCTCACGGCACAGGTGGGCACTCCACTCCGCCATGCATTCAAGTGCCATGTAAGGGCCAACCTGTCTTACAAGCCAAAACTCATCTCCAGTTAAGACCATTTCAGCCAATTAACTGGCCTTTAGGTGAAACAGACAAAACAAAATAAAAACAGGTAAATGTCACATATGTTTAGACACTATGATTAGTGGAAATCAGATAATCTCCTGTGCTCACCGGGGTAATAACCAGACACATCCAGGCCCCTGTGGAAAGCATACTGGACTTTCCAAACTAATTCCAAAGACATTCTGGAGAAAACAGAAGACTGACTCATTTAATGCTAAAATAACAGGGCCTTCTATATACGTAAGTCCATACAATTTCCTGCGTCTTTCCCCCATTCCACTTCATGATTCTAGAGGAGATAAGCCATCTATTAAACACCATCACAAAGCAAACGCCTTAGTCTAAAGGAAGCTGAGGAACAGAGCATTCATTCTGAAACATTCTTTTCCGTCTGGAGAGAGCAAGAAGCCCAGAAAGAAATTACAGTGTGGATGATGGACGGGCTGCCTCAGCAGGGGATGAAGTCCTCACTCACGGAGGGACAGCGAGCGTCTCCTGGGGGTCAGCCCTCAAGGCTCAGCACACTGGGGACCCCTTTCAGGTGGAAAATACATTCAGAATCACCTAGAAAAACCTGTCTAGAAGGCACAGATTCAGGATGAAACACAGCATGTGCTAAGATTTGAGCCTTCTTTCCATGGAGCTCCAACCCAAACAAGAAGAATGAACTACTTACAAACATTACACTCTCAGAAAAAACTTCTGTTTAAAAACTATTGTCCACAAATACAGTAAATCCTACAAAGTTGATTCATACAGAGGAATTAATACAAGGAGCAAAATACGTGTTTTCCATCCCAATCCCCTAACAAACCCCCTGACTACTGGCTTCCTATCTTACCTTGGTTTCAACTACCCACTCCCCCTAACGCGGTCTGTAAACCTCCTTCCTGAACCTCCTCCCTGATACCACGCCTGCTCTCAAGAGACCGAGATCACCCACCTCTAAAGATCCAAAGACATCGGTGCCAGCCTCGGTCCCCTGAGGAGCCCGAGACCCCTCACGGCACAGGTGGGCACTCCACTCCGCCATGCATTCAAGTGCCATGTAAGGGCCAACCTGTCTTACAAGCCAAAACTCATCTCCAGTTAAGACCATTTCAGCCAATTAACTGGCCTTTAGGTGAAACAGACAAAACAAAATAAAAACAGGTAAATGTCACATATGTTTAGACACTATGATTAGTGGAAATCAGATAATCTCCTGTGCTCACCGGGGTAATAACCAGACACATCCAGGCCCCTGTGGAAAGCATACTGGACTTTCCAAACTAATTCCAAAGACATTCTGGAGAAAACAGAAGACTGACTCATTTAATGCTAAAATAACAGGGCCTTCTATATACGTAAGTCCATACAATTTCCTGCGTCTTTCCCCCATTCCACTTCATGATTCTAGAGGAGATAAGCCATCTATTAAACACCATCACAAAGCAAACGCCTTAGTCTAAAGGAAGCTGAGGAACAGAGCATTCATTCTGAAACATTCTTTTCCGTCTGGAGAGAGCAAGAAGCCCAGAAAGAAATTACAGTGTGGATGATGGACGGGCTGCCTCAGCAGGGGATGAAGTCCTCACTCACAGAGGGACAGCGAGCGCGTCTCCTGGGGGGTCAGCCCCTCAAGGCTCAGCACACTGGGGACCCCTTTCAGGTGGAAAATACATTCAGAATCACCTAGAAAACGACCTCTGCTCTCACCAGAAGACCCTGACGCCTCCCAGAGCCCAGAGCTGAAACGTGGGTAAGGAGCAGAGTCGTCAGAGACTAAGAAAGGAAAGGAGACCCTTCCGAGGTGGCGTCGGAGGGGAGCACAGCGGCTGGGGCCCGGCCGCCTCCTCCAAGCTGAGAGGGGAATGTGCTGTGAGGGTTCACGCTCAGACTCCAACTGTGGTATCAATCAGGAGCCTGGGCTTTCTTCTGGCTCCTCTCCCTATGCTCTGCTCTTGCTTTCACCTAATCATGTCTGCAACTTCTTCCTTAAACTGGCAGAGGTCATAAAGCAGGCAGAGCGCTTCCAATCCACCTGCAGCTGGGGCTGTGGAGAAGCGGCACCCACCTCGCATGCTTTCTGCAGCAGGAGTGCTGGGCTCACTCACTAAACAGTAAAAAATGCGGGGGGATTTTCTGTTCTGTTTTTCTTGGTGGGGGTGGGGTGGGTAGCTGTCTTAACTTAGAGATACTTGCCTTTATTCCTACTCTGTTAACCACCCCGACTGAGTAAGCGTCTAATGGGGCTCATGCTGGCGCTGGCGGAGGATCCCACCAGGAGGTCAGCACCCGGCCACAGCAACAGACAACGGAGCCCAGCAGATTGCTGGAATCCTGGGGTGACGGTGGGGGTCCTGTGATTCGTTTCGGAAGGAATTTTCTCTAAGGAGAGGCAGATAGACCCCTGGAGCATCCGCCTGACTCCACGGACAGAAACCAGCACCGGCCATGTCACGCCGAGGAGACAGGGTCTACACAGAGGTTTTCTCCCAGTACCTTTTACTACTCACAAGAAAAGTTTAATTCCATTAATTTTGACATATTGGCACCCAAAATACGATTTTCAGCCAGTAATATCATCACTACCAAAATTAATTATTAAAACAGAAGTTTTATTGACTTAATTTTCCACCATTGCCCAGAAAGAAATTACAGTGTGGATGATGGACGGGCTGCCTCAGCAGGGGATGAAGTCCTCACTCACAGAGGGACAGCGAGCGCGTCTCCTGGGGGGTCAGCCCCTCAAGGCTCAGCACACTGGGGACCCCTTTCAGGTGGAAAATACATTCAGAATCACCTAGAAAACGACCTCTGCTCTCACCAGAAGACCCTGACGCCTCCCAGAGCCCAGAGCTGAAACGTGGGTAAGGAGCAGAGTCGTCAGAGACTAAGAAAGGAAAGGAGACCCTTCCGAGGTGGCGTCGGAGGGGAGCACAGCGGCTGGGGCCCGGCCGCCTCCTCCAAGCTGAGAGGGGAATGTGCTGTGAGGGTTCACGCTCAGACTCCAACTGTGGTATCAATCAGGAGCCTGGGCTTTCTTCTGGCTCCTCTCCCTATGCTCTGCTCTTGCTTTCACCTAATCATGTCTGCAACTTCTTCCTTAAACTGGCAGAGGTCATAAAGCAGGCAGAGCGCTTCCAATCCACCTGCAGCTGGGGCTGTGGAGAAGCGGCACCCACCTCGCATGCTTTCTGCAGCAGGAGTGCTGGGCTCACTCACTAAACAGTAAAAACTGCGGGGGGATTTTCTGTTCTGTTTTTCTTGGTGGGGGTGGGGTGGGTAGCTGTCTTAACTTAGAGATACTTGCCTTTATTCCTACTCTGTTAACCACCCCGACTGAGTAAGCGTCTAATGGGGCTCATGCTGGCGCTGGCGGAGGATCCCACCAGGAGGTCAGCACCCGGCCACAGCAACAGACAACGGAGCCCAGCAGATTGCTGGAATCCTGGGGTGACGGTGGGGGTCCTGTGATTCGTTTCGGAAGGAATTTTCTCTAAGGAGAGGCAGATAGACCCCTGGAGCATCCGCCTGACTCCACGGACAGAAACCAGCACCGGCCATGTCACGCCGAGGAGACAGGGTCTACACAGAGGTTTTCTCCCAGTACCTTTTACTACTCACAAGAAAAAGTTTAATTCCATTAATTTTGACATATTGGCACCCAAAAATACGATTTTCGCAGCCAGTAATATCATCACTACCAAAAATTAATTATTAAAACAGAAGTTTTATTGACTTAATTTTCCACCATTTGAACCAAAGACCCCATTCACAATGTGAGTCGAGGTGGCACGAGAATACATCCAAGTGAGGTTCGTGATGTAAGATCAACCCCAAAGAAATGCACTTTTATTCTAACGTCAGCAGTAGGATTTACGACGTGTTCAACAACAGAAAATACACTTCTAAAAACCGCATTAGCGTTTCTACCAGGATTCATTCATCCCCAAACCGGTGCCAAGAATCAACCTTGCGGGCTGAACCGGCAGTGGCCGGACCGTGTAAAGATGGGCGGATCCACGCTGCTGTTCGGCAGAACCCAACACAGCATCGCAGAGCAGTTTCCCCCAATTAAAGGTGAATCGTAAAAAAAATTTACTTAAAAGACACGAAAGGGAAAACAAAGAAGCAACAGACAAAAGTGACATGCGGCACTCAGGACGGAGCAGAGAAGGCACACCGGTGCGGCCCGCTCACCTTGACGTGGCTCTGGGCTCCGAGGTTGTAGATCTCGGTGGGCTTCACCTCATTGATGATCTTCACCAGGCAGGTGCTGTCGGTGAGGTCCCCGTAGTGCAGCTTCATGTCTGCGGGATGGAAATACACGCCGTGAGGCAGAGGGAACGCACGGGCCCTGTCTTCTCACCTGGCAGGAAGGAAACGTGCCTCTGGGAGCCGGAAACACAGCCTGGCCCTGGAGGTCTGTCGTGTCCTCCGCAAAGAAGCTGAGCAGGAGAGTGAGACTCACATCCATGGCCATGACTATGGAGGATCTGTCAAAAATCAGACGGGGGTTTTTAAAAAACATAATATCGTGACAGACGTGTCCTCTGGTGCCCCAGTGGCTGTAAGGCATGTCCCAAAAGAATGAGATGCAAAGAAAATCTGGAACTAAGGTGCGCACTCTTGGGAGGACTCTGGGACACACTGGGGGCGTGAGGTCGAGCTCTGTGCAGACACTTCTCTCCAGTCCTTCCTCAGCAGCCGTCCCCGAGCCGCCAGGGACGCGGGACACAGCTGATTACAAGACAGCCAGTGTGTTCTGAGCCCACGCGAAGCAGATCCCCACACCGACGCCACCTGTGACAGGCACCGCGGGCGGCGGGGTGACCACCTGACTCGGTGTTTTCGCTGTTTCTCCATGTGGCTCTGCAGCCGGCCCAGCGGCAGTACTTTCCCGCACTTGGCGCAGAACGACATGGTTTTCAGGGAGGACTCACTGAATGACCTAACACTAGGCAGGAAGGACAGCTAGCAAGCCCTCTTCCTGGCGACGTCACTGGGCGGGCGATGAGCCCAGCTCCCCCTGCTTGGGGCCCTGAGCTGCGTGCAAGTGCCCGGAGGGTCCCGGTGGGCCGGGGCACCCCAAAGCCTCACCCCACCTCCTCATCCCGCAGGCAGTGGGGCCGGGATGAAGTCACAACCTTTCTCTGACTCCCCCTGTAAGGCTGTCCCATTCATGACCTCGGGCACTGCTGTCAAGGTCAGATGAGAAAACCGTGGAAGGTCCACCGACTCCTCGCAAGTGTGTCACCAAAAGTAACACCCAGCTGCAGAGACTGACGACCACCTGCAGAGCGATTCACATGGATTTCTGATTGCCACCTGCTTTTGGACCTGTCCTCCCCTATTATTTTTACAACTAATGTACAAAGACTGCTTGACTTGATTAAAGTAGACCAAACGTGCAAAGCAGGGGAGGGCTCGGGGGGCCCTGGCCCGAGGGCACGGGACACCTGGAGCCGTGGATCAAAGGCGCCCCTGCCCTCACGCAGCCTCACCTGCCGGCCGCGCAGCATGGCCTCCGCACCACGACCCCGCGGCCCAGGGCGGCAGGCCGGGCAGGCTTTCAGAGCACGCGGGCGGCAGTCCGCACGGGTGACTCGGGGTGAACGGCTGGGGTGCAACGGTCTTGGAGGAAAATGGCACCTGAACATACCTTCCCGTCACACAGGAAGTCACACAGAAACAGAGCTTAGGAACGGAAGACGGCTTACTTCCTTCGATGTGAGCCTGGGGGTTCTTGTACAGATGCTCGATTCGGCCCGTGTTGAATGAACTGGATCGCCGTACGATTCCGTGGACCTGCATGGTTATCGAGTGGAAGGATACGGACACATTATAAACGGGCAGTGAGGGTTCGTAGCAGCTCAGAGGTCATTCTGCTGACGCTCAGCGTTGTAAAGAAGCACAGGACTGTGACGTACAGACATTCTTCTGAATTAGCAGAATGACTTCCAGTGCTTGCTGACCAGCCCCCGCCCACCCCCCGCAGGCCCTCCTTCCACCTGCTTCCAGGGTTTGACGGCCAACCTCGAAGCAACACTGGCATGACGTCACGGTGAGCCCGAGGTGCAGACACTCAAACGTCTCCTTTTCCACACACGGACACACACACACACTACAGTCCTACTGCTGACAACAATATCTCTTCCATTTGGAACTGCAGACCGACTTTGTGAGGCCACAGCTGGCACAAGCCCGGACTGCCCCTCCGCCCAGAGCCCGCGCGTGGGCAGAGCTCGGTGCCCCCGCCCGGTCGAGCACCCCCGGCGCTGCAGGAGACACCCAGTCTCCACGGAAACACATGCCCGGGTCCACGAGCGAATCAGGGAGCAGCTGCTACTATGCGGCTGCGTGGAAAAGCTCCCGTCCCAAGTGGTGTCACCGTGGAAGGTCCACCGACTCCAAGTGTGTCACCAAAAGTAACACCCAGCTGCAGAGACTGACGACCACCTGCAGAGCGATTCACATGGATTTCTGATTGCCACCTGCTTTTGGACCTGTCCTCCCCTATTATTTTTACAACTAATGTACAAAGACTGCTTGACTTGATTAAAGTAGACCAAACGTGCAAAGCAGGGGAGGGCTCGGGGGGCCCTGGCCCGAGGGCACGGGACACCTGGAGCCGTGGATCAAAGGCGCCCCTGCCCTCACGCAGCCTCACCTGCCGGCCGCGCAGCATGGCCTCCGCACCACGACCCCGCGGCCCAGGGCGGCAGGCCGGGCAGGCTTTCAGAGCACGCGGGCGGCAGTCCGCACGGGTGACTCGGGGTGAACGGCTGGGGTGCAACGGTCTTGGAGGAAAATGGCACCTGAACATACCTTCCCGTCACACAGGAAGTCACACAGAAACAGAGCTTAGGAACGGAAGACGGCTTACTTCCTTCGATGTGAGCCTGGGGGTTCTTGTACAGATGCTCGATTCGGCCCGTGTTGAATGAACTGGATCGCCGTACGATTCCGTGGACCTGCATGGTTATCGAGTGGAAGGATACGGACACATTATAAACGGGCAGTGAGGGTTCGTAGCAGCTCAGAGGTCATTCTGCTGACGCTCAGCGTTGTAAAGAAGCACAGGACTGTGACGTACAGACATTCTTCTGAATTAGCAGAATGACTTCCAGTGCTTGCTGACCAGCCCCCGCCCACCCCCCGCAGGCCCTCCTTCCACCTGCTTCCAGGGTTTGACGGCCAACCTCGAAGCAACACTGGCATGACGTCACGGTGAGCCCGAGGTGCAGACACTCAAACGTCTCCTTTTCCACACACGGACACACACACACACTACAGTCCTACTGCTGACAACAATATCTCTTCCATTTGGAACTGCAGACCGACTTTGTGAGGCCACAGCTGGCACAAGCCCGGACTGCCCCTCCGCCCAGAGCCCGCGCGTGGGCAGAGCTCGGTGCCCCCGCCCGGTCGAGCACCCCCGGCGCTGCAGGAGACACCCAGTCTCCACGGAAACACATGCCCGGGTCCACGAGCGAATCAGGGAGCAGCTGCTACTATGCGGCTGCGTGGAAAAGCTAAGAAGGCTAAAGACGGGAGGGTATGGGCTGAGGTCTCATGAGGTTTAAAACATGAAGGAAGCTCAAATGAAGGGAGGATTTTTTTTTTTTTTCATTTTTAATCTTGGACTTAACCATGACAAACGTGAGGAACAAAAGTGGTTGGAACCAGAGCGCATACCTGTCCGACGCTAAAGAAAAGACCATTTGTGTCTGACACATTGGAGAAATTGTTCCAGCCCTCTCTCACTTCCTCCTCCCTGCTGCCAACGCTAATACCGGCTGACGTCACCGGCTGCCCACGTTCCAGGTCTCCTGGTGGCAGTTTTAATCCTTCTCTTGTGTTAGAAGGGTTCCTTCTAACGTTGGGTAGTTTCATTGGCAGCTGAATACACTTCTATATTTTAACTCAATCGTTTTCTGTCTATTTTGAACAAAAAATTAATCCCTGGCATGACTCAAATATTCCTGGTGTGGGGCGGGGTAGTTACAAGCACATAAGACCTCCTTTCAAATAGAAAGAAATGTCACCGTCATTTTACACGGCAAACACGAGGCTCGGCTTCTGTGGAGATGCGACACAACCACAGTTAATAATTCTGTTGGTTAGAAGCTTCAGCCAAAGAGCTGAGGCCACGTTATTTCCCAGAAGAACTAAAACCAAGACAATTTTGTAAACACGAAAATATTTTAAGATGGAAACGTCACAAACTCGGTTGACATTTCGGGAGGCCGACAATAAAATCTAGGCAACATCACACCGATTCTTAAGATGGGTGAAGCAACACTGGCATGACGTCACGGTGAGCCCGAGGTGCAGACACTCAAACGTCTCCTTTTCCACACACGGACACACACACACACTACAGTCTACTGCTGACAACAATATCTCTTCCATTTGGAACTGCAGACCGACTTTGTGAGGCCACAGCTGGCACAAGCCCGGACTGCCCCTCCGCCCAGAGCCCGGGGTGGGCAGAGCTCGGTGCCCCCGCCCGGTCGAGCACCCCCGGCGCTGCAGGAGACACCCAGTCTCCACGGAAACACATGCCCGGGTCCACGAGCGAATCAGGGAGCAGCTGCTACTATGCGGCTGCGTGGAAAAGCTAAGAAGGCTAAAGACGGGAGGGTATGGGCTGAGGTCTCATGAGGTTTAAAACATGAAGGAAGCTCAAATGAAGGGAGGATTTTTTTTTTTTTTCATTTTTAATCTTGGACTTAACCATGACAAACGTGAGGAACAAAAGTGGTTGGAACCAGAGCGCATACCTGTCCGACGCTAAAGAAAAGACCATTTGTGTCTGACACATTGGAGAAATTGTTCCAGCCCTCTCTCACTTCCTCCTCCCTGCTGCCAACGCTAATACCGGCTGACGTCACCGGCTGCCCACGTTCCAGGTCTCCTGGTGGCAGTTTTAATCCTTCTCTTGTGTTAGAAGGGTTCCTTCTAACGTTGGGTAGTTTCATTGGCAGCTGAATACACTTCTATATTTTAACTCAATCGTTTTCTGTCTATTTTGAACAAAAAATTAATCCCTGGCATGACTCAAATATTCCTGGTGTGGGGGGCGGGGTAGTTACAAGCACATAAGACCTCCTTTCAAATAGAAAGAAATGTCACCGTCATTTTACACGGCAAACACGAGGCTCGGCTTCTGTGGACGGTACGACACACCCACAGTTAATAATTCTGTTGGTTAGAAGCTTCAGCCAAAGAGCTGAGGCCACGTTATTTCCCAGAAGAACTAAAACCAAGACAATTTTGTAAACACGAAAATATTTTAAGATGGAAACGTCACAAACTCGGTTGACATTTCGGGAGGCCGACAATAAAATCTAGGCAACATCACACCGAGCTTTGGGTACACAAACCCGTAACTTAAGAGCCTCCCAGGTGGTGCCCGTGGTAAAGAACCCGCCTGCCCGGGCAGAAGACACTGCCCTCCCGGGTGGGGAAGACCCCCGGAGGAGAGCCGGCAGCCCACTCCAGGGTCCCTGCCCAGAGAATCCCAGGACGGAGGAGCCGAGCAGGCGATGGTCCGTGGGGCTGCAGAGAACTGGACACGACCGAAGCAAGTCAGTACACACACAGCCATTACTTCAGGTAAAAGTAGAGAAAAGAACACGTACACTAAACTTACAGTTAACTCAACTTCATGGTCTCCAATAATTTTTCAAGTTTAATTATAAAGTTCAGCTACTCTATAAACTTAATAAACTTTGTTTAATAAAAGCCAAGTTCACATATATATTTATACCTATCAAAACTGGTATTCACTACCAAAGCTACTTCTGAAATACACAGATGTCAGATGTAAGCTGAGCTTTATTTCATAGGACAGAGGAGAATTTTTAAGTTCTAAAAACAGATAATTTAGCTTTGACAATGGAAAAGTATAATGATATGAGTTAGTGTACTTTTTCTCTTGATGGCTTGTTTCTGGATAAGTCACAGATTCAAAGCCCTCCAAAAGAGAAATGCTATATACATACACATTTTATATCAACATACAGTACTGTTAAAAATATTCAATGAAAAAAAAAATCTTCAGTGACATTAGTGGATCCAAAAAATACTGATCTCAGCAAGAAACAACTTTACTTCAATCCCTGGCATGACTCAAATATTCCTGGTGTGGGGCGGGGTAGTTACAAGCACATAAGACCTCCTTTCAAATAGAAAGAAATGTCACCGTCATTTTACACGGCAAACACGAGGCTCGGCTTCTGTGGACGGTACGACACACCCACAGTTAATAATTCTGTTGGTTAGAAGCTTCAGCCAAAGAGCTGAGGCCACGTTATTTCCCAGAAGAACTAAAACCAAGACAATTTTGTAAACACGAAAATATTTTAAGATGGAAACGTCACAAACTCGGTTGACATTTCGGGAGGCCGACAATAAAATCTAGGCAACATCACACCGAGCTTTGGGTACACAAACCCGTAACTTAAGAGCCTCCCAGGTGGTGCCCGTGGTAAAGAACCCGCCTGCCCGGGCAGAAGACACTGCCCTCCCGGGTGGGGAAGACCCCCGGAGGAGAGCCGGCAGCCCACTCCAGGGTCCCTGCCCAGAGAATCCCGCGGACGGAGGAGCCGAGCAGGCGATGGTCCGTGGGGCTGCAGAGAACTGGACACGACCGAAGCAAGTCAGTACACACACAGCCATTACTTCAGGTAAAAGTAGAGAAAAGAACACGTACACTAAACTTACAGTTAACTCAACTTCATGGTCTCCAATAATTTTTCAAGTTTAATTATAAAGTTCAGCTACTCTATAAACTTAATAAACTTTGTTTAATAAAAGCCAAGTTCACATATATATTTATACCTATCAAAACTGGTATTCACTACCAAAGCTACTTCTGAAATACACAGATGTCAGATGTAAGCTGAGCTTTATTTCATAGGACAGAGGAGAATTTTTAAGTTCTAAAAACAGATAATTTAGCTTTGACAATGGAAAAGTATAATGATATGAGTTAGTGTACTTTTTCTCTTGATGGCTTGTTTCTGGATAAGTCACAGATTCCGAAAGCCCTCCAAAAAGAGAAATGCTATATACATACACATTTTATATCAACATACAGTACTGTTAAAAATATTCAATGAAAAAAAATAATCTTCAGTGACATTAGTGGATCCAGTATGAAAGACAACTACATGAATCTCAGCAAGTAAAGAACTCAGGACTTTACTACCAGGCTTATAATCAAAAGTATTAAGCACAAGTTTGGGGTCTTTTTTTTTTAAACACAAAAATCCTGCGTTTTAATTTCCCCTCACTCCCAGCTCTTGGTATGGGTATAAGGAAAGACAGACAGTCAAATGCTTAATCCACGACAGCAAGTATTATTCTAAGAACTAATGGAAGCCGAATCTGTCTACCTCTGAGGCAGGTTAAATACAAACCTTAAGACAGGCCAAAATGTGTGCACCCTGGATAAGCTAGTTAAGAATTTGAGATTAGTGGCTGCTTCTTTACAGAAGAGATGCATTTAATAGGCAGGATTTCCTGTTTGTTTTTCTATGGATTTTTGGAGAAAAAGAAAAGAGTGAGGAAACCAAGGTTAAAAAGGTAAATGAGCTAACTTTGATTTCCTATAACCTTAATCAAAATTATTATTAAATTATAGTTCAAAGACAAAACTTTGGAAAAATGGAGGTGTTAAACAGAAGTGAGCCTTTTTGACAAACAAATGTCAAGTCCTGTTTAATAAAGTGATGAAAAAGAAAATTTCAAGTTCTCACACTGTCAGAACAAAGTGGGTTTGGCTTCCAAGCCAAGAATCAGCTTAGGTGGTATAACGCTAGAAATGCTGATTAACTGATGTGTTGATTACCGTCAAGACAACAGAAATGAGCACGGCTGGATTCTAACGTCTCCAGTGTCGCGATGTCCCCTGGAGGCGCTGAGGCCCTGGGCTCGGGGAGGCTGGGAAGCCGGTGAGGAGGGGCCGCCGGCGACTCGCAGGCCCAGGCAGGGAGCGCACGGCGTCCTCCGTGGAGCCAGACCATGGCCCCCGCAGCCCCTCCGACGGAGACGCCCATCCACAGGCCAGGGAGCGGCCGAGACCGCGCCACCAGCGCCTGGGCCTGGTGAAGGGAGACCGGGGCCGTCGTGCCGACACCCCGTAGGTTTCAGAGAGAAAGCGCAGAAAGCTTGGCCTTTCTGCCCCAAGGTCTCTAGTGTTTCCAGAAACTCGGAGAAAAGGATCCACGATGGAGGAACGGAAGCGCGGGAGCTCGGTCCTAGCGGGCAGTGGCCTGATGGACGCCGGCACAGCCCCCGAGGCTCACCTCTGGCAGGGAGCCCACGGTCCACCTGTCCTCTGCTTACACGCTTGACTCCCTGGGCTGTTATCACCAGGTGAAGTGATGCAGACTGTCCACATACCCCCAGATACAGCTTAGCTTTTACCGGGTTTAACTTTGTCCTTTGTTTTTCCGATCTCTCTCTGTATTTTGTACGAATAGGTGCACGAGCATCTCGCTGGCTTATCTTCCAAGGACGATGCCAGGAAGGCACCTGTAACCAGAGGTGCCTTCGTTCCTCTGAGGTCCTTTTCCCTCACTATGAGGAGCAGGTGCAGGGCTGGGACCTGGGCAACGTCGCACACCGGCCCTTCCCCGGTGCAGGTGGCAGGCGGGCCCAAGGCCTTCTACAGCGTCTGTGTCCCTCGGCTGATCGGCACTGAGCTGCACCCCCGGCCTCTCCTGGGAGGGCCAACCGCCAGGACGAGACGGCTCCGCTGCACTGCTGCCCAGGCACCTCTCCCCTGCTCTTCACCATGACCCTGGGGACCTGCTGGAGCCAGCAAGGGGCAGGAACGGACAGAGACACTGTCCAGCGCCAGACAGCCAGGGGCTGCCTCGGACAGCCTCGCTCAGCCCCGCCCTGAGCAAGCTGACGTGCTCCAAAGGGAATCACCTTCTACCCTTCAACAATGTGCAGAATGAAGTCCCGAAAGGCTAAAGGATGATTTTCTACAAACCTGAGAACTACTGGCTTCCCTCATCACAGGCGGACACCCGCCGACATCCTACGAGGACGGAGCACTCTCTCTACACCCCTCAGCGTCTGGGTGTGCATGGACGTGCTCAGTCACTCAGTCGTGACTGACTCTTCGAGGGACTGCAGCCCACCAGGCTCCTTGGCCCGTGGGACTTCCCAGGCGAGAATACTGGAGTGGGTTGTCATTTCCTTCTCCCGGGATTCCACATATAACATAACTCAATTCTCTGTTTCGCAGAGTATGGATTGATCACTCAGTGATTACAGGAGCCCATGTTGGTGAGCACATGTGTACATGTATGTCTCCGCAGCTGTACCTGCCAGCACTGCAAGATGAGAACCAGGCATCGCTTGACAAGGGCACACAAGGTCTGACGCTCCTAGCTAACGTCTAAGCTTCAAAGCTCTCAGAAAGGAGGATGAGCTACAGTGAGAGCACAAAGCCACCTGGGAACACGTGGGCCACGGCGGGGGCTTCCCTTCTCGGCAGGGCACGCGTCTCCAGAGTCGTGCCTATCCAAACCGTTCTTAAGAAGGGTCAGGTGTCCACACTGAGCTACACCCATTCCATATACAAACCCCTGCTTCTTTTGGGGTAAGCGGAAAACGTGGAAGGAGGAGGAGGAAAGGGAGACGAGGGTGAGCTCAGCAAACGCAGCAGCAGCAGCACCGGCTGCCCCAACACGCTGGCCGGCCACGGCTGAAGGCCACCATCTCCGACGTCAGGTCCGCGGCGGGCGGGAGACCAGCGTCGCTGCTACCACCCGGTGCGGCTCGAGCGACAGCACCACGTGCGGACCCTTTCCTGTAGCGCGCAGCATCATGAATGCCCCTCCGAAGGGCCCAGCTGGCCGCTGCTGGTTTATCTGAGAATGTGGGAGGCGTGCGGAGCAGGGAGCGCGGAGAATGGGGGCCGCCCGCGCTCGCCACAGATAAACTGCACAATGGGCTGGCACGGGGACAAGCCCGGAGGCACATTCCTCCCCGCTGCCTTATCAGAGTTTCCATGGAAAACACACACAGAGGAAGCAGAAGCCACCGTCTCCCAGCGGTGGGGGACTCACCTCGTAGCCCTTCTCCAACAGGAACTCAGCCAGGTAGGAGCCGTCCTGGAAGACAAGGGACAGGGACAATGTCAGACTCACCAGGGCCGCGAGCACAGTCTGAGAGCAGCCCTCCAGAGGCCTGGGAACATGCACGAGGCCCACAGCACCAGAGGAGACGATGACTCACTCCACACCCGGCGTGGACACCCAGCCCAGCTCTGCCGCCCCCAGGCCCGTCCGCAGACGGGCGCTCATCCGAGCCTGAAGAGGGGCGGGCAAAGCGTGGTCTGGGCATCACAGGGAAAGACACTGAGTTCCAGGGACACTGCGGGCAACGGGACACTTCAGAGTCTGGTGGATCAGGCTCAGCACTGCAAGATGAGAACCAGGCATCGCTTGACAAGGGCACACAAGGTCTGACGCTCCTAGCTAACGTCTAAGCTTCAAAGCTCTCAGAAAGGAGGATGAGCTACAGTGAGAGCACAAAGCCACCTGGGAACACGTGGGCCACGGCGGGGGCTTCCCTTCTCGGCAGGGCACGCGTCTCCAGAGTCGTGCCTATCCAAACCGTTCTTAAGAAGGGTCAGGTGTCCACACTGAGCTACACCCATTCCATATACAAACCCCTGCTTCTTTTGGGGGAAGCGGAAAACGTGGAAGGAGGAGGAGGAAAGGGAGACGAGGGTGAGCTCAGCAAACGCAGCAGCAGCAGCACCGGCTGCCCCAACACGCTGGCCGGCCACGGCTGAAGGCCACCATCTCCGACGTCAGGTCCGCGGCGGGCGGGAGACCAGCGTCGCTGCTACCACCCGGTGCGGCTCGAGCGACAGCACCACGTGCGGACCCTTTCCTGTAGCGCGCAGCATCATGAATGCCCCTCCGAAGGGCCCAGCTGGCCGCTGCTGGTTTATCTGAGAATGTGGGAGGCGTGCGGAGCAGGGAGCGCGGAGAATGGGGGCCGCCCGCGCTCGCCACAGATAAACTGCACAATGGGCTGGCACGGGGACAAGCCCGGAGGCACATTCCTCCCCGCTGCCTTATCAGAGTTTCCATGGAAAACACACACAGAGGAAGCAGAAGCCACCGTCTCCCAGCGGTGGGGGACTCACCTCGTAGCCCTTCTCCAACAGGAACTCAGCCAGGTAGGAGCCGTCCTGGAAGACAAGGGACAGGGACAATGTCAGACTCACCAGGGCCGCGAGCACAGTCTGAGAGCAGCCCTCCAGAGGCCTGGGAACATGCACGAGGCCCACAGCACCAGAGGAGACGATGACTCACTCCACACCCGGCGTGGACACCCAGCCCAGCTCTGCCGCCCCCAGGCCCGTCCGCAGACGGGCGCTCATCCGAGCCTGAAGAGGGGCGGGCAAAGCGGGGTCTGGGCATCACAGGGAAAGACACTGAGTTCCAGGGACACTGCGGGCAACGGGACACTTCAGAGTCTGGTGGATCAGGCTCAGGTTCGGCCCCTTACAAGCCGTGTGAAACACACGGAAGGCCGTGGTGCTGCGGGGACGTAAAACGGGAATCTGACTAACTCTGGTGGTGGAGGGGAGCAGCTCGCTGGAGTAGGGAGGAGACGGGAGCTCCGGGGCCTGGGGGGAGGACAGGGGGAGGATGGGGAGGGGCCAAGAAAACAGGGTGTCGACACCACTGGAGAAACGAACCCCGGAGAGAAGAGGCCCTCCAGGTTCCCACCCCAAGGATTTGGAAAGTCGCGAGAAAGAGTTTAGGGGTGTAAGATGGGGTGAGAGTGGGTCCCACCCCTGCACATGTGCAGGTGCACACACGCGGACTTCAACAGGAGGTGCCTACTGAATGTAAGATGGTAAGTGCTCCATTTGCCTGCATCTCAAGTCATGCAACCTCTACAATAAGATGAAGGTGTCAGACAACACAGGGATGCTCAACTCGTTTTTTCTTTTCATTTAATTAATTAATTGGCTTGCCTGGTCTGACTATGCTGGGTCTCAGCTGACACAGGCGCATCTCTAGCTGCAGCCAGGTGGGACCACTTTCCCGCTGTGCGGTGGCGGCTTCTCCTACTGCTGAGCACGGGCTCTAGGGCACGTGAGTGGGCTCGGTCTTCCAGGCTCCCGGGCTCTGGAGCACAGGCCCCATAGTTGTGGCTCACGGGCTTAACTGCTCCACGGCATGTGGGATCTCCCCAGATCAGGGAATGAACCCGTGTCTCCTGCATTGGCAGGCCGAGTCTTCACCACCGAGCCACCAGGGAAGCCCCTCTCAACTTGTGCTTAAAAGTTCTTTCAAAAATGTCTAAGAGATGGGCTCCCCTGGTAGCTCAGTGGTGAGGAGTTCACCTGCCAAGGCAGGAGACACGAGTTCGATCCCTGATCCAGGAGGATCCCACATGCTGCGGAGCAACTAGGCCCATGAGCCACACCTATGGAGCCTGTGCTCTAGAGCCTCAGAGCCACAACCATGGAGCCCATTGGCCACAACTACTGAAGCCCGTGTGCCCTAGAGCCCGAGTTCCACAACAAGAGAAGTCACCACAATAGGAAGCCTGCTCACCTCCACTAGAGAGAAGCCCCCACTCCCTGTAACTAGAGAAGAGCCTGTGGCAGCAGTGAAAACCCAGAATAACCAAAAATAAATAAATAAAATGCATTTCTTTAAAAACAAAAAAAAAGTCTGAGAGGATATAAAATGGAAGATGATCTCACTGTGCATCTCTCTCTTACCACTGTGCACCTTAGGCGTCCATCACTCTGTTCTGAACATGTTTTACTGTTTTTAACTTAACCAGGAATAACTGATGAATAATGAAATAATTTCTAGGCTGATGAGATAGCAAAATGTTTCAATATACTGGAAACATAAGATCACTAAAACCTTGTATTTTCTTAGATTCATGAAAGAATTCAATGAGTTTTATTCCGTTAGAGAAAAAAACCGTAGAAATTTATGTTTCTTGGATGAGTGTATAATGTCTTGATTTCTGTCTCCCCAAAAGACAAGTAAAGACTATGAGCACAACCTTCTCTGGAAATAAAATCTTTGCAGATGTGATCAGATTAAAGTTATGGATTAAGGCGGGCCCTAAATCCAATGCCTAGTCTCTTTATAAGAGAAAGGAGAAGGAATTTTAGATACAAAGTCACAAAGAAAACGCACAGTGTGGGAAGAAGGCCACATGGAGGCAGAGACCGATGTGATGAACGAGGCCTAACAGACCTCGGCAGTAAACTCCGGGTTAAAGGATGAATAATTATGATCCATTTAAATGGATTACTGTTCAGCCATTAAAATGGATGATAAAGCTTTAAAAAAATGTCTGAGTCGGGGAGGGGGCTTCCATGTAAAGTGTTCCTGTGCCACTTTCAGGGAAAGAAAGCACGGGCCTGCTAACCAAGCCAGAGAGGCCGCCCGGCTCTGGAGACGGCGGTGCTGCGGCGCGTCCCCGGCCCTGCCCGGACGACGGCCAGGCGGCGCTTCGCCACCAGCCCCACGGCTGCGCCTCGGCCCGCAGCGGGGCAAGTGCCCGCCCCTCCAGAGGGCACGACTGCTGCAGGCGTGTGCGCTCCACACCCGCTGGGAGCACTTGGGTTTTCTTTGGTGCCCTCAGTTTGAAAAACTTTTAAATAACCTTGTGAACTTCAAATACCAGATACTCCAGGAAGAAGAAGAAGAAAGTAGGCTTTATTCCCATCACTGCTTGACTCAGAGCTGGAACTGGAGACCCCTGCCGGTCCTGGGAACGGCGGGGCTGCGGCGAGGGTGCTCGGGCGCCGACTCGGGCAGGAGGACTCGCGAGGGAGCAGGGACACACCGCGGCTTCACTAACACCGCAGCAAGCTTTCTTCTGACTCCTTGACACAAGCGTTCTGGCTCACAGACTCGCGTGGGGAAGACTGAGACCATCCGGCCTGTCCTGCCCCTCTCTGTCTTACCATCTGCGCGGCCGCGTGGCGGTTCACACCCAACACGCGGAGGAGGCCAGGCAAGAGCGCTGGACAGGGCGCGCCCCGACAGGCCGGCTCCAGCTACGGGACCTCCAGAAATTCGGGGACAATCCACAGTCTTAGCAATCAACCAGTGGGAAACAGCTCAACGGAAAAGGCGTCGACAACCATCGCTTCACCGCGGGGCAGGTGGCCCTGGGAAGCATATTCTGTTTCATGCATGTTTGTGCTGTTGTCAGCCTGAAGCACACCACAGGACGCTTTTCACATTTTTTATTTCTCTTGGAATAAAGAGTTACACTTCTCTGGGCTTCACCACAGTTGCCCAGAATGTTTTGCAAAGAAAGAAAACGAACAAAGCCCGGGGGCCGTGCTGACGCGGAGCAGGCCTGAGCGGGACCGGGCCCTGCCACCAGGGCCTGCTCCTCTCGCCGGGCCCGCTCAGACTTTCCAGCCGCCTGGAACTCTGCAGCACAGCGGCAGCGCTTCCTCCTCACTTCCTCGCCAGGCCCCCCGAGCGACAGGGCCGACAGCAGCGCGTGGGAATGGAGCCGCCGGGCCCCCGGGGCCCAGCCTCCCCCAGCCGGGGCCCCGCGCGGAAGCCCCTCCAGCCGCACGGACAGAGGACGGACGCGTCACGGCCACTGAGGGCCTGCGGCCAGCGCCCCAGCCCGACGCCCGACTCCTCGAACCCGAGGGGCTCGCGGACTAAGAGCCCAGCTCGCTCCCACAAGCACGAGGGCCCGGGCTCAACCCTAGTCACAGAAACCCTCGTCACTAGAGCGCTGGCACTCCCAGTATCGCCCTTTCAATCCGAGCTTGCACACGGCATTCGGAGACTCTCCACGTCACATCAAAGGCCGTGCAGCTTGAAGTGAGCACCGTGGCTCTGACGTCTTCAAAGCCCAGAAGGACTGTCCGTCTCATTCTTGCAGGAGCGCACCTAGAGGGCACGCAGCCGCCTGGCACAGGAGGTGCAGGGGCAGGTGGAGGCCGGCTGCCTGCCTGTCCCCACCGAGAGAGGGGAGACGGGGCTAGAACCCGGGGCTCCCACCACGGTCACCCAGAAGACAAGCTCTGCCCCAGAGCCCACCAGCCCATGTCGAAACCCAACCCAGTCATAAAACACCATAACGGATTCGCTGTTAGACCAAACTGCTTCCACTGCTTTGCCGTCATGCCGGGGCACCTTACGGACTAAACGGTGTTTCCTGTTTCACTCCAGTGATCCAAATGCGGAGGCCCCTAACGTCGGGACGGCCCAGAGCCTGGACGCGCAGGGCGTGCAGGGCTCCACGTGGGCACGGGGGCCTCTGGGGAAGCGCCACGGTGGAGTCTGCAGTGAACTCGGGTTGGTGGTGGAGGCTCGCTCTGGGCTGTGAGGCCCAGGGGGCCGAGACCCGGCCTGGGGTCCAAACTGGGCAGACGTTGGTGCCTGGGGCCACAGCCCTGTCCCTGAGTAACTCCGGGCTTCGCCTGTGTGCAGTGTTCCAGATCCGCGCTCATAAAATGCACAGCAACTCCAGAAATTAACTGAATCACATCCTGACTGTAGGGTGAAACATACTTTTTTTTTTTGCCTCTAAGTCATCGTTTATTTTTCATCCATCTTTATTCCTTGGCCTGTGTGGGCCTCCCATCACAGTGGCCTCTCTTGTTGCAGAGCACCAGCTCTGGACGCATGCGCTCTAGAGAGCGGGCTAGTAATAGGACACACAGCCCCAGCCCTTCCTCCACAAGTGGGATCTTCCTGCACCAGGGATTGAACTGGTATCCCTTGCACTGCAGGATGGACTCTTTATCCACTGGACCAGCAGGGAAGCCCCGAAGGATGAAATTTTAATGCAATTTAGGAAGGCCTAAATTTCTTCACATTTATGAAAAGTTGAAGGAAGTGGAGAAAGGTCCCCCTTCTCCCAAGAGCCACAGAAGCCTCCCATGGCCAAGATGACCTTCATCCCTCTCCCACGTCCACAGCTGCGCGTGGCTGGACACCCACCTTCCCTGGAGACGAGGGCATCCCTCCTCTCTCTTCAAACATGGACCCTCTTCCAGCCCAGAGGACGAATGACAAGGACACCGTCTCAGATGCAACGTGAGCACCTGGCCCTGCCGACCTGCGCCTGAATCAGACCCTAGGTTTCCACCCAAGCACCGCCGGCAGCTTCGATGGAGGACCGGCCCCGGGTAAAGTGACCTCCCTCGTTCACACCCCTCCAGCACGGGAAGTAACACTCCCTCCGGTAAGGAGGGACGGCATCGTCCACACGGCCTGCCACGCGCTTCAAGCCTGTGTAGGCTAATCACTCTACAATAAGCATTTTCAGCTAATCTCAATTACAGTATGAAAGTGATCTGTGCCTCGCACAAGAGAAGCACAAACATATCAAAGGCCAGCAAAAGACACGGCTTTGAACTGGAGCAAAAATTTTCCACAGGAAGAGGAGCCGCCGCAGCCGGAGGCACCAGGCGGCAGGGTGCACGGGCAAAGCACTCTTGCAGGGTGCTCGTGTGCAACACTAAACTGGACAAAATCTCTCTCAAACTCACAGAATCCAAAAACCCGAAGGGGTTAATTAATCCCACTGTCTCATTTTACAAATCGGGAAATGGAGACTGGAAACACTAAATGTCCAGTGTCCTGTGACAGAGTTAGGAGGTAGCAGAACATGGGGGAAAAAAAAGAAAGGAAGGAAGGAAGGAAAGAAAAGAAAGAAAGAGACAGAGAGAGATAGAGAGAGAAAGAAAGAAACAGAGAAAGAAAGAAAGAAAAAAGAAAACACTTCTCTGGAATCTCAGCTCTTGGAATTTTTCAGTAAAAATACTGTGAAAATAGCTGACATGAGGAGACTGGACTGATTCTACAGCTGAGAAGCAGAGGGAAGACCAAGACTGAGCCCACAAGGGTCAGGAGAGCGAGCACCAACTGGATGACGGGTAAACAGAACTCAGGACACTGTGATGAGTCAAACACACAAGCAGCCCCGCTTCTGTGGCCTTTAGAGTCGAGCATTTCCCCACAAAAGCCGAGGTCGCTAAAAGGCTGACTCTCGCTCACTGTGACTCACCTCCTCGTAGAGAAAAGTGACCAGTAGCCCTCCACAGCCAAGAAGGAGGGACACTCCTCTCTAACCTGGACCCTCTGCTGAGGAAAGAGACCCAGGCAGGTGCCAAGCGGCTGCACGCACACCACACACACGCGGGCGCACGGCCAGGAATGACACCGGCTCTGCTGCCCGTCCAGGACCTCCCAAGAAACAAACCACGACAGGCAGCACTTTACAAAGAGGCCAGACGCCCCCACCACTGTCAGCCTGCACAGGGCTCTACCCTGAGCTCTTTCCCCACAAGCATTCTCAAAATTTTATAATGTTAATTTCAAAGTAACATTCAGTTTCAAAAGATTCTAACATCAAGTCCTGTGTCCAATGGTCAACTAAACATAAAATATCTTAAAGGGAAGAAATGATCTAGAAGGCTAATTTTATTTTTTAATCTTTTTTGGGGGGTGGGGTGGGAGGGAGGGAGATGGGCAGGCCACTTCCATTGGTCTTCCATTTCTTGAACTGGAGCAAAAATTTTCCACAGGAAGAGGAGCCGCGCCGGAGGCACCAGGCGGCAGGGTGCACGGGCAAAGCACTCTTGCAGGGTGCTCGTGTGCAACACTAAACTGGACAAAATCTCTCTCAAACTCACAGAATCCAAAAACCCGAAGGGGTTAATTAATCCCACTGTCTCATTTTACAAATCGGGAAATGGAGACTGGAAACACTAAATGTCCAGTGTCCTGTGACAGAGTTAGGAGGTAGCAGAACATGGGGGAAAAAAAAGAAAGGAAGGAAGGAAGGAAAGAAAAGAAAGAAAGAGACAGAGAGAGATAGAGAGAGAAAGAAAGAAACAGAGAAAGAAAGAAAGAAAAAAGAAAACACTTCTCTGGAATCTCAGCTCTTGGAATTTTTCAGTAAAAATACTGTGAAAATAGCTGACATGAGGAGACTGGACTGATTCTACAGCTGAGAAGCAGAGGGAAGACCAAGACTGAGCCCACAAGGGTCAGGAGAGCGAGCACCAACTGGATGACGGGTAAACAGAACTCAGGACACTGTGATGAGTCAAACACACAAGCAGCCCCGCTTCTGTGGCCTTTAGAGTCGAGCATTTCCCCACAAAAGCCGAGGTCGCTAAAAGGCTGACTCTCGCTCACTGTGACTCACCTCCTCGTAGAGAAAAGTGACCAGTAGCCCTCCACAGCCAAGAAGGAGGGACACTCCTCTCTAACCTGGACCCTCTGCTGAGGAAAGAGACCCAGGCAGGTGCCAAGCGGCTGCACGCACACCACACACACGCGGGCGCACGGCCAGGAATGACACCGGCTCTGCTGCCCGTCCAGGACCTCCCAAGAAACAAACCACGACAGGCAGCACTTTACAAAGAGGCCAGACGCCCCCACCACTGTCAGCCTGCACAGGGCTCTACCCTGAGCTCTTTCCCCACAAGCATTCTCAAAATTTTATAATGTTAATTTCAAAGTAACATTCAGTTTCAAAAGATTCTAACATCAAGTCCTGTGTCCAATGGTCAACTAAACATAAAATATCTTAAAGGGAAGAAATGATCTAGAAGGCTAATTTTATTTTTTAATCTTTTTTGGGGGGTGGGGTGGGGAGGGAGGGAGATGGGCAGGCCACTTCCATTGGTCTTCCATTTCTCTATTTTCATCCGTCTTTGTTTTTTGGCTCCTGCGGGCCTCCCATCGCGGTGGCCTCTGTCGTCGCAGAGCACCGGCTCTGGGCGCATGCGCTCCAGAGCTCCGGCTCGGTGATTGGACACATGGGTCCAGCCACTCCGTGGCACGTGGGATCTTCCCAGGCCAGGGATCGAACCGGCACCCCTTGCTCTGCAAGGCGGTGTCCTTACCCACTGGACCACCAGGGGAAGCCCTAGAAGGCTAATTTTTAAAAAGACTATTCTTTTCAGCTTGGTAGGTTAAAAATAATGGTTTTCTTTGCATTTTTTGATCGGTAGAGTATTTAAGACCGACGTGGGTTTTGTGTTTATGACTGTGGGTACTATTTCTTCTGGGAAGACAGACTTGGAACGAAGGACGTACAGGTACAGGGTCCATCGCTCCATGGAGACGGGCCCCCGGCTGTGTGGACATGCAACCTGGACTCTGTAGAACTTGTTAACAAAGCAGAGTGTCACAAACTCGAGAACAGCAAACACTCGCCGGGCCACGGGTGTCAGGGAATAGAGGATGGAGAGGAAACGAGAGCCTCCATCCCCCGCTCCTGCTCTCACAGGATCTGGGCAGCCAGGCTCTTCCTGGACGAGACAGGGCTAGACTTCCACGCTGGCTCGGACGCCCAGCATCACACGGGCCAGCACGCCCACACACGGACGGGGTGAGAGGAGCAGCCAGGCGACCGGTGCTGCCGTCACAGTGTCCTGCTGCCGGGAGCACCGGCAGGGCGCAGGGGCAGACGCAGGGTGGGGATGAAAGGAAGGCCTCAGAAAACCCGCAAAACCGTCCACCCTAAAGGAAATCCACCCTGAATACTCACTGGAAGGACTGGCGCTGAAGCTGAAGCTCCAGTACTCTGGCCGCTTGATGGGAAGAGCCGGCTCATTAGAAAAGACCCTGATGCTGGGAAAGATGGAGGCAGGAGGAGACGGGGGCGGCAGAGGATGAGATGGTTGGAGGGCATCCCGACCCCATGGACATGAGTCTAAACAAACTCCGGGAGACGGTGACGGGCAGGGAAGCACGCGTGCAGCCCCCACGGGGTCAGAAAGAGCCAACCACGACTCAGTGACTGAACAAGACCCACTCGCCCAGGCCTCATCTGCGCTGGACGGCACAGTGGGGCCCCCACGTCCGTCGGCACCGTCGGGATGCGCTCAGAGCTCCGGCTCGGTGATTGGACACATGGGTCCAGCCACTCCGTGGCACGTGGGATCTTCCCAGGCCAGGGATCGAACCGGCACACCTTGCTCTGCAAGGCGGTGTCCTTACCCACTGGACCACCAGGGGAAGCCCTAGAAGGCTAATTTTTAAAAAGACTATTCTTTTCAGCTTGGTAGGTTAAAAATAATGGTTTTCTTTGCATTTTTTGATCGGTAGAGTATTTAAGACCGACGTGGGTTTTGTGTTTATGACTGTGGGTACTATTTCTTCTGGGAAGACAGACTTGGAACGAAGGACGTACAGGTACAGGGTCCATCGCTCCATGGAGACGGGCCCCCGGCTGTGTGGACATGCAACCTGGACTCTGTAGAACTTGTTAACAAAGCAGAGTGTCACAAACTCGAGAACAGCAAACACTCGCCGGGCCACGGGTGTCAGGGAATAGAGGATGGAGAGGAAACGAGAGCCTCCATCCCCCGCTCCTGCTCTCACAGGATCTGGGCAGCCAGGCTCTTCCTGGACGAGACAGGGCTAGACTTCCACGCTGGCTCGGACGCCCAGCATCACACGGGCCAGCACGCCCACACACGGACGGGGTGAGAGGAGCAGCCAGGCGACCGGTGCTGCCGTCACAGTGTCCTGCTGCCGGGAGCACCGGCAGGGCGCAGGGGCAGACGCAGGGTGGGGATGAAAGGAAGGCCTCAGAAAACCCGCAAAACCGTCCACCCTAAAGGAAATCCACCCTGAATACTCACTGGAAGGACTGGCGCTGAAGCTGAAGCTCCAGTACTCTGGCCGCTTGATGGGAAGAGCCGGCTCATTAGAAAAGACCCTGATGCTGGGAAAGATGGAGGCAGGAGGAGACGGGCGGCAGAGGATGAGATGGTTGGAGGGCATCCCGACCCCATGGACATGAGTCTAAACAAACTCCGGGAGACGGTGACGGGCAGGGAAGCACGCGTGCAGCCCCCACGGGGTCAGAAAGAGCCAACCACGACTCAGTGACTGAACAAGACCCACTCGCCCAGGCCTCATCTGCGCTGGACGGCACAGTGCCTGGGGAAGCCCATCGACACCAGCCAGCCCGAAATCAAGGTGGGAAAACCAGAGGACACACAAGAAGCACATTCCCTTGTAGGTCTGTCTAACCGGCCAGTTCAGCGCTGCTGTGAATAGCCCCTTTCGACTTGAGAACAATATTCTAGCTGAAAGGCTTCCTAACACAGGGCTCCAGATACACCGATAAAGACTGGTTCGGATCTGTAGAAAGGTTAATAATAAATTACAGGTAAATGTCATGCTTAAAATAATCTCTTTGTAGTAAACATGCACATACATTAAAACTGTACAAAAATGGAAAATAATTTCTCTTTTCCTCTTCCCTTTCTCGTTATCTCTCAAAGTGATGGTCCACACAATTACCTGTTTCTCTGCAAAGCACATGCTTGTGCAACTCTAATCACCCGAGTGATTCATGGAGGAAATGATTTCTTGCAGGCACTCTAACCAAAACAGAGCTGCGCTTTGTCCAGTGTTCAAGGCCATGCTTAATGAAAACTTTAAATTTGGAAGAAGAAGAAAAAAAAACGGTAGTACTGAAAAAAGAAGAATTATTAAATTTTTGTATTTACCTGATTTATTCACATTTCCTTGTGCATTTCTTTTTATAATTTGTACCCTGCCTGAAGGAGGAAGAAAAAAACAAGTGTCCTTTTATTTATCAGCTTAAAAGGTCATACGAATCACAAAAGGGCACACATAAATCGATGGCTAGTTCTCCATCTTGCGGCCACATAATTCTGTATAAGCCACCCTAAAGGAAATCCACCCTGAATACTCACTGGAAGGACTGGCGCTGAAGCTGAAGCTCCAGTACTCTGGCCGCTTGATGGGAAGAGCCGGCTCATTAGAAAAGACCCTGATGCTGGGAAAGATGGAGGCAGGAGGAGACGGGGGCGGCAGAGGATGAGATGGTTGGAGGGCATCCCGACCCCATGGACATGAGTCTAAACAAACTCCGGGAGACGGTGACGGGCAGGGAAGCACGCGTGCAGCCCCCACGGGGTCAGAAAGAGCCAACCACGACTCAGTGACTGAACAAGACCCACTCGCCCAGGCCTCATCTGCGCTGGACGGCACAGTGCCTGGGGAAGCCCATCGACACCAGCCAGCCCGAAATCAAGGTGGGAAAACCAGAGGACACACAAGAAGCACATTCCCTTGTAGGTCTGTCTAACCGGCCAGTTCAGCGCTGCTGTGAATAGCCCCTTTCGACTTGAGAACAATATTCTAGCTGAAAGGCTTCCTAACACAGGGCTCCAGATACACCGATAAAGACTGGTTCGGATCTGTAGAAAGGTTAATAATAAATTACAGGTAAATGTCATGCTTAAAATAATCTCTTTGTAGTAAACATGCACATACATTAAAACTGTACAAAAATGGAAAATAATTTCTTTTTTCCTCTTCCCTTTCTCGTTATCTCTCAAAGTGATGGTCCACACAATTACCTGTTTCTCTGCAAAGCACATGCTTGTGCAACTCTAATCACCCGAGTGATTCATGGAGGAAATGATTTCTTGCAGGCACTCTAACCAAAACAGAGCTGCGCTTTGTCCAGTGTTCAAGGCCATGCTTAATGAAAACTTTAAATTTGGAAGAAGAAGAAAAAAAAACGGTAGTACTGAAAAAAGAAGAATTATTAAATTTTTGTATTTACCTGATTTATTCACATTTCCTTGTGCATTTCTTTTTATAATTTGTACCCTGCCTGAAGGAGGAAGAAAAAAACAAGTGTCCTTTTATTTATCAGCTTAAAAAGGTCATACGAATCACAAAAGGGCACACATAAATCGATGGCTAGTTCTCCATCTTGCGGCACATTTCTGTATGCGGTTGCTACTTAAATGTCCACGTTGCTGATAAGCAGAGTGGAACTGTTTGCAAACATCCCTGCTCTTTGTAACCTGGTCTCCTTCAGGGATACAGCCACTGGGCCAGTCAGGTGAAACTGTTCCGATCACGGGGACAGCCACCACAGAAGGGTCAGCGCGGGGCGCGGGGGGCATTGCGGGTCTGCTCTGCAAGCGCGGGGTCCCCCCACGCTGGAGGCTCTGCAAGCCCCAGGAGAGAGATAACGCGACTGGCAACGACAGACCGCGAGTCGCTGAGGCAGGCGGAGGCCAAGCACACACACACACCAGCGTCCACGGAGGGCGTGTCGGCCTCTACCCGGAAAGCTGCCCACCTGCCGACGGCTCGAGCCGACGCGCGGGGTGAGGAGGCCCTGGGAAGGTAAGGACAGGTAAGAACGGGTGCCCGGACGCCGCCCGCACAGGCTGGCCCCACGGCGCGCTGTCTGCAGGCAGGTGCCCGGAAGACAGGACGGTGGGGACGAAGCCCCCCACGGTGCTCTGCAGGAAGGCCCCCCTCAGAGAAGGGGTCGAAAAGCATCCTGGTGGAAATCACACGTTGAAAAGCACGCGCTGCCGCCATGCGGACCACCACCTTCGAGCTCCTGCAGGCCGGGCTCTGCTGCCAGCTCGGCCCACCCCCGCCCGGACACGGGGAGAAAGGACGGTCCCCGGGGCTCGGACGGGGGAGCCTCCGCAGGCTCCCGGGCCTGGCTCCTCCCGCCCTCTCCCGCCAGCGGCAGGGCTCCACCTCCACACAACCAACACGTTTGCTTTTAAGGAACTTCGAAGTCCTATGTTTTAAATACGCGTCCAGTACATGACACGTCACGGGGCCCTCACAAAGCCTGGGAAACCCCAACCCCAGACCCGCTCAGGGAGGCACGGGATTCGGGCAGCTAAGTCTGGACTGAGCATGCACCGACCGCACGGAACGCCTGCACGGTCACCCCCGGGGAGAGGAGACCGGGGACAGCAGGAGCCTGGACTCCGCGGCCGCCATGCTGACGCGCCCCCCACCTGCAGGAAGCGGCCCGAGGCCCAGGTAAATCGATGGCTGCTCCATCTTGCGGCACATTTCTGTATGCGGTTGCTACTTAAATGTCCACGTTGCTGATAAGCAGAGTGGAACTGTTTGCAAACATCCCTGCTCTTTGTAACCTGGTCTCCTTCAGGGATACAGCCACTGGGCCAGTCAGGTGAAACTGTTCCGATCACGGGGACAGCCACCACAGAAGGGTCAGCGCGGGGCGCGGGGGGCATTGCGGGTCTGCTCTGCAAGCGCGGGGTCCCCCCACGCTGGAGGCTCTGCAAGCCCCAGGAGAGAGATAACGCGACTGGCAACGACAGACCGCGAGTCGCTGAGGCAGGCGGAGGCCAAGCACACACACACACCAGCGTCCACGGAGGGCGTGTCGGCCTCTACCCGGAAAGCTGCCCACCTGCCGACGGCTCGAGCCGACGCGCGGGGTGAGGAGGCCCTGGGAAGGTAAGGACAGGTAAGAACGGGTGCCCGGACGCCGCCCGCACAGGCTGGCCCCACGGCGCGCTGTCTGCAGGCAGGTGCCCGGAAGACAGGACGGTGGGGACGAAGCCCCCCACGGTGCTCTGCAGGAAGGCCCCCCTCAGAGAAGGGGTCGAAAAGCATCCTGGTGGAAATCACACGTTGAAAAGCACGCGCTGCCGCCATGCGGACCACCACCTTCGAGCTCCTGCAGGCCGGGCTCTGCTGCCAGCTCGGCCCACCCCCGCCCGGACACGGGGAGAAAGGACGGTCCCCGGGGCTCGGACGGGGGAGCCTCCGCAGGCTCCCGGGCCTGGCTCCTCCCGCCCTCTCCCGCCAGCGGCAGGGCTCCACCTCCACACAACCAACACGTTTGCTTTTAAGGAACTTCGAAGTCCTATGTTTTAAATACGCGTCCAGTACATGACACGTCACGGGGCCCTCACAAAGCCTGGGAAACCCCAACCCCAGACCCGCTCAGGGAGGCACGGGATTCGGGCAGCTAAGTCTGGACTGAGCATGCACCGACCGCACGGAACGCCTGCACGGTCACCCCCGGGGAGAGGAGACCGGGGACAGCAGGAGCCTGGACTCCGCGGCCGCCATGCTGACGCGCCCCCCACCTGCAGGAAGCGGCCCGAGGCCCAGGAGGGACGCCGGCCAGCCGAGGTGGCCCTAGAGGGCGACGCGTGGGCATGAGAGGAGGAACAGAGCCTTGTTCCCAAGAAAATATTCCACGGGGAAGGAAACAGCAGTGCCTGCAAGGAACTCAAAAACTGGAACTCAAAAACTGAAACAGAACAGAAAAGCATTCACTCGAGGGTTCTGTAAAAGCCAGCAACGAGTGCTCCGGGGAGGGCCCCGGGCCCCACAGGAGGCCGCCGCTCGGAGGCTCTCGGGACCGACGGCCCTCGGGGAGAAGAAGCCTGTCCGTCACAGCCGCGCCCAGCTGGGGCGGTCACCGGGGGAGACGCAGCGCTGAGCCAGGGAGCGCACGCCACACCTGCCACGGCGGCGGGCTCGGCGTAACCCCGGGGGCCCCACCGGCCCCTGCGCCCGCAGACGGGGCCCACCGCGCCCCACCGCCACCAGCTGCCGCTGCAAACGCACTCAGCGACGGCAGCGAGAGGGCGGAGGGAACGCGGCCACCACCCGACACCGTCCCTTTGGACCAATAACAGGCCCCCAGGCCTCGGCAGCCACGGGACGGCAGGGGGGACGGCCAGGCGGGCTGCGAGCCTCGCTCCATCCTCCCGACAGCCGAGCGCAGGGCCCGGCGGCCACACGCTGGGCACCACGGCCCCCCAGCGCTCACGTGGCTCCCGTAAGAGCTGATCGCAGGCCCGGGGGTTTGGGTGGCGCTCGGGCGGCGTGCTCTGCCTCCCCATCCGTCTGTCTCTGTCGAGTCCGTGTCCGTGTGGGTCCCTGTCTCCCACTCCGCCTCCCGCTCCCCTGCCCCCGAGCCCCGCCCTCCCGAGCACAGACGTGGGTCCCACAGGCCCAAGGCTGAGGCGCCCCTGGCAGCCAAGGCCTCGCAGGCCGAGGCCGCGCGTTTCCTACAGGGGGGAGGCCGGCGACGGCGCCGGAGCAGAGGCCTTGCTGTGGACACTCTGCGGCACGTCTACCACAAGCCAGCTTCAACTGCGTGTTCTGGCCTCTAGGCCTGAGGACAAGGGGACAGAACGTCTACGCACACGTCCACAGGGCTGTTTTCTGAAAACGTAACGGCAAGCTAAAAACGGGACCCATGAGGGATGGAAAGGTGTCTCCTGAAAACTCCTATATTGACGTTCTAACTCCCAGGACCTCCGCACATGACCTCGTTTGGAAATAGGGCCATTGCAGATGAATCGGTGAAGAAGACGTCATACTAGAGTAAGGAGGCCCTATTCTGATATGAGGGCTTCCCTGGTGGCTCAGTGGTAAAAGAAAAAAGTCTGCCCACAATGCAGGAGACGTGGACTTGACCCCTGGGGTCAGGAAGACCCCTGGAGGAGGAAATGGCAATCCACTCCAGGATTACTGCCTGGGAAATCCCGGGGACAGAGGAGCCTGGCAGGCTACGGTCCAACATCACCTCGAGTGGTCCCCATGGCTCTTGAAGAGCTAGGATCCTGTAATAATATCACAAAAAGCCAGGCCTTGTGGTTCCTTCAGGTGTTCTGCTAGGAGTGACTTCTTCCCTCACTTCGACATTTCCTATTCTATTTCTAGTTTTCTCAGAGTTTTCATCATGAATTTTTTAACTTATTTATTTATTTATTTTGAGGGGGCGGGTTGGGGAGGGAGGGAGCAGGCGGGCAACTTCTATTGGTCTTTCATCCATCCATCCATTTTCATCCACCTTTGCTCTTTGGCCTGTGTGGGCCTCCCATCGTGGTGGCGTCTGTCATCGCAGAGCGCCGGCTCTGGGCGCATGTGCTCCAGAGCTCCGGCTCAGTAATTGGACACATCGGTCCAGCCGCTCCGCGGCACGTGGGATCCTCCCAGGCCAGGGATCGAACCGGCGCCCCTTGCACTGCCAGGCGGTGTCCTTACCCACTGGACCACCAGGGGAAGCCCAAGATGAATTTTTAAAGTATTTATTTACTTGGCTGTGGCATGAAGGAGCTTTCACTGCGGAGCTTGGACTCCTTGGCTGCACACATGCTCAGCTGCCCCACAGCACGTGGGATCTTGAACCCAAGTAGCCTGCCGTGGAAGGTGAATTCTTAACCACTGGGCCACCAGTGGTTTAGAACACCACTGGGAAGTCACTATAGGCTTTTGATATGCTCTCCAAAGACAGTATTTTGGAGCAAAAAATAAAACATTAAGAGAACTATTCAGTTTTGACAAAACCTAAAACACGTTGCCGGTTGGCCAACAAGCCGACCAGTAATGCTCTGAAACAAATCACAAAGATAATGCAGAAACCCTTACCCTCTGGCCCAGCGGGCCGCTGAGACTCCCCAAACAGAATCGGTGAAGAAGGAAATGGAGGCCCTATTCTGATATGAGGGCTTCCCTGGTGGCTCAGTGGTAAAAGAAAAAAGTCTGCCCACAATGCAGGAGACGTGGACTTGACCCCTGGGGTCAGGAAGACCCCTGGAGGAGGAAATGGCAATCCACTCCAGGATTACTGCCTGGGAAATCCCGGGGACAGAGGAGCCTGGCAGGCTACGGTCCAACATCACCTCGAGTGGTCCCCATGGCTCTTGAAGAGCTAGGATCCTGTAATAATATCACAAAAAGCCAGGCCTTGTGGTTCCTTCAGGTGTTCTGCTAGGAGTGACTTCTTCCCTCACTTCGACATTTCCTATTCTATTTCTAGTTTTCTCAGAGTTTTCATCATGAATTTTTTTTAACTTATTTATTTATTTATTTTGAGGGGGCGGGTTGGGGAGGGAGGGAGCAGGCGGGCAACTTCTATTGGTCTTTCATCCATCCATCCATTTTCATCCACCTTTGCTCTTTGGCCTGTGTGGGCCTCCCATCGTGGTGGCGTCTGTCATCGCAGAGCGCCGGCTCTGGGCGCATGTGCTCCAGAGCTCCGGCTCAGTAATTGGACACATCGGTCCAGCCGCTCCGCGGCACGTGGGATCCTCCCAGGCCAGGGATCGAACCGGCGCCCCTTGCACTGCCAGGCGGTGTCCTTACCCACTGGACCACCAGGGGAAGCCCAAGATGAATTTTTAAAGTATTTATTTACTTGGCTGTGGCATGAAGGAGCTTTCACTGCGGAGCTTGGACTCCTTGGCTGCACACATGCTCAGCTGCCCCACAGCACGTGGGATCTTGAACCCAAGTAGCCTGCCGTGGAAGGTGAATTCTTAACCACTGGGCCACCAGTGGTTTAGAACACCACTGGGAAGTCACTATAGGCTTTTGATATGCTCTCCAAAGACAGTATTTTGGAGCAAAAAATAAAACATTAAGAGAACTATTCAGTTTTGACAAAACCTAAAACACGTTGCCGGTTGGCCAACAAGCCGACCAGTAATGCTCTGAAACAAATCACAAAGATAATCAAGACAGAAACCCTTACCCTCTGGCCCAGCGGCGTCCGCTGAGACTCAAAACCAACCTCCCACAAGCATGCGAGGCCCCGCATTTCGGAGCCACGTGACGTGGCATGTAGCCCAGATGGATGCAGGAGATTCTGAACCTAAACTTTCCAGTGACTCGGTCCAAAAGTTTAGGCTATTTTGATAAAATTCCAAAGGGGGAGGAAAGACCTCGACACAGAGTGCTGTAACTTTGAAGCCCTGGAGCTAATTCTCTTGTCGGGCGTTAAGACACTGGAAAGCCCTGCACGGTCCTCCATCCTTTCTCTGGAGTCCCCCACGCTACCAGCTAGCTCCGCGCTGGCCACGTCACCGCCCGCCACGGGAGAGCAGCTGCGGCCTCACACTTTCCACAGAGATTCAGCTCTTAACGGGGGGCTTCCAGAGCAGATCGTGCTACAAAATGGGGTTTTTCCTAAGATTCTCAAGAAAGTATAAAGATGTCTCTGAGCCTAGTAAAATGCTTTAGAGAAACTCCCCTGAGTGTGAGAGATAATTCAGCAACTTAGAGACTAAAAGGAGTTAGGTTTTTATGCATAATGAAATAGATGTGGTGCTGACAAGATGTCTTAACAAAATATTTACATATTGACTCACATTGAGACTACGTTAGGCGGACCCCTCGTTAAAAGGCTCCTGTGTGAAGCCTCCGTACGGGAGACACACCGGGCACTCCCAGAGCGGCCCCACACCGCACAGCTAAGCCCCCGTCTCAGCCCAGTGTTTGGCAACACATTTTTACTATTCCTGGAAGCACTTTCGCATTTTTGTCAGATGCTGAGTGAGCAACAGGGTAAATAACGTTTTAAAAGGTTTTTTCAAGCAGTAAAACCTTCAGTTCCGCTAAAGGGGTTGATCCAAAATAAATCCGGCAGCGAGTTCGGATGCCTGCGGGAATCTCAGGTTTAAAGGGCTTTTTGAATGCTCTCCAAAGACAGTATTTTGGAGCAAAAAATAAAACATTAAGAGAACTATTCAGTTTTGACAAAACCTAAAACACGTTGCCGGTTGGCCAACAAGCCGACCAGTAATGCTCTGAAACAAATCACAAAGATAATCAAGACAGAAACCCTTACCCTCTGGCCCAGCGGCGTCCGCTGAGACTCAAAACCAACCTCCCACAAGCATGCGAGGCCCCGCATTTCGGAGCCACGTGACGTGGCATGTAGCCCAGATGGATGCAGGAGATTCTGAACCTAAACTTTCCAGTGACTCGGTCCAAAAGTTTAGGCTATTTTGATAAAATTCCAAAGGGGGAGGAAAGACCTCGACACAGAGTGCTGTAACTTTGAAGCCCTGGAGCTAATTCTCTTGTCGGGCGTTAAGACACTGGAAAGCCCTGCACGGTCCTCCATCCTTTCTCTGGAGTCCCCCACGCTACCAGCTAGCTCCGCGCTGGCCACGTCACCGCCCGCCACGGGAGAGCAGCTGCGGCCTCACACTTTCCACAGAGATTCAGCTCTTAACGGGGGGCTTCCAGAGCAGATCGTGCTACAAAATGGGGTTTTTCCTAAGATTCTCAAGAAAGTATAAAGATGTCTCTGAGCCTAGTAAAATGCTTTAGAGAAACTCCCCTGAGTGTGAGAGATAATTCAGCAACTTAGAGACTAAAAGGAGTTAGGTTTTTATGCATAATGAAATAGATGTGGTGCTGACAAGATGTCTTAACAAAATATTTACATATTGACTCACATTGAGACTACGTTAGGCGGACCCCTCGTTAAAAGGCTCCTGTGTGAAGCCTCCGTACGGGAGACACACCGGGCACTCCCAGAGCGGCCCCACACCGCACAGCTAAGCCCCCGTCTCAGCCCAGTGTTTGGCAACACATTTTTACTATTCCTGGAAGCACTTTCGCATTTTTGTCAGATGCTGAGTGAGCAACAGGGTAAATAACGTTTTAAAAGGTTTTTTCAAGCAGTAAAACCTTCAGTTCCCCGCTAAAAGGGGTTGATCCAAAATAAATGAGAGGCCGGTGTGACTCAGCGAGTGTGTGAAAGCCTCCAGTTAATAGGTCTATTCAGGGACTCAGCACGCACTCGGGAGTCATAAGCCGGGCAGCCGGGCATCCACAGCAGCCTGGGCGCCTGCCCACAGCCGAGGCGGGGGCAGCAGTGGTTCTCAGAGACCTGTGTCCCATCGGTTCTGTGAACGAGGTGGAGCCCAATAGGCGGGGCCTGGTGGACAGCCCGGCGGAGGGGGCCCAGGAGGCTAGGGACCCACAGGAGAGAAGGGAGGGACTGCTCCTGTGGACGCTCCTGGAAGCCCTCAGGTGTGTGTGCAGAGGTGCAGCTGGCCGTCAGCACGGTCACGAGTCACTAACCAGACGTGGAGAGGGCCCCGAGAGGTCAAGTAACTCCACCACTCCACCAGAGAGGAAAGCGAGACCTTGACAATAAAACAGAGAGATTAAAATCCAGGGAAACGGTTCTCCTGCTTGTCCAAGGCAGCCTCACACCGCTCGAGAAGGTTACAGGCTTTCCCTTGGAGAAATGAACGGACAAGGGAAAGGGAGACAGTGATGTTCTTATTAGCTGGGAAGGACCCCTGAGGGCCAGGAGCTCCGCTGGAAGAGACCATCAGCCTAGTGGACGCCACTGAAGGGACGGAAGCACCAGACAGGCCCCCATTTCGTGCATCAACCTGACTGCTGCCGAGGACGAGGTCACTGACAGGTCTCCTGCGCTTTGGAAACCTACCAGGCGGACAACATAACACTCTGGCAAGCTGGCCTGCGACGGCCGTGCACGTCAGGGCTCCACGAGGCGTGCCTCGCGGCGCGGCTCCTCAGGCAGCCACGCGCAGGTCCCTCGGGAAGGCGGCGACGCTGCAGAGCCGCGCAGAGCCGCCGCCCGCTCCAGCAGCCCCGGGCAGCACGCGCTCCCACGCCCGCGCCCAGGCCAGCCCGTCCCACGGTCCCGCGTGGACTCACGGAAACAGAGCACTATTTAAAAGTGCGCTGACAAAGAAGCCTTTAAGAAACATCGAAATAAGTTACTTTGTTTTTCACCAGCTCGCCCCCAGCCTTCCCTTCTTTTCCTATTTGCTGTTCCACAGAACCCGACGGAGGCTATATTTAACCAGCTTTACAAGCTGTGGGCAGATGGGACGCAAGCCCATGCCAGCCCCGGCTGCGCGCGCTCACGGAGCCCCAGGCATTTCGGTTTGGGAGCCTTTTTCTAAACATCTTAGAAACACCTCACGCGTGTTGGGAACAAGAAAAAACAATACTGAGAAGCCCCTCCACATTGGTTTGCTTCTGTAGGTTTAACTCTGAAATTTATTTATATTTATTAAAAACAGGGTTTTACAACTAAAACTGCCATGATACAGGATTCTTGGTCACCGTGTCCATTTTTATGATTTCTGACAGAAGAGGCTCGTTCCCCCCAGGACACAGCACTGGGGAAGAGTCACCACTGGTCAGTGATCTTCGTTGAGGAACGGGTCCACGCAGGTCAGCAGCACCAGGACCTGCGCCGAATGCCAATGCCGTGAGGACGGCCCAGACGCGAGGCGGACCCGCATCGCCCCGGGGGACCTGGCGGCTCTGCAGCCTGCTGCGCTCCCTAACACAAAGCCACCTGCCAGGAACCAGGACGAGGACCCCAGCACCCACTTGGCTCTGCCATCTACTCTTTGGTCCTGGGGGAAAGCACTGCATTTGGTTCTCATCTACAAAATTAGAACTTGAGGTCCACAGCAGTCTCTGAAAGTATTTTCACCTAAAAGAAGCAATGGTTTCCGATGAATACGGCACAGTAAATAAGTAAGACTGGATGCTTCTGCCGTCCTTGTAGATGCTGGCCGTATGGTGACTTCTAACATCCGATGCATTCAGAGATATTATGGTTAGCTAACATTTCAGAGCACCAATCCTTTCATTAATTGTTGTGTAATACCCAATATGTTATCTCTTTCCAGTCCACAAACATTTACACAGACTACGAAGTTCACAGTCCTCCAACGAGTTGGAGTCTTTAGCAATCTGAATGCAAACAGACTGAACTGCTTCTGGGCTGGCAAATTTCCCTCAGAGACGCCTGAGTTATTGGCGATGCACTGGGATACTCCACAGAACATATCTTTATGTTTTTGTCTGTAAGGTACATTCACTCAGAAACATTTTATATTTTTGTTGAAGGTTGCCCAAAAGGAAGTATAACTTTCAAAAATAACTGTCACACAAATACAAACAATCAGTCTACAGCAAACACATGAGAGAGCCATCAGCCAGGTCCACAGCCCTGTGCAATGAGCCGCATCACTTCTCCTACAAAACTTCCCAGTTTAGTAAAACTAGGAGGACGACCTCTTACAGCCAGTATAGAATAACGTACAAAAGCTCCTGGTGTGAGCTCTGGCTCACAAGAATCTTCAGCATTATTACCTCTACTATTATTTCTTAATCACTGTCACTAACAAAATGCATAGAAAATGGTTCTTGCTCTCTAAAAAAGATATGTACAGTATTACTAATCTAAAATTTGATTTTCCAAATTTCAACCTCTCTCACTCTTAAGAGCTTCATGACATTGATGTATTATTTTTACTTTCTTCTCTAGTCATTTTGCTTTGTCTGTAACCTCATTCTAAGCAAACATCAACCATGAAATCACATATTACAAATGGAGCAAGTTATTTTTTCTTAAGGTAAAATAATGTTATGACTATTAAAATGTAGTTAAAATATTTCACATTATTTTACCAGTGGTTATCAGAAACACTGCTCTAAACTGGCGTTTGCTAATCTGTGCTAGTTTCCAAATTAAAGTTTGCATCTTCTGGTAAAAAGTCCACGATACTAATGGGCCACAGACAAGCTGACAGGTCCCTGTCAGCAACGCACACATCTCTCAAATATGAAAACATTATGTTGTAAAGAAATATCTAAATGCATACTGTTATTGCCTTACAATTTGACTCTATTTCTTTATAAACAGTATGTAAATTCCCTTTATTAGATAGAAAACTAAATTCAAGCGTACCTTCCTTAAAAGGCTATTTATAATCAAACTAAATTCACTCCAAATATTTTATTGGTCAATGTGGAATAAGAATAAAAGAATAAGAATTTCTTCCTGCTCCTAGTGAGTGCAATTAAAATGAGAAAGAACATAAAAATTATCACTTTGCTGATGATGCAGTTGTATACCTAAAAAACAAGAATATATTAAATTATCTGGTTACAAAATTATTATTCAAAATCAAGAGTTTTCCAAATTACAAACACTGAACTACTAAGGGAAAATATCCTATTTATACGAGCAAGAAAATCTGAATACCTAAAAATAGAGCTAACAAGACACTATTCATAACAGGAATCATATAAAGAAAACTTTAAACACTTCAAGAATGTATAAACAGTATTTCATATACTTCAAAATAGTATTTTAAAATAGTCAAGGACAACGTTTTCTTGGATTAGAAGATTCAACATCACAAAGATAGCCACTACACCATAATCAACCTTAAATCTGATTCAATGCCAGATTATAGGGTTTAGAACAGAAAGTGACAAAATTATACACTAGAGTCAAACAAGCATGTAAGAATAAACTGGAAATCCTGAAGAGGATTAGTAGGGACAGACTCCTGTCAGTCACAAAAGCTACGTATTATGAAAACATAATAAAGGTGAGAGCCATCAGTGAGGCAATCAAAATTCAGACACAGTTCCAAACACATGCAGGAATGTGTGCAAGACGCGGGGAGCATATTCCAACCAACGGAGAAAAGATGGACTCTTAAACGATGCTGGGAAATAAGAGTTTTAGGAAAAAAGTAAAGCTACAGTCCTGCCTCGGTCCTCACACTGAACTATACTTTCAAGCCCAACAAAGCTTACAAATGAAACCTTAAAAATCCTAGAATGGATAAACGTATTTATAACCTTAGAGCAATGGCCATATTAAGGCTCTATATCCAGATCACAAAGGAAACGACTGATGACTGACTACAGAAAGATTAACAATTTCTTTAGGGCCAAAAAGCACTAAGTGGTTAAAAGGCAAATGAGAAAATGGAAGGGAAAAGTTACTTTCAATATGACAGAAAGGGCCACAGTCCACACATAGAAACAGCATGTCTGAGAAGAAAAACAAACAAATGGTTCCTAGGAAGAAAAGACATCGCTATGAACAGGTAATCGAAAGAAAACATGCATATGAATAGAAAAAAAATAAAAATTATCACTTTGCTGATGATGCAGTTGTATACCTAAAAAACAAGAATATATTAAATTATCTGGTTACAAAATTATTATTCAAAATCAAGAGTTTTCCAAATTACAAACACTGAACTACTAAGGGAAAATATCCTATTTATACGAGCAAGAAAATCTGAATACCTAAAAATAGAGCTAACAAGACACTATTCATAACAGGAATCATATAAAGAAAACTTTAAACACTTCAAGAATGTATAAACAGTATTTCATATACTTCAAAATAGTATTTTAAAATAGTCAAGGACAACGTTTTCTTGGATTAGAAGATTCAACATCACAAAGATAGCCACTACACCATAATCAACCTTAAATCTGATTCAATGCCAGATTATAGGGTTTAGAACAGAAAGTGACAAAATTATACACTAGAGTCAAACAAGCATGTAAGAATAAACTGGAAATCCTGAAGAGGATTAGTAGGGACAGACTCCTGTCAGTCACAAAAGCTACGTATTATGAAAACATAATAAAGGTGAGAGCCATCAGTGAGGCAATCAAAATTCAGACACAGTTCCAAACACATGCAGGAATGTGTGCAAGACGCTGAGCATATTCCAACCAACGGAGAAAAGATGGACTCTTAAACGATGCTGGGAAATAAGAGTTTTAGGAAAAAAGTAAAGCTACAGTCCTGCCTCGGTCCTCACACTGAACTATACTTTCAAGCCCAACAAAGCTTACAAATGAAACCTTAAAAATCCTAGAATGGATAAACGTATTTATAACCTTAGAGCAATGGCCATATTAAGGCTCTATATCCAGATCACAAAGGAAACGACTGATGACTGACTACAGAAAGATTAACAATTTCTTTAGGGCCAAAAAGCACTAAGTGGTTAAAAGGCAAATGAGAAAATGGAAGGGAAAAGTTACTTTCAATATGACAGAAAGGGCCACAGTTCACACATAGAAACAGCATGTCTGAGAAGAAAAACAAACAAATGGTTCCTAGGAAGAAAAGACATCGCTATGAACAGGTAATCGAAAGAAAACATGCATATGAATAGATAATACATAAATATGCAAAGATATCGACCCCGACTCAAAATGAAACAAACACAAATCAAAATGAGACGTCCACTGCACACATGTGCGTGCACAAGAATGTCGAGTCCAGCATGGGGCAGGTTTCTATGAAGAACAGAACATCCAGGCAAATTTTAAAGGATAAGTACCGGTTTGTGCGTTAAAACATGCCTGAACGATGTGCCCAGACCTGCGCTCGGGGGGAGCGGAGTGTGCTGAGGAAGACCGCGACGCCAGGCTGCCCGCCCCGTCCGCGCGGCGCTGGCGGATGGGCAGCAAGGAAGCGCTCAGTGAGGCCGCGCTAATGTCCCTGCACGCCGGGACTCTCTTCTGCCCGGTGACACCTACGGCTCCAAGCCACGGTCTCATTCACCAGAAGTTCAAAGAAAGCGGTTTGATATTTCACGGTAGATTTTAGACACAAAAGTAGATACAAAACACACAGAATATTTAGTCTCTCCTCTCAAGAGGTGGGCCCGGTGCACATTTTTTCTGGACTTAAAAGGAAAACGGTTGTGAATACATACAATGATCCTATTTGAGAGATCTTTTACTTCTATTTCAGAAATTCTATCAAATATCAAAATGGCACGTTACATAGACGTTCTGTTCAGATTTCTCTTAATGACTTTCATTAACTAAAACACAAAGACAGTGTTTGAAAAGCACTCTTTTACTCAAAATTAAATTAAGATACTGGGAAGTGGTTAGGATCTGTAATTCTGATTTTGGCACAGAGAATAGGAAAGAAAGTTAAGGACCACAAGTATGTACCAACTCTATGTCCAACTCAAATTCATAAAAGATTTTTTCCACCTAAACGGAGGCCACTCAAGATGCAGATATTCGCCGTCTGGTGCCACGCAAAACTCTTCCTCACGACTAACTCTCGAGTTCATAGCATTCAACTAACAACACACCGGTAAGTGTGTGCACTAAGACGTACCTATATGAATGGTCAGACTGAAAACGGAATGTTTTAAACTATTCATCACTAAGGACCTGAGCCTCTGACCAAACCCAATCCTGTGCTACGTTTTATCTGGCTAACGGCACGTTGAATAAAAGCGTCTTATTGAGAAGATGCAAAAAAATTTTTTTGTTCTTTTGGTTCTTTTAGAAGTTTCACTTACACGGAACCAGGCGATTCCAAAGAGCACGGCAACAGGTTGAACCGGATGAAATGTATTTGACGGTTCACCTACAGCTGTTTATTGCGTGGCTCAAGCTAGTACCAAACCCTCAAGAGACAGACGAATGGCTCTCGGAGCACTCACTCTTTTTCAGTGCATAATATGTGTAATCGTGCTTTATTTTTCAAGTACTTTCCCAAACCAGAAGGGAGGCTCTTCCTGAAGAGATGCCCATCCCCGGGTCCTCCCTCGATGCTGGCCCAAGCTCTCTATAAGTGCTGACGACTTAGAGACACAGACTAAGCTCTCTAAGTGAGGCTGTGACATAAGACAGGTGACTCAAGCCAGGGGACATGTCATCACCCACTGAGAGGCGATGGATAACCAAGGTCGTCTCTAGTGTTTCTCAATAATTATATCTCACAGACAAAGAACAAAAGGGGATGAGAAAGTACAAAAATAGACAATGATTTTTTTTTTCTCAGTTGACAATAAAGAAATCAGAAAATTGGATGGATTCCAAAAAGTCGATTCACACACAGACCTGAAAGGGAATTACCACCTGGGTGTGTATCTTTTGTGGCCAAGCCTTGTGACCAAATGGCCCAAATTGATTCTGGACGTCTTTCATGCAAAGAAAACGCACTTGACTTCCCACCGCCCGTGGACAACAGCTCCAGGCCAGCTGCGCCTGACGGACAGGCAGGGACGACGTGTTCCGGGCAGAAGGTAAGAAGGTCATGACGGTGGATGTTTCCAATCCGGGCACAGGCGCGCCTATGACCCAGCACTCGGGAAAACCAGATCCTTAAGAAGAATGAAGCGTGAGGAAGAACTGTGACTGCCGACTTCCTCCTGAGCACGAGCTCCATCCGGGGGTGCCCCCCACGGTGGGGGTGGGGAGCCGCGCTGCTGCTGACGCCCAGGTGCTAGGCAGCTTCAGCCGTGTCCAGCACTCAGCCGTCCCGTGGACTGTACGTAGCCCACTGGGCCGCTCTGTCCATGGAACAGTCCAGGCAAGTGGGCTGCCATTCCCTCCTCCAAAATTTAGGTATATGAAACCAGACACAATGGCCCACAAGGTGAAATGGTTTGGAAAGACATTTCAGACAACCCTACTGACAACACCTAACAGCTACACAGATGAACCAACCACAAGAGAAAATTTAAACGTTTTTTGGCATTGATCAGTAGTGTTAGGATCAGTTTTTTCCTAAAGATTCAAGGAAGGGACAATACTTCCAAGCTATCGTTAAATATTAAGACAAATATAAACAGATGCTATAGTGTTTTTTCTTTAAATCTCTTCAATCTTGACCATGTTCTGTCCCAGAGTTTAGAATATCAAATATATTATTCAGAACTTTTAAAAACTGGACCCCCCCATATTTGTAAACTGTGTTACAAATTATGACTCACAATTTCAAGGCGAAGTGTGAAGGATAAATACTAGAAGCAGAGAAATTTTCAACCACCCAAAATGAATGCTGAGGTAATTTATTTATATGTATGTTCCTATTACTGCATCCTTAAAATAAAAATTCTTATTCGTAAACTAAAAAGTCTTTGTTTTTTTTTTTAAATATACTTTAAGAACACGTCTCTGATAACTGTTAAACTAAGATCATACTGACACTTTGGTTTGTTCTTAATGAACATATTTTAAATTTCACAATGTGACCCACAACATAAACGGCCTTCTTTCCTTAAAGTCAGGTAAGGAACAGAGACTACGACTGAAAACATCACTGTTAAAAAAAAATGGACTTGGGGTAGATGCTCTGTCTCTTGGCACAGGTGCCTTCTAACTTCCGCACTGAAGACGCTCCTGTTTGCTTTCTTCTCCCACACCAAGCATCAACCCGTACTGTCTCCAACGTCCTGCTGAAATGAGAAGAAACTAAAAGGCACCGAGCGTTAAGCGAGAGCCAAACACCATAGTGTTGCCCGTGTCGCCGAACTTGCCAAAGAGAACACAGAGGTATCACTGCATTTTTATTATTAAAGAAAAACACAGAGCTAAGTCAGATCTTTCCCCGCCCCGTGCACACGTGTCTGCCCGCGTGCTCAGGCGCTCCGGGCACGTCTGACTCTCGGCGCCCCGTGGACGGTGCCCCGCCCGCCGCCTCTGTCCGTGGGACTCTTGCTCTGCACACAGTACCCTTCCATCCCTGCGGGTGTCAGAGGCTGGCTTTCCTGTAACGTGCAACAGCGAGCGAGGCTCGGACAGCTCCGCCCGCACCAGCAGCCGAGCCCAGGCGGGCGCCCAGCCTCGAGGCATCGCAGCGCAGAGCTGCCTGGACCGCACGGCGCATCCAGAGCGCACGACGTCTCGTCCCAAAGCCAGTGCCGGGCCGCGGGGCCCGCGGGGCCAGGACGGCACGTCCGTGGACCAGGCTCACGCAGCAAGGTTCTGGAGAGAACTCCCCAGGATGAGCGCCCGGGGGCAGAGGCCCATCAGCGTTCCTGGCCTTCTCTCTGCGCGAGGACAAGCGGGCTCGGGCGCTGCTGGGGCGGGAGGGGAGCGGGCGGTCTCAGCGCACTTCCCACGGTCAAGCGCCATGTCTCCGCCCGCTGACCAAGGACGGCGGGTCTGGTGCCTCGCATCCGAAAGCTCACCCACGCCACAGCGCATCTCAGCACCAAAGGGGCCAGGGCGCCTCTCGTCATGTGAGTAAACATTATCGCTGCCAAGAGGAAACCTGCAGACAGAGGACAGACTTGCCAAAGAAATTAGGGCCTCGGTAATTAGGAAACCGCAGGCCACTACGCATCTTGCGTCAGTCTGAGATGAATGGGAACACTTGCAAAAGTATTTCACCACTGGCCTGCTTTGTGAAAGACCGCCACAGGGGAAAAAAAAAAAGAAGAGGAATGTTTAAATTCCTCTATTACCCAATACAATTATGTGTTTCAGCCTAAATGATGCTGGCACACACCAGCAGGATGCCTTGCCTCGGCGAGGGTAAGATGAGCAGCAGAACAAACAGGCCGTCTGTGCCCGCCCAGCCCGGGGTCGGCTCTGGGAGAGACACCTCTGGCTGGTGACACGTCTGGGACCAGACTGCCTGACCCGGCTCTGACGCCCATTGTCCCTGAGACGATCACCAAGGGGAAGACAAACCCCAGCCCCAAGCCGCAGCCACGCCGCCCTGCGCTGAGGGGCCCCCCCCACACTCGGCTCCCAAGTGGCCTCCTCGTCACCTCGCGGGTCCCAAATCTCGTTTCCCTCCACAGTATCGATACTAGGAATGTTACAAAAAAAAAAAAAAAAAAAAACACGAGACACATGCATGACTCAGATGGCAACAGAAACCAGAGGCTGTCTCCGTTCCCGTTCGGGGAGTCTACTCGAAGGGAGACAGCACCTCCCCGGGCCTGGTGAGACGGGAGCACAGACGGCCTGGGACAACTGCTTGAGGTTTAATTTCCCCTGAGAAACAAAGAAAGATGAAGCAAGATTTCCAATCTGTCTCAGATACATATCAGCTTGATTTCAAAACGAAAGGGTCCTTTCTGCGTGAGGCTGCCCGAGGACTTCCATGTGGGGACGCGCACCCTTGGTGAGGCTCACAGGCCCCTGCTGGTCACTCTCGGCAGAAGGCCCCACTGGACCCTGCTGCCCACGGGACTGCTCGGGGCTCCTCACCTGCTGGTCCTCCTTTCACTGGGGAGCAGGGGCCAGGGCCTGGAGCCAGGGCTCGGCGGGATCCTGTGCAGCCGCTCTCTGACCCTCCCTCCCACCAGTTCACCCGGACACGGGCACCGTGGCCCCCTCCTCCACCCGGCCCAGACGCTCCCCGGCCTCCGCCTCATCAGCCCCTGCACCGCCCAGGGAGCGGCGAGGCCCGTCCCGATTCTCAGATGTCTGCAAGGAACACAGGCACTCGGAGAAAGAGCCTCACCGCTAGCTCTGCCCGGGCAGACAGACGGAGGCCAACACGCACGTGCTCTGGGTGAGCCGTCCCCCACCAAGGTACTCGGCCACACCACAGAACACTGTGTCCTTGATTTAATTTTAGAATGCTGCCGCCGTTATATTAAACCAAGCCCAACTTTGAGGATATACACATAGGTTCAGTTCAGTTCCGTCACGCAGTCATGTCCAACTCTTCGCAACCCCATGGACTGCAGCATGCCAGGCTTCCCTGCCTTCACTGTCTCCCAGAGTTCACTCAAATTAAACCAAGCGGGAGAGACACCTCTGGCTGGTGACACGTCTGGGACCAGACTGCCTGACCCGGCTCTGACGCCCATTGTCCCTGAGACGATCACCAAGGGGAAGACAAACCCCAGCCCCAAGCCGCAGCCACGCCGCCCTGCGCTGAGGGGCCCCCCCCACACTCGGCTCCCAAGTGGCCTCCTCGTCACCTCGCGGGTCCCAAATCTCGTTTCCCTCCACAGTATCGATACTAGGAATGTTACAAAAAAAAAAAAAAAAAAAAACACGAGACACATGCATGACTCAGATGGCAACAGAAACCAGAGGCTGTCTCCGTTCCCGTTCGGGGAGTCTACTCGAAGGGAGACAGCACCTCCCCGGGCCTGGTGAGACGGGAGCACAGACGGCCTGGGACAACTGCTTGAGGTTTAATTTCCCCTGAGAAACAAAGAAAGATGAAGCAAGATTTCCAATCTGTCTCAGATACATATCAGCTTGATTTCAAAACGAAAGGGTCCTTTCTGCGTGAGGCTGCCCGAGGACTTCCATGTGGGGACGCGCACCCTTGGTGAGGCTCACAGGCCCCTGCTGGTCACTCTCGGCAGAAGGCCCCACTGGACCCTGCTGCCCACGGGACTGCTCGGGGCTCCTCACCTGCTGGTCCTCCTTTCACTGGGGAGCAGGGGCCAGGGCCTGGAGCCAGGGCTCGGCGGGATCCTGTGCAGCCGCTCTCTGACCCTCCCTCCCACCAGTTCACCCGGACACGGGCACCGTGGCCCCCTCCTCCACCCGGCCCAGACGCTCCCCGGCCTCCGCCTCATCAGCCCCTGCACCGCCCAGGGAGCGGCGAGGCCCGTCCCGATTCTCAGATGTCTGCAAGGAACACAGGCACTCGGAGAAAGAGCCTCACCGCTAGCTCTGCCCGGGCAGACAGACGGAGGCCAACACGCACGTGCTCTGGGTGAGCCGTCCCCCACCAAGGTACTCGGCCACACCACAGAACACTGTGTCCTTGATATTTTAGAATGCTGACATTTTACAAAAGACAACCAGAATCTCGCTGCCGCCCGTTATATTAAACCAAGCCCAACTTTGAGGATATACGTACATAGGTTCAGTTCAGTTCCGTCACGCAGTCATGTCCAACTCTTCGCAACCCCATGGACTGCAGCATGCCAGGCTTCCCTGCCTTCACTGTCTCCCAGAGTTCACTCAAATTCACGTCAAATGAGTCCGAGACGCCACCCAACCATCTCATCCTCTGTCATCCCCTTCTTCTCCTGCCCTCAATCTCTTCCCATCAGGCTCTTTTCCAGGGAGTCGTCTCTTGGCATCAGGTGGCCAAAGTATTGGAGCATCAGCTACAGCGTCAGTCCTTCCAGTGAATATCCAGGGTCGCCTTCCTTTAGAATTGAGATAGCTGGATCTCCTTGCTGGCCAAGGCACTCTGGAGAGTCCTCTCCAGCCCCACAGAAAGCGTCAGCTCTCTGGTGCTCAGCTTTCTTTACGGTCCAGCTCGCTCACACTCACACATGACCACCAGGAAAACCATAGCTTTGATTATGTGGACCTTTGGAAGCAAAGCAATCTCTTTGCCTTTTAATGCACTGTTTAGGTTTGTATATATATATACATATACACATATATGCTAAATGTGTGGGCTTCCCTAGTGGCTCAGACAGTAAAGAATCTGCCTGCGACACAGGACACCTGGGTCCAACTTCTGGGTCAGGAAGATCTCCTGGAAAAGGTACCCACTTCAGCCTTCTTGCCTGGAGAATCCCATGGACAGGGGAGCCTGGTGGGCTACAGTTCACGGGGTCACAAAGAGTCAGACTCCACTGAGCGACTCACACACACAACACACACATACGTACACACACTCTAAATTTAAGCCACAACGTTTTTTTTAAGTGTTTGTAAGGGGCAGAAATGTGCAAATACAAATATAATACAACCCTTTTCCAGACATAGGAGGCAACCATGATCTATTTAAGCCTAAAATTACCATATGTTAAAATAAAAAACAAATAGTACTATATTTTCCAAGAGATTATTATAGTAGCTTTTTCCTTATAAATTGCAGCTTACGCCGCATACGACACGTGGGCTGTGAGCAGGACGGGCTCTAGACGGCGACTCTTCCTGGAGAGAAGGCCCGCCACGGCCCGCGGGGACGGCCAGCGGCCAGGTGCTGCACGCAGGTGTCCCTAACACAGCCTCCCTCCCTGACTGCCACCGGCCCTAAGGGTCAGGCTGTGCTGACCCCCTTGACACGCGGAAACCATCTCAGACAGAAAGCTCAACCGAGGTCTGACACCCAACTCCAAATCCACTAGTTCAGATATGTATTTTTAAATGAATTCTGAAAAGACAACTCAGCTTACTAAGCCAACGCAGATGACAAACTTTCTCAGGAATATTGCTCACCTACATCTCTGCTGTGGTTCTTGCCAAATGGCCCGTGCAGCTCTTTGGGACACTCGTGTTAGTAATAAACCTTGTCAGAAGCATGATGCGAAGACAGTGTCAGGGTAGGATCGCCAATTCTACGCAGGCGCTCGCTCGCCGGCTGAGGCCAGCTCTGCGCACAGCGACGAGCGGCTGAGGGACGGCAGGCGTCCACAGAGCCCCTCCCGGGCAGCCGGCTGACCACCTCCGGCCGGGGATAGGAGTTGCAACTGGGGCAGAGGAGAGGACTAAGGAAGGCCCCGGGGCTTCCACGGGCTTCTGTGAGGAACGGGTTTCCATTTGGGGGCGCTCGGCAATTTGTTTTCAACATCATAGCAGAGCTGCACCACGAAGGGCAGACCCAGAGGCAGCCGGGGAGACCCCAGGGCCCCCACGACCCTTGCACAGCTTCTCTTGGAAGAGAACGAAAAATCACACCAGGCGAGTGAGAAAACGAAGGACCTCCACAGAGCAGCCAAAGCACCCTTTTAAGCAGAGTTACCATTTCCCGAACTCTCCCTGAAACACAAATAAGGATTGGGTTTCAAAGGGCTTCCTGGCTGTGACTCAGGCTGCGAAAAAAGGCAGCGTCCAAAGAAAGCCAAGACCGCCATCAGGCGAGCCCCTCGGGACGGGAGTCTCTGTCGATGAACTTGAAAGTGAGACCTGCCGCAGACGAGCGACGGGACGGCAGATTCACTCGGGGAAACGGAGGGCTGGACCTGCGTGCGTGTTCCACACCACCGCAGAGTCACCAAGAGAAATACCGCTCTGCCAGGAACATCTTAATGGCACAGGAAGTGGTCTGTGCCTGATAAGGTCAGGATTTCAGAGGAGAGCCTCCTGAGACGAAACTGGCCCCGGAGCTGCACCAGGATGCACACTGGAGTGCTGGATGACGAGAAGAAAAGCCCATTTTCTGAGGCTGGGAAGCACAGCACACCTGACGGCGTGGGCGCCGGCGCTCCTGGCACGGTTCTGCCTGCAGCGACGTGACCTTGAAATCTTGAGCAAGACGCCGGGGACGGGGCCAGGCTTTGCTCTGGCGGACTGATCAGACAAGTTCGGTGGTTCTCCGATTCTCCTCCCATGGAACACCAGCGCTCTGCAAACTAAGCCTGCGGTTTTCTGCAGCTAACATCAAATAATGGACATCTGTTCGCAGAGTTCTTTCCCATCCTTTTTTTCCCCTTATGCCTCTGGGCTGGAAACCATGCGTCTGCCATGAGCAAGCAGAAGCTGACGACTGTACAGAAAAGAGAACATTTGCTATCGTGTTTCCGGGTTGGAGTTTTAAACTTCATATTTCTAAAACAGTTTCATTTCTTGCTGGTAAGATTATGCCTGGTGCAACAGACAGAATCCGAGTTCGCAGGTTTTCATGTCTCTCTCTCACGCACACGCACACACACTGCCCTTCCTGGTGCTTTGTGACGAGACCCGAGAGGAGACCTACTGGGTCTGTCACATCCAGAGCAAGGCCTTCGACTGAGGAGAAAATGCACCCTTCCCCCACGTCTTCACACAGGTCTCCGGGTGCCGGGCCCCCTCAAAGTTTCCCTCCCACCGTGCGCCTCCGCATGGCCACGGTCACCCTTCTCCACCACGCTGCTCTGTGACCGTCTAAAGATAAAGGTCAGCAAGCCACAGCCTGTCAACTGAGAAAAAGCTCTGACTTTCTGGTTTTATTCCCAGCACGACAGTGCTGGTTTAACACTGTCCTGGGAGAGATGTCCAGTCACAGTGGACGTCGTGCCCTGGAGGCTCAGTCGGCGACCCTGAATGCTGGCACATCTGGCTCCGAGGACAGGGAGAGACTATCCCAAGCGCGAGCAGGAACCAGAAAGGCACCGGGGACGGGGAGTGTAAAGGCACGTCGTCTGCCTTCTCAGATGGTAGCTGAGAAAAACAGCTGAGAACATTTTCGGGGGATAAGGTCAGGATTTCAGAGGAGAGCCTCCTGAGACGAAACTGGCCCCGGAGCTGCACCAGGATGCACACTGGAGTGCTGGATGACGAGAAGAAAAGCCCATTTTCTGAGGCTGGGAAGCACAGCACACCTGACGGCGTGGCCCCGGCGCCCTGGCACGGTTCTGCCTGCAGCGACGTGACCTTGAAATCTTGAGCAAGACGCGGGGAGGGGGCCAGGCTTTGCTCTGGCGGACTGATCAGACAAGTTCGGTGGTTCTCCGATTCTCCTCCCATGGAACACCAGCGCTCTGCAAACTAAGCCTGCGGTTTTCTGCAGCTAACATCAAATAATGGACATCTGTTCGCAGAGTTCTTTCCCATCCTTTTTTTCCCCTTATGCCTCTGGGCTGGAAACCATGCGTCTGCCATGAGCAAGCAGAAGCTGACGACTGTACAGAAAAGAGAACATTTGCTATCGTGTTTCCGGGTTGGAGTTTTAAACTTCATATTTCTAAAACAGTTTCATTTCTTGCTGGTAAGATTATGCCTGGTGCAACAGACAGAATCCGAGTTCGCAGGTTTTCATGTCTCTCTCTCACGCACGCACACACACTGCCCTTCCTGGTGCTTTGTGACGAGACCCGAGAGGAGACCTACTGGGTCTGTCACATCCAGAGCAAGGCCTTCGACTGAGGAGAAAATGCACCCTTCCCCCACGTCTTCACACAGGTCTCCGGGTGCCGGGCCCCCTCAAAGTTTCCCTCCCACCGTGCGCCTCCGCATGGCCACGGTCACCCTTCTCCACCACGCTGCTCTGTGACCGTCTAAAGATAAAGGTCAGCAAGCCACAGCCTGTCAACTGAGAAAAAGCTCTGACTTTCTGGTTTTATTCCCAGCACGACAGTGCTGGTTTAACACTGTCCTGGGAGAGATGTCCAGTCACAGTGGACGTCGTGCCCTGGAGGCTCAGTCGGCGACCCTGAATGCTGGCACATCTGGCTCCGAGGACAGGGAGAGACTATCCCAAGCGCGAGCAGGAACCAGAAAGGCACCGGGGACGGGGAGTGTAAAGGCACGTCGTCTGCCTTCTCAGATGGTAGCTGAGAAAAACAGCTGACGTCCAGGATCTCAGGGAGAGAAAGGATCACCTGTGAGGAGCAGGGCGCCCAAACCAGCCACGTCTGGCCGGATCCTCGTGTGCAGGACAGCAGAGCGCTAGACGCCCGTCCCAGCCAGGCCACCCCTGGAAGCAGGGCCAGCTGGAGACACGTGCAGTGTGTGTGAACAAGGAGACTGATCACCAGGAACTGGCTCACGTAATTAAGGAGGCCAAGAAGCTTCACAGTGGGCAGGCCAGAAGTTGGAGGCCCAGGACAGCGGACAGGGAAGTCCTGGCCCAACAGCCAGCAGGCTCGAGGCCCAGGAAGAGCCCACACTTGGGCTGCGTCCGAAGTTAGAAGACTGCTGGCCCTACTCCAGGCCGCCTGGCAGGAGGGGATTCCCCTGACCTGTGGAAAGGTCAGCCTTTCTCTTCTACTCAGGCCTTCTGCTAATGGGACAGGACCCCTCACACGGGGGAGGGCTACGGGACCCACCCACACGGGGGAGGGTCACCTGCTTTCCTCAGGCCATAGGCTGATGTTCACCTCATGCAGGAACGCCGAGAAGTATACCATCCAAGTGTCTCGAGCATCCATGGTCCCGTCAGGCTGACCGGAGGACTGGCCGTCACAAGTGCAGCCCTTGTCAGGATGGTGCCCATGGGCATCGCCTCTCTGTGAACCAAAGCCAACCTCCGAAGAGACATAACACAGTCAGAATCCAGCCTCACACAATACAGCTGTCCTGTGCACAAGTGACAGCGTTCAAGCCCCGTCCCCAAGGAGAGAGGGGGACATCCTTGGTGTGTGTTCTCCTCCTTGATACCTTATAAGTTACACGCTACAATGCAAAATAAAGAATATTAAATACTGCAGTATCGAGTCAGTACATCTTAAAGTACAGGACAGAGGAATGAGTAAGGGAAGAAAACAGAGACAGACAGGTGCACAGATAAGAGAAGGCCAACAGGATGCGTGCACACACGCACACGCACAGCCCTTCCGGTGCTCTGCAGAGTGACCTGCCTGGAGACCTCTGGTCAGCTGCCCCTAACGCGTGGCAGGAGACCTGGGGACGGGGAGTGTAAAGGCACGTCGTCTGCCTTCTCAGATGGTAGCTGAGAAAAACAGCTGACGTCCAGGATCTCAGGGAGAGAAAGGATCACCTGTGAGGAGCAGGGCGCCCAAACCAGCCACGTCTGGCCGGATCCTCGTGTGCAGGACAGCAGAGCGCTAGACGCCCGTCCCAGCCAGGCCACCCCTGGAAGCAGGGCCAGCTGGAGACACGTGCAGTGTGTGTGAACAAGGAGACTGATCACCAGGAACTGGCTCACGTAATTAAGGAGGCCAAGAAGCTTCACAGTGGGCAGGCCAGAAGTTGGAGGCCCAGGACAGCGGACAGGGAAGTCCTGGCCCAACAGCCAGCAGGCTCGAGGCCCAGGAAGAGCCCACACTTGGGCTGCGTCCGAAGTTAGAAGACTGCTGGCCCTACTCCAGGCCGCCTGGCAGGAGGGGATTCCCCTGACCTGTGGAAAGGTCAGCCTTTCTTTTTACTCAGGCCTTCTGCTAATGGGACAGGACCCCTCACACGGGGGAGGGCTACGGGACCCACCCACACGGGGGAGGGTCACCTGCTTTCCTCAGGCCATAGGCTGATGTTCACCTCATGCAGGAACGCCGAGAAGTATACCATCCAAGTGTCTCGAGCATCCATGGTCCCGTCAGGCTGACCGGAGGACTGGCCGTCACAAGTGCAGCCCTTGTCAGGATGGTGCCCATGGGCATCGCCTCTCTGTGAACCAAAGCCAACCTCCGAAGAGACATAACACAGTCAGAATCCAGCCTCACACAATACAGCTGTCCTGTGCACAAGTGACAGCGTTCAAGCCCCGTCCCCAAGGAGAGAGGGGGACATCCTTGGTGTGTGTTCTCCTCCTTGATACCTTATAAGTTACACGCTACAATGCAAAATAAAGAATATTAAATACTGCAGTATCGAGTCAGTACATCTTAAAGTACAGGACAGAGGAATGAGTAAGGGAAGAAAACAGAGACAGACAGGTGCACAGATAAGAGAAGGCCAACAGGATGCGTGCACACACGCACACGCACAGCCCTTCCGGTGCTCTGCAGAGTGACCTGCCTGGAGACCTCTGGTCAGCTGCCCCTAACGCGTGGCCATGGGCTGCAGACCCACCCGCTGCACCTGCACCACGTCCAGGCCTGAGGTTTGCGAGGATGTGCCCCACAATGGGGTCTGGCTGCTCACAGCTCAGACGCCGATAAAGAGGCCGGGTCAGTGGAAAGGGAAGTTTGCTCTCTTTTGCATGCTGGCCATCGGGGCAGAGGGGAGGCTGCTGTCTGTCCAAAGGTGGAATTCTCCCACCTCGGCACCGCCTGGATTGTTTTAGGTGCGGTCACTCTTCGGTCCAGGCTCAGTGTGCTCCTGCTTCCTGGAGGCCAGCTCTCAGAACGGCGGCAGCTCCCGTCACGACGACCGTCCGGTCACCACAGAGCTGCCTCCTCCACCTGCCAGAGACTCAGCGTCTACGGGACAGCTCCCAGAAGGCGGCTCAGAATACCCGCTTCAGCCCCTGAGGAGGAACTAAAGGTCCTTGGCTTTGCTTAATGACCACACTATTGCTATCTGGTCCTGTTGGACTGTTTCCCTTTGTTTCTGTATTTTCTCATTTCTCTGGTTAAACGTATCCTTTGGCTAAAGCTTTTCCAGAGACAAAAGGCGGGTGGAGGGCCTGAAAGGGAGCGACCAGAGGGCCCTGCTCCATTTCAAGCAGAAGAAACAGAGGGAAGCAGAGAGTCACTTCGCGGGTAACAAACTTGAGTGTTGGCATTCAGGGCCAGAAAGGTGAGCAGTCTCAAGGTGTCATCCACTCCTGATGTCCGTCGGCTAACCCCCGTACGTGCACACTGTCCAAAGACAAGAGCCTGGGCAGAAAGGGCCGTCGGCATTCTTTCGCTCATCAGAGAGGAGCCTGGGCAGAAAAGGCTGTGGCTGTGCTTCCGTTCACCGGCCACAAGCTGAGACTCCACGATGCTTTTTCTCTTCTCTTGGCTGTGCTTTTTGAAGTTGAATGAATTGGTTACATTCTTCAAATACTAGCCAGAACACTTCCACCACTTCCTTTAAAATAAACTCCCAAACTGGGGCAAAGGAGATGCCAAATAAGGACTCTACTTCTAAATATAAACTTAACACAAGCACTGCAGGCATGATTGAAATTATTCAAGAACTCTGACTGCTGAGTATTTGGAGGAAAAAGTGTGCTCTGAATTTTCATGGATTTCTGAGTCTTCACAGTCAACAGAGAGCAAAAAGTTACTGCTATTTGAAATTCTATCTGGATGTGTTATTTATTTTCCCATCATGCCACTTTTAGTTTTATATTTATTTTCATCCATCTTTTCTTCTTTGGCCTGTGTGGGCCTCCCATCGCAGTGGCCTCTCTCGCTGCAGAGCACTGGCTCTGGGCGCATGCGCTCCAGAGCACTGGCTCGTAACTGGACACACCGGTCCAGCCGCTCCGTGGCACGTGGGATCTTCCCGGGCCAGGGATCGAACCGGCGCCCCTTGCACTGCAAGGTGGACTCTGTACCCACTGGACCACCAGGGAAGTCCTGGATACGTTATTTTGACAAGATACATCATGTGAACACTTAGAACAGCAGTAGATAGTTTGAAAAAAGATTCTGAGGTTTATAAGGAATCTGTGGATTTCACTTTAGACCCACCATCAGGTTTCTACAGGAAGAACCAAAACTCCTTTCCTTTCTTAAGATCGGAAATATCCCCAGACACGGCGGTGCTCCACTCACCAGGCCTAACTCGGGGCAAGCTGGGAACCACAAGGAACTCTGAGGAACAGAGGCGTCAGTCACCTTTCTTTTTTCTTTTTTTAATTTATTTATTTATTTTTGGGCGGGGGTCGGGTTGGGGAGGGAGGGGAGCAGGCGGGCCACTTCTACTGGTCTTTCATTTCTCCATTTTCATCCGTCTTTGTTCTTTGGCTCCTGTGGGCCTCCCATCGCGGTGGCGTCTGTCATTGCAGAGCACCGGCTCTGGGCGCATGTGCCCCAGAGCTCCGGCTCGGTGATTGGACACATCGGTCCAGCAGCTCCGCGGCACGTGGGATCTTCCCAGGCCAGGGATCGAACCAGCGCCCCTTGCACTTCAAGGCGGTGTCCTTACCCACTGGACCACCAGGGGAAGCCCGTCACCTTTCTATAAAGACAGTTCTAACCACAGTCCAGCTGATGGAAAAAAAAAAACAAAAAAGCTGAAAAATCCTCACAAGAAACAGCTCACTCAACCTCAGTGCACATAACAGGTTAAAGCAACCAGGCAGACCCCATGCTCTCCCCAGAAAAGGCAATACGGTTTTAAATCTGCTGGGAAAACAGAGGCACCAAGAATTTAATGATCACACTTGCAATTTGACGAGGACGCTGAGAGTAACTGGCTTTCCTCTTTACCAGGACCTGGGCTGTGGAACTCGCAGCCTCCTCCAGGGGAACAGCGTCCAGCACACGACTCAGAGGGAGGCCGGGGACCGGGCAGCAGCTCTCGCCTCCTGGACAGCCGTGTCGCCTGAGGTGCTGGACCCCACACGCTTGGTGGGACTTTAAGAAAGCCTGCTACTTCCCGCTTGCTTCCAGCTAGCTCTCAGTCCTTTATCCGTGCCACTGCATAGTCTCAAGAGCATACCTGCAGTAAAGACTCGCCCATCTGTCTTTTTTTGGAAGACTTAAAACTCTAAAAACCAATGCATATCAGACCTACGAAAATTACCATGAGCGAGTGTCTACCTATCAACACGACAGCATCACAAGTGACGAGCCCACGAGGCTAAGGGAACTTGGGAATCCCTGAGCCTGAGCTCAGGAGTCTGGGTTCTTTATATGAGTAGTAAAGTATGCGACTGTCCCACAGACTTCAAGGGTCTTGTGAGCTTAAGAAAATAGAGTGACGAGCTCTCACCAGAAGACAGTCAGAGGAAGAGGAGAGGAGGACGAGGGAAGAGGAGCAGTTTAACTTGTTCAACACGGCGCCCTTCAGCAGAGCAGAGTGACCGTGTCACACAGTCTACTAGACGCATTCCACGAAAACAGGAACAAAAGGCGAGAAACGGAGGGGGGAAGGAACAAGGAGAGAAAAACTTTCATCAGAGCTCGGCATGGCCCAGGCTGCATTGGACACATCGGTCCAGCAGCTCGCACGTGGGATCTTCCCAGGCCAGGGATCGAACCAGCGCCCCTTGCACTTCAAGGCGGTGTCCTTACCCACTGGACCACCAGGGGAAGCCCGTCACCTTTCTATAAAGACAGTTCTAACCACAGTCCAGCTGATGGAAAAAAAAAAACAAAAAAGCTGAAAAATCCTCACAAGAAACAGCTCACTCAACCTCAGTGCACATAACAGGTTAAAGCAACCAGGCAGACCCCATGCTCTCCCCAGAAAAGGCAATACGGTTTTAAATCTGCTGGGAAAACAGAGGCACCAAGAATTTAATGATCACACTTGCAATTTGACGAGGACGCTGAGAGTAACTGGCTTTCCTCTTTACCAGGACCTGGGCTGTGGAACTCGCAGCCTCCTCCAGGGGAACAGCGTCCAGCACACGACTCAGAGGGAGGCCGGGGACCGGGCAGCAGCTCTCGCCTCCTGGACAGCCGTGTCGCCTGAGGTGCTGGACCCCACACGCTTGGTGGGACTTTAAGAAAGCCTGCTACTTCCCGCTTGCTTCCAGCTAGCTCTCAGTCCTTTATCCGTGCCACTGCATAGTCTCAAGAGCATACCTGCAGTAAAGACTCGCCCATCTGTCTTTTTTTGGAAGACTTAAAACTCTAAAAACCAATGCATATCAGACCTACGAAAATTACCATGAGCGAGTGTCTACCTATCAACACGACAGCATCACAAGTGACGAGCCCACGAGGCTAAGGGAACTTGGGAATCCCTGAGCCTGAGCTCAGGAGTCTGGGTTCTTTATATGAGTAGTAAAGTATGCGACTGTCCCACAGACTTCAAGGGTCTTGTGAGCTTAAGAAAATAGAGTGACGAGCTCTCACCAGAAGACAGTCAGAGGAAGAGGAGAGGAGGACGAGGGAAGAGGAGCAGTTTAACTTGTTCAACACGGCGCCCTTCAGCAGAGCAGAGTGACCGTGTCACACAGTCTACTAGACGCATTCCACGAAAACAGGAACAAAAGGCGAGAAACGGAGGGGCAGGGGAGGGAAGAAAAAGGAACAGGGGGAAGGAGAGAAAAAAAGCAGACGTGCTTAGTTGCAACATACCAAAAAAACACACAAAAATACCGCACAGAAAGGATTCCTGTAGAGTGAAGGGCTGTGGTTTAGCACACGCGTGTGCACACACATGCACACACACACACACAGAGAGCTCAAAAGTAACAAGCAACCAAAATTAACAAGTAAAATCATGATACAAAGGGCCAGGAACCACAAAACACACGCCAGGGGTCTTGAGACAAGACAAGGATCAAACAAGGATCCGATTAAGGCCTCAGGAAGAAACCTCTTGTGCTCAGGCTGGGAGGGGACCACGGGTGACCATCAGCAGTGCCCTCTGGAGCCGGCCCTTCTGACGACACCGATGGGCGCTGTTTGCTGGGAAGCAATGCTCCGCAAGAAAGAATCAAGGTCTTCTCAGAAACCCCCAGCTTGCCACCCACGGGCCGTTCCTAGAGAGCCAGGGCCACGATGATGCAACTGCACATCAAACACGCGCCTCGGCTTTCTCAGCACCATAGCCGGTGATGAAAACGGAAGCCCCCGGGGTGGGCGCCCTGGCCCGCGCGGCTCCGCTGGCAGGGCCCCTCCCGAGGGCCGGGGGCCGTGCGTGCTCGCGCTCTCCCCGCCTCGGCCTCAGGCTCCCCACGCCGCCGCCATGCCCACTGCACAGACGCGCACGCGGAGAGCCAGGGACAGCTGTCAAAGACAGGATTAGTGAGCACACACGTGCTGTGACTTTATTCTGTTAAATACGGCCCTTTATTCTTAGCGATGATCCTCAGAGTCAGCTAGGCCTCGGGGCACCAAGGCAGCCGTGGCTGAACCGCTAGGTGGTTCTCAGACCGTCATCACTGGCCTTGGAAATCAGTGCCCTGCACCCCGTGAAAATGAAGCGAGCCTGTGGACAGAAGTGGGCGGGGAAAGCACGAACACGCAAGCTGCTCATTTTCAGGATTTGCGGAGACCCCCGTGATGCGTACAATGTCACTACAACAGTAACGGTGCCACAGTTCAAAAAATCACCTATGTTACTGCCGTGGAGGCCTTGGCCTCTCCCTTAAAAACAGCAAAGGTACCAGTTAATGAGACCTGGCATACGTCTACCTATTGAACGGAGCTGATTCCCAAAATAAGGCCAAGGGCCCTGCTTAAGGATTTCCACTGACACGTCAGAACACGCGGAGCAGCCCCAGCAGCTGCCGCACAGAAGCAGCGTGTCGGCCGGCCCTCCCGCGATCGACTCGCTGGGGAGCCCCGGGGCTATTCTTGGTGGCCCCTCCAGGTACCTTCAAGCCTTCACTCTAACGCACACTGAAGACCATTGTTTAGCTGTGTTTACTAATTCCAAGGGGAAAAAGAATCCATTCTATCAAGCAAGGACGCAAAACCACACAAGCGCCCACACAGTCACTTACCAAACCTGAGTCATGAAGGCGAAGGACTGAGCTTATGGGTGGGTACCCGCTAGCACGCTCGAGCCGCCGGCGCTCCGAGCCACGTGGGCACAACAGAAGCTCTCACTTGAGTATGTGTCCCATCTCCGAGATAAACACCTACAAGGATATATACTTACACACAATGTCAATATGTAATCAATGCGATACTGTCAACTGGTCTACTGTTAAGCATCAGTGACAGTCTATGTTTAGAAACAATACATGCTTTACCACTGTTGCAAGATCGTTAAAACACCCTAAAAAGTCCCTGCTCTTCAGGTATCCAGTCTTCAGCTATCAGGTCTGTTTTATTGCTTTTGCAATGGCATCATTGAGGACCCAAGACAGTCTTGTTCAAAGCCAAGTTCATAAAATGAAGAGATGAATAAGCTGGGTTCACTGGTCCTTCCTGTGCTGGGGCAGAGAGGACCTGCCTCCCACTGGTCAGCGGATCAGGCTGGAGAGGGCCCTCCCGGTGCCCAAGCTCTGCCCGAGCTCTGCGCCGTGGGCCTGGGCTGAGGTCAGGGCCCCCGGGCCCCGCACCACGCGTGGAAAGCAGCTCACTCTCTCGGAGAGGCACTCCCGGTGCTCTGGATGTGACTCACCTGCGGCCACCGCGGCCGCAGCCACAGTCTCGACTCAGCCCCGCAGCCCCAGGCTGCTCCTGGACGGGCCCACGCTCTCAGACAGAACACGCGGTGGGAACACCCGAGGGCCGCAGCGCTCCGTGGAGACGACATCCTCTCGCGGGAGGCGGGGCGCAGGGCGGGCCGGCCGCGCCTCACTTCACCCTCCACGAGCCTGCGAGGGCGGCACCAGCACGATCCCCATTTTTCAGAAGAGAGCGCAGAGGTTTAAAATGAAATTAAGATGCTCTGCCTAAGACAGCGTGTCGAGTTAGTAAAACAGTGCAGAAGGACACCCTGGTGGTGGCTTGATCCCCCGCATTTCACGTAAGAGAACACTTAAAATCCAATCCATATCACAAGGGAACGGTGATGGCTTCCACGCTGAAACTGCTTTATTCAAAGGGATGGTTACTTTTAAGTGTTTTCAGTACGGTCAATTACTGGAGAGCAAGAAATTACAGATTTAAACCAGCACTCGCATCTCAGAATCAATGGATTCAATCCCTGCTCTGAAGCACTAAGACAGCCCTCACAGGTCATCTCCCCAGAAGCAGAGGAGGGGAACCCCCAGGCCCCCGCAGAGCCGTCTGCTCCCTAAGGACACCATCGGCACCGCCGCTCTCCCAGCAGGGGACCAATCACTCCCCAGCGACTCGGGCGGCCGGCCCCTCTCAGCACCAAGACGCCCCCTCCCCAGAGGCGAGAGGGTTTAGATAGAGGGTGACAGGGTCACAGGCGCTCCTGCACAGAACAGGACCACAGATTTGATTATTTTACTCAAATGCTCAGAATTCTCTCCTTGGACATCAAGTCCAATTCCGCCAAAACTCATCCATGGTCAAACAGAAGTCATTTTAGCTTTTCTATAGTTAACACTTCACTTCCAAACCCAAAGGCACAGCTGCCTATGAAAAGAGTATCAAGAGCCTCCTTGGGGGGCTTTCTGGGTGGCTCAGCAGTAAAAATTTTGCCTGCTAATGCAGGAGATGGGCCCAATCGCTGGACAGGGAAAGCCCCACATGCCTTGAAGCAGCTAAACCTGGGGGCCACGACTGCTGAGTCTACGCTCTGGAGCCCAGGAGCCACAGTTACCGAAGCCCACACGCCCCAGAGCCCACTCTGCAGCAAGAGAAGCCACCCCAGCGAGAAGCCCGCACGCCTCCCCAAAGAGCAGCTCCCCTCGCCACAAGCAGAGACAGTCCACACGCAGCCACGAGGCCCCAGCACAAACGAAAATGAATACTAAAACGACTTCGTAAAATAAGAGGCTCTCCGGCCTCTCCGGCTGCTGCACAGAAACGCAGGAACCTGAGCAGGTGCAGAATCCACTCCCCAGCTGCCCTCCTCGGACCTGGACCAGGCTCCTCCCTGACGGAGGAGAGGCAGTGAGAGGGGTCCGTTCTTCTCTGCAGCAGGGGAGGACTTGACAGGGCACCTTCGTTTTAGAGCACCCAGCGGTCCCTGCCTCGCCTGCCAGGGCTGAGGTCCTGTGCTGCCCGCTGCAGGGGCGTCCACAGGAGCCCACCTCGGTCCTCGGGCAGTGTAACGCGCGACAATAAGGACTAGGCAATGACCGATGAGCTCTGCCACCACAGGGGCTCAGAGACGGACGAGGGCACGGCCCGGAGGAGCGGCCGGGAAGCCAACCTCACGTCCCGACACCAGAGCCCCGTCAGGACTGACGGCAGAGAGCAACAGGGAGAGACCCCGGGGGACGATGTCCAGCGGGAAGCACCAACGTCCGCCGCACGCTGCGGCACGCCCGCGATGCCCGGACAGAGACGGCGGCGCGGGCCTGTGCGGGAGTCAGGAGGCGGGCGCCGGACTCACCCATCGGCACCAACCCTCCAAGAGGACAGACCTCGCACGTGGGGAGAGCGGCCGCGGGCAGGCGGGGCCGCGGCCGGGGTGCCGGGAGGAGGGCGTGGAGGCTCCGCGCGGCGCCTCCAGGGCAGGTCCGGGACAGACTCGGCCACCGCGCGTCGCCAGGTTTGACTCAGAGGGTTTTCCTCCCGTGTTCTATGTTCAGTCCCGTCCCCTTTCTGTATTTTCTTTCTTTCTCTCTCTTTCCTTAACCCCAGAAGGCCTGTGTGGCCACCAAGATGTACTTTTTACTGACGAGTGCTGACCCTTTATTCCCGACTTACAGCTGGGCCAGCCCCCACGGGCCGCTGACGGCCCCGAGGACGCCTCTGTGCCGTCCATCTGCAGCGTTTTGGGCGGACACGTGCTGGGCCACAGAACGCGGGCCCATCACCCCCCCCTGAGCAGGCCACAAGCAGAGACAGTCCACACGCAGCCACGAGGCCCCAGCACAAACGAAAATGAATACTAAAACGACTTCGAAAATAAGAGGCTCTCCGGCCTCTCCGGCTGCTGCACAGAAACGCAGGAACCTGAGCAGGTGCAGAATCCACTCCCCAGCTGCCCTCCTCGGACCTGGACCAGGCTCCTCCCTGACGGAGGAGAGGCAGTGAGAGGGGTCCGTTCTTCTCTGCAGCAGGGGAGGACTTGACAGGGCACCTTCGTTTTAGAGCACCCAGCGGTCCCTGCCTCGCCTGCCAGGGCTGAGGTCCTGTGCTGCCCGCTGCAGGGGCGTCCACAGGAGCCCACCTCGGTCCTCGGGCAGTGTAACGCGCGACAATAAGGACTAGGCAATGACCGATGAGCTCTGCCACCACAGGGGCTCAGAGACGGACGAGGGCACGGCCCGGAGGAGCGGCCGGGAAGCCAACCTCACGTCCCGACACCCGAGCCCCGTCAGGACTGACGGCAGAGAGCAACAGGGAGAGACCCCGGGGGACGATGTCCAGCGGGAAGCACCAACGTCCGCCGCACGCTGCGGCACGCCCGCGATGCCCGGACAGAGACGGCGGCGCGGGCCTGTGCGGGAGTCAGGAGGCGGGCGCCGGACTCACCCATCGGCACCAACCCTCCAAGAGGACAGACCTCGCACGTGGGGAGAGCGGCCGCGGGCAGGCGGGGCCGCGGCCGGGGTGCCGGGAGGAGGGCGTGGAGGCTCCGCGCGGCGCCTCCAGGGCAGGTCCGGGACAGACTCGGCCACCGCGCGTCGCCAGGTTTGACTCAGAGGGTTTTCCTCCCGTGTTCTATGTTCAGTCCCGTCCCCTTTCTGTATTTTCTTTCTTTCTCTCTCTTTCCTTAACCCCAGAAGGCCTGTGTGGCCACCAAGATGTACTTTTTACTGACGAGTGCTGACCCTTTATTCCCGACTTACAGCTGGGCCAGCCCCCACGGGCCGCTGACGGCCCCGAGGACGCCTCTGTGCCGTCCATCTGCAGCGTTTTCAGGGGCGGACACGTGGCTGGGAGCCCACCTGGGAAGGAACAGCAGCCAAGATCGTAAGGGCACATCCTGACCAAGTTTGTGGGGGGCTTGACACGAGAGTGGAACTTCTGGGTAGCTCAGGACTTAGAGGCCCCACCCTGGGCTTGGGTCTGAAGTGGGCCAGGCTGCCTCCATCCCAACCGATACCCTCTGGGACACAGACTCCAGGACTGGAAGAAACCTGGACAACAGGAATTAAAAAGGAAACACCTCATTAGGTTATGTAATCGGGTTTGGCCACGGTATGTTAGGAAGCCAAGAAAAGTGTCCACTTAACGGGCCCCTGAGTCATGACCCTAGTTTGCAGCTAGATTTCTATCACAGAAGGAAGTTAAAATGGACTGGAATAGCATGTGTTCGACTTCTCATTCATGGCCACGCGTCCGGGCAACGCGATCCACCAGGGAGGCTCGGCCTGACAGCCCAGAGGGATGGCTCCAGGGAGGACATACGGGACATCTTAACTGGCCCACCCCAAGGGGCCACGCAGCACCCTGGGCCCCTGAGGCAGACCCGCCGTGGAGCTACCAGGGGAATTCTCCTGGCAAGGAACCGTATCAGTAGGTGGGACAAGAAGACGCCCCGTCTAACCGAGGCCGCGAGGAAACCTCACAGTGAAACCTGTCAACTGTGAAAAGGTGAGGTCCGACGGGGCCAGGATGCCTCCCCGCAGTCTCCCCAGGGGCTAGAGGAGGCGCCGGGGAAGGAGAACAACGTGGAGCACTCCTCCCGACCCTGGACGGGCAGGTCCGTGAGGCCGGGCATCCCACAGCCCGGGCTGCGGGTCCTCAGACGGACACCAGGCGCCACATTCAGGAAGCAACTGCTGGTCCCCAGACTCCCCGGCGGTTCCCTTCAACGGGCTCCTGCAGGCTCCCGAACAAGGGTCTGGCCAAACGCGCCGACAGCTCTCAGAGAGAGATGCAAAAGGCCCAGTGATGGCGGTGGCTCTGTCCACTCAACGGCCACCAAAGGGGAAGGCAGTCTGGCCCTGGGGACCACGAGGCCCACGGCTACCCATACGGGGTCCCTTGACTCCAGGGTGCACCAAAGGGGCATCAGAAGCAGGGAGGCTCACAATCAGCGTGTCCTCTGCAGAGAGCCAGGGCACTGGCTGGGCACTGGCTGAGGGAAGGCCTCAGACGCCAGAGGGTGACGGGGCCCCTCACCCGTTGACGGTTTTGCCATCAGAAAGTGGCTCTGCCTAGAGACACCTCTCCGTAACTGCTGTGGAACTTCCCGTGGTCCCTGACGTGGCAGCCACTCGAACTGCTCACAGACACGGGTGCAACCTTGCCCGCCTTAACCCAAAGGGCTGCAAGTCCTAGGAACCACGAGCAGTATGTGATGGGGGCGTCCGGGAGAGGCAGGACACAGTCACCTGCCCGTTTTGTCCAACGTCAGTGGCCAGCCGTTTCTACACTCCTTTTTGTTTGTGTCCGACCATCCCACCCCTTTAATGGGAAAAGGCTTATTAACTATGTTCAGGCCGATCTGTTTGTTGAGGGCCCAGGGAACTGGCCTCATCACCACGTGATTCTAACAGAACGCAGGAAGGAACAGATGAAACCTGGAGCTAAACAGAAGACTTTACAGACCCTGGAGTGTGGGCTGTGGAGGTCCTAGAAGACTCTATAGACTCGGCTTTATAGCAGGTGATTATTAAGTCAATAGGGCCACTGAGTGTCCAGTCTCAGGCACATATTTCTTAGACCTGGGGTGGGAGATCCTCAAGAGTGTTTATGAATAATCAAAGTGGGAGACCACTGCTCCGACTAAACTAACCACGGCTGATAGGAATCCGAGAGGAGGCGGGCAGGGAAGCCTTCTTCTCTAAAGTAAATGAAGGAAAGCATGTTACCCTGTTACCATTCCAGCATTGAGTGTTTCAGCCATTCAATATTCTTCAGAGGGAAAAAAAAAAAAGTCTGGCCTTAAGGGAACAAAGTCATCCTGGGAGAAACTTGCCTGTCTGTGCCTTTGAGATGCAAATATTCTACCTAGTCTTCTTCAGGAACCCACCATCTCCTTAAGATGCAGATTTTGAAAAGGTAGTAAGTAATCTAAAACTTGACTTGTCAAGGACAAATATAAATCCTAAGTGTCTGTTTTCCTTGAAAAGAGTTTACCATCTAGGCAGGTGACCTTGATTTGCTCCATGTGCTGGAAAGCCCTAGTGAACCAACCTTTTGTACCTGACGGGTTTCACCCGGGTGCAGCGGCTCCCCGGCGGGAACTCGGGGCTCCGGGTCTCGGTGCTTGCGCCTGAGAATGCCTGCCGTGGGTGCACGGGGCCGCCAAGAGCAATCCGTAGACGAGCGCTGTTTAATTGGCATAGAGGAAATTAAGCACTTATATAAATACTTAGAAATACGAAAGAAAGCAGACTGAGCAAATTTCAGGTTCCCATGATCTGGAGAAACCGTCGGCACTAAGCCAGCACCAGGCACTGATGCCGAGTGCTCTTACAGCATGGTTAAGGACGGAGCGCAGTCGCGCAGTGACCTATGACCTCACTTGACCAAGGGTTTTGTCCAACGTCGGGCCCGAAGTTTGTGTCCGACCATCCCACCCCTTTAATGGGAAAAGGCTTATTAACTATGTTCAGGCCGATCTGTTTGTTGAGGCCCAGGAACTGGCCTCATCACCACGTGATTCTAACAGAACGCAGGAAGGAACAGATGAAACCTGGAGCTAAACAGAAGACTTTACAGACCCTGGAGTGTGGGCTGTGGAGGTCCTAGAAGACTCTATAGACTCGGCTTTATAGCAGGTGATTATTAAGTCAATAGGGCCACTGAGTGTCCAGTCTCAGGCACATATTTCTTAGACCTGGGGTGGGAGATCCTCAAGAGTGTTTATGAATAATCAAAGTGGGAGACCACTGCTCCGACTAAACTAACCACGGCTGATAGGAATCCGAGAGGAGGCGGGCAGGGAAGCCTTCTTCTCTAAAGTAAATGAAGGAAAGCATGTTACCCTGTTACCATTCCAGCATTGAGTGTTTCAGCCATTCAATATTCTTCAGAGGGAAAAAAAAAAAAGTCTGGCCTTAAGGGAACAAAGTCATCCTGGGAGAAACTTGCCTGTCTGTGCCTTTGAGATGCAAATATTCTACCTAGTCTTCTTCAGGAACCCACCATCTCCTTAAGATGCAGATTTTGAAAAGGTAGTAAGTAATCTAAAACTTGACTTGTCAAGGACAAATATAAATCCTAAGTGTCTGTTTTCCTTGAAAAGAGTTTACCATCTAGGCAGGTGACCTTGATTTGCTCCATGTGCTGGAAAGCCCTAGTGAACCAACCTTTTGTACCTGACGGGTTTCACCCGGGTGCAGCGGCTCCCCGGCGGGAACTCGGGGCTCCGGGTCTCGGTGCTTGCGCCTGAGAATGCCTGCCGTGGGTGCACGGGGCCGCCAAGAGCAATCCGTAGACGAGCGCTGTTTAATTGGCATAGAGGAAATTAAGCACTTATATAAATACTTAGAAATACGAAAGAAAGCAGACTGAGCAAATTTCAGGTTCCCATGATCTGGAGAAACCGTCGGCACTAAGCCAGCACCAGGCACTGATGCCGAGTGCTCTTACAGCATGGTTAAGGACGGAGCGCAGTCGCGCAGTGACCTATGACCTCACTTGACCAAGGGTTTTGAAACGTTTTGAGGAACTCCCCAAATATCAAATGTTCAAGTCCTTTTGACTCTGAGCTAGCTTTGGGATGCTGCAGAGGGCCCCCAAGGCATCTCAGAGAGAAACATTTAACTAGCATCACTTGGAATGTTAAATTACATGAAGAGCATTATCGCATGGACATTATCACATACTCAGAGTAGTATGCTGTACACATGAAGGTCGTTAATGTGGACATTAAAGACTATGTCGTTTCTGAAACTTGGGTATGCGCTGGCATAATGCTACCGTCTGTCATTATAAAATGTATGTCGCGGCAACTCGGTTAAGCGTCTTTGTTAAAAACACAGCACTCAGGTGTTTAAGCTGCCTTGTTAGGTCTTTTATAGATGGTTATCGGGGTCTGATGCCACTGCAAAAGGTCCACCGAGGACATTCGTGGGAAGGCCACAGAGCCGGCACAAGCACCCGTAAAGGGGCTGGAAGGCCGCCCCCACTCGCCCGCCCACGAGACGACCCAGCCCCCACACGAGAGGCGCCCGCTGGTCCCGGGCCCTCGCCCCGAGGTGCCCACGCGCAGCCTGGGCGCTGCGCTTCTCCCCGAGCCAACCCGCGCCTCCACGGTGCTCTCGGGCGGGCCTCCTCCCTTCCCGCCTGCATCCCACACCAGAGCCCTGTGTCCAGACACCTGCCTCTGGCCCGGCCCTGGCCTCCTCACCGAGCTCCTGCGCCAACACACAAAGAACCTGAGCACCGGGAGTCTGACACCAGGCGTGTGATTTTCCACTGGAAGGCAGTGGGTTCGACTCCCATTGGAGGTGTGGGCTCAAAAGCACTCAACTCAGCACTGAGGAAACGCACAAAACGCTCTTTCTCTCATATTTTATTTCTAAAGAAAACAATCAGGAAAGAGAAAGGAGCTGGAGCAGAATGAAAACCTGATATTACAAACCACAGGGATTTTTTTTTTAATTTTACTTACTTTTTTTTTGGTTTTTCAATGTTTTTTTATTGTGGTGAAAGTCACATAATACACAACATAGTATTTTAACCACAGCTAAGCATGCAGTTTAGTGGCAGTAAGTGCGTTCACATGGGAACTTTATTTGTTTGGTGTTTCTAGTAAAACAGCAGACAGAGTTAGAAGGAGAGCAGTTTAAGCCTTAACCCCACCTACTGCCAGGTTTCTGTTAAAAAAAAACAGAAAACAGCAGCCAGTACCCTTCCAGGCAGTCACGGCGCCCTCCCACACAGCTCTCCTCTCTGAACTCTCGTGTTATCTCCACAGGCAGCCGATCCCATTGTCCTCATCTCTGCGAAGGAGGAAGCCGACCCTGGGAGGCCGCGCTCGGGTTCCAGGCTCACTTCCTGTGCGGGACAGAGTCCAGGCCATGGTCCCGGGGTGGCCACAATCCAGGAGGCGGTGCGGGGTGGGAGGAACCCTGCTTCGCGTGGAGTGCCCACGCGTGACGGCCCCCTGGACCCGCCTGGGAGCCAGCGCCTCGCTTCCCCACGGCAACGCCCGTGCTCCCGCAGGGCCCGGGCCTCGGGGAGGAAGCAGGGCTCCTCCTCTCCTCCTCGGGGCCCCAGCACCCACGGCACCTGCCGGACACGGCTGAGAACAGCCGAGGACTACAGCCCTGGCCTCCTCACGAGCTCCTGCGCCAACACACAAAGAACCTGAGCACCGGGAGTCTGACACCAGGCGTGTGATTTTCCACTGGAAGGCAGTGGGTTCGACTCCCATTGGAGGTGTGGGCTCAAAAGCACTCAACTCAGCACTGAGGAAACGCACAAAACGCTCTTTCTCTCATATTTTATTTCTAAAGAAAACAATCAGGAAAGAGAAAGGAGCTGGAGCAGAATGAAAACCTGATATTACAAACCACAGGGATTTTTTTTTTAATTTTACTTACTTTTTTTTTGGTTTTTCAATGTTTTTTTATTGTGGTGAAAGTCACATAATACACAACATAGTATTTTAACCACAGCTAAGCATGCAGTTTAGTGGCAGTAAGTGCGTTCACATGGGAACTTTATTTGTTTGGTGTTTCTAGTAAAACAGCAGACAGAGTTAGAAGGAGAGCAGTTTAAGCCTTAACCCCACCTACTGCCAGGTTTCTGTTAAAAAAAAACAGAAAACAGCAGCCAGTACCCTTCCAGGCAGTCACGGCGCCCTCCCACACAGCTCTCCTCTCTGAACTCTCGTGTTATCTCCACAGGCAGCCGATCCCATTGTCCTCATCTCTGCGAAGGAGGAAGCCGACCCTGGGAGGCCGCGCTCGGGTTCCAGGCTCACTTCCTGTGCGGGACAGAGTCCAGGCCATGGTCCCGGGGTGGCCACAATCCAGGAGGCGGTGCGGGGTGGGAGGAACCCTGCTTCGCGTGGAGTGCCCACGCGTGACGGCCCCCTGGACCCGCCTGGGAGCCAGCGCCTCGCTTCCCCACGGCAACGCCCGTGCTCCCGCAGGGCCCGGGCCTCGGGGAGGAAGCAGGGCTCCTCCTCTCCTCCTCGGGGCCCCAGCACCCACGGCACCTGCCGCGGACACGGCTGAGAACAGCGTCCGGAGGACTACAGCCCTGGGATCTGTGGGCTTTCTCACGCGGCCCACACCCCAGAGCCCGGGGGCTCCGAGAATGACATTCCCTGGGGGCTGCTGCTGGCGTCGGGGTAGAGGCCCGGAGGGCCAGAGGCGCCGCCAGCCCGGACAGCCGCACAGCCAGGGCCTGTCCCGCGCCCTCACAACCTTCAGACGTCCTGCTGGGCATTCCTGTGCAGAAGAAAGAAAGTAAAACACGTCTCTAATTATCTGAGCACAGAACCTAACCGGCTCCTGCACAGGCACAAAGTAGGCGCTACACAGAGTGCCGAGGAAGACCGCGACTGTGTGCCAAGTTTAACCAAACCAGAGCATTTCCAAAACGGCGACAGCCACAGCACAGGGCCGGCGCCACCAGCCTGCCACGGCCACCGCAGGTGTCTCGGCGAGCGCCGGGGCTGTCGCGGGGGCCTGGCTGGGGCAGGTCCCGAGGGCCTCGCGTGTGTCCAGTGCAGCAGCGCCGCACGTGGACGCCAGGACAGACCCTCTTGACACACCACGGCCCTTCTTCTCTTGGTTACAGTAAAACCATTACATGGACTCAGAAAAACATAATGTGTGTCATGTGATCCATGAATTTCCCTTTAAGATTGTAAAAACCACTTGGGGCGATGGTCTGGAGGGATGGGAGGGGGGAACTGGGCGTGGCGAGGGTCCAGGGCTATGCATATGAATGATCTGGGAACATACATGTAAAAAATAAAAACAAAAAAAAAAATTTAAAAAAAGATTGTAAAGGCGTCAGACACGCATGAAATGGCCACATGGACCTTTGAAACAGTGGAAGTCTAGCGAAAGTGCTATTTAAAAAAATGGCATATAGGACTTCCCTGGTAGGTCAGTGACAAAGAGTTCACCTGCCAATGCAGGAGACACAGGTCCGATCCCTGATCCGGGAAGATCCCACAAGCTGCGGAGCAGCTAAGCCCGTGACCCACAACTATGGAGCCTGTGCTCCAGAGCCTCGGAGCCACAACTACGGAAGCCCGTGAGCCCTAGAGCCTGAGTTCCACAACAAGAGAAGTCACTGCAACAAGAAGCCTGCTCACCTCCACTAGAGAGGAGCCAGGCCCGCCAGCCCGGACAGCCCCCACACGCCAGGGAGCCCCGGGTCCCAGGGCCCCCCGGCCCTCCGAGAATGACATTCCCTGGGGCTGCTGCTGGCGTCGGGTAGAGGCCGGAGGGCCAGGCGCCGCCAGCCGGACACCGCACAGCCAGGGCCTGTCCCGCCCTCACAACCTTCAGACGTCCTGCTGGGCATTCCTGTGCAGAAGAAAGAAAGTAAAACACGTCTCTAATTATCTGAGCACAGAACCTAACCGGCTCCTGCACAGGCACAAAGTAGGCGCTACACAGAGTGCCGAGGAAGACCGCGACTGTGTGCCAAGTTTAACCAAACCAGAGCATTTCCAAAACGGCGACAGCCACAGCACAGGGCCGGCGCCACCAGCCTGCCACGGCCACCGCAGGTGTCTCGGCGAGCGCCGGGGCTGTCGCGGGGGCCTGGCTGGGGCAGGTCCCGAGGGCCTCGCGTGTGTCCAGTGCAGCAGCGCCGCACGTGGACGCCAGGACAGACCCTCTTGACACACCACGGCCCTTCTTCTCTTGGTTACAGTAAAACCATTACATGGACTCAGAAAAACATAATGTGTGTCATGTGATCCATGAATTTCCCTTTAAGATTGTAAAAACCACTTGGGGCGATGGTCTGGAGGGATGGGAGGGGGGAACTGGGTGGGGGTAGGGTCCAGGGCTATGCATATGAATGATCTGGGAACATACATGTAAAAAATAAAAACAAAAAAAAAAATTTAAAAAAAGATTGTAAAGGCGTCAGACACGCATGAAATGGCCACATGGACCTTTGAAACAGTGGAAGTCTAGCGAAAGTGCTATTTAAAAAAATGGCATATAGGACTTCCCTGGTAGGTCAGTGACAAAGAGTTCACCTGCCAATGCAGGAGACACAGGTCCGATCCCTGATCCGGGAAGATCCCACAAGCTGCGGAGCAGCTAAGCCCGTGACCCACAACTATGGAGCCTGTGCTCCAGAGCCTCGGAGCCACAACTACGGAAGCCCGTGAGCCCTAGAGCCTGAGTTCCACAACAAGAGAAGTCACTGCAACAAGAAGCCTGCTCACCTCCACTAGAGAGGAGCCCTAACTTTCTGCATCTAGAGAAGAGCCTGCAGCAGCAGAGAAAACCCAGAATAGCCAAAAATAAATAAACAAAAAAATTTTTTAAAGCATGTAAGTATTGCTTGGCTTTCTCAATTCAGGTCAACACAAATCAAGCTAGGTAGTGTCCACGCCTCAGGAAATCCTGACTTAATCTCAGCTCTGTCATCAGTCTGGACAATGAGCATGAGGGGAAGCACTCACAGATCAACACATGTCTCTGCTCTACACACGCCAGAGCTCAATGCTTAAATTCACTGTAATTTTTGAAGCCATACCCAAAATAAAACTAATTTAAAACAAATTTAAAGAAGGGGGAAATGGCATTAAAATATTCACAGTGCAATTCTTTTTAAATTTTATAAAGAAATGAAAAATAAAGTTGGGAAAATATGCTTCATGATTCTTAAAGGTCAATCCCTTATGAAATGTTTTTTAAACACATATACACATACAGTTACTTAAACCCCATACATCAACACATCTAGAAGTGCACACTCAGCCAGTCATGTCCGACTCTTTGTGACCCATGGACTCTCTGTCCATGGGATTCTCCAGGCAAGAACACTGGAGTAGGCTGCCATTTCCTCCTCCAGGGGACCTTCCCCACCGAGGGATCAAACCCGTTGCTCTTATATCTCCTGCACTGCTGAGCCGCCTGGGAAGCTCTACATCTAAAAGTGTTATAAAACAAAGGCATGAGCTTCCCTGGTGGTCCAGTGGGTAAAGAGTCCGCCTTGGGCTTCCCCTGGTGGTCCAGTGGGTAAGGACACCGCCTTGCAGTGCAAGGGGTGCCGGTTCGATCCCTGGCCCGGGAAGATCCCACATGCTGCCAACAGGCTGGACCGGTGTATCCAGTTATGAGCCAGTGCTCTGGAGCACGTGCGCCCAGAGCCAGTGCTCTGCAAGAGAGAGGCCACTGCAGTGGGAGGCCCACACAGGCCAAAGAATAAAGATGGATGAAAATAAATAAACAGCAACCAATAAGAGAGGCCAAAATTAAGAGGAAAAAAAAAGGCACATCTTTAACCACTTTCTACCAATTTTACGCCCTTACTTATCAACTTGCTTCATCGTCCTAACAAAGGATCCTACTTTCACAGTAAGCCACCAAATTAAACAAAAAACAAACAGAATTAAAAAGTGCCACACGCACATAGGTTTTTGGTGCTTTATTTTCCAAATCACCCACATGACTCTATCTACACTGTCCATGCGCAGTGATAGTTTTTTTAAAATCTCAACCATTTCCTTGACAGAAATTAACACCTGAACAAAGACCCAGTGTTGAAGACCCCTGGCTGCCCCCGGGCCACCCGCGCACGGACGCAGAGCCGCAGCGCCGTCCCAGGCCGCGCCTCAGACGCAGCCGCGCCCGCCGCCGGCCATGCTGCCAGCCTCCTCGCCCGCGCGGCTCTGGAACCACCAGCCTCTGCTTCTCAAAAGAAGGATGAGAAGAGTGTTTAATAAGACTCTGGCTTCCTTTCTGAGGTAACTGTGTTTACATGAAGTTAACAAGAGCATATGAAACCATGGTAATCTTAAAACGTGTTTTTAAAAATTTACTTCATCTTTTTTCCAGTAAACATTTTAACTGGAATTAGTACAGAGTCGGGGGGTAAAACCTGATTTGAATTTCACCTTCTTTTCTATTTTCCTACTATGTAAGAGAAGTGACAAACCTAACGACTCTGTCCGAAAATGTTCCAGAAAAAAGACCCACATATATAGGAAGCTGAACATTAAATTCTTGAATAAGAGTTTTATTTTCTCATATGCCTTAAGTGTATCCAAAAAATCCCAATTCCAAAAAATCCACAATTGAAAAACTATAAAATAAATCAAAATTAAGATGCTATGTCATGATCTGCTAAAAAAAAAAAAAGTTAAACCAAGGGTTAATTTAATTGAACTTTACTGCATATATGTCCTAAAACAAAGCAAATACTTTGGCATTTTAACACTGCTTGCCTATTGTTAATGGGAAGCTACATAGCAACTTCCTTCTCATGGACTAAAATAGCTTTTCTAAATTCTTCTTGGGAAATAATAAGGCCACAAAAACTATATGCTGATTTCTTGGGTGCTGTGTGTCTCTTCACGTCGCAAAGAACAGAAGCATCAACGACAGCCATATAAACCAGCAGACAGCTTAAATTCCTATATCTATTCATTTTACATAACTATGGAACCCACATGTCAAAATAAACAGATAAATTATTAGACTATTCTAAAAGGACAATCTGGGGGAACTCAAGTCAGAAAGGGAAATACACGTTCAAGCTTTCTATACATCTATGCAAAACACAGGCTATGGGTCCAAAACCTTGTAAGTACTAATCAGTAACACGATTTTAAAAGGCAGTCTTCTACTTTAAGAGGCTAAGACTGTGCTAAAGAAATTAACTCTCAGAAAGGCTTGTGTGAACGGGTGGGTCTCTCTGAAGTGAAAACTGGAAAAGGCAGGGTAGTCGTGGAGGACCAGAGTGCTGCAGACGTGAGCCCCCTGGCGGCTCCCTCCCCTCACTGCACCGAGGACACCCGGCGAGGCGCACGGACCCTTCCGTCTCACGTCTCACTGCCGGTGCCGCGACCACAGAAAGCCCACGCTCACGGAGGCCAGGAGCAGGGCCAGCCACAAGGCACCGCGCCACGGAGAAGCACGTTATAAAAGCCGCTGTCACTCGCCTGGGCACCCACTGCTGAAGGTTCACCACTGCCGTCCCTCACTGTTCTCAGGTCTTTTCAACAGAGCTCGACGTCCACAGTAAGTGTGGGGACCAAAACCAATCCAGGATCACTGTAGATCACACAGAGGCCTGACCGCCTCTTCCTACCTCTTGCCCAGGCCTGGGCAGCTCAGAGCACACGTAACTCCTGCTAGGATACCACCTTCACCTGCAGCAAGGCGGCAACAGGTGGGTCAAAAAGAAAACACACACACAAACACACACAGCGAAAAAAAGCTAACGCGGTAGAATCTGTCAACAAGAGGGAACCTACAGAATCGCAAGCTTTATGACTCTGCTTGACACCAAAAGAATTCCCAAAGAGATTCCTAAGGTGCTCAACTGTCTACAGAAGCAACACTTCCACCTTAAAACAGAAAAGCCCGGGAGGCAGACGGCATTAGGCAATCCTGACGGTGGTGGTGGAGAGGGTTACGTGGAGCTTGGCTGTTCGTGGACACCGGCCACGGACCCGGGGACAGTCGAGCCTTTAAACGAGCAAGCGGGCATAAGGGTGGACCTGTGCGTCCGGGAGCTGCGGAGGCCGGGGAGAGCTTCAGAGCAATCCCGTCCACGGAGAAGCAGAAAGCTCCGCCGAGGAACGGCAACCCGCCGACGCGCAGGCGGCACCGAGCCGAGGCCACGGCCGATGCTACAGGGGCAGCAGGCACCCGTCACGACGCCCTGCACCCCGGATGCGCCCTGGGGTGGAAGGCCGCACAGCTCGCCCGGGGGAAACGCTGGGGGGACAGAAGATCCCCGAGGACGGCTCTGCGCGCCCCCAGCCCAGGCTCTCGGCAGAGGCGGGGCTGCTAGTAAGACTCGCAGACACTTTCAGGGAAAGAATTCGGCTGGAAGGCGGAGGCCCCCTGGCCAGCTGTTTCTCCTGCTCCTTGTGTGGTCCCGAGCAAGCGGCTCACCCCAGCTACGCCAAGGGTCAGGTCTACAAAAGTGACCACACTTCTCCTCGAAGGCTGCCAAGTTCTGCACATTTGCCTTCACAGCCTCAGGGTTCGAAGCTCCCCGGGTCCAGGTGGCCGTGACGTCGAGGGACCCAGGCCCGCGTGCACAGAGGCCCATGGCAGGGTGGGCGACCGAGGGAAGCACCCTTAGGAAGCCGCCCGTCCCGAGCCTCTCCCGGGCTGGGAGGCCAAAGGCAGGTCCAGGTCCAGCCCTCGGCCACTTCTTAGAGGAATCGCTCCCGGGAGACAAGGGTGCGAGTGGGGGTGTGAGCGTGGGTCAGGAGCTCAGGGCTCAGATCCCAGCTCAGTCACGCACACCCATCTTGGGACGAGGAAGCCGTGCACAGCCCCTCGGCCCGGGGGGAGGGTGCACAGCCCCGGGGCCGGACCCCCGCGGGCTGGGGGGAGGCGTGGGGAGGGCTGACCCTCGCTCACCAGGTGCAGGGGGCCCCCCCGTCGACCACGCCCAGAAGCCAGTGCGCGGACAGACACGCCCGCGTCCTCAGCAGGAGGCCACCTTCCACTGCATCCCCCAGCCGCCGCCGCACAGCGGGCAAGACGGCCGCCAGGAGACGCCGCGCACCCAGAACCCAGCGGAGAGGCGCTGAGGGCCTGCTGCAAAGGACGGCCCTTGGCTTCCCCCCGGGCGACACAGCTTCCGTCCGCTGGTTCTCCTCCTCCCCGCGCGCGCGCGAGGACCCCCAGGCTCGGCGGCCCAAGGTTACGTCAGGAATTTCTCATCATGTCCCGGAGATCCTGGCATCAGGATCAACCAAGGCGGGAGCGGAGAGACAGAGAAGTAGCATTGTAGACAGAACCAAGCGAGGGGGCTGGTCTTTCCCTGAGGTAAGGAACTCGGCAGAATCTGAAAGCTGTGGCCGTGAACCTGGAAAAGGGGAGAAGCGTCAGGACCTCTCAGGCCAGCACCTGCCACCGCCACCTGAGAGAGCACAGAATCCTCGTTCACAAAGCTGAGCCTCTGACTTCTAACAGTCTACCCATTCAAAAGGCAGCTTCAATGTGTGAAACACGTAAAAACGCAACGTCCTAGTTCACCATCTCAGATGATACGGCCTTTCTCATCCAATGCTGTTCGCGTCTTTTTTTTTTTTTTAATTCTTCTATTCCTAGTTTTCTCAGAGTTTTCATCATGAATGTTTTTTTTTTTTAAACTTATTTATTTATTTATTTTGAGGGGGCGGGTTGGGGAGGGAGGGGGCGGGCGGGCCGCTACTATTGGTCTTTCATCCGTCTTTGTTCTTTGGCCCGTGGGGGCCTCCCATCGCGGTGGCCTCTGTTGGCACAGAGCACTGGCTCCGGGCACATGCGCTCCAGAGCTCCGGCTCGGTGATTGGACACATCGGTCCAGCTGCTCCGCAGCACGTGGGATCTTCCCAGGCCAGGGATCAAACCGGCGCCCCTTGCACTGCAAGGCGGTGTCCTTACCCACGGGACCACCAGGGACGCCCTTGTTCACTTCTAATTTACTGTCTTTCTGTCTTTGACAGATAACATTTTCCCTGACCCTGGTCTGCCAGAGTCTCTGGTTTCAACTCAAAGGCTTCTTTGGCGACACTGTCCTTCTCTCTGTGCCCTCCGACGGGCGGAGGGCAGGCTGCACACGTGGGGACAGAGCTGACCGGCTGAGGGCAACAGTCCTGACGGCCCATCAGCTCCAAACGAGACCGTGACCCGCGTGCTGGCCAAGGAGGGGCGGCCCTGAGCCACGATCTGATCGGCCTGCTGGTGTACCCCCACAGAGCACTCGGCTGCCAGCCTGGCCCCTCACACTGACCGAGGAGCTGTGCTCTCGGATCCGGACCACGGGGACAGTGTCTGGGGCACAGGAGGGAAGGAGGGGGTCCCAGACCACTGCCCAGGCCGGGAGAAGCCTGCGGCCTTTTCCACCTGACAGGTCCTGCACAAAGTCAGCCCGCATCAACAGCAAAGGCCCCGGTGGCCGGCCCCCGCCCTGAGACTTGAGTGCGCAGCTGCCTTTCCACTGGAAAGGCTTCTAAGAGCTTTTCTTGGTGTGTCTTGAATGGCTCATACTTGTTAGTTTTACAGAAAAGCGTGTTCATAGGAAGCCTGTTCATCAAATTGCCAACACAAATTACTTCTTCTTTTTGAAGGCCTGTCCAATTAGTAAAAGGCTGACGCTTATGTGCTCAAGTGATCTGAGGCTGCCGGGGGCTGGGGGGAGCAACAGCTATTGACTCACTGTAGTCCCTCCTGTCATTTCGAGGACGTTCATTCAGTTTTGAAATGAAAAATGATGGCAAAATTGGAAAAGAACATGTAAGAGAAGAAATTTCTGAGAAACAATTCCCCAATTTAGAAATCATGCAGGTCTCCCTGTCAACTGCCAGCTGTTACTTACACGCGAGCTCCTGCCAGGCCGCGGCGGCTGGGGGGCCACAGCGCAGGAAACCAGGGCATTTATGACTGAGTTCCTGTTGTTGACTTCTCGCCGACGGAACGCCAAGTTTCTTCAGACACAGCACAGCAGCCCGCCATCGAGGCCCCGTGGGCTGCCGGGACCCACAGGCTGCAATTTTTGTGTCACATGTCGGGATTTTTCAAAATGACTCTTAAAATGTTCCTCCCATGCTTTTAGTAATGGTTTAGAGGAAGTGGCTGACGCTAAAATGAAATGTTTTGTACTTGTTTACTTGTATGCAGAGTACTCATGCGAAATGCTGGGCTGAATGAATCACAAGCTGGAGTCAAGAGAGACGGGATCAGCACCCCGAGATATGCCAATGACACCACTCTAAGGGCAGAAAGAAGAGGAACTCAAGAGCCTCTTCGTGGAGGTGAGAGAGGAGAGGGGAAAAGCTGGCTTAAGACTCAACATTTAAAACACTAAGGTCATGGCATCTGGTCCCATCACTTAATGGCAGATAGATGGGGAAAAAGTGGAAGCAGTGACAGTTTTCTATTCTTGGGCCCCAAAATCTCTGCAGATGGTGACTGCAGCCACGAGATTAAAAGGTCTGCTCCTTGGAAGGAAGTCTGGCAAGTCTAGACAGCGTATTAAACAGCAAAGATATTACTTTGCCCACAAAGGTGCCTATGGTCAAAGCTGTGGTCTTCCCAGTGTCAGGTGCAAGTCTAAGAGCTGGACCATAAAGAATGCTCAGCACTAAAGAACTGATGCTTTCAAACTGGTGCGGGAGAATCTTGAGAGTCCTTTGGACTGCAAGGAGATCAAACCAGTCAACCCTAAAAGAAATCATCCCTGAATATGCATTGGAAGGACTGATGCTGAAGCTGAAGCTCCAATACTTTGACCACCTGATGCGAAGAGGCGGCTTATTGGAGAAGGCCTAGATGCTGGGAAAGACTGAACGCAGAAGGAGAAGGGGAGGACTGTGGATTAGACGGTCGGATGATATCACCGACTGAATGGACACGAATTTGAGCTGACTCCAGGAGACAGTGAAGGACAGGGAAACCTGGCCAGCTATCGTCTGTGGGGTCGCAAAGAGTGGGACAGGACTTAGTGACTGAGCAACAACTAGCTGGTACACCAAAGTCGTCTACACAATGAAGGGAGGCCCTAGTATTTGCTTTCTGGAGGGTATACTTTTTTTTTTTAATCTTTCAAGGGCCACCTTTTTTTTTTTTTACTTTTTTTTGGGGGGTGGGGTACTTCTATTGGTCTTTCATTTATCTATCTTCAGCTATCTTTGTTCTCTGGCCTATGTGGGCCTCCCATTGCAGTGGCCTCTCTCACCACACAGCACCGGCTCTGGGCACATATGCTCCAGAGCTCCGGCTTGGTAGCTGGACACATCGGTCCAGCTGCTCCACGGCACGTGGGATCTTCCCAGGCCAGCGATCGACCCGGCGCCCCTTGCACTGCAAGGCGGTGTCCTTACCCACTGGACCACCAGGGAAGCCCCTGGATGGTATACTTTGACAGGAGGCCTTTGGTGCCCTTCTCGTCAGGGACAGAAGGCCGGGGGCAGGAAGGTTGAGAGAGGAGAGGGAAAAGCTGGTAGCCCCAAAATGGCATCTGGCCAAAGGAATAGATGGGGAAAAAGTGGAAGCAGTGACAGTTTTCTATTCTTGGGCCCCAAAATCTCTGCAGATGGTGACTGCAGCCACGAGATTAAAAGGTCTGCTCCTTGGAAGGAAGTCTGGCAAGTCTAGACAGCGTATTAAACAGCAAAGATATTACTTTGCCCACAAAGGTGCCTATGGTCAAAGCTGTGGTCTTCCCAGTGTCAGGTGCAAGTCTAAGAGCTGGACCATAAAGAATGCTCAGCACTAAAGAACTGATGCTTTCAAACTGGTGCGGGAGAATCTTGAGAGTCCTTTGGACTGCAAGGAGATCAAACCAGTCAACCCTAAAAGAAATCATCCCTGAATATGCATTGGAAGGACTGATGCTGAAGCTGAAGCTCCAATACTTTGACCACCTGATGCGAAGAGGCGGCTTATTGGAGAAGGCCTAGATGCTGGGAAAGACTGAACGCAGAAGGAGAAGGGGAGGACTGTGGATTAGACGGTCGGATGATATCACCGACTGAATGGACACGAATTTGAGCTGACTCCAGGAGACAGTGAAGGACAGGGAAACCTGGCCAGCTATCGTCTGTGGGGTCGCAAAGAGTGGGACAGGACTTAGTGACTGAGCAACAACTAGCTGGTACACCAAAGTCGTCTACACAATGAAGGGAGGCCCTAGTATTTGCTTTCTGGAGGGTATACTTTTTTTTTTTAATCTTTCAAGGGCCACCTTTTTTTTTTTTTACTTTTTTTTGGGGGGTGGGGTACTTCTATTGGTCTTTCATTTATCTATCTTCAGCTATCTTTGTTCTCTGGCCTATGTGGGCCTCCCATTGCAGTGGCCTCTCTCACCACACAGCACCGGCTCTGGGCACATATGCTCCAGAGCTCCGGCTTGGTAGCTGGACACATCGGTCCAGCTGCTCCACGGCACGTGGGATCTTCCCAGGCCAGCGATCGACCCGGCGCCCCTTGCACTGCAAGGCGGTGTCCTTACCCACTGGACCACCAGGGAAGCCCCTGGATGGTATACTTTGACAGGAGGCCTTTGGTGCCCTTCTCGTCAGGGACAGAAGGCCGGGGGCAGGAAGGTTGACACCTTCACAACAGGGCAAGAAAGAAACACTCTTAAGTGACCACATAACTTCTTAGGAAAACTAACTCATTTTGAACAAATAATAAAAATCCTCAGGAAGATGAAATCAGCGTGGACCAAAATGTATCAACATTGAACACTTTTCTTTAGGGGGGCAATGGGCTGGGGTTTGGTTTCCCTTGAGGTGAAGCTGAGGTGTCTGTAAACAACTTGACCTTCAAACGTCCTTGGTGACCCGAATCCAGAAAGGCAGCTGCTCCGCGCAGTGACGAGGCCAGGGTCGCAGGCTGCCTCTGTTTCAGTGCAGCCCAGAGCGTCCCCCGCCACGGGGCCACGGACGGCCTGGCTGCCGGCAGGGGACGCCTGTGCCGGCGGTCTGAGACCAGGGATCTTCACACCAGGTGCCCTGACTCTACTGCACACACGTGTAGGGCACGCGGGCCCACGGCCTGACCTCAGCCCTCCCCCTCGGCCCGTGCGTGCATCAGGGGCCCCGGTCTCTCCGCTCCTGCAGCTACTGCAAGGCCGAAAGCTAAGATGACCATTGTTTCCAAAACAAAAGTCAACCCATGTTACAGGTGTCCTGACACAGCTTCTCCTAGTGCTGACGTTCTTATGTGACAGCTTACACCGAGGAAAACAGTCGTGACTGACGCGTATCGACGACTGACTGTCTGACGGTGTTCCTCAACCCTGAACATACTTCCTGTCACTTAACTGTCCCAGGAATCTCCACTCTGCAAATGAGAAAGTCGAAGGTACGACGCCAGTTGGCCGGAGTCACGTGATGAGAAGCAGCTGGGCCGACGCGCCCCGCGCAGGGTGCTCTGGGATCCGAGCGGGGGTCCTCATCCTCTGCTCAGGGCACCACCAGCTCAAGCCAAACGTCCTCACGGAGAGACCGCCGCTTCACCTGCAGCCCTGTAGAAAGCCCCATCCACCCTGCCTCCAGCGGACATCCCGAATCTGCCCCAGCGAGCCCTCCCACCCGAGGCACAGGGCCCCTGTGCCCCTCTGAGGGCACCTGTCCAGCGGGATCCCTTCTCCCACTGCCGCCCGCTACCACCCGCCTCCACGCAGCAGCCAGAGGTGCCGGCCCCTCCCCGTCATCCACGACACTCTCCTGAGTGAGGCCCCCAGGCCTCCAGGTTCACGAGGACAAAACCCAAACACCCTGCCACACTCTTCCAGGTCCTGACGGCAGTCTCGACACACATCGGGCCTCACCAGGGAGCCCTGTGGCGGGAGCCTCAGCACCGCGCCCCGGCCTCCCGCTCTCTGCTCCCCAGAGCCTACGCAGCCGGCTCCTGTTCAGTGTTCCGTCCACGTCCTCGGGGGCTTTGCTCTGCAGGCCTTCTGCACTTGCGAGAGCGAAGGGCTTTGACAATGCCATCAATTTCCTCACTAGACACACTACCATGTATGTGCTCTGTTTCATCATGTGTCAGTTTTCACAGTTTTTTTCCCAAGCCATTTGTCCATTTTTTATTGAAAGAGTTTGGTAACAGAACTGAGAGCATAATAAAAAGCACAAATATCCACATCTGAAAGCAAATGTCTCATTCAAACAAGGTGCTGTTTCTTCTGCTTCCAGGTGGCTCTGGGTTGTCACGCCACATGGCAGTACCAGGGGTGCCCTGGGGCAGCGCCAGCAAGCCCCTGAAGCCCAAGCGTACTTGCCTCCACACACACCCATGCACCTGTCAGTTCCACAGAAAGCAAGGGGCAACAACACGAGCAGAATCCAAACGGCCACGTCACCAGCGCCAGCCCCAGCCAGGCCACTGTCACCTGCCCAGCCTCGCACGCACGTGCGCTCTGCCTGGGTGAGTGACAAGAGGCGGACCACAAAGCGGCAGACCGCAAACCTTCTTCTGCATCTGCACCACTCATCCAAGCTCGGGGGACTGGGCCCTTCCTGCAGAGTTCCCCTGGGGTGTGGCCCTGAGCTCACCAACGCCCACTGGATGCCAGAGCTGCTGGCCTGGGGAGCGTGCTCCGAGAGCCTCCGTGTAAAGCTTTCCAGACGTACACGCGCAGGACCACGGCAATGAACAGTCCCGAACCTGAGGACTTCCTTCCTTGCAATCTGGAATGACTGCTTCCGGGCGCCACGGGGTAGGCCAAGCCCATCAGGGGACCCCAGGGGTCTGCTCAGGGTGACGTGCACAGTCATACCGCTGAAGTGGAAGATGACCACGGAAACCTCAGTTACTCAAAATCAGTTGCAGCAGCATGTACCTTAAACCATAACACGTCACGCAGGAAAAAAAAGTGGCAATAGTCAGTCCAGGGATGATGTGGCTGCTGATCACTAGGTCAGCAATGATCGGGAACCCGGGCTCCTTCCGTCCTCCTGGCTCCTGTCCTCAAGATTACTCATCACCCAGAACTGCCGCTGGACCTCCACCCACCACGTCCTGAGCCAGGCAGAGGAAAGAGGATGGTGAGGGCTCCGGGGCACCCCCCAGCTCCTTTCACACAGCCCTTCCAGAAGGCCCACGAAGCATTTCCACTCACATCCTTCCGCCAGGATTCAGGACAGAGTTGGAGTGACTGCTACAAAACCTGGAAAACGCCCTCTTGTGACTAAGCACAGAGCTGATCCAAGTAACACGGGAATCGTGTTCTTCAGGAAGAAGAGAAGCACGGCAATCGACTCTCTGGCTGTCTCTGCCACAGTGAGAACAAGATGCCGAGGTTACCACGACGGGACACGGCCACACCCCCCTGCACACGGCCGACCTCGTCGGTGGGTGACAGAGGTCGGAACTGTCATCAACCTTGGAAAGCCCGCCTCAGATCCAAACTGTCCATCAGCTCGTCTGTCCACATTGCTAGTGTTCTGTTCATAGAAGATGTTCAACAAGTAGTTCTGAAAGGAATGAACACCATCCATAGGAACTACTTATACCCACCATTGGGTAAAAATGAGGAGGGTTCTCACCGCAGACCCCTCCGTCTCTTCCGCCACGGAAGGCCTCCCCATCTGACGGTCCTCCTGGGAAGGCTCTGCCACGAGCCGGCCAGAGCAATTTTCCCAAGGACTGAGGGCCACTCATGTGAATCGCTCTGGGCCACAGAAACTGAGATCATCCCTCTAAAACAGCCTCACAGAACCCGAGCAGTTAAGCGTGAGTGTGCATTCGTGCACCCCCAGACCAGGGTGCACCCCCTCCCCTCACTACTCCACAGGGCCTCAAAGAGGCCCTGCTCCACCCGCATCTTAAACATACCCAGGGAATGTTCAAAACACTCAGGCCGCGGACGCGCTCCGCACTGCTGAGACTCCCGGGGAAGGGGGAACACTTCAGGAAACAGCGTGCCCCAGATGTGGCAGCACACAATTACAGGAAGACTCTTTATTTTTCACCATTTACTTCAAGAACAACTGGCACGTTCTGGTAAATCACTGAATCCTAAGGCCTGCAGAGTGGACTGCATCAGGAAAGCTTTGAAACCTCCATCTCAACACCGCTCACGATCCCCAACCCGATCTAAGGAGCAGAGCCCGGGCGCCCCGGGTTCACGTGCTCTAGCCTCCGCGGCTCAGGCGCCCCCTCGCCGGTCTCCTCGGCGGTCAGCTCCGTGGGGCCCGAAGCATTTCCACTCACATCCTTCCGCCAGGATTCAGGACAGAGTTGGGGGGACTGCTACAAAACCTGGAAAACGCCTCTTGTGACTAAGCACAGAGCTGATCCAAGTAACACGGGAATCGTGTTCTTCAGGAAGAAGAGAAGCACGGCAATCGACTCTCTGGCTGTCTCTGCCACAGTGAGAACAAGATGCCGAGGTTACCACGACGGGACACGGCCACACCCCCCTGCACACGGCCGACCTCGTCGGTGGGTGACAGAGGTCGGAACTGTCATCAACCTTGGAAAGCCCGCCTCAGATCCAAACTGTCCATCAGCTCGTCTGTCCACATTGCTAGTGTTCTGTTCATAGAAGATGTTCAACAAGTAGTTCTGAAAGGAATGAACACCATCCATAGGAACTACTTATACCCACCATTGGGTAAAAATGAGGAGGGTTCTCACCGCAGACCCCTCCGTCTCTTCCGCCACGGAAGGCCTCCCCATCTGACGGTCCTCCTGGGAAGGCTCTGCCACGAGCCGGCCAGAGCAATTTTCCCAAGGACTGAGGGCCACTCATGTGAATCGCTCTGGGCCACAGAAACTGAGATCATCCCTCTAAAACAGCCTCACAGAACCCGAGCAGTTAAGCGTGAGTGTGCATTCGTGCACCCCCAGACCAGGGTGCACCCCCTCCCCTCACTACTCCACAGGGCCTCAAAGAGGCCCTGCTCCACCCGCATCTTAAACATACCCAGGGAATGTTCAAAACACTCAGGCCGCGGACGCGCTCCGCACTGCTGAGACTCCCGGGGAAGGGGGAACACTTCAGGAAACAGCGTGCCCCAGATGTGGCAGCACACAATTACAGGAAGACTCTTTATTTTTCACCATTTACTTCAAGAACAACTGGCACGTTCTGGTAAATCACTGAATCCTAAGGCCTGCAGAGTGGACTGCATCAGGAAAGCTTTGAAACCTCCATCTCAACACCGCTCACGATCCCCAACCCGATCTAAGGAGCAGAGCCCGGGCGCCCCGGGTTCACGTGCTCTAGCCTCCGCGGCTCAGGCGCCCCCTCGCCGGTCTCCTCGGCGGTCAGCTCCGTGGGGCCAGGGGAAGCTGCTCGGGGGTCCCGGCAGGTCCCACGTGGGCTCTGAGCACCGAGGCCGGCCTCCTTTCCCTGTCGCCCCGGCCTCAGCCCTGGGCCTGTGCAGGATGCCCACCAAACACTGGTTGGAAGAGTAATTAAAATAACCTTATTCCCTGGCAAGTGTCTGTTTCTCAAAGGGCATCCGATTACTTCCAGTGCGTTCAGATGGCATGCTCAAGGACTCTCTCTCCTGCAGGCCTCTCATCTGCATTTTAACCCTCAGACAGCACCAGGACGGCGGTGCCACAGCGCTGCTTATGTCCTGGGACGGTCCTTCTGAAATTCCTCCCTCACAAGAGCAGGAAGCGCTTAAACCCCCCCAGAGCCCTGTGGCAAAAGAATATCTTTTTCATGTTAGTGTTCTTAAGATCTCCTAGGCTACGGGATCAGACGAACATTAGTGAAAACAAGTCCATAAAGTGACTGCAGAACTCTAAATTCCCACAAATACACATTCCACTTGGAAGCAAGATTTCTAATCTGTCGGGTAGGCTCTTGTAAGTCTTAATACAGAAGCAACGTTCCTATCACTTTCCCCAGCTTAATCACCTAAAACTTAAACTTTCAATAACTGACAATTTACCCCACCCCTGCTGAATTATAGTTCATTCAATTAAATAAATATGGCAGAATTGTGTGGCAGAATTTCCTAGTACACAGTTGTTTTTCAGCTAGAAACTGTGTTAAATTCCTCTGTAATTCAATTGATTAAAAAGTCAACCAGATGTGATATTTTGTGATGTGATAAAGAAAAGTTATACTACCTCTGACATAAACCTTAACATCTGGGTTTAATTATAAAGCAGCAATACCTCAAGTAACCCACTCCTTAAGCGGCCGGAACACTGTCTACATGGAAAAGTTAGGGTTCAAGAGGGTCTGCCTCCATCCTCAAAGAGGCAAGCGCAGGACCCGCGAATGGGGTATAAGCTCCCCAACCCTGGAGGAAAGGCAGCATCGCAGACCCACACTTTCAACAGACGCAGACGACAGGAAAACAAAGGAAACGACCGCGGGGACCAGAGCTCCAGGACATCACAGCAACTGTCAGAGCATAGGACCAGCTACAGGGTAGTCCCCCCAGAGTTCAGCCTTAAACAGGCAAGTTCTCTGAAAGTCGCACAGCCGGAGCTCCCCTCCGCAGGGCTGGTGTGAAGGCGGGAGGCTGGAGAAGACGCCCCGGCGGCCTGTGCACCACGGCGGACCTGCAGCCCGTCTCCAGGCCACGCCTCTCTCGGCACACCGACGCCCCGCCCCGCCTCGGAAGGCTCGGTCAGAAACACCGAGCGACCACTTGACCACGACCCCAGGACGGATCTCGCGTGGGCGCAGCCCGACACGGCCTCCGACCTCAGACCGAGCGCTGCAAGGCTATCGTCGCGGAAAGTAAAAACAGCGCTTACTTTCTAGAACGTTCTATTTAATATATATATATCATTTAAACTTTCAGCAGGGAACTATCCTCTTCTCCTATCATTTCTTCTGTGTTCTTATTTACAGTTACTCCCTCTCCAGATGACATAAGAACCTCAGGGCCAGGGAGGTCAAAAAAAATACTCCCCAGTGAATCTTATTTCCCATTTTTTTTTTTTAAACTCACTAAAGGGAGCATAGGCTTTCCTTCCAAATCTCTGTTCACAGTATGTATTATAAACCACAGACTCGGATACAGAGAATAAGCAGCAGGGAGCAAACACCTCCCTGGAAAGCCAGGCAGACAGCCTAGCTCAGGACACCTGTCTCGCCCCGTGGAGGAGGCGCCAGGATGCACGGGCGGGCGAGGCCCGCCGGCACCTCTGCCACGCGGAGCTCCAGCTCCTGGCTCACCGCTCGGTCAGTCCTAAGGGACCGAGGCCCAGGAAGCCGTCTGCCTTCCATCCCCTTCACTCCTGAAGTGGGGACAGCACCGGCCAGCCAGTCTCAGAGCCGCCGGGGGACCTGAACCGGACTCTGTTGTGAACTCAGTTTGAAAAGAGAGCAACTAAACTACAACTGAATTTTGCCATAAAGGTGCAGAAGGTGATTCTATTATTGGGGAGGGGCTGGGGGCACGGGTGACGACACCTGCAGGCCTGGAAGGGCAGCCCAGGGGCGGCAGGCCAGAGAGGCAGAGGCGGTGGAGGCCGAGGAGGGGCCGCGTCCCAGCGCTCGCGGCAGGCGGGAGCGGGCCGGCCGGCAGGGCGCGGGGACAGCCAGCGGGCCTGTGGAGGCGACGGGAGCGAAGCCGATGGGGCAGGAGCCCCGACAGGAGGCGACGCACGCCCCGCCGCCGCGGACCCACAAGCAGAGCACGGCTTCAGCAGCAGCGAGGCCAGCGCCGCGGAGACCACTCACTTTATTTAAAGACGTTCAAAATTAAAATAAACCTGCCCCTGAGCTCCTTGGAAAGTAACTCATTCCAGATTTGGAGCAGAAAAACACACAGCCTGTCCTGCCCCCTCAGAGACAGCGGAAGCCGGGACCACCAAGGCTGCCCCTGAGGGACGCAGAGGCCAAATGGAAAGGCTCCCCAGGCCACAGGAGAGGCCACGGGAGCATCAACGGACAGAGGACTGAACTCCACGAGCTCATAAAGATCCCAGAAAGAGCTGGCTCCTAGAGGGCGGTATGGGCCAGCCCAGGAAGAACTGATAAAGAAAAAGCACTGATGATTTACCTTGTACCTCCTGCACCTCGGGGTAAGCAAGCACTTACAGGCTTCTCTTTCAGGAAGTAGTTCAGCGAATCCGGGAAGAAGCAAGTACAGAGTTCAGTTATCACCCCTCAGCAGCCTCTAATAAGACCAGGAGTCTTGATGATGACCCTCAACGGCTGCTGATGCCGTAAGAAGTAAAACAAGGCAGTGCGCACCTCCGGACAGGAGGCCACAAGACCAGCTGTGAGTGACCCCTGCCCTCACCCACCCCAGACCAACAGGGAACCTGACGGAGCCTGTAAACCGAAGCACGCATTGATGGGAAATGCCAGGAAAGCAAGAGCACCACGGAGCAAACCTGCCGCAGTCAAACTGTGGAAACTGGAGGAGAAAGCAGCCCAGGGTCTCCAGCCAAGAGACGTGACAGAGCAACAGAGACTGAGGCCACGAGAGAGACCGCGGCAGACAGAGACAGAGAGACGGGGGAGAGCAGAGAGCAGGATAGGAGAGGGAAAGCAGCCAGGAGGCAGGAAGGGAGGGGAGGGAAGGCGGGACCTGGTCTAAGAGGAGAGGAGGGCTTCCCTGGTGGTCCGAAGGTAAAGAGTCCGCCTTGCAGTGCAAGGGGCAGCAGTTCGATCCCTGGCCCGGAAAGATCCCACGTGCCACAGAGCGGCTGGACTGGCGTGTCCAGTTACGAACTAGCACGTGTGCCCAGGGCCAGTGCTCTGCAACGGGAGGCCCACCCAGGCCAAAGAAGAAAAAGATGGATGAAAATAAATATAAATAAAAGAGGCACGATAGGGAAAAGAAAAGAAATTATAAGAGGAGATGAAAAGAGCTGAGACATCAACACGGACTTTATCAGGACCCTGATGCAAACAAATTAGTAAAAACAATTGTGAGACAACTGAGGAGATCAGAGTACTGACAAACATCTGCTTGTATTACTATTAAGTTGAAAATACAATACTGACAGCATAGTTATTTTGCAAGAGAATCATTTACAGATAAGTACAATACTAAATACAGCTACAATGGCTCCTAGAGGGCGGTATGGGCCAGCCCAGGAAGAACTGATAAAGAAAAAGCACTGATGATTTACCTTGTACCTCCTGCACCTCGGGGTAAGCAAGCACTTACAGGCTTCTCTTTCAGGAAGTAGTTCAGCGAATCCGGGAAGAAGCAAGTACAGAGTTCAGTTATCACCCCTCAGCAGCCTCTAATAAGACCAGGAGTCTTGATGATGACCCTCAACGGCTGCTGATGCCGTAAGAAGTAAAACAAGGCAGTGCGCACCTCCGGACAGGAGGCCACAAGACCAGCTGTGAGTGACCCCTGCCCTCACCCACCCCAGACCAACAGGGAACCTGACGGAGCCTGTAAACCGAAGCACGCATTGATGGGAAATGCCAGGAAAGCAAGAGCACCACGGAGCAAACCTGCCGCAGTCAAACTGTGGAAACTGGAGGAGAAAGCAGCCCAGGGTCTCCAGCCAAGAGACGTGACAGAGCAACAGAGACTGAGGCCACGAGAGAGACCGCGGCAGACAGAGACAGAGAGACGGGGGAGAGCAGAGAGCAGGATAGGAGAGGGAAAGCAGCCAGGAGGCAGGAAGGGAGGGGAGGGAAGGCGGGACCTGGTCTAAGAGGAGAGGAGGGCTTCCCTGGTGGTCCGAAGGTAAAGAGTCCGCCTTGCAGTGCAAGGGGCAGCAGTTCGATCCCTGGCCCGGAAAGATCCCACGTGCCACAGAGCGGCTGGACTGGCGTGTCCAGTTACGAACTAGCACGTGTGCCCAGGGCCAGTGCTCTGCAACGGGAGGCCCACCCAGGCCAAAGAAGAAAAAGATGGATGAAAATAAATATAAATAAAAGAGGCACGATAGGGAAAAGAAAAGAAATTATAAGAGGAGATGAAAAGAGCTGAGACATCAACACGGACTTTATCAGGACCCTGATGCAAACAAATTAGTAAAAACAATTGTGAGACAACTGAGGAGATCAGAGTACTGACAAACATCTGCTTGTATTACTATTAAGTTGAAAATACAATACTGACAGCATAGTTATTTTGCAAGAGAATCATTTACAGATAAGTACAATACTAAATACAGCTACAATAAAGCACTCAGAGTTTACTCTTAAAAATCTGAGACTGGGGGTCACAGAAGAATATAGCACTAAACGTAAAATGAATTTTGCTACAAGCTCATAACTGCTGTTTGTAAAGCTTCTTCCGACAGCCACGGTGTCTTCCCGCGTGTGTGTTCCTCGGGGATGGTTTTGGTCACCGTCCCTTGCACAGTGCTACCAACCTCCACCCGTGGCTCTGCAGGCACTCCGTCTACCAGATCTGAGCCCCCAACTCTATCTGTCACCTCCGCTGTGTGATCGTCCGGGATTTGATTCAGGTCATACCTGAATGGCTGCCTACTGGTTTTCCCTACTTTCTTCAATTTAAGTCTGAGTTTTGCAGCAAGGAGCTCATGATCTGAGCCACAGTCAGCTCCAGGTCTTGTTTTTGCTGACGGTCTAGAGCTTCTGCGTCTTTGGCTGCAATGAATAAAATCCGTCTGGTTTTGGTATTGACCATCTGGGGGCGCCCATGTGCAGAGCCGTCTCTGTGCTGTTGGAGCAGGGTGTCTGCTGTGACCAGCGCGTTCTCCGGGCAAAACTCTGTGAGCCCCTGCCCTGCTTCATGTCTCACTCCAAGGCGGAAGTTGCCTGTTATTCCAAGTATCTCTTGACTTCCTACTTTTGCGTTCCAGTACCCAATGATGAAAAGGACATCTATTTTCGGAGTTAGTTCTAGAAGGTCTTGCAGGTCTTCACAGAACCAGTCAACTTCAGCGTCTTCCGCATCAGGGGTTGGTGCATAAACTTGGATTACTGTGATGCTGAATGGTTTGCTTTGGAAACAAATGAGATCATCCTCTCATTTTTGAGATGGCACCCAAGTGCTGCATTTCAGACTCTTGTTGACTGTGAGGGCTACTCTGTTTCTTCCAAGGATTTCTGCCCACGGTAGTAGACATAATGGTCATCGGAACTAAATTCTCCCATTCTCGTCCATTTTAGCTCACCGATTCCTAAGATGTCGATGTCCATTCTTGCCGTCTGCTGCTTGACTACGTCCTACTGACCTTGACTCATGCAACTCACATTTCAGGTGCCTACTCAGGACTGTCCTTGCAGCACTGGCCTTTACTCTCATCACCAGACACATCCACAACTGAGTGTCATTGCCGCTTCCGCCCGGCCTCTTCACTCTAGAAAGGGCTACTCACAGTCGCCCTCTGCCCTTCCCAGGAGGCATGCTGGACAGCTTCCGGTGTGGGGCCTCATCTTCCAGGGTCAGATCACTCTGCCTCTCCATGTTGCTCACGGGGTTCTCATGGAAGAACACAGGAGTGGTCTGCCGCCCCCTCCTCCCATGGACAGCGTGCTGTCAGAACTCTCCGCCATGACCCGCCCCTCGTGGGAGGCCCCGCCCAGCCCGGCTGGTAGCGTCACTGAGCTGCACAGGCTCCTCTGTCAAGGCGTTGAGAAGAACACCGACTTCTGCTTCACCGACTACGCTGAAGCGCTCGAGAGCCCCTTGGACTGCAAGGAGATCAAGCCAGTCCCTCCCAAAGGAAATCCACCCTGAATATTCACTGGAAGGACGGATGCTGATGCTGCAGCTCCAACACTTTGGCCACCTGATGGGAAGACACAACTCACTGGAAAAGAGCCTGATGTTGGGGAAAACAGAAGGCAGAAAGAGAAAGGGACGACAGAGGATGAGATGCTTGAGTCAGTGCACGTGAGTCTGAGCAGCTCCAGGAGATGGAGGACAGGGAAGGCGGGCGTGCTGCAGTCCACGGAGTCACAAGAGTCGGACCCGACTGAGCGACTGAACTGAATTCACTGATACAGTTATAACTTTTCTTAATGAAAGGTTTAAACTAACAAATAAAATTGCCTTAAAGCGAGGTTCCCTGGTGGTCCAGTGGGTAAAGAGTCTGCCTTGCTGTGCAAGGGACACCGGTTCGATCCCTGGCCCAGGAAGATCCCATGTGCTGTGGAGCAGTTGGACCAGCGTGTCCAGTTGCGGGTCAGCACTCTGGAGCACGTGCGCCCAGAGCCAGTGCTCTGCAACAAGAGAGGCCACTGCGATGGCAGGCCCACATAGGCCAACAAATAAAGATGGATGAAAATAAGTGGATAAAAAAAATCAATAAAAGAGGCCAAAATTAAAAAGTAAAATAGACTTAAAGCAATTTTCAGGATAAGGCAGAATATCAATCAAAATGTTAAAAAGGATTAAAATGTTTTTATTTAAAGAGGATAATATACACCTGTTTAAAGGACTGATATCATGAAATAATTTTAATTCCTCATTTTCATAGTATTTAAGGTTCAGAAATACATGAGTAATGTCAAAGTCTTTGAAGTGAGCAGGAGCCCATCTCAGTTCCTAACTGCTAGATCGACGATCAATTACAAAACCGACTGTAACTCGGCTACAGGCACATGCGTGTGCGCCTGGAAACCTGCAGCCTCTGTGACGCACGGCGGGCTGTGCGTGTGAGCGTGCAGGTGTGCACAGGTGGGTGGCACGGAGCACCCTCGGGCCCACTCGCGCCTTTCTGGAGAGACGGGCCCAGGCTTGAGTCCACGGGGGCTGCCGTCCACGAAGAGCTCCCCGGGCCCACCCCGCCCCGCCGGGCCCTGCTGCTCGCGGTCCCCAGGCGCGGAAGCTCCACTTCCTGGACGCAGAGCCGCCGAGGCCGGGCGCACCTGCCGCCGCCAGCCCACGCTCCCGGGGCGCGCCCGCCTGTCCGCCAGCGGCCACCCACCCGCCGCGACCCCACCCGCGCCCCCCTCCTTAAGAACCTGACCTCAGTCGCCTCCACTGGGGGCCTCCTCCCACCGCCCGGCCCCTGGTGCCCGAGCCCAGGGTGCCCACCTGCTGCTGTCTTTGGGCACCGCGTGGGACAGGTCCCCATGCACACCGCAGAGGGAGGTGGGCCGCGCCGCGCCTGCACGCCGTGCCGCAGGGAGGGGCCGAGCCCCAGCGCCAGTTTCTCTGAAGCCCTCCTGGAGCCTGCTTTAAACCTCCGGCCCCTCTGGACCCCCGCCTCCCTCCCTCCCCTCTTCACGTCCCACCACCACCCAACCCCAGCACCAGGACCAGGGCCTCCCCCTCGGCCGCCTGTCGCTCTGGACTCTTCACGCCCCCGGCGCACTCCCGAGTACGGAGAGGTGGGGCTGCTGCACCTGCTTTCCTAGAACACAGGCCTGAGGTAAGTTTTTAATACACTCTAATATTGTTACAACACAATATTTATATAGTAAAACAAAACTGCACCTTGGATATAATATTTCAATATCAGGTGAAGGTTTAAATTTGTGGTCTTTTGTTTACTTTTAAAGAAAATACATATAATTTCACCAACGTGCTTTTGAACTCCATCTTTTACTGGGGTATAAGGTAGGGGAAAGGTCCTCCAACCCTCTTTTAAATAATGAACATCAAACTCTGTTTACAATAGCTTTGAAAATCCCTCTTAAAATGTCAGTACCCTTGTGAGGATGAAACCTGCAAAGTTCCCACACACTCAGGGCCTGGCACGTGGGAGCGCTGGATGTGCGCTACCTGCTGTCAGCAGCCCTGGTACCACCTGACTATGCGCAAAATGGCTTTGATGTGAGTAACTGAGCTCAGGGCAGTTTATTACAAGTAAGTGAGCCCCTTGAGGACAAAGGGGTTCTTACCTCTGACCTTCCGAGCCCCCGGGCCCCCGGGCCCTGTGCACAAGGCCTGCAGGGGGAGCGGCCGGGGGAGCCCACGCCACACCCAGAAGGAAGCCGTCCTCGGAAGGGAGGACGGCAAGATGGGCTGGGCTTCAGACACCAGAGAGCCAGGCAGCCTCTTAATCAAGTCGTTTAGGCCCTGGAATCACTCCCGCTGCGTCTGAAAGACACGCAGACTGAAAACAGATGCTCCGGCAGTGAGCGGGTACCGGCAGCACTGCGCGCGGCCCTGGCCGGAAGGCTGCTAACCCCCTCCCTCAGGGGGTGCTACCCTCCCTGCTGGCTCGGTGGTCACCCCGTCCCAAGCCTGGTAAGTCATTTTCGCTCACCCCTTTCTAAAAAACCATCTCCAGAGCAGTAGCAAAAATCTCAGGGGACAAGAGGAAGGGAAAGCTGAAAGGTTCCCAGAAGAAACTCATCTGTGGACCAGGATGCCCAGAACCCAGGCCCTGGAAGCTGGGAGGTCAACGGAAAGGGATCCAGGAGAAAACAAACCCCACCCTCTGCGCTGCAAACCACCTGAAGTTCCTTCTCCCCGGGTGCAGAGGAGAACCCGGGACCAGAACTCCTCCACCCCGGGAGGAGCGGGCCGGAGCCCCCGCGGTCAGCCCAGAGCACCTGCGTTTACACCTGCTTCCTGGACCGAGGCGGGCTCTGCCAGAAATCAGGGGACTCAACTTCCGCGACGTGCTTCTGCACCCTGGAGTGGGAGGCAGATGCTGACTTCATCTGCTCCCGAGGGGACAGGACTTAACGTTACCTTGATTTCCATCCTTCCCATCTGATAACTCTTCAGTAATCTCAACTATGCACTCCCGCAATTTTAGCTACTTCGTACACTTGTGTATATTTTAAAGTGCTTCCAATTATAAGCGCCATACCACTTACTGTACACAAGCCCATGGACCAACAGCCCTGCACTTAAGGGTTAATTACTCTCATTTGATAGATTAAGACTCCAAGCTTCCCAGAGGGCAAAGTCTTGAGTCACAAGTAGGGACGTCTGGATGCGCTACCTGCTGAGCAGTGGTCCCCTTACTTTTGATGTGAGTAACTGAGCTCAGGGCAGTTTATTACAAGTAAGTGAGCCCCTTGAGGACAAAGGGGTTCTTACCTCTGACCTTCCGAGCCCCGGGCCCCGGCCCTGTGCACAAGGCCTGCAGGGGAGCGGCCGGGGAGCCCACGCCACACCCAGAAGGAAGCCGTCCTCGGAAGGGAGGACGGCAAGAGGGGCTGGGCTTCAGACACCAGAGAGCCAGGCAGCCTCTTAATCAAGTCGTTTAGGCCCTGGAATCACTCCCGCTGCGTCTGAAAGACACGCAGACTGAAAACAGATGCTCCGGCAGTGAGCGGGTACCGGCAGCACTGCGCGCGGCCCTGGCCGGAAGGCTGCTAACCCCCTCCCTCAGGGGGTGCTACCCTCCCTGCTGGCTCGGTGGTCACCCCGTCCCAAGCCTGGTAAGTCATTTTCGCTCACCCCTTTCTAAAAAACCATCTCCAGAGCAGTAGCAAAAATCTCAGGGGACAAGAGGAAGGGAAAGCTGAAAGGTTCCCAGAAGAAACTCATCTGTGGACCAGGATGCCCAGAACCCAGGCCCTGGAAGCTGGGAGGTCAACGGAAAGGGATCCAGGAGAAAACAAACCCCACCCTCTGCGCTGCAAACCACCTGAAGTTCCTTCTCCCCGGGTGCAGAGGAGAACCCGGGACCAGAACTCCTCCACCCCGGGAGGAGCGGGCCGGAGCCCCCGCGGTCAGCCCAGAGCACCTGCGTTTACACCTGCTTCCTGGACCGAGGCGGGCTCTGCCAGAAATCAGGGGACTCAACTTCCGCGACGTGCTTCTGCACCCTGGAGTGGGAGGCAGATGCTGACTTCATCTGCTCCCGAGGGGACAGGACTTAACGTTACCTTGATTTCCATCCTTCCCATCTGATAACTCTTCAGTAATCTCAACTATGCACTCCCGCAATTTTAGCTACTTCGTACACTTGTGTATATTTTAAAGTGCTTCCAATTATAAGCGCCATACCACTTACTGTACACAAGCCCATGGACCAACAGCCCTGCACTTAAGGGTTAATTACTCTCATTTGATAGATTAAGACTCCAAGCTTCCCAGAGGGCAAAGTCTTGAGTCACCAAGTCCCCAAACCAGACCAGAGCCTGTGCTCTCTGCGCCCCAGGGGGCTTCGTCTGGAGGGGAAACGGGCTGCCCGACCCCCGCACAGTCAGGCAGCCCCTCCTGGCGGGTCCTGGCTGCCCGGAGCCATCGCCAGCGCTCCAGCGTGCCAGTCCGCATCCAAATCCGTGTGTTCTCTGCAGACCAACACTGAAGATCAACAGCGCGGCAAGAAGGAAGTAGAAAAGCACCTGTAATTATCACACGAAGGTGGAGACCACAGGGAACAATTGCAAGGACATGCGGAAGCGGGAGGGGGTGGACTCGCCAGCGCCCGCTTCCACCCGGACCAAGACCCGCAAACATCCTTAATGTCTCTGCCCGGGCAGTTTAATTAAGAACCCACTGTTTGCTCTCTCAGATCTTGGGGCACAATCACCTCCCACAAAGTAAACTGGAGAACCAGAGTCCTGCCCCTACAGCGCTGCTCGCTGGGCGAGCGACCTCTGTCCCCAGCGATAGCCGCGCTCCCTCCAAGCCCTGGGGCCTCCCCTGAAGAAGAGGGACGACCTGTGTGCCGGGGTGGGGGAGGGGAGACGGCTGCGAGGAGAAAGACGTGGGAAGGAGAACACCGAGAGGAGGGAGAGGGAAAGCAAAGCATCTCACCAGGGGCCATTTCTAACAGGCGACACCGGCCAGGCTGGCAGCCGAGACGGTCCAACAGCTCTCCCCGCCTCCACAAGAAGGCCCAGGAGAAGCCCTGGCAGCGCCTTGCTCCGCGGCCAGGTGGGAGCCCTGGCACGGGGGCCCCCGCTGCCACACTCCTCGTGTGAGGAGCCATCCTGGGCTGGCCCAGTTCAGCACACGCTATCTCTCTCGGGACTGGCCCTGGCGCAGAACCGGGTTCTTGGGTAGGAAACCTGGGAAGCGGGAGTCTCCTCTACGGAGAGGTCAGGGTGCAGACCCCAGACCCTGGCCGAACCCACCAGAGCTGCGGAGACCACCGCCGGCTCTCAGAGCTGGGCTGACCGATGGCAACCGCGCGTACGATGAAGGTAAAATAAAGCCAGATCCTGCCACTGCTATGCACCACAATCCAATTTAAAAGTTCATAAACCACGGCAATGAAGTGCTTTCATGGAGCACATCACTAACGAGTCAGCTGAAACGTGTACCAGGAGCTGCAGTCCCACCGAGGAAGGTACGGACGCCTCTCGACGGCACGAGCGGAGAAGGGCCCTGCGTCTCTGCCGCCACAACCTTCAAGACGCGACAGGAAGTCTTCTTTAAAGGGTTTGCGTGTAGCACGTCAAAATTAATGAACTCTGATCCTATCACATGTATTTCCCTAAATTACATCAGCTCATTCAAAACAGAAAGCCGTACCGACAACTAACATGGGAGCCAGAATCCACAGGCGACGTCTGTGACGGCCGTGAGGCAGGGCGGTGCCACGTGGGCCGTGGGATAAGGAACCTTAAAGACGGGCCCCTCACCCCTAGCCAGCCCTACCCGCCCTCACGCCCCATCCCTCTCGCTGACTCCTAGGGAAGATTCAGAACTAGACCAAACCCACCTTGGGAGCCTGCCCGGGCCAGGCAGCGAGGCCTGCTGCAAGCCAGGGACGCGAATCAGAAACGGACAAGACGACGACAGAAGGCGGTGAAGTCTCTGCTGCCGTGGCTGCTTCTGCCTGGTGAAGTTCTTCCCCGGTACCGTACGCCCTCGAGCGTTACGACTTTTCAACAGTCAGCACCTACCACTCGTTTTAAAACTGGGGAAAGTGTCCCGGGAGAGAAAGGCTGCATCTTCACGGGACACCCCCACGCGCCGTGCTCGAGCTTGCTCCTGAACCGCGGGCCTCCTTCCACACGCGGCGAGAGGGAGTCCCGCCCAGCGCCCGGCAGCCTCAACGGGGAGCAGCGGGGACCTTCCAGGCTCCCGCGGGACTCCAGGTGCCCACGGCACAGCGCGTCCCTGCTTCAGCCGCGGAACCCAGACAGCCTCGGGGATTGTAATCGAAGGTCAGACACCACGGAGAAAAACAAAGCTTTCTTCTGGAACGAGCTCCAAATGCAGAGAATCGCTGATGCTGGCTGCATGTCAGCAATTCCTCGAGAGCGAGCAGGAGCTGCCGAGATGGGCGCAGCGAGCGAGGGCTCAGGGGGGCTGAAGGGCAGGGTGGACGGGCCAGGATGTTTCCTGGGGATTCCAGAGTAAAGGGCATGTCTGCTCAGGCGCACCGTGGGCCACAGGAAGTGAGGACCTCGCAGGGCCATATCCCCTGGGGCCTCAGCCGCCTGCGCGGCTGCCTGGAGCTCCCCGCAGCTCCCCGAGCACAGGCTCCCGCGCACGTTCCCACCTGCTCAGCCCTGGGCCACCCTCCCGTGAGAGCCGAGCGCCAGCCTCCAAGCCCCTCTGCGCCCCAGCGCGGGGCCCAGGCCGTCCAGAGGCCCCTCTGAAGAGCTCGGCAAGAGACTATCCCCAAGCCCAAGTGACACTGGACACCACGCACACTGGTCAGTCCTCCCCCAGCGCAGTTTCCATTACACCCCCTGGAAACTCAAGCTGGGAGAGTAAGGGGAGGCGTCCAGCTCTTCAATCCCTGTAGGGATCCACCTTTTGTCCAAAAAGCATATTTAAAGAGAAAAAAACCAGCACACCTAATACCCGCCCCCCACATGCCCGGGACCAACCAACGTCACCAACCCAAGTCAAAACCATTCAGAAGCACCCCGACCCTGAGTTCAGTTTCAGGTTCCCAAGTTAAACTTGAAACAACAAGCATTTGCATCTTCCCTCCACGCACATCAAAGGCAGCGCAGGCCCAGAGCTGTCAGAGTGGACCGGGTCCGGTTCTACCGTGGCTGCCGGGACTGTCTGGGAAGTGGGGTCTGCCCAGCCTGCCAAAGAGCACGGCAGCAGATGGAATCTCCCTCAGCCAGCTCCCGAGTGCTCACAGCCCCCTGCATGGCGCTCGCAGCCGACGGGCAGCCGGAGGCCACGGGGGACGGGAGCTCCACGCTCGTCCCGACGCCCTGGTTCCCAGTCCTCAGCCGGCTCTAGCCCAGACGCCGTGGGACACGCCCTACCCCGCGGCCCAGAGAAAGCAGGCACCCCAGGCCAGGAGACTCGTCCTTGAGTCCTGAGCATCAGACAAGCAGCATTTAGTTTAATCAAACAATACCCATGATGCTCCCCAAATGTCATCAGCTGGCCGGTGCCAGCGCCTGACACATTTATAGCCCCTTCTTTCACAAAGAGAGGAACAGAGGTATTGACACGGAAGCAGGCCCCACAGCGCATGTGGTGACTGTTCTCTACCCTGACAACACACGCTCGTTACACTGCAGTGTGGAAGACGACTGGTGCCAGGGAGGAATTCGCTTCCCTGAAGGTGCAAGATAAAGCCTTCAAGATAAAAACGTGGCCACCGCACATCCCTCTCATCAGGCTACGAAATCTGGGATCTGCTGATATTCAGGACTCCTCCTAGCCCCTGTCCCCAGACACAAACCCGGGCAGGAGCAGCTCCTCCTCATTCCCCACGCCCCTTCCTGAGACAGCAAGCCAGGACACCTGCTCCTCGGCGTCGCAACCATGTGAACCAAAGCACAGCGGCCCCACCGTCTCCTACCTGCGTGTACTTGCGTGTGGATGACCACAGCACGTGTGGACACGTGTGCCTCCGTGACTTCTTTGTTGTGATCACAGCAATTAACATGTGTGAAATTACTGTGGAATTATGCCCGCCCCCAGACGATCCGTCCGTGATGACAATCCCACCTCGACCCTGCTGGCGGCCCTGGCCCCAGCAGCCAGCGCGGCACAGGACACGCCTCGGCGGGTGTCTGCCGTCGTCGTGGGCGCCCAGTCACTGGACCGTGCCTGCCTCTGGGCCACCCCAGGGACGGCGGCACCGGCCTCCCTGTCCTCCACTCTCTCTGGAGCTCGCCCAGGCCCGCGCCTACTGAGTCAGTGACACCACCAACCACCTCACCCTCTGTCGCCCCCTCTTCCTCCCGCCCTCAGCCGTCAGGGGCTTTTCCAACGAGCCAGCTCTTCACATCAGGTGGACGAAGTATCAGGGATTCAGCTTCTGCTCAGTCCTTCCAGTGAATATTCATAGCTGATTTCCTTTCAGATTGACTGGTCTGATCTCCGTGCAGTCCAAGGGACTCCTCCAGCCCCACAGTTCAAACGTGTCAGTCACTCGGTCCTCAGCCTTCTTTACCGTCCGGCTCTCACATCTGTGCACAGCTACTGGAAACACCCCAGCTTTCCCTGTAGGCACCGCTGTCAGCAAAGTGATGTCTCTGCTTTTTAATACACAGTCTAGTTTTCAGCCAGCGGTTTCACTCTATTTCATTTTTATCACGAGGCTCTTTAGATCCTCTTAGCTTTCTGCCCTTAGGGTGGTGTCATCAGCATACCTGCGTTTATTCATATTTCTCCCGACAATTTTGATTCCAGCTTGAGTTTCATCCAGCCCAGCATTTTGCATGATGTACTCTACGTATACATTAAATAAGCAGGATGACAATTTACTGCCTCTTCTCAAACTCTTTTCCAATTTTGAACCACTCAGTTGTTACATGTCCAGTTCTAACTGTTGCTTCTTGACCCACATACTGATTTCTCAAGTGACAAGCGGGCTGGTCTGGTATTTCCATCTCTTCAAGAATTTTCCACAGTTCCTTGTGATCCACACAGTCAAAGGCTTTAGCATAGCCCATGAAGCAGAAGTAGGTGTTTTTTTCTGGAATTCCCTTGCTTTCTCTATGATCCAATGAATGCTGGCAATTTGATCGCTGGTTCCTCTGCCTTTTCTAAATCCAGCTTGTACATCTCAGAGCTCTTCGTTCATGTACTGCTGAAGCCTAGTTTGCAGGATTTTGACCATAAGCTTACTAGTGCGCGAACTGAGCACAACTGCATGGTGGTTTGCACATTCTCTGGCACTGCCCTTCGGAACTGGAATGAAAGCAGACATGTCCACAGTCGGGCATCACTTTTGCTTTGGCCCAACTGCTTCATTCCGTCTGGAGCTCTTGGGAGCCCTGTCCCCTCTCCCCCAGTAGTACACGGGACATCGTCTGACCCAGGAGGCTCCTCTCCCGGTGTCCTCTCTTCTGCCTCACCATACTGTTCGTGGGGTTCTTGCCACAGTCCTTCCAGTGAATATTCATAGCTGATTTCCTTTCAGATTGACTGGTCTGATCTCCGTGCAGTCCAAGGGACTCCTCCAGCCCCACAGTTCAAACGTGTCAGTCACTCGGTCCTCAGCCTTCTTTACCGTCCGGCTCTCACATCTGTGCACAGCTACTGGAAACACCCCAGCTTTCCCTGTAGGCACCGCTGTCAGCAAAGTGATGTCTCTGCTTTTTAATACACAGTCTAGTTTTCAGCCAGCGGTTTCACTCTATTTCATTTTTATCACGAGGCTCTTTAGATCCTCTTAGCTTTCTGCCCTTAGGGTGGTGTCATCAGCATACCTGCGTTTATTCATATTTCTCCCGACAATTTTGATTCCAGCTTGAGTTTCATCCAGCCCAGCATTTTGCATGATGTACTCTACGTATACATTAAATAAGCAGGATGACAATTTACTGCCTCTTCTCAAACTCTTTTTCCAATTTTGAACCACTCAGTTGTTACATGTCCAGTTCTAACTGTTGCTTCTTGACCCACATACTGATTTCTCAAGTGACAAGCGGGCTGGTCTGGTATTTCCATCTCTTCAAGAATTTTCCACAGTTCCTTGTGATCCACACAGTCAAAGGCTTTAGCATAGCCCATGAAGCAGAAGTAGGTGTTTTTTTCTGGAATTCCCTTGCTTTCTCTATGATCCAATGAATGCTGGCAATTTGATCGCTGGTTCCTCTGCCTTTTCTAAATCCAGCTTGTACATCTCAGAGCTCTTCGTTCATGTACTGCTGAAGCCTAGTTTGCAGGATTTTGACCATAAGCTTACTAGTGCGCGAACTGAGCACAACTGCATGGTGGTTTGCACATTCTCTGGCACTGCCCTTCGGAACTGGAATGAAAGCAGACATGTCCACAGTCGGGCATCACTTTTGCTTTGGCCCAACTGCTTCATTCCGTCTGGAGCTCTTGGGAGCCCTGTCCCCTCTCCCCCAGTAGTACACGGGACATCGTCTGACCCAGGAGGCTCCTCTCCCGGTGTCCTCTCTTTCTGCCTCACCATACTGTTCGTGGGGTTCTTGCCACAAGAGCCCTGGAGTGGCTCGCCATTCCCGCCTCCAGGGGCCCACGTGCTGTCAGAACTCTCCACCATGAACCGTCTGCCTGAGGGGCCGGCGCGGCTCACAGCCTCACTGAGCTGCCCAAGCCCCTTTGCCCCACAAGGCCATGACCCGCCAGGGGGCAGCAGCTATTTCCTGCATGAATAAACCTCCACTATTAAACACTAAATTCCAGAGATAGGTGCTTCTGGTTTTTAACATTTCAATTCAAAAAAATGAATACCAGGTAATTTTAATCCTTCTTTACTGAAAAAAAATCACTTAATTTGGTAAAACCTACTGGGAGAGACAGCCGAGATTTGCTGCTTTTAGCCGTGTAAATTCGAGCAAAATACAACTCATGTATTTCTTTCCAGTTTACACATGTAATTATAACTTCACTACAGTTGACTTTTTTTTTTTTTTAAGATCTATTTATTTATTTATTTTGGGTGGGTGGGGAGGGAGGGGAGCAGGCGGGCCACTTCTATTGGTCTTTCATTTCTCTATTTTCATCCGTCTTTGTTCTCTGGCCCATGTGGGCCTCCCATCGCGGTGGCCTCTGTTGTAGCAGAGCACTGGCTCTGGGTGCATGCGCTCCAGGGCTCCGGCTCGGTAATTGGACACATCGGTCCAGCCGCTCCGCGGCACGTGGGATCTTCCCAGGCCAGGGATCGAACCGGCGCCCCTTGCACTGCAAGGCGGTGTCCTTACCCACTGGACCACCAGGGAAGCCCCACTACAATTGATTTTAAGCAGACTCCTGGAGATAGCTGGACGCCAGAGAAGCCTGGTGTGCTGCAGTCCACGGGGTCTGTGGACACGACTGAGCAACTGAACAACAGCTAACAGTCTCTTATCTTTAAAATTGATCTCAGGGCTTCCCTGCTGCTCCAGCGGGTAGAGTCCACCTCACAGTGCAAAGAGCACTAGTTTGATCCCTGGCCCAGGAAGATCCCATGTGCCACGGAGCAGCCGGACGGGTGTGTCCAATTACGAGCCAGGGCTCTGGAGCGCATACACCCAGAGCCGGTGCACTGCATCGAGAGAGGCCACTGCAAAGGGAGGCCCACACAAGCCAAAGAATAAAGATAGATGAAAATAAATGATGATTTAGAGGTAAAAATAAAATAGAAAAAAAACACAACAGATCTTAAATGACTGGGATGCTTAAACACAAGATTTCTTGGCACACACGAAATTACACTGAGCGTTCGACTCCGTAGCCATAGCACACTCCACTCTGCACAGACTCCAGAGGTCAACAGGGAATTCCTTCACACTACGTGTGAGGGAAAAAATCACGGCTATATGATCAGTTGCCTAAAACCCAGCTTCGGATTCTCGGGTCCATGCTCCTCCCCAAGTTAATCAATTAACCACGTGTAAAGACACAGAAACCTTCCTGTCACACAGAAGTCTCTGACCAAGCAGGACCTGTCCCCACACTGGGCAGGATTAGCCCCAGGCCACAGTCCTCCCTCACGGGAGGATAAGCCTGGCTCCCAGATCTGCTTTGCCCGTAAAATCCACCGGACGTCAAATCGGTTTACAGCCTGCGGCTGATTCCAAACCCCGTGGCACTTCTGGCCCGCACAAAGAGGGGCTGCCTGTGGTCCTCCCCGTGCGCCACGTCCCCGTGCAGGCAAGAGCTCTGACCGTCCGCGGACGCTGTGAAGACAAAGCCCATCTTCGTACGCGCTCTGGTCCACGCTGTCCAGCAGGGGTAACGCCTCCAACGGGGCAACGGCAAACACCGCGCGGGAACCGACGCAGCCCCTAAGTTGTGAAGCCGTTACTCAGACCCACGCTGGCCAAGAAACCCAAGTCCTCCTCCACCCAAGACAGAGCCAGGGAGCTCGTAAGATGAGTCTTCAACGCACGGACTAGGCGGTCCAACCCGAACGGCAGCACAGAAAACCAGCAGCGTAGAACGCGGTGATGAACACACACTTGTCTTGCGCCCTCACGTCTTCGCACTCCTGCAGAACTGCTCCTGAGCAGGCGTTATTCAGATGTGACACACAGTTTATTTGCTCTCCTTGGAATGTATTTGTTCATGCTAGCTACAAACTTGGTAGAAAATAATGTTTCTGAGATGGACACTTCATATCTGAGTTTACAAACAGCACGTGTTAAGAGGATCCTGCCGACCAGAGGTGCTCCGGCTCACGTACCAGGGAACCAGAGAAGAGAGCAGGAGAGGTCTGGTCTCCTCAGGAACCTGGGACTTTCCAGGCAGGACGTGCCCCCTCTGCAGAGAGGAGGGACGCGCCGGAAGAAGGGCGCTTCCTGCCAGTGCTCGATGACCGGCTCCTCGCACCTTAAATCCATTCTCAAAGGAAGAAGATGAAGCCTGTGAGAGCCACTGAGCCTAGGGAGTCCAGGCCCCCGTTTCGCACATGTTCTCTTTAAAGGCTACGGGGTCTTATGGCAGCTAGGATATACTCAAAAGAACATAACTAAATTAGTGAAAATAAAAAATAAGGCCATAAGTACAGTTTAAAAAAACAAAAAAACACTGTGGTTTAAATAATCTGACCTTGACAACTCAAACGGTCCATCTTTCTTTGATGCAACACTCAGTAAAAATGCACTGTCTTCCAGCAAGGTAACCCCTCTTGACCAGGGCTGCCTTTCCAACCATTTAAAGATGAACACTTGGTCTCCCCCGTGTCGTGGTGCAGAACTCTGGGGCCGTGTCTGCCGGGATGTCTAAGCACATCTAAGCGGCTTCCCGAGGAGGGCCTGGGGGACCCGCGGGGGGAAGGACGCGCCGTGTGCAACTCCCCCACAGTCAGAGCACCAGCGTGCTACCCAGCACACCCAGCAAGGCCGGCTCCGTTCCAACCTGCCTGCGCCCCTGGGAGAGACGAGCCTGACATAAGCGAGGGCAGCAAGACGAGCCTACAAGCGCTCACCACTCACCCCTAAGGCCTCCGGCCGCCCAGAGTGCACCCCTTCAGTCCAGCGGGGAGCCACCTCCAGAGCTCACTGCGCATCCCGAGGCTCCCCTCGCCCGCCCGCCCTGCCTCGAGCGTCTGTCGGGGAGCTCAACGCTGAGTTTCCTGCCCCACCACCACCACCGTCCTCAGCCCTGGGGGCACGACCTCCTGCTTCCCACGGCCTTCGCTGCAGACGCCTGCTCTTCATTCTTCAGAGGATGGTCCAGTGACGTGATGTCTATCGAAGCCAGCTCAGACTCTTTCGGAAGTGAGCGAGGGCTACAAAGTGCACTCAGCTACCACGGCCCTCCCCCATCCCTACAGAGGGTCCTCCCTGTGCCCCCACCCCAAGCCCTCCTGTTGCGCTGTCCACCACGAGCGGAGCCCCTGCCACTTGCTGCCGGCAGTGACCCCTCGCCGTCGTCCCGAGGCTGGATGAACACGAGTGGGCCGCGCGCCCCCCCACCACCGCCGCCCCCCTCCCCCGCCGCGCTGTGAGATCTTGGAGGGCAGACAGTGTACACACTCCCGTTCCCAGCAGCAGCGTCAGAACAAGCCTCGCAGGCTGCAGACACACAGCAAAGACCGGCCCAAGAAGTGACAATACCAAGCCCTGAAGGGCTGCACCTAGCTGGATGGGGACACAGTCCAGAGGAGTGAGCCCCTGAGGGCTCAGCCACAGAAGAATGCCCCTGAGGAGGTGCAGGCAGCCCGCCCCAGAGACCGGCAGTGTTCCTGCCCGGGTGCAGCAGGAAGAGCCCGCGTCGCAGGCCTGGAGGGCAGCCCTGGGGAGGCGGGCCGAGGGCCGGGAGGCAGCAAGGCAGGGCAGGGCCTCAGCGCCTTCAAGGCGATGTAATACGGTAAAAACTGGGGAAACTGCCTTCAGGAAGAGACCGCAGGGCGCGAGCGGGGGCGACAGCGGACAATGAAGACGAGATGCTCAGCAGACAGGGCCCTGGCGACTTGCACGCGCCCCCCGGTGCGCACTGGGGACAACCTGTCCAAGAGCCCACGCGGCACAAGGGCCCGGGCAGGCCTGGGGCCAGAGCAGCCGTCTCCCCCTCACCTCAGGTCTAAGGCCCCTTCTTAGAGCAAACTGATCCCCTGCCCCACCCACCTCTCTCCATCTTTCTCTCTCTCTCACCCACACACACAGAGCCGTAATTTCACGTGGGTGGCTCACCACAGGGGCACCGTAACAGGAGGCCTCGGAGCAGCTCTTGGGCTCCAGTCTCAGCCCTGACGCTCAGGAGGGATGCGCCCTCCAGGAAGGTGACCTCACAAGGCCAGGTGCGCGATGGGGACAGAGAACAGGCCTGCCTCCTGCACAGAGACACATCAAACGCTCCCCAGAGTGAGGAGCGCAGTCAAGCTCCCACCCAACACGAGGAAGAAAATGGACAGTGGGTGTGGCTCTTCAGACCCCTGCATCAACCTCACGGCGCTCCCAGACCCCCGACACCCGCGGTGGGAGCCGCTGCCCCGGGCGATCGGTGCAGAGCAGACCGGTCAAACCCTCCAGGAGAGCTTTACGTGGACACCCGTTCCACACGTGCCAGGGCTGCCGAAGCCAACACAACATCCAGGAAGTGAGGGGTCAGCGCAGAGAGTGGGTGCTGGGGGAAGCAGGAGACACGGGTGCAGAGCTTAAGAGAGGGGATGTAAAGGTGGACGTGAAGCGAGGATGTGCTGATGGCACCTGCCTGGACACTCAGCGCCTCCAGACCTGCGCTCAGGGCGCTGAATAAGGTTTCCTGTCTAACCTGCACAGATTCTCCCTGCTGGCGGGTAACCTGGCGTCAGCCACACCAACAGTTACACAAACAGCTTAACTGACTGCTCCAGGACAGGGGAAGTCTGCAGTCTCTTGACTGAATTCAGGAGTTCTCTCCCTCAGCCTCCCATGCCTGCCCCGCCCACCTGTCCCTCCAGTTTTCAACCGGATTTACCCTAATTAACTTAAACACAGTAAGATGCACGAATGACCAGGAAGTTATCAGGTATCCAGAAGTAAGAACCCTCTAGCTCTTTGCATGTCTAGACACTTTCCACTTCTAACGCCCGAGCCGAGAGCCCTGTGAGTCCCAGTTGGACACCTAGCGCTGGGACCACAGCCTCAGTTTCCCCATCTGTGAAGTAGGGATCATAGAAGCACTTCCTGGAAGAGCAGCTAGGGAACTAAATGAGGTCCATCAGCAGCTGACCGGTCTTGGCGGCAGCTCGCGCAGAACGATCATCACCTTTATCGCGCGGCCCGTCATCCGCTGAGCACTGGGGTCGGCCGGGGCTGGGGGCCACGGGGCCCGCACCGGCCCGCCGCCACAGGGGCCGGGCGAGGACACTCCCCCAGCCCGGGGTGAAGGGGCCGGCCTGCCCCCTCCACGTGCGCCCGCGGCCTCGGAACTTCCTGCGCTCACGGGAGCGCCCGAGCGGTGGGCTTTCGGTCTCAGAAGCACAAATCGGGAGCACATTTCCTGGTCTGTGGCTGCACGGCCCCGCTGCCCCTCATCCCCTCTGCGCCCGGGGACCCGGCGAGCGGCCGGGGCGGCAGGGCAGCCCCCGAGCGCGGCCCCGGGCTCCCCGCGCGCCGCCGGGGCCAGCCTCGCCCCCAGGACCCGCGAGCGCGCACGTGCCCGGCGCCCGCCCCGCTCACCTGGCCCGTGATGCCCGTGATGAGCGCCACCTTCCTGGGCTTGTCCGTCTCGCCGTCCCCGGAGCCGCGGGCGCTGGGGCAGTGCGCCGCCGCCTGGGCCATGTCCGCGAGCAGAGGCGAGGCGCCGACCCACGGGGCTGTGCCGCGCGATCCGCCGGGCCGGCTGCAGGGACCCGCGCTGCGCCGCCCGCCGCCACACCGTGACAGGGCCGCCGGAGGCCGGGGGCGGGCCGGGGGCGGGCGGGGCGGGCGGCCAGGCTACGGCCAGCGACGCCGCGTCGGCCACGTCACCGTGCGACGCCCCGCCGAGCCCGCCAGGCCCCGCCCACCCAGCCGGCGGCGCGCCATCCGGGGAGGGCGGGGCTTGGGGGCGGGGCGGGGCCTCAGGGCGGGAACCGCGCCTCGGGGGCGGGGCGTCGGGCGGGCCTGCGCGGGCTGGTCCAGACACTCATCAGACGTGGGGGTGCGGGGTCATCGCCCCAGGCCTGCCCCGTGTAAGGACAAGCAGTGGACGAGGCAGACCGTCGGCTGCCTGGACTTCACTACATAACGCGGCTCGTCCTCGGCTCCATCCTCCCGAAACTCCCAGAATCCTTACTGTACCAAGGATGCTAGAAAGAACTACGGGCTGACCTTTACCTTTAGGAGAACACCCTTAAATCTGAATCAGGGGTCACCGGCCTGGGTCATCAGCTTAAAAAGGAATCGTAAGACACACCTGCGCGGCCGTCATCCGCTGAGCACTGGGGTCGGCCGGGGCTGGGGCCACAGGGCCGCACCGGCCCGCCGCCACAGGGGCCGGGCGAGGACACTCCCAGCCCGGGGTGAAGGGCCGGCCTGCCCCTCCACGTGCGCCCGCGGCCTCGGAACTTCCTGCGCTCACGGGAGCGCCTGAGCGGTGGGCTTTCGGTCTCAGAAGCACAAATCGGGAGCACATTTCCTGGTCTGTGGCTGCACGGCCCTGCTGCCCTCATCCCTCTGCGCCCGGGGACCCGGCGAGCGGCCGGGGCGGCAGGGCAGCCCCCGAGCGCGGCCCCGGGCTCCCCGCGCGCCGCCGGGGCCAGCCTCGCCCCCAGGACCCGCGAGCGCGCACGTGCCCGGCGCCCGCCCCGCTCACCTGGCCCGTGATGCCCGTGATGAGCGCCACCTTCCTGGGCTTGTCCGTCTCGCCGTCCCCGGAGCCGCGGGCGCTGGGGCAGTGCGCCGCCGCCTGGGCCATGTCCGCGAGCAGAGGCGAGGCGCCGACCCACGGGGCTGTGCCGCGCGATCCGCCGGGCCGGCTGCAGGGACCCGCGCTGCGCCGCCCGCCGCCACACCGTGACAGGGCCGCCGGAGGCCGGGGGCGGGCCGGGGGCGGGCGGGGGCGGGGCGGCCAGGCTGCGGCCAGCGACGCCGCGTCGGCCACGTCACCGTGCGACGCTCCGCCGAGCCCGCCAGGCCCCGCCCACCCAGCCGGCGGCGCGCCATCCGGGGAGGGCGGGGCTTGGGGGCGGGGCGGGGCCTCAGGGCGGGAACCGCGCCTCGGGGGCGGGGCGTCGGGCGGGCCTGCGCGGGCTGGTCCAGACACTCATCAGACGTGGGGGTGCGGGGTCATCGCCCCAGGCCTGCCCCGTGTAAGGACAAGCAGTGGACGAGGCAGACCGTCGGCTGCCTGGACTTCACTACATAACGCGGCTCGTCCTCGGCTCCATCCTCCCGAAACTCCCAGAATCCTTACTGTACCAAGGATGCTAGAATGAACTAGGGGCTGACCTTTACCTTTTAGGAGAACACCCTTAAATCTGAATCAGGGGTCACCGGCCTGGGTCATCAGCTTTGACAAATAATTCCCGGAAACCTGCTGTAATGCCTTTCGAGAAGTCTGCTTCTCTGCTTCCTGAAAGGGCACTAGCATTACAAGGTGGGGGTAATGCCTGGCTTCACCTCTACCCTGCTTTCCAGCTCTTCCCACGTTTTTCTGAGGCTTGGAACCAGGCAGGAGGTTTCAATTAACTCGATTCAAAGTGCTCTAGTTAGGGAGCTGGCAGAGCAGGACGAGAGTCTCTGGCCTCACCCACAGCAGCATAGAGAATTCTTAAAAAGGTCAGTAACCCTGGACATGGTCGAATTTCAAAAAAAAATTTCTGATGGTAGCTGGGCTCCTAGCTTGATGTCTGTTGAATCGGACTTCTGCCTGGTAGCGGCAGGTAGGGCAGGGAAAGAAGTGGAGGTGACTCAGACCCTGGCCAGGGCAGCAGGTGTGTGTCCCGGCACCGTGGCAGGAGTCCAGGCGTGAGTCAGGAGCTTCCTACCCCTGCTCTGCCTCCCCACTCTCTGCAGATTCCTCTCCCAACAGACCAGCACAGACCAGGGTTTCACATCACACGCTGAGGGAGTTGGAGGGGCCTGCCTAAGCTTCAGGGCCCTTGCAGACCTTAAGGTTTAAATCCCCAAATAGAAAAGCGCAGGATTGAATGAAAAATCCCTTCATCCCCTATGCTTGTCAGGAATACTAGTTACCTTTGTGGATAGACTCGTGCTTGAATTCACTTGCCTCTCCCCTGTCCTCTCTGCTCAAGGAATGACTGAAGGAAGGCCTGTCACTTGCCCCAGGAGAGGGCTGCTTCCGTGGTGAGCAGAGAGGCCCTGAGGCAGAGGGGAGAAAGCACTTTCATTGGTGGGACTGGCTATAAATAAGAAATGTCTGTGAAATCTACATTTTACTAAACACTCAGATTTGTCTTGATATAAATATGCTTTGAATTAATCTGTGGATAAATGATTTAACATTTCCCCAAAACTGCTGAGAAAGTGTATACTTAGGGAGGAAGTACCAAGTTTATCTGCAGCTGAGACCTCCTGTCCTATCTCTGGCCTCCTCCTATGAAGCCTGACAGTAGAAGCCTCATGGACAGAAAATTGACTGTATTTTCGGCCTGTAAACAAAATAATTGCTGTAATGCCTTCGAGAAGTCTGCTTCTCTGCTTCCTGAAAGGGCACTAGCATTACAAGGTGGGGGTAATGCCTGGCTTCACCTCTACCCTGCTTTCCAGCTCTTCCCACGTTTTTCTGAGGCTTGGAACCAGGCAGGAGGTTTCAATTAACTCGATTCAAAGTGCTCTAGTTAGGGAGCTGGCAGAGCAGGACGAGAGTCTCTGGCCTCACCCACAGCAGCATAGAGAATTCTTAAAAAGGTCAGTAACCCTGGACATGGTCGAATTTCAAAAAAAAATTTCTGATGGTAGCTGGGCTCCTAGCTTGATGTCTGTTGAATCGGACTTCTGCCTGGTAGCGGCAGGTAGGGCAGGGAAAGAAGTGGAGGTGACTCAGACCCTGGCCAGGGCAGCAGGTGTGTGTCCCGGCACCGTGGCAGGAGTCCAGGCGTGAGTCAGGAGCTTCCTACCCCTGCTCTGCCTCCCCACTCTCTGCAGATTCCTCTCCCAACAGACCAGCACAGACCAGGGTTTCACATCACACGCTGAGGGAGTTGGAGGGGCCTGCCTAAGCTTCAGGGCCCTTGCAGACCTTAAGGTTTAAATCCCCAAATAGAAAAGCGCAGGATTGAATGAAAAATCCCTTCATCCCCTATGCTTGTCAGGAATACTAGTTACCTTTGTGGATAGACTCGTGCTTGAATTCACTTGCCTCTCCCCTGTCCTCTCTGCTCAAGGAATGACTGAAGGAAGGCCTGTCACTTGCCCCAGGAGAGGGCTGCTTCCGTGGTGAGCAGAGAGGCCCTGAGGCAGAGGGGAGAAAGCACTTTCATTGGTGGGACTGGCTATAAATAAGAAATGTCTGTGAAATCTACATTTTACTAAACACTCAGATTTGTCTTGATATAAATATGCTTTGAATTAATCTGTGGATAAATGATTTAACATTTCCCCAAAACTGCTGAGAAAGTGTATACTTAGGGAGGAAGTACCAAGTTTATCTGCAGCTGAGACCTCCTGTCCTATCTCTGGCCTCCTCCTATGAAGCCTGACAGTAGAAGCCTCATGGACAGAAAATTGACTGTATTTTCGGGCCTGTAAACAAAATAATTGCAGAACATTGAGGGAAATGCTAGTTCAGAGATATAGTGGGAGGTTTAAAAGGAAGAAGGGTATTTCCCTACAAAATGTCTTTGAAGAAAGGTGGTGAGACTAGAAGACAAAAGTACAGCCATTTTGGAAAAGGACCCAAGAATGGCTTTGAATAAGCAGGTTCCATAAAACAGAGCACCCGAAGGGCTGGCCGTCTGAAAGGTTATCTCTGTTCCTTGCTGTGTGTGCATAGTTTCCAAAGAACAAAAGCGGGACTCAAAAACCGCCACCCAGCAGAGCTGCCAGTTCCTGGAACGATACAGATAAAGACTGGACCCTCATTCCCAAGTTGTGTCTGCAGGAGGCAGAGCCCCGTCTGCTGACTCTAAACTCAGTGGGCCTCAGACCTGTTGACATCAGACGGCTGATGATGCTCGGCGCCAACCCATCAGAGGACTGAGCGCAAGGTGACCAGACTCCTGTGGTCCCCACCCTCACACAACCCTTCAAACCCCTTCCCTGAGTGTCCTCGGACGGCCGGTATTCTTTTCTGCCTTCTCCCTTGTACCTAAACTCCCTTGTGTCCAGAATCTTGGAATATGTCATCTAAGAATGGTGATTGCAATTTGTAAAAAGCTGTTGCTGAGGTCACATAGCTCATAGCTGGCTATGGTAAAAATCACGCTTGACTCTTCCAATCCCATTCCACATTCTATCTGGAAGAAAATGAAGAGCTAGAAAGAAGGCTGAATGCCAAAGAATAGATGCTTTTGAGCTGTGGTGCTGGAGAAGACACTTGAGAGTCCCTTGGACAGCAAGGAGATCAAACCAGTCAGTCCTAAAGGAAATCAGTCCTGAATAGTCATTGGAAGGACCGATGCTAAGGCTGGAGCTCCAATACTTTGGCCACCTGCTGCGAAGAGCCAGCTCACTGGAAAAGCCCCGGATGCTGGGAAAGACTGAGGGCAGGAGGAGAAGGAGGGACCAGGATGCAGTGGCTGGATGGCAGCACCGACTCTACAGACACGAGTCTGAGCGCACTCTGGCGGGTGCTGGCGGACAGAGGAACCTGTCATGCTTCCGTGTGTGGCATCGCAGAGTCAGACATGACTTCACAAATAAACAGCCGCAAACCCCCACATTTCCTGGATGATTTTGCACCTAGAGGTTTAAAAATTGAGTTCCACCCGTCAGAGCGTGGCAGGTGGAAGAGAAACAGGCGCCTTCGTTCTCCTTGCTGGTCACACAGTGGAAAGGCTTTTGCCTGTGGCCGGCCGCTCGAGCAGCCCGGGGGGTGGTGTTGGCAGCGGCTTCCTGAACTCTGGCCTGGAGCTACGGTGATGTCGCAGCCTTGACATGGTCCACAGGCTGTGGACCCGGAGACACTGCGCCAACACTGCGCAGATTTACGTGCGCATGTTGAGCTCTGTGGCATTGGATCACACGTGTGGGTTTGCTTATCTACCACCAAGGTCACAATACAGAACAGTCCTGACAGCACAAGGCTCCTCCGGCGGACCTGTCCCGGCGCGCCCCTCGTCTCTGGGGACCGCCGAGCTGCCCTTGACCTCTACAGCTGGGCCCCTCCACAAAGTCTTAAGAACAGATTCCCGCAGCGGCACCCTCTGCCCATCGGCTTTCCCCCTGAGCCCAAGCCCCCTGGGGCTGCCTCCCGTTGGTGGGTGTCAACACCATCCATGGTGGGGATGCCCCTGGTTTATGCAGCCCTGGCCCTAGCCCACTGGCGGGCGCCGGACGGGCTCTGGTCTGGGAGTAGGAGCACTTACATACAGGCTTTGTGTGACAAGAGTTTTCATTTAGCCCCAGAGTGTAATTGCTGGTCCATGTCATAATTGCCGGTTAAGCTGTTTTGTTTTGTTTTTCAAACTTCCAAACTGTTTTCTTGCGAAGAAGAGTTTGTAAACAAACTTGCCCTTAAACCCCTTTCTACTTGAATGGCCTTCGGTGGGTTCTGTGTCCCGCCCTGGACTCTGACCAGCGCGGCAGTGCAGACCAGGCAGAAACGCCAAACACGGAGACTCGGACCTCCACGGAAAGGCCAGGGAAATGGTTACGTGTGTGTGTGTGTGTGTGTGTGTGTGTGAGTGATTGAGAAGCGCTGTCGCGGGGCGGACACACAGAAGAAAGAGACCACTCTCTTTTCACTTTCCCCCTGTTTCGGGATTTATGCCAGTTTTGCAGCAAATGAAGCAGACAGTAAAACAGAGTAAAACTAGTGAATTTTTAAGTTAAACTTCACTAGATCCACTGAAGAAGAGACAGCGCAGACCTGCCTTCGCTGTGTTTCTCTTCAGAATAAAACTAACTTGCTGCGCTCCCGTCCTGGGGTCAGTGGCGGAAGCAGCAGAGTTTTAGAAACGACCCCGGAAGGCGACGAGCCAGCCCTGGGTTTGCAAGGACGTCCTGAAACCCGTCACCTCCACTTTGGGGTTTGCCCCGTGACAAATGAAGTCCCACTACGGCAAGCTGTTCAGATCAGGTTTTTAGAAAAGGGAGAATGTATCCAAAATCACGGACGCTTTCCCATCAGACAGCGCTCTGGCTCCAGGCAAACGTGCACGAGAAGCTCGCTTTCTGGGCCTGTTAGACGGCTCCGTCTCCAGCAGAGCCTGGGCCCAGCGTCAGCTCACCTCTGCCTCCTTTATTTTTTTTTTTATTTTTTTCTTTTTGGCCACTTCTATTGGTCTTTCATTTATTTCTATCTTTGTTCTTTTGGCCTTTGTGGGCCTCCCATCACAGTGGCCTCTCTCCCTGCAGAGCACTGGCTCTGGGCGCATGCGCTCCAGAGCTCCAGCTCAGTCGTTGGACACATCGGTCCAGCTGCTCCACGGCACGTGGGATCTTCCCAGGCCAGGGATCGAACTGGCATCCCTTGCATTGCAAGGCGATGTCTTTACCCACCGGACCACCAGGGATGTCCCGCCTCCTTTGTTTTAAATGTCCGATGTTCTTAGTTGGACTAATAGTGTTCGAGGAAAAGAGCTATTCATTGGGAAAGGTTCCCCTCTGGTAATCTTGGTTTCTTAAGGCACAAAGGGCCAGAGTCGTGGGTCCCCAGGGCCTGAGTCGTGGGTCTCCCTGTACCGCCCCTCTGCTCAAGGCCCGCACAGTTGCTTTTCCATCACCGGCAGCAAACCCGGGGGGCGTGCAAGACTTTCAGTCTCCCTGGGCTCTGGGTTCCAGACGTGAGGACGCACACATGCTCACTCCTGTCTTGGTGATGTTTCCCAAAGCCTCGCCCGATAAACAGTGAATCCCAACAGCTTGAAATGCTGGAGTCGAAGTAATACATTATTTTTTAAATTAGATGAGGTCATAAAACACCCTTGACCGCCTAGGGAACACTTCCAGGTTCTGGCTACTAGTCTGTTCCTTATAAAATGCCAAAATTGCCTCAAGGTAATGATATAGATCTCAGTTTTAATCATAAGGATTCTAAGTCCAGAAAATGTCACCCTTCTATCCTGACACGTTGAACACATTCGCGATGCCGTCATAAACCTCCCGCTCCTCCAGGCTGCGCCCGCCTCCGCTCCGCTCTCGCCTCCAATCTGCCGAGGAAGCCCCAGAGGAACTGTAGGATTACAAAGGCTCACACCGCAAATCCTGTGCATTAGAGAATCTGCTAGACCTGTTAGGAGAGGTGCAAAGAAAGACCTGGATGCTGTTGACGTTTTTCCTAACGGTCATCTTCCCCTCCACCAGGAGCGAGCGTCCTTCTCCCGCTGGGAGCCACGCCTGAAGGAATCTCCTCTAGGATGGAAAGTGAGACAGCTAGGGGCGTGGGACCCTTGCTGATGCTTGCACCTGGACCAGCTCTCTTCCAGCAACAAAATATAGTACAAGGAAACGACAGGGGACTGAAAATAACTATGTGCCATGGGGCAAATGATGGACAGAAAGCTACAGAAAGGTCCACTGAGCAAAAGCAGCGTATTGCATTGCAAGCCACCACCAAAGGAGCGGGCAAACCCCCAAGGCAACCCCTCCAGCTGACCCCTCACTCCACCTGAGGAAGCAGCTCACTCTCCCTTGGGCAGTGAGCCGGAGAACCTGGTAGTGGTCACAACCACCTGCAGCCACAGGGGCCCCAGTAAAGCCTTGAATAACGTTCTTGTCTGGCCTCCGATCAATGACGGGGAACGATTAGGAACCCCGGTCGGTCACAGCGGGAGGGCTGAAGGGCCCCCCTATCTCTGTCTTGACGATGCCTAATCATTCGTATGAAGATTCACTTGTGATGTGACTGCAGATGGAGACACCAGATTATCCCCCGGCAGTTCGTCCCTAGTTTCTAAACCCCCGGAAAGGCCTGAGGACACCAGGTGCCCCTCGGGAACCCCCGCAGAGCGCAGAGCGCAGGTGAGGGCAGAAGCTGCAGTCGTCGGCAAGCCGAGAGCCGAGGCCGAACCTGGGTCGGGCGGGGCCAGCCTGGGGCGGCGGCTGCAGACAGGCGGACAGACGTCCGGGACACCAGGACCCGGCTCCCGGCAGGAGGACCGGGCGGCGAGGCGGGCCGAGGGGCCGCCGTGTGAGGGCCGCGTCATCGCCGTCATTCCTTCCCGTCTCAGGAGCGACGACGCCCTCCTGGGAGGCAGCCCTGTCCGGCGAGACCCGACGGCGGCACGGTTACCCTGCTGTCCCCGCTGGCTCCCCGCCCCCCGTGGGAGACAGGGGTCCCCTCGGCAGCCGCAGAGGCCCTCGAACGGCCACTGAGAGCAGCGCAGCCCCTGCAGCTGCCCTTGCAGTGGGGGCCCCCCGGCCAGGCGCCCGCCCCTGGAGCCCCTCTCCTGAGGCTGACCTAGTTCGTTGCTTTGTTTCCTTAGAATCTTTTTGACCCGTCTAATCCTTAACTAGTCTTCCCTTTTCTAAGTCTGGCTTCCTGTTGGAAAATCAAGATTATGTTTTATGGGATTTATCTAGAACTGTCAAAACCTGGAGGCCCCTCCACCTGACCCACGGTTTGTGACTGAGCCAAAACCTGGGACCCAGTGACCCCTGGGGGCAGCGCGTTGGTCTCCTGGGGCTTCTCACTGGAGAGCCAGGGACGGGGGGACAGATTCCGCTTCCCTCCACCCCTGCCTCCATCAGCACACGGCGCTGCCCTGGGGCCTCACGTCCCAATTCCAATCTTACACAGACACGGAGTCACACCTGGTTTAGGGCCCAGTGCACTCCAGTCTGACCTCCTCTTAACTGGATCACATCCTCAAGACCTTATTTCCAAATAAGGTGACAGTCCCAAGAACCTGCAGTAGAACTTGAGCAGATATTTTGGGGGACACAAATCAACCCACAAAAGGCAGTGTCGATGAGTCTTTTAAAACACAAGTCAGGGTTTCCCTGGTGGTCCAGTGGGTAAGGACACCGCCGTGCAGTGCAAGGGGCACCCATTCGGTCCCTGGCCTGGGAAGATCCCACGTGCCGTGGGGCGGCTGGACCGATGTGTCCAATCACCGAGCCAGCGATCTGGAGCACATGCACCCAGAGCTGGTGCTCTACAACAGGAGAGGCCACTGCGATGGGAGGCCCACACAGGCCAAAGAATAAAGATGGATGAAAGTGGATAACTGAAAGACCAGTAGAAGTGGCCAAAAAAAAAAAAAAAGACAAGTCATCCTCAACTGGAAGATGTGACTGAACCGTGGGTAACACAGAAGGGCCAATCTGGGCAGTATGGATTTAACTAAAAAAAAAAAAAAGAAGAAGAGAGAGAGGTGCTGGGCTGCCCAGGAAGGACACTGTGAAGAGAGCCTGGGTCAGGTCTCCTGAGCCCATGGGACTCTCTCGGGTGGACGGGGCAGCCAGTGGGAGAGGGAAAGTCCTCCGCGTGTCCAGCACGTAACCTGGGTGGCCCTGGATGAAGCCCTGCCTGGTGTCTCATTGTTTGTCACGGTTGCAAGGGGCCAGAAGTCAGCTCCATTGTCTGGAAAAGGAAGTTGGAGAGTAAAGAAGTTAAGCAAATTGCTTAAATTTGCTTAGTAAATAAATGGCAAGGCCAGGAAAAGGCGCAGCTTTGTCTGACCACAAAGTCCACGTTCTTCTCGTTCACAAAGGTCGACAGACACCCTCTCGTAATGCCGTGTGCCACGTACCAGGCCGCCCCACCTTCCGCAAGGCAGTTCCACTAACGGTGCTTAAAGTCCTCGGTTCTCCAACCCAGTTTCCAAACTGTGCATCAGATCTAGAATTCCTCAAAATCTGGTGGTCTCAGTGGCAGCCTGTTTTCATCTGGTTTTGATTATGCGTGAGGTTGAGCCAGTCTCCAAGGCTTTTACCATTTTTATTGATCTCTGAATCACTGCCTCATGCATGCTGCCCCTTTTCGGTTGGTTCCTCTTCTCGCAGGTTTGTTGAAGCTCTTGGGTGTGATGGGTGGGAGTACTGTTATTTTGTGTTACAAATATTCACTCCCTTTAACTTGTTTTTCATTTTCCTTCCTTTCTAGTACTTACCTAGAAAGATACTCCCTACGGCAAGATTGCACAACTGTTCCCTCTTTTATTCTGGTTGCATTTTTATTTAAAATGAAATATAGGGCTTCCCTGGTGGTCCAGTGGGTAAAGAGTCTGCCTTGCAGTGCAAGGGGCACCGGTTCAATCCCTGGCCCAGGAAGATCTCACGTGCCACGAAGCAGCTGGACCAGTGTGTCCAAGCACAAGCCAGCGCTCTAGAGCGCGTGCGCTCAGAGCCTGTGCTCTGCAGTGAGAGAGGCCATTGCAATGCGAGGCCCACATAGGCCAGAGAATAAAAAGATCGATGAAAATAAATATAAAAAATAAAAGAGATGTGATAGGGAAGAAAATTCAAAAAAAAAAATGGCCTTAAAATGAAATACAATATTTTTTCTCAAATGATTGCCAGTCATCTCAAAGCCAACTCCTAATCAGTCTGGTTTTCCTCTGCCGTACCTTAAATTCCAGTTTACATATGAATCTTATGCGGGCACCTCCTTTGCTCTGGTACCTCTGTTCTGAGGGAGCATGGTGCCACACCTACAGTCACAGTTTGGTGACCTGCAGACAGAACCCCCCCGAATCTGTGCTGCGTGTCTTCCAAGTCAGCCCTGAAAAGTCCATAAACCTCATGTAGCGAGACAGCTGGTATACTGAAGCAACAATGTTGCGCCCGCATCTCCTGCACTGCAGGCAGACTCATTACCACCCGCACACCAGGGAGGCCCAAATAAACAATATCATGGAGTAAATAACATGAGTTAATAATAAAGCGGTGCTTAAAGTCCTCGGTTCTCCAACCCAGTTTCCAAACTGTGCATCAGATCTAGAATTCCTCAAAATCTGGTGGTCTCAGTGGCAGCCTGTTTTCATCTGGTTTTGATTATGCGTGAGGTTGAGCCAGTCTCCAAGGCTTTTACCATTTTTATTGATCTCTGAATCACTGCCTCATGCATGCTGCCCCTTTTCGGTTGGTTCCTCTTCTCGCAGGTTTGTTGAAGCTCTTGGGTGTGATGGGTGGGAGTACTGTTATTTTGTGTTACAAATATTCACTCCCTTTAACTTGTTTTTCATTTTCCTTCCTTTCTAGTACTTACCTAGAAAGATACTCCCTACGGCAAGATTGCACAACTGTTCCCTCTTTTATTCTGGTTGCATTTTTATTTAAAATGAAATATAGGGCTTCCCTGGTGGTCCAGTGGGTAAAGAGTCTGCCTTGCAGTGCAAGGGGCACCGGTTCAATCCCTGGCCCAGGAAGATCTCACGTGCCACGAAGCAGCTGGACCAGTGTGTCCAAGCACAAGCCAGCGCTCTAGAGCGCGTGCGCTCAGAGCCTGTGCTCTGCAGTGAGAGAGGCCATTGCAATGCGAGGCCCACATAGGCCAGAGAATAAAAAGATCGATGAAAATAAATATAAAAAATAAAAGAGATGTGATAGGGAAGAAAATTCAAAAAAAAAAATGGCCTTAAAATGAAATACAATATTTTTTCTCAAATGATTGCCAGTCATCTCAAAGCCAACTCCTAATCAGTCTGGTTTTCCTCTGCCGTACCTTAAATTCCAGTTTACATATGAATCTTATGCGGGCACCTCCTTTGCTCTGGTACCTCTGTTCTGAGGGAGCATGGTGCCACACCTACAGTCACAGTTTGGTGACCTGCAGACAGAACCCCCCCGAATCTGTGCTGCGTGTCTTCCAAGTCAGCCCTGAAAAGTCCATAAACCTCATGTAGCGAGACAGCTGGTATACTGAAGCAACAATGTTGCGCCCGCATCTCCTGCACTGCAGGCAGACTCATTACCACCCGCACACCAGGGAGGCCCAAATAAACAATATCATGGAGTAAATAACATGAGTTAATAATAAAGCTGATGAAATATGAAAAACATACTTTTACAATGTCTTTATTTTGTGTTTCTGGTGTAACGTGTGCAATGCTGTGATTTATAATAAATGGATGTCTGATCACGCAGGTGACCAGCATAAATTTCTCACATATATTTGGCCTTCATCCACAGTTCCTGGCTCACAGCTCCCCAACCCTTTGGAATCCAGTGGGCAGCGCGGGAACGGGGGCATCCTTTACAACACGTCTGCTCTCTGGCCCGCAGTCCTGAAATTGCTTTGGAGTCCTGAAGGTGAACCGGATGTCTGTATTCCTAGAAAGCCCGTCCCCCGCATTATCTGGGTTTTTGTGGATGAGGTGACTTTGGAGGCATCTGAGGGGTGGGGGCAGGTCCAGGAGGGCTTTGTTGCCAGGGAGACAGCTGGGGATGCAGGCTGTAGCTTTGGTGCCACCTCCTGATTTCCAGGGAGTGGAGGCTGGATGTTCAACCAGTTGCCAAAGGTCTGTGATTTAATCACTCCTGATTTTGTAATGGAGACTCCATATAACCTGGAAGATGGGGGTTCAGAGAACTTCCATGTTGAACACGTGTCATCTGGGGAGCGGGTGGCACCTGGGGAGGGCGTGGAACTCGCCCGTTCCCCACGCCTGCCCTGTGCCTCGCTGCCACCTGGCTCTTCCTGAGTTGCATTATTTTATGACAAACCAGTAATCCAGTAGAGACCGTCGTTCTCTGAGTTCCGTGAGCTGCTCGAGCAGATTGTTTGAGCCCAAGGAGGGCATCCTGGGAGCTGCTGATTCGTGGCTAGTTGGTCAGAAACTCAATGGACGACTGGACTTCCGACCGGCAGCCGGGGGCGCCTGCCAGGGCTGAGCCCTCACCCTGTGGGGTCCGATGCCACCTCCAGGTGGAGGGGCTGGCGCTGAGCTGCAGTGCGGGACACCTAGCCAGGGGCTGAGAGCGGCTCTGCGGTGTGGAGCCCCCTCCCCACCCTGACCCTGGTGACCAGAACTCTTAACCGGGTCAGAGAAGTGGGATTTGCTAGGATGGCCCTGCCTTATGGACACATATGGTGTGTTACGAGAAAGGCTAGGAGGTGTGGGATGAAGAACTTTGACCCTGGAATGCCTGCCCGGTGCCTGTGGTATGAAGCCGCCAGCACCTACTCACCCAGCAAGTAAGTGGGTTCCCTGACTTCTGGAAGGCACCTAGCAAATCAATCAAACCCACGGAGAGGGTCGTGGCGGTGTCCAACTGGCAGCCAGTGACAACCTGGGGCTGTGCGTGGTGCCTCGGGTAGGAGGCGGCCCGTGGGGCTGAGCGCCTAGACCGTGGGATCTGAAGCTGTCCCCAGGGACACGGGGTCGGGGGCTGAGCTGATTGCAGACACCCAGCTGCTTCTTGGTTGTTTGGGAACACCCCCCTCAAAAAAAGTTGAAATTGGGTCCAAAACCTTACAATAAAATGTTTCATGCAAGTTGTAAAAAGCTGTTCCCTGTCTTTTTAAAAATCCCTGGAAAAATTCCACATAAAGGACTGATTGATGGAGTTGTAGAGGGCATTGAGAATAAATAGAAGGAAAAATTGTACAGCACTTCCTCACAATGGCGCACATGCCACTCTGCTATGCTGGGAATTCTATTTAAACTGTGCGAAATTTATATGAACATCTTTGGTACCCAGCATAAAACTTTGATTGTGCTTAGAAAAAAAGAAAACCAAACCAACAAAACACCATGACATAGCTAAAAGAAAAGGGATTTCAAAGTGCATAGAAAATTTTGGTTGGTCAAAAAATCTCTCCCCTCCCTAACTCTTTCTCTGCCTCCTGCTTCAAAGATCTAAGTCATGGTAACACTAGAAATTAGTGTTTCCTACAAAAGGCTTCTCAGAATATACAAAATTAAAACAGAGTTCTTCACGAATCAAGAGGCCATCGTGATGACCCAGCACTCTGGACCAACCTCAAAAGACTGTGTATTTTATTTCTCTCAACCTGCCCAGTGGCCGGCAGCCGGGGCGCCTGCCAGCTGACCCTACCCCCTAGGAGGGGCGGGGAGAGCGGCCTCCGGGGGCGGTGGTGGAGCCCCCTCCCCACCCTGACCCTGGTGACCAGAACTCTTAACCGGGTCAGAGAAGTGGGATTTGCTAGGATGGCCCTGCCTTATGGACACATATGGTGTGTTACGAGAAAGGCTAGGAGGTGTGGGATGAAGAACTTTGACCCTGGAATGCCTGCCCGGTGCCTGTGGTATGAAGCCGCCAGCACCTACTCACCCAGCAAGTAAGTGGGTTCCCTGACTTCTGGAAGGCACCTAGCAAATCAATCAAACCCACGGAGAGGGTCGTGGCGGTGTCCAACTGGCAGCCAGTGACAACCTGGGGCTGTGCGTGGTGCCTCGGGTAGGAGGCGGCCCGTGGGGCTGAGCGCCTAGACCGTGGGATCTGAAGCTGTCCCCAGGGACACGGGGTCGGGGGCTGAGCTGATTGCAGACACCCAGCTGCTTCTTGGTTGTTTGGGAACACCCCCCTCAAAAAAAAAGTTGAAATTGGGTCCAAAACCTTACAATAAAATGTTTCATGCAAGTTGTAAAAAGCTGTTCCCTGTCTTTTTAAAAATCCCTGGAAAAAATTCCACATAAAGGACTGATTGATGGAGTTGTAGAGGGCATTGAGAATAAATAGAAGGAAAAATTGTACAGCACTTCCTCACAATGGCGCACATGCCACTCTGCTATGCTGGGAATTCTATTTAAACTGTGCGAAATTTATATGAACATCTTTGGTACCCAGCATAAAACTTTGATTGTGCTTAGAAAAAAAGAAAACCAAACCAACAAAACACCATGACATAGCTAAAAGAAAAGGGATTTCAAAGTGCATAGAAAATTTTGGTTGGTCAAAAAATCTCTCCCCTCCCTAACTCTTTCTCTGCCTCCTGCTTCAAAGATCTAAGTCATGGTAACACTAGAAATTAGTGTTTCCTACAAAAGGCTTCTCAGAATATACAAAATTAAAACAGAGTTCTTCACGAATCAAGAGGCCATCGTGATGACCCAGCACTCTGGACTCAGAGCTCCTCAAAGGCAGGACTGTGTATTTTATTTCTCTCAACCTGCCCAGTGCAGGCTGAAAAGATATTCAATGAATACTAAGTGAATTGATGAGAGACAGACGGTGCTGTCCTTCTATTCGCTGTACTTTATGGAGGTGGCTTACAAATTCATCCATGTAGACGGTGACCTTCAAGGGCAGGATGTTCTCCCTCCTCTTCCCCTAAGTCTGGTGAAGCTGTCTCCACTTGCTGTATCCATTGTTCTTCCCTAAAATATGGAAGCTGGGGGTCAGAACTGCCAGGCAAAATTACAAACAAAAACAAGTGCTCCTATGAAAAAGGACCTTTAAAAAGTCAGCTCGTCAAGGGAGAGGATGAGTCTTCTCTTCACATCCAATAAGGGGTTTTGAGGAAAACGATGAGCAGTTTTCTCTTTGCTAAATTCCAGGAAAATAAAAGGGACCTACGTTTAAACTCAGGTTGAGTAATTTACTCAGATCAACTTCCGTCATGAAGTATTTCTGAGTGCTGATGGCGTGTCAGGCAAGGTGAGGACTGAATGTGAAAGCTGGGCCGTGTGGGAGGAGGTTAGAGTGCGATCGTTACAGATACTTGATCAGGAGCAGAGAGAGAGCTGGCTCTCGCCCTGGGAGGTTGCAGGGAACCAGGAATCAGGTGCCCTCGATGTGCCCTCTGCCACTCCCACATCCACCCTGGGCTTATCACGAACGAGAGGGGAGACCTCAGGCGTACCGAGTTGGGAGATTTATTACCTCTTAAGCTCACAAAGTTCAAAAGGGTAAAAGAAAGTCATGGACACCATTCTCTGTTACCTAAACTTCCAGTAATGAAAGTAAGTGAAATGAAACTGGTTAGTGAATAACATGACTTGGTTCAGTGAATCAGCTGTTACTGTTATTCCACAACCATAATGGACCAAATGGTGAAATTTTTCTGCCACTTGAAAACCCATGGTGTACAAAACTAGATGGAGAGGGTTCTGCTCTTGAGCGATCACGAAAGGCTGGCGGAGTCATTACAAGAATAGTTTAAAACTTCTCAGAATATACAAAATTAAAACAGAGTTCTTCACGAATCAAGAGGCCATCGTGATGACCCAGCACTCTGGACTCAGAGCTCCTCAAAGGCAGGACTGTGTATTTTATTTCTCTCAACCTGCCCAGTGCAGGCTGAAAAGATATTCAATGAATACTAAGTGAATTGATGAGAGACAGACGGTGCTGTCCTTCTATTCGCTGTACTTTATGGAGGTGGCTTACAAATTCATCCATGTAGACGGTGACCTTCAAGGGCAGGATGTTCTCCCTCCTCTTCCCCTAAGTCTGGTGAAGCTGTCTCCACTTGCTGTATCCATTGTTCTTCCCTAAAATATGGAAGCTGGGGGTCAGAACTGCCAGGCAAAATTACAAACAAAAACAAGTGCTCCTATGAAAAAGGACCTTTAAAAAGTCAGCTCGTCAAGGGAGAGGATGAGTCTTCTCTTCACATCCAATAAGGGGTTTTGAGGAAAACGATGAGCAGTTTTCTCTTTGCTAAATTCCAGGAAAATAAAAGGGACCTACGTTTAAACTCAGGTTGAGTAATTTACTCAGATCAACTTCCGTCATGAAGTATTTCTGAGTGCTGATGGCGTGTCAGGCAAGGTGAGGACTGAATGTGAAAGCTGGGCCGTGTGGGAGGAGGTTAGAGTGCGATCGTTACAGATACTTGATCAGGAGCAGAGAGAGAGCTGGCTCTCGCCCTGGGAGGTTGCAGGGAACCAGGAATCAGGTGCCCTCGATGTGCCCTCTGCCACTCCCACATCCACCCTGGGCTTATCACGAACGAGAGGGGAGACCTCAGGCGTACCGAGTTGGGAGATTTATTACCTCTTAAGCTCACAAAGTTCAAAAGGGTAAAAGAAAGTCATGGACACCATTCTCTGTTACCTAAACTTCCAGTAATGAAAGTAAGTGAAATGAAACTGGTTAGTGAATAACATGACTTGGTTCAGTGAATCAGCTGTTACTGTTATTCCACAACCATAATGGACCAAATGGTGAAATTTTTCTGCCACTTGAAAACCCATGGTGTACAAAACTAGATGGAGAGGGTTCTGCTCTTGAGCGATCACGAAAGGCTGGCGGAAAGACGCTTCTAGACCTACTGGTTTCCTTAAGGATCTCCAGATGTTCAGAGACTGTCAGGGATGCCCCGGGGACCACCACGGTGCCCTGAAGGACCATTCTTAGGAGTGCATCTGGGGGTCAGACTCGGTTCGTAAAGGGTTATTTACCCTTCTCGCTATGCTAAATTTAATCTGGAATGACAGAATTAAGATCCCGAAACTAACAGGTAAAATGGCATCCACAGGCAAACAAGGGAGTGGTCCTGACAAGGCAAGTTGGAAGTGAGCCTGGGAAGTTGGGAACAGGCATTGGTGGGTCTTTTTTTATTATTATTATTGATTATTATTGGGGTATTTTTGGCTGTGCCAGGCCCTAGTTGCATGTGAGATCTAGTTCCCTGGTCAGGGATTGAACCCGGACCCCCTGCATGGGGAATGTGGAGTCTTAGCCACTGGGTCACCAGGGAAGTCCCACAGCGATGAGTCTCCTTTGCCATGACAAGAGCCCGACTGCTGCTGACGTCCGGAGAAGCACGGTTCATCCCTGGGGTGCCGAGGTTAGGGTTTCTAACCACAGCTTAGAGATGAGCAGCTCACGGACCTACTTCTGACTGGTTGGTGAAGAGGCAGCAGGCTGATGTTTCAGGAGTCTCAGTCCTTGGTCTCCTGGTTTCAGCCGGTCTAGGGCTGTGTGCATGGGGTCAGCCTGTGCTCAGCATCCTGCACCACGTGGAGGAAGAGGGGTTACATTTCTGCAGAATGGCTTGATGTTATGGGTCAAGTTATCTGCATCCCCTCAGGAGGAACTGAGGTCCTGAAACTCAACTGTCTTGTTCCTCCTTGAGCCTGCTCTTTGGAACCAGGGAATATGTAGGAGACGAGCCTTTCTTCCACAAACAAGAAATGGGGAGAGGGGACTTTCCTCCTGGTGGCCCAATGGCTAAGACTCTGTGCTCCCAATGCAGGGAGCTTGGGTTCAATCCATAGTCAGGGAACTAGATCCCACATACCTCAACTAAGAGTTGGCATGCCACAACCTAAAGATGCTGCATGCCACAACAAAGAACTAAGACCCCGCATGCTGCAGCTAAAGATTCTGGCACAGCCCAATGAAATTAATTTAAAAAGAGAGAGAGAGAAAGAAACAGGAGGACACAGAAAGGCATTATACCCAGAAATGCCCTCAGAGTCCTGCTTAGTTTCAAACCAAGTTTGATTTTCCTCCTTATTTTTTTTTTTCTGGCCACTTCTGTTGGTCTTCAATTTACTTCCATCTTTGTTCTTTGGCCTGTGTGGCCTCCCGTCACAGTGGCCTCTCTTGCTGCTGAGCACCGGCTCTTGCTGCACTCCAGAGCGCCGGCTCGGTAGTTGGACACATCGGTCCAGCTGCTCCGCGGCACATGGGATCATCCCAGGCCAGGGATGGATCTGGCACCCATTGCACTGCGAGGCGGTGTCCTTACCCACTGGACCGCCAGGGAAGCCCTGATTTTCTTTTTAGAAGCTTTAACCAGATTTTGTTTGGAAATTTTAGACAGATCCAGTATTCAAAACTTTCCTGAATGCTTATCATTTCACGTTTCCTTTCATCACACAGTACAGAGAAAATGTGGTGGTGTTTCCACCACGTCCAGATGCTGCCTCCTTCCCTGGGTGGCTCAGTGGCGAAGGATCTGTGTGCTAGTGCAGGAGGCACGAGAGAGACAGGTCAGTTCCTGGGTCAGGAAAATGCCCTGGAGGAGGAAATGGCAACGAAGTCCAATATTCTAGTCTGGAGAATCCTACGGACAGTGGAGCCTGGTGGACCGCGGTCCTGGGGTCACAAAGTCAGACCAGCTGAGCGACTAACACGCAGCTCTGTGTTGGAAACACAACGTACGACTGTCTTCCCGTCATGTCGTCTTCAAGAGGCGGGGGTCGTATTTCCTGCAGACCCTCGACTCTGCCCTCCTGGTCACTTCCTGTGTGACTCAGTCCTCTCACTCGGGACCTCTTCAGGGGCAGCCTGAGCGCGGCGTTGGCAGGACCCTCACCTCACCGGGGGTGATCCTGCCTGGCAGCCCTCGCCTGCTCCGCCTCCAGCCCCTCGAGTAAGGGCGCTGCTCGCCAAGGCCCTCCCTTCCACTTAGGCACATGCCCCCCTGTGCCGGGAGTGCTAAGAGACTAATGCCCCTAACTCTCCTCCCTGGCCCTGCCGAGCTCTCTCCTTCCTCTCCCCGGGCCTCTGCAGGGAGGGCCAGCGGTGGTTTGCTGGGCTGTGTGTCCCCGCGAGGCTGAGCTCTGCGTGAAGAGCCACACGTCTGGTAGGAGGGCTGCACGTCAGGATCACCTGGAGAGCTTTCAAAGCACACCGCGCCGGGGCCGAGCCCAGGCACACGGACCCTCATCGCTGAGGGTGGAGTCGGGGCGCGGAGATTCCAACAGCTCCCCCAGTTTCTGGTTGGCAGCCAAGATTGAGACCCTCTTAGCCCTGCACGTGAAACTAGAAAACTAGCCTTTAGTCGACGAGCACTCACTTAGAAAGAGCTAAATTTCAATCTGCATATCTCTATCAGCTTACATTCTGTAAGGAGGTCAACGCTGCCCTATACCCTCTCAAGTTCAATGTTTTAAAACAACTTCACATATAAGTGAGATTATTCAGTATTAGTCTTTGATTTATCTCAGTATAACGCCCTCAAAGATGCATCCATGTTGTCACAAATGACAGGATTTCATTTGGGTTTTTAGCCACACAGATGGCTTGAAGGATCTTAGTTCCTGGACCAGGACTTGAACCCAGGCCTCTGCAATGAACGCTCTGAACCCTGTGGGTCGAAATTCTCCTCTTCCACCAGCACTGGTTAGAGGGGCCGGGGAGCAGTCCCAGGCAGGGCTGGGGGTGGGGGCCAGTCTCCAGCCATGGAGCCTCCAGGCTCTTCTAGGTTCTTTGGCTGGTCTAATAATTAAATTGATTATAAGACAGATTTAAGAGGTGGAACACAAATACGATTCCTACGAATGGTAGCTCATAGAAATATGAGACTCAAAGGAGTGGCCAAAGCAGGGAGCTTGTATACCTTTCAGGCAAAGAAACAACACATTTGTGAAGAATCGACAAGGCAAAGAGGTTTGGGCTTGGGGCAGTGACTTGGTGAAGGAGTCACCAGGCTATTTACACGGCCTCCTCGGCTCTGCCGCCTAGCCTCCCCTTCACTCTCCCAGGGCACATGCCCCTGTGCCGGGAGTGCTAAGAGACTAATGCCCCTAACTCTCCTCCCTGGCCCTGCCGAGCTCTCTCCTTCCTCTCCCCGGGCCTCTGCAGGGAGGGCCAGCGGTGGTTTGCTGGGCTGTGTGTCCCCGCGAGGCTGAGCTCTGCGTGAAGAGCCACACGTCTGGTAGGAGGGCTGCACGTCAGGATCACCTGGAGAGCTTTCAAAGCACACCGCGCCGGGGCCGAGCCCAGGCACACGGACCCTCATCGCTGAGGGTGGAGTCGGGGCGCGGAGATTCCAACAGCTCCCCCAGTTTCTGGTTGGCAGCCAAGATTGAGACCCTCTTAGCCCTGCACGTGAAACTAGAAAACTAGCCTTTAGTCGACGAGCACTCACTTAGAAAGAGCTAAATTTCAATCTGCATATCTCTATCAGCTTACATTCTGTAAGGAGGTCAACGCTGCCCTATACCCTCTCAAGTTCAATGTTTTAAAACAACTTCACATATAAGTGAGATTATTCAGTATTAGTCTTTGATTTATCTCAGTATAACGCCCTCAAAGATGCATCCATGTTGTCACAAATGACAGGATTTCATTTGGGTTTTTTTTAGCCACACAGATGGCTTGAAGGATCTTAGTTCCTGGACCAGGACTTGAACCCAGGCCTCTGCAATGAACGCTCTGAACCCTGTGGGTCGAAATTCTCCTCTTCCACCAGCACTGGTTAGAGGGGCCGGGGAGCAGTCCCAGGCAGGGCTGGGGGTGGGGGCCAGTCTCCAGCCATGGAGCCTCCAGGCTCTTCTAGGTTCTTTGGCTGGTCTAATAATTAAATTGATTATAAGACAGATTTAAGAGGTGGAACACAAATACGATTCCTACGAATGGTAGCTCATAGAAATATGAGACTCAAAGGAGTGGCCAAAGCAGGGAGCTTGTATACCTTTCAGGCAAAGAAACAACACATTTGTGAAGAATCGACAAGGCAAAGAGGTTTGGGCTTGGGGCAGTGACTTGGTGAAGGAGTCACCAGGCTATTTACACGGCCTCCTCGGCTCTGGAGCCTCCGTCTCGAGTAAAGCGATGTTTCTCTCTGGCTCCTGGTGCAGGCAGGAACCTCCACAGAGGAGATCTACTTCCCACTTTCAGGGCAACAAGGTGAGTGAGCGGTCCTATGTGCATTGGCTGTTTTTAAAATAACTTATATGAGAAATAATCAGTATACCAACCAACATGACGTATTTTAGGGTGGCCGTCCCTGAGCCCCATCAGGTCCAAATGTTTTCATTTTACTCTTTGTCCAGACTACAGCAGTCCAATGGGTCCCCACCGTAGTAAAATGTGGCTTAGTCACACCTCAGGACCTACCAATGCAAGTTTTTAAGGAAATGAACTTCTTTTATTTAATGTCTCTCTAGGATATCTTTTCCACAAATAGGTATGATACTCCATTCTTCATAAGCATACATTTTAGTAGTTTTCTGAAATTCAGAGAAAACCGCTTAACAGCTGGGTATCTCATCTTCGCTTAGAATGGCTGGGTCAGCGTCACAGAAGGCGTGGGAAGGTCTTTTCCTCTTTCTTGACGATTCCTCGTGGCCGACTCATCATCCAGCTGTCGATGGTGGAGAATCCCTGCTGGGTAAGTGACCACATGATCCTTAATCGAACCACCCTCCGGTTCAGAAAGTTTCACAGACAGTGAGTTTGCTACGGATGGTGGGCTCCGAGAGATCTGCTCTGAGAGATGTGTGGAGAAGCGTGCAGCCCCGAGCTCTATCGGTGTTTTGCAAAGATCCCCTTCCTGGAGAACCAATCCTCATGGTTGTGAGATGGGATATTGTCCCGGGGCATTTTTTTAAAAATGCAGCTTTCTATTTCACTTCTTTAAAAGATTTATTGAGTGCCACTGAACAAGAGACCTTTGGAAAGGTCTTATTACGAAAAAAGCCTCAGGGTTGAGTAAGCCTTTTCCAGGAATAAGAAAATTAAAGATGATGAGAATCCAGGAAAAAGGCACACACAAGTATACACACAAACATCAGCCCCATTTTATTTCTCCCAAGATGGTATCACAGAACATCTTACTGACCTCTATGCAAAAATATCATGTATCTTTGGCCTCTGAAGAGTCATTTCATATCTTCCCTCTGTCATTAATGATGTTAGGGCTCCTTTGGAGTTCTTCTACCGATTTTAGGTTGGTTTTGAAGTTTTATGGCAGAAGGCTTGCCATTTTCCATACCAGCAGTCACTGCTTTATTGGAATACCAGGGTGTGTTTCTGTTCAGACACTGGCAAAGATGATTGGGGGGAAAAAGGTGTGAAATCTTACTTTATTGCTACCAGAAAATATTAGCCATGAGGTGGAAATGTGAGAAACCTCCCACTTTGCAGGCGGAGTCTGGTGCGTCAGGCTCCTGGCCCCACTGGGCCGGCGACGGGTTCTCAGAACCCTGCCCCTAGTTACTGTCCTAACGAGAGAGACGGGCTGCTCTCTGTCCTTCCCTCCCGCTCCGCCTAGCGGGTGGGCACCGTGGCTGGGGGTGAAGAGCCAGCGTGAGAGACGGGAGGAAGCCCTGCGTGGAGGAGGGCCGGGCAACCAGGCGGGAGGAGTCTGGCTCCCCACGGCCATGTGCTTTCTGGAAGGAGAGCTGGCTGTCCTTCTGGTCCACGCAGAGACAAGGGGAATCGCCCGACGAGCCCAGGGCCTCTGCAGACGCGCCGTGTCCCAGGGCACGTCCTCCGGGGGGCCTGCGCACGGCGTCCCACGCTGACCAGAGGCGCTCAGCACACCCCGGGGCTCCCCTTCTCCGCCAGGAAGAGCTCCTCCTCGCTCCGAGTGCCCTGCTGAAGGCAGCTCTGGACAGATGGCTTGCTCTGCTCGCCCGGCGGGTCTTCATCTCCTCTGGGGCCGCGTCAGCCGGCCTGGACCCCGGCCTCCAGCCAGGGTGGACACGGGCCCCTTGCCCCGCCTGCTCACGGGCCGGCGTGGGGGCTCTGCACCGCGGGCCTCGGACGGTTACTCTGCTTGAAACGCAGACGTCGGCAGGCTTGGTGGAGCCAGGCCTCTCTCCTTCGTCCCTGGCTGCTGCCTTCTGCTTCACTGCTGGGCACTGAGCTCTGAGGAGGAGACTCTCAGGGCAGGACCCCGGCTCCAGAAGCCTGGTGCTGAGCGGCCTCACGGCATCACGCGTTGCACGTCCTCACCAGACCCATGCCCATTCGAACACGCGTAGCTGTGGTCACCAGTAGAGCTGACCAGGCACCCCTCTGTCTTGATTTCATGACCTGAGAGCTTAGCTCTGAGGACAGTCTTCTCGCTGCGTTCCTGCCTTCCAGGGCCACAGGCTGTGGGCTCTACCTTTGGAGGCGGCTGACGGTCAGGAGGCCTGCAGCACGGGGTGCACACGCGTCAGGATCCCCTGGCTGTCGCCAGCTCTCGTGGGCTGAGTCTGCCTTCTCACACACCCTGTCTTTAACCCTAGCCCTTGTGCCTGACCACCAGGGAGATGCCCATCAAACAGACAGGGAGATGCCGCCTCACACCTGCCAGACTGGCTGCTGTCAGAATCACAAGAAGGGCCAGTGTGATGAGAACGTGCAGAAAACAGAGCTCATGCGCGGCGTGGGCAGGCCATGCGCTGCTGCGGCCGCTGTGCAGACCAGCGCGGAGGGTCCTCGAGAAATTTCAAGTAGAACTGCCTTGTGACCAGCAATTCGACTCCTGGGCACATACCTGAAGAAAATGAGAACACTGACCCAAATAGACATCTGCCCTCTTGTGTGTATTGCAGCATTATTTATAATAGCCAAGACACGACCTACGTGCTCATTAATGGATGAGTGGATAAGAAATTATTTTATTCATCTCGTCCTTTCTTTTTATCTATGCCCCCTACAGACCCTAGAATATTATTCGGCCAAAAAGAAAAAAAAGAGTGAAATCTTGCCATTTGAAACAACATGGATAGACATTGAGGGCATTATGTTCAGTGAGGTTAGTCAGACAGAAACGAAAATATGGCATGATTCCATCTATACATGAAGTCTAAAAGAAAAAAAAAATTGTACAACTCAAACCAAGTTTATAGATAAAGAAAAAAGTGGTAGCTGCCAGAGACGGGCTGAAATGGGTGGAGGGGTCAAAAGCTACAAATCCAGTTATAAAAGAAAGAAGTCCCGGGCAAGCAACGCGCAGTGCGGCGGTCAGAGCTCATAATACTGGACTGCACGTTTGAACGTTGCTAAGAGAGCAGACCTTAAAAGTTCCAATCACAAGAAAAAGGTTTTGGTAACACGCATTCGAACAGACGTTAACGAGACTTATTTTAGTGATCGTTTTGCACTCTATACAAATATCAACCATTATGCTGTACACCTGAAACTAATCAAATACGTCAATTATCTCTCAGCGACAACAACAGAAGTCGCGAATGACGACGCTCCTGGAGATGCTCAGGCTGGATTAGAATATCCCTTAGGACACCAGGGAGAGCTGTGCTTTCGTCTCATTTTGTCAGTGGAACGGAGGCTGAAACTGGAAACCTAATTTGAAGAGAGAAGCGAGAATGGGAGCTAGCCCCTTCGGCTGGACTCCAAGTCTGGCGGAATGTTTTGAAAAGAGCTTTAGCACCAAAACGAGACACAGGGTCCAGAGCAAAGTTGTAGCCGGCAGAGCCGACCAACCACCTCCTGACGAGGATGCCTGCAGATCTCCTAAGCCTGATGCAAGGTCTTCCCGTTTTATACACACCAATCCACGGAGAAAACTATGAAGACAAAGAAAACGCCCTCAGGGAGAGTGCTGTGAAGAAGCGCCCCGTGTCCCGCCCCACGCAAGGAGAGGTGGCCACGCTGGGCAGCGGCTGGGCAGCACTCTGTCTACGTCCCGCCGCCTCGGGTCAGCCCCTTCCTGGGAGTAAACAGACCACACCGCTGGCAGGAATTTCAAATAACCCACTGTTTTTCCAGTCACCCAGCCCTTAAATACAGCTCTTGGGCCCTGGGGCTGAAAAACAGTCCTTTCTGCCCAGTGATTCCAACCTTTCAAATTTAAGAGTGACTCACCCAGCAAGTGGAACTGTGATGCTAAACGCACTCCAGGGGGCCTATGCTTGAGGCCCCAGAGGCCTTTTCTATTCTAATTAGGCTGTGCACTCCCTCCAGTCCATCTGAAGCAGACAGCAGACAAGGATGAATGGTCCTGCCAGCTTTGGGGAGGGACTTTCCTGGTGGTCTGGTGGCTAAGATTCCACAGTCCTGATTCAGGGGGTGTGGATTTGATCCCTAGCCTGGGAACTAGATCCCGCATGCTACCACTCAAGATCCCACGCACCCCAAATAAGACCAGCACAGCCAGAGAAGTAACTACTATTTCAAAGAAGAGTCAGCTTGGGGGAAATTTGCACTAGGATTTAATAAAATACTGAAGTTTGGTAAAAAAAAAAAAAAAACTGATATAATGTTATTTTCCATAGTAGCTAGTATAATACATATATACAGCATCTCAATAAAAAATACTGCTAAATATTTGACGTGATTACAATTAATTTAAAAGGGAAACACTGGGCACCTCGTGGTCAGTGGAGGAAACGTCCTAACCGTGCATTTTGAGAGACGGATGTTGCCATCGGATGAGTTTTGGGGACAGCCTCAGGCAGGGCCGGTGTCCCCCTTGCCTGTGAGCTGTAGGCACGACCCCGGGTCCAGCACCTACACTTGGGTAACGCAGGCACTGGGCCTGCCTGGCCTGGGGCCCAGGGCTTCCTACCTGGCTGCTCTCCCGCAGGCATGGGTTGGTCTGAGCCACGGAGAGCAGCCTCAGACACGGGGCGGCGGGTCCCTATCCAGAGTAGGCAGAGTTCAGACCCCTGCGTGCTTACTGGTTGGGGAGCAAACTGACTGCCCGCGACCTTCTAAGGTGGGCGCCCGAACCAGCCTGGACTGGAGAAATGCGTGCCCTGAATTCCCATTTCTACTGGATCTCTGGGCGATGCTAGGAGGCATTCACATTAGTGTGTATTTCCTGCTTATCTTGTGAGTCTAAAGACGCATTCACTGAAAGACTGGTAACTTGCTGTGAGCTCCACCCTGGGAACCCGGGATGACCGGGACCGTCCACAGAGACATGGTGGCTAGGGACCAACCAGCTGGCCGCCCACGCAGCCGGCCCCTGCTGTGTGACTTCAGGGGAGTGGCGCCAGCTCTCTGGGTCCATTTCCTGGTCTGCGGAACAAAGGGGCTGCTCTGGGCGCTCCTGAAGGCGCCTCCCCACCCAGCTCCACGTCAGAGCCCAGCATGCTGGCTGAGTCAGGTAGGTTACGTTTTCTAGTGAAGTTTCTGTTCCTCATGTCTAAAAAAGAAAGCTTCCAGGAATATTTCTGAACAAACTGCAAAGTCAAAGATAGAATACTTACTAGCGAGTCTGTTACTTTATGCCATTTCTCTCCTGCTAGCTAATCTACTTTGTGAAATAGCCTGTGACTGGTGAAAGGGAAGAAAGAGAAACTGAGAACCCCAAACTCACCTTTCATTCTAAGTTAGTTCTACAGATTAGCTGCTCAAATCTCCATGGAGGACCAACAAGGACACCAGGGCAGGCGAGCTGGCCGTCCAAAGCTGGCCAGAGGGGGAGTTTTTTCTTTAAAGGCCTGTAATGCTGATGATTTTTAGAAAGCATAAATTTTAAAGTAAAATTTAAATTAATAAACACCGAGTGCTTAAAGGTGTTCTAACTAAGGTTTTCACTGAAAAGCAAATGCTGTAAACTCCATCATGGTTATTTATTTTTGGCTGTTCCCCCTGCCACCCCGACCTCCCCCACAGGCCTCACCAAGTCCAGCCCACTGGACAGTATCACAGTGCCTTCTGGACCAACTCTTATCTCAGGTGTAGGGTTTCTATTTCTTAATGATAATAAGACAATATAGGGCTTCCCTGGGTCCAGTGGGTAGGGAGTCCACCTTGCAGGACAAGGGGGCACCGGTTCGATCCCTGGCCCAGGAAGATCCCACATGTGGAGGAGTGGCTGGGCCAGTGTGTCCAGTTGTGAGCCAGCGCTCTGAAGCGCATGCGCCCAGAGGCAGGCGCTGCAGCGAGAGAGGCCGCTGCGATAGGAGGCACACGCATGCCAGAGAACAAAGACGGATGAAAAATAAACTATGACTTAGAGGCAAAAAAAATTTAAAAAGTCTCACTTACCAAACACTTTTTTAAAAAGACAATGTATATTAAAATATAAACTGTTAGTACAAAACCCTACCAGTAGCTTTAAACGGGCAAACACTGAGCAGCAGACAAGGCTACAGTCTGTCTCTCTGACAGTCTTCACGGGCCGGGTGGGCAAAACCCACGACTGAGCTTGTTCTTTACAAACACGTTAGCTAGTAGGCCCGGCCCGGCCTGCCGCGGGGTGTTGTGCTGTTCTTGAGCCAAGAATGGTTCCTACTTTTAAAAATAGCTTCATAAGTTGTTGTTCTGCTCAGTCGTGTCCGACTCTTTGGGCCCCGTGGACGGTGGCCAGGCAGGTGCCTCAGTCCGTGGGATTTCCCGGGCAGCAATACTGGAGTGGGCTGCCCTTTCCTGCCCCAGGGGGTCTTCCCCAGCAGGAATCAGACCAGCATCCTCTGCATGGACAGGTGGATTCTTCACACCGCACCTACATCATGGCCTCAGTTATGCCTCTTGGTTCTCACGCCCTGAAGCACTTTCTATCGGACCCTTTAATAAAAATGTGCCACTGCCTCGACCCCTCCAGGACTCACAACCCCCACACCTTCCAACTCTAATGGGATAAATAAGTCATCCATGGCTCAGCAGTGTGTCCTGAAAGGAATGCGCGGAGCAAGCTTGGAAACGCTGGTGATAAAGAAACAGAGAACATTTTATTCAGAAGATGTGTCTACACGGGTCTCTGACAATATAACCAGTTTCATTGTATCTTGTTGACGAGATCCAAAGTCCTCCTGTCAGAGGCTCTTCCACCCACAGATACGTGATATCAAATAAAAACACAGTGAAAGAGAGGCTTGTCAGAAGATCCGGACTCGATAGTACACTCAGACTCTAATCAGCCGGGTGCACGCCTGTTGAGTTTGTCACTCGAAACACAGACTTGTTTTCGTTTCGTGGGTATGCTGCTCTGCGTGGTGATAGGAAAATTCCCCCGTCGTTCCAAAGCACTGTCCAGGGCGAGGTCAGCAGCGGCGCTTGTCTGGCTGTGAAACAGATAAAGCACATCCCACTGCTACCAAGACTCGGGAATGAAAGGCGCCCGTCTCCTGAATGCTCCACACGGAGCCAAGAGAAATAGATGGATCATCAGGCTTTACAAAGGGAGTTCACGGTAGTCTCTGATAGGCTGGAATAATATCTTTGGAAGTTTCAAAACACAGATAAGATTAACTCATTTGTATTTCTTGGGAATTACTCTTTTGAAACAATGAGAAATTCCAGCCAGGTTCCGGCTGTTTCGGCAAACAGTCAATACCGCCCCCTGCTGGCCCAATCGAAGACGTCGGCGTTTAGAGTCCATTATTCATTCATATAAATATTATTTACGAAGGAAACAATCTGTCTTTCCTTCTGCCTACCAATGGATTTCACAGAAACACGCCCTTAGATGTGATGTCTTTTATGTATGAGTTGATATGAATTGGGATCACACAGAGTTACAAACCATTTCATAGTCTTTTCTTTTTTTAATTTTAATTTTTTTTTTTTTTTTAACACTGAAAGCATTTAGTATTGGAGTAGAGCTGATTAACAGTGTTTTGGTAGTTTCAGGTTAAAAGCAAAGGGACTCAGCCTTATGTGTGTGTGTGTGTGTATATATATATACATATATATATATATATATATATATATATATATATATATATATATATATATATATATATCCATTCTCCCCACAGCAGTTCCATGTTCTTATGAAAGCTATGGGAGTTACATATCTTTGTGGTGCTAACAGTGCCTTTTGCAAATAGTTCTAGTTCCAGTTTCGTTTGTCTTTTCATTAAAAAAAATGGACCCAGAGTGAAGGCGAACTGAGGAAATAAGGCTGAACTAATACTAGCTGTTTGTAGTTGATTCATGAATGGTTTCTCAGGAGGAGTCTAGAATGACTGGTTACACTGAGAGCCTGTGGTTACCAGCTCATTGTGCTTTGAGCCCATCCTTCACTGGCAGAGAAGAGTGCAATTTTAAACCTTTTACATATATATATATATATATATATATACACATATATATATATATATATACATATATACATATATATATATATATATACACGTTTAATTTTGGCCTCTTCTATTGTTCTTTCATTTATTTATTTCCATCCATCTTTATTCTCTGTCCTGTGTGGGCCTCCCACTGCAGTGGCCTCTCTCGCCCAGAGCCATGCTCCAGACCGCTGGCTCATATTTGGACACATGGGTCGAGCCACTCCGCGGTATGTGGGATCTTCCCGGGCCAGGGATTGAACCGGCATCTCCTAGCACTGCAAGGCGGCCTCTTCACCCACCGGGCCACCAGGGAAGCCCAGAGAACACTGCAATTTTAACGGAGTTCCTCCCATGTACTCATGATGTCCCTAAAGTCTGTATCTGGATATACTCTTTTACAGCAAATAGTCACTCCTCAACAAATGGGCTGGAAACCTCACATCCGATGCTAGAAATTAATGTCACCAAACATTTTTGCTTCTATCTTTGTAATGTGGCTGCATTTGGCCTTACTTTGATATTAACTTTGAACAGGATCTTTTCCAAGATAAAACGCTGAAGCTGCGTGGAAGACACACTGGAAGCAAACTTTGTGCAGCTATGAGGACCACCTTTTGCAAACGTGAGGGTGAAAGGGGGTATTGATTTGGGAGATCTCCATGAATGCATACATTTTGTATTTTTATGATTTTAGATCAGCAAAAATACCTAAATCTGCACATAATGATAATACTACACTTACCATTTCCAGCATGTGTAACTTGAAGACAGGTAAGTCTCTCCCTTGGCAGGATTTTCGACTTGTAAGCTAAATAACGGCAGCCCCCTTCCTCACCCAAAAGACCTGCATTAATTACAGATCTAGACTTTAAAATAACTTCTGCAATATTGGAACTGGGGCTAGATAGCTAAAAGTAGGTCTGTATGTGAGCACACCAATCAAATATTTTGGTTAAAAGCAGATTTGTTTTGTATCCAAGAGGCAACTTAGAATTCTTTGTAAAGTTCTAGGATTCCTGGAGAACAGCCCGGTGTCTTACTCAGCGGCCAGAGTCTCGTCGGAGCGCTTGGCGTGTGCCCTCCTTCAGACATGAGTTCATACGGTGTTTACTGCGCGGCCGGACGGGTCTCTGGGCTTAGAGTCTCCCTGGCAAACCTCTCACCCAGTCCGGTTTTGCTGGGGAAACGGAGCTCCTGGGTGGCCAGATTAGGTCCTCTACACCATCAAAACGTGTTTCTGAGTTAGGATTGGGATGGAGGTTTAAATAAGCTGTGGGTGTTTGATTTCCACTTCCTACTTGAACAAGTGAAGCTAATGGAGCATAACTAAACCATTCTTTCGGACGCTTGTTCACACATTAATTGGCCCACTTTGTTTCCTTCGTATTAAAACAGTCTTTGGGGCCTTTATTTTTCATCTATACTGTGTGCTGATGCATGAAATGCAGCACACCAAAGCCCCATGGGGTCCATGTGACTGCGCAGTTAGGGTCCTCCATCAGGAGGGTGAGGTCATGGTTAGACTGTGGGGCTCCCTCCAGCCCTTAGATCTGCTTCCAGAGGGGAGGGGCCGCGGCTGCGGGGAGAGGAAGGGGCTGGAAGTTCTCACAGGCTTGTACTCCCCGAGGGCCGCAGCGCCTGCTCTCTTGGCCACCCTCGGCAGGCAGCATCCAGGCGAGGAACCTCTCAGTCCATTGTTCATTCCTTCCTTTGTGCATTCACTCACCCATTCCTTCGTGCCTTCCTTCATGCAGTAGCTGCTGTGTTTACAGACAGCCTATCAAGGGAACATCTCTGCTGAATCATACATGGAAGCAGAGAAAAGAAGGGACTTTCAAAAGTGTGGCTGCATTTTTTTCTAATTCTCTATTTCCTTCTTGTGTGTATTTTTAATCCTCCTCCAACCAGACCAGACGCTGAAGTTTCCTTGCCTTTTCCTTCTTCTCATCTCTGTTCCCCAGGGCTCCTTCATGTTTTATTAATAAAAAGTCCTGAGACGTCTAGTTCAGATGTGTACTTAGGAAAGCAAATTTAGAGAGAGCTGGCGTACTTTATTTTTATACTAGATTAATATGGATTAGTCCTTGTTAGGATGGGCTATAGTTTTACCTCAACCTTTTAAGGATAAGACAGAAAATCTTTCTTCCTTCTCAAAAAATACACTTTAATAATAAAGATTAGTTTTAAGTCTTTAAGTAGGGATCATAGTATGGCAGTTTATCTATAGATAAGTTTTTCTCCCTTGTTCCTCTAACCCGCGTGCAGTTTTGGTCTGGTAGTTAGGGGTTTACGAGCATACATTCGTGTGAAAAGAATCAACAGGAAAAAATCATACAGCATGAAGATGTCACTAGTACCAGTTGGAAAACCCCAGAGTGAATGAACATAAATGCTTTTTTCCCTTGAAAATATTGGAGACGTGTTGTTTCACAAAGTAAGTAATCAGAGGTGAGCGCGTCAGCAGATCAGCATCCCAGGAAGAGCTCGGGTAGGTTCCGTCCTTCCCTGCGGGGTCTCTGGCCGGCGGGACACAGAGCCACACCCACCCGCCCCGGTCTACGCCCCAGCCCCAGAACCTGGACACGGAGCTGGGACCGTTCGCCACAGGACAGAGCTGTGAGTGGAGGGCCTCCCCTCTCTCCAAAAGAGGCTATGGGTCCCCAGACGACCCAGGAAAGTCCGCGCTGATCCCAGAAGTCCCGCTCATTTTGTGGGGGATCGTCCAAGGACGTGCAGAAAACAGCAGCACACGCTCCTCGATGCTGGCATCACCGTCGTCTCTGTCCTCCTCCCTCGCCCGCTTTCTTCCTCCACGCAGCTTTCTCGAAGTAAGGTCTGTGGTTTATTCTGCTCTGTGGCTCCGCAGTGTGGTGCAGAATCTGGGGTCTCAGGAAGCATGAGGAGAAGGGGTGGGTCTGGGGTCAGTTGGGGCTGCTGAGTCAGGTGGACCCTGCTGGGCCAGAGAAAGGCAACGCACAGGCGGAATCCCAGATGCTGGGGGCACCCCAGAGACCGCTTTCTCTTTCTTTAACTTGAGGGTTTCCCAGCTTACCCAGCCCGTCTGCTCAAGCACCCGCTGAGGGCAGAGTCCCTGCTTTTAAACCTCCCGCCAGAGGAAACACCATGCAGAGACTGACCGGTGATGCTCTCCCGTGACGCGCCCACGCACTTGCTTTGGACCACCCTTGGAAGGCCATCTGTCCCAAGCGGCATTTTTTAGTTCAGGTTTCATGCCTGCCTATTCTGACCTGTCCAACAGCCAAGGAAGCTCATGTTAGAAACCTGAGTCTTGAGTGGAAGCGGAAAGAACGCACAGCCCCCATTCCAAGGTTCAAGAGCTGCTGCGCCCGGCAGGAATTTAATTCACAGATTTGATAGCCTTATTTCCTGGGACTCGATAACGCTTTATTGTGATGCTTTGTCCCTGACTGTCCACAAATGAAAGGGGTCACTTGCTTCTAAACTTGAAGGAGAAGACTACTGAGAATATAAATGCCGAAGAGACTGGCTTTTTAACAAAATTGAATTCCCACAAATCTTGACCTTTGCTAATAGAGCGGCGCTGGCTTCCCTCGGCAGGGTCCACCGGGCTGTCGTCCTCAGTCACAGTCCACGCTCGTCCCCGGGATGGAGGCTCGTGGAGGCTTGGCCTGGTCCGTCCCGTGAGGCTGGCTTTACCTGCTTTACGACAAACAGATGCAGGCACGCTTCCTAGACGGGTCTGATGAGCCTGGGGGTTAGTGACAGGGCTCGGGTACAAGCAGACGGAGGTCTCCGCCGTGTCTGAGAACACGATGCTGCTCTTGGAGGGAGGCGCATAGTTTCCCACCTTGCAAGCGCAGGTCTGCAGGCACCTGGATGAGACACCGGACCGGCTTGTGAGCACACGTCCGTAGTTTTATAGCACGCGGCAGGGCAGCTCCTGCCCCGGGTGCCCCTGCCTCCCCCACCTCTGCGTCCAGGTGCCTGGGAACCGGCGCGTCCTCATCCTGGCAGCTGGCCACAGCCACAGTCCACATTCTCTTCCAGCAGGACGTGGGGCCTGGCTCTCCAGTCTGTTCCCCTGCCACAGCTGCCACGGAAGCATCAGCAGGCCCGCCCGTAACTGGGGGAGCGGAGAGGCTCCCCTGGCCCGCGCCGGGCGGGTGGGTCTTTACGAAGAAACAAGCGGAGACGCTCAGGCGGTCTGTCCCTGCGACACAGAGGTCCGTCCCGGCCGAAACCGTAAACCACACGCTTAGAAGCATGAACGTGCACACACGGATGAGCACGCGTGCAGGTGGACAGCAGCAGGAGTGACGGACTGAGCCGTGCACTCACCTGGCTCTGTGTCCTTGCCTTCCTCAGCCAGAGAGAGGCTGCCTTGGTCGGCTCCTCTTGGAGGTCAGACGCTTTTCCCCTGAAATGTAGGAAGAGGCGACGCCAGCCGCTGCTAGGCCTGCCCGTGGAGCGTCGCCCAGACCATCTCCTCTGTGTGTTCTCTCTCCTGCCCTCCAGATGCAGGGCCTGCGGGAGCCCCGGGAGCCCCCGGGAAGTGGTGGATAGACCCCTGAGAGGCTGCAGACGGCAGAGCTCTCACCGCCCCGTACCCCGTGGTGGGAGTCATCTGAGTGATCACAAAAACCAGGCAACACACTTTCATCTGTTTAAGTGCTGAGATTTTGCAGTTTAAGTTAGCAATAGTTGGTTACTTCCTTAAATATTTCCACCTCAAACCAGCATCGTGCTTCATAGGGAAGTATCAATATTATCCCTAAAGTTAGGAACGAGACAAGGGTTTCCACAGTTACTGCTACGATTCAGCATTGTTCTGGTGTCACCAACCAGAACGGTCAGGCGAGAGCGATCGACCAGGGGCGCCAGCTTATCAGATAAAGTGTGAGAGGCACTGGCCCTGAGACCTCACAGCGTTTGGCTAAGGGAATCCAGGAAGAACCTATGAAGAGTGAGTCAGTCATTTAATAAATGATGTTGGGACAACAGGACAAACATCTTAATAAAACTGGACCCCTGTCTCCAATATGCTCTCCATAGAAACTCTAGATTTATCAAAGCTTTCCATGGAAAACCACTGGGACGATGGAAAATGCCATAGAGCAGAGAGAGGACGCCGTCATCCTGGAGTGGGAGCGTCTCCCTAGCGAGGATGCTCTCCGCCGCCGCAGAGGAACCCCGCCCGCTCACCGCAGGAGCCCCCAGCCCCGGGGCTGCCGTCTGGCCCCACCCCACCCCACAGGCCTGGAGAAGGAGCCAAGCCCGACTGGGCCTGGTGCTCTTGAAATGGACTTTCAGTGGATCTGCATTAGTAAACCCTCATAGCACGTCCCGGCCGAAACCGTAAACCACACGCTTAGAAGCATGAACGCACACACGGATGAGCACGCGTGCAGGTGGACAGCAGCAGGAGTGACGGACTGAGCTGCACTCACCTGGCTCTGTGTCCTTGCCTTCCTCAGCCAGAGAGAGGCTGCCTTGGTCGGCTCCTCTTGGAGGTCAGACGCTTTTCCCCTGAAATGTAGGAAGAGGCGACGCCAGCCGCTGCTAGGCCTGCCCGTGGAGCGTCGCCCAGACCATCTCCTCTGTGTGTTCTCTCTCCTGCCCTCCAGATGCAGGGCCTGCGGGAGCCCCGGGAGCCCCCGGGAAGTGGTGGATAGACCCCTGAGAGGCTGCAGACGGCAGAGCTCTCACCGCCCCGTACCCCGTGGTGGGAGTCATCTGAGTGATCACAAAAACCAGGCAACACACTTTCATCTGTTTAAGTGCTGAGATTTTGCAGTTTAAGTTAGCAATAGTTGGTTACTTCCTTAAATATTTCCACCTCAAACCAGCATCGTGCTTCATAGGGAAGTATCAATATTATCCCTAAAGTTAGGAACGAGACAAGGGTTTCCACAGTTACTGCTACGATTCAGCATTGTTCTGGTGTCACCAACCAGAACGGTCAGGCGAGAGCGATCGACCAGGGGCGCCAGCTTATCAGATAAAGTGTGAGAGGCACTGGCCCTGAGACCTCACAGCGTTTGGCTAAGGGAATCCAGGAAGAACCTATGAAGAGTGAGTCAGTCATTTAATAAATGATGTTGGGACAACAGGACAAACATCTTAATAAAACTGGACCCCTGTCTCCAATATGCTCTCCATAGAAACTCTAGATTTATCAAAGCTTTCCATGGAAAACCACTGGGACGATGGAAAATGCCATAGAGCAGAGAGAGGACGTCGCCGTCATCCTGGAGTGGGAGCGTCTCCCTAGCGAGGATGCTCTCCCGCCGCCGCAGAGGAACCCCCGCCCCGCTCACCCGCAGGAGCCCCCCAGTCCCCCGGGGGCTGCCGTCTGGCCCCCACCCCACCCCACAGGCCTGGAGAAGGAGCCAAGCCCCGACTGGGCCTGGTGCTCTTTGAAATGGACTTTCAGTGGATCTGCATTAGTAAACCCTCATAGCACTTGTCAGAGACAGCGACTTGGCACGATTTAGGGTTTTTAGGGTACAAAACCTCCTCTGGATGACCCAAAGGATGTCCCAGGATGACCTTTAAACGGGCGTCCTGTAACCAGCGCAGCGGCACCTGCTGACGGGCTGACACGGCCTCACAGAGCCCTCGCCTGGGGGGCTCTGCCCGGGCCGCGCGCAGGCCGGGGGTCCTCACGGAGAAGAGCAGTGTGTGTCTGTGTGTGTGATCCTGTGTGCGTGCGCGTGGGGTTGTGTCTGTGTGTCTACATGTGTGTGAGGGGGTGAGTGTGAACGTGTGTCTGTGCATGTATTTGTGTGTGTACACACACACAAATGTGTGTACACATGTGCATGCGTGTCTGTGCGTGTGCCCGCGTGTTGGGGATGATGTGGGAACAGTTCCCTGTCACCTGACACAACGAGGCTCACAGAAGTGCTTCCCAACCTGCTCCTCTCTCCCTCCCGCCCTGCCCTCCCACCCCCGCTCAGAGCTCTTGCGTACCTGGTTGAATGCTAATAACTGCCGTGACTGAGTGCTCACCGCGTCCCTGGTGGGCACGGAGGACTTCTCTCCCTCGGGGGACAGGCAGCTGAGGCCCCGGGCGGTCAGGCCACGTGTCCAGGAGATGGCAGCTGGGGGACGGTGTGCCGGCAGGGGGACACCAGCTGAGAGCGCGTGCGTGTGGCTGGAGGGCATCCCTGCCCGCTCGGCTCCTGCGGGTGGTCCCGCAGGGGTGGGGGACGTGAATGCAGGGGACACCTGCCCTTTGGGACCCTCTGCACCTGTAACAGGCTCGCCCGGGCAGGCGCTGCTCCAGCGGTGAGGCCCGGGTGGCCGTGGGGCCCAGCAGGAGCCCTGGACGCACCAAGCGGAGGCGCACTGTGAGCCCGGGAGGTCTCGGATGGAGAAGACCTTGAGGGGCCGGACTTCTTAGCTACCCCAGCAGAATGGGGCTGGTTCTGGCTGGCTCAGGGCCCTCGGAACTTTGAATCTTACAAAATTTGCATCCCCAGAGGGCAGGCGTGCCCAATGGCCTATTTTGGCCACGGTTCCACCGGCCGACGGCTACTCGTCGTGTGACTGAGATGTGCTGGAGGGTTTCTGGGGATGAGGCTGTGGCTCGGGGGCCCCCGTTCCCGCTCGGCCCGGGATGAGACGAGGGTGGCGGTGAGCGAGGGGCCGGGAGGTGCCGTGGGGCTGTGCCAGGGCGGCCAGGGGCTCCAGTCCCCGGGCTAATGTCCGCGTCGACCTCTGTCTTGTTATAAAAAACACAGTCGGACTCTAGGATCCTTTACATGAGATAAAATTAGGTCCAGATGGTTTCACTGGTCATTTCTTCCAAACATTTAAGGACGAAATGGTAATAATGTTACACAAACTTTTCCAGAACATAGGAAAAAGAGAATACTTTCTCTTTTTATGAGGCCAGTCTACCCTGAATATCAAAACCTGAAAAAGACATTACAAGAAAGGAAAGTTACAAGATGCTACACTTCCTAACAAAATTGTTACCAAACGGCAATCAGCGATGTATGAAACGGATAATGCATCGTGCCGAGTGTGGCTTCTCCCAGGAATTTAGGTTTAACGTTTGGGACTCCATCAAGGTAACCCACCAGGTTACCAGAGAAGAAAGGGGGAGATATTGATAGATAAAGAAAAAAACTGGAGAAAAGTCAACACTCCTTCATCATAAAAACTCCCAGTAAGGGCTTCCCCTGGTGGTCCAGTGGGTAAGGACACCGCCTTGCAGTGCAAGGGGCGCTGGTTCGATCCCTGGCCTGGGAAGACCCCACGTGCCACAGAGCGGCTGGACTGATGTGTCCAATTACCGAGCCAGAGCTCTGGAGCACATGCGCCCAGAGCCAGTGCTCTGCGACAACAGAGGCCACTGCGATGGGAGACCCACAGGAGCCAAAGAACAAAGATGGATGAAAATAGAGAAACGAAAGACCAATAGAAGTGGCCCGCCCATCCCCCTCACTCCCCAACCTGACCTCCGCCCAAAAATAAATAATAAAATAAAATAAATCTTAAAAAAAAAAAAAACTCCCAGTAAATTAGAAACCTCCCTAACTGGGCAAAAAAATATTCACAGAAAAACGCGCGTTCGGCCACGGAGCTGACGACGGGGGGGGGCGGGGGATGTCGACGCCTTCACCAAGCAGACCTCAGAAGTGCCACAGCCTCACGGAGGCTCCTTTGCTTGACACATGTGTGTGCGTGTGCGTGTGTGTGCTCTGGGTGCACACACGTTTCAGTTTCACGGACTTTGTTACACTGTCTCTCCACGCATGAGCCTTTTCTCGCTTCCCTAGGGATCAAAAAGTTCTCGCAGAATCCCTCAGAGTTTAAAGAAATTATCTTTATTTTAATACATATGTATAATCATAAAACTATGTATAAACTCCCTCGACTTATAAACTCTATGGGGGAAAGCGTTTGTGCTCAGTTGCTGACTTGTGTCCAAGGCTTCTTGACCCCGTGGACGGCAGCACGCCAGCCTTCCCTGCCCTTCACCATCTCTTGCAATCTGCTCAGACTCGCGGGCATCGAGTCGATGATGCCATCCAGCCACCTCATCCTCTGTCGCCCCCTGCTCCTCCTGCCCTCAATGTTCCCCAGCATCAGGAGCTTTTCCAACGAACCAGCTCTTCCCAGCAGGTGGCCAAAGTACTGGAGCTTCAGCTTCAGCATCAGTCCTTCCAATGCGTATTCGGGACTGGTTTCTAACTCAGAACATTTCCGATGGCCGTCTCTGGAGTAACCGGGCCCGCTTCACGCTGCCAGATGCCAGGCGTGCAGCCCTGGCGCTCCGTTAGAGGGAGCCGTTTATTGACAAAGGCGGACTCATTGACAATTTATCTAATCTGCATATTAATGTTACATTACAGCATTCTCTTGGCATAGGAGGGAAATTGACATTACTTAACAGAATTTTATTGAAAAACCTACTACCAGCCCTGAAGAGAAGCAGATAAAGCTATGACTCAAAGTTGCATGGAGATGGAGTTCAGGGGTCTGCTTTATTTTTAGACTTGGGATTCAAATTCAAGGGGCCCCTACCCATCACCTCTCGACCGTCTGGATAAATTCCTGACCAGGGCAGACAGCAGTGCCATAATACGTGGAAGAAAGGGGTCAAGAAAATAGAACTTGGGAAAAAACAAGGGCTTCTCACTGTGTAGTCTGAAGTGGTACCTGGAGCACAACCTCTGAAGGCAGGGAGGGCGCCTGTCTGTCCTTCCAGCCGCCCAGTCCTTGTCCAGGGCTCTCCGTGTGCTGGGCGTGTGCTGAGGTGTGGAGACAGGCGTGCACAGGCAGGCATGCTTCTCCCCGGTGACTCCCGGCCTGGCAGGGCTGGTGGAGCACATGAGTGTGGGAGGAGCACCCCAGCACCACGGGACCCTGCCTTAGGGGACGCTGGACTTCAGCTGAGGCCTTGAGAGACGTGGTGGCTGGAGGGTCCAGGACACTTGCCGCACGCCTGCAGCACAGGGCCTGAGCCCAGGTATGTTCACGGAGAATTTGAGGAATAGAGAAATGAAGACGTCTGCAGCCACACATATTGTGAATCCCCAAGGTGCAGCCGATGCTGCCTCTCCGCCTCCCCTGGCCCGGCCCGTGGTCCCCCTCTGGCCGTCCAGGCTGGTCCCTGAGATGGCAGACGGACGGCTTGGGGTGGATGGGCAGTCAACCCTGCCCCCGCTCCAGGAGGAAGCTGTATTTGCCACCCACCGAGTTTCCACATCATCTCAGGAGTAGTAAAGCAGACGGACCAGTTTGTATTTGCCAAAGTTTCTATGCTCTGAGCTTGTAATATACTGGCCTGTTTCTCCTCCCCCCAGAGAAGGAAACTCTGCTCTCATATTTCTTTCTGAGCAAGACAAATGCTCAGACACATATTTCACGGGAGCTCGAGTGCCTCGTTTCAAGTCCAAGAATGCTCCTCGGTGGTATTTCTCTAGAGGGAGCCGTTTATTGACAAAGGCGGACTCATTGACAATTTATCTAATCTGCATATTAATGTTACATTACAGCATTCTCTTGGCATAGGAGGGAAATTGACATTACTTAACAGAATTTTATTGAAAAACCTACTACCAGCCCTGAAGAGAAGCAGATAAAGCTATGACTCAAAGTTGCATGGAGATGGAGTTCAGGGGTCTGCTTTATTTTTAGACTTGGGATTCAAATTCAAGGGGCCCCTACCCATCACCTCTCGACCGTCTGGATAAATTCCTGACCAGGGCAGACAGCAGTGCCATAATACGTGGAAGAAAGGGGTCAAGAAAATAGAACTTGGGAAAAAACAAGGGCTTCTCACTGTGTAGTCTGAAGTGGTACCTGGAGCACAACCTCTGAAGGCAGGGAGGGCGCCTGTCTGTCCTTCCAGCCGCCCAGTCCTTGTCCAGGGCTCTCCGTGTGCTGGGCGTGTGCTGAGGTGTGGAGACAGGCGTGCACAGGCAGGCATGCTTCTCCCCGGTGACTCCCGGCCTGGCAGGGCTGGTGGAGCACATGAGTGTGGGAGGAGCACCCCAGCACCACGGGACCCTGCCTTAGGGGACGCTGGACTTCAGCTGAGGCCTTGAGAGACGTGGTGGCTGGAGGGTCCAGGACACTTGCCGCACGCCTGCAGCACAGGGCCTGAGCCCAGGTATGTTCACGGAGAATTTGAGGAATAGAGAAATGAAGACGTCTGCAGCCACACATATTGTGAATCCCCAAGGTGCAGCCGATGCTGCCTCTCCGCCTCCCCTGGCCCGGCCCGTGGTCCCCCTCTGGCCGTCCAGGCTGGTCCCTGAGATGGCAGACGGACGGCTTGGGGTGGATGGGCAGTCAACCCTGCCCCCGCTCCAGGAGGAAGCTGTATTTGCCACCCACCGAGTTTCCACATCATCTCAGGAGTAGTAAAGCAGACGGACCAGTTTGTATTTGCCAAAGTTTCTATGCTCTGAGCTTGTAATATACTGGCCTGTTTCTCCTCCCCCCAGAGAAGGAAACTCTGCTCTCATATTTCTTTCTGAGCAAGACAAATGCTCAGACACATATTTCACGGGAGCTCGAGTGCCTCGTTTCAAGTCCAAGAATGCTCCTCGGTGGTATTTTCTCCTCCCGCCTCGTCCAGTCCGATTAGACACAGGTGCCCTCGGAGGGTGTGGAAACCGTGTCTTGTTCTGTGAAGATGAATTGAGGGGGAGGGTATTCCCAGCGAGCTCTGTCTGGTGGACCCTCCTGAAGGCCGGTGTGTGTCCTAGCTCACCACCAACCACACGCTTGTCTCTGGAGAGGCATCTGCAACCGGGCTCACTTAAAAGCAGCTCTTTGAGTGAAGCTGGTTAAACAGTCCTGAGCTGCCTGCCCTGCCTGCATCAGGGGCCACGTCCTCGGCGAGTGCTGGGGAAGCCGGGCTGAGGGCGGCCTCCAGGGCCAGGTCCAGCTCTCTGCAATCGGCCAAGGCGCCCCAGGCAGGTCCTTTAATCATTTGGGCCTTGGTTTCTCATCCAAAAACGAGGTGTTAGCACAGATGATTGCAGACATCCCTCCTGGCTGTAACAGTTTGTGAATGAATCTGTTGAACGTGTTTAAGGTCCCTAGACAGACGGACGGGGAGGTTGGAGTTCATTCAGTTGACATTTTATGGGGAACCAGCCTGATCACGATGTCCCCGTGTGGCTCGTTGCTGTCATTTACGTCCGCCAGCGGTTGGTAGGATCATATTTTGATTTGACTTTTTTCCAGGAAAACTGGGATCGGTGACAGCTGTGATCTGGGGGGACGACAGGTGACATCACACTGTTGTCGCCCCCCAGGCTTTTATCTGAAAGACGACTGTTCCAGGATGCTTGGCTTCTCTACAGGAAGATTGTGTTATTCTCATTAAGAACAAGAACATGCACCGTTCTATGAATGTGTGCACTCGGGAAAAATTCAGCACCTTTCCCCAGGGAGTGGACACACAGAGCCAGCTTGCACCCCAGGGCCGGCCAGCACAGCCTGGGCGAGGACACGCGGAGGAGGTGACAGCAGGCCGGAGCCGTGGGTTCGCCCGTCCCCGGGCGCGCGAAGGCTGCTGCTCCGCGGGCAGGTGGCTGGAGCGGGCGCCCCTCCGTGGCCTGCTCCCGGCCCGCTGCCTGAAGCACTTCTCTTTCCCTGTCCACCGTCCCGCCTCTCCTCTACCCTTTCTCCTCCACACCTCCCCTCAGTCCCAGGCCAGGAACCTGGGTGAACTGGAGAGAAGAGTCAAGGGGGAAGACGACTCCTGTCGACACTGTGACAGCCTCCGCCGGCCGGCCCGGGAAGGCAGGGCACCAGCTCGCGGTCGACCCGCACCCTCGCGCCCTCCCCAGGCTGTGCCTGGCGGGCCCTGCCCTCCCTGCCTGAGTGATGAGCGTGACGCTGGGCCACAGGGGAGGCACAGAAGCGAATCCCCGGCTTGCTGTCCAGAGGTGGAATCCCTTGTGCATACCCTTGCTACACACACACATTACACACACACGTTGCACATGCGTGGGCGGCTCCACATCCCTAACACACCCATACAGACAACCCAGAGAATCCCAACACACACCCCCCACCAGCTCCCACCACACCCTGGTCTGCACGCCAGTGCACAGTGCCACGCACACGCACACACGCTCACGAGAGCACACCCTCAGCTGCATGGGAAGTCGGTCAGGTCCAGAGAGACCAGCCAGCAGCCGGCAGCTCCAGTGGCCATGGCCCTGCGCCAGGAGGCCATCACCCGACCATCCCTCCCATCTCCCCAGGCGTGGCCGCCATCACGATGACACACAGAGGCTGGAGATCTCTTTTCTTATTAAATTTTTTTGACCTTTTTTTTTTTAAAAAAATATGTTGCCTCCTTGTTGGTTTTTATTTATTTATTTTCATCCATCTTTATTCTTTGGCCTGTGTGGGCCTCCCATTGCAGTGGCCTCTATCAGTGAAGAGCACCGGCTCTGGGCGCATGTGCTCCAGAGCGCTGGCTTGTGATTGGACACACTGGTCCAGCCGCTCCGTGGCTCGTGGGATCTTCCCAGGCCAGCGATCGAACAGGTGCCCCTTGCACTGCAAGGTGGACTCTACCCACTGGACCAAGGGAAGCCCTGCTGGAAATCTCTTATTCAGCTCTTTGCTCAGTTTCACTAGTTCATGATTTTAAAACAAAAGCGCCCTCACCCCAGCCCACGCACACTCTTGCTGGTGCGGCCGGGGCGCGATTGGACACGCATGTTCGGAGTTTGCGGTCCCTGGGTCAGGAAGACCTTCTCTCCACCCAGCTGCCGAGGTCTTTCTTTTCAGCAGCAGCTTGACTCCTGGCCCCACCAGCGAGGACCACAGCCGCCCAATAGACTCTCTTAACAACCGGCCGGTACACAGTTGACTGGGGGGCCCAGGGCTATGCCCCAGCCGCCCGCGGCCAGCCCAGCCCTGGCCGTGTGTGTGAAGAGCTGCTGTGGCCGGGACAGCTTACAAGCGCGAGTCCCCCTTCTGTTTTTCGGGAGCCCTCGCCAACACATTTCCACTGGGTGTGGTTTGGCCAAGCGCGCTGTGGGAGCAGGTTATTTGAAAACATTTCACAAAAAGCCAGATTCCCCAGCCCCAGCTTACCTGCGGACCACATGGACGGCTGTAATTGCAAACAGCTGCCCACCCACCGCGGACCAGTGAGGGCGGTCATTTAAAAGAGTTAAAAATAGCAGGTCATGGAGCAGCCAGTTCATTTGTTGGTTCAAAAATGTTTGCCACCGCGAAGGGTTCTGAATGAAGACCTGGCTAATTTCTCAGAGAAGGCTCCCTCTGGCCAGGCCCGGTGGCTAACCTCAGCAACTCGTGACGATACCCCTAACAGAGAACAACAGTGTCCGTTTGGGCAGTAGGTATTGCGTGTGAACCGCTGCTCCACGCGCCCCCGTGGGCCGACTCAGTGCCCTTGCCCGGGAGGCGCGTGCTCCCCCGTGCCATGGAGGAGACTCTGGAGAGGCACGGCCTCGGTCCCCGGGATGGAGGCTGGCTCCCCGCGCACACGCCCTGCTCGGAGAATACAGCCCTTCTACGGGGAACGCGCCTCGACGGGCTGTGTGAGGGGCTCTGAGAGCAGAGCCAAAGCAGGGAAAGAAGAAACCCGAGAGGGAGGGAGGGAGAGAAGGAAGGAGGGAAGCAGGAGGGGAAAGGGAAGGTCTGAGGACTACGGAGCAGGGCGCTCGCTGGGCGCGCGAAGCCGGAACTGTGTCTCTGAGGAGGTCCACGCTGCATGCCCCCCGGCCCTGACCTCAGGGTCCCTGCTGACGAGTGGGTGGTGTCTGCTCCGGGTGGAAGTTGTCCCTGAGGATTTTCAACAGCACCCTCACGAGGCGGATCTCTGTTTCGAGTGCATCTAGTCCTAGGGACTCGTAACGCCTTTGAGGCCTCTGGTTCCTGAAATAGCTTCTTTTACATCAGTAGATACGCGGGACAGTCTTGCAAGATGGCCCCTTCATTCCTTCTTGCAGTGCTTGCTGAACATCCACTCTATACCAGGGGATCTGGGGAAGACACACCTTCCCCAGAGGTTTTAGGCTGAGTCGCTCGGGGTTTCTGTTCCCTTCAGTCTTCCGTTTTCCAAAGCCAGGTGTTTGGGGAACTGCCTCTCGTGTGCAGGATCCAGGAGGTGGAGTGCCTGGCACGGAGCTTAAACCCCTCACTTCTAGGGGAGGAGGCTCACGTCTCTGTGCTCCCTCCTGGGGGCGGATCGCCATGGCTGGGGTGTGGGCTTCTCCTGGTGAGACCTTCTCTCTGCCTCTCCTCTCCCTCCCAATGCGATCCTTTCCCCTTGGTTGTGAAGACTGTTGACCTAGTTTTGAGTTCTCTTTCTGAGAAAATTAGTTGATACGTGGTTGCAGATCTATTGTGTTCGGGGAGGAGGTGAGTTCAGGATCCTCCTACCCGCCGTCTTGAAGCTGTCGCTTAGGCTTCCTGGTTACCGCTGGAGCACGGCAGGCGGGCTCCACCCGGGCAGAGCCAACCGCAGCCAGAGGGAGGGCGCGCAGCCCAGACAGGCGCCCTGGCGAGCGGAAAGAGCCCCTGTCTCTCTGCATCTGCTTCTCCCAGCCAAGCGCCCTTCCTGCACTCTGCGTAGTGTACATACGTTCTGGCCACGCTCTGTTAAACTCAAATTATAGTATCTTGTTCCCCTCTGCAAACACAGAGCCCATATGAATGGCTTTCCCAATGACTTTAGTCAGTGGAAACGTTGAACAGCAGAACCTAGCTTGTGGCCCGTGAGCCCTCAGCCCAAGCGAATCAAATAGATAAAGCCCAGATTTTGTCTACATTGCAAACATACACGTGTGTGCCTATAGCTGTGGAGGGCTGGGCTGTGTTAAGGGATCAGTAAGGATATGGCCGCTAGAATAAACAAGGCTCTATCTCTCACACACAAACACGCACACACACCCCAGAAAATGGTAGCTGGGTCTCCCAGGTGTACAGTTAGTGTGTCATGCACACATTGTCTTTGATTCAGGAAATAATGACCATGAACTGTGAGGGAGATGAGTTAGGGAGGGATATCATGATGATGTTTTTCTTTGAGTTAAAAAAAAAGATCTGACTTCGTTAAATTTTCAACATTAACAATACCAAGTAATTATACAAGTAGGTATGTCTATTTAAGTTTGGAACTTTAGAAAAAAAACTTTCCCAAATTGAAGTAGAAGTCGATATCAACATTTTTTAATGAGGAATTAATTCTTTGAACACTGTACAATGTCTGAAACCGAGAGGAACATGTTACTAAAGAAAGGAGCCCAGCCGGGTGGGAAGCACTCATCCTCTAGTTATTACTGATCCTTTCAGGGACATTTAAGCTTCAGATGGTTTTTCTAACTTTAACGGCCAACTCCTTGCTGAAGTCAGAGGTTCACTGCCTTCTCTATTATTCTTTCATTTAGAAATAAAACTAGTTATTCTGTGAAGGACTACATTGTATTGAAATTAACGAGGGAAAAAGAACCCAAGAGTTACTGTCTTTGATCAGAGCACAGACTAAAATGCTAAAATGAGAAGTTTAAGATGTCTTTACTTATATGAATTAAGAAATAAGGGCTGTGTTGAATATCATAATGTAAATAAAAGGCATTCTTGGATTGTATCATTTTTAGGAATGCCTTGTTGCAGGCAAATGTCAACTGCCAGGAAAATGAAGACAGATTGAACGGTCCAGGAAGTTAGCCAGCGCTGGGCTGGTGGAGGACCCAGCCAGCCGCCCTAATTTGACGCTGGCTCACTTCTCCCAAACCTCGTCGCAGCCTTTCCTCCACCCTGGTGCCTTACAGAGATGTATTTTAACCTGTGCTCGTGTCCTGTTCAGTTCCTGGCTTCCTGAATTTTGTTTCCCTACCCCCACAAAAACATTATGCCAATTATTTCTGTCTCTCCTGACTAGTCGTGGGTAGGTAAATTAAGGCTGCATGTTAACCTGTCTCTCCCACATCCACTCAGACAAGCGTCCACACAGCAGGGCAGCGCCATCTCATGCAACAGACTGGCCGTCGGTAAACCAGGTACGGGTTGTCAAGACAGCCTTGTCTTGGAAGCGACCAGCGGTGAAGTCTGAATTACTGTTGGCAACGTTTGCAAGACTTTCTGTTCCAGGAAGAGAAATGATGACCATGAACCTCTGAAAAATTGGGTTGGGGCAAATGAGAGGACACCTGATCCGTCTCCCTGCTACGGAGAATGGCATGAACAGAAGGGCGAAAGGTAATCCAAATGGTCTTAGGTTTAGAATGAGTTAGTCTCGGTAAGTCTGCTAAGGTACGTGTGTAGGGTCTGCAATTCACAGGCAAGGGGCAAACGTTTCACCTCTATATTCATTTCAGGAATGTCAGTGAAAACAAAACTGTACAATGTCTGAGACCGCGAGGAACATGGTACTAAAGAAAGGAGCCCAGCCGGGTGGGAAGCACTCATCCTCTAGTTATTACTGATCCTTTCAGGGACATTTAAGCTTCAGATGGTTTTTCTAACTTTAACGGCCAACTCCTTGCTGAAGTCAGAGGTTCACTGCCTTCTCTATTATTCTTTCATTTAGAAATAAAACTAGTTATTCTGTGAAGGACTACATTGTATTGAAATTAACGAGGGAAAAAGAACCCAAGAGTTACTGTCTTTGATCAGAGCACAGACTAAAATGCTAAAATGAGAAGTTTAAGATGTCTTTACTTATATGAATTAAGAAATAAGGGCTGTGTTGAATATCATAATGTAAATAAAAGGCATTCTTGGATTGTATCATTTTTAGGAATGCCTTGTTGCAGGCAAATGTCAACTGCCAGGAAAATGAAGACAGATTGAACGGTCCAGGAAGTTAGCCAGCGCTGGGCTGGTGGAGGACCCAGCCAGCCGCCCTAATTTGACGCTGGCTCACTTCTCCCAAACCTCGTCGCAGCCTTTCCTCCACCCTGGTGCCTTACAGAGATGTATTTTAACCTGTGCTCGTGTCCTGTTCAGTTCCTGGCTTCCTGAATTTTGTTTCCCTACCCCCACAAAAACATTATGCCAATTATTTCTGTCTCTCCTGACTAGTCGTGGGTAGGTAAATTAAGGCTGCATGTTAACCTGTCTCTCCCACATCCACTCAGACAAGCGTCCACACAGCAGGGCAGCGCCATCTCATGCAACAGACTGGCCGTCGGTAAACCAGGTACGGGTTGTCAAGACAGCCTTGTCTTGGAAGCGACCAGCGGTGAAGTCTGAATTACTGTTGGCAACGTTTGCAAGACTTTCTGTTCCAGGAAGAGAAAATGATGACCATGAAACTCTGAAAAATTGGTTTGGGGCAAATGAGAGGACACCTGATCCGTCTCCCTGCTACGGAGAATGGCATGAACAGAAGGGCGAAAGGTAATCCAAATGGTCTTAGGTTTAGAATGAGTTAGTCTCGGTAAGTCTGCTAAGGTACGTGTGTAGGGTCTGCAATTCACAGGCAAGGGGCAAACGTTTCACCTCTATATTCATTTCAGGAATGTCAGTGAAAACAAAACTGCTTAGAAATTATCCTTGAGGTTTTATGGCATGAGTGCTTACCAGGCTGTGACGTTTTATGGGAAGACATGTCTTTAAAAAGATGACTGTGAAACTTAGAGAAAAGGACTCAATGTCTTTGCCTGATGAGAAGGATTTCTTTTCCTTTCTTTCCAACCAGCTTGGTTTTTATCATCATTATTGTTACATACATGATTGTCTTTTAGTGTGGGCAGTTGGCATGGTAAACTGTGGATAAAGAGGCTTCTGTTTAAAATTTTTAAAAACTCCTTCCGATCGGTAGTTTCACACACATGAAGCCCACACGTGGGTTTGCTCTGATTTTTCCAACCAGGGCACTTACTTGGACCCGATTTTTGGAGTCAGCTTTCTACAGTACATTATGTTTAGAATCCACCAAAATGCTGTGCAAGCATGGGTAATTGCTGCCTCACCCATGGCTGCCGGACACTCAACTGTAGGCTTCTGCAAGACTCTTAACTGGGGCTTCCCTGGCAGCACTAGTGGTAAAGAGCCCGTCTACCAATGCAGGAGACTTAAAAGACCTGAGTTTGATCCCTAGGCCAGGAAGATGCCCTGGAGAAGGGCACTCCAGTATTCTTGGGCTTCCCTGGTGGCTCAGGTGGTAAAGAAGCTGCCTACAATGCAGGAGACCTGGGTTGGGGGAGGGCATGGAAACCCACTCCAGAACTGCTGCCTGGAGACTCCGCTGGACAGAGGAGCCGGGCGGGCTCCAGCCCATGGGGCTGCCCAGGACTGAGTGACTAAGCGCAGCACTCTGCCTGTAAGCTAAACAAGCGGGGCGACAAAAAACAGCCTTGACGTGCACCTTTCCCGGTTTTGAACCCGTCCGTTGTTCCTTGTCCGGTCCTAACTGTAGCTTCTTGATCTGCACGTAGGACTCTCAGCAGGCAGGTAAGGTGGTCTGATACTCCCATTTCTTGAGGAATTTTCCACAGTTTGTTGTGATCCACACAGTCAAAGAAGCAGAAGTAGATGTTTTCTGGAATTCTGGCTTTTGAATGAGTTAGTCTCGGTAAGTCTGCTAAGGTACGTGTGTAGGGTCTGCAATTCACAGGCAAGGGGCAAACGTTTCACCTCTATATTCATTTCAGGAATGTCAGTGAAAACAAAACTGCTTAGAAATTATCCTTGAGGTTTTATGGCATGAGTGCTTACCAGGCTGTGACGTTTTATGGGAAGACATGTCTTTAAAAAGATGACTGTGAAACTTAGAGAAAAGGACTCAATGTCTTTGCCTGATGAGAAGGATTTCTTTTCCTTTCTTTCCAACCAGCTTGGTTTTTATCATCATTATTGTTACATACATGATTGTCTTTTAGTGTGGGCAGTTGGCATGGTAAACTGTGGATAAAGAGGCTTCTGTTTAAAATTTTTAAAAACTCCTTCCGATCGGTAGTTTCACACACATGAAGCCCACACGTGGGTTTGCTCTGATTTTTCCAACCAGGGCACTTACTTGGACCCGATTTTTGGAGTCAGCTTTCTACAGTACATTATGTTTAGAATCCACCAAAATGCTGTGCAAGCATGGGTAATTGCTGCCTCACCCATGGCTGCCGGACACTCAACTGTAGGCTTCTGCAAGACTCTTAACTGGGGCTTCCCTGGCAGCACTAGTGGTAAAGAGCCCGTCTACCAATGCAGGAGACTTAAAAGACCTGAGTTTGATCCCTAGGCCAGGAAGATGCCCTGGAGAAGGGCACTCCAGTATTCTTGGGCTTCCCTGGTGGCTCAGGTGGTAAAGAAGCTGCCTACAATGCAGGAGACCTGGGTTGGGGGAGGGCATGGAAACCCACTCCAGAACTGCTGCCTGGAGACTCCGCTGGACAGAGGAGCCGGGCGGGCTCCAGCCCATGGGGCTGCCCAGGACTGAGTGACTAAGCGCAGCACTCTGCCTGTAAGCTAAACAAGCGGGGCGACAAAAAACAGCCTTGACGTGCACCTTTCCCGGTTTTGAACCCGTCCGTTGTTCCTTGTCCGGTCCTAACTGTAGCTTCTTGATCTGCACGTAGGACTCTCAGCAGGCAGGTAAGGTGGTCTGATACTCCCATTTCTTGAGGAATTTTCCACAGTTTGTTGTGATCCACACAGTCAAAGAAGCAGAAGTAGATGTTTTTCTGGAATTCCCCTGGCTTTTTCCATGATCCAACCAATGTTGACAGTTTGATGCCTGGTTCCTCTGCCTTTTCTAAATCTAGCCTGTGCATCTGGAAGTTCTCGGTTCAAGTGCTGTTGAAGTCTAGCTTGAAGGATTTTGAGCATTACCTGGCTAGCGGGTGAACTGAGTGCAATTATGTGGTAGCTGGAACATTCTTTGGCATTGCTCTTCTTTGGGGCTGGAAGGAAAACTGACCTTTTCCAGTCCTGTGGCCACTGCAGAGTTTTCCAAATTTGCTGGCACATTGCGTGAAGCACTTTAACAGTATCATCTTTTAGGATTTGAAATAGCTCAGCTGGAATTCCGTCACCTCCGCTAGCTTTATTTTTAGTAATTCTTCCTAAGGCCCACTTGACCTCACACTCCCGGGTGTCTGGCTCTAGGTGAGTGACTGCACCATCATGGTGGTCAGGACATTAAGACCATTTTTGTAAAGCTTTTCTGTGTGTTCCTGTCACCTCTGCTTAATCTTTTCTGCTTCTGCTAGGTCCTTACCTTCTTATTATTGTGCCCATGCTTGGATGACATGTTCCCTTCATACCTCCAGTTTTCCTGAAGAGATCTCTAGTCCCATCCAGTGGTATCCCTCTATGTCTTTGCATTGTTCACTTAAGAGGGACTTCCCTGGTGGCTGAGACGGTACAAGATGCAGCAGACCCAGATTCTGCCCCTGGGGCGGGAAGCCCCCCTGGAGGACGGCACGGCAACCCACTCCAGGATTCTTGCTGGAGAATCCCGTGGACAGAGGAGCCTGGGGGAGGGGGAGACTACGGTCCATTATGTCCCAAAGAGCCGGACATGACTGAGTCACCAACATTTTCACTCTTAAATGTCGTCCTTCATGTTCTTCACATATTCTTCTTCTTATAATTATTATATTACCATCATAATTATTATTTTCTTTTAGTTTTGGTCATTGGCTCGTGAGTGCCCCAGTAAAGAAGTTCTGTTTAAAATCATATTACAGTTAAAGCCTGCGGATGTCGCCTCAGGGCCTGTGCTGTCCATATGACGAGGAAACGCCAGCCTCTGGGGAGACCTTGTTTCTCCCCAGACCCGACACAGCACCCGGCACCCATAGGTGACCAAGCGGATGGATGGAGTGCTCATTAGATGTGGAGACGTAACATGGACTGATGTATAAATGTCACAAAACAGGCAGTGACTAATGCTTACTGGAGCAGCTGGGAAACACTGCCCTCAGGGCGGAGGCTGTCTTGATGTGCAGAGACTTGGTATTGGTTATAGAACCAGTAAAATGCACCAAATATTTACTATAGATGTCTATAAAACACATGTATTCCTTGTGATAAATAATAGAATTTATGCGTTTTATTGGCTTGGCAACTGATAGCAATCTCTGTAAATAAACAACTGAGGGAAACTTTATTAGTTAGACCCAGAATAATAAAAAACTGCCCAGGGGACAGAAAAGCAAATTTAAATAATGATATCCTGGCCTGGGAATTATTTCACAATTAAGGTAACTTCCATCAGGAGGGCAATATTTTCCAGCTGTTCTCTGCAACCTTTGCCATCTATGGTGGTCAGGACATTAAAGACCATTTTGTAAAGCTTTTCTGTGTGTTCCTGTCACCTCTGCTTAATCTTTTCTGCTTCTGCTAGGTCCTTACCTTCTTATTATTGTGCCCATGCTTGGATGACATGTTCCCTTCATACCTCCAGTTTTCCTGAAGAGATCTCTAGTCCCATCCAGTGGTATCCCTCTATGTCTTTGCATTGTTCACTTAAGAGGGACTTCCCTGGTGGCTGAGACGGTACAAGATGCAGCAGACCCAGATTCTGCCCCTGGGGCGGGAAGCCCCCCTGGAGGACGGCACGGCAACCCACTCCAGGATTCTTGCTGGAGAATCCCGTGGACAGAGGAGCCTGGGGGAGGGGGAGACTACGGTCCATTATGTCCCAAAGAGCCGGACATGACTGAGTCACCAACATTTTCACTCTTAAATGTCGTCCTTCATGTTCTTCACATATTCTTCTTCTTATAATTATTATATTACCATCATAATTATTATTTTCTTTTAGTTTTGGTCATTGGCTCGTGAGTGCCCCAGTAAAGAAGTTCTGTTTAAAATCATATTACAGTTAAAGCCTGCGGATGTCGCCTCAGGGCCTGTGCTGTCCATATGACGAGGAAACGCCAGCCTCTGGGGAGACCTTGTTTCTCCCCAGACCCGACACAGCACCCGGCACCCATAGGTGACCAAGCGGATGGATGGAGTGCTCATTAGATGTGGAGACGTAACATGGACTGATGTATAAATGTCACAAAACAGGCAGTGACTAATGCTTACTGGAGCAGCTGGGAAACACTGCCCTCAGGGCGGAGGCTGTCTTGATGTGCAGAGACTTGGTATTGGTTATAGAACCAGTAAAATGCACCAAATATTTACTATAGATGTCTATAAAACACATGTATTCCTTGTGATAAATAATAGAATTTATGCGTTTTATTGGCTTGGCAACTGATAGCAATCTCTGTAAATAAACAACTGAGGGAAACTTTATTAGTTAGACCCAGAATAATAAAAAACTGCCCAGGGGACAGAAAAGCAAATTTAAATAATGATATCCTGGCCTGGGAATTATTTCACAATTAAGGTAACTTCCATCAGGAGGGCAATATTTTCCAGCTGTTCTCTGCAACCTTTGCCATCTGCATTGTACTTTTTATTTTTGTTGAGTAATAGAAGCAGTTAATTCAGGCTGTTATAGTTTATTCTGCATTTGGACACCATGCTTCTCAGCAGCTGATTTTTTTTTATCCTGGCAGTTGAAAAAGATATAAATGTCATTTTAATAATAAGACCTGAAATTTTAATACTATGGTATTACACAGTAAGTAAGTGAATAATACTAGTCCTAGGTCACTTTATTTCCTATATAATTCTAGACTATTTATGGGATTTCTGTTCAGAGGAATGCTCTATTACAGTATTTTTTTTAGGTAAAGAAGCTTTCAACAGAAACATAAAGAACAAAGGAAGATAACTGTTGAGATACATATGTTTTATCGGAGACACAAATATGAATCCTTACATGAATTAAATTTTCTTTGCCTGGAATATCCAGAGAAAACAGAGACATAATGGTGCTTTTCACTTGGAGCATTGACGTAATTCTTCGTGTCGTTTGGTATATCGATATCTATATATACACACATACACATCACTCATGTGTGTGTGTATGAGTGTGTATCCAAGAACACATTGGAAAAAACGAAAGTACTTGCATAAAGTGAAAGACAGAGTAGAACAGAGCGAGGCAGCCCTCAGGCAGGGCTGAGGAGCAGCGCCGCTGCCGAGGGCTTGTGCTCGGGGCTGGGCTGAGCGGTGCTCTGTCGCCAGGGAGATGTTCCAGGGCGACCAGATTTAATGCTTTGAAAAACAACAACCGCCGTTTCTCTGTGTTTTATTTTGGCACATTGATAGAAATATGGCTAAGTTATAAAAAAAAACTCTGTTAGCTTTTTTATACCCCAAGCCAGAGAAGTTTCACAGACATGAGGCAAAATGAATTATAAATTAAGAGAGATGTTTGATCAATTAAAATGAACAAATGTACGTGTCGTACCCAACTGCTATGTAGTTAAGTCCTTCCCTGATAAAGATGCATTTTTCTCTCTTTCGTGTTCCCGGCTAGTTTCCGCCTCCGTTTCTTCTGGGCACCCTGCTTTTGGCCTCACCCTGACTGATGTGGGATGCAGAGAAAATCCTGCTTTCTTTTGGTAGTTTGCATCTTGGAAATGGAGCAGAAACAAACCCCAGTCTTCCTGTCCCACTGACCCAAACAAGGTCCTTTAAAAAAAAAGTTATTTTAACAGAGAAGGATGGAAGAGTAAAGAAACGGGATACTCTTTAAAAATCTCTTCTCCGTAGATGTGCTTTATATGACTGCCGCGTCCCCGGGGCCCTGGTCTGGGGGCTGTAGCGCAGAGGCGGCTCCATGCCCGGAAGACCAGCTCGGGCACATTCTTGCTTTGCACCCACCCCTCCCGCTCCAGAAGCTCGCCGCCCGCAGGTGACCGGCTTTTGTGCGCATCCGCCTGTGGAAGCCTGACGGGAAGTGCACGTGGTATTTTTATTACACGACTGTCCTTCTTAAACTGGAGCCTGGGAGCCTGTGGTCTGAGTTACAGAGTGTCTCCTGAGAGGTCCTGGCATCTGGTTTGACAATCATCCCTTTAAAAAGGGAGCCCTTTGTGAGCGTGTGGCCCCGAATGGTGCAGTAACACCGCTCTGGACGCCCCGCTGCTGGCGTTCGGTCGTCATGCAGGCAGGGGGCGAGCGTCGAGGGGACTGAACGCTCAGGGCTGAAGGCGGGCAGCTGATTCGTGGAAGCCCCGAGTGCTGTCCACCTGCACAGCAGGGGCCGACGCAGCGACCCCTCCAAAAGACGCATCCACATCTGCATTCCCAGACCTCTGAACGCGACCTTCATTGACAAAGGCATCTTGGCAGATGGGAACAAGCGAAGGATCTGAAGGTGAGGGCTCCAGGGTCATCTGGTGGCCCTGAGTCCAGTGCCAGGTGTCCTCACAGGAGACACACAGGAGAGGCCCAGCTGCAGAGGAGAGGCCGTGGGGCACGGGGCAGAGGTGGCAGCGAGACGCAAGGACATCGGAACCACCAGAAGTCTGTCTCTGGGGAGAGCGTGGTCCCACCCCAAGCTGGATCTCAGACTGGGGCCTCCAGAGCCGAGAGAGAACGCAGCCTGTGGCTCAGGCCACCAGGGCTCGACGGTTTGTTATGGTGGTGGCGGGAAGCCAGCGATCTGTCCATCTGGCGTCCGTCTAAACAGCAATGCTTACCTGTGCACTGTAGTTCTGTTTTTTTGCCAGCTCATTCTCATTTCTTTAATTACACGTATTTAATCACTCCGTGAACTCTAAAAATAATTCACCTATTAACTGAAAAAATCAGAACATCGAATCATTCTCAATTTGAGGCAGTACTCTGTACTCCATTGTATTACACACAGGCACACATAGATGGTAAAACCATCTTTATTTTCACCTGTGCCACTTCTGGGTTTTTTTAATGGTGTCTGTGTTAGATTTCAAGCCTCAAAGAAAAGGGCACCATACGCCTTAGATTCCTTTGTCTCTTATTGACCACAATTCTCAGGCATATTCTTTTGACTTAAATTAAACATGTCTGAATGTGTGTTAAGAGAGTAACAAAACCAGGAAACTAAATCTGTCCCAGTAAACCTTATTCTGCTCCGTTTTCTTATTTCAGTCAGTGACACGGCATCTGGTTTGACAATCATCCCTTTAAAAAGGGAGCCCTTTGTGAGCGTGTGGCCCCGAATGGTGCAGTAACACCGCTCTGGACGCCCCGCTGCTGGCGTTCGGTCGTCATGCAGGCAGGGGGCGAGCGTCGAGGGGACTGAACGCTCAGGGCTGAAGGCGGGCAGCTGATTCGTGGAAGCCCTGAGTGCTGTCCACCTGCACAGCAGGGGCCGACGCAGCGACCCCTCCAAAAGACGCATCCACATCTGCATTCCCAGACCTCTGAACGCGACCTTCATTGACAAAGGCATCTTGGCAGATGGGAACAAGCGAAGGATCTGAAGGTGAGGGCTCCAGGGTCATCTGGTGGCCCTGAGTCCAGTGCCAGGTGTCCTCACAGGAGACACACAGGAGAGGCCCAGCCGCAGAGGAGAGGCCGTGGGGCACGGGGCAGAGGTGGCAGCGAGACGCAAGGACATCGGAACCACCAGAAGTCTGTCTCTGGGGAGAGCGTGGTCCCACCCCAAGCTGGATCTCAGACTGGGGCCTCCAGAGCCGAGAGAGAACGCAGCCTGTGGCTCAGGCCACCAGGGCTCGACGGTTTGTTATGGTGGTGGCGGGAAGCCAGCGATCTGTCCATCTGGCGTCCGTCTAAACAGCAATGCTTACCTGTGCACTGTAGTTCTGTTTTTTTGCCAGCTCATTCTCATTTCTTTAATTACACGTATTTAATCACTCCGTGAACTCTAAAAATAATTCACCTATTAACTGAAAAAATCAGAACATCGAATCATTCTCAATTTGAGGCAGTACTCTGTACTCCATTGTATTACACACAGGCACACATAGATGGTAAAAACCATCTTTATTTTTCACCTGTGCCACTTCTGGGTATTTTTTAATGGTGTCTGTGTTAGATTTCAAGCCTCAAAGAAAAGGGCACCATACGCCTTAGATTCCTTTGTCTCTTATTGACCACAATTCTCAGGCATATTCTTTTGACTTAAATTAAACATGTCTGAATGTGTGTTAAGAGAGTAACAAAACCAGGAAACTAAATCTGTCCCAGTAAACCTTATTCTGCTCCGTTTTTCTTATTTCAGTCAGTGACACGGGGACCCATCCAGTCCCCCACGTCAGCGCCCCACACGTCTTCACCCACCTTCGCTGGGTGCTTCCCTTCCCGGTGGCTTCACGCCTGGCTTGGAAGGAGAGGGTTCCAAGGCTGCTCTACGAGCTGTCGCTGTGGTGCCCGCTAAGTTATTCTTGAACAAAACCAACTGTGCTGAATCTTGGATAACTGTTGGGAAAAACATCAGAAGGGTCAAGAAGAAACCTCTCTGTGCTTTTGAGCATCATGTTGGCCTTCTTCCAGCCATAGACCTGGCTGACGTCGCTCCCTGAGCAGCCACCGCGCAGCCAAGCAGCAGCGTCTTTTGCCGCGGAGACCGTGAGCTGATGACGGTCAGCCAGGGAATGCCCCGCCTCTCCCCAGCTCGGCCCTCCGTAACCAGTCACTCTGGCACCTGTGGTGGCCACGTGGGCCGTGGGAAGCTGTGTCCCTGGACACCGGTGTGCCGGGAGCATGAAGCAGTTTTCCAGACAATTCCATCCACAGGAAGCCTCTGCTTCTCCCCGATGATTCGAGTGCTTCGAGGGGACCCGCTCTCTTTGGCTCAGACGTGAGGCCGTCCCCTTGGTTCTCCATTCCTCTGACTTGCCGCTTCTTGCGTGCGAGACTGCGCACTTATTCTTCGAGATGCAGCTGAACGTCTCCAGGGCTCGACCGGCATGGCCTGTGTGCCTTTGCGCGCTGGAGCGCCCTGGCCCCACGTAGAGGACAGTCCTCCAGGTGTGGGGCTTGAATTCCTGCCCGATCGCACGCTTGTCTTCTGTGGGGAGGAGTGTCCGGCTGAGCCCCGGAGGAGGGCGAGGGCAGTGGCGGTCCACGGTTGCCGAGGACGCACGACGCGGGAGGGGCGCAGACCGTGTGCACTTAAACCGTGCGGCAGTCGAGGCCGACGGCGTGGACACTTGACGGTTCTAGTTCCCTTCCCGGGGCTGTCGGCCAGATGGTGATGGCCGGGATTCCAGCGGAAGCCTGTGACGTGGAGCTTCAGGCTCGTGTTTCTCCTAAGCAATGGCCACACGTGCATTACTAGGACCCAAGGAGCTGACCATCGTCACGACGGAGAGTGTGTCGGTCCCGAGTACTCCTCTCCACGCTGGACAGGAAGGTGGTGGAGACTGTCTTCTGGGGTCCTGACCCCCCGCCTGCCCCCAGAGTCCCCACTTCTCTCGGTTTTGTGCTTCTCTCTCTGAAACAGACGCTCCTCCAGGACCTGCAGTGAGCATTCACAGACGGTCCAGAGGTTTCCGTAGCTGCCTGCGGCTTCTTGCTCCATCCTCACGGGCAGCCGGGGCCCGGAGAGTTTCCAGTGCTCCTGACTGTGTCGGCAGACGGGATGCAGGGACAGGGCGGGGGGCGGGGGGAGACGGCGTGTGACCGGGAGGAGCTGGCTTCAGGTGACGGTGCCCTCTTGCTCCAAGCACCTTAACCGGCTGATGGAGCGACTGCTTCGGCCAAGGGTCCAGTTCACACCCAACATGTGAGGGGTGGTTTTCCACCCCCAGCTGGATGAGTTTCTTGGCGCAAAGGAGGTGACTGCTGTAAATTCACTTCCTTGACTCTGCACCTACTCCTTAGCATAAGGGTATGGCTGTCTGGTACATTCCAGACAAGGTTCTGTGAGCAGGTGGGAATTTGGATTTTCAAATTTGGAAAAAAAAGAAAGGATAAGTGAGTGTGAGTCTTATGCGGTCACCTCGCTACTACGTCATGTCATGGAGACTGTACTCAGTTCCACGAGGGCAGGTGGCGGCCCGGAGGAGGGGAGCAGAGCTAAGCCCTTGGGCTCTGACAGCGGCCTGCTTCCGTCGGCGGTCAGTCCGGGACACCTGCCCTGACCCAGGAAGCCCGGACAGCACCCTGGGGTGCAAGGTGGGCTCGGACGGTCAGTGCCTGGAGGCGGCTGCTGTCTCCAGGACAAGGGCAGCTGCCCCTGGACCGGGAGCCGCTGCTGCTTAGTTGTGAACACGTAAGTCACTCCATCTGATCCATAAGATTGGGGTGTGGACCCTGCTCTGTGGTGAAAGGCCGACATCAAAGGATGCACACGAAAATTCAAGGACGCTCACTCCACGTCGGCTCCCTGCCCGTCCGTCGCCCGGGGCGGCTGCCGCCGGGCAGCCTGACTCTCAGGGCCCTGATGCTTCACCCCCTCGGGGAACCATGACCAGTGCGACCCTTGGCTCCGCAATCCCAGCCCACAAGAGCCAACTCCTTGGAAAACCAGTCTGAGAGGCGGGGTCGCCTCCTGCCCACCCCTGAGCCTCCGCACAGACAGGCCCTTCTGCAGCCTGGGCTTCAGGGTTTCCCCCGGCCCTGCGTCTGCAGGCTGCCCGCTCACTGCCGCTGGTCGCAGGCCCTGGCCGGGACGTTCTTCCCCTTTCTCTTGTTTACCAGGTGGGACAAAGTCTGCAGTGCAAGCTGCCTTCCCCTCTCTTCACTCCGGCCTGACTCTGAAAGCCGCGCGTCCCTTTACTCGGGCTGCAGGCAAGAGCGCTAAACCAGATGTCGGGGGCCTGGGTTTCTGGAAGACATTCCTCTTCTCTCCGATGAGACGTGTGACGTGTGAAATCGGCACCTGTGGCAGGAAGCCAGCCGCCGCCGCGCGCGTGTGCTCACTCACGTCTGGCCCCGCGCTTCCCGCCTCTGTCCGCAAGGCCAGCTGCGCCGGGGCCGGCCTGCTCCCCGCGCCCGCGGCTCCCCTGGCTCCCCCCGCCCCAGAGCGCCTGCTGTGGGCCATCCAGTAGCCGAGGGCAGAGGGTCCTCACTGCAGGGAACCCACAGAGTGCTGGAGTTTGTCAAGCGGTCCAGCCCAGGTTGGTGTCATTTTGTTTAGAAAAGAAAGAAAACTCCTTCAAGACTCCTCACCTTCATTCTTGACTTCTGAAGCGATCCCTGTGGGCGCAAAGCAGGCCGCTCCTCAGCAGCCCTCAGCAGCCCTGGCCTTGCCCGGGGGCCGGCCCCCCGTCCTCTGGGGAGCCCCGCGTGGCCGCCAGCCGTGGGCGCGCTGGCTCTGCCCCCTCCCCTGCCTTGGCTCCTTCGCTGCCGCTGGCCATGCTCCTGGGGGAAGGAAGGACCATTTTACTCTGCTTCCCAGATGCTGCTCTTTGGAAAATGGAGCCAAGGGGAATGCAAGGCATTTATTTGTGTGTTTGTGCGTTTAATTGATGATTCTCTAGTGAGCATCGGCCACTTGATAGGCACTAGCGGGCTGAGGCGGGGCGGAGGGCAGGCGGGGACAGGCGGACAGGGCGGAGTGGTGATGTAACTGGACTTGTTTATCGAGGTGAGTGCTGGGCCCTGGGAGGCGGCAGAACCTTCCAAGAGGGAGCAGCGCCTCAGTGTAGACCCGGGGGGTGAAGGGAGCCGGTCCTCCACGGGGTGGACGGGCGAGAACATCCAGTGAAGGAGGGACGGGGAGAGCCCTGGGCAGGATGGAGGACCATGGGCCGTCCGGGGTGGTGGATGTTGTGAGGCGCGCTCAGTGAAGCACCCAGCTCCACTCATGGTAAATGGAAAAGAGGTTTATTAGGCTGGCGCCAGCGACCACCCGCAAGAAACTAGGTTTCCTGCGAGGGCCCCGACTAGAGGTAAAGGGCGGTTTTTAAAGGCTAGTCCAATCAATGGCTCAAGACCCTCCCCTTTGATTGAGATTGGCCACACACGCTCATTCCCTCTTACAATCAACAGAATAGTCTAGGGGCTTCTTCGTTAATTGCAGTCAGTTACAATCAATAAAGATTAACAGACAACAATCGATGCTAACAGATGAATCTCTAACCAGTAACCATCAGTAAACCCTTATGCATTCCCTTTTACAGTGGACTCCCAGGAGTCTGGGGGATGCTTGGTGGAGACCAACTTGGGGATGGCCAGGGACCCTGCCTGGTGAGGGCCCTGGGGTCAGGCCTGTGTGCTGGGCTCCAGAGCAGCGGTTTCCAGCATCCATGGAGGGCTTTCTCCTGACCACCCCTCGTTCCAGCCATCTGTGAGGCAATGAGACGCCCTAGACGGCCTTGGTGGTGGTGTGGAGCAGGCCCTGCCTCATCCTTCAGACAGAATGGCCCAGGCCAGGCCCAGAGCCTCCCTGCGGACCTGAGTGACAGAGACAGGGAGCCCCCGGCCAACAGATGCCCCTGGGGTCACCGCACAACTGCTAAGAGACGCAACCTGGGGAAGGAAGGACCATTTTACTCTGCTTCCCAGATGCTGCTCTTTGGAAAATGGAGCCAAGGGGAATGCAAGGCATTTATTTGTGTGTTTGTGCGTTTAATTGATGATTCTCTAGTGAGCATCGGCCACTTGATAGGCACTAGCGGGCTGAGGCGGGGCGGAGGGCAGGCGGGGACAGGCGGACAGGGCGGAGTGGTGATGTAACTGGACTTGTTTATCGAGGTGAGTGCTGGGCCCTGGGAGGCGGCAGAACCTTCCAAGAGGGAGCAGCGCCTCAGTGTAGACCCGGGGGGTGAAGGGAGCCGGTCCTCCACGGGGTGGACGGGCGAGAACATCCAGTGAAGGAGGGACGGGGAGAGCCCTGGGCAGGATGGAGGACCATGGGCCGTCCGGGGTGGTGGATGTTGTGAGGCGCGCTCAGTGAAGCACCCAGCTCCACTCATGGTAAATGGAAAAGAGGTTTATTAGGCTGGCGCCAGCGACCACCCGCAAGAAACTAGGTTTCCTGCGAGGGCCCCGACTAGAGGTAAAGGGCGGTTTTTAAAGGCTAGTCCAATCAATGGCTCAAGACCCTCCCCTTTGATTGAGATTGGCCACACACGCTCATTCCCTCTTACAATCAACAGAATAGTCTAGGGGCTTCTTCGTTAATTGCAGTCAGTTACAATCAATAAAGATTAACAGACAACAATCGATGCTAACAGATGAATCTCTAACCAGTAACCATCAGTAAACCCTTATGCATTCCCTTTTACAGTGGACTCCCAGGAGTCTGGGGGATGCTTGGTGGAGACCAACTTGGGGATGGCCAGGGACCCTGCCTGGTGAGGGCCCTGGGGTCAGGCCTGTGTGCTGGGCTCCAGAGCAGCGGTTTCCAGCATCCATGGAGGGGCTTTCTCCTGACCACCCCTCGTTCCAGCCATCTGTGAGGCAATGAGACGCCCTAGACGGCCTTGGTGGTGGTGTGGAGCAGGCCCTGCCTCATCCTTCAGACAGAATGGCCCAGGCCAGGCCCAGAGCCTCCCTGCGGACCTGAGTGACAGAGACAGGGAGCCCCCGGCCAACAGATGCCCCTGGGGTCACCGCACAACTGCTAAGAGACGCAACCTGGACCCCAGGGCTGAGGTACAGCCATGCAGTGCTGCAGCCAGACTCTCTCTCACTGTGTGTGGCTGAGTAGTGTGTGAGCCAGTCTTCCTGAAGCTTCTAGACTTTCTTACTTAACCCTATACCACAGACGACTTTCGCCCCCACCCAGTTTTCAGGGCTGCTAGAGGGACCCGCTGTGAGTTCACCTGGGGTGTGGGGTCCTGGTGCCGGCTCGTCAGGGCTAAGCCTCAGAGGCTGTGTGAGTTAGTCACCCTAAGAACATCGACCTTGTGCTTAAACCAACCATAAAGGGTCCTTAACTCCCACTGGCTGCAAACCAGGAATTCAGGAGCACCTCTGCGGGTGGTCTGGCTCAGGGTCTCGGAGGTCGTGGCCCAGGCGCTGCTGGGGTGACGTCCTCTGGACGCGGGCGGGGTTGGGGGTTGGGAGGGTGGAGGACCTGCTTCCAAGATGGCGCCTCACACGGCCACTGGCAGGGCTCTCGAGGTCCTCCCCGCGTGGTGGCTGGTGGCCTTGGAGGAAGCGGTCCCAGGGAGAGCAAGCAGGAAGCCACCGTGCCTGTGAATCCAGCCTTAGGACTCACAGCCTGTCATCCAGGCCTGTCCACTTGCTGTTGCGTCAGCCCTGCTTCGTGTGCCAGGGGCCGCGTGGGCTGAGTGGCAGCAGGCAGGCGTCCCTGGGGACCTGCTGGCCGCCTGGACTCTGGGTGTCTCAGCATGCACAGCAGCCAGGAGGCTCTGTCCTGGGCGGGCATTTGAAGGGAGACTGCGAGACCAGACGTGGGGAATACACGTGCGTGTGAGCTGCACCCACGTGAGTACTCACTATACTGGACATGACGCTGCTCATACCCGCAAATGAATAAGATAATCACCATCTTGGTGGGCTATATATTTATCTCAATATTTACCTTAATGTTTACATTGCTGTTGCTGTTCAGTTGCTACGTCATGTCTCACTCTTTGCAGCCCCATGGACGGCAGCCCGCCAGGCTTTCGTGTCCTTCACCGTCTCCTGGAGCTTGCTCAAACTCACGTCCATTAAGCTGGTGATGGCATCCAACCAGCTCATCCTCTGCCGTCCGCTTCTCCTCCCGCCCTCAGTCTCTCCCATCAGGGGCTTTTCCCCAGTGCGTCGTCTCTTCACACCCCGGGGGCCAAAGTATCAGAGCGTCGGCTTCAGCATTAGTCCTTCCAGTAAACGCTCAGGGTTGATTCCCTTTAGGAGTGGCTGGTCTGGTCCTATCAACACTTATATTTTGCATGTTAATTATGGATGCTCATGCCTGATGTTTAAAATTTTATCATATGAACATATGCACTATTTTCATAATTAGAAGGTTATAGTTAAAACCATTTTTATATATGCCCATTAACACCTGTATGATGATCACTGCTTGAAATTCCTGGAACCTCAGAGAAAGCAGTTTGTCTAGATGTTTCAGAAGGCAGAGTATATGCTGTTACTGACACAATTATATGTAGAATTACACATTCCATTGTGGATACAATGCGTTCCATTGCCTGGAATTCAAATCAGCAGAGGAGAGGCCACTGGCAGGGCTCTCGAGGTCCTCCCGCGTGGTGGCTGGTGGCCTTGGAGGAAGCGGTCCCAGGGAGAGCAAGCAGGAAGCCACCGTGCCTGTGAATCCAGCCTTAGGACTCACAGCCTGTCATCCAGGCCTGTCCACTTGCTGTTGCGTCAGCCCTGCTTCGTGTGCCAGGGGCCGCGTGGGCTGAGTGGCAGCAGGCAGGCGTCCCTGGGGACCTGCTGGCCGCCTGGACTCTGGGTGTCTCAGCATGCACAGCAGCCAGGAGGCTCTGTCCTGGGCGGGCATTTGAAGGGAGACTGCGAGACCAGACGTGGGGAATACACGTGCGTGTGAGCTGCACCCACGTGAGTACTCACTATACTGGACATGACGCTGCTCATACCCGCAAATGAATAAGATAATCACCATCTTGGTGGGCTATATATTTATCTCAATATTTACCTTAATGTTTACATTGCTGTTGCTGTTCAGTTGCTACGTCATGTCTCACTCTTTGCAGCCCCATGGACGGCAGCCCGCCA